>OX465295.1:345609996-348014165 GCA_949987735.1 Leucophora obtusa | reverse complement strand
ACAATCCCAGCAAAAAAAGAGATGCCGAAGCAGTAGAAAAATCACTACAATTGATGATCTAGATGTACTTCTTTTTTAACATACATATTAACATTGAGTTGCCATAGGAGAGGAGTACTCCCAATTCTATATTTTTTCAGTACTTTTTGAACGAGTGCAAAGGAAGCTCTTTTTCACCAATTAAAAGTTAAAAAAAATTCTTTGCGAGAAAAAATGATACTGTTTTATTTTACAAATAAAGGAACTGAATGAATTCCTTTTTTTTCATTCGATTTATATTAAAGGAATTCATAAATTTTTTTCTAATGCCTTCATAAAATTTTATGAATTCATTCAACAAGGAATTCATTCAATTCTAGTTAATTCAACTTTTGGTAAAGGAATTCATTCAATTCTAGTTAATTCAACTTTTGGTCAAGGAATTCATTCAATTCGAGTTAATTCAACTTTTGGTCAAGGAATTCATTCAATTCTAGTTAATTCAACTTTTGGTCAAGGAGTTCATTCAAGTTAATTCAACTTTTGGTCAAGGAATTCATTCAATTCTAGTTAATTCAACTTTTAGTCAAGGAATTCATTCAATTCTAGTTAATTCAACTTTTAGTCAAGGAATTAAATTTATTTCGTTTAATTTCCTAAGGAATGAAATTTTTTTCGTTTAATTCCCTGAATTAAGTTTAATTCCTAGGGAATTAAACGAAAAAAAATTAATTCCTTAGCGTATTAAACGAAATAAATTTAATTCCTTGACTAAAAGTTGAATTAACTAGAATTGAATGAATTCCTTGACTAAAAGTTGAATTAACTAGAATTGAATGAATTCCTTGACCAAAAGTTGAACTTGAATGAATTCCTTGACCAAAAGTTAAATTAACTAGAATTGAATGAATTCCTTGACCAAAAGTTGAATTAAGTGCACAGTTGAATGAATTCCTTAGCCAAAAGTTGAATTAACTAGAATTGAATGAATTCCTTGACTTCAAATTGAATTAAATAGTGTTGAATGAATTCTTTAGTGAATGAATTATTTAATTTTAATTCTTTACGCTTTGGTCAGGGAATTCATTCTATAAATTTGAATTCTTTGAATTCATTTACAGCAATTAATGCCTGCTTATGTCTTATTGATGAATTCATTCCTTGAATTAAAGAATTGAATTAAATTGTTGGGAATTCATTCCAAAAAGGAATTAGTTCTTTAAAGCTCTGACAACAACACACACGTTCATATTTTTAGTGGCTCTGTTTGTGTGTATGAGCAAAGAATTTCTTGTAATTTGTATGGAAATATGTTAGATTATTTAGATATGCGGAGTAGAATTTCCGTGTATTCCCAGATATTTCTTATATTCCCAAATAAAACACGTGTTGTTTCAAATTCACTGTAACAATTTTATTATAGGTAACTTATTCAAGTAAGAGAACAGAATGTTCTAGATCAAAAGAAATATGTGAAAGGAATGAACAACTACAGTAATATTTTAAGCTAATCGATTTGACAATTCAAAAACATAGAAATATTACACAGTTGTATGCATTTGGAATGAATGCAGGATTGTATATCAACAATCTCCCCCTCAAGCCAAATGCAAAACAAATCAATAAATCAAAATTATTTAAATTCATTTAACATTGCATTTTAATTTTTAAAAGATTGCAACCATACATATGCTTCTGCTTAGATAACACCTTTGTTAATATATCTGCTGCGTTTTCATCGGAGGGTACATATTTGATATCGATATCCTTCCCATCGTACTTTTCTCTTATGTAGTGATAACGTATGTCTATATGCTTACTCTTCTTCTGGACTGTTTGATTTTTTACCATGAACGCAGCACCTTGATTGTCGCATAGAATAGGAGTAGGATCCTCAATATAGTTTTTAAAACCCATCTCACTTAGAAGACCACGATGAAATGCAACTTCTTTTGTGCCTTGGCATAAAGCAATGTATTCAGCTTCCATCGTACTTAAAGCGACCACAGATTGTTTCCGGGACTCCCATGCAATAGGACCACCTGCCATAAATACAACATGACCAGAGTATGATTTTCTATCGTTCGAGTCGCAACCCCAGTCTGAATCTGTGAAACATTCAAAATTTTTATAATTAGTGGAAAAAGTAATTTTACCTATCGGATTCTTTTTCAGATATCTGAGAACATATTTGCTGCTTGAAAATGTTCCTTATGTGGGTGAGAATTAAATTGAGACAATTTCGACACCACATGAATCAGATCAGGTCTTGTTATGACGGCCATGTACATCAACGCACCAATCAAACTTTGATAATTTTTAGTATCAAGATCCTCGCACTCATCTTGGCACTTCATCAAAACCGTTCCACTTGGCCATGGAGTGGCTGCTGGTTTACATTCTGCCATACCCCATCGTTCGAGAATTTCTGCAGCATATTTTCTTTGATGAATTGTTATATCGCCTCTTAAACCAACACGTTCAATTTCCATTCCCAAATAAAATGAAATGGGACCACGATTAATAGCTTCTACATTTTTGTTTAAATTTTCTATAATTTTATTCATATTTTCTTCACTCGAACACGCCAACAACATGTCATCGACGTATATAGCTATAAGGCTTATTTCACCACCGCTTCGTTTCATGTACACGCAAGTATCAAATTTACACCTCATAAAACCCATTTTCAGCAAAATATCATTAACCTTCTTATTCCACTCTCGTCCGGCTTGTTTTAAACCGTATAAGGCCTTGCTTAGTTTACATATCTTGTTTGGGTGGTTTTTATCTTCAAACATTGGCGGTTGAATCATAAATACGTCATCTTCTAAACTTCCATTTAAGTAAGCTGTAACTATATCTATATGATTTACTAGTAATTTATGCTTAGCTGCTAAAGCTAACAACAACCTAATGGTTGAATGCCGCACAACCGGTGCAAAAGTTTCTTGATAATCGACGTTTTGTTTTTGTGAACACCCATGCGCCACTAGCCTCGCCTTGTATTTCTCTACAGACCCGTCAGGTTTGCGCTTTAACGCAAATACCCATTTGCAACCAATTATATTTTTGCCTTTAGGTTTATCCACCAGCTGCCATGTTTTGTTTTTTATTAGGGAATTATATTCTACTTGCATTGCCTCTTTCCATTTCCTGAATTTTCGGAATTTAATGCCTCAGTCACAGTGTTTGGATTTTCGATAATTGAATTTAACATTTCCGGCCCATCTTCTGTACAGTAAACCTTTCGAGGTCTGCCTTTACCACCATTTCTAATTATTTTAGGTCTACCACGTTTTCTTTTGTTTTCCATAATAATTGTTTCTTCTCTTTCAGTATCACTATCTGAATGACTCACCTCTTCTTCGCCTTCATTATTATCATCTTCTATTTGTTGTATATCATTGTCATCTTCTATTTGTTGTATATCATTATCATCTTCCAGTTGTTGTTGTTCGTCATCATCACCACTAATTTGTTCATCAATATTATCATCTTTCGTATTTGGTTTATAAATGTTCATATAAAAATATTCTTGTTGTTCGTCTTCATCATCATAAGTTTTTTCAAAAGATTGCTCAAAAAATGTAACATCGCGTGCAATAACAATTTGTCTCGTATGCGTATTATACAAACGGTATGCTTTGGTATACAGTTGATAACCAACAAATTTCATTTTGGTACCTTTTGGTAAAAACTTACCACCTTTTGGTTTTGGGCCCTTTTGTAACACAACTGCATCGCAACCAAACGTTTTTAAATGAGATACGGACGGTTGTCTTCCACACCACCTCTCATAAGGAGTAACATCATCGAGAACTTTTGTTGGAGCACGATTCCTTAGGTACGTAGCAGTATTTATAGCTTCTCCCCATAAACTTTGGGGTAACCCAGATGATTCTAATAAACAGCGAGCCATTTCTACAAGGGTTCTATTTGCTCTTTCTGAAACACCATTCTGTTGTGGCGAATACCCAACTGTTGTTTGATGAACAATTCCTTTCCTTTTTTCGCAAATAGTTCTTTAAATTTGAAGTTAACATATTCCTTTCCATTGTCGCTTCTGACAACTTTTATTTTGCGGCCTGTCTGCGTCTCCGCAATCGCAGCAAAATTCTTAAATGCTTCAAATGCATCACTTTTTTTTCTTTAAAAAATAAGTTGAGGTGTAACAGGAGAAATCATCAATAAATGTGATGAAATACACTGAGCCACCAATACTTTTTACTCCAAACGGTGGGGGTCAAGGGAAATTATTTCCAAATGCCAACCTCACCCACAGTCCACCTTGGACATGGTGTCCCCTGTTAACGCTGACGAGGCTCGGACGACCGAGTATGGGCGGTATAACCCAGTTCCCACGGCAATCGGACTATGTGCCGGAACGATTCGGATGTATTCGAATCTTCGAATTTATCCGAGCAAGGATTGTCACTCCGGCTTTAAATGAGAATTATTAACTACAAATTCTCATTTTAAAGCCGTTACAACAACAACAACAACAACTCCAAACGGTCCGCACAAATCTGTATGCACTAGTTCCAAAACATTTTTGGTTTGTACGCTTCCATAGTTTTTATATGGTGTAGTAGAAATTTTACCCACAGCACAAGTAACGCATTCTATTGTTTTTGGCATTTTTACGTTAAAACCTTTTACCATATTTTTGGTTGATAATTTGTTCAAATCGTTTACGTTTATATGGCCGAACCTTTGATGCCACTTTCTTACAGTGCTTTCATCAATAACCGCATTTAAACTTTCATTGGTTTTATTAGATTCCAAATTTACAATAAAAATATCACCTACTAAATCAGCTGTTAGAATTTTTTCTTTTTGTTTACTTTGCATTATTGCTTTATCATCGGCACAGTAAACAGAATGACCAGCTTTTATTATTTTGCTTATTGACAAAAAATTTGAGTGGAGTTTTGGCAAATACCAAACGTTGTTTAAAGTAAGAGTACAAAATTGAGTTTTTAATTTCATTTTGCCAATGCCTTCTGCATAAATGCTCTCACCAGATGCTAGAACGATTTTCCGTTTTATTTCTGTTAAAGTCAAAAAACACTCTTTTGTTCTGCTCATGTGTGACGTCGCGCCGCTGTCTAGTATCCATAAATCTCTTAAGTTTACTTTATTGTCATTTAATGAACATGCAAAGTCACTGTCTCCTTTTCCATTGTCTTTGCATTGAGAACGAATGTGGCCTTTTTTACCACATCGAAAACATTTAAAATTGTTATTGTATACATTACCATCGTTATTTTTCTTATGATTTTGGCGATTAAATTTGGGCTGAGAATTTTTAGAGAAGTTACGTTGGTTACTGCTGTTGTTGTTATAAAGCTTTTTGTTTCCTTTATGATCATTTCTCGAATTCGCCGCAAAAACAGTTTCACTGCGTGTATCATTTTTGTTGCCTTGCCTCATCTCTTCTTCTAAAATTTTGGAAATTAATTTATTATATTTTGGTAAACAATCTCTGCTTTCTATAGCAACCACAAAATTTTCCATTTCATCTGGAAGACTGCACAATAAAAAAATGGACAACAGATCATCATTTATGGTGATTCCTATTTCCTTTAGCTCATCAATTATATGAATAAATTCATTTATTTGTGGAGAAAATTTTTCATTTATATGAAATTTAAAACGTACAAGTTTCTTAAACAAATTAACTTTCCTGGATGCTGTATCAGCTTTATACAAAGAGCTTAACGTATCCCAAGCACTTTTCGCCGTATTACAATTTTTTATATGAATTAACTCACTTGGTTTTACACTCAAAGTTATTGTAGCAAGTGCTTTATTGTCATTTGTAATCCATTTTATTGCATCTTGTTCAGGGCAAGCCTCCTCCATGGTATGCCACAAATCCAACGTTATAAGCAAACTTTTTACTTGAATGCACCATGTTGCGTAATTTTCACCATTTAATTTTTCAATACCAGCAATAACATTTGACATTGTTCCTTTTTGTTTTTTAACACCGGTAAAACAATTAAAACCAAAAAACCACACACCGTGTATAACCTCACTTTTTCAAAATGATATTAATTATTGTTCAACACACAATCTGAGAATCTGGGCCCATAACCTTTGTTAGATTATTTAGATATGCGGAGTAGAATTTCCGTGTATTCCCAGATATTTCTTATATTCCCAAATAAAACACGTGTTGTTTCAAATTCACTGTAACAATTTTATTATAGGTAACTTATTCAAGTAAGAGAACAGAATGTTCTAGATCAAAAGAAATATGTGAAAGGAATGAACAACTACAGTAATATTTTAAGCTAATCGATTTGACAATTCAAAAACATAGAAATATTACACAGTTGTATGCATTTGGAATGAATGCAGGATTGTATATCAACAAAATATAAACAAACTATTTTAACAAAAAAGAAAACCGAAAATAATTGAATTTTTTGTTTTAAAACAGCGAACTTATTTAAAATATTTTTTCTAAAAATAGAACATTTGTCTGAAAATATCAACTCGATACATATTTTTTTGTACTTTGTTTTTTATTGACTCATAAAAAAAGTTAAACAATATGTTTCAATGTATTTTAATTGATTCTTCAATTGAAAAGAAACTTTATCTATTACTTCTCAAATAAACCTCAATCGGTTACGCAAAATATATTGTGAGTGTACTTTTTAAACAAGTGCAAAAGGTGCACGGCAATTCATAATTGTTTTCAGTACTATTTTCATAATCTCATAAAAAGCAATTTTTCATAATTTTTATTTTACATATTTTAAAAATTGAAAAATTAAAAAATATTGAATTTAAAAAAATTATTTATAAATATTAAGAATATAATAAAATAAAAATAAAAAAAATAAAAAAAATAAAAAAAATTAAAAAAAAATAAAAAAAAATTTAAAAAAAAATAGAAAAAATAAATAAAAAAAATAAAAAAATTAAAAAACAATAAAAAAATTAAAAAAAAAATAAAAATAAAAAAAAAATAAAAAAATTAAAAAAAATAAAAAAAAAATAAAAATAAAAAAATTAAAAAAAAAAAAAATATATAAAAAAATAAATAACAAAAAAAATAAAAAAAAAAATATAAAAAAATAAATAACAAAAAAAATAAAAAAAAAATTTTAAAAAAATATAAAAAACTAAAAAAATAAAAAAAGCCCGGTGAAAAATGCTCATATACGCTCAAACATGTTCATATATGGTTTATGTATGGACACATATGAACAAATATGGATTTTTTATGAACATATATGGATTTTATATGAACATATATAGAAGTATATGTGATTCCATATATTGAAAAAATTTCATATACAGACATATATGGAAGCATCTGTTATTTCATATATGGAAATGGCACTCATATATGGACAAATATGAAAGTAAATGTTATTCAATTTATGCAAAAGGGACTTGTATATGAACATATTTCGAAGAATACATTTTCATGTAAAAGGAACTCATATTTGGATAAATATGGAATTATATTTAATGCCATGAATAAAAAAAGGAACATATGTAGCGCCTAATTTGAATGTCATAGATAAATTTATATCTATCGTACAACCTTATAATAAAAGACAGCAACGTTCGCATATATTCGCATATATTTAATAAATGTATATGTTCATATATGTCCATATATGAACATCTACTTAGGTGTTACCTCATTTTTCGGATCCATACATATATGGTTGAACCATAAATGTTCATATATGGACATTTTTCACCGGGAGATTAAAAAAATTAAACACAAATAAAAGAACAAATTAAAAAAGTTAAAAAATATACTGGTCCCTCCAGGAATCGAACCCGCGATCATCTGTTTAGAAATACCAAATAGTATCAAAATTACTTTCTAGGATCACTTTTAAAGCAATTATGCTTTAGAAGCAATACTTAAGTTATTTTTAGAATGTTGTTCAGAAGTAATTCTAGAAAAGCTGTAAAAATATACTAACGAATTCTTTGGAAGCAATGAAAAAAGGGATTTTTTGAATTTGTTCAGAATAACTTCTAAAAAAGCAGTAAAAATACACTGGCGGATACTTGTGAAGCAGTGTATGAAGTAGTTTGTAAAGCACTACTTCCAATTTTTTTTTTCTATACTCTAATTTCATTTCTAAGATCTATAAATATTAAAATATAAATTTCTATCTCTATGGGATTATTCTAACCTAGTCCCAGGTATGGCCAAAAATGGAATTTTTACTTTTTTGCACATTTGGAAAAATCTAGTTTTGAGTTTTTTAAAATTTTATTCAACTAAATATAAAAGAAAATGGTCAACTCATATAGTTTTTTTAACTACACCTCAGAGTATAATTCTACTGAAAATTACACATATCCCTCTTTTAACTTAGTGGTGATGGCGTTTTAAATTTGAAAAATTTAAATAAAGATGTGATTTTGGCCAATATCTCGTTAAGAGGTGTTGCTACGAGTTTGGGCCTGTATAGAGGGTTGCCGGTTCAATTCCCGGTCGTGGCATAAAAAATGTTTTTTATATGGAGATAAATTATAATCACAATTACTTTGATCAATTGACACATAAACTAACCACGAACAAGTCTTGCGATTGTTGAGTTTTTCAATAAAATTTTTTTATTCTTTTTCTTCCTGTAAATGAGTTTTCGAAAAAAGTAATTAAGTCCAATATTAATTACGATTGGCCTATGCGACTGTTACATACACTTAACTAAAAATCAGGGGGGTTACCGCGTAACACGTTACGAAAAAAAATTTTAGAATTTGTAAATTTTGTACCTTTCGTAAAAAGAAAAGTTTTATCAAGAATCTTAATTTTTGAATTTTTATGTGTAGTGTACAATGTTTAGGATAAAAATAAATTAAAAATTAGAATTTTTATACAGAATTATATTTTTAACAATATTTGCAAGATTTACGAATTCTAAAAATTTTTTTTCGAATCGAGTTACGCGGTTACCCCCCAGCATTTTTTTTTTTTGTTTTTAACCAAAATAAATTTTGTTCAATTAACAGATTTTTCTGTTGAGTCAATAGACATATTATTTTGAGTTTACCATTAATAAATTATATAATAACCTTAAATTCAATTAAATGTATTTATAAGCCAAATTTAATTATATTTTGGTAAAAGCAACTTTCCACATAAACCACTTTGTTTACCTCATGTTTCAGTAGATTGAAGAAAGTCTTTCGTTTTTTACCTTTTTCTTACCACAAAACTAACATTAGTTTAGAAAAAGTATTTCAAAGTATAATTATATATTTTCTGACTTTTAAATTCTCCGGTGTACAGAAGAAAAATACAACTTTTATGGTATATAATATTTACGGTATATAATATTTTGTGTTTTTTTTTTTATACTCATTTACCTCAAGCAGACAAAGGGAAATAAATTTTGGTAAATATTTTCTAAGAAAAATTTTCTAGAAAAGAAATTATGTAAAAGTATTTTAAATATTATCTTTAAACTTGAATAAAATCTCTTTTGTATTATAAAACTTTTAATTTATAATATAAAGTTCTAAAACATGTGATATTATTGGGTAAATACTAATACCCAAAAGCTTTTTGAAGAAACAAATTTTAAATTTCGTATAATAGTGAAAGAAGTTTAAGCTACAGAATTAAGTTATCAATTTTGAAATTCTTTGGTAGCAGTTTTTCTTTTTAATAAATTTCCTCGTTTGTCCTTTTAAATAAAATCAGCATATTTTATTTTTTTCATATCTGGGTGAAGTAATAAATTTGTAGTGATTTCCGTTACAAATGACATGTTAATTTCCGTTGGCAAATATAAACATAAACATATGTACGATATTTACATGGAAATACTTGTATGGGTTACACACAATTATATTGTTACACCCCTGAATACTATTGTAATCCAACTATGACAATATCGTCACAATGAGCTTAGATATCTAGTAATTTGAAACTGAAATCGAATGTTGTTGGACACACAATAAATAATGCCATTTTTTGGGATTCTATTAACCCATTTGGACTAACATCATAATATTGTGATAGCAAGATTATTTTTCAAAAATTTTTAAATAAGTTTTGAGATTTTAGCACATTTTCAACCAGAAAAAAATTAATTTGAAAAAATCGCCAAAATTGAAGATATTACCTAAAACTAAAAAAATTGCTAAAATTGCAAACGATCGACATAACTGCAAAAAATTGTCAAAATTTTAAAAATTCACTGAAATTTAAAAAAAAAAAACTTAAATTAAAAATAAACAATAGAACAATATTCTAACTAAATACATATATGAAAATAAATTTCCTAAATGAAGAAAAAATCTTAAAATATCACAAAAATTTTAAAAAAAAAATCGCTAAAACTGAAGAAAGTTTACAAAATTCCAACACATACCACAATTGAATAAAATCAATAAAATTGAGAAAAATTGCTAACATTTTAAAAAATTAACAAAATTGGACAAATTGAAAAAAAAATTGTTAAAATTGAAAAAATTTAAAAAATGTCAAAATTGGAAAAAATCGACAAATTCAAAAAAATTGCCAAAATTGTAAAATTCAATAAAATTAAAAAAAAATTGCTAAAATTAAAAAAAATCGTTAAAATTAAAAGTAGTTAAAAAAAATTTATAAAAAAAAAAAAAATTGCAAAAAAATGGAAAAATTGCTAACATTGCAAAAATGGTCAAAATTAAAAATTTCAAAAAATAAAGAAAGCTGAGAATTGCTAGAATGTTTAAAAAAAATGCTATATTTGAAATAAAATTATTGAAAAAATTATTTAGAATTAGGGTTTGATTATTGAAAAAAGTTAGAATTTGAGAAAATCAATAATATTGAAAAAATCAATAAAATTGACAAAATCAATAAAATTGAAAAAATCAATAAAATTGAAAAAATCAATAAAATTGAAAAAATCAATAAAATTGAAAAAATCAATAAAATTGAAAAAATCAATAAAATTGAAAAAATCAATAATATTGAAAAAATCAATAAAATTGAAAAAATCAATAAAATTGAAAAAATCAATAAAATTGAAAAAATCAATAAAATTGAAAAAATCAATAAAATTGAAAAAATCAATAAAATTGAAAAAATCAATAAAATTGAAAAAAATCAATAAAATTGAAAAAATCAATAAAATTGAAAAAATCAATAAAATTTAAAAAATCAATTAAATTGAAAAATTGAAAAAATGAATAAAATTGAAAAAATCAATAAAATTGAAAAAATCAATAAAATTGAAAAAATCAATAAAATTGAAAAAATCAATAAAATTTAAAAAAATCAATAAAATTGAAAAAATTCAATAAAATTGAAAAAATCAATAAAATTGAAAAAAATCAATAAAATTGAAAAAATCAATAAAATTGAAAAAAAATCAATAAAAATGAGAAAATCAATATATATATGCTAAAATAAAAAAATTACAAGTATTAAAAAATTATTAATACCCCAGTGTAGAAACGGTAATGACATATCATTATTTTTTGGACTACCAGTAATGACACCCACTTACCTTCTGTTTTATTTTAAAACATATAATAATGAGTTACTGATAATGACTTATTTTTATCACTATTTCAAATAGAAAATAATTTCTTAGATTTTTTTGAACATTTTTTGAAATCTATTTTTAGACTCAATATTTTTTAAACACTGGTAAGGATATATGTAACCACATATTTTTTGATTTTTTGTATGTTGGCGAGTAAGCTACTTGTGTGCAGCAGGTCAATTGTGTTTTTATCTATTATATATTACACATCGGTATAGCTCAGATGGTAGAGCTGTTGACTGGCAATCTGTAGACCCAGGTTCGATTCCCGCACCAGCAAATTTTATTAAAAAAAAAAATACAATAAAAAATATTTTTTTTTTTATATAATTTATTTTTCAGAAAATCTATTTTTAGACTCATTATTTTTGTCAGTACTGGTCAGCACATAGGTAAGGATATATTTTTTGATTTTTCGTATGCAGGTGTGTAACGACAACTCATTATTTTTCGCGACATCGCCATATAAAGGTAATAAGAAATGTAATAACAAAAGTAACTAGTTACTATTACCAAGTATGTAGTTACATAACCACATATCTGGTAATGATTTTCTACACTGGGACTATAAAAAAAATTGCCAAAATGTAAAATTGAAAAAATTTTCAAAATCAATACAATTGACAAAAACCGCTAAAATGTGCAAAAATAAGAAACGCCAAAATTAAAAAAAACACTAAAATTTAAAAACTCAAAAATTAAAAAAAAAATCACTAAAATTTAAAAACTCCAAAATTATAAAAAAGGCTCCTAAATCAAAAAGAAGTCTAAGATTTAAAAAATTGCCAAAATTTAAAAAATACGCCAAAATTGCAAATATTATATTAAAAACATCGCTGAAACTAACAAAGTTTATAAAATTGCTAAAAATTAGAAAATTGAAAAAGTTACACAAATTGAAAAAAATCGCTTAAATTTTAAAAAAATAACAAAATTTAAGAAATTGACAAACTGGAAAAAAATTATAAAACTCAATAAAATTTCCAAAAATCGCCAAAATTTAAAAAAGTACGCTAAAAATTAAAAAAACGCAAGACACCCAGCAAAACCTTTCATTACCATGTAATGAGTTTTAGGTATTGAAATCTTAAGTGTTCACTAGTTACCTTTTAATTACTAAACTACTTATTTTAACATGGTGATGTCATTGGAGGAAAGTCATTACACTGATGTTACCTGTAAGTAGTTTATCAGCTGTTCTATAAATAGATGTTGAATATAGATTTAAAAAAATATAAAAATTTAAAAACTAATAGCAGCTGAAACGTATTGATCAGCGTACCCCACGATTGTCAGGCAAACACTCTAACCATTAGACCACGCCATCACTATGATTTTTATTGCTTTAACTTATGTACACATTTATTGTGGCAACTGTTATACATGTCTATTTTTCACAAAACTTGTTGTTATTAAATACTGCTTAATGAACATCAACATTTCTATAAATAGATGTTTAATATAAATTACAAAAAAAAAACAACACTGGAAGCTAACACGAGTTGAGCAGCGATCCTCATGTCTGTCAGGCAAAAACGATAACCACTAGGCTACGCCATAGTTATGGTTTTTAATGATTTAGAACATATATTATTGGTTTCAGCTATTGTGAAATAGTAATGTGTGGGGTATAATTATCGGTAACTCATTACATTCAGTTTAAAAGTAATTCAACGGGTAATGAGATATGAGATCTAAGTAATGCATGTAGTAATGACCAGTCATTACCAAGGTTTTGCTGGGCAACTAAATTAAAAACAAAAATCTGAAAAGAAAAAAATCTTGAAAGAAAAAAATATCCAGAATTGATAAAAATCTCTAAAAATTAAAGAAAATTGTCAAATTTGAATAGTCAACAAAATTTAAAAAAAAATCGCTTAAATTAAAAAGCGCCAAATTTAAAAAAAAATAAAAAATACAAACA
This sequence comes from Leucophora obtusa, assembly GCA_949987735.1. Classification (NCBI taxonomy): domain Eukaryota; kingdom Metazoa; phylum Arthropoda; class Insecta; order Diptera; family Anthomyiidae; genus Leucophora; species Leucophora obtusa. Next base: position 348,000,725 of record OX465295.1, on the reverse strand, counting down.
AAACAAAATACAATTTTGAAAAATCGTTAAAATTAAAAAAAAAAATTAACGATGATAACGGAATTGGGATGAGGTTTTGATTATGGAGGATATATGAGTAATAAATACAATACAGCCTTACAGTTGTAACCTTGTTTACAATATAATCTTCTATTCAAATTTAATAATTTCTAGCTCATAGTGCGCACTTATACAAATATTGGATTTTAATATATACATACATATATATGTGTATATGTAACCCATACATATTAATATTTGTTATTCAAGATGGTGTATTTGTGATAATGTTGTTATTTTGTTGATGGTGGTTTCCTATTAATAACCAACTACCATTGAAATCATCTAGATATTGAAATGAAGATGAATAAATCTGTCAATAGCAAAATTTTACAAATAAATATTCCAATGATTCACATAATCAAAATCAGCATTCAGAAGAAATTTAATTGAATTATTTTACAAAGAAATAACACAATTTATATGCATATATATATATATATATATTATTGTGCTTATGCAAAATAATTTGAAAACCTTATAACACGATTAATTAGAAATTTATTAATTCAGTTCGAGGCCAATTTCCTTATTATGATTTAACATAACAAGTACTTTTTTCAAAAACTGCAATTTTTTCTGACCTGGAAAATCCCCGAAACGATCGTCTTTTCATTCCTGAAAGTGTAGAGGTTTTTGAAAGCAAAAAACTCTGTGAAGTATTTGTCAGGAGAGTATTCTGATGAGGAAAAATAGCAGTTTTTGCGAAGAAGTACTAATTATGTTAATTCATAGTAAGGAAATTGGCCTCGAACTGAATTAATAAATTTCTAATTAATCAATTAAAAGGGTCGAAAAAACAATTTTTATTTTTTAAATACAAATTAAAAACCAACACTTTGTTTGACCTTATAACACGTTTATAAAATGAATTTCGTATGAAATATTTATTTTATAAGCCATTTATAAACTTAGAAAGTGATTATGCATATGACCCTATATGTATAAGGATAATTCTGGCATAAAAACCAATATCTTATCGATTAAAGCATACATTTGTTTAAGAATATACATATAATCATAAAATTTTATATTACCACAAAGATTTGCATAATTTATAATTAAAATTTATCTTAAATTATTGTATTATTAGCAAATAGAATGATGGTGATATTGGTTAAATATCATTTGAGTATTGTGAAATTTTCAACAATTGACCATTAAAATGTATATTTAATGTTTTAGTAATTATTTTTAATTTGTATGCATGTTTACGATAATAGTTATCTTGGGATGATAAATAATTAATTACATAATTCCAAATAAATAACAACAGACAGCAAAAAAAGCACTCTTAACACTAAACGTACACTCAAAATAATACGTCTGTTGGCTGCACAGAAAAATTTGTTACTTTAACAAAAATTATTCCTGTTTTTTGGCTTAAAATAAAATTTGTTGATTTTAATAAATTCTTTTGTTAAATTTAACAAATCTAAATTTAAGTAAAAAATTTGTAAAACTACAGTTTTATCTGGAATTATACTGAGTCGTAGAATTTATCCAAATTTAGGGTCTCGGGAGCCTCCTCGGGCCTAGTCCATATCATGTGAGGGCATATAAGGGCACTCCAGTGGAGCAAACATTTTGTCCGTTTTGCTCTATCTCGCTTAGTTTTCGAGATAAGGGCCATTTTAAAAAATCGCAAATAAATAGCGCCGTCTTTAAATCTTCGGATACATTGGTGGCGGCAACTACCGGGTCATAACAGCAACACGAAAATATTATATTTGAACAATAAATTTTGTAAAGTTTAACGAATAGGTTCTTAAAAATTAGTTTTAATAATTTTGAAAATTAACATGCAAAACGAATTATATGTAGTAGACCCTAATTCTACTGCTTATTTATTATTTAGATATTAGTAATGGCCACCCATTACTGAGATTTTGCTGCAAATAACACTGTGAGACAAATGGTAGGGGTCAGTGATCGGGAAGGGTTCAAACTACCGGGGAAAGTTATATCGGTAAAAAAAGAAGTTATACGTGTCCCGGCGTTTCGCTGGGTCACCCCTAGGAATCGAGATATATCAATTTGACCTTTGGTGGTCTTTTTTTTTGACATAACTCGAGAACCACTAGTCCGATTTTGCTCAAACAATTTTAAAAAAATTAAAAATTACAATTCCTTTAATCTGTTCATATAACGTTTTTCTATATACTCAACAGTTTTGCCGGTAAAAATAAATGTATGAAGAAAAAAATATTTTTTGCCTAAAATATTAAAAAAAAGTAATAAACAAAAGGTTATTGATTTTTATGGTAGCGGTAACAAACATTTATTTTTACCGGCAAAACTGTTGAGTATATAGAAAAACGTTATATGAACAGATTAAAGGAATTGTAATTTTTAATTTTTTTAAAATTGTTTGAGCAAAATCGGACTAGTGGTTCTCGAGTTATGTCAAAAAAAAAGACCACCAAAGGTCAAATCGATATATCTCGATTCCTAGTGGTGACCCATCGAAACGCCGGGACACGTATAACTTGTTTTTGACCGATATAAAATTTCCCGTTGGTTTCATCCCATCCCGATTTTGACTGTCGCATAGTGTAATTATTCGGGTGTTTTTTTTTAAACGATTAATCGAATAAAATTTAAAAATTAATAGATTGAAAAATTTTAAGTAATTTAATAAACAAATTTTATAGTATTTTTAATAATTTTATTTAAAAAAAATGATCAAAAATAATTTCACTAACTCTTTCAAAATTAATAAAAAAAAATAAATAAAAAATGTATATTTGTAAATTTTCTTAATTTCATAGAATGAAGCCTTGTAGTAGAGTAGAGATAAGCGTAGCGCTCTTTAACAGACTCAGGCTCGATTACTGAATGGCCATTTAAAATAAAGCCGACAGGTTAAATTCAAATTTTATATGGGAAACAACAACAAATTTGTACTTTAAAGTCAAAATGAGATCCGTAATGATTTAAATAAGAATATAACATATCGAGAAATTCTGTTGAGAATAGATTTTCCATCCATGTTTTCGCCCCTCCCTGCTTTTATTCGATTTAGTAAGTATTTCGAAGGGATTTAATTTTATCTAAATTGTTTCAAAGAGCTCAATTTGCTTCTGAAAAGCTCGTATATATGAAAAGTTATTTAGTTCCTATTAAAGATTTTAAGATTAGACTTGAATATAATCTTCTTAAAACTTATTTTTATATTTCTTTGTGTTACTTTTAAAATTGTATTTTGAATAAAATTTCTGCATACGTTATAAAAAAAAATACCAACCAAAAACCAACTAAAAATAAAATAATTTATAAATTGTTTATGCGTAACTAGATATCACAAGATTGCTAGATCTGTCAAAACAACAGAGTAGTATTTTGGAAGATGACAAAGCAATTTGTGACCGTTTTTGGTTGTTTTTGCTTTTTATTTGATATTTAAGGGATTTAATTACGCTCCTGTATGAAAGCAAGAAATTCTCAATGAGTTTGTAGTTTAACATAGCAAATATTTTTAAATGATTTTCTTAGGCAAGAATAAAATTTGCTGAAGCCTACAGCAAATTAAAAAGTCGTCCGCGATGATTTTCTTAGGCAAGAATAAAATTTGCACAAGCCGATAGCAAGTTATTTTTAAAAATTTTGAATAACGAGTAATTTGAATAATAACAAAAATGTAGTTTTTAAACATTTTTGTAATTTTTTACCAACTTCGATTAATCGTATTGAATTATTCGAGTTATTCATTACATGAAATTTGGATATTTTATCGAACCACGATTAATCGATTGAATACCCAGTAATAGGGTATTTAATTAATCGACTTTTTATTTTTTTTTTATCGATTAATGGTGCAAACAATTATTCGATTACTTTTTCTTAACCGATTAATCGAATAAAATTTAGAAATTAAACGATTAATCGAAAAGAAAATTATGTAAAACTTTGTTGTATTTTTTAAAATTTTTAAGAAACAAAATTAGTTTTAGTAACTCTTCTAAAAGTGATAAAAATAAAAAATACTTAACTGAGATCATATTTTTTCAAAATTTTTATTTTTTCTGATACTTCTTTCACATATTCAAATTTAAGCTAAATCAGAGACAACCACACCGCAGACCTTCTTTGTATATTTTGGATTTTAGAAAAGTTGAGCCTATACTAAAGAATTTTAAATTTTCAAAGCTTTTTTCGATTTTTTTTAAAGCAAATATAAAGCGAGCCTTCTAAAATCTGCAGTTTACTATTTCTTTAATAAAAATTTCTATTAATTTTAGCAGGATAAACTGTTATTTGCATACAATTAAATTTAACTCCAAAATAACCAAAATTTTGTGGAGAAAACAATATAATTTGTCATTTTCAATTAACTAAAAATTATCTCAAATATAACTTAAATTCTGTAAATTTAACAATTTCATTTTTGCTGCTCTTATTTTCTTACTATTTAACAAAAAAAAAAAAAATCTTCTAATTTCAGCAGTTTTTTCTTCAGGATTATTTTTACAGGTTTGGCTTTAAAGTATAACACGATTCATCCATGTTAAATTTAAACTGCCACCCTAATAACATTAAAAACAAGAAAAAATAATCTCAAGTAATTATAAGTAATTAAATAGTGTAATCTAAGACAAGTAAGATATAAAATAATTTAATTGCTACCATTAGCATCCGCCCAGTAACCAAGAATAATTACGTTTTAACAAGTTTCTTCCTTAATTGCTTGACCTTTGTTTCGCAAAGCAGAGAGAAAATTTACTGTTGCAAATGACCTTTAATGTGGTCTGCAAAAAAATATGTACAACACTCATTTTTCACATTTTCAATTAAAAAACACAAAAGAATAATGTATTTTAAAGCAAACGAAAGCATTAAAAAAAACCTCTAACTACGAATTCGTCACGTTTAGGGGTTAAGCAGTAAGTTGATTTTTTGTGGCCACTGTTAAATTACTAGAAAAAAACAAAAACTTTTATAGTGATACTGTTTTCGCACCATGGTTGCTATGATATTTGAAATATTTGCAATAAGGATTAAAAAACTCTTACGCCAATAGAAAAAAGGCTGTAATAATTTTAGTTAAATTTACTAAAAATTATTAAAAAAAAAAAAAAAAAAAATGAAAAAGAAAAAGAAAAAATTGCTGAAATTAGTACATTATGTTTGTTTAATGTTAGTAAGATAGGAACATCAAAAACAAAACTGTTAAATATAGAAAATTTTAGTTATATTTTAGTTAAATTTTAGTTAATATAAAACAACAAATTAAGTTCTTAAAGTCAGCAAACAATTTTGCAAAATAATTAATAGAACATAAAATCACAAAAAAATCAAATTTTTATTAATGCAAACAAAGATCTATCTTTTGGAAATCAGCAGTTTACTATTTTTTTTTAGCAAATATTTCTGCTGATTTTAGCAGGAACTTAAAAATAACAAAAATATTGTAGATTTAACAATTTTTTTGCCATTTTTAGTCTATTAGTATTTAGCAAAATGTTCTGCAGATTCTACAGTATAATTTGTCATTTTCAATTAACTAAAATTTAGCTTTAGCTGTTCCTATTTTACTAGTATTTGGCAAAAAAAAAAAAAAAAATCTACTTATTTCACCATTTTTATACCCTACACCACTATGTGGTCAGGGTATTATAAGTTTGCGCTGATGTTTGTAACACCAAAACATATTGGTCCTAGACCCACCTTATAGTATACCGATCGGCTCAGAATTTTTTTTTATTTCGATTTAACGATGTCCGTCTGTCCGTCCGTCCATCCGTCCGTCCGTCTGTCTGTCTGTCTGCCTGCCCATTCATTCTTGTGCGCACTCTACAGGTCGCAAATATTAAGATATTTTGATGAAACTTGGTACACTGACTTATGTCGGCCCAAGGACGACGCCTATTGATTTTGGTGAACATCGGTCCATGTTTAGACCTAGTGCCCATATAAGGGTCCCCCCAAAATTATATTGTTTATACGCTGCAGGTCGCAAATATTAAGATATTTTGATGAAATTTGGTACACAGACCTATGTTGGCCCAAGGACGAAGCCTATTGATTTTGGTGAACATCGGTCCATGTTTAGACCTAGTGCCCATATAAGGGTCCCCCCAAAATTGGCTTGGTTACAAACTGCAGGTCGCAAATATTAAGATATTTTAATGAAATTTGGTGCGCTGACTCACATTATAGAAAATTTTGACACAAGCCCCATTTTAACCCATTCGAATTTCGGATCCAAACATTAGTTGGCTTTTAACCAGACTGATGTAGGGTATTGTATAGTCGGCATGCCCGACTTTAACCTTTTTACTCGTTTTTTTCTGCCTTTTTTTTATCAATTTTAGGTAGCTCTTTCTGCTATTTTTAGACGTTTATTTCCATGAGTGTATATATTTTGATCCATCCCATGAAAATTTTTTTGAACTGGTTAACTTTGAATCTGTTCTTGAACTGATTCCTGGGAGTCAAAATGGAAGGTATCACTGTCGCAGAACCAGTTCCAGTTTGGAGGAAAAGAAACAGTTGCTTTTGGGACAAACTCAAGCAAAAATCACCGATGATAGAACATCAAGTAGAACAGGTTGTTTGCAAGTACAAGTTGTTCTACAACCGGTTCTTTGCACCCGACATTTTTGCTGGGATTTTAGAAAGCCCATTTAAAGGCGTTCTTAGCGGTTAAGGGATATAAACAGGAATATTCTTTTAAATAAAATAAAGTTTACCATGTGAAAAAGTCATAAATTTTTTCAAACAGTTCCTCTTAGGCATATTCCCAAAAATTCTGGGGCAAAAATCTTATTTTATTCATACTTGGGACTAGTTCATTGAATGGACCAATTAATTAATGATTTCATTGGCATTACAATTGATCAATGCCAATGAAATTTTTTCAATTGGCATTGTTCAATGCCTAAATGCTTTAATTGTAATTGATGAAAATTGATTGATTGATGCTTTCATGTTTTGATAAAAGAACAAATTAAGCAAAAAAAAAAAAATTCGCGTATCTCTTATCTCATATTCGCTATTTCGTCAAATTTACATTACTAGAGGCTGATCCATCTACACAAACCAGTGTTTAAAGAAGAGTGAATAGTTTAAACTTAATACAATTTGGCAAAATAGCGAATATTTATTTCTGAAATTTTATATTTTTGTCTTAATTTCCTTTTTTATAAAAATATTTTTTTTTTGTATATAATACTGTTCATTTCCATTGGCTGTACATTTCATTACCATTGTTTCAATCAATGCCAATTGAAAAAAATTTCATTGGCATTGAATGGCAATGAAATTTTTTTGGCATTGGCATTGAGATCAAGTAATGCCAAATAAATTTCAATGCCAATGAAAAATTCCCAAGTATGATTTTATTCAATTCTTTGTCAAAACTTTTTTTGTAAAAAGTTCTTTAAGTAAAAACAGCAAACTTTTTTAATTTTTCTAAAAGATTTATTGAAAACAAATATGCTTAGTGAACCGCATTTCCCATTTCATTGCTTCTTCGAATTTTTATTATTGTTTTTTTTATTTAAAATGTCTTCTTCAAGTAAGAAATAATTAAAAAGCACGACAGCAATTGCCATTAGATTTGACTGACTGAGTTTTTCAGTGTTCATTGTAGTTTTTTGTTTTTGTTCTCATTTCTTATCTTCTTCTTCCTTTTTCGTATTCTGTCAACTACTTTTTACTTCTTTTGTTGATAAGTGTTTTAGTTGAAGCTTTACAAATTTGTAAATAGTTGCAAGCGGTTTTTATGGTTTTGACAGAAGTTGACAATTGTTTACACAATTTGATTGTTAGAAGGAATTTGCAAAAAAAAAAAAAAAATGTTTAAGCTTGATTTTATTATTAAATTATTTTTTCAATAAAAAAAAAAAAAAATTAAACATTTCCCAAAGAAATAATTTCAAAAGCAGATGATATTTCTAAGAAAATTCATTTCAAAATACAATTAACATTTAGAAAAACAGCCATAAACTGCAAATGACAGTTTGGGAAAAGGCTACCGAACAAATCCAAATTTATTTTTTTTTAGTTAAGTGTTTGTAACCGTCGCATAGGACAATCGAAATTAATATTATAATTAATTACCCAGCCAAATTGTCGGATGCAAAGAACCGGTTGTAGAACAACTTGTATTTGCATGCAACCTGTTCTACTTTATGTTCTATCATCGGTGATTTTTGTTTGAGTTTGCCTCCAAAGCAACAGGTTCTTTTCCCCCAAACTAGAACAGGTTGCTTTGTAACCGGTTCTAGAACGAATTATATAACCGGTTCTGCGACGGTGAAACGTTACATTTTAACTCCCAGCAATCAGTTCTAGAATCTGTTCCATGGAAGTGGTGGTAAAAAGACCTGTTCTAGAACAGATTCAGAGGTAACCAGTTCAAAACAATTTTTGTGGGTATGATCATAATTTAACCCAAAACGGGCAAAATTTCAACAAAACCCAGCAAATCTATCACTTATCATCACACATGTTTTAACAAATTTGACAAAATGTTGCATCTCAACTCATTTTTAAAAGGAAAATGTTGTTTATCGAGTATGACCGACTTCGCCTGTTTTTCGAAATATTTAAGAGTAGCATAATATTTCTCTATAATATATACTCTTTGATAATACAAACAATGAAAAAACTAAAAATAAAAGAAAAAAATATTCAATTCTATATGTACAAACCAAAAGCAAATATCTTTTACTAAATAAATAAACTTAAACAAATAAAAAACTTGATATCAAAAGAGTAAAAATAAATTACACTATATAAATATTTTTAAAAATATATTTTCATCAATATTATTGACAGCATCATATATAAACTGCAAGTCACCTTATGATGACATCCAACAAATATCAAACAGATTTAGTTTAAGGTGTGTGAAATGTTAAGTTCTGAACTAACAATGCTTCACTGCTGACATACAAATAAGAATGTGTTGCTCTAGAAGGAAATTGTTGGCATTTTCAAAAGGAAACAACTTAACATGGGGAAAAAGAAAATGGCAACAACAAAAATTTTAAATACAGGAAAACCTCGATTTGCATACACGACAATCCGAATTCACATTCACTATGAAGAAAGTATTTGAAATAAGAAAGAGTTATGTGTAGAGAATTGAAATTTCTAAGGAGGTGAAATTTGTTTAGTGGTACGTTGTTCAGCTTCAGGGAATTATAAGAAAAATGCCGACAGCAATATAAGAAAGAAAGAAATAATATACACTGAAACAACAACTGTCACAGACTAGTGCGTTATGGCGTTATGACATTTAGTTCGATATCGTTGGTTGGCAAGCGGAAAATTTGCATATATAGCTTTCCATACCAACTGACCAGTTATAGAAAAAGTATATTGTATCTATGATATGACTAAAAATTTAAACAACCTTTTCAATTTCTTCAAAAAAAAGAGTGAATTAGATTAAATATGATTAAATATTGAACATTTAAGCAACCAGATTTATTTCAATATATTAATCATTATATTTAAATGGAATTTGGAAAATGCTAGAAATCTGTGTCAATAGAGGTTTTTATAGGCAATTTAAAAAAAGATAAAATTTGTAAAAATGTTGGTTGTTAATTTTTATTCAAAAAATAAAAATTGTTTTTTCGACCTTTTTATTGATTAATTAGAAATTTATTAATTCAGTTTTTTTTTTATTAACAATTTAGATGCCTGTCGTTGAATTTAGATGCTTATCGTCAAATCTCATATATTTAACAAAAATTAAAAAATTTCTTCCAAAATCAGTTAAAACTACAGCACGTATAATCAATATCGTATTTTTTCACATCTCCATAAACTTTTTTCGAATAAGAAAAAAAAATATTTCGTGTGAGAAAAAAGTAACACAAAAAAGGGGCTAAATTTGAAGTTCCACTGTATGTTTTAAAGAAGCAGAGAATAAACGATTTCACACAAATAATCGTAACGGAAGTTTCTACCTTTGTTGTATAACTATAGAGACATACAAACCTCAATGCAACTGCATCACACAGCCAGCCAGTCAGACAGAGAGAACATTGGTTGCGGAAACAGTTGAATTTAAAAACCAGACCACCAACGCAGTGACATCCATCATTAGTTGTACAAAAAAAGTATTACAAAATAGATGGTACAATGAAAAGTAATGCTGCATTGTTGCTTGTATATCAATCACAATAGTTTGCAATTTCTTTGCAGTCAAAAGTTTAATATTGTTTTTTTAAAGAAATTTAAAAAAACAAATTTTAATGTTCACTGCACAAACAATTGTTTTGCAATTCACTATGGGCCTGATTTAATATTGTATATTTTGGAAACAGTTCAGCCTGGTAGGAATGCCGTGAATCTTTACATATTCATAGCCATAGCTAAAGCCCAAACACTATTGGGTTACTGAGCCACAAAACCTAGAAGCATGGCACTTTAGGCATGCGAAATATACAGAATTTTAGTTACATTTCGGTTAAATTTTAGTTAATAGAAAAATACAAACGGGAAAGCGGTGGCATAGCACTTTAACAGGCGGTACAAGTACTAGCAAAAAGTGCTTTCCCATTCCCAAAATGATAACATCATTAGACAAAAGGACCGGCTGTTCAAAAAGCGCCGGAAAAGTAATGGAGGAACAACATTTTTGAACGCTGAACGTTGAAATAGGTGGTCTGGAAATATATTTTCCAAAATAAAATTTAAAAAAAGTTCATATGCATTTTTTTTTTGGTCCTGCCATGATTTGAACACAGGCGGTCAGATTGGCAGATTATTGCTCTACCAACTGAGCTAACGGCACATATAATATTTGCTGGCTAAACACATAATTGAGTGATAAGAACTGGACAACTACTAGCTGTGCTAAAATGCTAGTATTGGCAAACAATTTTTTGTAAAATTGGAGAGCAAAAAAAAGTTGGTCTTTAAGGAGCTTTCCCACAAACAAAAAAACTTGATTTTATAAAACAAAAAAATTTATATTAAAAAAACTCAAAATAATTTTTTTTTTTTCTTGCAACCGGATTTGAACTCGGAACCTTCTGACTACAAACCTTTTTTTAACGAAGCGTCAGCATTTTAATAAAATTATTGGTCTACCAGTGAATTGATTTTTGTACCGCTGTCAATTTCTGACTGGGAATTTAACCTGCTAAAATCAGCAAAACAAAAAATTCTAAATAATTAATAGACTTAAAAAAGAAAATTTTTAATTTTTAAAGTTTTTTTTTACTTTTTTTTATGGAAATAAAAATCTAGCCTTCTGAAATTAGCAAATGACTACACTCTAGTGCTAGTAAAAATATGAGTAGTGGGTATCGAGTATCGAGTATTTGTCTTTTTTTTGGGTACTCGATACTTAAAACTACTATTCGATATTTTCAGAGTTGCATTTTTGACGGAAAATATATTTAGAAATGTGGCTCCGCTAAAATATTTATCACCAAAATGTGACTCCGCTAAAATATTTATCACAAAACTACAACTCTGCTAAAAGAAAAAAATCAAAAGTAAAATATTTAAATGTATATATTAAAAAACTATGAAAAACATAATGAATAAATGCTATAAAATTTTAAAAACATGTTTATAAATTTAAATATTGAATCAACGTACACATGTCCAAAGAATTTTAATAAAAAGTTTTAAATTTAAAAACCGTTAAAAGTATTGAGTAGTATCGAGTATCCAAATTAAAAATATCGAGTAGTATCGAGTATTGCAAAGTAATCGAATTTACCAACACTCTACACTCACAATATATTTTTCATAACCGATTCAAGTTTATTTCAAAAGTACTAAGTTAAGTTCGTTTTCAATTGAAGAATAAATTAAAATACATGGAAACATATTGTTTAACTTTTTGTATAAGTCAGTAAAAAACAAACTACAAAAAAATACGTATCATCTGTAGGGGTTGATATTTTCAGTGACATGTTCTATTTTTATTAAAGGAATAATTCGTTGTAGGGATGTCCCTATAACAGGGCTGGCAAAACTATGACACGCGTGTCAGTAGTGGCACGCGACGTTTTGTTAGATATTTTTAAAAAATTTAAACTATTAGAAGACCAGCAAAAAATTCAGTTAAATGTTAAATTTCGTTACAAATATGTGTGATTTAACTCCAAAATGGTGAAATTTTTCATAGAGCTTGTAAATCGTTTTTTAAAATGAATAAAACTCTGTATTGCCACCATTTTTTGTTTAAACAAATATGGTTAATACAGAACTCGCAAATTCGATTATCAGAAAATTCTGAGAAAATTTAAAAAATTATAGATTGAAAGAAGTTTTAATGTTTCGATGAGAAAATGCCTCATAAATAAAAAGTACCAGAAAATTGCACAAAAATTGAAAACAACTTGTAATAAAATTGGATTTAAAAAATTATTTTTTTTTAAGGAAAATAACCCTCAATGAAATAAAGGCTAAAAATAAGTTTCATAATGAAATAACCTTCTTTGTTGGAATTTGAAATTGGGCTTTGATCGTGTGTCGCAGAGCCATTTCATCTGAAATAGAAATTTTTGCCCGAAGCACATTTTTGAACTGGTTTTTTAAGTACTTAAATATTTAATGGCGCCCAACAATTTAATTTTTTTTTAACAAAATGAAATATCCACCAAAAATGGAATAACCCCCCAAAAAAATGAAAAGGCAATAATGTTCAAACTGTTTTAGTTTTATCTAGAGCTGATTTATAAGAAGAAGAAAGCATTTTTATTAAAAAAGTTAACAGACACAAGGGAATCACCAGACTGCCGCATTTTCGCCTCACCCAAAGACTCGTCCGAAGTTAGTTTATGTGTCAACTGATTAAAGTAATTTTTGTTTTTAATTGTTAATTTGTCTCTATATGAAAAACTTTTTGTGTATTGCCATAACCGGAGATTGAACCGGCAGCCCTCTGCACAGGCTATGACTCGTGGCATCACCTCTTAACAAGATACACCACGGTCGGCATAGCGTTGAGTGTTTTATTTCATTGGGGATTTTTTCATAATGAAATAATCTCAATATTTAAAGATTAAATAAACCCCCAAAAACGAAATAACCGTCAAACATTTTTACGTCATTTCTTGGATGTTATTTAATGTTTTCCTTTGCGGGTTATTTCATGGGGGTTATCCGTAGCGCTGATAATTATGTACATCTGCGATGATATTTTTAAGAGAAATTTTAAAAATTTTAAAAAAAGACTTTTAAAAGACAACTAAATTTAAGGTGGCACGCGAGAAATTTAAAAAAAAAAAAAAAATTGTCCGTTTCTGGCACGCAGCGAAAAGTCTTGCCACCCCTGCCCTATACGGATTTCATTCTTGCCTCAGAAAATCGTCAGGGGACGACGTTTTTAGACGTTCTGGAAATATTTGTTAAGTTAAATTACAAACTCAATGAGAATTTCTTATTCTTGTCTAGGAGCGTTATTAAACATTTAAAAAATCAAAGAAAAAATAAAAACAACTACAAAAAATTTACCACAATTTGCTTTGTCATCTTCCAATATACTACTCTGTTGTTTTATTCTATTTTTAGAAAAAATAATTTAAATAAAAACAAAAAAATTCAAATATTTTCGTTTTTCTTTTTTTGTTAAAATAGTTTGTTTATATACAAAATTATTCTAATTCAAATTACAAGAAATTCTTTACTCATACACACAAGCATAGCCAATAAAAATATGAACAAGTGTATTGTGTGTGTGTAGTGTTTTGAAAATTCAAACAAAAAAAAAACTTTTAAATATGAAAAAACAAATCACAAAATCGTTTTTTTTTTTTCTAACGTTTTGTCAGTAAAAAATTTAAGATTTATTGAATTATTTCTATTTCCTTTATAGATTGTTTAAACAATGTTTGAAAATAGATAGCAAAATCAGTAGTCCTCTTTTTAATTGTGTCTTCAATTAATTTAATATGTATTTTAAGTTGTTGTTAGCGATAAAATATTGTGAGTGTATTTTTTAGCAAATATTTCTGTTGGTTTTAGCAGGATAGACTACTATTTGCAACAATCAAGTTGAGCTTAAAAATAACAACAAGCTTGTGGATATAAGTTTTTTTTTTTTTTTGCTATTTTTAGTCTACAAATACCCTACGGGAAATTTTAACAAACTGTCACCGAACTGGCCCCTTTATATGAAATAGACTGGTCACTTTTACATGGCGTTGTCATAGGAGGGGGAAATTGACCAGTCTATTTCATATAAAGGGGCCAGTTCGGTGACAGTTTGTTAAAATTTCCCGTAGAGTTCAGTAACCTGTCCTAGAATTTGTCTTGTGACATGTCACAAGGGGTCAATTTCCCCCTCCTATGACAACGACATGTAAAAGTGACCAGTCTATTTCATATAAAGGGGCCAGTTCGGTGACAGTTTGTTAAAATTTCCCGTAGGGAAATTTTTGTGCAGACTTTACTGACCAGAATAGCAAAAAAAAAAACTGATATATCTACAAAAATTTTGTTATTTTTAGGTTAAATTTAGTTGAATGCAAATAGCAATATATCCTGCTACAATCAACAGAAATTTTTGGAAAAAAAAAATAGGCAACTGCTGATTTCAGAAGACTCAATTTTTATTTGCATTAAAAAAAGTAAATTTTTAATTACTACTAATTATTTAGCAAAATTTCTCCCTGATTTTAGCAGGTTAAATTGTTATTTTGTATTAACTAATATTAAACTGTAAACATAAGTAAAATTCTGTATATTTAAGATTTATTTTTCTGTTCCTATCTTACTAAAATTTAGCAAAAATAATTTGCTAACATTATATTATTGCATTTATTAAGATGTCTGAGGTTATGAAAAATTTAACTGATGTTTAAATATAGCTAACATAAAAATGTCACATAAATGGTTATTTATAGACAGTCAAATTATGGTTTTTTAAAAATATTAAAAATTTTATATTAATTTATTTATTTTATTTTAATTAACATTTCAACATTTTACAACATACAGATGAATTTAACAACCAATTCCTTCATAGCGTACAAAACACAATATCAAAATTGAACAATTTCCTATAATATTGAAATTCCCACAGTGACCACAATATACGAGAATTGGCTGGCTGTTAATTTAGAATAACCACAACGACATATAACAAATGATTAAATAATAGGGTAAATGTATGTATATATTTTTTTAATATTCGGAAAGCTTCAGTATTAAGGCAACCCATCTTGAACAAAATATGTAATTGGTAGTTTTAAATTAAAAAATCTATTAACGCATTTCTCGATATCTCGTACGGTATCTGAGATATCAAGTATTGAATCTGATCTACCATCCAATTTTGGATACAAAACCTTCTTTGTCGTTTTTCTGGATAATGGTTTTTTGGCATAAGGGTCATGTATAATAGATCGAAAATATTTAAATGGTGGTATAAGCAATTCAAGCTAAAACTTTATTAATATTTTTAGATTTCGTTGATGTTGGTCTAAAATGAGTTGTTAACATATTCGATTTGCTTTCAACTGTGACATAAGTAGACAATTATCCATTATTAACCCATTCAAGGCAAATGACACTGATGATGGCTTTGTAGCGATAGCCGAAAATACGTATTCTGTCGTGCTGGCCTTATCGAATTCTTTAAAAAACTTTGTAATTGTATCATCTTTCTTTAATTTGAAAATAATTTTAACAGAAAGTGATATTAATTTATGATCTATAGTCAAAACTAAAAAAAACTTTTATTAATTAAAATAACAGATCAACTAAACATTCCCCTCATTCATCAGAAAATTTATTTTTTTATTTTAATAACCAAATTGCCATGAATAAATTTGAATTATTTCTTTCAAGCAATTAAAAAAAAAAAAAAATGTTGTTTTTGAAGTTTTTTTGGGTCTTCCGCGAGTTTCGTACAAAAATGGCGACCGATTAATAGTTTCTGCTATAGAACGAAGACTTTGGCCACTTTCTCTTAGTCTTGAAACAATTTTTCTCTCCTCCGGAGGACAATGACTTTTTCGACCCATCGCTTATATTTTTTTTTTCTATATATTTCATTATGAATAAAGATAAACAACAGTAAAATAACTAGCCTTTCCAAAAAAAACTAGAGCAGACTGCGAAAATATTAAAGAATTCAGCAATGTATTTATTACGTTGACCAAGTACTGAAATCACACCTGTACAAAACCAACACACAATGAAAACAAAGCAGGTGTACTTATTATTTTGACCATATGTGTATATAAAAAAAAAAACATTCTTGAAAATAACTGTCACCTTAATGTCAATTGTATTTAATATGCATAATGTTACAAAAGCTAATTAATTCATTATTATGTTCTCTTTTAAATAGAAGCAGAAAATTTTATTAGCTTATAAAATATGAGGTTTTAAAAAAAATGTTTAATTGATTTTATTATGGTTTTTAATGACTCAATTACGTTCAAGCGAATTATTTATATTATGTGATCAATTAAACTAGCCAGGAAAAATTTCTGTTCCAAAGAATCGGTTGTAGAATAGCTACTTTTCATTCACAACCCCTTCTACCGTTTTATACAAAAATTATCTCTTAAATAAAAACCACCGTTTTATTCAAAAACTGAAGTTATACAAAAACAACTGTTTTTTTTACAAAAACATTTATTTTGTGCAAAAACTACATTTTTATACAAAAACCACTATTTTATACAAAAACTACGGTTTTATACACAAACTACCGTTCTATACTACTACCAGCGTTTTACACAAGAACCACAGACTGGAGATTGTCCATCATATTTTTTTAATATTTTTTTTTAAATCACCCAAACTGATTTTTTGTTTTTTTTTTTAGTACACTCAAAAAAAAGTCAGTAAGGTCAGCAAAATATGTTGCTGTCTCAGCAAATTTTTAGTCAGGAGAGTACTTGCAAAAAAGTTGATAATTTCAGCAAAAGGTTTGCTGAAAATCAGCGAACTGATTTTTACCAAAAAAAAAAAAAATAGTAATCTTCAGCAAAAGTTTGGTAACACTTAGTCGATTGCAAATGAAAAAAAACTTGCTAAAATCACTAACATTTTGCTGAATATTAGTAGACAAAAAGAAACTCAAAAAATTTGTACAAAAATTTTACTTTAATTTATTTATTTGCTGAAAATTTAAATATACACTCACAATATATTTTCCATAACCGATTGAGGTTTATTTGAAAAGTAATAGGTAAAGTTTGTTTTCAATTGAAGAATCAATTAAAATACATTGAAATATATTGTTTAACTTTTTATATTCGTCAATAAAAAACAAACTACAAGAAATATTTATCGTCTGTAGGAGTTGATATTTTCAGTCAAATAATCTATTTTTAGATTTCTATTTTTAGAAAAAATAATTTAAATAATTTCGTTGTTTTCTGTTTTACAACAAAAAATTCAAATATTTTCGGTTTTCATTTAAAAATTGACGATTATTAAAATTGACAATTATCCTTTCATTTTTTAATTGTGTTTTCAATTAATTTAATATGTATTTTAGGTGGTTTTTAACGATAAAATATTTTAAGTGTATACATAGTTATAGAAAAAAAAAAAAAAAATTTTTTTTTGGGATGAGATTTGAACCACCACCCTCAAAAATTGAAATTTTGTCAATGCCTGACCTTCCAGACATCTACACCACAACCGATTTGAAAATTGTATAAATTAAATTTGAATTTAAAATATTTTGAAATATTTATTTATACAACAAAAAGAAATTTAAGCAAACAAATGTACCCAACACACAATTTGAATTTATAAAAATAATTTGAATCTATCGCACGACTAGAAAAACTGAACTTCGTTTTATATCTAAATTCTTTTGTTTGTTTTAACTTAAAATAGTTGAATATTAAATAATATGAATTCAATCAGTGTTTACGATAACGAAATTATCGAAATTGATTGCCAAATTTATTTGAATTGTTAGTAAAAAGGTTTAAATTGATTTGATAATCACGGGGTTGCCGGGTTATAAAAATGTGAAGCAATCTCGATGATGTCAGCTGCTAGCAATAGGGTCGGCATATACGACTAAAATATTTACCATACAAATCGTTTTAAATGTTCACCATACAAATCGTTATAAAAACTAAAAATATAAAATACTAAAATAAAATTTAAAAACAAGCTTTTTTATAATGCCCTTTGAGGGGAATTTTTTTACAGAGTTTTTATACCCTACACCACTATGTTTATACCCTACTCCACTATGTGGTCAGGGTATTATAAGTTTGTGCTGATGTTTGTAACACCAAAAAATATTGGTCGTAGACCCACCTTATAGTATACCGATCGTTCAGAATTTTTTTTTATTTCGATTTAACGATGTCCGTCTGTCCGTCCGTCCGTCCGGCCGTCCGTCCGTCTGTCTGTCTGTCTATGCAATCTTGTGCGCACTCTACAGGTCGCAACTATTAAGATATTTTGATGAAATTTGGTACGCAGACCTATGTTGGCCCAAGGACGAACAAGTTTGATTTTTTTGAACATCGGTCCATGTTTAGACCTAGTGCCCATACAAGGGTCCTACCAAAATTATATTGTTTATACGCTGCAGGTCGTAAATATTAAGATATTTTGACGAAATTTGGTACACAGACCTATGTTAGCCCAATAACGCAGCCTATTGATTTTGGTGAACATCGGTCCATGTTTAGACCTAGTGCCCATATAAGGGTCCTACCAAAATTATACTGTTTATACGCTGCAGGTATTAATATTAAGATATTTTGATGAAATTTGGTACATAGACCTATGTTGGCCCAAGGACGAAGCCTATTGATTTTGGCGAACATCGGTCCATGTTTAGAACTAGTGCCCATATAATGGTCCCCCCAAAATTATATTGTTTATACGCTGCAGGTCGCAAATATTAAGATATTTTGATGAAATTTGGTACATAGACCTATGTTTGCCCACAGACGAAGCCTATTGATTTTGGTGAACATCGGTCCATGTTTAGAACTAGTGCCCATATAAGGGTCCCCCCAAAATTGGCTTGGTTACAAACTGAAGGTCGCAAATATTAAGATATTTTAATGAAATTTGGTGCGCTGACTCACATTATAGAAAATTTTGACATAAGCCCCATTTTAACCCATTCGAATTTCGGATCCAAACAATACACCAGACTG
This sequence comes from Leucophora obtusa, assembly GCA_949987735.1. Taxonomy (NCBI): domain Eukaryota; kingdom Metazoa; phylum Arthropoda; class Insecta; order Diptera; family Anthomyiidae; genus Leucophora; species Leucophora obtusa. The sequence goes on along the minus strand of OX465295.1, from coordinate 347,981,586 downwards.
GTGTAGGGTATTGTATAGTCGGCATGCCCGACTTTAACCTTTTTACTCGTTATTTTTAATTTTGTGTGGAAGTAAAAACGAAAGATTTTATATTTTATGAATTTTTTTTTATTCTCAAAAAGTTTTATGCATGTCAGAAATTAAATAAATACAGGGTTATAAATTTTATTCAAATGAAAATTTAACTTAAAAAATCAAAAAAAGTGAATATAACGCAAGTTCTTCTTAATTAAAATTAAATTTTATAACTGAAGTTAAACACTAAATTCTAGGGACTTTGATTTATGTAAATTGGTATTTCTAGTCATTCGACTAAGCTTATTCTCATCTAATTCAGAGAGTATTGTCACTTTTAAGATAATTGTCGTCAAACAGGATGATTTTAAAATCTTAAATAATTTTATGATAAAAATATTTTTGTGCAATTTTGCTCCAAAGTTTAATATCGATGGCTTAATAAAGAAAGACGCTACACAGAGAGAATTTTGCTGGACGAGTTTTAGTGAAATTTTTCAGTAAACTGTTCACAATATAAATGAAAAATTTGTGAAATTCGATGGAAAAGCTTCATATATTTTATGAATATAGTTTTAGTGAAACTTTTTCATGGAGCGTATGAAATTTTAAGCAAATAAAATAAATTTTTGAAAATATTTTATGAAAAATTCCATTAATTCAATGAAAAGTATCAATGGACGAGTTCCCGTGAAAATTTATCGATTTTATGCAAAAATTCATTAATATCATGCAGATAATTCTCTCAGTGTATCTTTATTCTTAATTTCTATAGAGGGGAAGGCAATAAAAATATAAATGCGGTGGAAATATTGTTTCTCAGAATGAAACTTTATATTAATACAAAAACAATAAAATAAAAAGGATAATCTAAGTTTTTCAGATTTCCATTTCCTCTAATGGAATATTAATTCCAGTTAGGGCCTTTCTGCACTAAGCATTAAATTTATATACCAAAAATTTGAAAAGAGCAGCATGTTCGTTGATACATTTAGGGCATTTCTTTTAACTATTATATTTATGTGTGATGGGTAATTTGAAATTTAAAAAGATAGATTCAAATAAATTAAAAACAATTTGAATTATAAAAAAATGTTTATGAAACTATTTGTATCAATATAGTTTGGCTCAAGGGGTAAGGCGATGAACTTCTAAACCAAAGGTCGTTGGTTCGAATCGTGTCTGGTGTTGGAACAAAACAAAATTGCTTTGAATTTAAAACGAAAGAAAATTAAATTAAAGAGAAATTAAATAAACAAAGAACGTGTGTGTTATGTGTGCAGTGTTTTGAAAATTGAAACAAAAAAAAAAAAACTTTCGAATATGAAAAAACAAACCAAAAAATCGTTTTTTTTTACGTTTTGTCAGTTAAAAATTGATGATTGTTTTAACAGACTTTTTAATTATTTTTATTTCTTTTATGGATTGTTTAAACAATGTTTGAAAATAAATAACAAAATGGTTTGAATATAATGAAAAATCAGTAGTCCTTTTTTTTAATTGTGTTTTCAATTAATTTGATATGTATTTTAGGTTGTTTTTAACGATAAAATATTGTGAGTGTAGGAATTGTGTAGTTTTTTTTAATTATCATTTTCGTTGTCTGTACTACATCCAGACAAGCTGCGACATCTACATCTTGTCTATCTGGTTGTCGTCCACGCTATAAATACGGTTATCAGCATCATTTTTTTTAACAAAATAAATTAGTACAACATTAGCTCAAAATTAGTTTAGTGCTAAAAAAATATAACTAAAACTTTTGCTGAAAACGGAATTTTAGCAAAAAAAAGTTGCTGAAAACTAGTACACTTGATCTACAAGACGTTTTACTAATTTTTCTACTAACTTATTTGTTTGAGTGTACTTCATGTTTCCTCATTAGTTTTTTCCATGGATGGTAACCGAAACGATGCGGTTATCGGTAAGGGTAACGCTAGTTTAGATTATTTCGGTAACGGTATTTTAAGGGTAACGCTATTTCATTTATTTCGGTATCGGTATTTTAAGGATAACGGTTTTTTAGTTATTTCGGGAACGGTATATTAAAGATAACGGTATTTCAGTTATTTCGGTAACGGTATTTTAAGGATAACGGTATTTCGTTTATTAACGGTATTTTAGGGGTAACGGTAGTCAGTTGAAAGGGTATTGAATTGATAACGGTATTTTAGCGGTATTGCCTGCCAAACCTGGTTTTTTCCTAACAAATCGATCACATTAGAATACGCAATTTAAGCTATAAATCCATGAGGGTTTGAAAAAGAGAATTTTTGCTTTATATCAAATCAATCATTTAGCACGACTTTGTTAAACAGATGCATCAATTGTAAATGATATTGACTTATGAAGAGTTTTAAAAATACATATTTTTTTATAAAAAAAACAACAAAATTGCAGTTCCTGTGAATGAAAAGCAATACACGATTATTAGTTTAATTTACGCATTTGTATGAATTCGAAACGCAATTGACAGCGATCAACCAAAGATGAAAATTCATAGAAATTATAAGCATCAAAAACATAAAAGATCTTACTTATACCATCATCGTCATAGTCAGATGTCAATCACAGATTTTGCAGAAGCACAATCATCGCCCTTATACAATATGTACACTCAAAATAGTTTGTAGTTTAAATTAACTGAAAATGTAATTTACAACAAATTAAAAATCACTTGATACCCGGTCTACTAAATTTTCATTTAAATCTAAAGAACTTTTCATTTATTTTTAAATGTTAATAAATTAACTACAAAATCCTTAAAATAGTAGTGATTTTTCATTTATTTCGTTGTTTTAATTTGCAAAAAATTTACTTTATTTTGTTTTTTAAACTGACATAGAAATCTAAAAGGGTTTCTTTTTTTAACAAAACATTTTAAATGAAAATATTAACTGTAACAGAAAATCCATATTTCTATGTAATTTGTTTTTAAAATAAAAGACAAAAACAGTTGAAAATATATTTCTTTTCAATTTAGCTGAATAATCATTTAAAAATAAATGCACGGATAACTTTTTAATCTTTAAACTTTAAACTTTTTAAACTACAGTCAGTTACTGTAATAATATTTTCAGTGTATGCTTTTTTTGTCAATGAAAACACAAACTGTCATGAGAATGTCAAATGTAGTGTGTGCTATAAGTTTGCATGATTATAAAATTAATATGAGGATGATGTATTTAACCCTGGAGGGGTTAGATATTTTAGGAGTTTGTTGCAAACCCACTTGCTACCAACACTAATAGAATAAGGTCTGTACAAAATTTTAGCTAAAACTACTAATAGTTAGTAACAAATTACCTTGCAGAAAAATCTACTAAAATTAGAAGATTATTTTTGCTAAATATTAGTGAGATAGCAACAACAAATATAAAACTGTTAAATATACAGAATTTTAGTTATATTCTTGTTAAATTTTAGTTTAGAGAAAATAATAATAATAATCCAGTTGGAGTTTTATTATACTTCGTCCCGTGGGCGAAGTATACACGAATAAGCCAGCCCGATTAAAGTTCCCGAATTAACCCGACTCACCTGCTTACTATTCTCGTGAGTTATTTAGAAATATTTTACTAATCGTATTTACATCTCCTCGTGTTCCCGAGGTAACCCGAACCCAGTTGGAGTTTTACTATACTTCGTCCTTCGGCGAAGTATACACGAATAAGCCAACAAGGTCGGAGTTACCGAAATAACCCGACTCACCTGCTTACTATTCTCGTGAGTTACTTAGAACTATTTACTAATCGTATTTACAATATTCCCTCGTTTCCCCGACTCACCTGCTTACTATTCTCGTGAGTTACTTAGAACTATTTACTAATCGTATCTACAATATTCCCTCGTTTCCCCGAATTAACCCGACTCACCTGCTTATTATTCTCGTGAGTTACTTAGAACTATTTACTAATCGTATCTACAATATTCCCTCGTTTCCCCGAATTAACCCGACTCACCTGCTTACTATTCTCGTGAGTTACTTAGAAATATTTACTAATCGTAGTTACCATATTCCCTCGTTTCCCCGAGATAACCCGACTCACCTGCTTACTATTCTCGTGAGTTACTTAGAAATATTTACTAATCGTAGTTACCATATTCCCTCGTTTCCCCGAATTAACCCGACTCACCTGCTTACTATTCTCGTGAGTTATTTAGAAATATTTACTAATCGTATTTACAACATATCCTCGTTTTCCTGGAATAACCCGACCCACCTGCTTACTATTTTCGTGAGATACTTAGTTCAATACCTAATCATATCTAACCAGTGACAGAGCTATCGACGTTGGGAGGAACTGCAACCACTGCCAGAGTTGCCGAAGATCATCCTGAGCACCGAATCATCGAAGACGTTTAAACAATAACAGTCATTAGATTAAATAAGTAATTTAAGTAGTTTAAGATCTTGGTAAATAAAACTGTGTGCGATACAGGATCGTACAATTGAATTGAACAAAAGAAACGATTGCTGTTTTATTTCAAAGGAGGCAGACCTTTAACGAACCTGGACAAACTGAGTTTTACCCCGGCCTCAGACAAAACTGCATGCTAAATTCAGCAAAAAATTTTGCTAAATAATTAGTAGACTAAAAATCACAAAAAAAAATTTTTTTTATTTTTTTATTTTATTTTTTTTATTTTTTTATTTTATTTTTTTATTTTTTTATTTTATTTTTTTTATTTTTTTATTTTGTTTTTTTTATTTTTTTATTTTATTTTTTTAATTTATTTTTAATCCAAAAAAAATCTAGACTTCTGAAATCAGCAGTTAACTTTTTTTTAAGCAAATATTTCTGTTAATTTTAGCAGGACAGACTGATATTTGCATTTAACTAAATTTAACTTAAAACCACAAACATTTTGTAGATATAACAAAATGTTTATGCCAATTTTAGTCCACTAATATTTAGTTAAATTTTCTCCAAATTTTATATTATAACTTGTCATTTTCAATTGACGAAAAGTTAACTAAAATATAATTAAAATTCTTAAATATTTAACAGTTTTGCTGTTCTCATCCTACTAGTATTTAGCAAAAAAAAAAAAAATCTGCAATTTCAGCAGTTTTTTTTCTGCAAGGTAATTTTTACCTACTTTTTAGTATATTTTTTACTATTTTTACAAGTTTATTTCTATAAGTGTAAAAGCTTACTTAAAAAAACACGGCTAATACCAATGGATTAAGCGTAATCGAGTATGGTTCATACCCTGATTTAACCGGTTGTTAGTAAAAAAGTCTACTAGTCGAACACAGTGTTGTAATTTTAATCATTTTTTTAACTGAGAGTGAAATTAATGAGTCTGCCATTTTTTAAATAGGGCGCAAGTCGGGTGATTAAAAGTTGGATGGTAAGTGGTTAAATCAATTAAAAGTATTCATAAAATTTTAGGTTTTAATTAAAATATTATATTAAAACTTTCATAAAATCAATAGAAATTTCGATACCTTATCTTTCATGATAAGGTATCGAAATTTGGTCAATTAATTTCATAACTAAACCATTGAATATTTTCATTCCAACTTGATTTCAGTTTTATATTGTGTAAGTCGTGACACGGTAAAGCCGCACGACGAGAAAAAATATTTTTGTACATGATTGGGGATATGACATTATCACAGTACGATTCTAGTGACCATAAACATTAGACCGACTCACGAAAAAAGTAAAAAAGGTACCCCCCCCCCCCCTTTAAAATAAGCCTTGGTTTGTTTTATGATGATTCCCAAAATATTTCGGGTCTAGCAATGAGATCTCACGAGCTGGACCATTTTTAAAAAAGTTCTTTTTTTAGTTTTTGTAAGAATTTTGCATTTTAGCTGAAGACAGCATACTCAATATGCACAGAGAGAATTTTGCTGGACGAATTTTGATGAAATTTTTCAGTAAACTAATGAAGTTTTCTTCACAAAGTAAATGAAAAATTTCTTAAATATGATGAAAAAGCTTCATATATTTTATGAATCTACTTTTAATGCAACTTTTTCATTTAGTGTATGAAAGTTTTAACAAATGAAATGAAATTTTTTAAAACATTTTATGAAAAATTCCATTAATTCAATGAAAAGTTTCAATAGACGAGTTCCAGTGCAACTTCGTTATTTTTATGCAAAAATTCATTAATATCATGCAGATAATTCTCTCAGTGTGGGTATCATATGAAAGGTTTTTTTGAGCGGTATATATGACATGTTCAAGCATAACCAGACATGTCCTATTTTGAAGGATATTCTATAAAAAATCAAATTTTTGCCACTTTTGTACGAAGATGTTTGTGATTGAAATGCCAAACTTACATATCATAATATATAGTCGATTTAAGTGAATACGTGTTTTAGATTTTTTTTTTTTGAAATTCGCGATTTTTCGAGTTTTTTGAGAAATTCAATGTTGTGGAAACAACATGTTCTAAATAGGGCAATATGGATACCAAAACTTTTCTTTTGACAAGTAAATCATCGTTAAGTGGATATAGTTTGGAATTTTGCAAATTTCATACATGTTTTACGGTGCCCTGGACCAAATTTTGCTAAAAATTTTGGGTTTCTGCAATCTGCATTTGAATTCAGTATCTAGTTGTGATGTAAGATAAAAATGCAACTTAACAGAAAAAAATCCAGCACGCGCTTTTTTAGCGGAATAACTTTTTTTCGCCTAAAAAAAATTTTATAAAATTTTAATAATAATTTAAATTCAGTTTCTAGTAGTTGTAAGGATAAAAATGTAATTTAACAGAAAAAATCCAACACGCGCTTTTTTTGGCGGAATATCTTTTTTTCGCGAAAAAAAATTATTATAAAATTTTATTTAGAGTCAGCCTATGATTAGATTTTTCTTAAAAAAAATGACAGACGCGCGTACTTCACTAAAATATTTTATTTAATAATGAACCTACAAAAAATTTGATAAATTTTTTTATGGAATTGGCGTAACTCAAAAATTTTATCAAAATTTGGTACAGAGCACCTTGAAAAATGTATTAAATTTGCACTTTTTTTAACAAGCTGGTCATTAGACCGTATCACCTTACAGGCAAAAAAAAAAAAAAAAAGTGCGGCGTACACCCTCCAATATGAAGTATTTTTGCAAGGCAATTTCAAAAAAAAAAAAAATTTATTGCCGAACGTAGGGGTCGCCATTTTACACTTTTCTTTGTAACTTTGGCATTTACAGTCGGATCTTAAAGTATGATACATCGATGTTTTTCTCTCGAGGAGACCAGTGTTTTGCTCTAAGGGCCGTTGACCTCAAGTATACCGTTCTAGTAGTTACCCACCAGATCTGAGTTGTTATGACGCAAATGTACGACCCAAAAGTCAGAAAATTAAAGCTCGGAAAAAATCATTAAACTTTTGCAAAGGAAGTTGTTCGATAAACCCAGTAGAAATTTTTTTATATATTGGTTGCCGATCGTAGGGGTCGCTTTTTAAATTTTTTTCATTGGATTTTTCCTTTATAGCAAAACACTGGTCTCCGCGTGGCAAAAAATTGATATATCACACTTTAAAATCTGACTTTAAATGCCGAAGCTGTAGCGAAAAATTAAAAAAGGCAACCCCTACGTTCGGCAAAAAAAATTTTTAAATTGCCTTGCAAAAATACTTCATTTTGAATGGTGTACGGCCAACTTTTTTTTGCGGTACGGTCTACTGGGTATCCCACTGGTAAAGCTAATTTGAGTACCATTTTTGAATTTAAATCAATCCAACTCTGTTAAATACAATTTTTCGCTACTTTTTTTCGCGTAAAATTTTTTTTCCCCGATTTTTTTTTAACAAATTTTTTTCTTAACTCTATTGAAAATTTTTTAAACCCTATTGAATACACACAAAAAAATATAACATTGTACTTTTTATTTGCAGAAAAAATGTTTTGGCGAAAAAAAGATTTCGCGGAAATAAATCGCAAAAAAAAAATTCCTTAATATTGTACATGTTTAATCAAATTTTGATAAATTAATAACACTGTGAGACAAATGGTAGGGGTCAGTGATCGGGAAGGGTTCAAACTACCGGGGAAAGTTATATCGGTAAAAAAGAAGTTATACGTGTCCCGGCGTTTCGGTGGGACACCCCACGGAATCGAGATATATCGATTTGACCTTTGGTGGTCTTTTTTTTGACATAACTCGAGAACCACTAGTCCGATTTTGCTCAAACAATTTCAAAAAAATTAAAAATTACAATTCCTTTAATCTGTTCATATAACGTTTTTCTATATACTCAACAGTTTTGCCGGTAAAAATAAATGTATGAAGAAAAAAATATTTTTTGCCTAAAATATTAAAAAAAAAAGTAATAAACAAAACGTTATTGATTTTTATGGTAGCGGTAACAAACATTTATTTTTACCGGCAAAACTGTTGAGTATATAGAAAAACGTTATATGAACAGATTAAAGGAATTGTAATTTTTAATTTTTTTAAAATTGTTTGAGCAAAATCGGACTAGTGGTTCTCGAGTTATGTCAAAAAAAAGATATATCTCGATTCCTAGGGGTGACCCAGCGAAACGCCGGGACACGTATAACTTGTTTTTGACCGATATAACATTTCCCGTTGGTTTCATCCCATCCCGATTTTGACTGTCGCATAGTGTAATTAAAAATGATCCCAGAAGTAAAAAAATATAATTTTTTTGGTACCTTAGCGTCAAAACTTTTAATCGCGAATATGAGCGCTAACTTTTAAAAACGGCTATCACCGTTGAATTCAGCGTTCTCGGATTAGCTGTAACAGTAGGGTGCCCAGCTTGTTAGAATTTGCGACTAGCACAGTGGCATTATTTAACCTTTTTTTAGAGAAAGAGAAAAAGTTTCAACCGAATTTTCTTACAAATTTCTTCTTGAATTCGACTGCTGTGTTTTCAGTTTTTATTTATCTTTAGTCCAAATTTTAATTTTCTTTAATAATTTTGCTATTGTTAGGCTAAAATTAATTAATTTTCTGTTAAGTAATTAAGTTAAAAAATATTTTGTAGCGAGTGTCAACTGCGATTAACCACAACGATTAAATGCAAACTCTAATTAGAATCATATTATGATCTTAACGCAATATAAAATCATAACACGATGCTCTTAAACTGTTATAACATGATTCTCTTCTGGTTTATGCACAAACGCAGTCTGCCAATGGGTTAATATTAAATTTTAAAGTATGAATATGTTTAAACATTCAGCCAGCGTTTACACAACTGAATGACTTGTAACACTTTGCCTGCAATAACAAGAACAAGAACAACAACAACAACAACAACTTGAACAATGGCGATAAATATGTATAATACAACTTATAACATAACATGCTTCATTTGTCACCAAAAAGCAAAAATAGCGAAAAGTTTAATGTAGTATATGTAGTGAATAAAGCATATTACTAAATCTGTCCCAAATCAGTTAGGCGTTTTACCGTTATCGATAGAGTCTGTCCTTTGGGCACTACAAACTTGCATTCAAAATTTTGTGCAATTTTCTCCATCTCCGCGATCTGTAGTTTGATAACAAGGGTCGCTCACCTTCATAGAGAGACTGACGGAAGGTATCTCATGTGATAATCTCCGATATTATTGAAATTCCGATATGTTGTAGAGAAAAGTATTCTAAAAATGGGCCAAAGGTTGGCCTTTTTTGTGTTTTTGCTATTTATTTGCAATTTTTTTTAAAGCAACTACACTCATAAAAAAATTCCCGTACCAATAGGTCAGAATTTTGACCTATTTGTACGGGCTTTTTAAAAGAAAATAACAGAAAAATTAGTTCAATTTATTCAGAACGCGTTTAACAGACTTTTGTACTAACTTCTTTTTATGAGTGTATTTATAAAAGTTATATTTTCGCATAGGGATTTTCAAGGGTCTATTACCGGTACCTTTTCTTAGTACGTTTTGTTTTTGTTAAGATTTTGTTGTAAAAAAGGAATTTATTTTCAAAATCATATGTATTAATCCCTACCAAGTTTGAACGGAGACGTATTGCTATTCGCGCTTTGGCTCTTATCGTATTTTGCCGAAGCCCTTTCTTGGTACTTTTTGGAACAACTTGACAACCATGTGCTAAATCTTAGGTACATATTATGCAAATAAAGCTTCATCATTTGAAGAATACATTATTTTTATCCACATTTATATCAAATGTCGAAATTTTCTGACATGCTGCCGAACAAAAAAGTACCAAAAGAGGTCGATTTTCTTTCGCTTATTTTGCAACCTTAATCCTAGATGGCCGAAATCGTATACGAATTTCATAAAAATCGGAGACTATCACAGGAGATATAAGTCTTGTGAGAAAGTGATTCTGGATGGGTGGTCTACGAACATTATTTATAAAATAATGGGCACCATTAAAATAATTTTTTTTTAGAATATACCATTAGTCTTAACAAATTTGTGACATATGTATGTATGTTTTACATATGCGTATTCATATTGTTGTAGCTATTCTGGCAGTTTTTTTTTTTAATATTTTTATTCAAGATATTATAAGTTTTCACGCGGTTTGGCATAATATATTCAATGAAGCAGAAAATTCTCGCACAAACAATTCCCCAAGTCATTCAAAATATAACAACGAACGAAAGACCGACCGACCGACCGACCGACCGACCGACGGACGGACGGAACTTACTCCACCAACCATATTGTAAGAGTTTATTGCTGCATTGGCATTGTTGCAAACTTTATTACAATACTGCGACAACAACAGCGGCAACGACAATGTTTACAAGAAGAAAAATTTGTAATCATAAAGAAGAGAATAAAGAATGAAATTGTATTTACAAAAAAAAAAAAATAAAGTAAATTAAATGAATTTTACTCACTCACAACAACATTAAAACATGTACAAACATAAGCATTTAAGTATTACACTACACAGAGAGAATGTTGCAGAAAATGTCTGTCAATGAATTTTTCATTAAAATATTTCATTAATATATTCTTTTGCAGCATTTAAACAAAATTTAAAATTTTTATAAAATAAAATATTCCTTTAGATGCATGAAACTGCTTTAGATTTATTATAAATGAAAATAAATTTTATGAGAACCTTCTGCAATTTATTAAAGAGTTTTATTGCCTGAATTCCTATGACACAATTTATTAATATTAACAAAGTCATGTCTTTCAGTGTACATAAATTTATTATAATAATTTTACATTTCATACAATATTAAAAAAAAGTATGTAGTAAAGCGTACAAACACATTTCTTTTTATACATATCGTACATATTATAAATTATAATGATAAATGTTATATGAGAAAATAATGGCATAAAATTTACATATTCACAAAAAGGTTTAATAACATTTGAACTTTAAAGTAGATACAAAAAAAATATATAAAAGGCTACCATTTATAGAGAGTGACTCCATGTCAACCGATTTTGTACGCCTCATCAAAGTATGATGAAATTTGGTACTAAAGACTGTAACAGGGTCTTGTTGTGGGCTGAGATAGTTTAAGTAATCGTGTTTAGCGTCTATTTGAGGTCTTGAAAATCTTAATTGTGATATTAGGAAAGTCTGCAAAGACTGTAAATTTATATATGAGACAACTAAACGAAGTTTATAGTCTTTCCAAAAATTTAGACCGGCATTGGACAGTGTTGGAAAATAGCAACTACAAACCTGGACTACTTATTCAAATACAAAAATAAAAAAAGCGAGAATTATATTGTGATTAAGCAGCAAAGCGAAGCACAAAAATAAATAACCTACGAGTACTAAAAACTATACCTTCTGCATTTGTGATTCAAATAATATCAATTGAACTCTACAATATATCAATTGAAATACAGGGTTAACATTTGAAATTAAAAAAACATTAAGTGAAATACAAAATTTTCATTTAAAACTCAGAAAACATTAATATAAATTCAGATTTTTCATTTGAAATTTAGAAAAAATTATTGGAAATTTAGAAAATATCATTTGAAATTCAGACGATGTCAATTAAAATTCAGAAAATATCATTTGAAATTCGGAAATTCAACAAAATATCAAAAATAAACCGACATTTGCAAAATAAGCAAAAACAAGCAAAGGAAAATGAGAAAAAAAAATAATAAAAAGCTCCAACAAGTCTGGCTTCAAATTCTTATAGTTTTAAGATCACCACTTGCATTCAAACTAAATTTTCTATAATTTCAAAAAAAAAAAAAAAAAAAAAAAAAAAAAAAAAACAAACTCCGTCTTCTTTTCAGTTGGCCTAAAGATAATCTTTTCACGAGGGTGTTACATACATACCCAGTCAGAAAAATACAAACGGGAAAGCGGTGGCAAAGCACTTTAGAAGGTGGTACAAGTACTGGCAAAAAGTGCTTTCCCATTCCCAAAATGATAACATCATTAGACAAAAGGACCGGCTGTTCAAAAAGCGCCGGAAAAGGACTGGAGGAACAAAATTTTTAAACGTTGGCAAAACGCGGGCAAAACCAACAAATAGGTGGTCTGGAAATATATTTTCCAAAATAAAATTTAAAAAAAGTTCATATGTATTTTTTTTTTGGTCCTGCCGTGATTTGAACCAAGGCCGTCAGATTGGCAGACGATTGCTCTACCCACTGAGCTACCGAGACATATAATATTTGATGGCTAAACACATAAATGAGTGATAATAGCTGGACAACTACTGGCTGTGCCAAAATTCTAGTACTGGCAAAGAATTTTTTGTAACTAGTATGCCAGTGTTGGGAGGGCAAAAAAAAAGTTGGTCTTGAAGGAGCTTTCCCACAAACAAAAAAATTGATTTTATAAAACAAAAAAATTTTAAATTAAAAAAAATTAAAAAAAAAATTTTTTGCTTGCAACCGGATTTGAACTCGGAACCTCCTGACTACAAACATTTTTTAACGAAGCGTCAGCATTTTTATAAAATAATTGGTCTACCAGTAAATTGATTTTTGTACGCCTGGTAGCATTGGCTAGGTAGCACTGGATAACCACTGGTTGCAAACCTTGGCATATCACTCTAAGCCAATTCTTTGCCAGTGGTTTTTTTATAAACCACCGAAATTTTTGTAAAACAAATACTGGTAAAACGATTTTTTCAAACGCTGGCAAAGCGTCCCAAATGAGTGTTCTGCCAGTCATTTATTTTTAACACCGTGGTTACCCAGTGGTATGCCAGTGCTTGATTTTTTGTACCACTGGCGATTTCTGACTGGGTAGTTATGGGTAGTCGAAATTTTTAGTCGACTTTACTCTATCTTTCTTAGTTTTCGAGCTATGGTTCATTTTAAAATATCTGCAGGGTAAGAACTACCACCATCTTTAAAACTTCGGATACACTGGTGGAGCCATCTGATAGATAATAACGGAAATTTGAAAACATTATATATCAACAATATATTGTGTAAGAAGAAAAATATTTATAATTTCGAAAATTATTTTGTAATTTAATACACAAAATTAATTAAAGTACTGAGGATTTTTATAATTTTATTAAATGAAGACAATTAAAATCTTTGTTTAAATCAGTGTTCCAACTAAAAATTTGTTAAAAATTTTATATTGATACCACCCAAACAGAAATTGCCAGTGGTACAAAAAATCAAGCACAGGCATACCACTGGGTAACCACTAGGGTTTGGGATTTCCCGGACTTTTTTATTTCCCGGGAAACGGGAATGAAAATATTTGATTCCCGCCCGGGAATTCCCGAACCCCAAACCCTAGTAACCACGGTGTTGAAAATAAATGACTAGGAGTACACTCATTTGGGACGCTTTTCTAGCGTTTGCAAAAAGCGTTTTTCCAGTATTTGTTTTACAAATTTATAAAAAAAAAAAAAAACACTGGCAAAAAATGGTCTAAGAGTGATATGCCAAGGTTTGCAGCCAGTGGTTATACAGTACTACCTAGCCAATGCTGTCAGTGGTACAAAAACCAATTCACTGGTAGATCAAAAATTTTGTAAAAATGCTGATGCTTCGTTAAAAAAGGTTTGTAGTCAGAAGGTTCCGAGTTCAAATCCTGTTGGAAGCAAAAAAATGTTGTTTGGATTTTTTTTAATTTAAAATTTTTTTTTGTTCTATAAAATCAACTTTTATTGTTGTGTGAAAGCTTCTTTAAGACCAACCTGTTTTAGCTCTCCCAACGCTGGCATATTAGTTACAAAAAATTGTTTGCCAGTACTAGCATTTTAGCACAGCCATTAGTTGTCCAGCTGTTATCACTCATTTATGTGTTTAGTCACCAAGTAGCTCAGTAGGTAGAGCAATCGTCTGCCAATCTGACGGCCTGGGTTCAAATCACGGCAGAACAAAAAAAAAAAATACATATGACCTTTTTTTAAATTTTATTTTGGATAATATATATCCACACCACCTATTTATTAGTTTTGCCAGCGTTTTGCCAACCTTCCAAAATTTTGTTTCTCCAGTCCTTTTCCGCTGCTTTTGTCTAATGATGTTATTATTTTGGGAATGGGAAAACACTTTTTGCCAGCACTTATACCACCTGTTAAAATGCTTGGCCATCGCTTTCCCGTTTTTATTTTTCTGACTGGGCAGTTTCACATAATTTTTTTACTGACGTGTTATTTTAAAAATTCTAAGCCATTAAAACTTGGAAACAAAAGGTTTAATAGCGAATTTACATTATGATCGAAATCGAGTTAAAAGTAGATTTCGATAGATTTCGACTGAAATCCAATAAAAATTTTGGGATTTCAAACAGATTTCCCATACGAAATGAAATCCCAATTTAATTTGGATTTCAGCGAAATCTCATCGAAATCCAAATTAAAATCCAATTTTTCTCCCATATTTGCTGTAAAATAGGGAAGTTTTCAGAAAAGTTGCAACATTTAGCAGCTGTTTATGTCATAAAAAATTAATAAATAATAAATTTTAATAACTTTAAAAAATTAAGGAATAACATAATAAAGTCTGTTATTTTTAATTGTATCCGACGAAGAGAAACTATGAAAAATCATTTGATGGCGCTGGCAATACCATTGACGAAACATTGAATATCTTAGCTTTCTACTAATCATCCCTATACTTAAACACATTTCTTAGCAAATATAACATTGTATCTTTCATAATATAAATGATTTTTGTATTCCGCCATTAAATAAAATGGTTTTTAGAAAATCTTTTAATTTTGGTTATTTTTTAAGGTTAGTTTGTTTACAAAAAATTTGTTGTTGGCTGATCGAAATCCCATTCATCTGTCAAATATTCTAATGTAAACGATATAGATTTCGAATTGGATTTCAAAACGAAATCTAGTGAACATTTTAACAATGTAAATTCACTATAAGACAATTTCATGATCCACTCCAGAAGGTGGCCTTTTCGCTCAGGGGTTAAGGTAAAAAATAAATTTTAAGGTGGAAAGGTGAAAAACAAATTTTAAGGTGAAAAATAAGTTTTAAGGTGAAAAATAATTTTTAAGGTGAAAAATCAATTTTAAGGTGAAAAATAAATTTTAAGGTGAAAAATAAATTTTAAGGTGAAAAATAAATTTTAAGGTGAAAAATAAATTATCTTAATTTTTGCATTAAAAAATACAAAAATTGTTTTTTCGGACTTTCTATATTTTCATATATTTAGTTAGAATATTCTTCTACCTCAAGTCCAAATTCTAATATGATATTGTCATATTAGATTTTTATTTGTTGTTTCAAAAAGGGTTGATCATTTTCATGATAGACAATACAATTGTTTCGTAGACATCACTCTACTCTTCAGTTGTCCGCTAAGAAAATGATAACTTTCCTACTCAAAACGAGACATTACATAAGGTACAAAAAACCAACGGGATGAGAATTTTGTACCTTCGTATATGAACTGTCTGATTTGGTAAAACCAGTTATAAATCAACTCGTTTTTGAAAGCAACAATTACATAAAAGTACCCTTTGGGTACTATTTATATGTATGTCTGTTGTCAATACATTTTGTAAAAACAACTAATTTTAAACTCAAAACAAAATAAATATTTGAATGAGATTTTAGCCGTGGTGTGCTTATTTTCAACAATTATCTTAATTTTTGCATTAAAAAATACAAAAATTTTTTTTCGGACTTTCTATATTTTCATATATTTAGTTAGAATATTCTTCTACCTCAAGTCCAAATTCTAATATGATATTGTCATATTAGATTTTTATTTGTTGTTTCAAAAAGGTTTTTTGTACCTTATGTAATGTCTCGTTTTGAGTAGGAAAGTTATCATTTTCTTAGCGGACAACTGAAGAGTAGAGTGATGTCTACGAAACAATTGTATTGTCTATCATGAAAATGATCAACCCTTTTTGAAACAACAAATAAAAATCTAATATGACAATATCATATTAGAATTTGGACTTGAGGTAGAAGAATATTCTAACTAAATATATGAAAATATAGAAAGTCCGAAAAAACAATTTTTGTATTTTTTAATGCAAAAATTAAGATAATTGTTGAAAATAAGCACACCACGGCTAAAATCTCATTCAAATATTTATTTTGTTTTGAGTTTAAAATTAGTTGTTTTTACAAAATGTATTGACAACAGACATACATATAAATAGTACCCAAAGGGTACTTTTATGTAATTGTTGCTTTCAAAAACGAGTTGATTTATAACTGGTTTTACCAAATCAGACAGTTCATATACGAAGGTACAAAATTCTCATCCCGTTGGTTTTTTGTACCTTATGTAATGTCTCGTTTTGAGTAGGAAAGTTATCATTTTCTTAGCGGACAACTGAAGAGTAGAGTGATGTCTACGAAACAATTGTATTGTCTATCATGAAAATGATCAACCCTTTTTGAAACAACAAATAAAAATCTAATATGACAATATCATATTAGAATTTGGACTTGAGGTAGAAGAGTGAAAAATAAATTTTAAGGTGAAAAATAAATTTTGAGGTGAAAAATAAATTTTAAGGTGAAAAATAATTTTTAAGGTGAAAAATCAATTTTAAGGTGAAAAATAAATTTTAAGGTGAAAAATAAATTTTAAGGTGAAAAATTAATTTTAAGGCGAAAAATAAATTTTAAGGTAAAAAATAAATTTTAAGGTGAAAAATAAATTTTAAGGTGAAAAATAAATTTTAAGGTGAAAAATAAATTTGAAGGTGAAAACCAAATTTTTATGTGAAAAATAAATTTTAAGATGAAAAATAAATTTTAAGGTGAAAAATAAATTTTAAGGTGAAAAATAAATTTTAAGGTGAAAAATAAATTTTAAGGTGAAAAATAAATTTTAAGGTGAAAAATAAATTTTAAGGTGAAAAATTAATTTTAAGGCGAAAAATAAATTTTAAGGTAAAAAATAAATTTTAAGGTGAAAAATAAATTTTAAGGTGAAAAATAAATTTTAAGGTGAAAAATAAATTTTAAGGTGAAAAATAAATTTTAAGGTGAAAAATAAATTTTAAGGTGAAAAATAAATTTTAAGATGAAAAATAAATTTTAAGGTGAAAAATAAATTTTAAGGTGAAAAATAAATTTTAAGGTGAAAAATAAATTTTAAGGTGAAAAATAAATTTTAAGGTGAAAAATAAATTTTAAGGTGAAAAATAAATTTTAAGGTGAAAAAGAAATTTTAAGCGAAAAATAAATTTTATGGTGAAAAATAAATTTTAAGGTGAAAAATAAATTTTAAGGTAAAAAATAAATTTTAAGGTGAAAAATAAATTTTAAGGTGAAAAATAAATTTTAGGTGAAAAATAAATTTTAAGGTGAAAAATAAATTTTAAGGTGAAAAATTTATTTTAAGATGAAAAATTAATTTTAAGATGAAAAATTAATTTTAAGATGAAAAATTAATTTTAAGATGAAAAATTAATTTTAAGGTGCAAAATACAAAAATAAAAAAAATTTGTGAAAAACAACTTTTAGGGTAATAAATGAACTAAAGCGCCTTTTATCCGCCAGACCGCCAAAAATAGTGTCAAATGATTATATTATAAGCAGACAGTAAGCAATTTCGGTAGAAAACTTAATTTCCCTACAAAACCTTGGTAATGGGTTGTACCTTTCCCACGCATTGCCTGGCAATTGCTATCCTTTTAGCCAATATTACTTTAGGTTTTACTTTGAAACCTAAAGTAATACGTTACTAATAATGTGATATATACTTATGTGGAAGGTATGAAATAATAAGCTACAGATATAGAGATATATCACTACTTATTTGGGGCTTAAAAATAATGCCTTACTGATATTGTGTTATATTTTTGTATTGTTGTTATTTGTAATGAATTATGTAATAATGTGTAAAGCCTTATTTTACTCCGCACAAGTATGTACTTAGTTAGCCGCTATTGCTAACCAGTGAATTTAATACATCACATATTACAAGTAACAACCTATTTAAGTATTTTCTTCGTAATGACTTATTTGATTCTATACCGGTAATCCTTAGGTAACCATTTCCAGTGACACCCTCATGTTACAATAATGTGTTATTAGACCAAAGTGTAAGTACACTCAAAAAAAAAGTCAGTAAAGTCAGCAAAAAATGTTGCTGTGTCAGCAAGTTTTTAGTCAGGAAAAAGTGGAAAAATGTTTATGTTTTTGGAGCTCATTTCTGAGTCATTAATGATCATTGCTGAAAACTAGTACACTTGATATATAAGATGTTTTACTAATTTTTCTACTAACTTATTTTTTTGAGTGTACTTACAATTTTTGGTTTCTTAAGGTATAATTAGTTTGTATGTAACGTGAGGTGACGAATCAGCTGATTTGGTTTTGTTCTATGAAAAAGCATTTGAGTCGTTAGTTTGTCTGTAACGTTCCGTGCCAGATGAACCTGTTGAAAACAGAATTTTTGTTATCCGTTAAGTGACAGCGAGTTGACAGCTGAGATTTTCAGATCTGCGACGAATGGCTTAAAGCGGCTAAGCCGAGCCGCGATCTAATTTTAGTCACCGCCGCCGTCGTAAATTTTTTTTACACGATAAAAATCTAAAAATAATAATTTTTTTTAATTTTCGTTAAGCCGATGTTTTGTATGTGTCAACTTAATGTTGGCTAGCTGATCAGATGTTGGCTCACAGTCAGCTTTTAAGCCACCACCGCTGCAATTTTTTTTTTATTTAGCCACCGCAGTCGATTAATCTGGTCGGCGCACATCTCTGCTAAGAAAAACAACATTAAACAGCTGATACGTTGTTACGGAAAAGACTAACTACACAAAAGAGCCATCCGAACTGAAGAAACTGATTATGAAAATATTGACGAAAGGACGTATAGAATACTAGGAGGATATCTAAAAAGGACGTAGCCTTAATTTGAGGACAACTGGACGATTAGGGATTATGAAACAAATTTTTATAAATCTCTACATAAGAACATTTCTTTTCGAATGTTATTAAAACTTATTTAATAAATAACTCGAAATAAATTTAGTTGTTTAAATGCCAGTTTCTTTTCGTTGTAAGCATTTAAAATTCACCTTTTGTATTTTCCCCTAGTTATATTATTATGTTGTAAACTCTTTATTTTAAATATCTAAACAATCATATTTTTACAACTTTTATGAACTCTTTTCAGAAAAGCAGTCACAACAACAAAAAAAAAAGGATTTCAGGCTTAGAAATAAAATCTAAATATACTTGAGGCATTAAGCAGTATTTAAATGTAGTTCTGTTTTCTATGTAGGTATGACAATTGTCTCTTAAATTACTTTATGCTACACCGTAGGGACATGGCGTTTGTTTAAAACATTTAATAGGAAGCGGAAGTAAATAAGTAAAGTACAGTCAGTAAATAGGCTGGATTTTTGCTTAACTCAGGGGGTTAAACGTAATGAAAAATGTTAACAAAACACCAACAATCTAAATCTCTAAAGTAATTAGACAACATTTCATTGTCAAACTTTTAAAGCTACGCCGTTATTTTATGAGTTATTTTTATAAATCTTATAGCTTAAGGTGTTTCTTTTTAATGATGTTTATAAATTACACGGATTTAAACTTTATTAAGACAAATGAAAATTTTTAACTTGCAAAATGTTAAGTTAAAAACAAAATTAAATTTGTTTAATTTTATGTGAAAGTGTGAAGAGATTTTAAAATTTTTCTCCTGGCAAACTTTGTTCCTTGCGTGTTTGTACCACCATTACACTTGTTGTTGTTGTTGTTAATGGGCACTTACTTTACCAAATTTTTCGTGATTGTAAATTTTTAGTATTATTTCAAAATTTGATTACATTAATTTTAAGCTGTTTCCTTTAAACCACTAAATCTAAAGGCACTGTAATTGACTTAATTTTTAAGCGTTGCATTGTTATTCCTAAGAACTTAAGTAGAGATCTAAATTAACAAATACCCAATTACTTTGAACTGAAGCAGGTATAAAGGTTTAAAACGAGATTAGTTTATAAATGAAGAAGTAATTTTGGCTTACCAAATTACAGCGTTTGAATATAACACAAAACATACCTGTAAAGAAAAGAAATCGGGTTATTAAAAAAATTAGTTATGTAAATGAATACATTTGAAATCAAATAAAAATACAAAATAATAATAAAAATTAAATGATTTGAGGACACCTGGGCGTATGATTTATATTCATTATGTATAGAAGTACAGCAGTGCGTATGATTAATATTAATTAAATTTTAACGTTTTCAAGAACACGATTCGAAGAATAAGAAAACTAGCAGATTGTAGGAGTTTCTATAAAGAAAAATTGTCTCAGCATTAGGAAATATTTCAATAAAAAAATTGTGAGTTTTGTTTTTTTTAACAACATTTTCTCAGATTGCGAAAGATTCAGTAAATTTTTTATAGAAAAAATTCTCAAATTGAAACATTTTTCTATAGACAAAATATTCCCATATTTCGAGAATTTTTCTTTGGAAATATTATTTAATATTCTGATAATTTTTCGTAGGGGAAATATGATAGTCTAACTACGTTAGATGGTGATAGTTTTTGTGGTGAAAATTAATATCAAACTCAGAAATTTTTCTTAAAAAAAAAAGCATTAGGCCACAAACTTAGCGGACACGATACAAGCGAAAGATGACAAAAATGTAAACACAAGCCATATGGGATTTTTGGAATGTGTATTTAGATTTTTAATGTTGATTAAAATTAGTTCTGAATTTGTAGTAAGTTTATCTAAGAAAGAGCAGAATTTTTTTAATAGGTTTGAGGTTAAGAAGAAGAATAAACATTTTTTCAAAAGTTATAAACACATTAAATTTGCAAATCAGATTAGATCCAGTTTTGTTTAATTTTTTTTTTCAGATGTTTTTCTATCGACTAAGAAAGTTTCACCGTCTTACCTAGCTTTGTTTCAGAGAAAATATGCGCTGAAAATCGCAAATAGTCGATAAAAATTGAAATAAATGTTTTATGATCAGTTAGTACCTCCGTACGTATACTTATTGTTATATTTATTAAACGTTTCGGTGTACACTAATATACTCGTACTGAATATACTCGTACTGAATATTTGCGATATACAATACTGAATATTTGCGATATACAATATTTAACGATTTTTTTTCTTTAAAATAGATTTATACTTTCGGAACCGATAGAAAAACCTCTGAACTATTTTTAGAAACATAAAAGAACTATTTTTAGCAACAAAATTTACGGTCTTTATATAAATTAAGCTATCTATGCCGATTATTTCTTCCCGATAGTTTTAAATACTGAAATATAATTAGAAAAAAATCGAATTCTTTTTCTAAGGCTTTTTCTCCTTTAACAAATCTGTTTAGCCTTTTTGTAGAGTATGTTTTAATGTTAAGTTTCAGATTTTCGGCTTTCTCCTATTTCCGTTTGGTTTCCTGCGTTCACTGTTTTAATTCCACCCGTTTCATTCTATTTCGTTACAATTGTCCGCTGTTTCAATTGCATTCATTCGCCGTTTGTTTATATTTCATTTCCCAAGCTAAGTGTTCCAATTTCATTCGTTCGCCGTTCTATTCCATTCCGTTCCCATCGTCTGGTGTTTCAATTCCAATCGTTTCCCATTGTATTCCATTTCTAAAAGTTATCTAGTGCTTAAATTTCACTCGTTCGCCGATTCCATTTCATTTAATTTCCCAATTTTAGTGTTTCAATTCCACTCGTTCTGCATGCTAATCAATTTCGTTATCCGCTCCATTCCATTGCGTTCCCATTAAGAAGTTTTTCAATATCAATCGCTCACATTTTTTTTTCACTAGTATATTGTTTCAATTCCACTCATTCCCCATGCCTAACTTTAGTGTTGCAATTCCACTTCTTCCCCATTACATTTTATTTCGTTTCCTACTCCATTCCATTTCGTTCGGATAACGAAATGGTATGGAGCAATTGAAAAAAAAAATAATAATAATAAAAATTGCAGATTCCAAAAATTTTTCTATTGCAAATATGCTAATTTTCTACGAATTTTTTAATAGAAAAAAATCCTCATATTTTGAGAATTTTTCTATTGAAGCAAAAAGTGTCCGATTCTGAGAATTTTTAAATAGAAAATATCTCAGAATCTAAGATTTTCTCTATTAAAAAAATCTCTGAATCTAAGAATATTTTCTATAGGTAAATTTTCAGAATTTGAGAATATTATGTGGAAAAAAATTTTTACAATCTAAAAAATTTTTTATGGAATAATTTTTACCATCTAATAATATTTTTTATAAAAAACAAACAAATTCTCAGATTCTGAGATAATTTTTCTGAATTTTTCTATAGAAAATTTTCTCAGATACTCGAATTGTTCGATTTTCTTTATATTTTCATATTCAGAGACTTTTTTAAAAGAAAATATTTTTAGATGAAAAAGAATAAAATATTCTTCGATTCTAAGAATTTTTCCAAAGCAAATATTCTTGGATTCTAAAGCTTTGTATAAAGACAATATTCTCAGTTTCCCAGATTTTTTCTATAAAATTCTTAGACTCTCGGAATTTTTCTATCAAAAAATATTCCTCAGATGCTGAGAACATTATTATAGGAAATTCTTGTAAGATACTGCGAATTTTTCAATGGAAAAATATTCTAAGATGCTGAGATTTTTTATGTTGAAAAATATTCTTGAATTTTGTAAATTTTTTCTATACAAAAACATTTTCGATTCTCAGAATTTTCTACAGAAAAACATTGTAGGAAACTTAGAACTTTTTTATCGAAAAATATTCTTTGATTTTGCAAATTTTTCTAAAGAAAATTATATACAGATTATGTAAATTCTTCTCCACAAAATAAATCTCAGTTTCTGATAATTGTTCTTTAGAAAAATATTCTCTGGTGCTGAAAAAAATATTCTATGGAAAAGTGGTCTCAGATTGTGAAATACTTTCTGTGAAAAAAAAATATTCACAAATTCTTAAAATTTAATATGAAAACAATGCTTTGATTATAAGAATTTTTCAGTTAAAAGAATAGACTCAGATTTTGAATTTTTTCTATTGAAAAATAGTCTTTAATACCAAAAATTTTCCTATATGAAAAAGTCCAAAGTTCTGTGAATTTTCAATAAAAAAAAAAATATTACATGAATTTTTTTTTGCAGAAAAATGGTCTGAGATTCAGAGATTTGTTGTAATCTTGGGTTTTTCAATGAAAAAATAGTGCCAGGTTCTAAGATTTCTTTACAAAATGTAGTTCCAAATGATTTATAAATGCATATTAATTACAATGTTAATTGCAGCTCTGGTCTATATGATGTTAAAACAATACTGTACTAAAATACATTATAAAAATGCCCTGTTGGCAGTCCGTCTCCAATATATACAAATTGCCTGCTCTTGAACGTAAAAACCATACGTCAGGGTGGCAACATTTGCGAAAAAAGGAGACACGGAGGAGATTGGAAGATAAACATTTAGTAAGTATTTTGTTGAAAAAAAAAACAAAAATTCCTTTGAAACAGACTATTTTCGTATTAAACTTGCTAACATTCAAAAGAAAAATTATAATTGTACTTTTACGTTTTTTTTCTACACTCAAAATAGTTTAAAGTTTAAATTAACTGAATATGTAATTTAAAATAAATGAAAAATCATTTGAAAACCGGTCTACTGACTTTTCATTTAAATCAAAAGCACTTTTCATTTATTTTTAAATGTTAATAAATAAACTACAAAATCCTTAAAAAATAATGAATTTTCATTTATTTAGTTTTTTTAAATTTCAAAAAAGTAACTACAAAATCCGTAAGAATAAATGAATTTAGTTTATTTCGTTTTTTTAGCTGACCTAGAAATCGAAAAGGAATTATTTTTCTTTTAATTAACGAATTAAAATCCGTTTTTATATGTAATTTATTTTTTAAATAAACGAAAAAAACAGTTAAAAAAATATATTTCCTTTTATTTTAACTGTATACTCATTTAAAAATAAATGTACGGATAACTTTTTAAATAAACTACAGTCAGTTACTGTAATAATATTTTCAGTGTATTACTTTATTATAGACATGATTTAATCAACCGTTATATAAAACCTTATAAACAACAAACGGACAAAATAATAACCTTCAGCTGAAATAAAATCTGTTTCAAATGATAAACTGTATAGACAGAAATATAAATCCTGAATGTATTTACCAACTCAAGTTGTTATTTTTATTTCTTATGAAAATTATCTTATTTGAGAACCTGCTACACATGACTGCATGTCATAAAACAAATTGAAATATTTAGAGAACAAAAACAAGAAAGATTTAAAAAAAAAGAAAATGTACGAAGAAAACCAACATATAAAGTAGATTTAGATGTCGATTAAATAAATCAATGCTACTCTATACACAACACCAACGACATTTAGACATCTTTAAAGGTTTATGCTTCATTTAAGTTGTTAACTTTGTACAAATATTTCTAATGCGAAAACCACATTTGAACATTATTTTATTTGTTAAAAGATTAAGGAGATATGGTTAAGGTTTCATTATTGTCATTTGTTATATTTTTAAATTTTGATTAAATATTTTGCTATAAAAAAAGTTTTGCAATCTGTAAGTTTTTTCTAAAGAGAAATTTTTTGACGAATCTGAAACTTTATGATACAGAAAAATGTTCACTATCAAAGGCTGTTTATTCATTAACAAATTTTTTAGAATTTGAGACAATTTTTTTCATTCAAAAATTCCTAGAATCTGCGAAAATTTTTCTTAAGATATATTTTCAGAATCTTAGACTAATTTCATATAAAAAAAAATCTTTTGAAATATTAAACTTGTTATCTGCAAGTATTTTCAAAATTTGAGTATATTTTTATACCCAAAAATTCACTTTATTTAAAGCTATTTTTAACTCCACAATTTTCTTGAGCGTAAGGTTTGTTTTTTTATATATAAAAAGTTCTTTATTTTCGATATTTCGCTACTCCATTGTGTAGCATCTTCAGGAAATAACACATGAAATATTTGTTAATTTGTTATTTCCTGAAGATGCTACACAAGGGAGTAGCGAAATATCGAAAATAAAGAACTTTTTATATATAAAAAACAAACCTGACGCTCAAGAAAATTGTGGAGTTAAAAATTAAAAAAGAAGGTTAAATAAATAAATTTTAGCAATCTGACATCAAGATTCTTTAAAAAATATTTTTTACAGAAAAACTCTTTTCTTTAAAAAATCGCATAAGATCTAAAATTATTTTTCTTTGTATCTGACAGGAAAGGTCTGCGCAGACGGGCATTGGATCTTATTAAGTATAAGAAGAAGATGAGATAACATAATAGATTTTTTAGCAGCTCGATCTTAGTCAAAAATTATTCGTTTTTCTATGTCTGAAATTTAAGAAAATTCGATTTATTTGTATACAACATTTAAGCACTCGAGAAAGAAAAATGTCTGATTCGAACTTTCCCTATTTTGTGAACACAGGGTTTTAACTACTTATATGTTGAAAATATGTTAAAAAAAAAACCTCAGACTCCTCCTCGATTAAATTAAAAATAAATTTAATTTTTTTGCGTTTCTCTCATATTTTTATTCTTACACTCTCTTCAGTGTTGCCATATTTTCAAAAAATAATCCCATTATTCCCGATCGAAATTTTATTTTAAAATTTTTTTGTTTTTTGACGTTTATTATTAGCTTCGGACGGGTTAAGCTAATAATTTTAATTTAAAAAAAGTTTGAATAAAAAATCTGAAAAAAATTTAAATTTTTCTATACCGAAATAAAAACCTCATTTTTATCACCTTATTCTTATCGTGGTTAGACCGTACCACCTTACAGGCAAAAAAAAAATGTCGCGGTAATTCCAAAAAAAAATTTTCCTGAACGTAGGGTTCGCCTCTTAAAAATTTCTGCTGGGTTTATCGAAAAACTTCCTTAGCAAAAGTTTAATGATTTTTTGCGAGCTTTAATTCTGTGACATTAGGGTGGTAGCAACCGAGATCTGGTGGGTAAATACTAGAACGGGATACTTCAGGTCAATGGTTCTTAGAGCAAAACATTGGTCCCCTCGAGAGAAAAACATCGATGTATCATACTTTAAGATCCGACTGTAAATGCCAAAGATATAAGGAACGAGTAAAAAGGTTAAAGTCGGGCATGCCGACTATACAATACCCTACACAAGTCTGGTTGAAAGCCAACTAATGTTTGGATCCGAAATTCGAATGGGTTAAAATGGGGCTTGTGTCAAAATTTTCTATAATGTGAGTCAGCGCACCAAATTTCATTAAAATATCTTAATATTTGCGACCTGCAGTTTGTAACCAAGCCAATTTTGGGGGGACCCTTATATGGGCACTAGTTCTAAACATGGACCGATATTCACCAAAATCAATAGGCTGCGTTATTGGGCCAATGTAGGTCTGTGTACCAAATTTCATCAAAATATCTTAATATTTGCGACCTGCAGCGTATGAACAGTATAATTTTGGTAGGACCCTTATATGGGCACTAGGTCTAAACATGGACCGATTTTAACCAAAATATCGGTGTACCAAGTTTCATCAAAATATCTTAATATTTGCGACCTGTAGAGTGCGCACAAGAATGCATGGACAGACAGACAGACAGACAGACGGATGGACGGACGGATAGACGGACATCGTTAAATCGAAATAAAAAAAATTTCTGAGCCGATCGGTATACTATAAGGTGGGTCTACGACCAATATTTTTTGGTGTTACAAACATCAGCACAAACTTATAATACCCTGACCACATAGTGGTGTAGGATATAAAAATGTAAAATGGCGACCCCTACGTTCGGCAAAAAAAAATAATTTCTCTTTTTTTAAACTTCCTTGGAAAAATAATTTAGATTGGACGTTGTACGGCGAACTTATTTTTTTTTTTTAGGTACGGTCTACTGGTGGTGTTTCTATTATATGTCACGTGATATCCACACATACACTAAGTGTACACACATACATGTAAAGAAAATGTTAATGTATATATGTATGTATGTATGTATGCATGTATATATGTATAAAAACAACCGTCACCGCAGTTATTTAAATTGTTTCTTCTCACCGCATAGGAATCTGCAGCTGCAGCCGTAAGGTTGTATCTCCACTAGACTTGGGCATTCTAGTTCTTTTTGGTGACCGCTCTTTCTAGTTCAATTTGTTGTAAAGATCTAGTTCGCTCTTCTAGTTCATTTCTCTTTCACAATTTCGTTCATTCGTTAAGAAAACAATTTTTTTAATCGTTCGTTTGGCAATTTTGCGTAGGTAGCTAATTCGTATAGCTCGTCTTTTAGTCAACAAAGACAAATTACGAATTTTAAGAAAAAAAAAAATAAATGTTTAGTGTAGAAAATATTTTTAATTAATAAAAAGAAATAAAATTATCCCCGGCCAGAGCTTCGAAGAATTGATTCCCTAATTCCCTTTTTTTGAACTGAATTTATATTTTGGGAATGAATTCCCTGACCAAACTTAAGGAATTGAATGAATTCCTTTTTTTTCGTTCGATTTATATTAAAGGAATTCATTCATTATTTTTTTCTAATGCCTTCATAAAATTTTATGAATTCATTCAACAAGGAATTCATTCAATTCTAGTTAATTCAACTTTTGGTCAAGGAATTCATTCAATTCGAGTTAATTCAACTTTTGGTCAAGGAATTCATTCAATTCTAGTTAATTCAACTTTTAGTCAAGGAATTTAATTCCTTGACTAAATTCAAGGAATTCACTAGTCAATTCAACTTTTAGTCAAGGAATTAAATTCCTTGAATTTAGTCAAGGAATTCCTTGAATTTAGTCAAGGAATTAAATTCCTTGACTAAAAGTTGAA
Organism: Leucophora obtusa; assembly: GCA_949987735.1. NCBI lineage: Eukaryota > Metazoa > Arthropoda > Insecta > Diptera > Anthomyiidae > Leucophora > Leucophora obtusa. The sequence goes on along the minus strand of OX465295.1, from coordinate 347,953,410 downwards.
TTAACTAGAATTGAATGAATTCCTTGACCAAAAGTTGAATTAACACGTAGTTGAATTAACTAGAATTGAAAAGTTGAATTAACTAGAATTGAATGAATTCCTTTACTTCAAATTGAATTAAATAGTGTTGAATGAATTCTTTAGTGAATGAATTATTTAATTTTAATTCTTTACGCTTTGGTCAGGGAATTCATTCTATAAATTTGAATTCTGTGAATTCATTCACAGGAATTAATTCCTGCTTATGTCTTATTGATGAATTCATTCCTCGAATTAAAGAATTGAATTAAATTTTTGGGAATTCATTCCAAAAAGGAATTAATTCTTTAAAGCTCTGTCCCCGGCCAAAGGTAATAACATGAAAGTTTGAACTAGAAGAGCGATTAGTATTGAACTAGATCTTTCGATCAACTAAGTGGCTAGTTCAATTGAACTAGTTCGTTCACGAACGACACAAGTCTATTATAATAACGGATTTCCATGTTTTATTCGAATCTTATGGGAGGACAATAAATAGTGTAAGTTTGACATTAATACGATATACATTTTTACTAGCTAGCTAGGTTGGTATGGAAAGTCTCAGAATAACAAATTGCTAAAAATATTTGTTGGCTTGAAATATCTTTCGACATTTATAGGGTGCTAATATATTTACACATATTTAAAGTCTGCTTATAATTTTATACATAAATTATTACTAGTGCTCTTTTTTTTTTTTTTTCTTTGCTAATTTATGTTTTTATACGAATGTTCAATTTATAGAGGTTCAATTTCATATTTTAACCATTTTAAGGCACTTTGTTTACAAATGTCCCCGTATATTATTTAGCAAAGGTTTATAAAGAAAATCAATTGCTCACTGTAGACATGGCGAGAGACATGTTTTAATTAAAAGAAGAAAAAAAAGCAATTATTTTTTATTAATTTTCCTCTTTTCCATTTTTCATCTGAAAATTGTTTAGCAAACAAATTAAAAAAATTGAAATCGTTTGAGGTTTAATACCGTAGAGCAATAAAAACCATCAGAGTCCTTATTAAGTAATACTCACATATGCTAACAATATTGTAACTTTTGTAAATCGAAGGCAACAAAGAAAACAATAATGAAAAATGTTCAATTTATCGATGAAAAATTTTATGACTTTACAAGGATTGAGATTTTTTTTTTTCTACTTTTAATGAGCTCATAAAATACTACACGTTATTATGGTAATTTATGTTAATGTAGGATTTAAAAAAAAACCTGGGGAGATTAATCAAAATGGTTTCAGCTTTAAAATTTAAAGCTTTTTAAAGCAAATCAATAATGACGCCTTGTTCACATTCTCCTATATAAAATATTAAATTGTATATAAATATATAAAAAGAAAAACATCATAAAGATAATATCACTATATTATTTATAATTTCTAGCATATAACATAATTACCTACAATCTTTAATGATTATTCCTATAATACTCATACACTTCTATGAGCAATTTTTTAATTAAAAATCACTCATACGCATTGATGTCATGAACATTTTTTTAAGATATTTCTGAATTGTTTATATTTGTTTATTTAAGCTCAATACATATTCATGACAATCTTACACTTTTCAAAGCAAATAAATATGCTTGAAATCATCTTTATTTAAGTTATAAATGCAAATAAAATAAATGAATAACTACTTTATATATAAATATAATTGTTTTTAAAATCTTTATTTCAAAATATAATAATTTAGGCATACAAATTTTTTACTGACCATTTTATTTTCTTTGTGATATTGATGTCAAAAAGTAAATAATATAAAGTCATAAGTAAAAACTATAAACAAAAACAAATACTAAAACCAAAACCAAAACAAATAGATTTATATGAAGTTTCTTTTACAAAGCAGGGAGGTAGCTTAAATTTAATATTAAACATGGATTCAGTACTTCAGTTATTGTAAATCGACTTTAAACCAAAGAGTACACTTTCATAACAAGTCCATTGTGATAACAGAATTGACCGAATTGACTTGTTTGGCCAAACCAGTTGCTATAGAGAAATTATTAAAAACACAGTGCATATGATCAACCAGAGCTACGAAGACTGTCTTTTTTTACTTAAATACCATTCGATTTCCTTCTAAAGCGATTGAATTCATTTTTAACCATTCGCAGATGCTTCATTCTTTGAAATTCATTCGATCGAATTCACTTTTAAGGAATTCAACACAGAGAAACCCGAATTTTTTGCCAACCGAATGGTTCGATTGCTGTGTCCGGTAATAAATTCTGTTGTAACCACGAATCTGTTTACTGGGTGAATCAATTTATTTCATTCGATTTTGTCAATTCAATTCAATCCTTAGGAATTCGTTCGATTTCTTACTCATTCGATTGACAGTTTGGGAACTCAACCAATCATTAGATTTTATATCATGTTTATTTGCATTTTTTTTATTTTTTATTTTTTTTTTAAGAGAAGCAACACTCAGGAAATTCTTCCTATTAATTAATGTGTTGCTTCCTTAGGAAAGGGGATAGAGAAGAAGTGAAAGGTGGTAAAAGATGAAGGGCTTCAAATATGGCAACACTGTAATAGCGCGAGATGTTGAATTTTAGAACAGTTGTTTGGCGCCATATATTGGTGAGTTTGCAAACTTTGTTGAAGCTTTTCAGTTCATAGCCCTGTTATATTATTTTACTTCGGTGGGGTTAAGTACTATGGGAACACCGAAGGAGGACGCTGCGATATGTATGAGGGATAGAAAAATCTCATACATATTTAGGGTGACCATTAGTACTGATTTGATCAGTACATGTACTGATTTTTGGTCAAGGGTACTGATGAAAATACCGTGTACTGATTTCTAGTGATTTTTTGAAATTTGTACTGATTGTACTGACTTTTAACATATAAAACATAATATGTATTAAATTTTTTAATAAGAAAAATCAAAATAAAAATTCAAATACAACTGAATCCCCGTTAAATCAAATTCATATGTTTTTGTCTAAAGTTAATTTATTTTTTAACTCAAAATCAAGTGAATTCTTCAACTGAACGCGTTCAATAATGATTTAAGAATTAATTCAATTGTAAGTTTGCTTTTTATCAAATCAAATGACTTAACTCACTGACGAATGAGTTCAGCACTCCCCGTTCCTGTATTTCCCGCATCGAAAAAGTTTTCGCAAAAATCATATAAAATCCAACCCTTCTTTATTATAGATAGGGTGAGTGCAAACAATAAAATTTATTAAAAAACAAATAACCCAATAGTGAATTGCAGGCAGTGTATTCCTCTAATTACGTATTTGACAAAAAATAATGTATACAACAGCTGTAAAATTTAAAAAACCCTAAAAGATTAACCACTAAAAGTCTAGTCAACTTTCTCATCTCATAACTCACCATGTATAAAGGAGGGCGACAGTGCATTTCTCGATTCATAAATTTCACGCATTAGGTAAATCGAAATAAGAATTCTTACAATTTATAAACTATTCAGTGTGAACGGAAAATTTCACTCAACTGTTCAGTGATTTAAAAAATATTTTTCCGTTCAGAGATTTCAAAAAACAAATCCTTGCCTTCAGTGAATTGAATTGATATTTTACTGTTCAATGATTTAAAATTAAATTTTTAAAGTTTTGTTAATAAAAAAAAAAAAAAAATTCTGTTGCGACAATAGAAAATAAATTGATACAACATTTATTTGGCTGTGAAAATTTCAATTGTCCTAACAACATAATCTGAATGCTTTTATGTGAAAATTTCGAGAGGAAATGTGCCTAGATTCAGAGGGTTTTTTGTTAGAAAAAGTTCGCAAAACCTTAAAATTGTCTATAAAACATTTTTAATGCGAAAAAGTAGCCAGAATGTGAACGTTTTTCTATGGCAGAAATCAATCAGAAATTAGCAAAAGCAAATTTGCTCTGACGGCTTAATTCGTGGCCAATCGATTGGTGCACTGTGCTAGTGGAATAGGTCATTTGTACCTGCAGAAAATTAGTCTATACTATGTAACTGAAATTCGCTAACCTAAACAAAAATTCGGCAGTATTAACCGAAAAACTCGGTTGTAGCAGCTGAACAATTCGGTTAGCATTACTTTTTTGGTTTTTGTTTTTTTCTTTTCTTTTGTGATTATATTTTAAAAAATTTGTACTGATTTCAAAATGGTCACCCTATACATATTACTATTTTTCATAAATTGATGTTGCCTTGGTTGGCGCTCGAACCCGCAACCTCACGTGTGACAGTCCAACGCGCTAACCATTACACCACAGCGCCCACAAGTGATTAAATTAAAATTCTTTTTTGTGAAACTAAAAACTTTTAATTTAGTAGTTTTGAGGTTAAGAAGAAGAATAAACATTTTTTCAAAAGTTATAAACACATTAATTTGCAAATCAGACCAGATCTAGTTTTTGCCTTTTTCTATGGACAGGCTTCATCAGTGATTTTCCATTAAATTGTACACTCAGAAAATAAACACAGTCACTTTTTTTTTAGTTGTTTCTGAAGTTTTTCCGTTGAGTTATTTTTAAAGTTATAACGGTTGTTCGTAGAACTTTAACTAAATGAAAATACGGATATTTCGTAACAGTCAAATTTTCTAGTCAATTTTTATTGTTCTAAAGTAAAACTAAAAAAATGAACCAAAAAAAGGTATTTTGTAGTAAAAGTTGTTTGATATAAAAAACACAAATACAATTATTTGAATTGTTTTTATTTTAAATTTTTTATTAAAATCAAATATAAATTTAGTTCTTCGCACCGTTAATTTTCCGGTTTCTTATAGTCAATTATTGATAGTCAAAAACAAATAAAGAAATTGTTAAATTAAATGAAAATGTGAGTAGACCGGTTTTTAACTAAAATTTAATTTGTTTTAAATTGTATTTTAGTTAATTTTACCGTCATAATTTTTTGTGTGTATTATTGTTTATATTTTATTGTCAGATTGTATCTATATGATAATTTTTTTCAACAACCCGTCGGCTGTAGGAATCAAACCCATGCATTCCCACATTACAGTTTAAAATTTTTGTGAAGCTAAACATTTTTAAATTTAGACACAAAATTTTTTTGCTAATTTTAGCAGGTTGCATTTTCAATTAACTAAAATTTAGCTCAAATCCAACTAAAATTCTGTATATTACTTTGCAGAAAAACTGCTGAAATTAACAGTTTTATTTTTGCTGTTCCCATATTACTAATATTTAACAAAAATAATCTGTTAATTTCAACAGTTTTTCCTGCAAGGTAATTTTTACCTTATTTTCAGTTATTTTAATTAAAATTTTTACAGATTTTTTTTTATTAGTGTACTGATATATAGAAATTTCTGTCATATTCCAAATTACATCAAATTATAACAAATAATATATTAAATTGAACGCCAAATTGGTCAATATTAATATCTGGCTCAAAGGAAAGACTTTAAAGTTGTCCAATCTGCTGAATTAAAAAATGTTTAATATGTCCTTCTAAATTTCACGTTCCTGTCTAAAACTAAAAAATATCTAAAATATTTTCGTTACATTTTCATATATAAAATAAACATTATTCGAATATTAAATAAATTTCTAACAAAATAAGAAAACCACAAATTGAATATAATATAACAAACATTGCTGGAAAAAATAATAAGAACAATATACAAAAGAATTTATAAATACAAATTTTCATAATATACATTTTCGTTAGCGAAAGAGATATGATGTCTCGTTGATTATTTGCCATTTATGATGGGTTTTGCTTTCATATTTCAATTGATTGTACAATTTACTGTGGTTTAATTGATCAAGTTTTGAAAACGGTCATAATTCCAATTTCACTCCCCAAAATGGAAATATGGATAACGATAACAATTGTTGTATTGAAGATTGGTATAATGAAACACCTCAAACTTATATGCAATATAGTGGTCCAAACTTGAAAAAATCGACTAACCTATTCCGTTTAAATCAAAGTTTCAAAAAATCGCGAAAATTTCAAACAACGCTGAACACAAATATGACAAAATTTGTTAAATCTGCTGAAAATTATTCCAAATATGACAACCCTGTTTTTGTGGAAAATTATATTTTTGATCGTTACTCCAGGATTTAAAAAAAATACTACTAAGTTTTTCCCAAATGAAACTTTATTTTACGCAGGCCAACAACAAAAGTTTAAAGACTTTTTTTTAATTCTCTAGTAACGCTAAAAATACAACTTTCACCAAAAACAGAGGTGTCATAATATGAACACTTTTCAACTGACTTTGAAAATGTTCGCATATTTGTGCCCAGAGTGTTTGGCACTCTGAACCGATAAATCACACGTTATAGAAAATTTCGATCGCTTATCAGCAGCGAAAGACATTATCCAATTTTCAAATTCATATTTTTCACCTGATTTGGAATATTTTTTCATAACTTTTCCGCAGTGATGTAACTTCAAATTTGAAATTCTTCAAGTTATAATAGTTTCTTGAAATATCCATTTGAAAACAGCCTAAATGAAATTATTTAAATATAGTGTTCCTAGTATTTTTGCCAACAATGTAATGTACCCATAACAAGTACATATATATGAGGATTTCCGTGTTAACTGCCCCGCTATTGCAAAAATTATATCGAATAAAATGTCATAATCACCGTATTTATTGTCCTACATGATACGAAAAAACATGGAAAAACTTTTTTTTTTTTTAGTTTTTCTAAAAAGTTGGTGAAGAAGCAGACATGCCAATTTGTTTGCTACATTTTTTATAATAATTTATTAGAATTTGGAAAAATTCTGGAAAATTTAATATATCAACAGTTTTATGTCGGCAATTTAAAAAACATTAAGACTAAAAAAAAAATAGAACTACCCAGCAAAAAAAGCGATGCCGAAGCATTAAAAAACGCACTACAATTGATGATCAAGATGCACTTATTTTTTAACATAAACACTAATGATTTTAACATTGAGTTGTCATAGGAGAGGAGTACTCCCACTTCAACATTTCTTCAGCATTTTTTGAACGAGTGCAAAGGAAGCTCTTTTTCACCAGTTAAAAGTTAAAAAAATTTTTTTTTATTTTACAAAACTTTTTTTATTGCCGCCACTAGGTATCGAACTTGCGACCCCATGATTGCTAGTCTAGCTTTCTACCGCTGAGCTATTCTTTGATATGAAAGTTGACTGGAACAAAAACACCACTTTGTCATTGCGAGATATTGTGTTTTGCCTTCAATAAAAGTACGTTTTAAACAAGTGCAAAAGGTGCACTGCAATTCAGTATGGTTTTCAGTAATATTTTCACAAGCGCTTAAAAAGCAATTTCAATTTCAATTCATCATTTGTATTTAAAAATTAAAAAATATGAGATTTAAGCAAATTTATTATATATTATAAATTTATTATTATAAATATTAAAAAAACAACAAAAAAATAAAAAATTTAAAAAAAAATTAAAAAATATTGGTCCCTCCAGGAATCGAACCCGCGATCATCTGTTTAGAAATACCAAAGTAATTCTAAAAAAGCTATAAAAATATAAGTGATTTCTTCGAAGTTGTCCAGAATTACTTCTAAAAATACAGATTGTGAGCACTTTTTATTATAGGAAAATGCTGAGTACTTTTTCGTGTAGGAAAAGTCCAAGCTTCTGGGTTATTTTTCCTAAGAAAACATCAGGTTTTGAGTATCTTTTTCTATAAAGAAAGCCAGTTTCTCTCCTATAGAAAAACTTCAGATTTTGAGGACTTTTTATTATTGGAAATATCTCAAATTCAACGAACTTCTCTTTTTATAGGCAAACGTCCTTAGAAGTTGAGGGATTTTTTTGTGGGAAAAGTTTAAGAAAATCGGAGGTTTTTAAAGGAAATCCTGAGAATCAAAGTCTTTTTATCGGCTTTTCTACAGCAAAAAAATTCTCAAAATGAGAAGATTTTGCACAAGAAAAATTTCTCGGCGTTAAAGGGATTTCATAGGAAAAGTCCAAGGATTCTCTATTGGAAAACACCCACAGAATCGGATGGTTTTTATAGGAAAAAATTAACTGAATCTGTGAACTTTTCTTTGGGAAAAGTTTCTTAACATCTATGAGCTTTAATATAAGATAAATTTTTGAAAATCTCTATAAGAAAAGTTCTCAGAATCTGAGAATTTTCTGTAGGAATGTGTTCTTAGAGTTTTTCTTTGGGAAAAATCCTCAGAATCTAAGAGTTTTCCTATGAGAACAAATTCTAATGATCTTAGGGGTTTTTTTTACAGAAAAAAGACATCAAAATTTTGTAATTTTTCTTTAGAAAAATTTCCTAGAATGCAATAATTTTACTATAGGAAAAATTAAAAAATAATGAAATAGTTTTTCTATAGAAAACAATCTCTACTGAAATTTTTTCCATAGAGAATTCAAAATTTCTGACATTTTTTTCCTATAGAATAAGCGTTTGATTTTGAGTTATTTTTCTTACAAGAAAACAGTTCAGATTTTGGGCATATGTTCCTTTAGAAAAAGCTTCAGATTCTAGACCTTTTAATAGAAGAATAATGGGCTCTGGTTCTGGAGCTTTTTTGGATGGGAAAAATGTCATAAGAAAAGCGACAGATATCAAGAATCAAAGGATTTTCAATAGCATAAATTCTATTGAAAATTCTTAGATTCTAAGCACTTAAAAAAACGTCATATTATGGAAGCGTTTTCTTCTTTTTGTTTTCGAAACATGCTTAAGAAGAAGACTTTTTATAATGAAAAATGAGGTTTGTGTCATATACTTTTATTTATATACAAAACTTGTCATATATAAGTTAGTAAATTTACAAAAGTTGTGAATAAAATTTAAATTTATCAACAAATTAAAAAACATGTTGAATTATAAACATATTTAATAAAAATACATATTAATGACAATATTAATTGTATTTGGTCTATACGACGCGTTTGAAAAAACAACACTTTACTATATAAACATATAATGCGTATACATATATTAAATGTTTATTATTGTTTAGGAATGTAGGTAAGTGTAAAGTTATTTTAAGCATTTGGTGTTTATATTTACTCACTGCTCGTTATACAAAACAAAAATTTACTCATTTTATAGTAGTAAATTTACAAGCATTTTTAAGAGTGTATAGGAAAATAAATTATACGACATATTTCATCCTCTAGCGGGCTAGTTAGTATTGAAAGTCTCATTTATATGAGTAATTTTATATCTGTGGACTTTTGGCAAAATAACTTAAGTCAACTTAAGAGAAATTTTCAAAATTTTTAATGTCTATAAATTTTTGAAATGGTCTACAAATTTCTTACATGTGGGGCACCTCAAATCAACTTATTTCGATATTTTATTTATTATCGCTTTACAAACTAACTTTAACATTAGAGATTTTTATTCAAATGATTTTGTCGACCCAAAAAGCTAAATTTTAAAAAGAAAGAATAATTAAAATGTTTTTTTTTTCCCTGTATTTATGCAACTAATGTTGTGATGATGTTCAATATTTGTGACAAAATAACTTATTTCTACTTATGTAAGTTCTAAAATGTTCTCAAAATAGAAAATTCTCTTTTAACAAAGCAACTTAAGTCGAATAAGTTAATAAATTTCCTACAATTTTTGCTAAGTTTTTCTCATTTTTTTTTTTTTTTTTTCTTTTTGCAAAACAATTTATATTTTTATGTAATTTTTCGCGAAATTGTTATAAATTAAACAAAATTTTTAGGTGAAAGAATGAAATCCGAAAAAGGACATGACTTCAACACATTGTTGTTTTTCACAATATGTTTTGGAATTTTCGCAAGTCTAAATCCTTTGATGCAATTAATGTTAATTCCGATGAAAATAAATTTGGGAATAACGAAAATGCAAGTATTTGTTTAAATTTAAATGTAACTTATGTTAAAGATATAATTAGTAGTATTTTGGAAGATGACAAAGCAAATTGTGGTAATTTTTTAACTGTTGTTTTTGTTTTTTCTTTGATATGTTAAATGTTGAATAATGCTCCTGGACGAGAAGAAGAAATTTTCATTGAGTTTTGAAATTTAACTTAACAAATATTTCTAGAAATTCTAAAAACTTCTTCCGCTGACGATTTCCTTAGGCATCAATGAACCCTGGATAGGGACATGTGTTCTACACGTTAGTTTTTTTAATTTGTTAAATAAGTTCTGTTATTTAAGCACATTTAATGCCTTTGATGTAATTCTGTATCATTTTGTTTATAATACAAATTTACCTAACTTATAGTAGGACATTGAACTCCTAACTTAAATATCGTAAATTTATTGTGTACGCGAAAAAAAATACACACATGATGCCTAAGCTAATTACATACAAAATATGTAAATCCACATTCAAAATGTGTAAAATTTTTTTTTTTTTTAATTTTTGCATTAAAAACTACAAATAGTTTAACATGTCCTTGAAAATTCTTGCAAGCAATTTTATGCAACGTTTAAGATGTTTCCTAATTCTTTTGTAAAATGTGTGTTTTTGAAATACGTGCTTTTGAAAAAATGGCCACAGATATATTTTTAAGAAAATATTTAATTAATTTATACACAAATATTTATATGTTAAAATATCAAAATACAAATGTTTAATTATTTTTATGTATTAAAATCCTAAATACATAAGAAATATTTGAACAAAATTTTATTAACATAAGAATGAACACAAATTTTGTTATAATTTCAAAATGACAAGTATTTAATAGTTATTTATTTAAAGCCAATATATCTTTAAATTATAAAATTTTATTTTCTTATACATACATATATTTCAAGGTTATAGCTGTAGTGCTTTTCAATTGTAAATTTTTTGTTGAAAAATCCTTATTCTTGTTTCTAGTATACTACAAATCGTTTATAAAAATCTGTATAAACTTTGTTGCAGCAAGAAAAAAAAGTTATTGTTTTAAATATTTCTTTTTTTTTATACAAATATATTTTGTGATGATGTAAAAATAAAATAAAAAATAACAGAGTCTTAAAAAATTCAAGTTGCGCCATTTATATTGTGTGCATTTTGAAAAAAAAAAATAAAACAAGCAGTTTCTGCAATTTCTTTTGTGGTTTCACAATCTTTTGTTTTGTAAATTTTTTATTGTTTTTTAGTGATACCCTACACTAGAGTATATAATATTTTAAAAATTAGTGTGTAAGTTTACAAATATTTTATAAAGTTATAGGAGGTTTATGGAACGAATTTTGTATAGAAAATTTCTTTTCTAAACCTATTTTAAATTTATGAAACACTAATCAATTTTATTTACTTTTAAAGCATTAAAATTTTCTATACAAATATTTATGGTTTAACAAAAGTCAGCTTCACATAAACCCCCCCTGAATTGAGCTGAGATCTCTGATTTTTATGAAGTATTGAATTCCTATTTTTCGCTGCTTTGATTATAGTGTATTTTATGGCCTATACTGACCAACACTTTCAACCATTTATCTTTTTTGTACTATAAAAGGTTTTTATTATATTTTTCTATATACTAGTACCTCTTGTAGTTATAAAATGTTATTGTAAGTATTAAAAAAAAAATTTGCGTTGTAATCTGAGCGAAAAAAAAGAGTTGTAAAAAACAAACAAAAGGATAACAAGGACGAAAAATCAGTTATTAAAAACTAAAAAAAAACTGAAATAATAAATATGTAGTAAAATGTTGTATTTTAATGAGATGTCATTATTATCATAAATTCAAAACAGTTGAAGATGTGTTGTAATATTATAACAACGATTTTGGAAAAGAAAAGAAAATAATATAAGGCAAGGATTAGCCATGGGCTGAAGATAAAGAAATTTTACAAATATAATAGTTTTTTTTTACAGAAAATTATTTTTGAAATTTGTCCACAAAAAAAATGTTACACATTAATAAGCCACAATTACCACACACTCTAAATAATGTTTGTTTAAATTTACCCAACTTACAGCATGAAATTGAACTGTAAATTTACTTCAAATTTGTACGCGATAAAACTGCCTAAGCCAATTACACATAAAATATGTAAATTTACATTCAAAATGTGTAAAAAAAAAATCAGAATTTATATGTAATAACACATAACTGTAATATAGAGAAACATAATAGCTTTGTCAAAAAAAAAAAAAAAAAAAAAAAAAAAAAAAAAAAAAAAAAAAAAACCCGATTTTTGTTGTAATAAAAATAACTAAGTAAAAATGTTTCGAGTTTTTTCTCGTAACATTTTTCACTTTGAAGTTAAATACTAAAACTAAAATCTACATTATAACCTAGAGAGAATCCCATAAAGATAATCTGATGATAGTGCTTGGTAGCACTTGAAAATGCATTAATTGTCAACCATTGCTTATAGAAGGGTTTTTTTCATAAGTTTTTGTTTTTCTCTATTTGTTGTAAAATAAATTGTAAATTCTATTTGAAATTTGTCATATTTGATTTTAACCCGCACAAAAATAACATTCATTGTAACAATCTTCAGATCAACTAAAATCTACGATTAAAATTAAACATTATTTTAATTTTTGCATTAAAAAATTCAAAAATTATTTTTTCGGCCTTTCTATATTTTCATATACATATTTAGTTAGAGTACAGATCTACCTCAAGTCCAAAGTCTAATATGATGTTGTCGTATTAGATTTTATTTGTTGCTTTGCAAAAAGTGTTGATTTATGGCTGGAGCTTTACCAAGTACAGACTGCTCATTAGATCGTAACTCAAAAACAAAATTCGCCGTACACCCTCCAATATGAAGTAATTTTGCAAGGCAATTTAAAAAAAAAATTATTTTCCCTTTTGCAATTTTGCGTTATAGCTTCGGTATTTAATAAGATATAACGAAAAATGTAAAATGGCAACCCCTACGTTCGGCAAAAAAAAATAAAATATTTTTGGAAACCTTCTTGCAAAAATACTTCATATTGGAGGGTGTACGGCGCACTTTTTTTTTGCCTGTAAGGTGGCACGCTCTACTGCTCATACATAAAATTTACATAATTCTTGTTCCGTTGATTTTATTTAATGTATGTAATGTCTCGGTTTATGGTACCCAGTCATAATTTTCTTATTACAAACAACTAATGAATGGGATGATGCCCAGGAAATAATTGTATTGTCTATCATGACAATGATTAACCTTTTTAAAGCAACAAATAAAATCTAATATGACAATATCATATTAGACTTTGGAGTTGAGGTAGAACAATATTCTAACTAAATATATGAAAATCATGTGTATTTTTAACATTGTCGTATGTAAATTTACCACCTAAAATAAAAGGAAAAAATATTTTTTTTTTAATTTTTATCAATAAAAATTTTATAATTATATTTAAACCTAATATAATCCCCCAGCTTTTGAGGAGATTTACCCATGGCAAAACCTCAGATTCCGAGCATTTTTAATTATAGAAAAAGTTTCAGTAATTTTTCCTATAGGAAAAGCCTTAGCTCTGGGCACCTTTTTCTTAAGGAAAAAAAACATAGGATTCAGAGAATTTTTGCTATAAAAAAAAAACAATCGATTTCGAGGATTTTTTTTTTGTTACATAAACAGAAACAATAATTAACCCAAAATATTGAATTAAACATATGATAAAAATAAAAACTGGTTTTAATTAAATATTTAATTGAATCAATTAATATATTAATTGTCTCAATTAATCTTATACAAATTTTAGTCATTAATAGTATAATTTGAGTGATGGGTGCAAAATCAATTAATATTTTAATTAATGTAATCAATTTCGTTATTAAAACTCGTTTTCAGTTTTTTCTGAAATAAATGTCTCAGTCAGAGTCATGGAACTTTTTTTATAAAAAAAAACCCTTAGAAGCTGAGGTATTTGCTATAGGAAGAAGTCATGGGATTCCGAGTTTTCTGTAGCAAAATATTCTATAAGTTCGAAAAAATCGGGGGTTTTTTATACACTAACAAAAAAAAAGTTGGTAAAAAATTTAGTAAAAACTACAAAAAATTGGTTAAAAATTACCTTTGAGAAATAACCGCTAAAATTAACAGATTATTTTTGCTATATATTAGTAAGATAGAAACAGCAAAAATAAAACTGTTAAATATAAAGAATTTTTGGTATATTTGAGTTAAATTTTTGTTAATAGAAAATAACAACTTATCTTGCTAAAATGAGCAAAACAAAATTGTAAAAATAATTAGTAGGCTAAAAAATCACAAAAAAAATTAGAATTTTTCAAGTTTTTTTTCGATTTTTTTTTCAATCCAAATAGTGAAAAATCTAGCCTTCTGAAATCAGCAGTTTACTATTTTTTTTTTTTTTTCTACCAAATATTTCTGTTGATTTTAGCAGGATAGAATTCTTTTTGCAATCAATTAAATTCAGGTTAAAAACGAGTAAAAAGGTTAAAGTCGGGCATGCCGACTATACAATACCCTACACCAGTCTGGTTAAAAGCCAACTAATGTTTGGATGCGAAATTCGAATGGGTTAAAATGGGGATTGTGTCAAAATTTTCTATAATGTGAGTCAGCGCACCAAATTTCATTAAAATACCTTAATATTTGCGACCTGCAGTTTGTAACCAAGCCAATTTTGGGGGAACCCTTATATGGGCACTAGGTCTAAACATGGACCGATGTTCGCCAAAATCAATAGGCTGCGTTATTGGGCCAACATAGGTCTGTGTACCAAATTTCATCAAAATATCGTAATATTTGCGACCTGCAGCATATAAACAGTATAATTTTGGTAGGACCCTTATATGGGTCCGATGTTCGCCAAAATCAATAGGCTGCGTTATTGGGCCAATATAGGTCTGTGTACCAAATTTCATCAAAATATCGTAATATTTGCGACCTGCAGCATATAAACAGTATAATTTTGGTAGGACCCTTATATGGGTCCGATGTTCACCAAAATCAATAGGCTGCGTTATTGGGCCAACATAGGTCGGTGTACCAAATTTTATCAAAATATCTTAATATTTGCGACCTGCAGCGTATAAACAATATAATTTTGGTAGGACCCTTATATGGGGACTAGATCTAAATATGGACCGATTTTAACCAAAATCAATAGGCGTCGACCTTGGGCCGACATAAGTCGGTGTACCAAGGTTCATCAAAATATCTTAATATTTGCGACCTGTACAGTGCGCACAAGAATGCATGGACAGACAGACAGACAGACAGACAGACAGACAGACGGACGGACAGACAGACAGACGGACGGACGGACAGGCGGACATCGTTAAATCGAAATAAAAAAAAATTCTGAGCCGATCGGTATACTATAAGGTGGGTCTAGGACCAATATTTTTTGGTGTTATAAACATCAGCACAAACTTATAATACCCTGACCACATAGTGGTGTAGGGTATAATGACCACATAGTGGTGTAGGGTATAAAAAATCAAACGTTTTGTAGATATAACAGTTTGTTTTTGCTATTTTTAGTCTACTAATATTTAGCACAATTTTCTGCAGATTTTGCCGTACAATTTGTCATCTTCAATTAACTAAAAGTTAACGCAAATGTAACTAAAATTCTGTAAATTTAACAGTTTTATTTTTGTTGTTCTTATTTTACTAGTATTTAGCAAAAAAGAACTGCTAATTTCAGCATTTTTTCTGCAAGGTAATTTTTAACAAATTTTTAGTAGTTTCAACAAAAATTTGTACAGACTTTTTTCTATTAGTGTAGAAGCGTTGTTAAACATTTAAAATATCAAAGAAAAAACAACAACAAAAAATGGACCACAATTTTCTTTGTCATCTTTCAGAATTCTACTCTGTTGTTTTGACAGATCTATTTGTACCTCAAGTTTAGATCTTGCACTGCCATACCCCAACTACTGGTCCAGGTGGATTCACCGCAGATAATGGCTCATATGAATAAAAACTAGATATTACTAATAGGGGCAAATACAGGGTTTTTTAAGCAATTACTTCACAAATCTAGTCTGCTTGGGAGTAGACTAGAAATTTAATTTTTTAATTTTCGTTTACATTTCATGCTATTCTACCAGCCAATTGGTAAATTTGGAGTTAAAAGCCATTCCTAAGCCCAAAGTAATTACTTCGAAGTAATTGCTAAGTTTTATTCATATGACCCAATGGCTCGTATGAATAAAAAATAGATATTGGGTTTTTAATTACTTTACAATTTTAGTCTGCTTGCGAGTAGACTAAAAATCTTATTTTTGGATTTTCGTTTATATTTTATTCTATTCTACAATTCAATGGATAAATTTGGTGTTAAAAGTCATTCCTAAGCCAAAAGTAATTACATCAAAGTATTTCCCAGGAAAATTTTCTGTTCCAAAGAATCGGTTGTACAATAGCTACTTTTCATTCACAACCCCTTCTACTGTCGATTCTAACACCGATTCTTTTTGTTTGAAATTGTCCCAAAAGCAACCCCTTCTATGGCTCCAAAGTAGAACCGGTTGCTCTAGAATCAGTTCTGGAACTAGTTCTGGAATTGATTCTACGTCACCCACACCTTCCATATAGGATCCAAGGAACTGGTTCCGGAACCAGTTCCATGGAATCGGTTGCAGTGGAACCAGTTGTAGAATGGGTGTGGTTGGCTACCGATTGTAAAAATTTTTCCTGGGTTGCTAAGTTTTATTCATATGACCCAATATTTGCACACATTTAAGTAAAAATATATAGCAAACAAATATATTTAAAGCACATCTTATTTTATATTTTTGAAAATATCTTGAATTTTTTACAAATGTGAAATTTACAAAATTTGTTCGTAAAATTTAAATTTATAAACTACAATAAATAGAAAAAAAATTAGGAATAGCATATTTAATTATAAAGATATAGGTGCCTATTCCTACGAAAAATCTGTGACTCTTAGTTATGACTGTATTCCCCATGTATTTGTTGTTGCAAAGTCTTAATAAATTATATTTATTCAAATTTTTGTTTGAAAACTTAAAAAAAATTAAGACCTGGTATCGATACAATCATAACATTTTTTTTAAATTTTATTGTTGTTTTGTATGAAAAGTTATGACTCACAGTCTTAAAAATAGGCTTAAGACGGTCACAATGAGTCACAAGTAGGAATAGGCACCATAATGTCTATAAATATAGATATTATATATATTTGTTCCTTTTACTCCTGCAAGGAGCATAGGGCCGCTTTATAAGTATTATTGTATATGAAAGTATGTACAAAATTATTTTATGCCGTTTGCGTTTATATTTACTCACTACGATTCACTACGACATGTTAAACAAAAATTTGCTCATTTTATAATAGTAAATTTAGAAGCATTTCTTAGAGTGTATGGTAATGCAACAACTGTGAAAAAGTTGATTTTAAAAATTCAAAATTAGGAACTTATAAAAACCAAAAATTAGGATTACATATAATCGTTGTCTTCTTCCATCTAGCAAATATCTATAGCCTTTTTCAACTGAAAATGTGAAAAAATTACTCTTGCTAGTTACGGGTTAATATAAGAATTTTAAACACTCGTAGACGTATGAGCGATATTATTATATGGAATATATATTACGTATACGCTCTGTGGTGCGATTTATTAAATTTTCGATGGGAAAATTACTTATTCTTTGTTTTTGCTTATGATTTATTTTTAACCAAATATGTTAATATAAATTTACAAAAACCTCAACAATAAGCCAAAATTTTTTTAATTAAATTCTCAAAATAATAAAAAATATAATATTAAAACTTTTTTTTTTGGTAAATAAAACGTGAAAATTATTAAAATCAATTTAATTTCAATATTAAACTTTTTAATATAATTGAATTTATAAACAAATTTAATAAAGAAAACTTCTTGGTAGTTACCAAAGAAAACGAGCAGACTTGACTGACAGTAAGCACAACACAATGTTAGAAATCTTGTGTTGTTTGTTTGTGAAAGTTGTAAAAATACTTTTTATTTTTCTTGAATAAAAAAAACACCTACTTGTGTTTGTTTTTTTTAACAACAATAAAGAGTAAAACATTTTTAACTTATACATCCGTTTAACATATATGTACACAATTATATGGCACACACTCAGTCACACAGTTTTATGTATTTGTATACTACACCACTCTGTTGAACAGGAGGTATAATGTCAAGTTTGTGCTAATGTTTGTAACTGCGAAAAATAATGGACGCAGTCATGCAGAGAAAAGATATGGTTGAAATATGATCACGCCTACAAAACTATGTTCCCTAAGACCATACATGGTTGTTGAAATCATATTATTAATGTATTAATTGAACTTTATAAATGGTATAGTAGCCTTTGATCATTTTGGTAGCCTTTGATCATTTGATCATTTTATAGTTCAAATCTCTCGTTTTTCGGTTGTCATATTATTCTTTCCTCTACAATTATATATATTATCTGCACAATCATATTCATCTCTTCGAATTACAATCATATTATTATCGGAATTGCGAGAAATCAAGTGGAAACAAATGGGGAGGGAACGAAGAACAGTTTATATTGCAACACAAGATGATAGGAACGAAATGGAATGAAACGGGGAGCGATTGGAATTGGAACACCAAAATTTGGAAACGAAATAGAGCGGAACGGGGAACGAGGAAAATTAAACATTAACCCTTCCACGCATGAATTTTAATGGTTGGAAATTTTCCGTTTTAGTATCAGAAAAATCTCGATTTCTTAAACCCCTTTTTATAGAATTATGCTTTACACTATGTGGTATAGGAAATAATAGCCAATTTTTAATACACCTATAATTATATATTTCACTATATTTATTGCACCGTTAATGGAAATTCTCTTTCCCGAATTTGATCCGCTTTCCACAATATGACTCAAATCATACTCTTATGTAGGGTAACATAAAGACGACATGCCAGCCTTTAATCCTATTTGTTTATTGCACTGTCTTGTATGCTTCCATAGAAAAATAATATACAAATAAAAAATCTCTTTAAGTGTTTTGCTGTCACTTGATAAAACATACACATATGTATGAGGCTTTCCATACCAACAGTCCAACTAAAAATTTATACCGTATCAATGTTTAACCTTCAATATTTGATTTCCTCTGTCATATGAATACAAAATGGAACAACTTTTTATATTCTGCCAAAAAGAGCTGCAGTGGGAGTTAGAGGAATAATTTGCAAAATGCTAGAAATTTTAATTTTTTATATGCAATTTGCAAAGATATTTAATTCAGAACTACCCAGGAAAATTTTCTGTTCCAAAGAATCGGTTGTACAATAGCTACTTTTCATTCATTTCATTCACATTGAAATTGTCTTAAAAGCAACCCCTTCTAAAGCTCCAAAGTGGAACCGGTTGCTCTAGAATCAGTTCTGGAACTAGTTATGGAACTGATTCTATGTCACCCACACCTTCCATATAGGATCCCAGGAACTGGTTCCGGAACCAGTTCCATGGATTCGGTTGCAGTGGAACCAGTTGTAGAATGGGTGTGGTTGGCTACGGATTGTAAAAATCTGAATATTAATTTGTGTTGAATATTTGCGATGTACTTCAAAACGAAGCCAACTGACACGGTGAAACTTTCGAAATCGGTAGAACAACAAACAACATTTTATATAAATATAAAAACAAAAAAAAATTGTCCCGTTTTTAAACTAAGTTGAGTTTTCTTGACATGCACGTTTGACACACTACAGTGGGGTAGTTGGTAGGTAAATCCTGATATGTGTATTGCGAATCCTTTAAATACACTCTCATAAGCTAAACACACACATATACGTAGAAATAATCTGAACATCCGTTAACATATGAAATATTTGCCATTTTTTTTTTTTGTAAATAACAAACAAAGTCAGATGTATTTATAATGTTATTATATATTTATGCATAAAACCGCTTTTCAAGGATGCAGAAAATCAGTACTCTGAGGGAATGAATTCAATACGGAATGATTTAATATTGATTTCAGTGAAAAATGTTCACAAAATGGAAACAAAATTATGGCCAAAACAAAACACCTACAAAAGAGTTTATAAAAAAACTTGTAAACAAAAATTGTTAAAAAATTTTTTTTTTTTTTTTTAAATTTGTAAAAACAATTTTTAAAATAAATTTTGTAAAAAACAATTTGTACAACAAAAATTGTAAAAAACAATGAAAAAAAATTTTTTTTAAATGTTCTAAAAAAATGAAAAAAAATTGTAAAAAAAAATTAGTAAAAAAAAGTTTGTAAAAAAAATTTGTAAAAAATAAAATTTGTAAAAAAAAATTTGTAAAAAAAAAATTTGTAAAAAAAAATTTGTAAAAAAAATTAAAAAAATTAAAAAAAAAATTGTAAAAAAAAGAATTTGTAAATAATAAAAAAAAATTTGAAAAAAAAAAGAATTTGTAAAAAACAAATTTGTAAAAGAAAAAATTTTGTAAAAACAAACAATTTAAAAAAAATGTTCTAAAAAACCGTTAGGCAAAAATGATTTAGACGAATTTAGACCGAAACCTACAATTTTAGCGTTTATATTCAAGCGATTTTTAATTTCAGTTCCATAATAACACAACTGAAAGAAATTTTCAAAAAAAGGGAATAAAATTACTGGCTAAGATATTCCTTTAGCTGTGCCGAAGGCTGGACACTAGATCCTACGATGTTACAGGCAAACAAAAAAAAAGTGCGCCGAACACCCTGCAATATGAAGTATTTTTGCAAGGAGGTTTCAAAAATTTTTTTTAATTTTTTTGCCGAACGTAGGGGTCGCCATTTTACATTTTTCGTTATATCTTTGGCATTTACAGTCGGATCTTAAATTATGATACATCGATGTTTTTCTCTCGCGGAGAACAGTGTTTTGCTCTAAACGCCCTTGACCTCAAGTATCCCGTTCTAGATCTCAGTTGCTACCACCCTAATGTACTACCCTAATTTCAGAAAATTAAAGCTTGCAAAAATTCATTAAACTTTTGCTAAGGAAGTTTTTCGATAAACCCAGCAGAAATTTTTTTTATATATTGGTTACCAAACGTAGGGGTCGCCTTTTAAAATTTTTTTTCATTGGATTTTTCATTTATAGCACAACACTGGTCTCTTTGAGGCAAAAAAAAAAAACGATATATCACACTTTTAAATCCGACTTTAAATGCCGAAGCTATAACGAAAAAAATGAAAACGGCGACCCCTACGTTCGCGAAAAAATTTTTTTTGAAATCATTAATTCATATTGGAGGGTGTACGGGTAATTTTTTGTTTTAAGGTACAGTCTACTGTATAACATTTAAAAATAAATGTAGGGATAATTTTTTAAATAAACTACAGTGAGTTACTGTAATAATATTTTCAGTGTAGGTTTATAACTATCCGGGTTTTTTCTCGCCGAAGAAAATCATCAACGGACGACTTTTTAGAAATATTTCTCCGGTTAAACTACAAACTCAATGAGAATTTCGTGTTTTCGTCTAGTGGCGTTAAGTGTCTTAGATGTCGAATAAAAACAAATCACAATCTGCTTTGTCATCTTCCAAAATTCTACTATTGATATTAAACGAAAGCATGAATAAGTAATGCTCAATGTTATAAAAGGCTTATGATATGAGTCGACCTAATAAAGGGCGAATTAAAGGCACATAAATTATTTTATATAAAACAAAAAAAATTTACAAGTACACTCAAAAAAATAAGTTAGTAGAAAAATTAGTAAAACGTCTTGTATATCAAGTGTACTAGTTTTCAGCAATTTTTTTGCTGAAATTCCGTTTTCAGCAAAAATTTTAGTTATATTTTTTTAGCACTAAACTAATTTTGAACTAATGTTTTACTAATTTATTTTGCTACAAAAATTGTGCTGATAACCGTATTCATAGCGTGGACTACAACAGATTGATCAGATGTAGATGTCGCAGTTTGTCTGGAAACGGAAATGACAAAAAAAAAGAAAAACAACTCTACACATATTTTATATTTAAAATTTCAGCAAATAAATTAACTATAGTAAAATTTCGCTACAAGTTTTTTGAGTTTTTTTCAGTCTACTAATATTCAGCAAAAAGTTTAGTGATTTTAGCAAGGATTTTTATACCCTACACCACTATGTGGTCAGGGTATTATAAGTTTGTGCTGATGTTTGTAACACCAAAAAATATTGGTCGTAGACCCACCTTATAGTATACGATGTATACTATACGATGTATAACGATGTCCGTCTGTCCGTCCGTCCGTCCGTCCGTCTGTCTGTCTGTCCATGCAATCTTGTGCGCACTCTACAGGTCGCAACTATTAAGATATTTTGATGAAATTTGGTACGCAGACCTATGTTGGCCCAACGACGAACAAGTTTGATTTTGGTGAACATCGGTCCATGTTTAGACCTAGTGCCCATATAAGGGTCCTACCAAAATTATACTGTTTATACGCTGCAGGTCGTAAATATTAAGATATTTTGATGAAATTTGGTACATAGACCTATGTTGGCCCAAGGACGAAGCCTATTGATTTTGGTGAACATCGGTCCATGTTTAGACCTAGTGCCCATATAAGGGCCTACCAAAATTATATTTTTTATACGCTGCAGGTCGCAAATATTAAGATATTTTGATGAAATTTGGTACATAGACCTATGTTGGCCCAAGGACGAAGCCTATTGATTTTGGTGAACATCGGTCCATGTTTAGAACTAGTGCCCATATAAGGGTCCCTCCAAAATTGGCTTGGTTACAAACTGCAGGTCGCAAATATTAAGATATTTTAATGAAATTTGGTGCGCTGACTCACATTATAGAAAATTTTGACATAAGCCCCATTTTAACCCATTCGAATTTCGGATCCAAACAATACACCAGACTGGTGTAGGGTATTGTATAGTCGGCATGCCCGACTTTAACCTTTTTACTCGTTTTCATTTGCAGTCGACTAAGTGTTAGCAAAACTTTTGCTGAAGATTATTATTTTTTTTTTGGTAAAAATCAGCTCGCTGATTTTCAGCAAACCTTTTGCTGAAATTACCAACTTTTTTGCAAGCACGCTCCTGACTAAAAATTTGCTGACACAGCAACATTTTTTGCTGACTTTACTGACTTTTTTTTTTGAGTGTAAGTTCAAAGTTATAGCCAAAATTAATCTTTTTTGTGATCTAAATAATCTCTTATGAGAACTAAATAACTTTTCTAACAGACGAGCTTTTCAGAAGGCAATTGAGCCAACTCTCTTTCAAACAATTTCCAAAGTGCTTTTACATTCCATGAGAACTAACAGAATTTCTCTCTACGTTTACCTTTTTTATGTGTTCAGTGCATACGAAAGATAAAAAATACCAGCTGTTTTCTTCTTATTTAACTTATTCAATGTATTAAAGTGCGCTACGCATAGGTACGTCTGGCTAATCCTGGCTTAACTTTTATTATTGTTGTTCTAGCAAAATTTTTATATTATTTTACATACAATTTTGTTCGATTAATCGATTAATTTTTCAATTTTATTCGATTAATGAAAAAAGCCGATTAATCGATTGCTTCCAGAATATCAGTTGGTATATTATTATAGCTTTTTTAGAATTACTTCTGAACAACATCCAAAAAATCACTTAAGTTTTGCTTCTAAAGCATAATTGCTCCAGAAGTGATCATAAAAAGTGATTTTGGTATCATTTGGTATTTCTAAACAGATGATCGATAGTTGGATTCCCGGAGGGGCCGATATTTTTTTATTTTTTTTATTTATTTTTTTCTTAATTTTTTTTTTATTTATTTTTTTCTTAATTTTTTTTTTATTTATTTTTTTTTTAATTTTTTTCTTATTTATTTTTTTTAAATTTTTTTTTTTATTTTTTTTATTTATTTTTTTTTTTAATTTTTTTTTTTATTTTTTTTAATTTTTTTTTTTTTATTTTTTTTAATTTTTATTTTATTTTATTTTTTATTTTTTTTTTTTTATTTATAATTTTTGTTGTTGTTGTTGAATTCTTAAAATTCCTTTTGTTTTTCGTTTTTGATTGATGTTTTTTAATTATCAAACAAATTGAAATTTTTTTTTAATTTGCTTAAATTCAATGTTTTTTTAATTTCTCCATTTTTAAAAATATATAAAATAAAAATGATGAAAAATTGCGCTTATGAAAATAGTACTGAAAACAATACTGAATTGCTGTGAACCTTTTTCACTTGTTTAAAAAGTACTTTTATTGAAGAGAATAAAGCACAATATCTCGCAATAAAAAAGTGGTGTTTTTTATGCCAGTTAACTTTCATATCAAAAAATAACTTAGCGATAGGTCGCAAGTTCGATACCCAGTGGCGGCTATAAAAAGATTTTATAAAATAAAAAACAATTAATTTTTTTTGACAAGAATTTTTTTTTTTTTTTTAATTTAATTGGTGAAAAAGAGCTTCTTTTGCACGCGTTCCAAAAGTACCGAAAAATATTGAAGTGGGAGTAGTCCTCTCCTATGACAAGTCAATGCTAAAATCAGTGGTGTTTAGAAGTACATCTAGATCATCATTTGTGGTGCTTTTTCTACTGCTTAAGCATCTATTTTTTTGCTGGGTATACGAAGAATTGATTCTTTGGAGAATTTTTCTAATTTTCTGGCGATCTTTATTGTATTAGAATTTCATTGCCAAATTTTCGCTGGGAGACACAAGCATCAAGAAGCATTTAAAACTTTCCCACCCAATAAGGTATGATTACATAATTTATATTGCCTTTTACTTATTTGTATAACTTTTAAGAACTGTAATTGCTATTTTAGAATTTTGAAGAAATTTCGAAGTCAAAAGTACTTTAGGATACTTTTTTGTTAATTTATTTACCTCCTACTACTTTTCTAATGGGGTTTTTGTTTTTATTATTTGGTATTCCCTTAAGTATTTTGTATTTTAGTGTTAATGTCGACATTTATCATCTGGTACATACCACTGGCAATGTCTATGGCCAAATATAGAGAAACAGCAAACATTTTTTACACTTTTTTTTATATCAGTTTTTCCTCTTATTTGCTTGTGTTAAACACACATGAGATCCTTAAAGGAATATTTAACAAAAATATTTTACTTGTTTATGCTTCTAAAAACAGCAGCCACAATACAACAAACATAATATTATACCCATAGAAATAAATCTGTAGCAACTAAAAATTGGTTAAAAATGATGCTACAGAAAAAAAACTGTTAATTAACAAATTTTTTTTAGTAAATACTAGTAAAATAAGAATAGTCAAAATAAAACTATTACATTTACAGAATTTTAGTTATATTGAAGTTAACTTTTAGTTAATTGAAAATGATAAATTGTTCTGTAAAATCTGCAGAAAATTATGCTAAATATTAGTAGACAAAAAATAGCGAAAACAATCTGTTATATCTATAAAATATTTGTTATTTTTAAGCTAAATTTAGTTGAATGCAAATAGCAGTCTATCCTGTTAAATTAACAGAAATTTTTCTTAAAAAAAAATTGTAAACTGCTGTTTTGAAAAGGCTCGATTTTTATTTGCATTTAAAAAAAAATCTAATTTTTTGCTAATTTTAGCAAGTTAGTTTGTTATTTTCAACACTCAAAAAAAAAAGTCAGTAAAGTCAGCAAAAAATGTTGCAGTGGCAGCAAATTTTTAGTCAGGAGCGTGCTTGCAAAAAAGTTGGTAATTTCAGCAAAAGGTTTGCTGAAAATCAGCGAGCTGATTTTTACAAAAAAAAAATAGTAAACTTCAGCAAAAGTTTTGCTAACACTTAGTCGACTGCAAATGAAAAAAATCCATGCTAAAATCACTAAACTTTTTGCTGAATATTAGTAGACTGAAAAAAACTCAAAAAACTTGTAGCGAAATTTTACTTTAGTTAATTTATTTGCTGAAAATTTAAATATAGAATATGTGTAAAGTTGTTTTTCTTTTTTTTTCATTTCCGTTTCCAGACAAGCTGCGACATCTACATCTTGTCTATCTGGTTGTCGTCCACGCTATGAATGCGATTATCAGCACAATTTTTGTAGCAAAATAAATTAGTAAAACATTAGTTCAAAATTAGTTTAGTGCTAAAAAAATATAACTAAAAATTTTGCTGAAAACGGAATTTCAGCAAAAAAAAATTGCTGAAAACTAGTACACTTGATATACAAGACGTTTTACTAATTTTTCTACTAACTTATTTTTTTGAGTGTATTAAAAAAATTGAAGTTAAATACACTCACAATATATTTTCCATAACCGATTGAGGTTTATTTAAACAGTAATAGGTAAAGTTTGTTTTCAATTGAGGAATCAATTAAAATACATTGAAACATAGTGTTTAACTTTTTTTATCAGTCAATAAAAAACAAACTACAAAAAAATATGTATCGTCTGTAGGAGTTAATATTTTCAGTCAAATGTTCTATTTTTAGTTTTCTATTTTTAAAAAAAATAGATTAAATAATTTCGTTGTTTTCTGTTTGAAAACAAAAAATTCAAATATTTTCGGTTTTCTTTTTTGTTAAAATAGTTTCTTTATATACAAAATTATTTCAATTCAAATTACAAGAAATTCTTTACTCATACACACAAACATAGCCAATAAAAATATGAACGTGTGTGTAGTGTTTTGAAAATTCAAAAAAAAAAAAAAATTTTTTTCAAATATGAAAAATAAACCACAAAAGGTTTTTTTGCGTTTTGTCGGTTAAAAATTGATGATTGTTTTAACAGACTTTTCAATTATTTTTATTTCTTTTATGGATTGTTTAAACCAGGGATCGGCAAAAGCATACAACCTTAGTTTTGTGCTTGTATGAGTGAGATGTAACTTTCCCTCTCTCAATGCACTAAAAGAAATTTCTGTATAATTTTCTCATACCTATTTATGTGCAATTAGAATATAAAAATAAAATAGCACACAATAGAAAATAATTTTAAAATTTAATTTTAAAATAAAAACACGTTTTAGAATTCTTGGCAAAGTTGCAGTTAAAAATTTAAATTTTATTGTGCTATTCAGCATGGCGATAAAGGTATATATATTTAAACTCGGCTCAAAGATGGCGAAACACAACGATTGTCCTTTTATCAACAAAAAATAACCTATTTTCGTTTACCGAAAAAAATTTTAGTAAATGAAAAATCGAATTCCCATTCTTCGTCAAACATTTCGTTCAGTGTAACGCTACCAACATGCGCCGAAACAACCTCATCGAACGAATGCTCAAGCGAGACTAAATTAATTTGTTTGTTTGTTTTTATTCAATGTGTGAGCGTATGTAGGTGTGAGTGAGTTGCACGCGTGCATAGTAATGCCTATCACTGGTTTAAACAATGTTTGAAAAAAATATCATAATGGTTTGAATATAATGAAAAATCCGTACCCTTTTAATTGTGTTTTCAATTAATTTAATATGTATTTTAGGTTGTTTTTAACGATAAAATATTGTGTGTGTATAACTAAAATTCTGTATATTTAAGAGTTTTATTTTTCCTGTTCGTATCTTACTAATATATAGCAAAAATAATCTGCTAATTTAGCAGTTTTTTCTGCAGCATCATTTTCAATTATTGTAATTTTTAGTAGTTTAAACCAAATCTTTTACAAACTTTTTTCTATTAGTGTACCAACAATACAACAACAAGAGTATTTCCAATTAGGGAGGCTCAGTAGGGAAAACAAAATTTGATATTTTTATAGCTTAAAACAATAGGACTAATACGATTTTATAAAATTTTACGTTGATTTTAAGGTAGAAATTTTTTGAAAATAAAGTTCTTTAGGTTTATTATAAGAACATTTTTAAACCTATTGGGAACTTCTGAACACAAGAGTAAACAACTAACATCTTATTTTAAAACCCAACAACATTAACTACTACATTTCTGTTGCTGGAAGAAGAAAAAGAAAACATGGAAAAAAGTAGAAAAAAGCAAAAAAAAAAACTGCATACAAGTTTAAAAACATTGAATGAGTTTGCAAAAAAAAAAACGCAAAACATAAAAAAATTCCTAACTGCTTTTTGGTGTTTGTTAAAATGGCAGCCATATGTAGTACAACAACTGAAATGTACGTGGGTTGTTTAAGTGTTTGTTTTCTTTTTTACAGCATACAACATGTTGGGTAACAAGATGTTGCAAAAAAAAGTTGTGTTTTAGTGGTAAAATTTGTAAAAAAAAAAAAAAAAAACCTAAATGAACTAAAAAGTTTCCTAACTATTATGAAAAGTAAGTGTAAAGGAGGAATTTACTAATGGGTAACGCTAATAAATTTTCATGATAAGAAAAGCAATATTTAGGTGCCTTGTATGGTGCCTCCAAGGGCTAAATGTTGATTAATTCGTGTAGATTTACCTGTAAGTTTATTAATCTACACTATGGCACAAAAGCATTATTGCAAATTTGGTATTTGGTTTCTCCTCATACGTAGCCAACCGCAAGGATGGGATTTTTGGAAAATTCTACCGAGAGGGCATATAGGGGAAGTATCCGCCTTGACGGCCTTTCCAAACGCCCTTGGCTAAAAACCTGAAATTTTAAATTTTGGAGAGGAAATGGATATTCAAAAGGGCAAAGAGTTTCAATGTCCTAGCTTTATCGGCCTGAAATTTGGGTTCCTCCTTCGGCTTAGCAATCCGCAGAGACAGGATTTATGCAAATTTGTAGGCGGACGGAAAACAGGAGAATGTGGCTCCCTATGCGGCCTGCCAAAAACGCCCTTGGTTAGAAACCTAAAATTTTAAATATGGCAAGAGAAGTGTTAAAAATTGGTTTACAAAAGGGGAAAGGTATCCCAGTTAACGGCCTGCCCAAACCGCTTGAGATCGGAGGTTACAAACTGGTATGAAGATTCTAAGACGGTAGTTTTGGAAATTCCTATGGGGAGGGGCAACATAGGGAAACGTCTCCCCCATCACGGCCTGCCCAAATGCCTTTGACTAGAAACCTAAAATTTTAAATGTGTATTCCTTGGAGTATATGGCAGCAATATGGTTAAAATGGGGATACAAAAGATGAAAAGAATTCCCTACAAAAGTATTCCCTACAAAACTCTTTGCATAGAAACCGGAAATTTAAATATCGAGTGAAATTGGAACACTAAAATTGAGAAACGGCTGGAATTATAAGACAATTGGAATGAAATGGACTGGAACAAGGCACGAGACACGAGACAATGGCAAGGAAATAGAATATAATGGAAAGCGGAAAACTAGTAGAATCGGAACAGTAAAATTGTGAAACGAAATGAAATGAAATGGAACGGGTAACCAGTGAAATTGAAGCACTAGACAATTGGAAAGAAGTGAAATGGAATGGGATCGAAATGGAACGGGGCGATAAATGATTAAAAATGAAACAATTAATTGGAAAACGAAATGATATGGAATGAGGAACAGGTGGGATTATAACACCAGACTAGTGGAAAGAAATGGAATGGAACGGGGTACGATTGACACTAAAATACTAGATAATGGGAACGAAATGGAATAGAAACAACAAACGGGCAGAATGGGAACATTACAATTGGGAAACGTAATGGAATGGAACGGAGAACGAGCGGAATTGAATCACTAGACAAGTAGAACGAAATAGAATGGAAGGGTAACGAGTGGAATTGAAATACTAGACAATGAAGTGGAACGTAACGGGAATGTAATGAAATGGAATTAAAACACTAAAATTGAGAACTTAGAAATTGAAACACTAAAATTGTGAACATTGTGATGTAATGGTCAGTGCGTTGGACTGTTACTCATAAGGTTGCGGGATCGAAGCCCAGCGACGGCAAAATAAATTTATAAAAATTATTTTCAAACATTGTTTAAACACTCCATAAAATAAATAAAAATAATTGAAAAGTCTGTTAAAACAATCATCAATTTTTAACTGACAAAACGTAAAAAAACGGATTTTGTGGTTTGTGTTTTCATATTTGAAAGTTTTTTTTTTTTTAATTTTGAAAACACTACACACACACGTTCATATTTTTATTGGCTATCTTTGCGAGTATGAGTAAAGAATTTCTTGTAATTTGAATTGAAATAATGTTGTATATAAAGAAACTAGTTTAACAAAAAAGAAAACCGAAAATATTTTAATTTTTTATTATTTAAAACAGAAAACAACGAAATTATTTAAATTATTTTTTCTAAAAATAGAAAACTAAAAATAGAACATTTGACTAAAAATGTCAACTCCTACAGACGATAAATATTTTTTTGTGGTTTGTTTTTTATTGACTGATAAAAAAGTTAACATCTTTCAATGTATTTTAATTGATTCTTCAATTGAAAACAAACTTTACCTATTACTTTTCAAATAAACCTCAATCGGTTATGGAAAATATATTGTGAGTGTATGTATGAGTTTTCTATCCCTTACAGATAGCGCAGCGTCTTCCTTCGGTATTTCCATTGCACTTAACCCCACCGAAGTTAAATAACATAACAGGGCTCAGAACCAAAAACATTCAATCGAGTTCGCAAACTCTATATAAGATTACGCTCAATAACTATTCTAAGATTCAACTACAGTGTCGCTATATAAGAATCCATCATCTTTCACAACCTTGCGTCGCTTCTGTAACCCCTTAATAAAAAATGTTTCTCCGAAAATAAATTAAAAATTATTGCCAAAGACCAATGAACTCAAATCTTTAAATCAGAATCATTAAATTAAAAAATGATAATGAAATAATTTCGTTACCACTGATGCGTAAATCTGTTGATGAGTAAAGGAAAACGCTTAGCGAAATTATTTAAATTGTCGTCTAAATATATTCCGATACTTACAACTACCCACCAAAAAAAAAAAAAAATTTGAAGTAATGCTTTACAAGCTACTCCTTCCACTGCTCCACAAGTATCCGTTAGTGTATTTTTACTGCTTTTTTAGAAGTAATTCTGAGTAACCTCAAAAAATCATTTTTTTATTACATCCAAAGTATCCGTTAGTATATTTTTATAGATTTTTTAAAATTACTTCTGAACAACATCCAAAAAATCACTTAAGTATTGCTTCTAAAGCATAATTGCTCTAAAAGTAATCCTAAAAAGTGATTTTGGTATCATTTGGTATTTCTAAACAGATGGTCGCGGGTGCGATTCCTGGAAGAACCAAAATTTTTTTTATTTTTTTTATAATTTTTTTTTTTTTTTTAATATTTATACTTAATTTGTTTAAATTAAAATATTTATAATTATTTTGTTTAAATTCAATATTTTTTAATTTTAAAATTTTTGAAAATATATAAAATAAAAATGATGAAAAATTGCTTTTTATGCGCTTATGAAAATAGTACTGAAAACAATACTGAATTGCAGTGCACCTCTTGTACTTTTATTGAAGGGAATAAAGCACAATATCTTGCAATGACAAAGTGGTGTTTTTATGTCAGTCAACTTTCATATCAAATAATAGCTCAGCGGTAGAGTGCTAGACTAGCAATCATGAGGTCGCAAGTTCGACACCCGGTGGCGGCAATTAAAAGAAAATCTTATAAAATAAAAAAAAATATAATTTTCTTTGCGAAGAATTTTTTTTTTACTTTTAATATGTGAAAAAGAGCTTCCTTTGCATTCGTTCGAAAAGTACTGAAGAAATGTTGAAGTGGAAGTATTCCTCTCCTACGACAACTCAATTTTAAAATCAGCAGTGTGTTGTTAAAAAATAAGTACATCTAGATCATCAATTGTAGTGCTTTTTCTACTGCTTCGGCATCTCTTTTATAGCTGGGATTTATGGAATTTACAGTCGGATCTTAAAGAATGATACATCTCTGTTTTTGTCTCGAGGGGACCAATGTTTTGCTCCAAGGGCCATTGACCTCAACTACCCCGTTCTAGTATTTACCCACCAGATCTCAGTTGCTACAACCCTAATGTACCGCCCTAATGTCAGAAAATTAAAGGTCGCAAAAAATCATTAAACTTTTACTAAGGAAGTTTTTCGATAAACTCAGTAGAAATTTTTTTTTATATATTGGTTGCCGAACGTAGGGGTCGCCTTTTTATTTTTTTTATTATTGGGTTTTCTTTTTTCTTTATAGCACCTCGAGGCAAAAAAATTGATATATCACACTTTAAAATCCGACTGCAAATGCCGAAGCTATAACAAAAAATTTAAAAAAGTGACCCCTATGTTCGGCAAAAAAAAATGAATTCCTTAATTCAATTTTTCAATTCGGAATTAAAAATTCGATGAATTAATTCACTAAGCACCATATATTGAATGGAATTAATTCATATTTGTTTTCGTTCGATTTATTTTGTTACGAATTAATTTAATTGCTATAGTTATTTTTATTAAATCAAATGAATTAATTCACCGGTGAACGCGTTCAATTTTATAAATCGAACAGAAAAAAGTGAATTAATTCCTTATTGAATTAATTCCTTACTGAATTAATTCACCACTGAATTCGTTCAATTTTATTTTCGTTCAGAGAATTAAACAAAAATAAATAAAATTACGTTCAGTGAATTAAAAAAAAAATACGTTCTCTGAATTCAAAGCCTGTTTTCTGCGGTTCAGTAGAAGAAAATATTTATTTACAAATAAAATTCGTAACTAACTAATTTTAGTAAAAATAAACAAATTATATATTAAGTGTTAAGGCACATCTACACGGGATAGAAATCTCGTAGATTTTGCGCTCAATTTGTCATCTCTAATATAGTTGGCACTAATTTTTATGGTAAAAGTACACTCAAAATATTTTTTCCTTAAAATCAACCGAATATGTACATTAAAACAATTGAAAATAAGTTAAAAAAGGACTACCCACTTTTCGTTCAAAACAATTGTATTTTGTCATTTATTTTTAATTGTTAATTTATTAACTGGCAAAGTCTGTAAAAATAATAGATTTATCGTTTATTTTAAAATTAATCGTATTATAACAACTGATTGTTTTCAACAGACAATTTTGATTGAATATTTTAACTTCTACCGAAAGTCCGTATTTTGTGTAATTTGTTTATTGAATGACTGATAGAAAAAGTTAAAAAATATATTTCTTTGCAATTTAACTACTTATTCAATTGAAACAACTTTACTGATTTACTTTTTAAACAACTGTTGAACTTTTACGGTAAAGTTATTGTGAGTGTATCATCTCTAGTTGTCAAGTATTTGTTTTTATTAAAATTGTTGTATTTCAAAGAATAATTTTTTCTCCAAATACCAAAAAGTGCATTTAATCAACTGAAAACATTTTCAAAATTGTTACTAATTAAAAAAATTGTGTATGACAGCAATTGTCAATGGTTTAGAGATTATAATTCGTAGACTTATACAGAGGTGCATTTTCATAAAATCTCGCGAATTTTCTATCCCGTGTAGATGTGCCTTTAGAGAAACCCGATGCAGTTTATCAACCTACATGATGAAAAAATAAAGCCTTTTACTATTAAAAATAAAAACTTTACAGATAGATGTAGATGAATTTGGAAAAAAAATATTAATTTTTCAAACTTATGCTTCCCCGTAAAATGTAGGTGCTTGACTATGGCGTATTTCATTTGTACGTTTTTAAAATACTAAAAACTCTACAAGCTATTAAAATATGTTGTTGCTTGTCATTTAAGTTCAGTGAAC
Source organism: Leucophora obtusa (assembly GCA_949987735.1). Classification (NCBI taxonomy): domain Eukaryota; kingdom Metazoa; phylum Arthropoda; class Insecta; order Diptera; family Anthomyiidae; genus Leucophora; species Leucophora obtusa. The sequence continues at coordinate 347,919,982 of OX465295.1, read as the reverse complement.
GTAATTTTTATTTTTCAATTCAGTGAACGTATTTTTTTTTTAAATTCAGTGAACGTATTTTTTTTTTCAATTCAGTGAACGTAATTTTTTTTTTAACTCAGTGAACGTATTTTTTTTTTTAATTCAGTGAACGTAATTTTTTTTTTTTTTTTTAATCACTGAACAAAAATTAAATTCAAAGAATTCAGTGGTGAATTAATTCAGTAAGAAATTCAGTAAGGAATTAATTCACTTTTTTCCGTTCGATTTATAAAACTGAACGCGTTCACCAGTGTAATTCATTTGATTTAATAAAAATAACTATTGCAATTGAATTAATTCTTTGGATTTGTTGTTGGGTTGCCTTAGAATCAGTTCTGGAACTAGCTCTAAAGCTTCTGGAACTAGTTCTATAACTTCTTCAATTAGTTATAGAACTGATTCTCCTTCAGTTATATCTTGCATATAAGATCCATGGAACGGGTTCCGGAACCAGTTCTATGGAATCGGTTCTAGTGGAACCACTTCCAGAACTAGTGTGATTGGCAACCAATTGTAAAAAATGTTCCTGGGAAGGCGAATGTAAACATATACCTTCGTGTATAATGTTATAAATTTTTCCACCGTGTTCCGTGTACAAACAGACGCACGGACGGACAATAGTAGCCAAATCGCCTCAGAATGAGGTTCTGAAAAAAAATCTTACACAATTTTTTTTACAATTCTTCATTCAATAATGGCGTTCATAAAAATAAATTTTGGATTTTTCTTTAATACACACTCAAGAAAAAAAAAGAATAGATGCAGCGATTTTTCTCAAAAATACCAACCTTTGGGGCCCGGTAGCGACCCCTAAACGTTAATAAAAAAATTTTTTAAAAATCATGTGTTAATTTCAACGGCGCTCAATATATATTCGGACTGACCCATAACAAAATCCAACTTGTTTTTTTATGAACGAGCCTAATATACACTCTTCAATAGAGTTTGTACTTATTCTAACGACCAGGGGTGTATGTATAACTCACACATTAAATCAAATTGTTATGCATAGTTGAAAGTATAAGTACTATCTTGAGTATGTGTGTTATTTATGTATGAGTATGACTGTCTGCTTGGAGATATGAACCACTTATTTTGAAAGTGGTATAAGTCCACTTGTTTTTAAAATGAAATGCAAATTGGCTTTTCATTGTTTTTGAAAATATAAAATGGCAGCTTATGGAAAATGTTTTATACCGCTCTCAAAATAATAAGTTTTCAAAAAATGTTCATCTTAACATATAAATTTGTTCGTTTTATTTATAAGTTTTTAAGAAATTAAATTGGTTTATATGCATAAAATATAATCTGCAAATTTTGCAAAAATGGTATGTGCATGAAAAATTCGAAGAAATGAATTGGAATCAGGAAGGAAAAGAAGGATTTAAGTATTATTCCAAAGAACTTACAATACAAGAATTTCGTTAAAATTTCAGCGATCTCAAGAATATTGTCAAGAAATTTTTGTGCAGTAAAGAGAAGCTAATGAACCCAATCAACTTTTTTTTTGTAAATGGACTCATACCACTTTTAAAATAAGTTGGTCATATTTAGACATTAGGGTGTATCAATTTGAAAAGTAAAGCATTTGCTCAGGGTTATGTGATATCTATATCATTTATCCTATTGTAAAAGGGATAATAATACTGAAATGGAGGAAATGGACTAAAGAGTGATAGGGAAGGCTGAGGTCTAATCATCGATTTCAAGCATTTGATTTAAAATTGTTCTCCCCCTAATTCAATGTAAGAGTTTTTGTTTACTTATGATATTTTATTTGATTTTATAAATGTTTTTCTTATAAATGACTTTTTTACTTTATTATTATTTTTTTTTTTCTTCAAGACGATTATTTATGTTTAAAAACTTTTTGCTGTTGTACTCATCTTTATAACATACAATATTAAAGTTATTATTTTCATTTACTTTTTTTTTGTTTGTTTGCTATTTAACTAAAGACATGCAAAGAAAAAAGATTTGTTTTTTTATGTAAATATATGTTTACTGGCATCTGACATATGGAAAATCCATAAATTTTTACAAAAAAAAAAAAAAAAAAAAAAAAAAAAAAAAAAACATCATAGAACATAAACTTTTCTTTTGAATTTCTTGACAGTTTGTTGTAGAGATGTATTTTGTTTTCTGTTGGTTTTTAAAAAATGTTCTGAATAGAATAAAGTTTAAGATGGGAATATTAAAACTAATATTTCAATAAATTTTACAAAAGGGGATTAAATTAAAAGCAAAAGGAATGAAAAAATATTATAAAATGAATAAAACGCTGGCTTAATGTACAAAGGCCCTTACTGGATTTTTTTAGTACCTACTTTACAGGAAAAGGGGAAAAAAAAACTTAATAAACTCTGTAGAACTTTGTAAATACCTACAATTTTATGAATGCAAATTTTATTTTATTGTTGCCAGTTTTGATTAAAAATTGTATCAAAATAAATTTTATATCTTAAGTTGTTCATTAAGGTTATTAAGTTTTCCTTTGAGTGTTATTTTTGTTCAGTTTTAAAATCAAATATAACAAATTTCAAATAGAATTCTCAATTTATTTGACAATAAACAGAGAAAAAACTTATGAAACAAACCTTCCTAGAATCAATGGTTGACAATTAATGCATTTTCAAGCACTACCAAGCACTAACATCAGATTGTCTTTATGGGGTTCTTTCTAGGTTATAATGTATTTTTAAGTTTTTCTAAAAAAAAACAATTAAAAAATCAAGTTAGGGCTTTTTTTACACGAAGCCATCAATATAGATATCCACAAATGCATATTAATACCCAAACAGCACTTAACAAAGGACTATGGGGCATATTTTGGCATATATTGTCATTATTGATTTATTTAATAAAAGTCGAAACCCTAGTTAATTTTTTATGACAGATTGTAAATGTTATTTGTACAGTGAGGAGTAAAACTGTAACAAAGTTTATGTTATTGAGATATATTGCTTTAAATTTTTAACTATTAATGCAAATAAAATATTTTTTAGTTAGTTTCTAGTTTGCAAAATAATAGATCTGATAAGATCTATTTATGTTGCAATACGTCAGTGTGGCAACATTTGCGAAAAAGGAGACACGAAAGAGATTGGAATATAAACAAAAATCTAAAAATAGAATGTTGTATGTGTGTGTGTTTGATCACTGCTGAGTAAAAGGCAATAACAGAGAGCTGCATAGTTAAGATAACAATGAATTAGTTACATTGAATACAAAGCCTTACTTGGTTGAGATGGCTAAGCTGTCGTCGCACTTAAGTATAGTTACGTTTGTAACGTGGGGACATGTTTTCGAATCCCACAGCCGACGGGTGGTTGATAAAATTATCATATAAAGACAATCTGACAAGAAACATATAAACAATTAACAATTTAATGAAAAATCACAGATGAAGCCTGTCCATTAGGGTGGGTCGATATAGCAATCGATATTGTGCCATCGATTTTTCGATAGCTTTTGGCATGAGGAAAAAAAATTCCACTACAACATATCAAAAAAATCATTTTCGAGGCGCCCAAATTTTAATTTTTTGCAATTTTTAAATAAATGCTAGATAAGCGCCATCTTGCGTTGACTTTTTGAAACAACTAATGAAAATGTAAACAATATAACATTACAACCTTTCCAGAAAGGTATTACTTATGAAAATCGGATAAAAAATGTGGCAACTAGAGGTAAAAGTATATAAGTAAAATAATTTTCTGCTTGATGATGATAATGATGATGGAATGATGATGATGATGTTGATGAAAACAAGCAGAAAATAATTTTACTTATATACTTTTACCTCTAGTTGCCACATTTTTTATCCGATTTTCATAAGTAACACCTTTCTGGAAAGGTTGTAATGTTATATTGTTTACAACTTCATTAGTTGTTTCAAAAAGCCACCGCAAGATGGCGCTAATCTAGCATTTATTAGAAAATTACAAAAAATTTAAATTTGGGCGCCTCGAAAATGATTTCATTGATATGTCGTAGTGGAACTTTTTTTTCCTCATGCCAAAAGCTATCGAAAAATCGATGGCACAATATCAAAAAATTTTTGTCCATACAAATCGCCCCACTCTACTGTCCATACAAGAAAGGCAGAAACTGGATATAGTCTGATTTTAAAATTAATGTTTACAATTTTTAGAGAAAATGGTTTATTCTTCTTCTTTTTAACCTCAAACCTACTAAATTAAAATTGCAAAAATGCATATTAATTACAATAATAATTGCAGCTGTCTATATGACGTTAAAACAACACTGTACTAAAATAATTACATATGACTGATAAAAATTAGGTCGCTCCGCTCGTTTCTGTTTATACAGAACTGCGAATTATCTAGGATACCACTAACTACTAACAAGCACACTCAGCTGCCCCAAAGGGTATAAAAGTCAGCAGCACATCGTATGAATATCTGTTATATAAATATGTTTTAAAAAAATTAAAATCTCCTCAAATTTGACCTCTGACCTTACACAGGGGCAATTTAATTTATTTATATTTTTCCCTATTTTTCAGGATTGAAGTATTTAATCTTGTGTTGTTATATTCCGGCAAAAATCATGTAGAATTAAGAGAATAAAAAAGAAAAACTTGCCTAAAAGCTAAATGAATGCTAAAAATCGCTGTTTTCTCGAAATCCGCAGCCAAATGAAAAAAGGAATTCCTAGAATTTTTTTAGTTTTTAATCTCTAATATGTTCTTAATAAAACCTTAAAGTCCAATCGTTGATTTTTTAAGATTTCTTTAAAAAAAATTTTAAAAAATTTAAAATTGTAGATTTGGAAACAGTGTTTAAGAATTCCGACTAATTTAAAACAAATTAGTAAAACGCAATATAAAAAAATAATTCTTATCTGAGTTCTTGGAACTCATAGAATAAAAAAATGTTCCTGTAGTAGATTATTTCAATAAATTTTAAAATTTGCATCCTAATTTCTTGATTAAGTGGCCTGCGACACATCAGTTGCCTGGGGAAATTGTTATAACTCGGCTGATTTTTAATCGATTTAAGTTTTTATTGCTTTATTAGAAGGAGAATTCACTCTAAATCACGATTATTTAGTGTTTTTAATTTGAATTAGTGTTAAAATATCAATCTTTTCGAGAAAATGCACAAAAAGTCATATTTTCTTTTTGTAATCCGTGTTCTAAACTTCAGAGCCGATGCGGCACGGCTTTCCGATGTCCGATTATCCTAATTTTTTGGCTGACGTAGTTTTACACCCAAATAAATATATTTTCAGTTGGTAGCCCGGCTAAAAACACGAAAAAAAGTTTTTGGTCATGTGTGTTTGACCGTACCACAAAAAACAAAAGTTCGCCGTACACTGTCGAATCTAAATTATTTTTGCAATGAAGTTTCGAAATTTTTTTTTATTTTTTTCTTTTTGTTGAAGGTAGGGGTCACCTTTTTAAATTTTTCGTTATATCTTTGTTATTTACCGTTGGATCTTATCGATGTTTTTGTCTCGAGGGGATCAATGTTTTGCCATAAGGGACATTGAACTCAAGTATCCCGTTCTAGTATTTACCCACCAGATCTCAGTTTCTAAAACCCTAATACACCACCCTAATGCCAGAAAATTAAAGCTCCCAAAAAACCATTAAAGTTTTGCTTAGGAAGTTTTTCGATAATTACAGCAGACATTTTTTTTTTCTTTGTTGCCGAACGTAGGGGTCGCCTTTTTAAATTTTTCTTCATTGGAATTTTCATTTATAGCAAAACATTGGTCTCCCCGAGACAAAAAAAAATCGACATATCACACTTTAAGATCTGACTGTAAATGTCGAAGATACATATCGTCGACCGGCCTGCAAAATGTCACATGTGTTTTTTAATAGATTTTCAGGAGAGCGAAAAAACTGTTACAAAATCTTCTTTTAAGATATTTTATATGTATAAAAATAAATTTTATTAAAATATGAATACCATGAAGCGCTGTTTAAATTAAAGAAAAAAACTAACCGGATTATTTTAAAATTAAAAAATTTTAAAAAACTGGTAAAGAAAAAATTTCGATATACAGAATAACCCAAAATTAAAAAGTAAGAAGATAATATACTAGTTAATACAAAGGCTACCTAAAATTTGCCTATACACAGCAAAATGGATATGGTGAAATCTAAAAATGTGTATGTATAATTTACACACACAAAAGTCCGTAGGACTTCCACTATACGTCATATCGTAAACATTATAACCATAGACAATACCCTGCAGTATGGCTCACGTACAGTACAATAGAATTGGCGACATTATAGCAAACCAGCAGCAGAAAAAAAAAAAACAAATTTTCTGTTAAGGTTAATGTTGCTGTGTAAATGCCAAAAATTTAAAGCATACCTTTAGGCTAATCGCAAAATTCATAATTTATTACATACCTTTAGGCTAAAACAAACACAAACGAATAAAATTCTGTGATTTCTCAATAAGAATAAACAGCCGAGAAAAAATATGTTACTAAAACAAAACATACTTTAAGAAAATACAAAATTAACAATTTTAAACAAATGTATGACTTTTATTTTAATGGTTTGAAGTGATTTGTTACTATTTTTGTCACCAATATACAGTTATTTGTCACTCAATACGTGACTCCATTAACTGTGAATGTTTTCCCAGAACTGGAGAAAAAACAAACAAAACAAAACTTCCACCAACAAACCACAAATGTAAACAAACACGTTTATATCTTAACAAATAAGTACTTTTGGGAATTTATTTTTGTAAAACAGCCTGGTGTTTTACTAACAGAAAGAAAAAAATCCGCACATCAGACAGAAAAATATAACAAACAACCGCAGGACTACTGGGTAATTGGCAAAGCACAAAAATGTGCTGGGGAAAAGAAAAATAAAACTAGTGCAAAAATAACTTTTGTAATATATTTGAAAACCCCGGGAAAAACAACATAAAAACCGCAGCAAAAATAATACACTAAATATAATGTATATATTTTTCCAACAAACAAACCACTTTTTTAAAAAAAAAAAAAAAAAAAAAAGGTGCCATCCATTTGACATAAATATTAAAAACCATAATAGCAAAAAATGTATTTCATTCTAAAATATAACCTCAAGCTTTAAGTCAAATTGCAACTTCAAATCTTTATTTTCTTTTTTTTTTTTTTGTTTTGCCAGCGCCTGTTTTAAATCATAATTTGCATTTATATTGAAAATTTCTCTGCTTTTTATTCCAAACCAGCAAAAGTATAATGAATTATGGTATAGTAGTGAACCTCAAGCGTATCATACGAGCTACACAAGGCCAACAAAAAAGTCTCCGGTGTCACATGGTTGAGAATGTAAAAGCCAAAAGAATATAAAATGGTATGTTTGTATTTTTCTTTCATTTTCTTTTCAGAATATGTTTAAAAAAAGGAATGTATAATAAAGTTATTAAAAAAGATTTTGTGTTGTGAATACATAAAGTATGCAACAATAAGCGAGATTATAATGCACCTTAAAATATGCAATCAATTTTAGGTTATAAACATACATATATTAATAATAAATTCTTAGCGAGATTCGTATTCTAAGATGTTTTATTACTAACTGATAAATATTTATACCGCAAAAAATACCGCTGGCCTCAAAACAGTTAAATTTCCCGTAATAACAACAAAATTTTCAGTAGCCATTACAGACTTTTTTGGTTGAGTGTGGTGATAATTTCAAAAAGTATATATGTCAGTTCTTTTTCTTTTTGAAATTATCACCACACTCAACCAAAAAAGTCTGTAATGGCTACTGAAAATTTTGTTGTTATTACGGGAAATTTAACTGTTTTGAGGCCAGCGGTATTTTTTGCTAATTTTAGCAACACATGTCTGTTAATCTGTAGTACAATACAATTAGTAGAAAAAATTAGTAGCCGCTACTAAATTTTAGTAAAATTTATGTAAAATGCAATTCAAAATCGATTTGCTAAAATCAGTTAAAAAACTTACTAAATATCATAATTTTAGTACAAAAAAATTAGTATAAATAATTAGTTGCAGCTACTAAATTTCAGTAAATTGCTGTAAACTGTAATTTAAAATGAATCTGCTGAAATTAGCAAAAAATTGTACCAAAAAATAAAAAAAATGTAAAATCTAAAAACAAAATTTTTTTCTTTCGATTGTAACAAGCGTATAATTACTTCATCGTACTTGAAATTTGGAGTCAAAATTGCAAACGGCTCTCCAGTTATTGCCGTTTTATGCATTGGAGATGCAATAAAATTTTCTGGGTGTTATTTCTAAGCTAAGAATATATCAATAGTAACAAATATAAACTAAACAAGAATTGTAAAAAATAAAAAAAAAATATTTTTAAAATAGTATATTTTTCTGCTAAATTTAGCACTCGGTTTTGAAAAATTAGTAAAATGTTTTTCTTAAATCAGCAGCGAAAATTAGTAAAAAAAAATCCGTAATTTGTAATAAGAGTATAGCAAAAATGATTACTAAAAATAAAAATTGTACTAATAATCAGTATAAAAATAGAATAGTGCGATTGGAAACTGTTTACAAATTTTTTTACAAACTTTTTTATTTGATGTAAATGTAAAATCTAAAAACAAAATTTTTTTCTTTCGATTGTAACAAGCGTATAATTACTTCATCGTACTTGAAATTTGGAGTCAAAATTGCAAACGGCTCTCCAGTTATTGCCGTTTTATGCATTGGAGATGCAATAAAATTTTCTGGGTGTTATTTCTAAGCTAAGAATATATCAATAGTAACAAATATAAACTAAACAAGAATTGTAAAAAATAAAAAAAAAATATTTTTAAAATAGTATATTTTTCTGCTAAATTTAGCACTCGGTTTTGAAAAATTAGTAAAATGTTTTTCTTAAATCAGCAGCGAAAATTAGTAAAAAAAAATCCGTAATTTGTAATAAGAGTATAGCAAAAATGATTACTAAAAATAAAAATTGTACTACTAATCAGTATAAAAATAGAATAGTGCGATTGGAAACTGTTTACAAATTTTTTTACAAACTTTTTTATTTGAGTGCAGGAATGCGGTATATACAGGATAAAAGTCACGTTTTGTCCAAACCGTTTTCGCTAAAGCGAGAAATGTAAAACACATGTTCCCTGTAGTATAGGCTAAATCATCAAAAAGGTACTTTTTAATTTTTAGCCAGAAGCGTAGTAAAATTGGGGGCTTCGAAAGATTCCCTCTTACCGCTGACCTCAGAAGAGATGCAAATTACTATAGAACAAATTTTTTATAGAAATTTCATAAGATTCTCACAGCATTTTCAGAAAGAAAACACTACACCCTCTGAAGATTTTTTCTGGTATAAAAACCTTTATAATCTAAAAACGAGACACGGAGGAGATTAAAAGGTATACAAAAAGTCTAAAGTAGAATGCTTGTGTGCCCACTTCTGAAGGTAAAAAAAAAAAACAATAACAGAAAGCTGAATAGTAAAGAAAACTATGTATTCAAGGCCTTACTTGGTTTAGATGGCTAAGCTGTCGAAGCTTAATATAGTTACGTTTTGTAATGTAGGAATGCACGGGTTCGATTCCTACAGTCGACGGGTTGTTGAGACAATCTGACAATAAAAATAAACAATAATACAATTTAATGGAAAATCACTGATGAAGCCTGTCCATAGAAAGAGGCAGAAACTAGATCTAGTCTGATTTGCAAATTAATGTGTTTATAACTTTTAGAGAAAAAAGGTTTATTCTTCTTCTTAACCTCAAACTTACTGAACTAAAATTATTTTGTTAATAACAAAATTCTCAGATAATCAAAACTTTTATTCAGATAAATCTTGAAATTCTGTAAAATTTTTCCTATAACAAACTCACAAAACTTTTTGCTCAAGAGAATTCCTAAGATTCTCAGAAAATGTAGCTGTAGGGAATTCCTAAGCATTGACAGATTTTTACTTAGGTTAAACCGCTAATTCAATTCCAGAATTTCTTTATAGAAAGCCCCTTGATTCCGTGAACATATTCTTTACAAAATTGCCAAATGTTCATTATCTCAAATTCAATTAAAAATTTCTTATAAAAGATATTTAGGTAAGAAAAAAATTAGCATTTCCCTAGTAAAAATGATTTTTATATAATTATATTAACCCATACATGATTTGATCCAGAAAATGGTGGATCTGGTTATTATAATTTTATATAATTAAATATCTTTTGATATAATCATATAAAAATATATGTTTCACAATACTCGACAAGTTATAATTGTATAAAATCATAAATGGTTATATAAAAATCATATCTGATTATATAAAAATCATATTTGATTATATAAAAATCATATCTGATTATATAAAAATCATTTTTACTAGGGTTGTTAATCTTAACTTAAGATATATACACATATGGTCAAAAAAATAAGTACACTTGTTTATTATTTCTTTATGTTTAATACTAGTTAATTTAACTGAAAATAAATACGACAATTCTTTTTGTTTATATAAATAATTTTAATATGGCAATGCCTTTACAGGTAAAAAAAGAAACTGGGGATTCCCCGTTGTTTTTACTGTGTGTCAATTTTGTGTAGATGTCCTCTCTGTGATTGGTCAAAATAGGAGTAATAACTGAATTCTTTCATATTTTAGCAGTCTGCTCTGTTTTTTGGCAAGGCTAGTTATTATATTGCTTCCTCTTTATTCATAATGAAATATAAACAACAAAAAAAAACCATTGATGGGTCGAAAAAGTCATTGTTCTTTGAAGGAGAGAAGAACTGCTTCGAGATTAAAAGAAAATGCTTAAAGTCTTCGTTCTATTTCTAAAAATATGCATCGGTCGCTATTTTTGGTTCGAAATGCTTTGAAGCCTAAAAAGCCGCTTGAAATTTCCAGAAGACCAAAAAAAAACATCAAAAACAGCAGATATCCATATTGTTACTCCTGCAAAGAAGGAACCATTTCTATCTTCATATCCATTTCATCAGATACTGGAAACGTAATCTCTTCCCGCACGGTTCGTCTACAGACTACAAGAAGCCAATTTACCGGAACGAATAGCCAGAAGAGTTCCTTTGTCCAGACGGAAAAGTTTAAAGGATAGGTTAGCGTTTGCCAAAAATCATTCCAATTGTGGATGTGTTCAGCGATCCTTTTGTAAAACACTACGCGGGACATTTTTGTGGAACATTTTAACCCTCTAACTCTGCAATTAAAAGGTCTTTTTTGGCCCCTTTTTAAATAGTGTCAAAAAAGAGCCATAAGTTGAAGAGTTAGAGGGTTAAAATGTTCCGCAAAAATATTTATCATGAAATTTTACTATAAGTTTCTGGAGACATCAAAGTTGAAAATTTAACTTCAATGCTAGAAATAAGTTAAAACTTAAAATCTGGTTAAGGGTCAATTTCGTACTCAAATATCCCAACAACCTGGATTCTAGGAGTAAACCATGTGAATCTTCCATTTTAGGTATGGGATGTGTTCAGCGAACTTATGTAAAACACTACGCGCGACATTTTTGTGGAACATTTTAACCCTCTAACTCTGCAATTAAAGGGTATTTTATGGCCCCTTTTTAAATAGTGTCAAAAAAGACCCATAAGTTGAAGAGTAAGAGGGTTAAAATGTTCCGCAAACATATTTGTCATGAAATTATACTATAAGTTTCTGAAGACATCAAAGTTGAAAATTTAACTTCAATGCTAGAAATAAGTTAAAACTTAAAATGTGGTTCAGGGTCAATTTCGTACTCAAATGTCCCACAAACCTGGATTCTAGGAGGAAACCATGTGAATCTTCCATTTTAGGTATAGGATGTGTTAAGCGATCTTATGTAAAACATTACGCGGGACATTTTTGTGGAACATTTTAATCCTCTAACTCTGCAATTAAAGGCTCTTTTTGGCCCCTTTTTAAAAAGTGTCAAAAAAGACTAGTAAGTTGAAGAGTAAGAGGGTTAAAATGTTCCGCAAAAATATTTGTCATGAAATTATACTATAAGATTCTGAAAATATCAAAGTTGAAAATTTTTCTTCGATGCCAGAAATAGTTCAAAACTTAAAATGTGTTTAAGGGTTAATTTCGTACTTATTCAGAATTGGCGCTCGAATGTCCCACAAAACTGGACTTTAGGGAGTTAGTATGTATGAGAAAACCAGAACCTTCATTTAAGGTAATTTTAAGTCCAATTTTTTTTTTACTAAAACTCTGGAAATCAGCAAGAGCTAAAGGTACTTTTTCTGTTAAAGGTCAAAATCTCGAAGACATTTTAGAGAACACATTTACATTCAAGTTTTTCAAATATCTTTTGTAACATTTTTTGTAGCTTTTTTTTTTGAAAATTTTGGTTTTTCAAAAAAACCCATATTTTTAAAGTAAAATTAATAATTTCGATACTTTTTCGGAAATATTTAACAGGTTTCTATTTTTTTTTTTTTTTTTTTTGATAACTTGAGACAGGAAATTTTTTGTTTGAAAATTTTGTGTTTAAGTAAAATTTAAGTCAAAATTCCTATTAAGTTTGCTTTACACAAAATATTTACCAATACTTTAAAAGTTTATTAAGAATTTCCACTTCAATCCCATTTATTTATAACTTAACCCTTAAGGTATGCTGTGGTTTTTTGTGAAATTAAATTACTCGCAAAGTATGCAAAACTTTTAGTTTTTAAAATATTAGACCACCGAAATTAAACATACTTTTAGGATAATTATTTAAATCTTACAAAAACCTTTATGGTATGTATTTAAACACTTGTAAAAGCTCTACATTAAATTGTCATTAATTTTGAGTAGAAAAGCTAAACAAAACAACAAACTATTTTAAAATGTTAAATTCTACCCTCTCAGTAACAAAAGAAGTGACCAGAAATAAATGGATATTAAATGAAATATGGAGAATTTGTTTTTGTGTTAAACCACACCGACACTTCTGCATTTAAAACAAGAAAACAGACATTCAAATTATGAGACAAACCAACACATATGGGAACTTGTTTTCAATTTTTTTTAATACCCCATTTATACAAATTTTTGCTGTTATTTCTGTTGATTTTATGTTTTTATTATTGTCGACATTATTGCTGAACATCAGAGTTGATGTTGCTCCTGTTTTTTTCGGCTCCCCTTTTGGTGCAACTGCTACTGATGTTCAAGTTGCTACTGTGGTCAGAGTGTACTGGTAGCAATTTAATGTTTATGATAATGAGCCAGCCAGAAGAATTTGCATTGAATGCTTTGTGGGCAACTGGGGGTTGCGATGTATTTAATAGAATTTTATGGAAATTGTTTTCAAAAGTGCATTTATTGTCTACAATTTAATGTGTGTTTTTCATTTAATTTTGTCTACACCGAGAGTTGTCAAACAAATTTGTATACAAACCACAAAATATGGTTCATTAAGTTAAATTTTATGACAACACACTAGCGATGTTAATTTATACAATCTTTGTCCATATTTTTGTTAAATTTAAAATTTGTTTAACTTTTGAGTTACTGTTATGGCAATTGTTTAATATATATTTCTTACTAAAATTAACAACTATATAAATAAGTTAGATTTTGCAGCACAATTTTCAAATACAAAAAATACAATAAGATACATTTTTAAAACTTTTTTTTATACATAGACCCTTTAGCACAATTAATATTCATTTCAGTGTGCTAAAGTAACACTCCAACCACAGCGCCCTTAAGAGGTGGCAGGGAATACCGAAAAAATATTTTTTGACACCTATATGCCCTTTTTTCACAGACCAGGTTAAATATATTTTTCAGAAATTTTTAGAATCTTACATAAGTTTGTTATAGAAAAATTTCATAGAATTTGCAAAAATTTTCTAAAGAAAACTTATCAGAACCTGCAGTAATTTTGTAAAATCTGCGACAGACAATTTTTCTATAGAAAATTTTTCCAAACCTAAAACGAAATTTCTAAAGAAAAAATCCTAAAATCTGCGACAAATTTGCTATAGAAAAATTTTCAGAACCTAAGTAAAATTTTCGATAGAAAAATTGTAAGCATCTGACACAAATTTTTCCGTAAAAAATTCTCAAAATTGAAAAAAATTTTATATAAAAACAAAAACACATTTTTAGAAGCAGCAACAATTTTTATGGAAAAAAATTCTCATAATGTGGGGTAATTTTGCTATACAAAATTTCTGAAAATCTGAAAATTGGTTTAAAATTTCCCAGAAACTAATGAGAATTTTCTATTAAAAAAACTTAGAATTTGTGACTGCTCTTTTGTAGAAAAATTTTAAAATCTGTAACAATATGTTAAAGAAAAATTCTCAGAATCTTTCTGTATAAGAATTTAAGAATTAAAGGTATTCTTTCAGCAGAACAATTCTCAGATCTGAGATCATTTTTCTATAGAAAAGTTTTTAACGCTGTTTTTCTATAGAAAACTTCCGAGGATCTGAAACAATTTTTCTAAAACAAAAGCTCTAAGAATATGACACAATTTTTCTAAAGAAAATTTCTCGAAATCGGACAAACAAAATTTTATAGAATAATAGTCCTGAAAATCGGAGACAATTTTTCTAAAAAAAAATTTCAGAATGTAAGACAATTTTTCTATAAAAAAAATATTAGAGTCTGAGACAAATTTCCTTTAGAAAAATTCTATGTATCTGAGACAATTTTTGTATAGAAAAACTGTAAAAATCTGGGACAATTTTTCTGTAAGAAAAAATGTTTAGCATCTGGGAAAAAATCTCTTAGAAAAATTCTAAAAATCTGAGACAATTTTTCTATAGAAAAATTCGTGAAATCGAAGACAATTTTTCTATAGTAAAATTCTCAGCATCTGAGACAATTTTTCCATAGAAAAATTCGCAGAGTCTGAGACAATTATCCTATACAAAAATTCTCAGAATCTGAGACAATTTTTCTGTACAAAAATTCTTAGAATCTAAGACGATTTTTCTATAGAAATATTCTCAAAATCTGGGATAATATAGAAAAGTTCTCAGAATCTGAAAGAAATTGTTTATAGAAAAATTCTCAGAATCTAAGACAATTTTTCTATAGAAAAATTCCCAGAATGTAAAACAAATTTTCTAGAGAAAATTTCACACAGTCTGAGACAATTTTTCTATAGAAAAGACAAGTACAACTTAAGACAATTTTCCAATAGAAAAATTCTCCGAATGTAATAGAATTTTTCTATAGCAAAGTTCTCAGAAGCCGAGATAATTTTCTATAGAAAATTCTTACAATCTGGGACAATTTTTCTATAAAAAAATATGTTCAGAATCTGGTAGTATTTCTCCTTAGGAAAATTAAAAAAATCTAAGACAATTTTTCTATAGAAAAAATCGTAAAATCTAAGACATTTTTCAATATAAAAATTCTTAAAATCTAAAATAATCTGAGACAATAAATATATATAAAGATTGCCAAAATTTTTCATTTGGAATTGTTTTTCTATAGACAATTTCTTACAACCTAACAAGAAAGGTCTGTGTGCCTGGTTCCCTCGGATTTTGATTAAATTTGGGTATGTTATAGAGAAGACGGAGAAAATAAGTATGTGCAACTTTTTAGCGGCCTAATCTCATATTTGAGGGTTAAAAAGCAGGATAAATAATTAGCCCAATTTTTTTTTTTTAATTTTTTTTCATGTTTTTTTTCGAAGGAAATTTATTCAAATTGGGCATCAAAAGGAAGATATTTTGATGATCTACTAAATAGTGTAGTAAAAATATTAAAAAGTTTTCAAACTAAAAAGTGTAGAAAAACTGTGCAACTAATTTTTACCCCTAAATTTTAATTTGGGCCGATATGTTTAGAATCGAAAGCTATTTAATTTTGTGCCCTCGATCACATATTCGAATTTTAGCGAAATCTGCAGGAATCCAGTAGGAAGCTCTCTTTGTAAGTAGATTTTCTCAGAATCTGACACCATTTTTTAGAGAAAAATTCTCAAAAACTTAAAGAATTATGTTACAGAAAATTTTCTTAGAATCTGCGACATTTTTTCAATAGAAAAGTTCTTAGAATCTCAAAAAATTTTCCCAAAGAAATTTTTATAGATTTGTGAACATTTTTTAATAGATTCGGAGAATTCTGGTAAGAAAAAAATTGTCTCAGATTTTTAAAATGTTTCTTTAAAGCATTTTTTTAGGCTGATTCACAGAATTTTTTTATATGGAAAAAAAATTGTCTCAGAATAAAAAAAAATATTTCTTTCGGAAAGTTCTTGTCGGATTTTGGGAATTTTTCTTCAATAAATTGTTTTTGATTCTGAGGAATTTTTTATAGAAAAATAGTCTCCGATTATGGAAATTTTTATATAGAAAAATTGTCTCCGATTGTCAGAAATATTTTTACAGAAAAAGCTATTAAATTCCCAGCAAATTTTTTTTGAACCGGTAATCTGTGAATCTATTCCAGAACAGGTTCTAAACTGATCCCTGAAAATCAAAATGTATGGTTTGGCTGACCCAGAACCAGTTCTATGACTAGTTTTACCAGCAGTTCTAAAGCTAGCAGTTCAACCATTGCTAATAGTTGAAATTCCATACGAAACGAACCGGTTATAAAGGGTTGTTCAACAGGGACGCTACAAAAGTAGAAAGACAGGGACAGCAAACGACGCCACATTTCTTGCCGCTCTTTTGACATTTCTCTTCAGTAAGGTTTGCCATTTCATGATGGAAAGATATACGAGCCAACAACGAGTCGAAATTATTAAAATTTACTACCGAAATTCGGAGTCAGTGGCATCAACGTTAAGAGCGCTACGTCCAATTTATGGTCGTCATAATCGTCCTAGCAGATCAACAATTGAGCGTGGGGCTACGTCAAATCTATGGTCTATGCCAACAAGCCAGCGATGATTGATGAACTTCGTACGAATATCGAACGTGAAATTGCAGCAGTATCGGCCGATTTATCCTTGAAAACCGTCGAAAATTGGGTTCAGCGTCTGGACTTCTGCAAGCGTGCCCGTGGTGGCCATGCAAAAGAGATCGATTTCCATACATAATGGCATCGAACGTACTTTAACAGGAATAAATAATTTCATTGATATCCAAAACCGTTTTTGTTTTATTTAAACTTTTTTACTTTTGTAGCGCTCTTATTGAAAAACCCTTTAGAACATAAATTAGAAACTTGACTAATGCGGTTTAAGGTGTTCCGCAAACAGTTCTTTGGATTTTATCTTTTAACTGGGTTTTTTTAAAATGTTCTATATAGAGATAATCATAGATTGGAAGAAATTTTTAAAAGAAAAATAGTCCCAGATTTTAAAAATTCTAAAAATTTTCCTTTGGAAAAGTTTTCGGTTAAAACATAGTCTTAGATTCTGAAAATCCTCAATTCTGGCCATGTCTCCAACATCTTTTTATTATTTTTTTCTTTACTTTCACATTGTGTAGCGACAAGATATAAAATTTTTATGTTAATCTTTTACTTTTGCAGTAAAAATATAATAAAAAATAAGCTAAACACACTTGTAGTCTCAAGGGCTTTCATGTCTGTCCTGCAAACCCAGTGACATTTAAATACGCGACCTCTTATCCATTCTAACTCACTCTATCCAAGAATAGAAATGTTTCACATTCTTTTCATGTTTAGCTAAACATAAACTCTCTCTAAGGCATGCTGAGCATAAAAAAGATAAAAATATCTGAAATATTTTAAACGTGTGACATTTTAATCAAGCGCCTTGGTTGTGCTACTTGGACGTTTATTGTGGTCACTTGGTATGAGTTCAATGGTAGGAAGATTTGGTTGGTGATATTTTATATTCTTCATCGTCGACTCCATCATCATCATCATCATCGTATTGCAATACATCATCAAAATGAAAAAATTGTAAATGATTATGTTTCTTTCTGTTATTACTATTAAATACAAAAATAAAAACTTTTTTTCTGTTTATTTTTTAAATTAATGCGTCATGAATAATGAATTATTTTTATGCAAGAATTGCTTGAATAGTCAACATGGAGGGGAGAGTTGGTTGGTAACTGTGTTATTGAAAACCAGAGAAATTCAAACTGTTAAGCCCAATATTTAAGTAAATATTTATATAGGAACTTACTTCTGCAGTTGTTATAGGGTTAACAGGGATGTTGTTGTTGTCTTTTTAATTGGCTTGAAAATCAACGCACAATAAACAAACCAAGAGAAAAAAAGAATTTCCGCAAAACAAATATTTTAATGCGTTGGGATGCCAGTGACAAACAAAATGTCAATATTGACAATTGATTTAACAAGATGTGAGTGGAAAACATAAAATAAAGCAGAGTTGTTATTTTTTTTTTTTTTGGGTACTTTACATAAACGGAACTTTTGGATAAAGTTTTATGTTTATTTTAATTCAATTTAAATGAAAAAATAAAGAAATTGCCAAAAAAAAAAAAGAACAATATTTTAATAAGCCAAAAAGTATGCAACATTAGGTGTATTTATTTAAACATATATAAGTAGGCAATGTTAATACGATAAAAGGAAATTATATGTATACTTTTATTTTATGCAAACCCGTTACACTCATAATAAATAAATCTGCAAAAATAGCAGAAAAAGCAATTATAATATTTGTTAAAAATTATGCTCCAGGAAAAAATGTTAAATTAGCAAATCTCTTTCGCTAAATACTAGTAAAATATGAACAGCAAAAATAAAACTGCTAAATTTACAGAATTTTAGTCATATTTAAGTTAACTTTTAGTTAGTTGAAAATGTCAAATTGAGGTGTAAAATCTGCTGAAAATTTTGCTAAATATTAGTAGAGTAAAAATAGCAAAAAGAAACTGTTATCTCTACAAATTCTTTTTGTTATTTTTATGCTAAATTTAGTTAACTACAATTGGCAGTTTATACTGTTAAATTAACAGAATAATTATCAGAAAAAAAAATCCGAAAATTTTTAATATATAACAAAAATAATCTGCTAATTTAACAGTTTTCTTCTGCAGCATAATTTTTAACCAATTTTTAGTAGTTTTATCTAAATTTTGTAGACTTTTTTCTATGAGTGTAAAGAAACTTTGAACTGATTTTAGTCCATTTTTGAGGGCTAAAAGCCGCGGGTGACTAGCCTTATTTAATCCGAGAGGATAATTTTTCGCGGGGGTATAATTTTTTAACGCCCAAGCTACCGAAAAGTGCTGGGGGGACGTGCAAAAATAACACTTTTGCACATATGGGTCCTCTATTGAGCGCCAATCTGAATAAGCAAGAAATTAACTCTTAAACACTGTTTAAGTTTTGACTAATTTCTGGCATTGAACCTAAATTTTATACTTTGTTGTCTTCAGAGACTTATAGTAGAATTTCATGACAAATATTTTTGCGGAACATTCTAACCCTCTAACTCTTCAACTTACGTGTCGTTTATGTCCCTTTTTAAAAAGCGGCCAAAAAGTCCCTTTAATTGAAGAGTTTCAGGATTAAAATGTTCCACAAAAATATTTGTCATGAAATTCTACTATAAGTCTCTGACGACATCAAAGTTGAAAATTTAAGTTCAATGTCAGAAATAAGCCAAAGCTTTAAATGTGTTTAAGGGTTAATTTCGTACTTGTACAGAGTTGGAGCTCAAATGTCCCACAAACTTGGATTTTAGGAGGAAACCATATGAATTTTCCATTTTAGGTGTTTAGCGAACTTATGTAAAACATTACGAGGAACATTTCTGTGGAACATTTTAACCCTCTAACTCTTCAACTTACGGGTCTTTTTTGTCCTTTTTCAAAACGGGGCCAAACAAGTCCTTTTAATTGAAGAGTTAGAAGGTCAAATAGTTCCACAAAAATCTGCCTCGTAGTGTTTTACATAATTTTGTTGGACATATTCTATAGCTAAAATGTAAGATTCCCCTGGTTTCGTAGTGCACATATGTAATAAATTTATAACTCATAATCAGTTTTTGGCCTTTATGTCACGGACTGGACGATATATTAAAAAAGCTTATTTTGCTTTTAATCTACGCTAAATTTCCCATTAAGTGATAAAGAGTATACATTAGAGTGCGCCGATTTGTATGGAGAAAAATTTTTGATATTGTGCCATCGATTTTTCGAGGCATGAGGAAAAAAAAGTTCCACTACGACATATCGAAAAAAATCATTTTCGAGGCGTCCAAATTTAATTTTTTACAATTTTCTAATAAATGTTAGATTAGCGCCATCTTGAGGTGGCTTTTTGAAACAACTAATGAAATTGTAAGCAATATAACATTACAACCTTTCCAGAAAGTCATTTCTTATGAAAATCGGATAAAAAATGTGGCAACTAGAGATAAAAGTATATAAGTAAAATTATTTTTAATGTTAGAACTATAGCAACTACATATGTTTAAATATATGTTTTCTTTATTTAGAAACTACATTTAAAGAACCCAAAATCGACATATATGAATACATACAGGTTAAATGTATGTTCATGGATGCTCATAAACATGCATTCATGAGGTAATATCTTTGAGGTAATATCTATATGTGTGTACATGTATGAACACACATGAACACGCATGGACACATGAACATGCATGATCATGCATGTAGATATTACCTCAAATTTCGTTAATGCCCATGTGTGGACATATATGATGCATGTATGGAGATTTATGTATGCATGAACATACATTTAACCTGTACGTATTCATATATGTCGATTTTTAGCTGGGAAGTTTCGATTTCGGCAATTATTCAATATAAATTTTGTCATATACTGAATAATTGCCGGATGTCATTTTTTAAGGAAACCAAGACCGGAATCAAATATTCGGTTGGACTCTAGAAGTTTCACTTTTGACCCTTTCTCGTTGCTAAAAAAATGCTAAAAAAAAATATTTAATAAAATATAATAAATTATATTTCCTATCGACATACTTAGACTTCTTTCAAAAGTCCTTGTTGTTTATTTTTACACATCTCTTTTCTGCCTTATTGAGCTAATGAAATTTATTGTTTAGATTGTACTATTACGCGAATCACCTGTTTGTTATGGTAGATTGTGTAAAAAAAAATTCAAAAAAAAATATAAAAAATTTTTAAAAATGTTCAATCAATATACAAATATTATAAACATTTTTCACTAAATAAGGATGTGACAAATAAAAAATTTAACAATACGAAAAAACGACTTCAATACACCAAACATTGTAAATAAATCTAAATGATATCCTGTTTTGTCATGCTTATTGTGTGACAATGTACAGTGGGAACTATTAAATAAAAGTGGAAGTTTTGACAAAAGAATTACTACCCAGCTAAAAATCGACATATATGCATACATACAGGTTAAATGTATGTTCATGCATGCTCATAAACATGCATTCATGTCCATATATGGATATATAAATTTCCATACTTGCATCATATATGTCCACACATGTGCATTAACGAAATTTGAGGTAATATCTACATGCATGATCATGCATGTTCATGCGTGTTCATGTGTGTTCATACATGTACACTAGGCTGGGTCGATTTGTGGGGAGGCAAAAAAATCGCCCATGACTCAATGAAAATCGTATTCTAGGGATCAAAATAAGAAACTTTGCCGAAGGAACCATACCTCTAAAACGAATTCTACTACCCCCAACTGTTGACTTTTGTCCCGTAGGGTCAAGTTTTGAAAAATCCCACTTTGACCCATTTAGAGTGCCCCAATCGAGTCCAAATGTATGACCGACCCCCACTAACTTTGGAGGGCCGATCCACCCATGCTAGTGGTACACCCCCTGGAACTCCCCTGGGGGGTTCCCCATACAAACATTTTAAAAAATCACCATTTTTGGCACTTTATTTTATTATTTTTTATTTATTTTATTTATTTTTATTATTTTATTTATTTTTTCTCTTTAGAAATTTATTTAGTCAGAACATATGTAAATGAAAAAATTAATTTAACTTAGTAATAGAAAAGAAAATAAAAAAAATTACTGTTTGAAGTCTTTTTTGCTTTCAAGTCTGGGCATTTTTTCTTTTCTATTACTAAGTTAAATTAATTTTTTCATTTACATATGTTCTGACTAAATAAATTTCTAAAGAGAAAAAATAAATAAAATAATAAAAATAAATAAAATAAATAAAAAATAATAAAATAAAGTTACAAAAATGGTGATTTTTTAAAATGTTTGTATGGGGAACCCCCCAGGGGAGTTCCAGGGGGTGTGCCACTGGCATGGGTGGATCGGCCCTCCAAAGTTAGTGGGGGTCGGTCATACATTTGGACTCGATTGGGGCACTCTAAATGGGTCAAAGTGGGATTTTTCAAAACTTGACCCTACGGGACAAAAGTCAACAGTTGGGGGTAGTAGAATTCGTTTTAGAGGTATGGTTCCTTCGGCAAAGTTTCTTATTTTGATCCCTAGAATACGATTTTCACTGAGGCATGGGCGATTATTAAATCGACCCGCCCTAATGTACACACATGTAGATATTACCTCAAATTTCGTTAATGCATATGTGTGGACATTAGGGTTTGGGATTTCCCGGACTTTTTTATTTCCCGGGAAACGGGAATGAAAAAATTTAATTCCCGGGAATCCCGGGAAATATTTTTGAACAAAACTGTTAATGAAAACCACCTGTACAAGTAATTTTTGTTAAAAAAAAACACTATTTCAGTACAAATGCAGTCTGTGTATTGAGAATTCAAAGTAAAAAATATCAGAATGTTGAACATTTGATTTCACATAAATTACTCGCAGTACTGCCAAATGAATTGCATGATTCCAGCAGGCACCTACTACTGGACTGTCGGAAACAAACCGTTACATCACACTTGGCCCATTAGATATGGTGGCCACAATGTTATTTTCCAAAGACAAATAAAACTCTTCTAGTCTTATTTCTACAATTCTTCTTATTTCATCAGTATTACATCTTCCTGATATATAAACCAAGCCCAGGTTATAAAATGAATTATTTCCGTTTATACATATGTTCAAATATCTCTTTTGTGATATTCTTGTCCATTCATCTAAGATTATAGTAAACCTCCTATTGTTAGAAATATTGCTCGATATTTCTTTTATCATGATATCTTTTACATGATTGTAGTAATTTAATATAATGTTCTTTACATCGGTTTCATTTTTTTGCAATGCCAGGTTTTTATTATAAAAACTTTCTCGAATAAACGAAGATCTAGTTATGGTGCGGATTGACTGCGGCTAATTTGGATACCATTTTAGGAAATGTTTGCCCTACCATAAGACCTTTAATCTTTAATGCCTATTCAGCTTACACTTTTTTCTTCGGGTACTTTGCTAATTTTAGCTGAAACGTTATTCTTGTTGTTGTTTTCTTCAAGAGAAGTTGCATGACCATCAATTTTTTATTTTTTTGTGAACCAAATTTAGATGTCGGATAACCAAATTTAGATACCACCGTTAACCATTAGTCTTTTCTTTTCACATTTATTAATGAAAACGTTACTTATAAGATTATTGACCCTTAATATAAAGGAGTATTTTAAATTTAAAGTCGACTTTATTTTTAATCAAACGGTTTTATTCATTTTGTGTATGAAAACCTTACAAAAATGTTTATATTTTCAAATATTTTGATTGGTTGAAAATAAATTAACCAATCTGAATGCTCCAAAAATAAACCAAGTCAAGGTTTACTGCCACACAATATTTTAACTAAAGTCGACTTTACCTAAATTATACATTTGAAAAATGCCCTTACTATGGGCGATTATTTGTAAGAAACAAAGCTTTTTTCATATTTCTTTTAAACATTTTACCAAGTTTTTAGGTTTTACTACTTAAATTTTGAATAAGTTATGCGAAAAATCTTTATTAGTTGAAATGCTCCTAATTACTTGGCAAAGATTTTATTTGTGTGTCAATGTATTCCCTTTTAAAAGATTTTAACAATAACATTTTTGTTTTGGTATTTAAAATGTTATTTATGACTAAAATTAAAAAATCCTATTCGAAACAAAAACAATTTAAAAAATTTAATATTTTTAAAATTTCCCGTTTTCCCGGGAAAAATATATTATTTTCCCGGGAATTCCCGGCAAACTTTTCCCGGGATTTCCCGGGAATTCCCGAACCCCAAACCCTAGTGGACATATATGATGCATGTATGGAAATTTATGTATCCATGTATGGACATGAATGCATGTTTATGAGCATGCATGAACATACATTTAACCTGTATGTATGCATATAGAGTTTGCTAAAAACCGAAAAATCTGAAAACCGCGGTTTCGGTTTTTCAAAATTATAAAAACCGCGGTTTCGGTTAATTTTCGGTTTTCTTGTGCTAATAATAGATTTTTTTTTAAATAATTAAATAAGTACAAAAGTAAATAGTTTAAAACGTACAATATACTTATTACTTAAAATTGAATTGAATTTCTCACTCAAATATATGCAATATCGCCTTTTCGAGGGCTTTGCGGGAGAAAAGAAAACGCGGAAAACTATTATGAATTAAATTTTTTTTATTCTTTTGTCCGCAACTAAATCAGTATTTTCAAGAGAATAAATTTTAATTTTAGCAGTTTATTTAAAACAATATAAAGATAAAATTTCATAAATTTCGCGGACTACGAAAAAGGACTTTATGAAAAATACAGAGTTAAAATTTGAACTGAATATGTGAAACTAAATATCTCTTAAACCACTTCATTTTTTGGTGCAATTTTTTTCTAAAATTATAAACCTCAGTTTATTTTATCCGTAATAACAAAAATAAAAAATTCTTTAAAGTAATATTTAATGGAGAAATAAATACAAAATTTTGTAAAATAGGAGCTGAGCCCTTTTTGAAATTCAAGATTCAATAATATCCCAGCCGACATTTTACTGAGCGCCCAGAAATTTTTACTCGTAGAAGACTCAAATTTTGGAGTTACAATTAAGCATGTTAGACTCGTATTAATGAATTCATTAAAAAATTTTCAGAGTACTCAAATTTTAGATTTATAAATGAAACTTTCCAATAATTCCCATTATTCGGAGGCTGCATCAGAAGGTGTTAGAGCTCTTTTATGAATCTTTGCAATTTATTAAATTATTTTAATTTGTTAAAGTATTTAAGAAAAACTTAAAAACCGAAACCGAAAACCGACTTATTTTTGTCGGTTTTCGGTTTCGGTTTTAGGACTTAAAAAACCGCGGTTTCGGTTTCGAATAAAACCGAACAGCAAACTCTATATGCATATATGTCGATTTTTAGCTGGGTAAAGAATTTTTTTCTAAAGCTGATTTACAGAGAGAAGAAGCAGAAACAATTTTATTGAACAATTTAAAAGACACAAGGGAATCACCAGACTGTCGCAGTTTCGTCTCACCCAAACACTCATTAGTTTAGTTTATGTGTCGATAGACCAAAGTAATTGTAATTGTTAATTTGTGTCTATATGAAAAACTTTTTATTTTGATAAAAAGTTCAATACACATTCAATAATATTAAATATGAGATTTTAAAATACAACATCGGACCAGAAGTCCAGAAATTAGATATTTTGTATAATTTTTATTCCGTTAGCCTCACTGTTTGTTTTACCAGTGTGAATGTTTGCCTGTGTAGGTGTATTAGTAATACTTTGTTTAACTATATATGCATGAAAGACTAGTAACATCAGAGATGGAAAATTGTATATATTTTTTCAATACAGTGTTCACTATGCGACCTTTTTAATAGATCTTTTTTTTTTTTACTACAATTCATGATCTAGATGTACTTCTTGTTTAACAGAAACTTTGAGTTATCACGGGACGGCAGTACTTCCGCTGAAACATTTTTTCAGTTCTTTTTGAATAAGGGGGGTTAAAATTTCCCGCCTTTTTCAAAAAATTCTTGTGAATCGGCATAGGAAACCATATGATTCTTCCATTTTAGGTATTGGATGTATTCAGTGAACTTATGTAAAACACTACGAGGAACATTTTTGTGGAACACTTTAACCCTCTAACTCTTCTTTTATAGGGACTTTTTGGCCCCTTTTTAAAAAGGAACAAAAAAGACCCTTAATTTGAAGAGGTAGAGGGTTAAAATGTTCCACAAAAATTTTCTTCGTAGTGTTTTACATATGTTCGCTGAACACATCCTATACCTAAAATGGAAGATTCACACCACGGCTTCTCACTCTGCATTGTGAATCGACCTTTAATGCAAAAATAGTAAGATTTAAAATTATTTAGAAAATTTTTATTCTTTGTAATTTACTTGTAAAAATTGTATCGTCTTTCTTTGATTTGAAAATAATTTAAACAGAAAGTGATATTAATTTATGATCTAGAGTCAAACTAAAATAATAACATTCATTTATTTAAAATTTTAGTCATTTTTTTGCAACTTTTATAAAGATAATTTCATTTATCAGCAATACATAATTATTTACAAAAACCGATTAATCGGTTTTTTTTTAATTTATTTATTTCAATCATTGGTACAAATAAGACTTAGAGTCTCTTAAAGCACCTCAAACATTTTAAGTCACAGTGATTAAATGCTTAAATAAGATACATAAAATCTTAAAAATAGACAGTAATAATAACAACAAACCTAAAAAAAAAAAAAAAACAGAACAACATAAACGATTAATCTTTGAACAAATTCATAATTGCCATTTTAAAAAACAATACACGGGGTTCGGATTTAATTTGATTAGGTAAAGAGTTCCACAATTTCACAGCACTAACAAAGAACAATCTTGAGGATGATAAGTAATTATAAGCAGGCGTAATAATATTGCTTGTTCGAATTGATCTGGACATATTAATTTTCCGGTACAAATAATCAGGTTCCTTCGTATATATAATTTTGTGTAAAAATACTAAATTTCGAATAATTATTCGAATCGGGATTTAATTAAAAAAACCGGAAATCGGTTTTTCAAAAAGGCGGTTTTTATAAGTATTCGAAATACGGTTTTTCAAATCTAGTGTAGGTACGTCCCAGTGTGCACGGATATTATTATTTTTACTACCCAGCCAGCAATTTCGGAGCGCTCATAAATAAGATTCTGTAATAGCTCATAGAAATGATTATTGTTTTTTTTGAAAATACTCTTTTTTTGGTAGAAAATATGAACCCTCAGAAAACAATCCAAAAAGTTGTCTCTACAATCTAAAAAGCTGTCTCAAAATGAGGGTTAATTTTTCGGACTCAAAGAAGATTCCAAAATTATTTAAATTTATGAGGAAATTTTCGATTTTATACCTTCTTTTTTCTGAGTCATTTCTGAGTACACAGGGGGCTCTTTTGGACGAACCACTTTCATAGGAAAAAGTGGAAAAATGTTGATGTTTTTGGAGCTCATTTCTGAGTCATAAATGATCATCTTTGTTTGCTGGGTACGGTATTCCATTAAGGGGGGTAAGGACTCTAGGAAAAATTTTGTTTTCGAATTTATGTTTTTTTTTTATTTTATTTATATATTTATATATATATACATATTTATATTTTATTTGGATAGAGCATACTCTTCAGTATATGCTCAGATAATATCAATAAAAAATTCGTAGAAATAAAATTTCCACATGTTTCTTTGTAAAATATATTTTAGTCAGAAAGAAATATTCTACGCATTAAATTTGTACACAAAATTTTTTGGAAGCGTTTTTTATCATTGTCTTTATTATAAATCTTATTTCGCATAATACAGCAGAACAAAAAAAAAACACATCCAAAGATTCAAGAATTAAACGCAGTCTTTTAAGAAAAGCCAATGGCGATTCCTCGATGGTGGGCGAAGGCACGTTATTTGAGGCAGGTACTGATGGCTTTTTATAAGCCATAAAAGTAATCAATGTACATAAGTATGTATATAAAAAATAAAAAACAAATACAAAACAAATTAATAAATAAACGAAATAAAAGATTTTGACCGAAATCAAATGTCTAATAAATTCTCCACCATCGTTTTTAAGAATATTTGTGTTAATATTTATATAAAATACTCTTTAACCAATTCTTTCCGAATTTGGTGCACATGTAGAAAACTGCGATATATAAATTTTGCTCATTGACGGTTTTTTGAAATGTTGCTGTTTTCTTAGCGTAAAATTAATTTTAAATTTTAAATTGCGTTTTGCCACAACCCTGAGTACAACCAAGGCGGGTTAACCGATTTTGATTCGGGTTTTTTTTTTTCATAGGCAAGAAAAAACTATAGTCCTTATCGTGGCGCTTTTTTTAAATTTTGGTCAAATAAATTTTATATCCCCGAGCAAATGTGTTTTTTCTTGCCTTTTTTGGAATTTTTCAGTTTGTGTGGCAACTTTGTTAAAAAAAACATTTTTTAAATAAAAATCGGGCCATGGTAAGAACTAGAGAATTTATTCGGAATTAAGAATCACTTTACATTTTTATTTTCCCATAATTAATGAAGGCTGTCCAGTGGTAGCCGATTTTGCCTTTTTTAAAAAAGGCCAGTAATGAAGTGGCAACTCTGGCGATTTTGGCTGGGGAAAATGTAAAGCTGATATTTCTCAAAAATACTAGAATAACATGATTTTTAAATAAAAAATATAGTATTAAAAATATTGTTAATTGAATTTGTGACTTAATTATAATTTGTAAAGAATTTTTATATGAAAAATGCCAATTTACAAAAAGTTCATACAAAACAAAACTGTTACGAGTTTGCATTCTTGGTGCCTACTTTTTTCCTGTTCAGTTAATGGGTTATATAACCCATTATTTAGTAATTATTTTCTATACTGGAACTTAATACAATACTCATTATACGCATTTGTCGACAATTTTAATAGTCTTTTCTCGAGCCGGTCTTGCCGAGTAGTGGGTTAATTTGTTGAGCCTTTTTTGAGCCAACATTGCTGGTATGCAAAAATTCAGTAGAATTTAAAAAAATCAAATTTTCCATCCCTGATTAATATTGAGTAAAAAACATCGACACAAATGTATGGATATAAATTTTGTGAACGTAATATAAATTGCATAAATAATTCTTTCATTCCAAGTTTGTGAGCTTGTGTGGTTGTATTCGTTTCGTGTGCTTTAAGATAAATAATATGACAATGTCATACAATCATATAAAATAGAATGCATGAAAACTTGCTGATGCATAAAAGAAGGAATTTTCGTCGTACACAATAAAAAAAAATACTTTTGATTATCTCAATATAAATGTGTGCACACTGAACAAGAAGTCCTTGAAAAAGTTTTTTTTTTTTGAAAGCAACAAAAGTTAAATTTAAGTTGTCACCTGTACTCTTAAGGCTTTCGGTCCTATAGTACTGTGTGTATAGGTTTAAATATATATGAGGAACACGAGTATCCATTAGTATACATAGATATTTGAATAATACACTAACAGAAAAAGCTCTGTAAATATTTCAGTTAACACTCGGAAAAATTCATTAAAAATTATCTTGCAGAAAAAAACACTAAAATTGCCAGAATATTTTTGCTAAATATGTTATTAACAAAATAGGAACAGCAAAAATAAAATTGAAAAATAAGCAAAATTAAAGTTATATTTGAGTTAGAATTTAGTTAAAAGAAAAGAACATTAATAACATTGAATAACCCAGTGTAGAAAATCATTACCAGATATGTGGTTATGTAACTACATCCTTGGTAATGGTAACTACTTACTTTTGTTATTACATTTCTTATTACCTTTATATGGCGATGTCACGAAAAATAATGAGTTGTCGTTACACACCAGCATACGAAAAACCAAAAAATATATCGTTACGTATGTGCATACCAGTACTGACAAAAATAATGAGTCTAAAAATAGATTTTCAAAAAAATAAATTATATAAAAAAAAATATTTTTTAACTCTACTATTTTCTTGAGCTTAAGGTTTGGTTTTTATTTATAAAAGGTTTTTTATTTTCGATATTTCGCTTCTCCAATGTGTAGCATCTTCAGGAAATAACAATCAAAAAAAGAAGGTCAAGAAAATAGTAGAGTTAAAAATTGAAAAAGAAGGTTAAATAAACAAAAAGAAAATATTTTTTATTGTATGTTTTTTTTTTAAATAAAATTTGCTGGTGCGGGAATTGAACCTGGGTCTACAGACTGCCAGTCAACAGCTCTATCGACATGTAATATTTAATAGATAAAAACATAATTGACCTGCTGCACACAAGTAAGCTTACTCGCCAACATACAAAAAATCAAAAAATATGTGGTGACATATATCCTTACCAGTGTTAAAAAAATATTGAGTCTAAAAATAGATTTCAAAAAATTTTCAAAAAAATCTAAAAAATGTTCTATTTGAAATAATGATAAAAATAAGTAATTATTATATGTTTTAAAATAATGCAGAAGGTAAATGGGTGTCATTACTGGTAGTCCAAAAAATAATGATATGTCATTACCGTTTCTACACTGGGAATTAGTAGATTAAAGAATTCAACAAAAAAATAAAGTCTTCAAAGATTTTTTTTTGGCGAATAGAATTCTAGCCTTCTGAAATATACAGTAAATAGTATACTCTGCTGCATGCCTTCAACTAAATTTAATTTAAATATTTATTTATAACAAAAATTTTGCTAATTTAGTCCAATAATATTAGCAAAATTTTTTCCCGATTTCATTGTACAATTTGTCATTGTCGTTTAACTAAAAATTAGCTCAAATATAACCAAAATTTAGTAAATTTAACAGTTTATTTTTGCTGTTCTTAACATTTGCTAATTTCAACAAAACAGTTACAAAAAATTTTTTCTGCAAGCTTATTTTTAACTCATTTTTAGTACCATTTTCTTCTTTTTTTACAGATTTATTTCTATGAGTGTATAAAGGAATTTAATATTTTGGTATTGCTGCTATTGTTGTTCAAGGAAGGTGTTAACTCGAACCGTTGCAGATGAAATTAATGTTTGTCTCCTTGCATTGTCAGCATCAATATATAATTTATGTATGTAGTTTGCGTTTAAACACCATAGAATTTCATTGAACACGTTATTGATTTCCTTAAGTTAAGATTAGATAAAAGCCAAAGAGAAATAAATATTTGTGTTTCTACATGAGAATATTTATGCATACTAGTGTGAAAGCATTTTATATTTCTTCACTCAAAAACAAATAAAAAAATTAACAAATACAAGATAACTTTCAGCAACATTCTAAGAAATGGCTCCAAGAAAATTTTAATTTAAATCAAACACAAACTCGACAAAAAAAAATTTTTTTGACTAAAATTAAGCAAACACTTTACTAACATCGCAGAAAAAATGAGATTCCAAAGCAGTAGAAAAAGCACTACTATTAATGATTTAGCTGTACTTCTTTTTTAACAGAAACATTAATGATTTGAACATTAAGTTGCCATATGAGAGGAGTACTCCCTCTTCCACATTTTTTCACTACTTTTTGAACGAGTGCAAAGGAAACTCTTTTTTTATCAATTAAAATTTTAAAAAAATTAAATTTTTTTATTTTACAAAATTGTTTATTGCCGCCACCCGGTATCGAACTTGCGACCTCAAGATTGCTAGTCTATCTCACTATCGCTGAGTTATTATTTGATATGAAAATTGACTGGCATAAAAATACCCCTTTCTTTTTGCGAGATATTATGCTTTAATCTCTTCCACAAAGGTACTTCTTAAACACGTTCAAAAGGTATACTCCAATACAGTATTGTTTTCAGTACTATTTTCACAGGTGCATAAAATACTGTTCTTTATCATTTATTTTCATATATAATTTTAAAATTTGAAAAATAAAAAAAAATACTGAATTTAAACAAATTAGTTATAAATATTAAAAAATAAAATAGATAAAATAAAAAAATAATTTTTAAAAAATGAAAAAACATTTTTAAAAAATAAAAAAAAATAAAAAAAAAAAATAAAAAAATAACAAAAAAATAAAAAAATAAAAAAAAATAAAAAAAATTAAATAAAATAAAAAAAAAATAAAAAAATTAACAAAAATAAATAAAAAAAAAATAAAATTAAAAAAAATATCAATAAAATAAAAAAAAAAATAAAATTAAAAAAAATATCAATAAAATAAAAAAAAAATAAAAAATATCAATAAAATAAATAAAAAAATATCAATTAAACAAAAAAAAAAAAAAAAAAAAAAAAAAAAAATAGAAAAAATAAAAAAAAATAAATTAATAAATAAAATAAAAAAAAATATTGGTCCTGCCAGGAAACCAAACCACGATCATCTGTTTGGAAATAAAATGTCTCAAAATCACTTTTTAGGATCACTTTTAGAGCAATTAAATTATGCTTTAGAAGCCAGACTTAAGTAATTTTTTTTTTTAAGTTGTTCAGAATTACCACTAAAAAAGCTGTAAAAATATACTAACTGTTACTTTGGAATCAATGAAAGAAGTGATTTCGAAGTTGTTCAGAATTACTTCCAAAAAGGCAGTAAAAACACACTGCTTTTGAAGTAGTGAAAGAAGTTGTTGATTAAGCATGACTTCCAATTTTTTTTTTGCTGGGAATTTTTAAAAAATTTAAAATTAAAAAAATATTGGCCCTTACTATAAAAGAGTATTTTATATTTAAAGTCGACTTTATTTTAAACCCTACAAAAATATTTATATTTTCAAACATTTTGATTGGTTGAAAATAAATTAACCAATCAGAATGCTCCAAAAATAAACCTAGTCAAGGCATACTGCCACCCGATATTTTAACTAAAGTCGACTTTAACTAAAATATACATTTGAAAAATTTAGATAGTAAGGGCGATTGAATTTAAACAAATTAATTACTAATATGAAAAAAAACTAATAAAATAAAAAAAAAATGTTTTGTAATAAAAATAAAAACATTGGTCCCACTGGGAATCGAACCCGTGATTATCTGTTTGGAAACAAACTGAATCAAAATCACTTTTTAGGATCACTTTTTATGCTTTAGAAGCCATACTTAAGTGATTTTGTGTATGCTGTTCAGAATTACTTTAAAAAAAGCTGTAAAAATATACTACGGATACTTTGGAAGCAATCAAAGAAGTGACTTCTTTAAGTTGTTCAGAATTACTTCGGGAAAAGCAGTAAAAATATACCAACGGATACTTTTGAAATAGTGAAAGAAGTTGTTTGTTAAGCATGACTTCCAATGTTTTTTTTTTTTTGCTGTTACAATGCATGAGTTGTTACTAAAAATTAGAATTAGGTACCTTTAAATGAGGCAAAATTTATTTCAGTTTCCGTCAATTATTTGAACTTTTAAATAGGTGACGTCACGAATACTTCCAAAGACCGCATTTTTTAAAAACCGGGTTTCGATTTTTTAATTTAAATCCAGTTTGACAAACCGGTTTTTCGTTTTTTTAATAATCATTTAAATACTTATATCGCTAATACATGAAAATTTCTTTGTAAAATTAACAAAAACAAATTGCTAGGTACAATTAAAATAATGCGCCAGTAAAAAAAAAATCTGTCAAATTTGTTTCAAATCGATTTGAATAATTTTTAACAAATATTTAGTTGAAACAATGATTTAAACAAATATTTTAGATATCTTGATTTCACATGATACAAAAAACCCTCAGTACTTGAACTAATTTTCAGTATTAAGAATTAATCATAAAAAATTTTTAGAACTGAATACCTCTGAATCTGTTCCAGCACAAGTTCTTTAATTCAGGAAATAGCAACTGATACTCAGTTTTCTTATGTGAATCTCAGAAAACATTAATGAAATTCAGAATTTCCATTTAAAATTCAGAAAGTATGAATTAAAATACCGAATATTCTTTTAAAATTCAGAAAATATTTTAAATTTAGATAATAACATTCGAAATTCAGGAAATATCAATGGAAATTCTGAATATATCATTCGAAATTCAGAAAACCTATTGATGTAATTTAGAAAATATCAATTGATATTCAAAACGACATCAATTGATATTCAGAAAAACATTAATCGATATTCAGAAAAACATCAATTGAACCACCTAAAACGTTGATGTTTTTTGTTATGCCATAAACATATAAGCATGCTTGAGCATATTTTATTTTTTACCGGTGTAAAAAAAGACCTCTCAAATACCTTTAGTATGACACTAAAATTTCCTATAGTTACTTTGGAACAAATAATCCGAAAAAACGAAAAATTGGGCCATTTTTGACCCCATTTTTTAATCCTTAAATATGAGATTGGGCAGCTAAAAAAAATATATTTTAATTTTCTGGTCTCTACAACCTACCAAACATCTGCCGGTCCACGTTGGGAGTCTTTTTTTTTAATTTAAATTTCTACTTATTTTTTAAAATGCGAAAACAAAATCTAAAATGTTGGCATATTGATTTAAGTACGAAAAAGTTTATTTTAACTGCAATCAAATTTAATTTAATAAGATTTATAATTAATTTTAAATTGTTCATAAAAAGTCCAATGTTAATTCGTATATGATATAATAGTTAACTACCCAGTGTAGAAAATCATTACCAGATATGTGGTTATGTAACTACATACTTTGTAATGGTAACTAGTTACTTTTGTTATTACATTTCTTATTACCTTTACATGGCGATGTCGCGAAAAATAACACTGTGAGACATATGGTAGGGGTCAGTGATCGCGAAGGGTTCAAACTACCGGGGAAAGTTATATCGGTAAAAAAGAAGTTATACGTGTCCCGGCGTTTCGCTGGGTCACCCCTAGGAATCGAGATATATCGATTTGACCTTTGGTGGTCTTTTTTTTGACATAACTCGAGAACCACTAGTCCGATTTTGCTCAAACAATTTTAAAAAAATTAAAAATTACAATTCCTTTAATCTGCTCATATAACTTTTTTCTATATACTCAACAGTTTTGCCGGTAAAAATAAATGTATGAAGAAAAAAATATTTTTTGCCTAAAATATTAAAAAAAAGTAATAAACAAAAGGTTATTTGATTTTTATGGTAGCGGTAACAAACATTTATTTTTACCGGCAAAACTGTTGAGTATATAGAAAAACGTTATAGGAACAGATTAAAGGAATTGTAATTTTTAATTTTTTTAAAATTGTTTGAGCAAAATCGGACTAGTGGTTCTCGAGTTATGTCAAAAAAAGATATATCTCGATTCCTAGGGTTGACCCAGCGAAACGCCGGGACACGTATAACTTGTTTTTGACCGATATAACATTTCCCGTTGGTTTCATCCCATCCCGATTTTTACTGTCGCATAGTGTAATGAGTTATGGTTACACACCAGCATACGAAAAATCAAAAAATATATTGTTACCCATGTGCTTACCAGTACTGACAAAAATAATGAGTCTAAAAATAGATTTTCAAAAAAATAAATTATATAAAAAAAAATATTTTTTTTGTAATTTTTTTTTTAAATAAAATTTGCTGGTGCGGGAATTGAACCTGGGTCTACAGATTGCCAGTCAATAGCTCTACCATCTGAGCTATATCGACATGTAAATTTAATAGATAAAAACATAATTGACCTTCTGCACACAAGTAAGCTTACTCGCCAACATACAAAAAATGAAAAAATATGTGGTTACATATATCCTAACCAGTGTTTAAAAAATATTGAGTCTAAAAATAGATTTCAAAAAATTTTAAAAAAAATCTAGAAAATTATTTTCTATTTGAAATAATGATAAAAATAAGTCATTATCGGTAACTCATTACTATATGTTTTAAAATAATGCAGAAGGTAAGTGGGTGTCAATACTGGTGGTCCAAAAAATAATGATATTCAATTGCCGTTTCTACACTGGGTATGATATTTTTCTCTCTGTGTATATCTTTAAAGGACATCGTCTAAACTTGAAAACAAATATAAGGATTTTTATTAAATTTAGCAGAAGAAATGAATTTTGTTCAAGTATTAAACCGTTTCTGTAGTTATTCAGGTAAATTCTTTTTAGTTTTCCTATATGTCCTTCAGTTATTATGAAATTTTTAAAACACACTTAACGTATGTTTTCTGCAAGAAAAAAAATCTACCGGTTTAAGTGTTTATGAAAAAGAAAACTATGAGTTGGAAAGTACAGTTAATTGCTGAGTAAGCAAAATTCTACATTTACATTTGCTTCTGAAAAAATCATGTTAAAATAGTACTTACAAGGCGATTGGAGTAAATATATGTTTTTTTCAATCATAAACAGAAAAAATTGCGAAATTACCTAGAATGAAAGTAAATAAAATGAAATTGATGAATAAAGTAAATGATGATAAAAAAGTATAGTGTAAGGTTGTGAATTCATTGATTTATTACGAAAAGCAAAAAATGTTTAACGTAAAAACCATACGTCAGTATGGCAACATTTGCGAAAAAGTAGACACGGAGGAGATTGGAAGATAAACAAAAATCTAAAAGTAGAATGTTTGTATGTGTCTGTGTTTATCACTTCTAAAAATAAAAAACAATAACAGAAAAGCTGAATAGGAAAGAAAACTATAAATTAGCTACACTGCATTCAAGGCCTTACCTTAGGTTCGATGGCTAAGCTGTTGAACTTTAGTATAATTATGTTTGTAATGTAGAAACAGGCATAGGTTCGATGCCTACAGCCGACGAATTGTTAAAAAAATTATCATATATATAAACAATAATACAATTTAATGGAAAATCACTGATGAAGCCTGTCCATAGAAAATGGCACAAACTAGTACTAGTCTGATTTGCAAATTAATGTTTTTATAATTTTAAGATAAAAAGGTTTATTATTCTTCTCAACCTCAAACCTACTAAAAAAAAAATTATGTTTATTGATTTCAATCAAAGAAAGCAAGTACCACGCTGGTTTGAGTTTCAAAACCACATAAAAAAAATTTTGAAGTGAAAAATTCCATTTTGCTGTTTTGTGATACACATCAAAAAAATTTTTTTTTTCTTTTGTGGAACATTTTAACCCTGTGGCCCTATGTTTTTTGGGAGGTTAAAATTCGCAAAAATATTTGTCATAAAATTCTACTACAGGGGGCCCAGAACTACCCAAGGGCTTTGAATCAATTATAAATTTTTATAAGGGATTATAGTTTTTATTATATTTTTATTATTATATTATATTTTTTTTTTCAGTATTTTGTAAAGAAGACAATTGAACACCGGCAAAAAGCAGACGAAAATCATGATTTTATTCATAATTTACTTATGAGCCACGGAATATGGGCTACGGAGGAATATGGCCAAGAGTATTTCAACAGCGACAATTACACCCACTTAAGTGTAGTGTTTGGTGCGGTGTTTCGTCGGAAAGGATAATTAGCCTATATTTTTTTGAAAATTAACACGGTGTTCGATATCGAACAATGTTGGAAAATTTTTAAGGCCAGCCGTGGAAAATCATCCGCAAGTATGTTTCCAACAGGATGGAGCCACAGCGCACACTGCGCTCAAACTCAAACCTTTTCGGTTATTTTGGGCCACCCTGTATAAGTCTCTGAAGGCATCAAAGTTCGACGTTCCCATAGCACTTAACCCCACCGAAGTAAAATAATATAATAGGGCTATGAACTAAAAAGCTTCAACAAAGTTCGCCAACTCACCATCAGATGGCGCGGAACAACTCGAATTACAGTGTTGCCATATTTGAAGCCCTTCATCTTTCACCACCTTTCACTCTATCCCCTTTCCAAAGCAAGCAACACGTTAATTACTAGGAAGAATTTCCTGAGTGTTGCTTCTCTTTAAAAAAAACAAAAAAAAAAAATAAAATAAAAGTTGAAAATTTAACCTCAATGGCAGAAATAACTTAAAACTAGCCACCCTAAAATTCAGGTTTATGAAACATTTGAGCGCCAATTCTTAATAAGTACGAAATTAATGCTTAAAAATATTTTAAGTTTTGATTTATTTCTGGCACTGAAGTTGAATTTTCAACTTTAATGTCTTTATAGTAAAAGATCATAGCAATATTTTTGGGGAACATTTTAACCCTCTAAATCTTCAACTTACGGGTCTTTTTTGTCCCTTTTTAAAAATGCGCCAAAAAAGTCCCTTTAATTGAAAAGTTAGAGGATTAAAATGTTCCACAAAAATGTTCCTCGTAGTGTTTTGCATAAGTTTGGCGAACACATCCCATACCTAAAATAAAAGATTCACATGGGTTTCTCCTACAATTGAGCGCCAATTCTGTATAAGTACGAAATGAACCCTTAAACACATTTTAAGTTTTAACTGAAGTTAAATTTTCAACTTTGATGTCTTCAGAGACTTATAGTAAAATTTCATGACAAATATTTTTGCGGAACATTTTAACCCGCGAACTCTAGAACTTACGGGTCTTTTTGGTCCCTTTATAAAAAGGGGCCAAAAAAGTCCCTTTAATTGAAGAGTTAGAGGGTTAAAATGTTTCGCACAAATGTTACTCATAGTGTTTTACATAAGTTCGTTGAACACATCCTACCTAAAATGAAAGATTCACAGGGTTGCCGATTCACAATAAGCATTTGCTAAAAGGGGGAGGGGGATTTTAAACCCCCCAAAAACATAGGGCCAAACGTAAACTTTTAAAACGCCGATACGCATTTTTTTGGAACCATCTGCCAGAATCAATTGTCAGAATTTTGTTATTTTTTTTTTGTTTTTTTACAAAATATCTTTGTTTATTTTATATTACCGATATTTCGTGATTCTTAGAATGACATCATCAGGGTTTATGTAAAGAAAAACAAATATCAAAAACACTTCAAAAATTAACATTTTTTTTACTATTTTAAGTGTCAGAACCATCCACACGTTGTTAACTGTTAACTAAAATTCAAAATAATTCAATTTCTTTCATTGAAATGTATAAATATTAAAAATACAACCTAAAAAGTTTACACTTCATAAAGGCATTTAAATAGCTTTTAATATAAAAATTTCTTTACTAATGTCTTTCCAAACTTACTTACAAAATCTTAGTCAATAACTGCAAAATTATTATTTATACAACTGTTAATGATTTTTGTTTAGAAAACTTTATTAAACCCCATTTTTATGCACTTCACTTTTCATTTTATAATTATCTTGCTAAAAATGTTTCAAAACAACTTCATAAAACAATAAAAAATAAAAAAATAAAAAAATTAGAAGAAAAAAAAACACACATTTTTGTTCAACAATTTAGCAAACAATTCTACCAAAAATTAGTTGGCTAAAGTAAATAAAAAAAAAAAAAATATATCAACAGCAAACTTTATTTCATAAACTTTAATATTTCCGTTTATTTATACTGAAATTTTTATTATTAGAATAGTTTTGTGTATTTTAACAAAATTCTGTTTCCTACTCATGCTGAGGCTGCCATTACTAACTGAAGACGCCAAAGGGTAGGATGATGATGATGATGATTATGTTGTTAATATGAATGTTGGAAATGCTAGTGGTACAAGTCACTATCCGCTTGCCATTAACAAAATGAGTTTCGTTTGAAATTTGTCTTCATTTTGTCAAAAGTTTTGAGAAAGATATTTTGTATGTTGTGTTGTTTATATTAACAAAAATATTTTCTTTCCGTTGACTAATTTATTTAACGGTATTTGTTTTTTAGTGCTGCTTTATGGAAAAGGTTTCTAGTAATTTGCTATTTCATTATTTATTTAAGTGATGTTTAAAAAAAAATTAATGCAGCTGATTAAATAATAATTTTTTAAGACGTACAATTTTTAAGACTTAAAATGGCGAATCTTATATGGCTAAGAACTTTTTTTCAAGTCAAAGGAGTGGTATTTGGAAGATGACAAAGCAAATTGTGATAATTATACCCTACACAAGTATGTACCGTACCTCAAAAAAAAAGTTCGCCGTACACCCTCCAATATGAAGTATTTTTGGAAGGTGATTTAAAAAAAAAATTTTTTTTTGCCGAACGTAGGGGTCGCCTTTTTTAATATCTCGTTATAGCTTTGGCATTTAAAGTCGGATTTTAAAGTGTGATATATCGATTTTTTTGCCTCGAGGAGACCAGTGTTTTGCTATATAGTAAAAATCCAATTAAAAAAAATTAAAAAAGGCGACCCCTACGTTCGGCAACCAATATATAAAAAAAATTTCTACTGGGTTTACCGTAAAACTTCCTTAGCAAAAGTTTAATGATTTTTTGCGAGCTTTAATTTTCTGACAGTAGGGTTGTACATTAGGGTGGTAGCAACTGAGATCTGGTGGGTAACTACTAGAAGGGGATACTTGAGGTCAAAATGCTGTTAGAGCAAAACACTGGTCTCCTCGAGAGAAAAACATCGATGTATCACACTTTAAGATCCGACTGCAAATGCCAAAGATATAACGAAAAATGTAAAATGGCGACCCCTACGCTCGGCAAAAAAAAATAAAAAAAATTTTTTTGAAACCTCCTTGCAAAAATACTTCATATTGGAGGGTGTACGGCGCACTTTTTTTTTTTGCCTGTAAGGTGGTACGCTCTAATGTACAAGATATATTGCGTTTGTGCCGATGGTTGTAAATACCTAACATAATAAGCGCAGACCTACCTTAAACGTGTAGTATACCCAGAATCACTTTTTGAGTCAATTTAGTTCGTAAAATGAACAACCCTTGCAATAAAACTACATTTCGCAATACTAAAGACAAATTACCAAACGAAATCGGTTTTAAGCGATTTCCTGCACGGGACCTACATATACTATAATTTTATTCATGCATTAAATAGTCCAGTAAATCCTCAAATATAACTAAAATTTTGTATATTTAATAGTTAAATTTCCGCTGTTCATATCTTACTAATATTTAGCAAAAATAATCTGCTAAATTCAGCAGTTTTTCCTGCAAGGTTGTAGCTTTTTTTCAGGCTTTTTCTATTAGTAATTGTAATAAATTCAAAGGTTTTCTTCGAAAACTGCTTTCTTTCTTGCCACAATTTCCATAAACAAATCTATTTCCATTGAAGACTCAAATGCAAATGAAAAGTCTTTTAATAGAAATTTATAATTGCATGATATTTGATTACAGTTCTATTTGTACGTTTGCCAAATAAAATATTGTAATTAAATGCACCCAGTGGTCATGTTCTTAGTATGAACAACCCAACCAATGTTATTAATTGCGTTAAAACATGTCGTAATTAAAACTTGTTATTTTGGATTAAACAGCAAAAATACAAAAGTCCTTCTAATGTAATCAGAAGTACTCACATATACACAGTCGGAAGCATACATAAGCAGTCACATCATAAACAAGCACACACACACATAGAAAAATAATATGAAACATGCTTTATACAACTAT
The DNA here is from genome assembly GCA_949987735.1 of Leucophora obtusa. Taxonomy (NCBI): domain Eukaryota; kingdom Metazoa; phylum Arthropoda; class Insecta; order Diptera; family Anthomyiidae; genus Leucophora; species Leucophora obtusa. The sequence goes on along the minus strand of OX465295.1, from coordinate 347,878,927 downwards.
GTATGTCCTGCTATGTGGAACAGTCATTCTACCAACTTCATTTTGGAGAGCCAAACGCTGTTCGAAACAAAGTATGTAATAGTCTATGAATGTGTATGTATTTGAGTGTAAAAGTGTGTGTGTGTGTGTTAACATGAATTTTTGATTTATGGCTCTGGGCCATAATATAATTTGGCTGCCAACAATATGATGAAGTAAGTTTCTTTTTTTTTTTGGAGAGTAGATGTACAACAACTATAAATAAAAAATTACACTATATTTGAGACTTTTCGTTCAGTTTCTTCTTTATTTGTCAGTTGGTTTTTAGTTTAGCTTAACTTGGTTCTTTAGTATGTTCTCTTTAACACTCACTGAACAAATAAAGTATAAACATAATGGTACTTCAACTAGGACATCATGAGAATATTTTCATCACACCAAAATAAAAATATTCTAAAAATTGAAGAAACAACAGCAAAAAAAACAGTAGATGAAATAGAGTGAAAAAAGGCATTCGTGCGAAAAATTACTTGTTTCTGGTAAACCATAATATTTTTACTAAATATCAAGTGTAATATAAAAAGGAGAAGGAAACTGACTATACACACACAAACAACAAATACAAGCATTTCCTTTTCCTCTGTATATTCAAGTATGTTTAAATATCTAGGTGTGTGTTTGTATTTTATAATCTAAAATGATACAACGCGTGCTGAATGGATATTCTTAATAATTACAGGACTTTCAACATAAATTTAGTCGTCTTTTAACAACATTTTTGTACAGCCAACAACAAAAATGAACAATCAAAAATAAGACGACAACAACAACAGCAACGGTAATATAATAACGACCTAAAAAAAAACGACATCATTCGGGCTTAACTATAGCCGCTGTTGCTTGGCCAACATGGCCAAATAGTAGTGGTATGTTCATTGTACTTGCAAGGGAAGTAGCCTTAAGCTAAAAACATAACGGATTTTATTATTAAAAATTATTTCTTAAGAAAAAATACTTGGCATCAACAAAGTTTGTCTTTTTTTGGAAACAATATGATTGTTATTAAAGGAGTAATATTAAGAAAATTTAAAAAAAATCCTTTATGAAAAAAGTCCAAAGAATATAAAAGTTTTGGTATTGTATACAGATCTCACACAACCCATACTGGGATGTGTAAGAAGGAAAGAGAAAATTCATTCGAATTTTCCACAATTGCCATAATTTTTCTACTGATGATTACAAGGGAGAGTGTGAAATTATGATAAAGAAACCAGCAAAAAAAGAAAAGAGATGCCGAAGCAGCAGAAAAAGCACTATAATTGATGATCTAGATGTACTTCTTTTTTAACATAAACACTAATGATTTTAACATTGAGTTGTCATTGGAGAGGAGTACTCCCACTTCAACATTTTTTCAGTACTTTTTGAACGAGTGCGAAGGAAGCTCTTTTTCACTAATTACAAGTTAAAAAAAAAACTTTTTTGGGAAAAAAAATTATATTTTTTTTTTATATTACAAACGTTTTTTATTGCCGCCACCGGGTATCAAACTGGCGACCTCACGATTGCAAGTCCAGCGCTCTACCACTGACCTATTCTTTGATATGAAAGTTGACTGGCATAAAAGCACCACTTTGTTACTGCGAGATATTGTTCCTTATTCTCTTCAATAAAAGTACTTATTAAACAAGTGTAAAAAGGGCACTCCAATTCAATAGTGTTTTCAGTACTATTTTTACAGGTGCATAAAAAGCAATTACGCACCATTTTTTTATATATAGTACATATTTCTAAAAAATTTTAAATTAAAAAAATATTGAATTTAAACAAATTAATTATAAATAGTAAAAAAATTATTAGAATAAAAAAAAATATTTTTTAAATAAAAAAAATGGCTAAACTGCAGTTTATGGGGTTTCGTCAAAAAAATATAAAAAAACGAGTAAAAAGGTTAAGGTCGGGCATGCCGACTATACAATACCCTACACCACTCTGGTGTATTGTTTGGATCCGAAATTCGAATGGGTTAAAATGGGGCTTGTGTCAAAATTTTCTATAATGTGAGTCAGCGCACCAAATTTCATTAAAATATCTTAATATTTTCGACCTGCAGTTTGTAACCAAGCCAATTTTAGGGGGACCCTTATATGGGCACTAGTTCTAAACATGGACCGATGTTCACCAAAATCAATTGGTTTCGTCCTTGGGCCAACATAGGTCCATGTACCAAATTTCATCAAAATATCTTAATATTTGCGACCTGCAGCGTATAAACAATATAATTTTGGGGGGACCCTTATATGGGCACTAGTTCTAAACATGGACCGATGTTCGCCAAAATCAATAGTCTTCGTCCTTGGGCCAACATAGGTCTATGTACCAAATTTCATCAAAATATCTTAATATTAATACCTGCAGCGTATAAAGAGTATAATTTTGGTAGATCCCTTATATGGGCACTAGGTCTAAACATAGACCGATGTTCACCAAAATCAATAGGCTGTGTTATTGGGCCAATATAGGTCTGTGTACCAAATTTCATCAAAATATCTTAATATTTGCGACCTGCAGCGTATAAACATTACAATTTTGGTAGGACCCTTATATGGGCACTAGGTCTAAACATGAACCGATGTTCACCAAAATCAATAGGCTGCGTTATTGGGCTAACATAGGTCTGTGTACCAAATTTCGTCAAAATATCTTAATATTTACGACCTGCAGCGTATAAACAATATAATTTTGGTAGGACCCTTATATGGGCACTAGGTCTAAACATGGACCGATGTTCACCAAAATCAATAGGCTACGTTATTGGGCCAATGTAGGGCTGTGTACCAAATTTCATCGAAATATCTTAATATTTACGACCTGCAGCGTATAAACAGTATAATTTTGGTAGGACCCTTATATGGGCACTAGGTCTAAACATGAACCGATGTTCACCAAAATCAATAGGCTGCGTTATTGGGCCAATGTAGGGCTGTGTACCAAATTTCATCGAAATATCTTAATATTTACGACCTGCAGCGTATAAACAGTATAATTTTGGTAGGACCCTTATATGGGCACTAGGTCTAAACATGAACCGATGTTCACCAAAATCAATAGGCTGCGTTATTGGGCTAACATAGGTCTGTGTACCAAATTTCGTCAAAATATCTTAATATTTACGACCTGCAGCGTATAAACAATATAATTTTGGTAGGACCCTTATATGGGCACTAGGTCTAAACATGGACCGATGTTCAAAAAAATCAAACTTGTTCGTCCTTGGGCCAACATAGGTCTGCGTACCAAATTTCATCAAAATATCTTAATAGTTGCGACCTGTAGAGTGCGCACAAGATTGCATGGACAGACAGACAGACGGACGGACGGACGGACAGACGGACATCGTTAAATCGAAATAAAAAAAAATTCTGAACCGATCAGTATACTATAAGGTGGGTCTACGACCAATATTTTTTGGTGTTACAAACATCAGCACAAACTTATAATACCCTGACCACATAGTGGTGTAGGGTATAAATATGACCCTCTCTGGTATTAAAAAAGAAAAAAACCGAAATTAATTTTGGGAGGGGCCCGTGGGGGGCAAAAAACGGGGGGATGCTCAAATTAAAGGAAATTGTCTCACGATTTCAAAAATGTTATTTTTTTTTTAATCCATAAAACGTAGCCCTAACTAGAGCCATTTTAGTCCCTTAAGAGGGGGGACTGAAAATGATGAAATTTTTTTGTATGGTAAAATGGTACTCAAATGGACATGTACAAGGTTTTACCAAAACTAAAATAATGTGATTATAGACTTTTTTTAATTTTTCGAAGGTCTAAAATTTAACAAAAACTCATTTGAAATCGTGAAAAGATTTCCTTTGATTTGAGTACCATTTTCGGTGGAAAAATGGCTCTAGTTAGGGCTACGTTTTATGGATATAAAAAAATAACATTTTTGGAATCGTGAGACAATTTTCTATAATTTGAGTACCCGCACTTACATGTTAATTTAAATAATCCCAAAATTAATTTCGGTTTTTTTCTTTTTTAATTACAGAGGGGGTCATATCTTTTTCTTTATTTTTTTGCGAACCCCCATAAACTGCAGTTTTGCCAAAAAAAAATTGGTCCGGGAATCGAACCCGCGAACCTCTGTTTGGAAATGCCAAATGTTACCAAGATCACTTTTTAATATCACTTTTAGAGCAGTTATTCATTAGAAGCAATAGTTAAGTGATTTTTTTAATGCTGTTCAGAAGTAATTCTAAAAAAGCTGTAAAAATACACTAATGGATTCTTTGGAAGCAATGAAAGAAGGGATTTTTTTAAGTTGTTCAGAATTACTTCGTAAAAAGCAGTAAAAACACAGTAACGGATACTTGTGAAGCAGTGAAAGAAGTAGTTCGTAAAGCATTACTTCCATTTTTTTTTATGGGAAATTGCACAATGCTCTTAGGAAATTCAATTTCCCTGACTCTTTCTAAAGGCTATCTAATAGGGACCGTAACTTTTATGATTTTTTTCATAAAACTCAGATGCAAAAAGTAATTTTTTCTAAAAATAAAAGTTATTTTTTTGACTTTTATTTTTTTGAGAAAAAAGCAGGGTTGGCGGGCAATACAGCCAAAGTACTGTTATCGATTTTAAACCTTTTCAACTGACTACCGTTAACCTTAAAATAAGGTTACCGAAATACTCGAAATATAGTTATCCTTAAAATACCGTTACCGAAATAACTGAAATACCATTTTCCTTAAAATACCGATACCGAAATAAATGAAATATCGATACTCTTGAAATACCCAGTGTAGAAAATCATTACCATGGTAACTAGTTACTTTTCTTATTACATTTCTTATTACCTTTGTATGGCGATGTCGCGAAAAATAATAAGTTATGCTTACACACCAGCATACGAAAAATCTAAAAATTTGTCATTACCTATATGCTTACCAGTACTGACAAAATAATGAGTCTAAAAGTAGATTTAAAAAAATAAGTTTTATAAAAAAAATATTTTTTATCGTAAAATTTTTTTTAATAAAATTTTCTAATGCGGGAATCGCACCTAGGACCCCAGGTTGCCAGTCAATAGTTCTACCATCTGAGCTCTATCGACATGTAATTTTTGATAGATAAAAACGTAACTGACCTGCTGCGCACAAGTATATATCCTTACCAGTGTTGAAAAAATATTGAGTCTAAAAATAGATTTCAAAAAATTTTCAAAAAAATCTAGAAAATTACTTTTTATTTAAAATAATGATAAAAATAAGTCTTATCAGTAACTCATTATTATATGTTTGAAAATAATGCAGAAGGTAAGTGGGTATTACTGAAAATTGAAATTGAAAATTTTTCAATTAAAACTTTACAAAAAAATGTAATTGATATAACGATTTTCTTATGTGGTCCGAATTCAATTAAATTTTTAATTGTATTTACAAATACTTTAATTCAAACTCGATTTTAATTTTTTCTGTGTCGTTTCATATTTCGTCAAATCACACTCAAAAAATTAAGTTAGTAAAGCATCTTGTATATCAAGTCTACTATTGGGTGTATAACTTAAAAAAGCGGGATTCTTGGCAAAATTTTGGGCGTTTATTGTGAAACATTGGTACAATATAGACTTATACAAAGTATTGGTCATCGTTAGCTGTGACCTTTTCCCATCTTTCTGGCAACATACGGATTCGCGCCAAAAGAACTGCTTATTTTTTGAGGCCAAAAACGAATCAAACCAATTTCGGATACCCTGTTCTGAAGTGAAGCGTATACCAGTGAGAGCGTTCTGCAACGATCGAAACAAATGGTAGTCAGACGGGGCAAGGTCTGGACTAAAAGGCAGGTGAGGCAAAACTTCCCAACCACTATTTTCTAAATAGTTTTTAACCGGTCTTGCAACAATGTATTACGGCTTCATGTCTGGTCGCATATTCCGGGCTTTTTTCGGACAACGCTCGCTTCAAAAGTATCAATTGTGTTCGGTACAGGTCCCCGGTGATCATCTCATTTCATTTCTTTATTTTTATAAAGTCTATGGATAACAATGATCCTTACAGACTACTCGCTAAAAATAAAATTAAAAAATTAAAACAAATTATTTTTTGGTTTTGAATAACTAAAATCTAAAACAGTATTATTCTCTAATTTATTAAAATTAATCTGAAATCTAATTAAGGGTTCATTTAACGAGTAATTCGTTTTATGCATACCTATGAAAAAATAGCCATGGTTTCTTAAAGATTTAGAGGGAACTTTAAAGTTTATCAGTGATAATAAATCAGAGCATTTTATATTTGAATTCACTATATCAAAGAAAAATTAAAAAGATTGGATTGACCTCCTATTCTCTAGTGTTTGCAAATTAATTAAATTTCAACGAATATTATAGGGTACGTGTTCAGTAAAATTAATAGAAGAAAGAGCAATTTTCGTAAATCTTCTCTGAACTCTCTCCAAATGGTTAATATGACAAGCATTAAAAGGGCTCCGAAAAACAGACGCATATTCCAACTTCGACCTAACAAAGGAACAATATAATAATTTTCAAGTGTAAGGATCCTTAAAATCCTGACAATTTCTCCTCACAAAAGACAATAGAGCATACGATTTAGGGATAATATAATCTAAGTCATTAACACCGATTTCAGCAGCTCATAATAGATGGGACCCTTCTGGTACCACCAAATACAGAGCATTACCTTGGCGCTATGGATATTCGGCTTTGGCCTTGATTTGACTGGTTGGCCGGACTTCACATACGATGTTTTGCGCTTCTCTCGGCTTCAACTCGTGTGGTGGTTTCCTTACTTTTGGATCAATCGTGCTACTTGCCAACGTTTTGAAGTTGCTGCTTGAGTAACTCCCAATGATTTTGCAAAGTTCTTCTTGAGTTTGACAACAATCTTCATCGAGTAATGCCTCACTCAATTCATTATCTTCGAACTTTTTTGGATGACCTGTAGTGGAATTCTGTAACTTTTTAACGACAAAATTCGGTAGTTAAGTTGTCATTTTACTATGAAAAATTGTCAATTCAACTACCGAATTTTGTTGTTAAAAAGTTGCAGACTTGTCCTTCTGGGCTATCTTTGTCTTCCGTGTCAAAATCACGACTTCTGAACCGCAAAAACTATCTCTCGCACTTTGAAATCGATGAAACATATTCAAGATAAGCTACATCTGCACTTTTTTTCAAATTGAAGAATTAAAGCAAAACTTCCCGCAAATGCCGCTTGGTTGGCACAAAATTCGACATTTTCAAAACAACAAAGGAACTAGATCTAGTCTGATTTGCAAATTAATAATGTGTTTATAACTTTTGGAAAAATGTTTATTCTACTTCTTAACCTCAAACGTACTAAAAGGAACTTTGTTGCTTACACTATTTCGTTCAATGACTAAGAGAGAATAAATGACAGATAAACATCCTCTAAAATACCATATGAGTTATTAAAGACACAAACCATGTGTAAAGGATACGCCATCTGTTGTAAATCCCGCGTTTTTAAGTTATACACCCAATTAAGTTAACTTTTAGTTAACTTAAAATGACAAATTGTACTGTGAAATCTGCAGAAAATTTTTATTAATATAAGTAGACTAAAAATAGCAAAACAGAAAAAATTGTTATATCTACAAAATGTTTGTTATTTTTAAGCTAAATTTAGTTGAATACAACTAGCAGTCTATCCTGTTAAATTAGCAGAAATATTTGCAAAAAAAATTTGTAAACTTCTGTTTTCTTTCAAAAGGCTCAATTTTTATTGGCATTTAAAAAAAAATGGAAAAACAAAACTTTGAAAATTTTAAATATTTTTGTGATTTTTTAGGCTACTAGTTATTTAGCAAAATTTTTTTCTTGTTTTAACAGGTTAATTTGTTATTTTCTATTAATAAAAATTTGACCTAAATATAACTAAAATTCTGTATATTTAAATAATCTGCTAATTTAGCAGTTTTTTCTGTAGCATAATTTTTAGCTAATTTTTAGTAGATTTAAGTAAATTTTTTACAGACTTTTTTTCTATTAGTGTACAAATATAAAAATGTCAATAGGTGTCCGTAGTAATTTTGTATATGATCGGATCAGCAAGGGCTGAACCATTTTAAAGACGTCTTTATAACATTTCCAACTCGGTTAGGAATGCGATGGAGGGACGAACAAGTAATACGAAGGTCCAGAGCTCAAGACCTACTAGCTGCATATCGATTTTTTTTTAATTCTTAGTTTTTAATTTATTTGAATATCTATTTTTAGAAACACACCAAATAACGAGTAGTGTAAAATAAGTTGATTCCCTCCGAATATGACAATGCCTTGTTAACTGTGTAACTGTTAAAGTGCCTGACCTAAGAGCGGTTCCTGCCACTTTAGACCAGTCCACTGTGGGCCAGGATCGCCGTTTTTTGGCCAAAAGTACAATTCAGGTAAAGGGAAAATATGTTTATATATTCAAAATCTACACTGAACCAAAAGTCGTAAGTGAAATCAACATAAACATTTTGTTACTTTTTGATGAAACGAATTGTTAAAACAATATATTTTTTGTTATTTTAGTTTGACTCTAGATCATAAATTAATATCACTTTCTGTTTAAATTATTTTGAAATCAAAGAAAGATGATACAATTTATATTTTTATATATTTTTTATTCAAACTGATGTGTGTTTTTTTGAACTCAACCATTTTTTTTTTTAAATATACATACTTATTGCCGTCAAAAATTCTCTAGGAAGCAATAGCTGTTTTGATGAATTTTTGTTAATTTATTAACAAAATTGAATTTGTTAACTCTAAAAAATTTTGTTAAAAAGGCAGTTATGTTAATTTGATATAATTTTTCGTCAGTTTGAAAAAAGTATTAAATCTGTAGTAAAGGTTTAGTGTGGTTAGTTTTGTCGCGTCATTCCTCGTGCTAGCATGTGACAGCAATTTGCGATAGTTAGAAATATTAATTAAAAATATTAAGTGTTTCTTTTTTTTTCAAAGTATTAATAATTAACAAATTCAGTGACTTGTTCAGTGAATATTTATTAATTTTAATTTAAATAAATTTATGTAATTTTAAACGTTTTCAACTAAATTGTAAATTTTAATTTCTGTTATTAATTTTTATATTATTTATGTGAAGTATATAAAATGTATTTGAATTATTAATTTAAATAAATTCATAATAAGGAAATTGGCCTCGAACTGAATTAATAAATTTCTAATAAATTAATTTATATGTTTTTATCCATAAAATATTTCATGTGTTGTAAATAAAGAGTGTTTAGTATGTGTTTTATTATAATTTAAATTTTATACTCGTATTTCATTATTTTTTATATTTTATCGACTTCATTATAACAAAGACGTATATTTATAATTTGAAATTGGTAAAATATAAAAAATAATGACATGTAAGTCTAAAAATTAATAATGAATCGATAAAATATGAATTAATTAAATAATATGCATTGTTGAATTGAATAATCTGCATTGGTAAAACAACAAAATAATTATTCAATTTGATTAAATGTAATTGTTAACATAACTAATTTTTGTTAATACGTTTGACGATATTTTGTCAAGCTAACATCATATAAAATAGTTAAACGTCAAAATAGAAATGTACTAAATAATGTGTTAAACTGACGGACAGGTTTTGTTGGTTGTATAGTGATCCCCCATTCATCAATTTAATGTGGATTTTAGTTGATTTCACCGATGTTTTTGGTTCAGTGTAGGATTGTTGAATATTTTGTGAGTGAAATATTGTATCATTGTGGTTTCATGTTGTTAGTTGGCGAGAGTTCAAAGTCAAAGTTTTTTTAATTTTGTGACATTTTTTATTTTATAATGATACAATAAAAAAAATCATAAATAAACAATAATTTGTTCCAAAAACAATCTCAAATTATAAAACTGAAACTAGTTCTCAAAAAAAAAAAAAAAATAGAAACCTATTAAGTATTTACGAAAAAAGTAACAAAATTATTAATTTTACCTCAAAAATGTGGGTTTCTTTGAAATTCCTAAATTTTCACGAAAAAGCTCCAAAATGCTCCAAGAGATATTTGAAAAACTTCAATGCCAATGTGTTCCATAAGATGTCTTCTACCTAGGTTTTTGCGAGCGTTTCCGACTGTTCATAAACTTTCGAGATTTTGCCCTTTAACTGAAAAAGTACCTTCAGATCTCGCTGATTTCCAGCATTAAAAAAAAACCAAAAAACACTAAAAAATAGCACTAAAAATTACCTTAAAACAAGGTTCTGGTTTTCTCACACAGACTAGCCGCCTAAAGTCCAGGTTTGTGGGACATTTGAGTGCCAATTCTGAATAAGTACGAAATTAACCCTTAAACACATTTTAAGTTTTGACTTATTTCTGGCATTGAAGTTAAATTTTCAACTTTGATGTCTTCAGAGACTTATAGTAGAATTTCATGACAAATATTTTTTCGGAACATTGTAACCCTCTAACTCTTCAACTTATGGGTATTTTTTGACACTTTTTAAAAAGGGTCAAAAGAGACCCTTTAGTTGCAGAGTTAGAGGGTTAAAATGTTCTACAAAAATGTCCATCGTAGTGTTTTACATAAGTTCGCTGAACATATCCTATACCTAAAATGGAAGATTCACATGGTTGCCTATGCCGATTCATAATAAACATTTTCAAAAGAGGGGAAATTTTAACCCCCCAAAAACATAGGGCCAGACGAAAGCTTTTAAAACGCCCATACAATTATATTTTTCTTTGGTCCATCTGCCAGAATTAGTTGTCATCAGAACCTTTTGTTTTTTGTACAATGTAATTTATTTTCCAACACATAACAGTTTTAAATTTATGGCCGCCATATTGGATCCGCCATGTTGAATTTTTTAAATTTGGTTTCAGATTCGTAATCTGCTACCCAAAAACTTCCCCTGGTGGAAATTTGAAGTAAATCAGGCGACATAAGAAATTTAATGAAAAAATTGTTTGTTGCCATATTGGATCCGCCATTTTGAATTTCAAAATTTTAACTTCTGATTTTTAATCAGCGGATCCTAGATCTATATAATTGATTATTTTAAGTCCAATATAATGAAAAGTAAAAATTAATGGCCGCCATCTTGGATCCGCCATTTTGTATTTTATATTTTTTATTTCAGATTCGTGATCAGCAACAACCAAACCCCCCTTTGCGATATCTTTTAGTCTTATATACTCAATATTCTAGTTTTGGCCAAAATTCGAAAATGTTGGCCCACTGTGGCTACTCTAGTAGGTAGTACTTTTTATAAAAAGTATCTTTTATCAAAAAGGTGCCTTTTGTAAAAAAGTACCTTTTATAAAAAGTACTTTCCTCTAAAAAGTACCTTTTACAAAAAGTACCATTTATTAAAAATGTACATTTTATAAAAAAAAGTACCTTTTATAAAAAAAAGTACCTTTTATAAAAAAAAGTACCTTTTATAAAAAAGTACATTTTAGAAAAAAATACCTTTATCACAAAAGTACTTTTTATGAAAAATAAACTTTTTTTAAAAAAAAGTACCTTTTGCAAAAGAAGTGCTTGTAAAAAGTACCTTTTGTAAAAAAAGTTTTTTCTTTGGGCATATTTGCAAACTTATAAATCTGAAAAATATTCTTTAGGATATTTCTCTTGTTAGCTCTTAGATACCATCAGCATCATTAATGAGAAAATGTGTTAAGCTGTTGTTGTTGCCTTTGTTATTGTTGTTAAATGATATCATTTCAACTGTCGTCCAACAACAGGGCTATTCTAAACCGTTAAGCTTAACGCATATTTTATGAATATATATATATTTCACAACAATAACAACGAGCAAACATTAACAGAAAAGAGCTCATTTATTTCTTAGAGAGCTTATAATTTATAAGAATTTTTTTTTTTTTTTTTTTTTTGTGTATAATGTTGTTTACACACCTCTTCTGCCCCCTAAAATACAAACACTAATTTTCATGCTATTGTCATAATAATATCATCTAAATTTGTCTTGATATATTTTCACTCCAGCCTGCTGATTTTTCTTTTTCTTCCTTCTTTTTATAAAAATCGTTTTAACTTTTTTACCCATTGTTTGTGTAATTTCATTAATTTTTCATTGTTTACATTAATTGCGTTATCCCATTTAGATGGATGATTTTAGAGAGGGGGCGTTAAATTTTCATGAGCTTCTTGTATTAACAGCCTAAATGTAGACTGTAATTAATGTATAAATAGCTCCTCCTGATGTTTTATATCAGTTATTACGCCCTGGAAATTTAACGTTTGTATTTGCTATTAGGCTGAAAGCATACAAAATTTTATAAATTTTTGTTGGTTGATTGTTGTTAATTTTTTGTCGTCATTTTTGTCGTTATATTTTTATTTTTTGTGCTCTGATTTCGCCATTGATACCAACAAAATGTTAAATAGTCTGTTTATGTATTTCGTTCACATTTTCTTTTCTTTTAATTTTTTTTTTTTTTTTATTATTAAAATATTTAACGAATGTTTAAGAAAATTTTCGTTATATTTTAAAATAATGTAAATGGGTTGATAAGTGTGATTTTGTTAAAATAATGTGTTGCCTACTTTTAGGCAATTGTTTGTAATTTCAGTTTTGTTAGAATAAATTTACATAATTGCTTCATAAATAAATAAAAAATGGTAAATAAATGATGATGATTATGTTAATTTTATGTTTAGCTGATGATTGTATTTGACAGATTTGAAAAATATGAAAATAAAATTAATTGGAGTTTTAAAAATAATTGATTAGGCTGTGAATTCTACTTAAAGTTGAGTGGAAATGACATTAGAAATTTAGAGGGATTTAATGTTTAAAAACGGTTTTAGAAAAACAGAAAATTACAAAAATTGTTCAACCATTTTAGAAAGCATTGTCATATTTTATTTTTGTTTTTTTATTAGGGGATATTTGTTTAAAACAAAAATGAACTTTTTTTTATTGTACTTCTATCTCAAATCATATTTCCCTTTATGCTTAAATTTGTTAAAAACAAAAAGTGGAAAAGTACTTAATGCAAATAAAAATTATTTTAGTATGGATTGTAGAAACTATACAAAAAAAATCTTCAAAAATAAAGTTAGAAATTGAAGAAAACTTTTGATTATAAAATTTTAAAAAGAAAAGTAAAAAAGAAATTTCAAGAAATGTAAACAATTGTTAGAAAATATAATAAATAGAGTTTATTGCAATATGAAAATGTGATTTTTATTATTATATTATCTACAATAGCTCCTAAAAATATGCCTGGAAATTGCATGGAACTAATGAATTAGGTGGACTAAGTAATAAATTGTTGATGTCATTCCCATTGATAGCAATTGTAATGAAATTATTTTCATTACCATTTTATTAATTAATGATAATGAATAAAGAATTTGATTTTCAAAAATATTTAAAACTTTAAAACAAGTGCTGTTAGCAACATTTTGCTGATAAATAAATTTAAAAAAAAATTTTAATTATTCTATTGCCCCAAAGTATGCTACACTTTAATTACTAAATTTTATACTTTTTTCAAAAGCACTTGAACTTATTGTTTTTAAGTTAATGTTGGCTATTTAAATTGAACTTTTAAAACCCTTTGTTAAACATTTAAGTAGAGAATATTTCGACCATATGTTGCTCGTTAAACAATATTACATACATACTTTTGTTATTATATTAAACAATATGTTTTTCATATATTTATAAGTTAAAACATAACAACATTGTTGACATCACTACCATCACCATCAACAACATATTATCATGTTGTAGTATAGTTGCTGATGATAATAATCATTACGATGTTTAAGCATTTTAAACTAACAATCTTGTTGAACATCAACAGCTAGCTACAGGAGTATACAGTATTTCCTCAATATTCATACATGTATTTTAGAAAATACATACATAAATTGTTAGATTTTGACGTTACTCCGTGAGTTGTTGGCTGCTGATGTCGATGCCACATGTGCTGGAATAATAATGCTGATGGTTGATGATTCTATGGTTTGATGACGACAACAACTACGATCATATATTTATTTTCATGTTTTTATAATATCTATGACAAACTTATACATTAAATACAGTTTAATGCTAAGCATTAGGATAAGATTTATTTATAAGAAAAAAATTTTATATAGAAGCATTTTTAAATATAACCGTGAATCCTTTAGCAGTGTTTATGTACTTGCGTACTATAGAAAACCATAGAATTATGAATAAGAGCACTTTTAAGAGAGCTTAAGCGGATTAAGTCATATCTGTTTGTTTAAACAATAGTGGCGCTCAACGTGAATGCAGAATTCAAGAAAATTATTTGCTTATCTCTTAAGAATATAAATATAGAAAGTGTTAAATATCAAACGTTTGAATTAAAATGGCGCCCAATATGACGGCTAAATTTGTTAATACAATATCAGTGTAATAAGATTAAGAATGCTTCCGATGTCGTGAAGGCAGTATTATAGGTTATTTTTATTTTAAGCTTAACCCTACTATACACACAAATGAACACAATTTTGTAACAAAAGTCATGTCACATATGTATGAATTGCATTTAGGTTTTCCCCTTCTGTTTTCTACATTTAGGAATTTTAATATTTTTTAAGTGTTCGTTGAGTATCAGTGTTTGGCAAATGCATGAGCAGCAGCAAAAAAAAAACAACTGCAATACACAACATGGGTAAAAAAACAAGACATGACAGTTGTTTATAATGTTCCAAAAAAAAAAAAAAAAATAAGTGCAAATTGTTAAATATGTTTATTAGGCTGGTTCATAAAAAACAAAAGTTGGATTTTGGTATAGGTCAGCCCGAATATATATTAAGCACTGTGAAAAATTCACACATGATTTCTTTTTAATTTTTTTATTAAGGTTTAGGGGTCGCTACCGGGCCCTAAAGTTTAATATTTTTGGGAAAAATCGTTGCATATAATCTTTTTTTCATGAGTGTGTCTTAAAGAAAAATCCAAAATTTATTTTTATGAATGCCATTATTGAATGAAGAATTGTTTCAAAATTTGTGTAAGATTTTTTTCAGAACCTCTTTCTGAGGCGACTTGGCTACCCTTGTCCGTCCGTCCGTCTGTTTGTACACGGAAAACGGTGGAAAAATTTATAACATTAAACACGAAGTTATTTGTTTACATTCGTCTTCCTAGGAAAATTTTTTGTAATCGGTTGCCAATCACACTGGTTCTGTAAGTGATTCTACTAGAACCGATTGCATGGAACTGGTTCACGAAAAAAAGATAGGATGCAGCGATTTTTTTCAAAAATACCAAACTTTAGGTCCCGGTAGCTACCCCTAAACCTTAATAAAAAAAATTTTTAAAAAATCATGTGTTAATTTTTCACGGTGCTTAATATATATTCGGGCTGACCTATACCAAAATCCAACTTTTGTTTTTTATGAACCAGCCTAATGTTCATGCATGCATAAATCTCAATAAAAATTTAGTTATAAAAGATTTTTTGCCAGGAAAATCATTAGATTTTTTACTAATTGTACATTTTTAATTGTTATAATTTTCCGTAGTTACCAAAACAAAAATAATAATTTGGAATAAATTTTTTATACTTAAAACTTTAAGATTCTTAAATATTTTTTTGGAAATGCAGTCTGCTTTCAGGATAAAATTAAAGAGTGTTAGCTACCCGAGTAAAAAAAATTATACATAATCATATATGGCATATATTACAATATATAATTAGACATGTCGTTATGTATATTCATATATAATTATATATGACGTTTTTTCACAAAATTTTTCCTTATATTATGCCATATATAATTTCATCTAATTAGATATCGGCCTTCATAATATTAGATATGGCATATATAATTATATATTACATGACATGGTTGATCTTATTGCATATATAGTTATATATAGAACTATATCTTAATATATATGGTGGCATTTTAGCAATATATAATTATACATGGTATCATTTAAAAAATATATAATTATATATGGTGACAGTTAAACTAGATATTATCATATATGGTGCCATTTAAACAATATATGGTCATATATGGTACCTCATTAACAAAATCTTTAATTCAGTTCCAGATATGATAATATATGGTACTATATATAGTGCGATATATATTTATATATGGTGCTATTTAAGCAATATATTATCATATACGGTGACATTCAAACCATATATTATCATATATGGTGCCATTCAAACCATATATTATCATATATGGTACCATTTAAACCATATATTATTATATATGGTGCCATTTAAACAATATATGGCCATATATGGTACCTCATGATCAAAATTTTTAATACAGTTCCAGATATGATAATATATGATACTATATATAGTGCCATATATATTTATACATGGTGTTATTTAAGTAATGTATTACTATATATGGTGCCATTTAAACCATATATTATCATATATGGTGCCATTTCAACAATATATGCTCATATATGGGACCTCATGAACAACATTTTTAATACAGTTTCAGATATAATAATATATGCTACTATATATGGTGCAATATATATTGATATATGGTATCATTTAAACAATATATTACCATATGTGGTGACATTTAAACCATACATTATGATATATGGTGCCATTTCAACAACATTTTTAATACAGTTCCAGATATGATAATATATGCTACCATATATAGTACCATATACTTTGATATATCGTATCATTTAAACAACCCGAATAAAAATAGTTACATATAGTCATATATGTGATTAAATTATATCTGTATAAATATACAGTTTCATCCGAAGAATGGCCCGATATATTTTTATCAATTGTTTATAAATTTGTATCTAATTGTATCAGTTTAGATCAGACCTGATTAAATTATGTGTTAATCAGATGAAATTGTATCCGATTTTTGACTTGATGCAATTTTATCGGTTTATATGTAATGGTGTCAGGTTTGATCGTAATTGGTTCAATTTTATATAAATAAAATATAATTGTATCCGACATTTACCTTATACAATTGTATTAAAGTTTTAAACTGATATCAGGTCAAAATTGGGATATAAATATATAATTTTGTATACAAATATATCTATTTGGACCTAAACTGATACCATGTGATATAAACCAATAAAATTGTATCAGGTCAAAAATCAGATACAATTTCATCTGATTAACACATAATTTAATCAGGTCAGATCTAAACTGATACAATAAGTTAAAAACTGATAAACAACTGATACAATTTTATCGGGCCATTTTTCGGATCAAATGGTACATTGATGACTCTAAGTTATATATTACCATATAAAGCTCCATATTATTTTTTTTAATAGGGAACATACCATATATGGTGCCATTTAAACAGTATATTGAAATATATGGTGCCATTTAAACAATATATGGTCATAAATGGTAACTCAACTACAATATTAACTGTATTTCAGAAGCTATTAATTGCATTTCACAAATTTTAAATGTATTTCAGAAATTATGGAATGTATTTCAGAAATTATTAATTGTATTTCAGAAATAATCAAATCTATTTCAAAACTTGTTGATTGTTTATCATAGTTAATAGAGAAAAATTTCTAAATTACATTTCATAATTTCTGAAATACAATTGATAATTTCTGAAATACAGTTTGATAATTTCGGAAATACAATTAATAATTTCTGAAACAGAATTGATAAAACTGAACTTCAATTGACTAGTTCTGAAATACAATTCATAAATCTGAAAAATAATTGATAAGTTCTGAAATACAATTGATAAAACTGAAATTCAATTGATTATTTCTGAAATACAATTGATAAATCTTAAAAACAATTGATACAATTGAAATGGTGTAGAGCGTTAAAAAAATGTAAATAAAATTATTTTATTCAAAGATTTCAATTTAATAAAAAAAAATAAATATATAATTTTATAAAAAAATTTATAGAAAAAAAAATTTAAATTTTATAAAAAGAAATTCATTTTGTAAAAAAAATGCATATCGAACTCGAGACCTTCTGAGTTTAAACCTTATTTTAACAAAATAATGTAATTTTTATAAAATCAGTGCTCTGCCAGTGTTATATTTTTTGAATGAACAGTTGGCAATATATGTCTGGGATCTTATTTAATCCCAAATAAATGGAGATCTTATGTAGTACCAAATATAATGCGGCATCTAATTTTATCTGTCATTTTTATGGATAGTTTTAGATGTCAATCCCCAAATATATTGCTGTTTCTAATTCTATCTGCCATTTTAATACCTAAATAAATTGCTGGATCTAATTCGTTCTGCAATTTATGGGAAAAATTAAGATTTTACCAAATCAATAAATATATCACTGGATTCAATTCGATCTGCAACTTATTGAAAAAGTTAAGATCTTACGCAATCCCGAAATATATTACTGGATCTAATTTCATCTGTTATTTTTTTCATAAATTTAGATCTTACGTAATCCCCAAATATAATCCTCGATCTTATTCGATCTGCCGTTTTCCAGATAAAGTTAGATACAACTTAATCCTGAAATATATATGTGACCTTCTCCGAGAAAAGGGACCTAGTGTGTGAAAATTAAGTTTTGAGAAGAACGCATTTAAAGTTTCATAACGCATTATCGCTTTAAACACACCTTCAGTTGGGAGATGCGATTTGGTATGGTTAGGTGCCTCAACTCATCTTATTCTACACCCTTAAGTCCAAACCCATTTTTTGACACACTAGGTCCCTTTTCTCGGAGAAGGTCACATAACCTAGATCTACTTTTTCGTATAAATTTAGATCCAAGTTTATCCCCATATATATTGCTGGATCTAATTCGGATATTGCTGGATCCCCATATATATTGCTGGATCTAATTTTTCTGATAAATTTAGATCCAAGTTTATCCCCAAATATATTGCTGGATCTAATTTGATCTGCCAATGTTCGGATCAATTTATATCCAAGTTTATCCCCAAATATATTGCTGGATCTAATTCAATCAGGCAAGTTTATCCCTAAATATATTACTGGACCTAATTCGATCTGTCATCTTTCGTATCAAATTAGATCTAAGTTCATCCACAAATATATTGCTGGATCTAATTGGATCTACCATTTTTCGGATAAATTTAGATCTAAGTTAATCCACAAATATATTGCTGGATCTAAGTTGATCTGCCATTTTTCAGATCCATTTATATCTAAGTTTATCCACAAATATATTGCTGGATCTAATTCGATGTGCCATTTTTCGGATCAAATTAGATCTAAGTTTATCCCCAAATATATTGCTGGATCTAATTCGATCTGCCACTTTTTCGGATCAAATTAGATCTAAGTTTATCCACAAATATATTGCTGGATCTAATTCGATCTGCCAAAATTGAGATCAAATTAGATATAAGTTTATCCACAAATATATAGCTGGATCTAATTGGATCCGCCATTTTTCGGATCAAATTAGATCTAAAAATAGCCCCAAATATATAGCTGGATCCGCCAATTTTCGGATCAAAATAGATCTAGGTTTATCCCCAAAGATATCATTGGACCCCGCAATTTTGAGATATAACTTGATCTTAGTTTATCCCCATATATACAATGGGATCTAATACGATATGATTGGATACACCCAATTTTGAGATCTAATTGGATCAGCTAGATATTACAGCAGATCTTAAACAATATCAAATTGGATATGATTAGATATTGCGCGAGATCAATTTTTTTTACTCGGGTATACATGAGAACATTTTTTTTAATTACTGTATGTGTTGAAAATCAATTGACTTCAAATCAAAGTGGTTGTTTAAGGAGTCCGTCAACAGTGTGAAAATTAGGCGAAAATCCAAAACAAGCACCACAACTGCTCCGGGGTCGTCCCTAGATGGGTAGAATGTTAGACTGACCGCACTTTATCTTTAGAAGATAGGTGCAAAACCAATTAAAATATTCATTAATATTTTCAATTTCGTAATTGAATAATTGTTTTAATTTTTTGTGAATACGTTCTTTTGTTACAAAAAATATTGAAAATGAATGGAAAAATATAATAGAGGTAAAAAAATATTTTTGAGATGAAAAAATGTTTTTTTGGTGTGAAAACAATTTTTGTGCTAAAAAAAATTTGATGTGAAAAAAAAACAATTTTTGGGGTGAAATCAAATTTTTTTTAAGTAAAGCACCGTAAGTTGTTTTTCACGTGGAAAAATTTCACTCGAACTTGCAATTTAATTTACAAAAATTAACAATTTTTTAATTTTATAACAAAGACACAATCACAATAAACACAAAATGTCACTTTTTACCAAGAAAAATAATAGTCTTGTACATTAAATTTGCGTGAAAACAAACTCTACACATTTTTCATGTGAAACTTAAACAACTTAAGGGGCTTTAATGTAAAATATTACAAAATAAATTATTCACATATTCCTATTTACTTTAAAATTTCAGTGTTGTTAACATTATTTTAAAAACGCTAAAAGCAAAGACAAATTTGTTCATGTTTAAGACACTGTCATGGTAAATCTGGCAACTATTTGTGGATTGAAATAAGGCAAGACCTAACAAAATTTTATGGGAATTCCAACAATGTTGCCAGACAATGGTGTATAAGTTAAAAATGCGGGATTTTTGTCAAATTGATTTATCTATATTTATTGTGAAACGTTGATACAATATAAATTTATTCAAAGTATTGGCCATCGTTAGCTATGAACTTTTCCCATCTTTCTGACAACATATGGATTCCGCGCCAAAAGAACTGCGCATTTTATGTGACCAAGAACGAATCAAGTCAACTTCAGATATCCTTCGTAAGACGTATTCCAGAGAGCCTTCTGCAGGTTGGACTCTAAGGCGGGTGAGGGAAAACTTCCTAACCACTATTTTTTAATTAGTGTTTAACCGGTCTTGCAACATGTGGCCGAGCGTTGTCGTGATGGAATATTACGGCTTCATGTCTGGTCGGATATTCCGGGCGATTTTCGGCAAATTCTTGCTTCAAATGAATCAATTGTGTGCGGCGCAGGTCCCCTGCATCGTCTTGCTCGATTTCAGCAGCTTATAATAAATGGGAACCTTTTGGTCCCACTAAATATACAGCATCTTTTTATGGTGTTCAAGCAGCATTTCGGACATGCAAAATCGTCTTTCAACGTCTCTCGGCCATTTTCCTTGCTTTTGGATTTATTCTGCTGCTTTCAAACATTTTGAAATTGATGCTTGATTGACTCCAATTCATCATCTTTGAACTTATTTGGCTGACCTGGGCGTACAAACCATCTCTTGTACGTTGAATTCCATGGAACATATTCAGGATAAGCTTCGTTGAGAAAAATATGTGCTTCAGCTGCACTTTTTTACAAATTGAAGAAGTAAAGTAAAACTTCCCGCAAATGATGAGGCACAAAATTCGACATTTTCGAAGGAAATAAAAACCTTTGTTATTTACACTATTTCATTCAATGACGAAATGAGAATAAATGTCAGATGTTTACCCTCCAAAATGACATATTAGTTAGTAAAGACACAAACCATGTGTAAAAGATACGCCATCTATTGTGAATCCCGAATTTTTAAGTTATATATCAATACAGTTTGTATAGATCCGATCAATTTGTATAGATCCCATCAGTTTCTTTAGATCCGATCAGGGCTCACTAAATTGCATGTCATTTGTTTAAAAACTTTTTTAATTTTGATTTAGCGGTGCGTTGTCGAATAAAAATTATTTTTTTACTGAAATTAAAAAAACATAAAATTCTGAGAGAATTATCTTCATTAAAGTAAAGAATTTTTACATTAATTCAATATATATTCAGAATATTCGCTGAAATTTGCCCATTGAAACTTTTCATTAAATTAGTACAGTTTTTAATAAAATTTTATGGCCTCGAACTAAATTAATAAATTTCTAATAAGTCAATTAAAAAGGTCGAAAAAAGCAATTTTTAAATCAAAATTGAAAACCAACAAATTAACAACACTCATAGTAGGGAGAAAAAATGTTTTTCCTCTACTTGTATTAACAAAGAAGAAGGGTAAAAATAAAATTTGTATTTATTTAAACCGATGGTATGAAATACAAACACAAAAAACTATCATAATATTTATATTGTTGGTTATGCTTTGCAGAAGACTTCGAAAACATATTTTATTGTTTGCTCCATTTCCATTTTATTGATGTAGCAGACTACATTCAATATGAGATTTTGATGCTTCAAATTGCATTGCACTACTGCCACCACTTTCTAAAGAAAACTGTTGAAGGGGACCTGGAAAATCCCCGAAACTATCGTCTCGGTAGAGGTTCCTGAAAGTGTAGAGGTTTTTGAAAGCAAAAACTCGGTAAAGTATTTGTCAGGAGAGTATCCTGATAAAGAAAAATAGCAGTTTTTGAAAAAAGTACTTATTATGTTAATTCATAATAATTAAATTGGCCTCGAACTAAATTAATAAATTTCTAATTTTCATATTATTCATTAAATATTTTACACTTCAAATGAAAAAGTTTCATTAAAAATAGTTTCGTAAAACTATGTAGCTTTTTCATAAAATTTAGAAAATTTTCTTTGTGAGGCAAAATTCATTAGTTTAGTGAAAATTTTCACTAAAACTCGTCCAGGAAAATTCCCTCAGTACATATTATTCGCAATAACGATGGAAGTTAAGAGGTTAATCAAATATGGCAACTATTTGACAAATATTTTGAGTGTGTATTAGTGTGTCGTCACGAAAATAGAATAGATTCTATTACGACGACAAATCGCCGGACGACATGGCGACATTTTGCTTCCCATACAAAATATATGAAAAAGCACATGTCGTTGTCGTTGTCGACCCAGTTCTGATTAATCTCTAAGATATGAAAATAGCTATTACAACAGTTCAGAAATAATAATATTCCGCTCTTAGCCAGGCCACCAATTTCTGTTTAAGCAAATTCCATTGAGAATCGTTCCCCGCTTCATTTCATTTCGTTCCGCTTGTCCAGTGTTTCAATTCAAATTGTTCCCCGTTCCACTCCAATTCGGTACCCGATTTTAGTGTTCCAATTTAACTTTTTTCCCATTCCATTTCGTTTGCATTGTCTAGTTTTTCAATACCACTCCATTTCATTCCCATTGCCCAGTGCTTCAGTGCCAATCGTTCCCCGTTCCATTCTATTTTGTTTCC
This sequence comes from Leucophora obtusa, assembly GCA_949987735.1. Classification (NCBI taxonomy): domain Eukaryota; kingdom Metazoa; phylum Arthropoda; class Insecta; order Diptera; family Anthomyiidae; genus Leucophora; species Leucophora obtusa. The sequence continues at coordinate 347,855,798 of OX465295.1, read as the reverse complement.
CAAATTTAGTGTTCCATTTAGACTCGTTGAACATTCCATATCATTTTATTCCAATTGGCCAGTGTTTCACTGACAATCGTTTCCCGTTCAATTATGTTATTTCCACTTGTGTAGCGTTTCAATTCCACTCGTCCCCCGTACCTTTCCATTTCGTTTCCCAATTTTAGTGTTGAAATTTCTCTCGTTCCCATTTCCACTACATTTCGTTTCCCGTACCATTTGATTTCATTCCCCGTTTCATTCCATTGTCTTGTTTTTCCAAACTTGTCCCACCTAATACACACGACCGATTTTTTTTTTTTTTTAATAAAAAAAAAACACTGCATACTTTTGGTATACATGTAATACTACAAACAATGTTTCATACTTTCAAGATAAATCAATTATATCAAAGATATTTTTTGATACAAGAAAAAATATTTCTTTTTCTTTATATCATTTTGACAATAACATTTGAACAATTTCTAAGAAAAATGTCTACATTTTCTTTAAAACAAATTTGTAAAGACTTTATGATTATTCTTATTAAATTTTTTTTACTAAGCAAAAGTGTTGCTTTAATTACAATAAACACTCCTATTTTTCGATATTTACGAACACTGTGAAAAAAAATTCAAATTAATTGTACCAGCGGCCGTCGTTAAGAACAACAAAATTTGGGGGTGAGACAAGTATATAGAATTTATAAAAATGGAAATTTAGGTACACTCACCAAGCAATATTCGTTTTCGATTTTCAATTGCCCAAAATTATATATTTCTTTGTGTGTATATTTTGCAAAAGCCTATATGTCTACAAATAGTTTTGAGTTTTTTCCCAGAATAAGTAAAACGCTTTTTTTTTCTACAAGCTGTCTGTCAGTCAAGTGCATTTTGATCATCTTTTTAGCTCTTGTTGTATGCGATATATATTTTTTAAAATTTTTCTCGTACTCATGTGTGAAACAAGCAATGAAGGACCATGTTTCATATGTGTGATTCTGTATGACAGCACAATGACAATTCACTTACCATTTACTCAAATGACTGCAGTTGAAAAATGTACATTTTTATCAACTTTTTTTTTGTATTTGTGCATTTGGTGTAAAAAAATAAAGAGTTTTTATGAAAAATTTGCATGTTTTGTTTTAAATGAAAAATCCATTTCTGCACAATATTTTTATCTGAAAGTGGAAAATATTATTGTTTCTCTTGAATTTAGTTAGTTTATTTGTTTTACATGAGTTTTGTTGAATGGGGGCTTATTTTTATGTTTAAATGTTTATTTTGATGTAAACGCCCAAGTGTTTTAGTTGCAGTTGTTTATGTATGCTTTCACCAAAAAGTAGACGGAATAGCTGGGACTGAAACTTAGAATTTTTAATTTTTTATACAAATTTTGATGTTACTTTCAAACAACAAAGGCACTAAAGTTTTATAGAGTGACAAAGTTTTATTTTGATTCATTAAATTTTCTTTGAAAAGATTAGTTTATTGTTGTTTTTTTATTAAAAGAATTAATAGAGTTTATAAAAAGAAATAGCGAAAAACGCCTAAACATTTAAGTATTTAATTTGTTTTCCACCAACCACTTTAAGTATGCTACAATTTTGTTTGCAACATTAATTTACAATCTAATAGAAAACAACTTCATTTTTGGTAAGTTTTTTTTCTATAGAACAACACCTTAAATAAGGTTTATAAAAAGATATTTAAAATTAATTTTCTATACAAATGTCAGATTTTAACAAGGAATTTATAAACTAATGCACTCTGATTATTAAGAAATGTTGTGGAGAAAAAAATTTAAGGTAGACCCGCCTTTGCTTAATTGACATTAAAAATCCCGCAACTCCCTGTGAACGCGTTAAACTAAATCCCAAGAGCACCGAGTGATAATCCAAGAGCATGTGGGGAGCCTGAAATCTGAACTTCCAAACTTATCCTCAAAACGCTATAAGAGAACGAAGGGAATCTAAAGCAGAACCCCATGTACTCGCTGTAACACAAACTGTAATGACAGAAGTCGCCCCGCTCGTTTCTGCCAACACCCTCAAAGGGTATAAAAGGCAGCACATCACCGAAGTCACGATCAGTTGGCTGCGGTCGTGAACGAGTAAACAACCCAGTGTAGAAAATCATTACCAGATATGTGGTTATGTAACTACATACTTGGTAATGGTAACTAGTTACTTTTGTTATTACATTTCTTATTACCTTTATATGGCGATGTCGCGAAAAATAATGAGTTGTCGTTACACACCAGCATACGAAAAATCAAAAAATATATCGTTACCTATGTGCTTATCAGTACTGACAAAAATAATGAGTCTAAACTTAGATTTTCAAAAAAATTATTTATATAAAAAAAAATATTTTTTATTGTATTTTTTTTTTTAAATAAAATTTGCTGGTGCGGGAATCGAACCTGGGTCTACAGATTGCCAGTTAATAGCTCTACCATCTGAGCTATATCGACATGTAATATTTAATAGATAAAAACATAATTGACCTGCTGCACACAAGTAAGTTTACTCGCCAACATACAAAAAATCAAAAAATATGTGGTTACATATATCCTTACCAGTGATTAAAAAATATTGAGTCTAAAAATAGATTTCAAAAAATTTTCAAAAAAATCTAAAAAATTATTTTCTATTTGAAATAATGATAAAAATAAGTCATTATTAGTAACTCATTATTATATGTTTTAAAATAATGCAGAAGGTAAGTGGGTATCATTACTGGTACTCCAAAAAATAATGATATGTCATTACCGTTTCTACACTGGGAAGGTAAGGTCCTCTTCTCCTCTAGATCCTGTACTGGAAACGTGCTGCCCTAGATAGCTTCTACATCCTAGGAGATCCTGCGAACATCCTTGGAGGTCCTTGCAATTATTCTTGAGGGTCCTTACGAATATCCTTGGAGGTCCTTATGAATATCCTGGAAGGTCCTTGCAATTATCCTTGAGGGTCCTTACGAATATCCTTGGCGGTCCTTACGAAAATCCTGGAAGGTCCTTGAAAATATCCTGGGAGCTCCTTACTAATATCCTTGGACGTCCTTACGAATATACTGGAAGGTCCTTGCAATTATCCTTGAGGTCCTTACGAATATCCTTGAAGGTCCTTACAAAAATCCTGGAACGTCCTTACTACTATCCTGGAAGGTTCTTACGAATATCCTGGAAGGTCCTTACGAATATCCTTAGAGGTTCTATTACGTACTTTTGCCACAGAGGAAGCGTGCCGTCTCCGGTCGTTGTCCTCCTAAAATCGAAGTTCCACAGAGGAAACGTGCCGTCCCCGGTCGCTGTCCTAACCTAGACGCCGCTCAATAGAGGAAACGTGCCGTCCCCGGTCGTTGTCCTCCTGAAATCGAAGGTCTACAGAGGAAGCGTGCCGTCCCCGGTCGCTGTCCTCCTGAAATCAAAGTTTAACAGAGGAAGCGTGCCGTCCCCGGTCGTTGTTCTCCTGAAATCGAAGTTCCACAGAGGAGGCGTGCCGTCCCCGGTCACTGTCCTCACCTGGACCCAGCTCAGCAGAGACGTGCCGTCCCCGGTCGTCATCCTCCTATAATCGAAGTTCCACAGAGGATGCGTGCCGTCCCCGGTCGCTGTCCTCACTTAGGTGCAGCTCAACAGAACAAGCGTGCCGTCCCCGGTCGCTGTCCTTGGAAAGTTCCGCGTGTGATCCTCATCGGGACCTCTCTCTCTCTCTTCTCTTTCTCTATTTCCATTGGTTTGTCTCATATTTATACTTAGATTTAGTTTAAAAATAAATAGATTAAGTTTTATAACGTTTTAAATCACGACTTTTTCTCTCGGTCACTAGATTAAAGAAATTCCTGTACAGTATCCAAGAGCAGATTTCGAACTCCCTATTTACGCAAGTAGTAATCGAAGAGACTACAGGGAACCTTAGTTCCAAGTACCTAAACTTAGAATATAAGACATCAGAAAATGTTTGGAACCGAAATTTGTATGGATTGAAATACTGTCAAAACTTACATATGACTTAAATTGATTTTAATTTATGCAGCCTGACAATAGGCAATATGTTAAATAGATTTAGAAAATGCAATTGTATACTTTTCATTATTTCAATTTTTTTTCTCTCTTGACAACCTAATAAATTGTCACGTGAAGTGCATGTTGGCATGCATTAACATGATTTTTTTTTTAAGATTAATATAAATATAGCATGCATTTTTCATAAACAAAATAATAAAACTAAAATTAAATTACCACTTAAGTTAGGCAATATATTTTATAAAAGTCTAAAAAAAAATTCTCTAAACAAACAACTAAATTTTAAAAGGTATTCACAAATAAAATACCATCCATTATAAACCATACTTGGGACTAGTTAATTGTATAGAACAATTATCTGACAATTTCATTGACATTATTTGATAACAATGGCTATGAAATTTGTTGGCATTTGCACTGATATCAAGTAATGCCAATTAAAAATTCCCAAATATGTTATAAACAAAAACTATTTTCTTAAATTTTCTTATTTTGTGCAATATCTTCTTAGGAATTTTATTTTCACAATAACATTTTTACCTTTAAAAATAAATGTTCCTTAAACCGACAAAAAATATGCATGTTATGCAAAAATTTTTGAAGGTAAAATAAAAACAATCATTTACCCCAGATTAACTGACAATCTGGATAAAGAAAAACTACTACAACAAACTCCGAAGAAAAATCGTAAAACAAAAATCTACACTTAGATTAAGTGAAAAAAAGTGCGAATTGTGCAAGAAAAAACTACATACAATACTTTGTGGAAAAACATGTTGTGCAGAAAGAACAAAACAAAAATTCTTCCTTTTGGTTTTGTTCTTCTTTTCACTGGTCAAGGTATTTGAAAAATTACATACAATATCAATTAATCACTTGTAGAAAAAAACACAAGAGGTTCAGCTCAATTCACAACATGACTGTAAATTGGTTTGTTTGGTAAGAAAAGAAAAAAATACGTTTTATATTATATTTAGATTCAGTAAGGATAGAAGGAAGGAAATAAGGGATAATTTACATTATCATTACAAACTGCAGAAAAATAAGATGGAAACCCAAAATATTGTTATCATCATAAATTATAGTTGAAAAATGGATTTTTTGTAGCAGTTCGGAAATGGAATAAAAGTTGATTTCCATAGTATGCAATATATTAGTTTCTTCAATTAAAGCAGAACAACAGAAAAATATTCACACAAAATTTATAGCATTACTTTAGGGAGTAAATCATATATTTGCCCCATTACCCCAAAAATAGGCAACAAAAAATATAGCAATATCCATCCACCATAGTATTGTGGTGGATTTGCATGGAATATTTTAAGTTTGTAATATTTGGTGTTAAATTGCCATATTTTTAGCCCATGGAACGATTTTGCTTGTGTGTATTGTGCAAAATCGGTCCAAGCTTGAGCAAAAATCTGCAAGGCCGCAATACGTATTTTAGACGTGATCGTGATTTAATAAACTAGATAGTCTTCGCTTGTGAGTACCTATTTTGATGACTTACAATTGGATTTGTGAATAAAGTTCGCCGTATTTGATCGGTAAGATCACTCTCAGAGATTATTATTTCACTGAAAATACTCGCAGTTATTAGCTTACCTGTAATGAAAGAGAAAAGAAAGGAAAAACTTTAAAATATTTACAATAAATATTAAGCTTAAGCAAAACATAAACCTGTGGTTTTCAGTCAAGATAGCGTAGATACAGTGAATTTTAACCAGACATACTCGGTTTTGTTGCTGGAAACCACAGAAGTATAAACAATTTTGTAAATGCAAAGAATATTTGGAAAACAACTGCAGGCACTTTCAAATGCTGGCAATTTTTTATTGCAGAAAAATCCTTTAATTTAAAGGATATTTTTTTTTTTTTGTAGAAAAATCCAAGATTTTTGAAGCCTTTTTACAACACAAATCTTGAACTCTGAAGTTTTCTTAGAGAACAAACCATGATATTCTGCGGACTTGCTTTCATTCATGCTCTGAATGAAAGGCTCAGGATTCTCATACTCTAAGGACTTTTTCTTAAAAAAGTCACATATGTTCTACTTTAAAAACACTCAGAATTTAAGAGCAAATATCTTTACAAAACCACTAATACTCTGCGGATTTTTCTATGAACAGAACATCCCCAGACTCTAGGAAATTTCCTCTATAGCCATCCTTTAACAAAATGGCGTATTATTTTTCCTCAAAAACGTTTGCTGTACAAAAACTTTATTCTATAGAAAAACTCCCGGATCTCGAGGGCTTTTCTGTTAAAAATTCATAGATTCTGATAACTTTTTCTTATAGAAAATCATCAGACTTTGGGAATCTTTTCTGTAAAAAATATTATACAATAACCAGCAGATACTGGAGATTTTTCTCCCTTAGAAACAACTTCAGACTCTTTGCTTAAGATAAACTGTCAGATTTTGGCAACTTTTTTCTTTAGAGAAACTCTCAGGGTCAGTTTTATAGTAAAAACTAAGAACGAATTCTATCTTAAACTTTACTTAAGTTTGAAATTTTCAAACAAAATTTCAAAGTCAAGAAATGTTTAAAACTGGCCCTCAGAATCCGAAGATATTTTTCTTTAGCAAATCCCTCAAAACTTATAAGACTTTTTCCTGCAGAAAACACTTTTCAGTCTCAGGACCATTTAGTATGGAAAGACCATCTAAAGCCGTTTTCCTTTAGAAAAATGCTCAGCCTCTGACTTTACATTCTCCGGACCTTTTCGTAAATAATGTGAGGATTTTTTCGTATAGAAAAACCCTCAGAATGGGAGGAATCTTAGACTCTAGATATGTTTCCTAGAAGAAAAGTCTTAGACTCTGAGAAGTATTTCCAATAGAAAAAAACCCAGACTCTGAGGAAGTTTTCTGATAGAAAAATCCTCAAACTCTGAATAAATTTTCCTACAGAATAAATAGTCTTTCCTGCAGAATAAACAGTTTTTCCTACAGAAAAACGCTCAGAATCTTTGGAGTTTATACTAAAGAAAAATCGTCAAACTCTGAAGACAATTTTCTACAGAATACACCTCACACTCTTAAGAGTTTTTCCTATAGAAAGAATTTCAGACTCTTAGGAGTTTTTCCCAAAGAAAAACCTTCAGGCTCTGAGGAGTTTTTCCTTTAAAAAAAACCTCAGACTCTGAGAAGTTTTTCCTACAAAAACCTCTCAGACATTGAGAAGTTTTTCCTATAGAAAAACCCTCAGACTTTAAGCAGTTTTTCCTATAGAAAAATCCTTAGAATCCGAGTTTTTTTTTCTTATAAAAAAAACCCTCAGACTCTGAGGAGTTTTTCCTTAAAAAAAACCCTCAAACTCTGAGAGGTTTTTCCTACAAAAACCCCTCAGACTGTGAGGAGTTTTTCCTATAAAAAAAAAACCCTCAGACTCTGAGAAATTTTTCCTATAGAAAAACCCTCAAAATCTGAGAAATTTTTTCTATAGAAAAACACTCAAATTCTGATAAGTTTTTCCTATAGAAAAATGCTCAGACTCTGAGAAATTTTTCCTACAGAAAAAAACCTCAGACTCTGAGTTTTTCCTGTAGAAAAAAACCTCAGACTCTGAGTTTTCCCTCAGACTCTCAGATGTTTTTTCTTTAGAAAAACCCTCAGACTCTGAAAAGTTTTTCCTATAGAAAAGCCCTGTGACTCTGAGAAATTTTTCCTATAGAAAAACAATCCGACCTTGAGGAAATTTAACCTTAGGAAAACCCCTAGACTCTAAAGTAGTTTTCCTGTAAAGAAATACTCAGACTGCCAGCAGTTTTTTTTTTATAGAAAACTCCTCAGAAGTTCAGAGTTTTTCCTACAGAAAAACCTTCAAACTCAGAAAACTTTTTATATAAAAAAAAATGCCTCAGATTTTCAAGGGTTTTTTTTAATTAAAAAAAACCCACAGACTCTGAAGACTTTTACCTATAGAAAAACCCTCAGATTCTGGCGAGATTTTCCTGCAGATATTTTCATACACCACAGACTCGCAGGACTTTTTCCTATAGATCTTTTTCTATTCCAAGGACCTTTTTCTATAGAAAAACCCTGAGAATCTGGAATTTTATTCTATAGAAAAACACTCAGCCTCTGAGAGATTTTTCCTACAACCAGACTTCAAAAAAATTTTCCTATAGAAAAATCCTCTGACTCCCAGAACTTTTTTACATGGAAAAATTTAAGACTCAAAGAAATTTTCCTATAGAAAAATGCCAAGGTTTTAAGATTTGTCTATACGCAGAATATGTTTACAGGCAATTATATTAAATTTTTGCAAACTACTATAAATATGTTTAAAATATGCTTTCAGTTATTTTATTTTCATCGTTATTATCCATATGTTTTAGGCAAACACTGTAATGTGTGTATGTTAGTCATATTTTCCCATCTAAACAAAGATATATTTGCAATTTTATTTTATCATTATTATGTTTGTGAAATGCAAACATAATGATAGACATATGTGTGTTTGCCAGCAAAAATATATATATATTTGCTGGTAGGTAGATTTCATATAATCCAAACATATAAATGTTTACTGGCGAATATATTATATTTGCAAGCAAACATATTATATTAAAAACATGGCAAATATATTTCTACAGTTTTTCCAAACATATTACCAGCAAATATGTTTCCAGCAGGGCGATTTTTTCAAAATTTCAGAATCTAGTGTTAACATACAGCAAAAAGTCCTATAAGAAACGCAGCCAAGAAATAATCAAAATTTAAGAAGAATAAAAATAAATAACCCCAGCGACTAAATACTCCTAGAATTTTTAAATATTTACAACAGAAATTAGATTCGTTATCCCCTAAAAATAGACCACACTTTCTGTAAAGGAAACACCAGCCTACCTAGTAGACAATAAAAACAATTAGCTATAACACCCTTAAAGTATGCTTTAGATATTATCTCATTTACTATTGTTCACCATCTAAGATATTGTCTTTTTGTATTGCAATAAACTGCCACTAAAAATCTAACAACTTTTTAATTGTATTTGTGCTGCAATTACTTACTTATTTTTATTTAAACTAATTAAGTTTATTTCGTTTAGTTTTTTTCCATTTCTATTTGATCATTGCAAATAAACAATAAAATTGCCATTATTTTTAAAGCATCACTTAATGGTGTTTCTTTTTCTCTGATTCTAGTTTTAGTGGCACCAAAAGAATGTTAAGGATACAATTTAAGTTTTTCTACAGTTAGACAAGACGAAACCATAACAATTGAACAATGGTTTGAAGAAAAAAAGTAAAATTCAGTATTGGAAATACACAGAATAAAAAAAAGAGAGACATTTTAAAAGCATTTTAATTCAACAAACAAAAATCTTAAATGGAATTACTGGAAAATGTCACAGAGTTGCAGATGAAGTTAACTACAAAAGAAATTAGTGTGAAAAATAGCGTAAATTGCAATTAAATAGTTTTGGTCTTTCGTTTTGCAAAAGTCATAAAATTTCTATTGAAAACAATTAATTGTTGGAAATAATTAAAGGAATCAATTAGGTAAATTACTTTAAAGCTCTTGTGAAATATGCACAAAATTTCTATGAAATTCTATAAATATTTAAAAGTTTTTCCTAATGGTGTTACTTAGATACTTTTTGAACTTTATTACTTTTTGTTTTTGGTATTTTAGCAAATTTTTTTTTTTTTTTTTTAATATTTTATCAAGTTTTTGTTAATACTTAAGGCAATTTTATGAATATACTTTTCTTATTTGAACTTTTGTAACGGAAACTACTTAGTTTAAGAGTGTACAAAAATATGTTGCATCTTTATGTTGATAATAGTTTAATGCGTACTACGTAACAATAGTTAAAAACTAACGGTATAAACAGAGCTGCAAAACAATGGAAACGATGGCGATTTAATGTAAGGACCATGATTTTTAATTTAATAGAATCAATTTATTGTCGAGACCCGATTTTATGCTGTCCCAAAAAGGGATGCGTAATAAATTTGTTTAAGTTTTTTGTGGGGTATGTTCTAATGGAAAGTTTCAGATTTCTGACTTAAAGGGTTTGCTCAGGTAAAAAAAAAGGAGATTATTTTTCCCTTTTTGAATCTCCCTGTAAAAACTCCCAAATATATATATAATCCTGCATCAGTGGATGTCTACGTTAAAGGTAGAGTCACACACACAATTTTAAGTACGAAACTCAAGCGGTTAGATTCATTCAAATTTCTTTTTATTTCGTTTCAGTTGTCTAGTGTGTCAATTCCTTATGTTCCCAGTTCTATTCTATTTTGTATAACAATTTTCGTGTTTCACCTCCATTTCAATTCGTGCCATTCCATTTTGTTACCCAATTTTAGTGCTCCAATTCTCCTCGTTCTCATTGTCTTGTGTTTCAATATCAATTGTTCCTCGTTCTATTCCATTTATTTCCAGTCAATCCGTTCCCTTCCCTTTACTAATTTTAGTGTTTCATTTCATCTCATTCGCCATTCCATTTCGTTTCCCGAACCATTCCCTTTAGTTTCCAATTCCATTCGATTTCGTGTCCTGTTCCATTCCATTTCATTTCCATCGTCTGGAGTTTCAGTTCCACTCCTTCCTCATTCCATTCCACTTCGTTCCACTTATATATAGTGGTTCAATTTCACTCGTTTCCCAATTTTAGTGTTCTAATTACACTCATTCTTTAAATTCCAAGTTTCTAGCCAAAGAGGTTTGGGCAGGCCGTTAAGGGGGAGACTTTTTCTTTTTGCGCTTTTTCCCCATTTTTACCATATTTACAGCGAAAATTCCAAAACAAATGTTTTAACTTTTTCGCAAATCGAGGTTCGACTGTATATATTTAACTCGATTCTATCCGTGCAGAAAAAAGATATTGTCCAACATGTTTACATACAATTATATGTATATTTTTACAAACTACCATAAGTTAGTTTGAAATATGATTCAAATTATTATATTTTTATCCATTATTATTCATATGTTTCCAGGCCAACATTGCAAATTTTGTATGTGAGTCATATTTTCCCATCTAAATAAATATAAATTGGTAATTTTAACGTTATAATTATTATATTTATGGGACGAAAATATAATAATTATAAACACATATAAGGTTTGGCGGTAAATGTATTTGCTTTGAACTAAACGTATATATATTTACAGGCGAACATACTATATTTGAAGGCGAATATATTATATTAGAAAGACAGCGAATATATTCTTATAGTTATTAGAAACATATATGTATATATTTCCGGGAAATTTTAACAAACTGTCACCGAACTGGCCCCTTTATATGAAATAACTGGTCAATTTTACATGGCGTTGTCATAGGAGGGGGCAATTGACGCCTTGTGACAAGTCACAAGACAAATCCTAGGACAGGTTACTGAACTCTCATAAAAAACAAAGTTCAGGGACCTGTCCTGGGATTTGTCCTGTGACATGTCACAAGCGGTCAATTGCCCCCTCCTATGACAACGCCATGTAAAAGTGACCAGTCTATTTCATATAAAAGGGCCAGTTCGGTGACAGTTTGTTAATATTTCCGTAGGGATATTACAAGCAGGGCTTTTTACATTTTGTTGCAAAAATACTGAACATACCGATTCAAGTTAAAAACCATAAACGACTCAAATACCGTTATTGCAAATTTTCAAAACCTTAACCGTCATCAAAAATAAAATCGAAATAATACCTTTATGTAAAGCGTAACTAATAATCATACCGGTTGCCATCGTTGAAAATTGAAAACCTTGTTCAAAACACATAAAAGATTTTTGAATTAAAACTGTGAATTAGTTCGTAATAAGATGTTTTCAAAAATAACACAAAGTTGCATATCTAATTCATGAATGAAATTTAAAAATTAATACCTTTGAAGGTCTGCAGTAGTAGTGTACATTATCGTAGAATATTAAAGTAAATACCAAAGTACGAACAAATATAAGAAAAGATTTTTTCTGATTAAACATTTAGGAACTCTAACCCCCATTTGAGTAAAGAAGGTATTTTTTACAACTTCCAATACGTAGTATCAGCAGGCAGGCCAGACTTGGGGTTTTGTCCCCAAATTTGGGTATATTTTGTTGGTCTTGGGGACAAACAATTTCATTTGGGGACAGGGGATTGTTTTGGGGATTTAAAAAATATAATATAGTCAAGTTTTTTCACATAATTTCAACAAAAAGTACAAATTTACTCTTTTATACATTGTCCATAACAATTCAATACTTTCTAATAAAAAGAAATATTTTAATCCCGAGATTTTAATACGATTAATGTCCAAATATCTAAAATATTGAAAATTTTATTTTTTTTAATAAGCTGGCATTAAAATTGATTCATTTTATGAATTAGTTAATAATTGATTATCACTTTAAATAAATGATTTAAATTGAGTAAAGTTAGGATGAGATTTATTCAAATTTTAATTGAATCAATTTTTCGATTAAACTTTTCGTTTTATGATATGATTCGCGAACTTTAAATCAAGGCAAACAATTCTGGTTAAAATGATTTGTTAAAATTGATATTGATTCTATGAAAAGAATCAACAAAAATCAAACTGATTCTTTGAATAAGATATTGACTAATTGAAGTAGGAAATAATTCAATCAAAAAAATGAGTTTTGCGAATCGACTTGATTCAGATTTAATAGTTAAATTAAAGAGTTATATTTTTAAAAGCCTGATTGTGAAGACAAATTTGAAAAATTATAATTTAGGAATTCTTAAAAAATAAATCAGTTCAAAATCTTGAAAATTTGAGCAAATTAAATGAACTCTAGTATCTTTTTAAACATTTTTTCTAGTTGGGTGTTTTTTTTTTGGGGATATTTTAAGATTTGTTTGGGGATAGCGAAAAAAAAGTATTTGGCAAGCCTGAGTATCAGAAACGGAAATGATTTATTTTCCCATACCACAGTGAGCCAGCACCATTGAATTTTGGCCAAAACTATAATATTAAGTATATGAGACTAAAGAGTATCACAAAGGGGGGTTTTAAAGTTGCTGATCACGAATCTCAAATAAAAAATTCAAAATGGCGGATCCACAATGGTGGCCATGAATTTTTAATTTTTATTATATTCTCAGGAAAATTTTCTGTTCCAAAGAATCGGTTGTAGAATAGCTACCCAGGAAAATTTTCTGTTCCAAAGAATCGGTTGTACAATAGCTACTTTTCATTCACAACCCCTTCTACTGACGATTCTAACACCGATTCTTTTTGTTTGAAATTGTCACAAAAGCAACCCCTTCTATGGCTCCAAAGTGGAACCGGTTGCCCTAGAATCAGTTCTGGAACTAGTTCTGGAACTGATTCTACGTCACCCACACCTTCTATATAGGATCCCAGGAACTGGTTCCGGAACCAGTTCCATGGAATCGGTTGCAGTGGAACCAGTTGTAGAATGGGTGTGGTTGGCTACTGATTGTAAAAAATTTTCCTGGGTTGTACATAAAATAATCAATTATATGGATGTAGGGTGTGGTGATTAAAAATCTAAATTAAAATTTTGAAATTCAAAATGTCGGATCCAATATGGCTACACTCAAAAAAATAAGTTTGTAGAAAAATTAGTAAAAATATCAAGTGTATCAAGTTTTCAGCAATTTTTTGCTGAATTTCCGTTTTCAGCTAAAGTTTTAGTTATATTTTTTTAGCACTAAACTAATTTTGAACTAATGTTTTACTAATTTATTTTGCTACAAAAATTGTGCCGATAACCGCATTTACAGCGTAGACGACAACCAGATAGACAAGATGTAGATGTCGCAGCTTGTCTGGATGTAGTACAGACAACGGAAATGATATAAAATAAGAAACAACTGTACACAATTTCTTAATTTAAATTTTCAGCAAATAAATTAACTAAAGTAAAATTTCGCTACAAGTTTTTTGAGTTTTTTTCAGTCTACTAATATTCAGCAAAAAGTTTAGTGATTTTAGCAAGGATTTTTTTCATTTGCAATCGACTAAGTGTTAGCAAAACTTTTGCTGAAAATTACTATTTTTTGGTAAAAATCAGCTCGCTGATTTTCAGCAAAGCAAACCTTTTGCTAAAATTACCAACTTTTTTGCAATCACGCTCCTGACTAAAAATTTGCTGACACAACAACATTTTTTGCTGACTTTACTGACGTTTTTTTTTGAGTGTACAAACAATTTTTTCATTAAATTTCTTTTGTCGTCTGATTTACTTAAAAATTCCGCTGGGGAAGTTTTTGGGTAGCAGATTATGAATTTGAAAGTAAATTTCAAAAATTCAAATTGGCGGATCCAATATGGCGGCCATAAATTTAAAATTGTTATGTGTTGGAAAATAAATTAAGGTTCTGACAACAACATAAAGTTCTGACAACAAAAAATATATGTGTATGGGCGCTTGAAAAGTATACGCCTGGCCCTATATTTTTGGGGGGTTAAACTTTACCCCATTTTGCAGCTGTTTATTATGAATCGGCAAAGGAAACCATGTGAATCTTCTATTTTAGGTATAGGATGTGTTCAGCTAGCTTATATAAAACACTACGAGGGACATTTTTGTGGAATATTTTAACCCTCTATCTCTGCAATTAAAGGGTCTTTTTTGGCCCCTTTTTAAAAATTGCCAAAAAAGACCCGCAAGTTGAAGAGTTAGAGGGTTAAAATGTTCCACAAAAATATTTGTCATGAAATTTTACTATAAGTCTCTGAAGACATCAAAGTTGAAAATTCAACTTCAGTGCCAGAAATAAGTCAAAACTTAAAAGGTGTTTAAGGATTAAATACGTACTTATTCAGAATTGGCGCTCAAATGTTCCACAAACCTGAAATTTATAAGGTTAGTCCAGGGACATATAATATAGAGATGCAACATGGATAATTTCGTAAACAAACTGTAGATGTCGCTAGCATGTGGGAAATTTTGTCAAGGGAGGATTTTATTTTGGGAAATTTTCTCAAAGGAGGATTTTTTTTATATCAAATGATGTTTTACATAGTTGTTAGGTAAGGGGATTTGGGACCAAATTAGGGACTTCGACTTCGTTTTGGGGACAGATTAAAAAATTTGTAAATTTTAAAAGATTTAGTTTTAGGCCCAAAATAAGAAGAATTTTGGTATAAATTATATGCGTATTATTTCAAATTAAAGTCGATCAAATTAGGTATGTTAAAGAATTTCAAAATTTCTACAAAATATTTGAATTATTGAAGAAATGTTCTCCAAATATTTATAAATCTTGAAATAACGAAAAGCAACCAAGCTCAATAATAAATCAAAAAATTTTCTATTTTCCAAATACCAAAATTTAGCGTGTTTTTATAATCACCTGGATTTAGAATTTTTCATACAAAAAATGGATTTATTAAATCCAAAAAAAAGCTGGATTTAATAAATCCACAATAAAAGAACAAATATGTGAAACAGCCTATTAATTTAATGTCAGAAAAAAATACGAATGAAAATTAAAAGAGAAACAAAAAAATTTAAAAACTAACAAATAAAAGGTTTTTATTAAATATTTTTTTATGAAATATGTTTAGAAAAAAAACTACACCTCACCAAATATATATTTTTCATTTTGGACATGGAGAAATAGCTCAAATAGAAATGGCAGTTATTCACTCTACAGTAAGTAATTTAATTAAATCCAATTAGTGAATATTAAATATTGCAATGAAAGTTTTCAATTATGTAAAAATATAAATTGAAGTGATAAAACTGAAAAGGCAGACTGTTTATCGCTGTTTTATGTAAAATATAATTAAAAATTAAAAGTTAAAGTAGAATCCTTCATCATCAAATTCGGTATTAAAAACTAGGGTGAAAGAAGTGTCGGACAGAAAATTTTTTAAAATAGGAAGAATCTAACCCCTGTTGAGCACTTTTAGAAATACTTTTTGGATTTATTAAATCCAAGTGATTAGAAAAAACGGCTATTGTTACATGCAAAGGACTAAGAAAAAATTAATTTTGTGTAGGCTCAAAAAGTACCAGGGGTTTTCATATAACCTCTAATGTACCTTCTGAATCGTGTAAACTCGACTTATGCAAACTTAATCTTCAAATAGTTTACGAGCCCTAGAACTTACACCTTACTAGATTTACAAATTTTAGAAAAAAAAAGACTTTTCACCATAATGAACTTCGTGTGGAAATTGTGTAGAATTTTTTCTCTCGAAAATTTAATATACGACTTTTATTTTGAAACGGTGACATTTCAGCTTAATTGTGATTTGTCTTTCGTATAATAAAATTTTTTTAGTTTCACAATTTTAAGAAAGATTTGAGGCCTTTAAAGTTCGAGTGAAAACGTAACTATTTCTTTGTAAAATATTCAATTTTATTTAATTTGCTCACTCATTTCTTAATAATTTTCTGAACTTAAGAGCAATGCTAACTTAGCTTGTTTTTTTGAGTTTTTGTTTAAATTAAAATGAATTGGGTATAACATTGGGGATTTAAACATATAAAATGGGAATAAGCTAAAACGTTTTGGGCAACACTGCTCCCCAATAAAACGAAAGAGTATTGCCAGAAAAAATAAAACGCCATCTGTTGCATTATAAACCGGTGTTACCATTCATCAGGACTATGGGAGACCCCTGGGTTAGTCTGTGTTAGAAAACCAGAACCTTCGTTAGTCCCATTTTTTAGTTTTTACTAAAACTCTGGGATACTGTAAATCAGCGAGATCTGAAGTTAGTTTTTCAGTTAAAGGGCAAGATCTAGAAAGTTTATGATATAGAAGATATCTTGGGGAACACATTGGCATTTAAGTTTTCCAAATATCTCTTGGAACATTTTGGAGAGATTTTTTTTTTTAATTTAGGATTCTTAAAAAAAACCATATTTTTGGGGTAAAATTAATAATTTCGTTACTTTTTTCGTAAATATTTAAAAAGTTTCTATGTTTTTTTGATAACTACACAGTCAGAAATCGCCAGTGGTACAAAAAATCAGGCAATGACATACCACTGGATAAACACGGTGTTAAAAATAAATAACTGGAAGAACACTCATTTGGTACGCTTTGCCAGCATTTGCAAAAAGCGTATTGCCAGTATTTCTACTGGGTTTATCGAAAAACTTCCTTAGCAAAAGTTTGATGATTTTTTGCGAGCTTTAATTTTCTGACATTAGGGTTGTACATTAGGGTAGTAGCAACTGAGATCTGGTGGGTAACTACTAGATTGGGATACTTGAGGTCAATGGCCCTTAGAGCAAAACACAGGTCTCCTCGAGAGAATAACATCGATGTATCATATTCTAAGTTAAGACTGTAAATGCCAAAGAAATAACGAAAAATGTAAAATGGCGACCCCTACGTTCGGCAAAAAAAAAATTTTTTTTTGAAACCTCCTTGCAAAAATACTTCATATTGGGGGTGTACGGCGAACTTTTTTTTTCTTGTACGTTGGTACGCTCTAGTGCACACGCCGAATACAGATTCGTGCTGGTATTCGAATAAAGTTAAGAATCGAATAGTTCGGTTGCTGCAACCATATTTTTTCGTAATAACTGCCGAATTTACATTGAGACGGCTAAAATGTTATTGGCACAATGTAAACAGCAGCCTATCCTGCTAAAATTAACAGAAATATTTGCTAAAAAAAATTGTAAACTGCTGTTTTCAGAAGGCACAATTTTTATTTGTGTTTAAAAAAAAAAATCGAAAAAAAACTTCGAAAATTTTAAATTTTTTTGTGATTTTTTTGGGCTACTAATTATTTAGCAAAATTTTTTGCTGATTTTAGCAGGTTAATTTGTTATGTTCTATTAACAAAAATTTAACTCAAATATAACTAAATTTGTGTATATTTAACAATTTTATTTTTGCTGTTCCCTTTCTTACTAATATATAGCAAATATAATCTGCTAATTTAGCAGTTTTTTTGCGGCATCATCATTTTTAACAAATTTTTAGTAGTTTTAGCTAAATTTTCTACAGACTTTTTTCTATTAGTGTAGTATTCCTTAACCTAATATCTTATAGTATATTTCCAAAAGTATTATACATCTTTTATACACCTTAAACAATACCAAACCGAACTAAAAAAGTTTTTGTAAAAAATGTTCTATTCCATTGCATTTATACCATTCATATCTGTATATTTTGACTCTATCAATTCTTTGTATTCACCCACCATATGGCATGGTATATAGTTTCCATTAACCCGTCCGTACTCATCATAAAAAATAAAAGTTAAAAGGTAAATATTTTCAGCACGTACTTTTTCAAAGTTTACCATTAAAAAAAAAAAAACAAGCAAAAACATGCAACCAACTATTTTCCATTTTTAGTTATTTTTTTTTTTTTTTTATTTGTGGCACTATAAAAATGTTCTTCTTTAATATTTTTCGTTTTCTAGGCCAAAGGCTTAGTTAATGTTTGTCGTAAACTCCCAAAAGGGGCAAAATCGAATTGTGAAAATTGCTTGCAATCGAAGTAGAAAAAAGTAGAGAAAAATCAAATAAAAAAAAATAAATTTTTTTATATTTTCATGAAGTGTAATGCAATATTTTTGTTGCCAAACACTTGGAAATAATATTGTAGTTGCTTTAGCCTTGTATTTATTTGTTACTCCCATAGAACAGTGGGATATTTACAAAGTTTCAGAAAATCTTAAATTCAGTTAAGTTGCCAGTAAGCTCTTTAATGATTTCGAGGCTTAACAGGTTGAATTCCCATGCAGATATTTTAAGTTATTATTACACTCATGGAAATAAATCTGTAAAAATAGCAGAAATTGTTACTAAAAATTAGTTAAAAATGATGTTGCAGAAAAAACTACTAAAATTAACAGATTTTTTTTTTTACTAAATACTAGTAAATTGAGAACAGCAAAATTAAAATTGTTAAATTTACAGATTTTAGTTATATTTAGGCTAACTTTTAGTTAATTGAAAATAGCAAATTGTACTGTAAAATCAGCAGGAAATTTTGCTAAATACTAGTAGACTAAAAATAGCAAAAATAAACTGTTAAATCTACAAAATTTTTGCTATTTTTAAGGTAAATTTAGTTGAATGCAAATAGCAGTCTACTGTAAATTGTAAAGTGCTGTTTTCAAAAGGCTCGATTTTTATTTGCATTTTTAAAAAAAATCGAAAAAAACTTTGAAAATTTTAAATTTTTTGCTGATTTTTAGGCTACTAATTATTAAGCAAAATTTTTGCTGATTTTAACAGGTTAATTTGCTATTCTCCATTTACAAAAATTTAGCTCAAATATAACTAAAATTCTGTATATTTAACAGTTTTATTTTTATTGTTCCTATATTACTAATATATAGCAAAAATAATCTGCTACTTTAACAGTTTTTTTCTGCAGCATCATTTTTAACTAATTTTTAGTAGTTTTAAGTAGACAACAGCACATCGATTGTTACCAATACTCAGTTAATTTAGGGGAAAAATTTGTCTCACAGTTAATAGATTTTACCAGAAATTTATTGAAAAATATTTAAATTTCTTCCCACTGTGCAAATTGCAGTTTATATTATAGCCATTATTTAGTTGAGAATATATACGTTTAAAATTTTGAAAAATTGTTTTGATGTTGTGGCAAATGTTATACAATGCAATTGTATGTATTTGAGAATTTTTGCTATAAAATAAAATTGAAATAATATTTTGTATTGGGTGGAATAGGATTTATGTAGAAGATTTAAAGAAATACGTATATAAAACGAAAAATAAATGTAAATAAAAAATTGAGAAATAGTTGAACACTTTAAAATTAAATATATTTTTGTTTTTTAAGAAAAACTGCTTATATTAAATAAAGGATAAAAAAAATGTTAAAAAGTAAATATTTATACATTATTTAATTTCCTTTTTCAACACTATCAACTCAAAAGGAAACCCTTAAAAATTGTTTATGGCTAAACACCCTAAAAGCAGATATTATTTATCTTTGTTGTTGAACTATAAAACTATAGTATACTATTTAATACAACAACAATCTTATCACAAGGTATTTTTTATGGGAATCACTTAAAATGAGATAAAAGAGCTTAAGCATACAAACTTGAACACATATTTTTGTTGTGTACTTAATATTTAGAACAGGGATCGGCAAATATATACAACCTTATTTTGTGCTTGTATGAGTGAGTTGCAGCCTCTCACTCTCAATGCACTGACAAAGAACGTTTGTAAAATAATTCGAAAATTTTAAATGTTTATAATGGGAATATAAAATAAAAATTTAAAATCAAACAACAACTACGAAAACAAATATCAAAAAACAACAACACAAAAAAAATAAAAAATCATAAAAATAAGTTACCAAAAAAATGTAACAATAAACATTATGCAGAGTGTAAAAAATCTGGCAAACAAGCGATGTGACAACCTACTTCATTGAAATCTTGTATGCGACTGATTATTTTTTTGTTCTATGTGTGAGCTTATGTAGGTGTGAGAGAGCGCCCATGGGCATAGGTGTTGCCGACCTCTGATTTAAAAGGAAAATAGGAAATTTTAATAAAGAGATAATAAACTCGTAGTTCCAAACGAATTTTAAGCCAACCGCATAATTTTATTTTTAATTCTGTTGTTATTACTGAAATTTATTTACAAATTTTCAATTTTTATATTAATTGTTTTAATATTTACGGATTTTAAACTCTATAAATAGAATAACACCCCAGTGTGCAATTGGAGTCCGAAAAGACTCATAAAAGAGCCTTAAAAATCAAACACGAGTAGTAGGGTATTCAGTCGATTAATCGTTATTCGATTAATCGAACAATTTTGCTCAAAAACTGTTCGAAAAATTTAAAATGCCCATATTTCGAATAACTAATAATTTGAATAATTTAATACGATTAATCGATTAATCGAAATTGGTAAAAAATTAATAAAATGTTTCAAAAATATATATTTTTTATTAAAGTAATAATGGGATTTTATTAAAACCTATTTAACAAACTGTAAAAAAACATCTTAAATATCAAAGAAAAAACAAAAAATTCAACAGTTTGCTTTGTCATCTTCCAAAGTAGTGAGCACTCTGCATTCATAATATCTTTAAGCAAAGGATATTATCCCAAGCCATAGAATTCGAATTAATAAATGGCAAATTAAAAGACAAATAAACATATCCAGGTGTTTTTAATTTAAAAATTAAAACAAAGAAATTTACAAATAAGTTGTTAACAAGATTATAGTCAAAATGAGTATTTATGAGTTCTAAATAATGTTTAATGAGAACTAAATAACCTCTTATACGTTTGAGCTTTTCAGAGCCCAATTCAGCTAATTCTGCTAGAAACAAATTAATCACAAAGTTTTTTTTTAATTACCTGCGAAATAGTTGCTAAAATCAAATAAAGCGATGGAGGGACGTAAACGTGAAGGGAAAATGAATTCTCAATAGAATGTCTCTCTACATTTAGGTGTTTTATGAGTTGTTCTATTCTTCTCATTGAAGATATTTATTATAGAGCGCTATGTATAATATATGAACGTCTGGCTAATTTTTATAAAAAGCTAAATTTAAAGAAAAGTCTGCGGTGTGGTTCTCCCCGATTTGGATAAAATTTGAACTTAATACAGAGGGGACATAAGTAATAAAAATTTTGATAAAATATGATCTCAATTATAGCATTTTTTATTTTTTATGAATTTTAGAAGAGTTTCCGAAACTCTTTTTGTTCTTTTTTTAAATAAAATTATTAAAAATACAACAAATGTATGTATATTATTTTACATAACATTTTTTCGATTAAACGATTAATTTTAAAATTTTATTCGATTAATCGGTTAAGAAAAAAATCCGAATAATTATTTGAACGATTAATCGATTAAATTAAAATGTCGATTAATTGAATACCCTAACGAATAGAAAATGTCTGTAAAAAAATTAGTTAAAACTACTAAAAATTGGTAAAAAAAATTATCTTGCAGAAAAAAATGCTTAAATTAGCAGATCGTTTTTGCTACATATTTGTTAGATAGGAATAGCAAAAATAAAACTGTTAAATATACAAAATTTTAGTTATATTTGAGCGAAATTTTTGTTAACAGAAAATAACAACTTAACGTGCTAAACTCAGCAAGAAAAAATTTTTGCTAAATAATTAGTAACCTAAAAAATCAAAATGTTCAAAGTTTTTTTTTTCGATTTTTTAAAATGCAAATAAAAATCGGTCCTTTTGAAAACAGCAGTTTACAATTTTTTTAGCAAATATTTCAACTAAATTTAGCTTAAAAATAGCAAAAATTTTGTAGATATAACAGTTTATTTTTGCTAGTTCTAGTCTACTAATATTTGTGCAAAATTTTCTGCAGATTTTACAGTACAATTTGTTATTTTCAATTAACTAAAAGTTAACTTAAATATAACTAAATTTCTGTTAATTTAACAGTTTTAATTTTGCTGTTATTATTTTGCTAGTATTTAGAAATAAAATTTGCTAATTTCAGCAGTTTTTTTCTGCAGCATCATTTTTAACAAATTTTTAGTAAATTTTTTTGCTATTTTTACACACTTATTTCTATGAGTGTAGACATTATATAGAGTCCTGGAAACCGATCCATTCCAATATCGGAGAAATCTGTATTTGAAAATTGCCTTACAATTTATTTAAATTTATGTGGAGTAAATCCCAAATTAATTAAACGTAAATGTAACATGACGAATCAGCTGATTCAAACTGCTTAATGAGAAACACATAGTTCTGAGTACTCGACGTAAACGAGTCGTAACGTGACAGACAAGGTAAAACATGCTCAAGCATGCTTATTTGTTTATGGCATATAAAAAAAACATCAAAATTTTAGGTGGTTTTGTATGGCGGTGTAGATACACTCAGATAAAAAGTTAGTAAAAAAATTTGTAAACAGTTTCCAATCGCACTTTACTGTTTTTATACTGATTTTTAGTACAATTTTTTTAGTAATAATTTTTGCTATTCTCTTATCACAAATTACTGTTTTTTTTACTAAGTTTCACTGCTGATTTCAGCAAACCATTTTACTAATTTTTCAAAACCGAATGCAGAAAAATATACTAATTTATCAAAATTTTATTTACAAGAATTCGTTGATTTTTTACAATTCTTGTTTAGTTTATATTTGTTACTATTGATATATATATTCTTAGTTTGAAAATAACGCTCAGAAAAATTTACTGTATCTCCAATGCATAAAAAGGTAATAACTGAAGAACCGTTTGCAATTTACACTCCAAATTTCAAGTACGATCGAGTAATTGTAAATTTTGTACAATTGAAAGAAAAAAAAAATTTTTTCATAAATTTTTTTTTTTTTTTTTTTTTTTTGATTTTACAGTTTGTTTATTTTTTAGTACACTTTGTTGCCAATTTCAGCAGATTGATTTTAAATTGCAATTTCGCAACAAATTACTTACTGAAATTTTGTAGCGTCTACTAATTATTTATACTGATTTCATTGTATAAGAATAATTTATATTTAGTAAATTTTGTAACTGATTTTAACAAATTAATTTTGAATTGCAGTTTACAACAATTTTGCTAAAATTGAATAGCGGCTACTAATTTCTTCTACTAAATTGGTTGCACTACAGATCAGCAGATATATGTTGCTGAAATTAGCAAAAAAAAAATACCGCTGGGCTCAAAACAGTTAAATTTCCCGTAATAACAGCAAAATTTTCAGTAGCCATTACAGACTTTTTTAATTGAGTGTAGGGTTAAGGGCCAAATTCACACATATTAATACTCATACTATTTAAGTGAGGGGGTGTTACGGCTTTTTGGATATTCGGCCTACTTCGGGTCTGAGAATAATTTTTCCGAAATTTTATATTTTTAAAGATAAGGGAACCTCTGACTACTTCACATATGCAATATGGGTATCAAACTTTTTCTTTTTGAGAGTACGTACCGGTTATGTCAAAATAATTTTGAATTTCATAAACTTGAGATATGTCGCCATACAAAAAATATGAAAAAATTGAGTTTTTCATAAATACATATCTTTTTTTCTCCTCTACAACATATCTGAAGCTCATTAAAATCTGCCGTCCGCGTTGGGAGTCATTCCTGTTAGTATGTTTTTAATGCGATTTTCAAGTTTAATTGTTTAGAATCTGTATTTTCCATTTTCAGAGTACTACATGTTTTGTATTATTGACGCCTTGCCAAAATAGAGTCGTATACCCGTTTAATGGTGTTATAATTTCGACGTTGGAGGACCACTATAAAAGTTGTAATTCAGTTGATTTACCTACGTATGTTTTACCGTCTACAACGCTTTGCCAACGTTCTCCCGATTGTATTTTTCTGACTGGGTATATACTAAACGAAGAATTTTTCTTCTCTTAAACATTTTTTCACAAGTCTTTATGGAAATCAGCATATTACTTTTATTACGCCGATCTCTCGTATATTTTTAAATATATTTTGGAAAAACTGCTTTGAAGAAAAGTCAAAAATGTTTTAATTTTTTTTAAGCATTATGTAACAGTTTTGGAATTATAATTTTTTATACTGCATTTATAGTCGACTCAAATTATCACACAATTTTACTGCGTTGCTTAATCGCTTTCCTATCAAAAGTTGTGGGCTCGTAAATGTAGACGTGTCTGAGTTAAATGAGTTAACAACTCTTTGTTTTCCATGCATAATTTTTATCAGAAAATAATCCCAAGAAAAAACTGGTTGCAGAACACTTCATACTGCATTAGCATAGATTCTAATTTATGTTCTACAACCGATTCTTTTTATATGCGGAGGTAAATAGTTCTAAACATTTTGTTGGGAAGCATTAGTGGTGTTAAATTAATCAAAAAAAATTTAAATCGTGTTATGCAAATTTTGATACCAAATTTGTCCAAAAATTTTAATATTTTATGCAAAATTAAATTAAGATCGCCAAATATAATCGCTGGTAGGGAACTGTTTACTCGTTAAGGGGGTTAAATAGTGTAACAACCCAGCAAAACATTGGTAATGGGTTGGACCTTTTTCATGCATTGCCTGGCAATGGGTAACCCTTTACCCTTGGTTTTACTTAGAAACCAAAAGTAATATGTTACTAATATTGCGATACATCAATACTTATGTGGGAAGTATGAAATAAAGAGTTACCGATATACAGATATATGACTACTTAGTTGGAGGCTTTAAAATAATATATTACTGATATTGTGCTATATAATAACTTATTAATAAGGGTAAAAATAATAAGTTAATGGTATTGCATTATATAACTACTTATTATGCGAAAGTATGATTTAATAAAAATTTGTAATTTTATTATATTGCTCGGATCTGTGTACCTTTAAACAAAGTCATTACTGGTAAAGTTTTATTTTATTCCCTATATGTAACCAATGAAATATGTACAAATGTGTAATGACTTATTTCACTCCATACAAGTATGTACTTATTTTAGCTAACTAGTGAATTTAATATTACAAGTAACAACATATTTCAGCACTTCTTGCGTAATCACTTATTTTAGCCTATACCGGTACGACTTAGGCAACCATTTACCCCCAATGACACCCCCATGGTAAAATAATGTGTTATGCGACCAAAGTGTAAGTAGTTACAATTTTTGGTTTCTTATTCCATTTCCCTTTACCTGGTGATAGAAGGTTTTGCTGGGAACAGCATTTTTGTCAAAAATTCAATTAACAATATTTTTAATATTTAAAAATTTATTTATTTAAAAATTATGTTATTGTAGTATTTTTAAAAAATATCAGTTTTATAATTCCCCAGCCAAAATCGCCAGAGTTGCCACTTCCTTACTGGCCTTTTTTAAAAAAGGCAAAATTGGCTGCCACTGTGCAGCCTTCATTAATTATCGGAAAATAAAAATGTAAAGTTATTCTTAATCCCAGATAAATTCTCTAGTCCTTATCGTGGGCCGATTTTTATTTTTAATTTTTTTTTTTAACAAAGTTGCCACACAAACTTAAAAATTCCAAAAAAGGAAAGAAAAAACAAATTTGCTTGGTGATATAAAATTTATTTGACCAAAATTCAAAAAAAAGGCCACGATAAGAACTATTGTTTTTTGTTGCCTACGGCAGAAAAAAACCGAATCGAAATCGGTTAACCCGCTTTGGCTGTACAGTGGCGGCCGATTTTGCACTGAGGGTTGTGGGAAAACGCGTTTAAAGTTAAAAATTAATTTTACGCTAAGAAAACAGCAAAATTTCAAAAAACCGTGTATGAACAAAATTTATATCTTGCAGTTTTCTACATGTGCACCAAATTTGGGAAGAATCGGATAAAGAGTATTTTATATATTAACCCAAATATTCTTAAAAACGATGGTAGAGAATTTATTAGACATTTCCTTTTGGTCAAAATGTTTTCACTTCGTACATTTTTTAATTTGTTTTTAATTTGTTTTTTATTTCTTTTTTATTTTTTATATACATTGATTACTTTTATGGCTTATAAAAAGCCATCAGTACCTGCCTCATATAACGTGCCTTTGCCCACCATCGAGGAATCGTCATTGGCTTTTCTTTAAAGACTGCGCGCAATTCTTGCATCTTAGGATGTAGTTGTTTTCTGCTGTATTATGCGAAATAAGATTTGTAATAAAGACAATGGTAAAAAACGCTCCCAAAAAATGTTGTGTAAAAATTTAATACATAGAATATTAATTTGTGGCCAAAATAAATTAAAAAAAAAACATGTGGAAATTTTATTTCTTTGAATTTTTTATTGATATTTTCTGAGCATATACTGAAGAGTATACTCTATCCAAATAAAATATAAAAAAAATTCGGTAAAAAGTAGCGGTAACAAATTGCGGGAAAACTTGTGGTATTGATGCAACATACACAAATTCCGAAACAAAAATTTTCCTAGAGTCAATACCCCTCTTAAGTGGCATTACTTAATTATTTTATCGGGTTACCCTAATGTAAAGTTTAAACAACATTAGTAACCACTTTAGCGGAGGCCCAGAATAAGAGCGGATAGTTTTGTTCATTCAATTTGACAATTAAAAATTCGGCGATGGGTAAGATCGTGCAAAAGCATCTATTTCATTACAATAACTCATTTTCTCATTTTTTGTTTTTCATGCTCTCCTTTAAATAAACCGGATTCTTTTCTATTGCAATCAAAATAACCAATTCCACTGCTGACACCAATTGTTACGTTTTACCATTTAAAAACGTTCATTTATCTCCTTTAGATAAACCAGATTGGTGCTCTTTGCAATTAAAATAACACACACACTCTTTTGTTTGATATTGAGCTTATGCACTTATTTATTTAACACTTTAATACTTTAAAAACCACAATAAAACTACTTATTAGAGCACTACAAACTATACAAAATCGAATAAATACGCCACAGTCTTCGGGTAACTTAACTGCACAAATGCTAGAGTACAACTTCCCCTTCCTTCCTCCGTTAATTTCGTTCTTATATAGTGTAACAGCTGTGGTTGTAGAACCTGCTAGAAGCATCCAGAGTACTATAATTATAGCACTTCACATTATAGGATATGCTGTGGTGTATACTTAATTGTAGTGTTACCAGTCTGGCGTGTTTAGTAAATCCCATTTCTTGGGATATTTTTCTTCTAAAATACCAGGGTTTTCTACACTAGGCTACTCCAATTTCGTAACAATATGTATTCATTTTTTATACAGTAACCTGTTAGCTCATCGTTTAATGATGTATATGAGAGGTACAGTCTCTTTGTTTAATGTGCTCCATTATACTTAACTTGCGGAATGTTTTTTTTTTCAGAGCGACAATCTCTTACCTCTCCGCCTTTATTATGGGCCTTCACTTAAGGGTTATTTTTCATAATAACATTCATTTGCAAAATAATTATGGTGGGGCTTAATAAATGTTGCTTAAATTTTTTTAAATATATAAAATTATTAGCTACTTAGAATAAAATATAAATACAAACATTTTTAGTATTTTAAAAATAATACCATTTAAGCTTTTCTTTAAGCTCTTTCATTTATGATAGCGCATTACCTTGCAGTACTTTATATATTTCATATAAAATGGCAAAAATCTTGAAACACCAACCAAATACTATAATAACAACAACAAAAAAACACAATACAATACAATACAACTTCATTATATGTATTACTACATATCAAAAAGTATATTTAGCATTTTATAACTTTAAACGGATACAACAACTGCAACAAATAAAGAAAAGCCCACAAAGTTGAAAAGAGTCACGTTGATAAATATGAGCAAATACGAATGTGTGTGTGTAAGTTAGTAAATAGGTATCAGAGTGTGCGTGTGCACACTCTTATACCGTTGTAACACCACAATGTAAAAACGCAACACAACAACTTTATGGTATTTCATTATTAAGCAGTACAAAAGTGTGTGGAACCAAACCAAAAATATAAAGTTCTATGGCAAAAAGTTCACTAGTATACGAATGATTTTAATTGGATTGAAAAGTATATCACATTCTTTGACATGTGTGAGCACGAAATACTTTTCTGTGTTGGTAAATGCGCTTAAAAATACAGAGGGGTATCAAAGAAATCAAATTTGTTAATTGAATATTTTTAAAAAGGAACAAACTACTAAAAGTAGGCAATAGATTATGTTTTAAATTGTTGCCTTAAAGTATGTAATATTTAAATTGTTTTTGTAAGAATAAAAAAAGGCGAAGTCATGCAACACTTCCTAGCCAAATCGGCAAAAGTTAAATTTACAGTTAAACTGCAATTTATTTCTTGAAACTTTTTTTTTTTAACAAAATTTGTTTATAATACTTCAAATAACTTTTTTGTCCGAACAATTTCGTTGGCCTATATTAATTATATATTGTGCTTTAGAAAACTTATCAAATTATCGAATTAAATATCTTGTTAAAGTTCTGAGAATTGTTAAGGAAAAATATTTTAGATTTTTAGAAAGTGGTGTCCGGACATTGGCCCAACAGACCTTTTCCCAATTTCGAGTTCGGGAATATTGTCCGAAATTTTATCATTAATTAACCCCATAAATAAAGTGGGGATGACCGAATATTTTTCGGACATAATTAGTAAATTTACAAAATGTGTGCGTAAAATTTAAATTTATCAAAAAAATAAAAAAAGTTACGCGCATCATGTTTAATTATAAGCACATAGTGACTATTATTATACTATATGTATATTATTGTATTAATTTTAAGCATTTTATGTTTATATTTACTCACTATGCGCTATATTAAACACCAATTTTCTTATTCTGTTAGTTTTTATACCCTACACCACTATGTGGTCAGGATATTATAAGTTTGTGCTGATGTTTGTAACACCAAAAAATATTAGTCGTAGACCCACCTTATAGTATACCGATCGGTTCAGAATTTTTTTTTTATTTCGATTTAACGATGTCCGTCTGTCCGTCCGTCCGTCCGTCCGTCCGTCCGTCTGTCTGTCTGTCCATGCAATCTTGTGCGCACTCTACAGGTCGCAAATATTAAGATATTTTGATGAAATTTGGTACGCAGACCTATGTTGGCCCAAGGACGAACAAGTTTGATTTTAGTGAACATCGGTCCATGTTTAGACCTAGTGCCCATATAAGGGTCCTACCAAAATTATATTGTTTATACGCTGCAGGTCGTAAATATTAAGATATTTTGGCGAAATTTGGTACACAGACCTATGTTAGCCCAATAACGCAGCCTATTGATTTTGGTGAATATCGGTCCATGTTTAGACCTAGTGCCCATATAAGGGTCCTACCAAAATTATACTGTTTATACGCTGCAGGTCGTAAATATTAAGATATTTTGATGAAATTTGATACGCAGACCTATATTGGCCCAATAACGCAGCCTATTGATTTTGGTGAACATCGGTCCATGTTTAGACCTAGTGCCCATATAAGGGTCCTACCAAAATTATACTGTTTATACGCTGCAGGTCGTAAATATTAAGATATTTTGATGAAATTTGGTACACAGACCTACATTGGCCCAATAACGCAGCCTATTAATTTTGGTGAACATCGGTCCATGTTTAGACCTAGTGCCCATATAAGGGTCCTACCAAAATTATACTGTTTATACGCTGCAGGTCGCAAATATTAAGATATTTTGATGAAATTTGGTACACAGACCTACATTGGCCCAATAACGCAGCCTATTGATTTTGGTGAACATCGGTCCATGTTTAGACCTAGTGCCCATATAAGGGTCCTACCAAAATTATACTGTTTATACGCTGCAGGTCGCAAATATTAAGATATTTTGATGAAATTTGGTACACAGACCTACATTGGCCCAATAACGCAGCCTATTGATTTTGGTGAACATCGGTCCATGTTTAGACCTAGTGCCCATATAAGGGTCCTACCAAAATTATACTGTTTATACGCTGCAGGTCGCAAATATTAAGCTATTTTGATGAAATTTGGTACATAGACCTATGTTGGCCCAAGGACGAAGCCTATTGATTTTGGTGAACATCGGTCCATGTTTAGAACTAGTGCCCATATAAGGGTCCCCCCAAAATTGGCTTGGTTACAAACTGCAGGTCGCAAATATTAAGATATTTTAATGAAATTTGGTGCGCTGACTCACATTATAGAAAATTTTGACACAAGCCCCATTTTAACCCATTCGAATTTCGGATCCAAACAATACACCAGACTGGTGTAGAGTATTGTATAGTCGGCATGCCCGAC
Organism: Leucophora obtusa; assembly: GCA_949987735.1. NCBI lineage: Eukaryota > Metazoa > Arthropoda > Insecta > Diptera > Anthomyiidae > Leucophora > Leucophora obtusa. Next base: position 347,825,188 of record OX465295.1, on the reverse strand, counting down.
TTTAACCTTTTTACTCGTTTAAGAGTGTATTTATTCACCATTAACAAAAATATTTTAAAATTACGCCTTCCCTAAATTAACCACCATTTTCTCTATCGATCAAACCGCTGTGCGTCGGCTTATCTAAAAACAGACTTTCTGTGTAGCAGGCTTTCGGCAGGGATTCAGGGTTTTGGCTTATTTCCAATACCGGCTTCGCTAAAATATTGTTTTCTATGTTTTCTACTCTTGGGTATTTTCAGCGCCGGCTTCGCTAAAAAATGGCTTTCTGTATAGCCGGCCTTCAGCCGGGCTGGTGGTTTTCTACTCTGGGGTTTTTTTTTTAACACCGGCTTTGCTAAGTAAATAATCTTTGTGCTTAAAGAAATTTCGGCCAAAATCTCCACAATTATTGGGTATAATTCCCAAGGGAATTATGGCCATTTTGTAATAGGTCTCAACCACCATTCTCTTTAGAATTTTTAGATTATGTCCGGGCCTACAAAGGTATGCAATAGTTATATTTAAAAACAGAACCTAAAAGTATGCAATTAATTTGTTTCTCTTAAGGGGTAGGTACAGTATCTAAAAGTACTTTATTCTTGTATAAGTTCTTTTAGTAAATTACCCATTTTGGTTCATAAACTGGCATCAGGCTCTGTTCATCGCCGTTGTTGTAGTGGAAAAACGCCCATATAAGCATATTTTGAATTACGGTGTTCATTATTGGTTAACGATAAAATGAAGACTCAAAAATGTATGTGTAAATAAAACTGAATTGCGGGAAAACTTACTAGATATATTTACATATATATTTTTTTGTAAACTACAAATATATGCAGAGGTATTATTGTATAACTTTCGTAAAATGCATGTGATATAATGCACCACATATTATATATGATGTACTTAAAAGTCACGCAAACAAGTTTTTTCTACCTTTATTTTAAAGTACGTTAAGTATAAAACCAAATACCGTATATGGGTAACGTACATAATAATGATGATGATGATGATGGTTGACATTTTAAGTTGCAAGTTGTGGTATTGATGCAACATATACTTACAATACAAACACATGAGTAGCGGAGTTAACGAAATAGAAGAGTGTGTAGTGTAAGGTAAGGTAAAGTAAATTTTACCGGATGTTATATAGTTGGTAAACTGGATTAGGTGGATGTACACGAAATTATTGGAATTCCATTGAAGCATCAAGGCTTAAATTTTGAAGTAATGGTGTTGTAGGGTGGTTATTTAAAGTATCAACAGAAAATGTTGCCTACTTAAAGAGTATAGAAACGTCGTGTACGGGTTATACAGTATTTTTTAAGGATTTTAAAATTTAACATGGTCATTTTAAGGGTAATAATTTATTAATATATGTATTATTTACTAATAAAAATAAGTAAAAGTGTTATAATTCGGCTTTATCGAATCCTTCAATACCCCCATATTGGAAAAGGAATACAAGGAAATTTTCAAATGGAAAAACAGTTTTGAGGCGATAGAAAGATTGAGGTAAAAAAAAAATATTTTAACTATAACATAGAAAAAAATAAGAGCTTTGTAAAAAACATCTGTAATACACAAATAACTAGTAAAAATTTTTGTATTTATTTCTCATCCCGTTATTTACTAGGGAGTTAACGTAAATACAAAAATTACAATCTACATTATAACTTAGAGAGAACCCCATAAATACTATCTGATGATAGTGCTTGGTAGTATCTGAAAATGCATTAATTGTCAACTATTGGTTCTAGGAAAGTTTTTTTCATAGGTTTTTTTCCTAATTGTTGTAAAATAAAATTGTGATTTCTATTTGGAATTTTTTATATTTGATCTTGAAACCGAACGAAAAAGTGTGGCAACATTTGCGAAAAAGGAGACACGGAGGAGATTGGAAGATAAACAAAAATCTAAAAGTAGAATGTTTGCATGTGTCGGTTTGGCGGCCCTATGTTCCACTGGGAATTAAAGGATTAAATATATATATATATATACATATATATATATATTAGGGCGGGTCGATTTAATAATCGCCCATGGCTCAGTGAAAATCGTATTCTAGGGATCAAAATAAGAAACTTTGCCGAAGGAACCATACCTCTAAAACGAATTCTACTACCCCCAACTGTTGACTTTTGTCCCGTAGGGTCAAGTTTTGAAAAATCCCACTTTGACCCATTTAGAGTGCCCCAATCGAGTCCAAATGTATGACCGACCCCCACTAACTTTGGAGGGCCGATCCACCCATGCCAGTGGCACACCCCCTGGAACTCCCCTGGGGGGTTCCCCATACAAACATTTTAAAAAATCACCATTTTTGGCACTTTATTTTATTATTTTTTATTTATTTTATTTATTTTTATTATTTTATTTATTTTTTCTCTTTAGAAATTTATTTAGTCAGAACATATGTAAATGAAAAAATTAATTTAACTTAGTAATAGAAAAGAAAATAAAAAAAATTACTGTTTGAAGTCTTTTTTGCTTTCAAGTCTGGGCATTTTTTCTTTTCTATTACTAAGTTAAATTAATTTTTTCATTTACATATGTTCTGACTAAATAAATTTCTAAGGAGAAAAAATAAATAAAATAATAAAAATAAATAAAATAAATAAAAAATAATAAAATAAAGTGCCAAAAATGGTGATTTTTTAAAATGTTTGTATGGGGAACCCCCCAGGGGAGTTCCAGGGGGTGTACCTCTGGCATGGGTGGATCGGCCCTCCAAAGTTAGTGGGGGTCGGTCATACATTTGGACTCGATTGGGGCACTCTAAATGGGTCAAAGTGGGATTTTTCAAAACTTGACCCTACGGGACAAAAGTCAACAGTTAGGGGTAGTAGAATTCGTTTTAGAGGTATGGTTCCTTCGGCAAAGTTTCTTATTTTGATCCCTAGAATACGATTTTCACTGAGCCATGGGCGATTTTTTTGCCTCCCCACAAATCGACCCAGCCTAATATATATATATATATATATATATGTGTCTGTTTGATCAGTTATGAAAAGTAAAAAAAAAAACAATAACAGAAAGCTGAATAGGAAAGAAAAACTATGAATTAACTCGTAGCATTCCAGACCTTGCTTGGGTGAGATGGCTAAGCTGTCGAACTTTAGTGTAGTTACCTTTGTTACGTAGGAATAGGCACAGGTTCTATTCCTACAGCCGACAGGTTGTTGAAAACTATCATATAGAGACAATCTGACAATAAAATATAAACAATAATACAATTTAATGGAAAATTACTGATGAAGCCTGTCCATAGAAAAAGGCAGAAACTAGATCTAGTCTAGTTTCCAAATTAATGTGTTTATAATTTTTGGAGAAAAAGGTTTATTCTTCTTCTTAGCCTCAACCCTCTAAAATAAAATAACACTCATTGTAATATTTGTAATTTTGATATTTCGATTGCTTGAATAGACGTAACAGTCTTCGCTTTGCAACGAATTGAGTAAGACGTGTGTTTCGCTATGTCTTCTTTAAAGAAAGTTGTTTGTTCAAAATGTTTGAACATCATTAAAAAGGACACTGTTATAATAAAGTGCAATTTGTGTCAGCTCAGTTATCATAATATTTGTGCTAACATTACATCTGATAATGAATATAATGTCTTATAAAGTAATAAAAACATTTTATTCAACTGTGACAATCCCAGCAAAACCTTTCATTACCATGTAATGAGTTTTAGGTATTGAAATCTTAAGTGTTCACTAGTTACCTTTTAATTACTAAACTACTTATTTTAACATGGTGATGTCATTGGAGGAAAGTCATTACACTGATGTTACCTGTAAGTAGTTTATCAGCTGTTCTATAAATAGATGTTGAATATAGATTTAAAAAATTATAAAAATTTAAAAACCAATAGGAGCTGACACGTATTGATCAGCGTACCCCACGATTGTCAGGCAAACACTCTAACCATTAGACCACGACATCACTATGATTTTTAATGCTTTAACTTATGTACACATTTATTGTGGCAACTGTTATACATGTTTATTTTTCACAAAACTTGTTGTTATTAAATACTGCTTAATGAACATCAACATTTCTATAAATAGATGTTTAATATAAATTACAAAAAAAAACAACAATGGAAGCTAACACGAGTTGAGCAGCGCTCCTCATGTCTGTCATGCAAAAACGATAACCACTAGGCTACGCCAAAGTTATGGTTTTTAATGATTTAGAACATATATTATTGGTTTCAGCTATTGTGAAATAGTAATGTGTGGGGTATAATTATCGGTAACTCATTACATTCAGTTTAAAAGTAATTCAACGGGTAATGAGATATGAGATCTAAGTAATGCATGTAGTAATGACCAGTCATTACCAAGTTTTTGCTGGGATTGTTTGGATTCGTCAAGTGATTTAGTGCGCTGTATAAGTCGTTTAACACATGAAGTAAACAACTTAAAGCTAATGATCATTGATCTTACAAAAAAAAGTAAATAATGTTGATGATATTAAAGAGTTAAAAAATGCTCATGTAATCAACAAAAACACTGTTATTGAGAGTGTTTCGTTAAAAAACAAAAAACACTTGCCGAATCAAGTTCTAATAATAAACAACAAAAAAGTCGTTCACCCCCTGCATCTACTTCTGCTAATTTTCTTACACTCTCTGATAGTCATCGTAATAATGCTATTGTTGGTGCTGCTGCTAATAATAGTGATGGATGTAATGCTGGTCTTTATGCTAATGATGATGCTAATAATCATGATGTGTTTAATGATGATGTCGGTCGTGGTGCTGTCGCTGATGCTAGTAAACAAGTTGTTGTAAATGTTGTTGGTTCTCATAAAACTAACGTACAAGCAAATGATGACAATGAGAGTATTTCTATTTCTCATACATCCGAAAATACGGTTAGTTATGCTGCCACTATAAACTCTCATGTTGAAAATGATTTCCCAGCAAACAATTCAATGTGGAATATTGTTAAGCCAAAAAGAAAGCGAAATCAAGTGATTTTTGGGGATAATGCTAATAGTGAATTGGATGTTGTAGCTAGTAAAAAATGGGTTCATTTGTCATCCTTTAAACCGAATGTTACTGCAGACCAAATTATGTATTATGTAGTGAAATATGCTGGAATCCAAAAAATGTATTTAGAATGCTTTAAATTAATCAAAAAGGATGCTGACTTAAGTTTAATGAGGAAAGTTTCGTTCAAACTTGGTGTTTCTGCTGCATTTTATAAACAGCTTTTTAAACCATCTTTGTGGCCATCTGATGTAAAGGTTCGTCAGTTTCAGTTTTTTCAGAAACCTCGAACCGAGGACGTAAATGTTTAAAGAATGTTGCTGCTAAATTTAAAAAACTTAATTTTTATTTTCAAAATATGGGTGGAATCAGAACAAAATTAAATCAAGTGTTTGTTGGTTCTTCCCAATCAAATTATGATGTAATACACTTCTAGTCTGTAAGGAAATTATATTCCATAGACTTAATTTAATAAATAAATAAATAAATAAATAAATAAATAAATAAATAAATAAACAATTTTTAAATTTCCGTGGTTTCTTTAAGATTTATGAATCTAAGACTTACTGGACCACAATACCATCGTTTAGGTGGAGGTATGAGGTATATATCAGATTGTTCTGCGACTCAAGTAGAGTTCACAAGTACACTCAAAGAAAATAGTCAGTAAAGTGAGCAAAAAAAATTGCCGTGTCAGCAAATTTTTAGTTAGAAGCGGGCTTGCAAAAAAGTTGTTAATTTCAAATTTATAGAGAAATTATATTTTCAGTTAAGTTGTTTGCTGAAAATTTACGTTTAAAAATGTGTTTTTGTGATTTTTTTAAGATTGTTTAGGAAACTTCGTAAAATATAAAAAATTTCAGACCTCCACATTAGTAGACAATTCTAAATAACAAGAAAGGAAATAAGCTATGGCTTTTATATTATAAAAGTATTTTTCTTAAAAAAGCGAAAGAGAACATAAAAAATAACCAAATGACTGAAAAAATGTCTGTCCTTGTACTTCACATAATCACTACATATTTATAAACATTTTGTTTATACATTCACATTTTATTTTTATCTTCATTAAATTTAAATATTTTATTCTGTCTATGATTTAAATCATATTTATCTTATTATATGCATCTTTTAGCGTACTTTTGTTTTATGTATGAAAGACAGATACAAAAATATTTCACGGTTGTATTTTTTATATGTTTTAGAAGAGTTGTGTTTTTAGTATCATTTTCTTTGTCCGCACTATATCTAGCCAATCTGCGACATCTACATCTTCTCTGCCTGGTTGTTGTCCGCACTATAAATGTGTTTATAAGCATTATATTGGTAGCAAAATAAATAAGCAAAACATTAGTTCAAAATTAGTTTAGTGCTAAGAAAAACATATAACTAAAACCTTAGCTGAAAACACAAATTCAGCAAAAAAAAATATATGTTGAAAACTAGTATACTTGATATACAGGACGTTTTACTAATTTTTCTACTTGTTCATCCCATTCCAACATTAGTTGCCGTTCAACCAGTCTGCTGTAGACAGCTTGCCCGACTTTAACTTTTTTTTACCCGTTTGTAATCCAAAAAATTGTATTGCCTACTTTTGTGTGTTTCACCATATTTAAACTTTTGCTTATTTTAAGGCCTAAGATAAAAACGATTTAATTTAAATGTCTCCTAGTTAAGTTTTCTTTTTTTATTATTTGTTTTCCTTTAAAATGCATTTAATATTCATTTATGTGTGTGTGTGTGTAAATTGTCCTCCTTTCAAGTATTTTAGAAAATGAAAACATTTAAAATATACACCCATAAACTGTCGTTACGAATTTACAATGAAATGTACAAAATGAAATGTATTTATGTACGTGTTTTGTACCATTAAAAAAAAAACAGAAAATGAAATAAAAAATGAACACAACATTTTTATTACTTTCCTACTGGTTGGCCCAATAAAAAAAAAAAAAAGAAGTACCAGAGTATAAAGAATTCATCATCAACATAAAATAAAAGGAATACAATGCAAAAAGAAAGAACTTCCAGCGCACTCCACAAAACCCAGCATTTTATTCTAGTGCAAGGATATTGATAAAAAAAAATCCCAAAGGCATTAAGTTAAATGAAAAAATTTTAATGCATCAGCATAAAAAATAGCATGGTTGGTAAATACTGAGCGTAGAATACCAATAGCGATTTAAGTGGCTTTCAAATGACAAATATCAATAACGAAAGAACTTAAAATACCGTTAACGTTAAAATACCCTAACGAAATAACCACTACCTTTATATGAATCGCTTGCCAACCCTGAAAAATATATATATAAAACTGTGAAATGGGAGACATGACTTGCCAAACAGTGGCTTTAGTCATCATTGAAATGCAATATTATTATCTCAACCATCAACTTCATCATCAGCTTGTCTTTTGTGGACTGAATCTTCTCTGAAACAGGTTGAAAGGAATATAAAAAAAACGAAATAACTGCATTTAAAAAACAAATTTGAAAAGTAGAAAATAAACTCCAGCTATAATACACATATAAAAAGCGTTTAACGATTTCGTTTCAACATCAATTCAAATGCAGCAGAATAAAAAAATTATTTGAAAATTGCAACCATTTGAGGGATTAAATTAATTTAAGCTGAGATACAAAAAAAATAACAAAAAAAAAATACAAAGAAGAGAGTTGCGGTTAAATGGATATTATGTTGGAGAAGATAGTTAAGAGTATTTTTTTAGAGAATAAAACTTTTTAATTTGGTAAAAATTTTAGTTTAAAAAATCTAAAGAGTTTACAACGAGCATTTCACACCAATTTTAAGTGATTCAAGAGGTATGCCTCATATCCAGAAACATTCAAAATACACAGAATGCAAAAGATGTGGAGAGAAAATATTTAGTTCAAACACAAAATGGCTTATCAATAGAATTCATTATCGAAAAAAAATCAGGAATTGTATTGAACTATAAAAAATGTTGCCTACTTATAGGATGTAAATTTAATTTCTTCACATATTTTGCAGATTTTCTATTCTTATGTCTCGCATGCTTTCTTAGTATGCGATAAAAGAAAATACAGCATTAAAGCCGAATGTGTCGATTTTTATATACACCGAGAGAAATAAATCTGTAAAAATAGTAGAAAAAAACTACTAAAAATGAATTAAAAATTTTCTTGCACAAAATACTGCTCAAATTAACAGATTTTTTTGCTAAATCCTAGTACAGCGAAATTACAACTGTTAATTTGCTAAAAGAAAATTTTTATAAATATTAGTAGACTAAAAATTGCGAAAAAAAAAAAACAAACTGTTATATCTACAACATTTTGTTATTTTTAAGTTAAATTTAGTTCAATGCAATCAGCAGTCTATCCTGCTAAAATCAACAAAAATATTTGCTAAAAATAATAGTAAACCTCTAATTTTGAAATGCCAGATTTTTTGCATTTAAAAAAAATCGCAAATAGAAAAGGAAATTTTAATTTTTTTTTAATTAGTCTACCAATTAGTTGGCAACATTTTTGCTAATTTTAATAGCCCGGCAAAAAATATGGAAGTAGTGCTTTACAAACTACCTTCTTTCACTGCTTCGCAAGTATCCGCACACAAAGAAAAAACATGGTTGGTATCATATATTTTTGGGTTCATGATTGTCACAATCATGTTATTACATACATAGTTGTGACAATCATACTCTTACCTCTTTTTTTGTCATAATATGGTCAATAAATTACGTCACTATGATTGCAAACTGCTCCCAGTATTAATTAGCATATTATAGTCCTACATATTATCAGATTATTGTCTACATATTATCATATTATTGTCCTGCTGAAGATGGATTGAAAAGATATGCATGTTTTAATTGACAATAGGACATATACTTATTCAATGACTAATTAACACATTTAAGTAAAGTCATAATTAAATTAGCTTCAGTAATCACATATATATAGAGATAAAAATAAATTATGGAAGCTATAAATGCAGAAAAATATTGCTAAGAATACAATTTTACAATACATCCAAAGATAATATTCAACATCTCGCGCAATTACAGTGTTGCCATATTTGAAGCCCTTCATCTTTCACCACCTATCACTTATTCTCTATCCCCTTTCCAAAGAAAGCAACACGTTAATAAATAGGAAAAATTTCCTGAGTGTTGTTGCTTTTCTTAAAAAAAAAAAATGATAATATAATATGTTCCTTATGATCATAATATATTCTTGACGATCATAATATATTTCTAATGATCATGTTATTGTTATGTCGAAAATTTTGTGATCACTTAGGATCATATTATGATCACTAGGAACATATTATGATTATTTCGTGCACTCCTTACATTTTCTTAAATTTTCTACAGTTTTTCAGCTTAACTTTCGTACAAAATGAAAAGATGTAGCACTACTTATTATGGACGCTATTGAACATTCATTTTTCTAAATGAATGTAATTTGGTTTGATTTTAGATTATAAATTAATATCACTTTCTGTTTAAATTATTTTTCAAATTAAAGAAAGACGATACAATTTTCACAAGTAAATTACAAAGAATAAAATTTTTTAAAGAATTCGATAAGGCCAGCAAGACAGAATATGTATTTTCTGCTTTCGCTACAAAGCCTTCATCAGTGTCATTTCCTTTGATGGGTTAAACATTGATAATCGTCTACTTATGTGAAAGTTGAAAGCAAATCGATTAATTAATTAATTAATTTTTCTGTGTGAGTACAAATATTAAAAAAGAAATCACTTTTTTTTTTATTACTTTTTACTTATTTTATAACACTACGCACTTTAATGTACAATCTAATTTCAAGTTTCCTGATTAGACCAAATTCTTTCTTCCACAAACAATGTTACTATTAAAATGAAGTTTTTCGTTTATTTTTTTATGTTTTTTTGTTTTTTTTTAATATGTTTATTTTCTTTGATTGCTTCTTACAACTTCTTTTCACAAAATCTCAAACAACAATGACGCTCATAAAAAAATATACTGACCATCTTATAGTTGTCGAAATCATACCAACGATTGCGAACATGATATCTAACAATGCAAATAATAATATGATTGAAATTCGAAGAGAGGAATATGGTTGTCCAGATAATATATGATTGCAGACGAGAGAAAAATATGATAACCGAAAAAAGAGAGATTTTAATTATAAAATGATTACAGACTACCATATCATTTGCAAAGTATGATTAATACATTATTAATATGATTGCAACAACCAGGTATGGCAGTAGGGAACATAGTTTTGTAGCCGTGATCATATTGCAACCATATCTTTTCTCTGCATGCGTTAATGTATTTTTACTGCTTTTTTAGAAGTAACTATGAACAACTTCAAAAAATTACTTCTTTCATTGTTTCCAAAGTATCCATTAGTATATTTTTCAGCTTTTTTAGAATTACTTCTGAACAACATCCAAAAAAATCACTTAGGTATTGCTTCTAAAGTATAATTGCTTTTAAATTGATCCTAAAAAGTGATATTTATCATTTGGTATTTCTAAACAGATTATCGAGGGTTCGATTCCTGCAGGGACCAATATTTTTTTAAATTTTTTTTTTTGTTAATATTTATAATTAATTTGTTTAAATTCAATATTTTTTTTTTTTAATTTTTAAAAATATATGAAATAAATCATTAATGGTAGTGCTTTTTCTACTGTCTTGGCATCACTTTTTTGCTAGGAGGTTAAGTTATTTGCTTTTAACTAAGATTTAACTCAAATATAACTAAAATTTTTTTGTATTAATTTTTGCTGTTCCTATCCTGCGAATATTTAGTAAAAATAATATGCTAATTTCAGCAGTTTTTTCTGTAAGATCATTTTGAACTAATTTTTAGTAGTTTCAACTAAAATTTTTATAGACTTTTTCTATTAGTACACAAAGATTGAGAATCTCTCAAACTCCATTCTGCTCACTTTGTTTAGAGTTACAACTCCACGCGTTCCCCGTTCCATTCCAATTCGTTTTCCAATTCTTTTGTTTTAATTCCACTCGTTCCGGACCATTTCGTTCATCGTTCCATTGCAATCTCAATACCAATCGTCTAGTGTTTTAATTCCACTCGTTCCCAGTTCCAATCAATTTCGTCCCACTTGTCTAATGTTTCAACCCGTTCCCCGTTCCATTTCATTTTTATTGCCATTTTAATTGCTCCAATTGCACTAAATACCCGTTTCATTCCATTTTATTCCCCCTTCCATTACATATTGTTTCCACTGCCTAATATTTCCATATCAATAGTTCTCCGTTCCATTTCATTTCCACTGCCTAGGGTTTCAATTCCCCTTACCATTCCATTTCGTTGCATTTTTCGAATGTTTCAATTCCAACGGCCGTTTCACTTTGTTTTCAAATTTTAGTGTTCCAATTCCACACGTTCCCCGTTTCATTACTTTTAGTACAATTCTACTCGTTCTCCATTTCAGTTTTTTCGTTCCCGGTTTCATTTCCTTTCGTTTCCAGTGTCCAGTGTTTTAATTCCACTCGTTTCCCCTTTCAATCTATTTCGTTGCACTTATCCAATTTCAATCGTTTCTTGATCCATTCCATTTCCTTTCTCCATTTTAGTAAAAGAGTTTAGAAAATAAAGTGAGTGCAATCCGCACAGTTAGTGAAAAAAATACATAAAATGTGGCTGCAAATAGGACACTGAAATATTTTTCGCGCCCTTTTAATGATAAAGTGATATTTTTTTAATTTTGCGACTGACAATTTCGTCATATTTATTATAATTTAAGCATTAAATTTATCAATTCATCTGTGGTTTTCCTTAAAACTAGCCCGTTTCCGCCAAATTTACTTTTATCGCGATATACTATACATTAATTGCATTAAAGGAATTAAGTGTGCTAAAATCCCAAACGTATTTAACAAATTGTGAAAAATAATCCGTTGTACACTCAAAAAAAAAAGTCAGTAAAGTCAGCAAAAAATGTTGCTGTGTCAGCAAATTTTTAGTCAGGAGCGTGCTTGCAAAAAAGTTGGTAATTTCAGCAAAAGGTTTGCTGAAAATCAGCGAGCTGATTTTTACCAAAAAAATAGTAATCTTCAGCAAAAGTTTTGCTAACATTTAGTCGACTGCAAATGAAAAAAATCCTTGTTAAAATCACTAAACTTTTTGCTGAATATTAGTAGACTGAAAAAAACTCAAAAAACTTGTAGCGAAATTTTACTTTAGTTAATTTATTTGCTGAAAATTTAAATATAGAATATGTGTAGAGTTGTTTTTCTTTTTTTGTCATTTCCGTTTCCAGACAAGCTGCGACATCTACATCTTGTCTATCTGGTTGTCGTCCGCGATATGCATGCGGTTATCAGCACAATTTTTGTAGCAAAATAAATTAGTAAAACATTAGTTCAAAATTAGTTTAGTGGTATAAAAATATAACTAAATTTTTAGCTGAAAACGGAATTTCAGCAAAAAAAATTGCTGAAAACTAGTACACTTGATATACAAGAAGTTTTACTAATTTTTCTACTAACTTATTTTTTTGAGTGTAGGCATGTCCCTATCCGGATTTTATTCTTCCCTAAGGAAATCGTCAGGGGACGACGTTTTTAGAATTTCGGGAAATATTTGTTAAGTTAAATTACAAACTCAATGAGAATTTCTTGTTCTCGTCTAGGAGCGTTATTAACATTTAAAGTATCAGAGAAAAAACAAAAACAACAACAAAAAATTTAACACAATTTGCTTTGCCATCTTCCAATTTCCTGTTGCATGAACAAGACGTTAACATAGGGTATGAGAATTGCATAGCCTTTGTTTAGTGTTATAATTAATCTCGTTATTTAAATTTCAGGTTTATAGCCAAAGATATTTGCGCGGCCCGTTAAGGGGGAGACTTTTCCTATGACAGAAGAGGAATCTTCGTAATGAATTTTAACATCCTAGCGCCAGCGGTTTTGGGCAGGCCGTTAAGAGGGACACTTCTCCCCTTTTTGAACCGCCATTTATATCAGATTCCTGGTCAAAATTCCAAAAAGTACCTTGTCGGTGAGTTAACCCATAATCCAGGAAACATATATGTTTAAGCGAACTTTTGTAAAACATTACGAGGTACATTTTTGTGGAACTATTTAACCCTCTAACTCTAAAGGGTTCTTTTTCCCCTTTTAAAATGGGACAATAAAGACCCGTAAGTTGAAGAGTTAGAGAGTTAAAATGTTCCACAGAAATGTGCCTCGTAGTATTTTGCATAAGTTCGCTGAACATATCCTATACCTAAAACATTCACATGGTTTCCTCCTCAAATCCAAGTTTGAGGATTCTGGCATTGAACTTAAATTTGCAACTTTAATGTCTTCAGAGACTTATAGTAGAATTTCATGACAAATATTTTTGTCGAACATTTTAACCCTCTAACTCTTCAATTAAAGGGACTTTTTGGACCTTTCTCAAAAAGGGACATAAACGACCCGTAAGATGTAGAGTAAGAGGGTTAAAATGTTCCGCAAAAATATTTGTCATGAAGTTCTTCTATAAGAGTCTGGAGACATCAAAGCTTTAAATTTCCATTCAATACTAGAAATAAGTCAAAACTTAAAATGTGTTTAAGAGTTAATTTCGTGCTTATTCAGGATTGGCGCTCAATAGAGGACCCATATGTGCAAAAGTGTTATTTTTTCACACTTCCCACGCACTTTCCGGTAGATTGGACGTAAAAAATAATATCCCTGTAAAAATTTATCCTCTCGGATTAAAACACTTATTTTTTTTGTTCGTAGATTTTGCATAAGCCTTTGAAAAGTATATGATAACAAAAAATAAAGAAAATTTTTAAATACTCCTTTTCAAGGTATTGTTAACAAATATATAATTTTCAAATTTCCATTTAATATACAAACAGCTTGTTAATAGAAATATTGTATGCTACTTTTACTTTGAAATGGGTTCGCATTAATGTTTCTGTTTTTTTTTTTTTTTTTTTTTTCTCTGTAAAGGATCATTGAAAAATATTTAAATTAGAAAATTATCCATTTACTGTTTGTTTTCTAAATAAAGAACATTTTTTCAACAACCGCATATTATGAGGAATTATTTTTATGCTTGAAGTAATTAGGATTAGCAAACAACATTGGTTAAACAATTTTCGGTATAGTATAGCTTAATAAATACTTCAAGTTTTAATACATTTACTTTAGAGCATTTATACAAGAGAAAACATTTAAATATACTAAAATGATGCATACTTTAAGGATGTTAAGATGAATAAAAGTTGTGGCCTGGTTTAAGGACAAATATAAATTAAAATAAATTAATTTATTTTCTTTGGCCTTAAATATGATTTGATTATAATTTTATTAAAATACTTTAATCTAATTATTAACCCAGAAAACAACAACCAATACATTTATTATCAAAATGTTTATAATTCCTAATAATATTCACTAAAATCCACCTAATTAAAAAACTATTACAAAAGTGTCATTTTAATTAATTATGTAACCACGTTTTATGTTTTTGTTAAATTAAACATATTTTTCCATTCATTTAAAGTGAATATTATTATTTAACAATTAGCGGTTAACAAATTAAATAACCAAAAAAAAAACAATACTTTAATAATGAATAAATACGATTTTAATTACAAATAAATAGCATATTGTACCTATCTAAAATATATAAATGAATTTTCTATATAATTACCATATTAATTTAAGTGAAACTAAAATTTAGTAAAAAAAAAAAACTAAATATTATTACATTTAAATTTAATTATTTGTTCAATGATAATAATATGTTTTTGAAGTCACGTTCAATGTTAAATTCAAAACTAATGTAAAAACCAAAGTTTTTCAACCTGTATAATAGGGGGAGTGTAATGTTTTCAATTTATTTTCGAAAAAAAAAACAGAAAAACCCATCAACTTTTTTCTTGTTTAATTGTAAGGGACAAAAGAAATAAACAAAACATTTGTAATAAGGTGGTACTTATGTATTTAGTGACGAATGTTTAATTTTCTTACGAGTAATATTGAATTGTAAAATAAAACATACTGTTACGAAATTGGATTAGCCTAGTATGGAAGGTTCTGGAGTTTTGAAAAAAAAATATATCACAAGATACTGGATTAACTAAACCGTTTAAACTGGCAGCACTATATTTAAGTATAATCAGTATAATGTTATGATCAGTTACGCTCTGTTATGAATAACATAAATGTTATAATTTCAGAAGCACTGGAATTTTCTACTATGTTCTACATTCACGACCGTTACACTATATAAGACCGGACGTTACGAAGGAAGGGGGAGACGCGCAGGTTAAGTTGCGCTATATACTAGAGTTTGTTAATTACATATTAGCATTGTATAGTGAGTTGCACACTACAGTTTGTATAGTTTGTTTGTATTGCTGTGTATAAAGTAATAGCGTGTTAAATAAATATGTATATAAGCTCAAAATCAAACTAAAGTGTGTGTGTGTGTTATTTTAATTGCAGAGAGCACCAACCCGGTTTATCTAAAGAATATAAACGTGCGTTTTTTGAAGGTAAAACGTAACAATTGGTGACAGCAGTTGATTGCAACAGAAAAGAATCCGGTTTATTTAAAGGAAATAAACCAACATTTTTAAAACGTAAAAATGTAACAATATTAATAATACGTACCTCATTGACATGTGATGGAAAACGATCGATTTCGATTTCGATCGATTTGGTTAAAAATCAAAAATTAAATGAATAGAAAAGGCAAAGAGGTTTGAAATTGTTTGTAATCGCTTTATTTGAATCAGGTATATCGATTTTTGTTTTCTTATCCATTTTATTAAATTGAAAATAATACAAAATATTCCGGACTGAAAATTCAAAATCGATCGATTTGAAACCGTTCGATTTTCATCACATGCCAGAAGTTTATTTTTGTTTTAATTTACCCAACTTACAGTAGGAACCTAAACTTCTGCTATAAATTTGGTGAATTTACTCCCACTGCGTAAATATAAAAATGTACTCACCTAATGCGTAATTTAATTACACACAAAATTTATAAATTTACATTGAAAACGCGTAAAAAAAATTTGAGAAATTATGTGTAATTTTACCATTTTTGTGCAAAAGTTTACCGAATAAAATACCAATACGTTTATCTCCTTTAGATAAACCGGGTTGGTGCTCTTAGTAAATAAAAATAACACGCTCTCTTCAGTTTGATTGGCTTTACATTTATTTTTTGAACTCTGTATTACTTTAAATACCACAATATAACACACACACAAACTTTAATAATCAACTGGCTGTACAATGCTAATACGCAATTAACAAACTCTATTACGTAACTTAACAGCACAAAGTTATATATATATATATTCCTCTAACTCGCACTGGAGCATAGGGCGCCAAACGTTAAAGTACAACTTTACTCCACAAATGTTAATGCTCAATTTCCTCCTCCTTCGTAACGTTCGGTCTTTTATAGTCTAACGGCCCTGAATGTAGAACATAGAAGAAAATTTCAGTGATTCTATAATTATAACTCTTATGTTATTCATAACAGAGCCAAACTACTTAAGAGTATTTATGGTGTTAACCTTATAGCATATGCTGAGGTGTATACTTAAATGCAGTGTTACGTTACCAGATTGAAGTGTTAAGTAAGTCATGTTTCTCGGGATATTTTCTTAAAGAGAATTCCAGAGTTTTTTTTTACTAGAATAATCTAGCGTTATAACGGCGAAAAATAATCTCATTTTAAAAAAATTTTATTAATAAATAAAAATCTTCTACGATTCTGAACAGATTTTCTTATGAAAAAACCTGAGATTCTGAGTACTTTTTCTTACAGAAAAAGTCACAGTTATTCTTCTTAGGAAAAGTCTTAGAGCCTGAGAATTTTTCTGGAGAAAAAATTAGTTTTTCCTATAGAAAAAACCCAACTTTCTGTAGGAAATACCTTATATTCTGTCCCAGGAATATAGAGGGTTTGTATTGGAAAATGCCTTAAGAAATGGATGGCTTTTAGAGGAAAATGTTATATCTGGGGCAAGAGTTCTCAGAAACTGACAGTATTCTGTTCGAATGTGTTCGAATCTGAAGCTTTTTCTTTAGGACAAAAATCCATAGAATCTAAGAATTTTTCTATACGAAGTCCTCAAGATCTTAGAGTTTTTTACAAGAAAAAGTCATCACAATCTTAGGTTTTTTCTTAAGAAATAGTTTTCGGAAACCAATAGTTTTTTTTTATAATAAAACTCCACAATTCAAAGGATTTTTTGATAATTTTTTTTTTTCTAAAGTCAATAGAGAATTTAAAGTTTCGGACTTTTTTTTTCCTATTAAAACATAGTTAGATTTTGAGCTTTTTTTCCTATAGAAATATGCTCAGATTCTGAGTTGTTGCTTCAGACAAAGTTTCAGATTCTATACCTTTTTTTTCTTTTTCATTTATAAACATCCTCAGGAAGCAGAATTTTTGTATTGGAAAAAAGATTTTTTGTATCATAAAATATGAATAAATTTTCTTACTATTACAAGGTGGCCCAAAATTACTGAAGGGGTTTGAATTCCTTATAACCTTTTTATTATAATTTTTTTCTTTGTTTTTATTTATATTATTTATATTTTGTGAAGAAGACTTGGGGAATTTAAAATGGAACAGTACACAATTGAACAATTGAAGAAAATCGTGATTTTATTCATAATTGAATTATGATAATTTAATATGCCGTGACCAGTACTCTCCACAGGATATGATTTGTAGCATCACCACTCAACGGAATACACCACTTTAATCAATTGGCATATAAACTAAGTACTGATGAGTTCTCGGATGGTATGAAACTGCGGCAGTCTGATGTTGAATCTCTTGTGTCTGTTAAATTTGCTTCTTGCTGCCAGCCAATATTATTTTAAATCCCAGAACAACTTTCTGAAAAAGTAAAGTTTTCAATTGATCATAGTTTAAAATTATAAACTGTTATAATTACCATCCTAATATGTTGGTTTATTCATGTATAAATTGTATAAAAGTACCTGCTTATCAGACGTGATTATAGAATTTGATAAAGCGCCAAGTACTGTGGGGGAGTTTATAAAGTTTTTTTTTTTTTTACTTTTCATTTGTACTATTTTTTTTTACCTGCAAAGTTTGTTTTTTTGTTCAAATTTAATGACTTGAAGGTAAAGTACGTGTTTAACATGATTTTTTATTTGGATTTTTTGTTTAGTTGCTGATATGTTAACATGTGTCGATAATTTGTAATGGTTCATAATAATTATGATTTGTATTCAGGATAAACGTTGGCTAATACAAACTTTTTATTATACGAGTTTTTTTATTTATTTTTTTTTTTTAATTAAAGAATTTAATATTGCTGATGTAACAAAATTGTATGGGAAATAATTGACTGCAATACTAAAGCTTACGTAAATAGACAAAAAATTTATAATAAAGGCAAACGATCAAACCGTTAACACTAAAAAGCGCTTAAGTGAAAAAAATCCCTGAAATAAATAAAATGTCTGAATGTTATATGAAACATATTTTTGCTTTAATATTTATAATAAAATAGTTAATAAGATCATTAAATAATTGAGCTCGAGTTATTTGTAGTTTTTTTTAATATCTAACTTTATTTTATAATACCAATATTTCGTCATTCTTTGAATGACATCATCAGGGTTTCTAAAATTTACAATGACATTTATTGTAGTTAATAATATTTGTAATAAAATATCCAAATGTCAAATGCCAAAAATGGTCTATCTGACAACCTCCAAATCAGAGAAACGATATAGATTTCCATTGATAACAGGGTTTTACGGTCTTACCCATCATTTAATATAAAAATATGCAAAAAAAAAAATTATCAGCCGATGGTTGCCATATTTCATTCTAAAAAAAAGCATTTTTTATAATTTTTTTTTTTTTTAATTTTTGTTCTTTAATAGGGAAAAAATATATATTGCTAAATTTCTTAGGCTCGTTTTATTAGGTGAGCTTCAGAGTTTATGAAAATATTTAAAACATGTTTGCAAAGAATAATTTTTCAAAATTTGACCAATCGGTACATGAAATTGCGTCTATACAGGGACGTAACAGTTATAACTTTTATTCAAAAAAGTGATTGTTTTACAATTATTTCTTGTTTGAGTATTTTTAATTTTCTGTTTATTTGCTCTGTTTGATTTTTATTTTAAATTCAAACAAAAACAATCCAAACACGATTTTTATTTTTTCAAAAATAATAAAAGTTATTTTGTGATGTTTTTTCTTTATCAAAAAATAACAATTAAGAATACAAATCAAAAGCCATAGAACCAATGACTTCAACAATTATAATATCCTGATGATGTCAACTAGTGTTAATAAAAGATTGAACAGTGATTTAAAGTGAGTAAATATGTATATTCCAGCAACTTCCGGCATTCAATTTAGGTCAATTTTTAATTTATATTTTATTATCAAATAAAATAGTTAGTGCTTAATTTTTTCAAAAAAATCATTCTGTAACTTTTATAAAAAGTTTTAAAATAAAAATCAAAAAACAACAGAAATTTATAGAGTAAAATATAAAAATTGAAAAAATTAAAATCTTTGCCAAACTTTGTGATTTTTTTGTGCAATATGATTTATAAAATATAGTGCATTATTGAAATATTATAATTAAATAAATTTGGGTGGTGACTTTTTTAGAAATATAACAGTTATTTTGGGTCTCTGCGTCTATATAAATTGTTATATTAAAAAATATGTGCCTGTTTCAAAAAATTCTTTTTATTTTGTAAAGAGTTTTGTTACGGAAATAAAAAATAAAAAATTTTAAATTATGAAAAATCTTAACCCGTTTAGGAGTAGCAACGTGTTAAAGTTTGAATTCTGAGCCAAAAATTTCTGCGCTGGGACTAGCAACAAAGCTACAAAAACAAAACATTATTATTCCGTAGGCAAAGATTTAGATTTCGACAAAGTTTGGTCAAAAACTATTCAACCAAACAAAATATGTAGCGAAAGGGTTAAAAAAAACTTAAGCTGAGTCGACTCATCCTTGTGTGAATTAGTTTCATTATTTTAGTACATGCTTCTTGATATAATCGGGTACATTTTGGTACATAAATCTTGTAAGATATTATGAACTCAGTAGAAAAGCTATTGGAAATACTTTAACCGAACCCTGAGTTTTTGCCCTACAAAACTTAGACCGAATCCGATATTTTTAGTACCAAATTCTTAAAGCAAATTTTGGTATTTTAGATCTAAATTCCCGATCTCAACAGCACCAAATTCTTCAAAAAATGGTGTATTTGGCAATAATTGTAAGTTCCAAATTTAAGGCCTTTAAGTGCTAAATTATTGAAAATAAATCTTGAGTATTGTATTATTAAATCTTCTGGTATAGGTTGTAAACTTTTAGTACTCATGTTCTAAACTTTATCGTGGACATTTTAGTACTCAAGTTTAAAAATGAATCGTGGATATTTTAGTTCTAATATTTAATTCAAAAGAAAAGTACTTAGGTTTTAAACTCAATCGTAGAAATTTTAGTACTCGTTTTGTAAACTGAATCGTTGCCCTTTCGTATTCAAGTTTTAAACTGAATCTTGGAAATTTTGGTACTCAAGTTTTAAACTGAATAGTGGTCGTTGAGGTACTCCAATTTTCAAGTAAATCTTGCAACTTTGAGTACTGAAGTTTTAAAATGAATCGTGGACCTTTTGGTACTTGAGATTTAAACTGGACCGTGGAGTTTTTAGTACTCAACTTTTAAACTCGATCTTTAGTGGATCATTTGTTCTTAGATTTAGACTTCATCGTGAACCATTAGTACTCAAGTTTTAAACTGAGTCATGGTTATTTTAGTATTCAAGTTTCAAACTGAATCGTTGATCTTTCAGAACTTGACATTTGGACAAAACGGTTAAATTTTTAGTACTCAAGTTTAAATTGAAATCGTAGATCTTTCAGTTCTTAAGTTTTAAATTGAATCGTGGTCGTTTAAGCACTCAAATTTTAAACGAAATCGTGGTGGTTTTAGTACTCAAGTTCTACACTCAATCGACATTTTAATAATCAAGTTTAAAACTGAATCGTGGATCGTTTATTTCTTGGGTTTTATTAAAAATTTTACTCAAATATTAAACAGAATGGTGGGACTCTCGGTACTCATTTTGCAAACAGGATCGCGGCCTTTTAGTGCTCACGATTTAAACTGAATCGTGGTCCTTTTAGTACTGGAATTTTGAACTAAATCGTTGCTAACATAATGAATTTACTTAGTACTAAATTTTTTAAAGAAATCATGGCCCACTTAGTACTCAAGTTTTAGACCAAGTTCTAAAGTTAAGGCTCGATTACTGAATGTCCAGTTAAAATTTAGCCGACAGTTAAATGAAATTAAGGTTGTTCCGAATTTGGAAAATTTTACCGCAAAAATATTTTTAAGAATTCCATAGTTTTGGTCCAACACTGCATGATTTAGTTGAAATGACAAAAATTTTTTTTGTTTTTTATATTTTTCCCATAATCAGCATCTTTTTATTTTCCAATTTCGCAACACCTTACTAGACATCCGGTAATTGGGCTTTATTGGTAAATTTTAAAACTAAATGGTAGACCTTTTTGCCAGACAGTTTCAAAACCGTATCTTGGATTTTTTTAGTAGTTGAAATTTAATAGACCACCTTTAATACTAAATTCTTTTTACAGATCATTGACCTTTTAGCAGTAAATTTCAAAAGCCAACTTGAATTTTAAAGTTTTTAATATAGAACCAAATTCGTTTAATAAATCATAAACCTTGTAGTACTAAAGTTTTTAAATAAATCAGGGACATTTTAAATTGAATTCCGGGGCTTTCTGTTCGGTACTAAAATTTTTTAGAAAATGTAAAAATCGAATCGTAAACCTCTTCATAGTAGTAAATTTAGTACTAAAAAATTAAAATAAATTATGAACCATTTAGTAGTTGAAATCCAGTTAAGAAACTTGAAGTAGCAAATTTACTACTAAACTCCTTTAATAAATAATGCACCGTTTAGTACCACATTCCTTAAATCATGGGCCTTTTAGTACCCAAGTTTTTAGCTGAATCGTATCCCTTTTTTGGGATAATTTTTTAAACCTGATCATGGAATGGTTTGTAGTAAATTTTAAATACCGAATTGTGGCCCTTTCATTAGTAAATTTTGTACTAAAAGTTTATTAAAATCCTGGAACTTTTGTTAAGAAAATTAGTACCAACGTACTGTATTTATTAGCACTCAAGTTTAAAAGCGAATCGTGTAACTTTCAGTAGTAAATTAAGCACTAAATTTTTTTAAAAAGCAATTAATGTTTAAGTAGTTAATTTAATAAAACATAGTCGTTATTTTTTGTACTAAATTATTTGCAAAATTTTTAAGTCGAATGCTGCGCTTCTAAGTGTTTAATATTGCACGAAGTATAAAGTAAGAAGTAAATTTTTAAACCGTATTGTGGAACTTTTGGTACTCAATTTAGTACAAAATTCTTTAACTGAATCCCACATATTTTCATTTTTTATTTTTAGCTCGAATTGTTTACCTTAAAATATTCAGTATATTACAATTTTTTTTTTTTTTAATTTCTAAACTTTAAGTATAAAATTTTTAGTATTATACAGGGTCCGCCAAATAACTTTTTTTGTTGAAAATGCTATAAAAAAAAACTACTGAATATTTTCTCAAATTTCTTTTTTTATTTGAAAGTGCAATCCTTCCGGTTAATAATGGAAAATAATTTTATTCATATGGCTGCCTCGGCTGGCCATGCAGTAGCCTACACGATCGGGCCAATTTTTAAGCACATTATCGATTGTGTGCAGCTGTATTTCACCAATGGCTTCACGAATATTCTCCTTTAAAGCGTCAATTGTCTCTGGCTTGTCGGCGTAACACTTATCTTTGGCGGCACCCCACAAATAATAGTCCAACGGTGTCAAATCGCAGCTCCGAGGTGGCCAAACGACATCAGCTCTGCGGCTGATAATGCGATCTTCAAAAACAGGGCGCAAAACATCGAGTGTAGCTTCGGCTGTGTGGCACGTAGCGCCGTCCTGTTGAAACAAAATGTTGCCAATATCCTCCTCTTCAATTTTTGTGAACAAAAATTCGTTCAACATGGCCCAATAACGATCGCCATTGACTGTAACGGCCACTCCTTGCTCATTTTCGAAGAAAAATGGCCCAATTATGCGGCTGGACCAAAATCCCACCAAACAGTGAGTCGTTTTGGGTGCACCGGCTTTTCAATGTATGAGTGTGGGTTTTCTGTGCGCCAAATGAGACAATTTTGCTTGTTTACATACCCGACAAGATCAAAATGAGCTTCATCTGAAAAGATGATTTTTCGCACACATTCTGCAACATTACCATGATTTTCAAAGTAATGTCGCAATATTTCCCAGCGTTGTTCAAGCGTATACACAACCATATTCGTTCAGCGGAAGGATAAAACTAATTATCTGTCAAATCAGACATGAGCTAAGTGTTACCATTCACGAAATAAGCACTAGTTGAAAAAAAAAACGTTAGATGGCGGACCCTGTATATTAAAACTGACTTTTTTTAAGTTTGTTCTAAATTGTCAGTAAAATGTTCAACAGATTTTTTTTAATTTTGTACTAAATTATCAGTAAAATTTTGTCGAACCATAATTTAAATTTTTTTATAACTGCAGGGTGGTGCAAAAGTTCTCTTCTTACTTTGTTAATGCCCTACGGGGAGAGGGATGGGTCGCAGGTGTTACGCAGGATAGGTCCAAATGGGACAGGAGCCAATCCTTAATCGGTATTTTTATTAAAAAAAACAACAAAAAAAACTGACCCGTCATTTTAACGTGGCGTTGTCACTGGAGGGGGGCCACAGTTTAGACACCTTTTGGTAGGTCTAACTCAAAAGCAGATGTCACCTATCTAACCTAAAGGAACATATCGAAGAACGAAGCAAAAACCGTAACCGAATCCGAAACTGAAACCGTGACATGTTAGCAAACTAGCCACACAGAATATATTATTGGACCTATTGCTATGAAATTAGTCACAAAGTAGTTCTAAAATAACAATACTATGACTGACTGACCTCTGTTATAGACATTAAAAAATAGAAAAACCGAATAACGGGGACATTTCTGACCCCACTTTTTAACACTCGAGTACGAGGTTGGGTCGCTAAAAAGTGAATTTACTTATTTCTTCTGTCATCTCTATCACATAGTCAAATTTCATTCAAATCTGAGAGAACCCATATTGGGTGTATAACTTAAAAATGCGGGATTCACAACAGGTGGCGTACCTTTACACATTGTGGAGGGTAAACATCTGTAATTTATTCTAATTTAATCATTGAATGAAATAGTTTAAACAATAAAATTTTTTCTTCGTAAATGTCGAACTTTGTACCAACAAAGCATCATTTTGCGGAAAGTTTTCCTCTACTTCTTTAATTTGAAAAAAAAGTAGAGCTGAAGCTCATCGATTTCTCACTGAAGCTTATCCTGTTCCATCGATTTTAAAGTGCGAGAGATGGTTTGTGCGATTCAGAAATGGTGATATTGACACGGAAGACAAAGACCGCCCAAGGTCAGCCATAAATATTTGAAGATGATGAATTGGTGGCATTACTCGATGAAGATTGTTGTCAAACTCAAGAAGAGCTTCCAAAATCGTTATGAGTCACTCAATTGATTCGTTTGAAGTGCGCATTTGCCGTAAAACGTCCGGAATATGAGCCCAGACATGAAGCTGTAATATTCCATCATAACAACGCTCGGCCACATGTTGCAAAATAATTTAGAAAATAGTGGTTGGGAAGTTTTGCCTCCCCCACCTTAAAGTCCATACCTAGCCCTGTCTCTACCATTTGTTTCGATCGATGAAGAACGCTCTCACTGGAATGCGCTTCACTTCAGGACAGGATATCCCAAACTGGCTGGATTCGTTCTTGGCCTCAAAAAATGAGCAGTTCTTTTGCCACGGAATCTAGAATTGCAAGAAAGATGGGGAAAAGTTCGTAGCTAACGATGGCAAATACTTTGAATAAATTTATATTGTACCAATGGTTCACAATTAATGCCCAAAATTTTCCAAAAATCTCGCATTTTTAAATTATGCAGCCAATACGGATGAGATGGGATTTTTGAAAATTCCTAACGGGAGGGAAAAGTCTCCTCCTTGACGACCTGCCCAAACCCCTTTGGCTAGAAACCTGAAAATTAAGACATGTGTTCCTTGGAGTATGCGCTAACTTACCGACATGGTAATTTTTGGAAACTTGGGCAGAAATTTTGGAAATCTCCCCCGTGTCAGCTTGCCCAAACTGCTGGAACTAGGAAGCTAAAACTCGACATGTAGGTTCCTTCTCCGATGTATACGTCCGCCAGGATAAGATTTTTGGAAATTTCCACCTGGAAAAAAGTACCCCTAAACCCTTTTGCTACAATCCTGGAATTTAAAATAAGTGTGCCCTGGGGTATGGGATAACGGGATCGATCCTTTAATTATAACTGACACCGCTTAACCCATAGCAATGGTAAATTAAATTACACCAGTCCTGTGATAAAATCTGCTTTAAACAGTCTCGGGATAGGTACGTACTTTGCGAGCAAATGACCTTTTATTTCCCGTAGGGTATGGCCAGCGGTGCTTTGTCTAAAAAAATATGCTTTATGGGCCTTTAATGGCGATTTTACTCTTGGCGATATTTTCCTTTAGAGCTGCACAGATATGTGACTTGTTCTTACAGACCAGTCAGTATGAAAAATCGAAGGAAAATGTTCAAAACGATCATATAAACCGAAGAAAATTATCAATATGAAAAACTAAGCGACCGAGCGTTCAATTATTTCGCAATCTTAAGAATAATGATATTCTTTGCTTGTAGATGCCAATTGAATAATTGTAATTTCATTTATATAAATTATAGTGTCTCTCGATGATTTTCGGCCCAACCTATATAATTTTAATTTTCTTTTTTTCTATTTATGTGTAAAACTTTGCTAGTTTTTCCCAAATTTTTTCATATAACAAATTTTTAATACGAATTTTAGTTTTGTTTGTATTAAACAACAGTATATTTTCAGGCAAAAGTTTACTTAAATAAATATAGCCTAGATTCATGGCATTTAAAACAAAGTAAAAACCTAGCATACACTTAGGCTTAATTATAATCATATACACTAGAAAAAAATTTAAACAAACCTTGTACAACGAGTTTAAAACATCTTTTGTTTTGCTTACCTAAAATGAAAGAAAGAGAAAAAACAAATAAACACAAGTTCTTTTATAAATTTTATAATTATAATTAAACAATGAAACAGAATGGAAAACAAAAGTAAAAGTATTTAAATAACACATATTTAAACAAATTAAGTTTAAACTTTAATTAAAAAAAATACAACATAAGGAAGGGAAATACATACACACAAACAATGCCACACAAATTGCAGAATAAAATTAAAACCTTTCATTAAAGTTAGAAAAAATTTTAAATGGAAAACAAACAAACTCAACATGTGTTTGGGAAGAAAAAACAACAACAACAAAATTGTTAACAACAACATATGTATTTAAATATTTTAAATATACAAAAACCTTAACATACTTTAAGGTGAAATTACAAAATGTTCCACACAAAAACAAATGGTCATAAGCTGACACAACGTAGCTGCTAATTTTTGTTTTAACTTGACATAACGATGCCATTTGATTGTTATATGATGGATGGACTCAATTGGCATACTTATCTTGAGTTGTAAAAAAGTCAGTTACTAGTTGTCAACTTATGACCATGAACAACCTCAAAATGTAGTAAGTAACACAATAACAACAAGAAAAGAGTTCTCAGAAAAATTAAACAAAAAAAATTCTATATAAGTTTCATTGTTTTACTTTCTCACTTATAATAAGACTACAAATAAATACTCTCAGAAACTTATACACTTACACACACACACACACACACACACATCGTACTTACATAGCAAAATTTTAAAAGTAGCAACATACCTTTATAGTAATTATTGTAAGTTTACTTTTTTGCAGGTATGTGTATGGATTTTATATTTTGCAAAACTTGTTCCTTAGTATTTTCCATATGAACATTGTTATATTAATGCAAGGATTTTGTTCCCTTCCAAACACACACACGCACACTCACTCATATACGCACTCAAACACAATAACATGAAAACAATGTTAAAACTGAATTTTTAAAATAAATGTTGTATACCACTTATCCACACACACACACACAGATTTTTTCATATGCTATAAAATAAAACCTTTATGGCACAATTCATTTTAATACTTTTGTGTGTAAAACAAAAACAAAGATGGTTAAAATTTTTGCAAAAATGTTTAGTGGGGAATAAAAAAAAAGTAAACCAAATAGAAAAAAAAATATTAAATAACTTGGTAAAGAAGAATACATATGGTGCAGTAAAATAGTAACAAACATACTTACAGTACTCATAAAATTTAAATGAGGAGCTTAACATACAAAAAAAAATCAACAAGAAGAGAAGAATCTAAAACAGAGATTATTTTCCGAAATAAACATATTTTTTCCAAGCGCCATAAGAGGTTTAGTAATTAACACTATTAAAGTAGTTGAAGTGATATAAAACAGTCGAACTGTAAATGCAGATACAGTGTTTAGTTTTCGGTAAGACTATTAAACAAACAAAAGCGTTAACCCCTTATTGCATGGCGTCACGTATCAGCAGGCACAATGCAAGTTGCTCTATTATTGTTAACCGCTATCTCACTGTGTGCCACAGTTCAAGAAGTTAAATTGCAGCAAAGAGTATACATATAGAGAGAGACGATCCTTCCTATGACTGTCTTATATTTTTAGCGAAGTCGGGCAAGCAAATTTTTTTTTTAATATTAATAACACATTTTGCTTGTGCCCGAGTTCGCGAACAAATAAAAAGAGAGCCGATTGAGCGAGACAGGGGGGATCGATACCCACTGATTACAGTTAAAGACTTCGGTTTTTGTATTTTGGTTCCTCATGCTTTGTGTTTTTATCGGCACACTGAGAGAATTATCCTTCATGATTAGGGTGACCATTCGTACAGATTTGATCAGTACATGTAATGATTTTTGGTCACGTGTACTGATGAAAAAGTCGTGTAATATTAAATTTGTTTAGTAAAAAAAAAGCCAAAATGCAAGTACAGAAAATCAGTTGATACAACAGTTATTTGACTGTGATAAAAATATTTTAATTATCCGGTTGTCAGCTACTGTCAGAATGATTCTGTTTTCTGAGTGTGGGAAACGACCTCAAAAACTGAAGATTTTTTCCTACAAAAATCCTTAAAATCTGAAGATATATATCGTATGTGGGTATTTCTATGGAAAAATTTTCGAATCATTTTTAAAAATGTTACGTGTTTTTGTAGAAAAACGTAGCCAAAACGTGAAGGTTTTCTATTTCAGAAATCATGCAGATATTAGCAAAGAAAAAAAAGATTTATTCTTACAACTAAATTTGTAGCCAATCAATTGGTTAATTACAGAAAGTTAGTTTAGACAATGTAATTAGATCGTGACGACAGAAATTCGTTGGACTGAATAAAAATTCGGAAGAATTAACATTCATACTATCCTGGTGTCATATTTGACTCCATTCGTAGCATAGCTATATTTCATCAATCTGTTACAAAAAAAAACTAGAAAAGGAATGGTTACAGATCATTGAAATTTCTAAATAATGGGTCCGTTTCCTGTACTTAAAAAACTGGATTTTTTTCATGCAAAAAAAAATGGTTTTGGTTTGGGGTCTGTATAGGAAGAAATGTGTAAGATTTTTTAGGATGGTATGATGGTTAACCGAAAAATTTTGTTGTCTTAACCAAACCATTCGGTTGACAACAAATTAGGTTGGCTGCATAATCATTTTTTGATGATGATAATGTTTTTTTAAAATTTGTAGCGATTTGAGTCAGAAAAAAATGGTCACCCTATTCATGATATTAATGATATAATTTCATAGAATTTTTTCCGTAGAACAAATGAAGAATTTCATTATTTATATAATATTTAATTAATATTATGAAATTTTTCATAACTTTTCTTTCATAATTTCATTAAAAAAAATTAATTGAATTTCATAAATTAGATCTTCATATGAAATTGTTCCATAGTATTTATTTTTTTTTTTTTTAATTTTTTTTATAAAATATCGTCATTTCCTGAGAGAATAATCTTTTATAATTTTTATTTTTTTTAACTAATTTTTTATTATTAATTTTGGACTATGAAATTTTTTTATAAATATTAATTTTTTCGAAACATTTTTTTTTTGAAACTTTTTAGTTTACATCCGTAAAATATGCTACGATTTTATTACGCCTTTTGCATTTGCTAAGTACTTTTTATTTATCCACTCCAGCCTAGCAACGACAACAACCAACTATAATAAATAATAGTAAATGAAATTGCTTTATAGATTTTATGAAGCTCTTCATTGGCTGAATGATTTATTCATTGGACGAGTGGCCTAGTAATTTTACGAAGAGTTTCATTAACTTTATGAACTTTTCATAAACATTGACTTTAATGAAACCTGTTCCATAGATTCTATGAAAAGTTTCAATGGACGAGTTCCAGTGACAATTTTCATTGAAACTATGAAGAAATTCATTATTGAAGTGATTATAATTCTCTCAGTGCACAATTTTTAATATTCATTAATATTTTGACATAAAAATTAACCCATCTCCCTCCACTAAAACTTACTATCAAGTGTAAATACTACTTTTCAACAATTTTTTTGCTGAAATGTTCAGCTAAAGTTAAGTTATATTTTTTAAGCACTAAACTAATTTTGAACTAATGTTTTACAAATTTATTTTGCTACAAAAATTGTGCTGATAACCGCATTTATAGCGTGGACGACAACCAGACAGACAAGATGTATATGTCGAAATACAGGGTTTTCTAAGCAATTACTTCACAAATCTAGTCTGCTTGGGAGTAGACTAGAAATTTTATTTTTTTAATTTTCGTTTACATTTTATGCTATTCTACCAGTCAATTAGTAAATTTGGAGTTAAAAGCCATTCCTTAGCCCAAAGTAATTAAAAAAAAAACAACACTAAACAATTTCTATATTTAAATTTTCAGCAAATAAATTAACTAAAGTAAAATTTCTCTATAAATTGTTTGATTTTTTGTCAGTCTACTAATATTCAGCAAAAAGTTTAGTGATTTCAGCAAGGATTTTTTTCATTTGCAATCGGCTAAGTGTTAGCAAAACTTTTGCTGAGATTACTATTTTTGTGGTAAAAATCAGCTCGCTGATTTTCAGCAAACATCTTTTGTTGAAATTATCAACTTTTTTGTAAGCACGCTCCTGACTAAAAATTTGCTGACACAGCAACATTTTTTGCTGACTTTACTGACTTTTTTTGGTGTACACTTGGGATTCTGTGCTAGTTGATATCAGGCTTTCGAAGCCCCGAATAGGAAAAAGTGTGTCGTATCAATGTCAAACGTACGGCAATTTTTATGCGATATGATACGCATAAAAATTGGAGAAACTTCTTAAATTTTTCCAAAAAGTGGGCGGGACCTACTGGTCAAATATTGAGAAATTTAGCGTTTATTTTTAATATGTACAGAAAAAATTATTGCCTACAAAATTTCAATTGAAACTTTGTTAAGTTCATTATGCCCTACACCACTACGTGCTGATGTGAGTAACAACAAAAAATAATGGACCTAGATCCACCTTTTAGTATACCAATCGACTCAGAATCACTTTTTGTTTCGATTTATCGATGTCCGTCCGTCCGTCTATCCGTCTGGCTGTCTGTACATGCATTCTTGTGCGCACTCTACAGGTCGCAAATATTAAAATATTTTGATGAAATTTGGTACACCGACCATGTTTAAACCTAGTACCCATATTAGGGTCTCCCTCAAAAATTTGCTTGTTTACACGCTGCAGGCCGAAAATACGAAGATATTTCAATGAAATTTGGTTCGCTGACTCCCGGTTTTCTCTTATTTTATCATTTTATATAAAATTTTGACACAAGTCCATTTTATCCAAACATTAGTTGGCTTTTAACCAGACTGGTGTAGGGTATTATATAGTCGGCATGCCCGACTTTAACTTTTTTACTCGTTTTTAGTTAAAAATTTAATCATATTAATTAAATTTTTAATTGAAAATGAGTATGGTGTCGAAAAAAAATTCAATTTACCATAAGTCCATAAGTAATTTGTGCTTTAAAAATAATATCTTTCATTGCTTCAAAAATATCCGCAAGCGTATTTTTGCTGCGTTTTCAGAAATTATTCTGAACAACTTTAAATAAATCACTTAAGTATTGCTTTAAAAGTGGTCTTAATAAGTGATTTTGATACCTACAGTAGTTTATTTCCCAACTGATAATCGCGTGTTGGATTCCCGGCGAAATCAATCATTTTTATTTTTTAGTATTTATAATTAACCAGCGCATCATGGCCCGCTACTTTGCTAGCGTATTTTACAAAAATGCATATTTTATGAAAAATGCATATTTTATGAAGATTGCATATTTTACGAAAAATATATATTTTACGAAAAATGCATATTTCACAAAAATGCGTATTTAACGAAAAATGCATATTTACGAAAAATGCATATTTAACGAAAAATGCATATTTAACGAAAAATGCATATTTTACGAAAAATGCGCATTTACCATAAATGCATATTTTGCTAAAAATTCCTATTTTACTAAAAATGCATATTTTACTAAAAATGCATATGTTACTAAAAATGTATATTTTACTAAAAATGCATATGTTACTAAAAATGCATATTTTACTAAAAATGCATATTTTATGAAAAATGCATATTTTACAAATGCATACTTATGAAAAATTCATATTTTACTAGAAATGCAAATTTTACTCAAAATGCATACATAACTTACTAAAAATGCATACATATTTTACTAAATATGCATACATATTTTACTAAAAATGCATACATATTTTACTAAAAATGCATAATTTACAAAAAATGCATATTTTACGAAAAATGCATATTTTATGAAAAATGCATATTTTACGAAAAATGCATATTTTACGAAAAATGCATATTTTACGAAAAATGCATATTTTACGAAAAATGCATATTTTACGAAAAATGCATATTTTACGAAAAATGCATATTTTACGAAAAATGGATATTTTACGAAAAATGTGAATTTACCAAAAATGCATATTTTACTAAAAATGCATATTTTACTAAAGATGCATATTTTATGAAAAATGCATATTTTATGAAAAATGCATATTTTACAAATGCATACTTATGAAAAATTCATATTTTACTAGAAATGCAAATTTTACTCAAAATGCATACATAATTTACTAAAAATGCATACATATTTTACTAAAAATGCATACATATTTTACTAAAAATGCATAATTTACAAAAAATGCATATTTTACGAAAAATGCATATTTTATGAAAAATGCATATTTTACGAAAAATGCATATTTTACGAAAAATGCATATTTTACGAAAAATGTATATTTTACGAAAAATGTGAATTTACCAAAAATGCATATTTTACTAAAAATGCATATTTTACTAAAGATGCATAATTTACAAAAAATGCATATTTTATGAAAAATGCATATTTTATGAAAAATGCATTTTTTATGAAAAATGCATATTTTATGAAAAATGCCTATTTTACGAAAAATGCATATTTTACGAAAAATGGATATTTTACGAAAAATGCAAATTTACCAAAAATGCATATTTTACGAAAAATGCATATTTTAACAAAAACGAATATCTGCGAAAAATGCGTATTTTACGAAAAATGCATATTTTAATCAAAATGCATACATATTTTACTAAAAATACATATTTTTCGAAAAATGCATATTTACCAAAAAAAAAATCGCATTTTATTGAAAATAAAATTCTATTAAATATACATAACATTGTATTATTCAAAATTGCATACTTTATATAAAATGTTAAATTTTCGAAAAATGTGTATTTTACAACGCGATTGAAAAAAATGATATGGAGCCATATAAAATTATATAATTATTAAATTATATAAAACTTTTTATTTAAAAGGCATTTTTTATGAAAAATGCAAATTTAAATAAACATCCATATTTTATTAAAAATATCATACTTTACGTAAATTGTAAAATTTTCTAAAAATGCGTATTTTACAAAAAAAACATCCATAACTTACCAAAAATGCATACATTTTTTACAAAAAATGCATATTTTACTTTAAGTGTTCCGTTGCTCCTGATTCTTTTCACAGTGTTTTGAAGGGCTATCATGTTTTTTTCATTCTTCGATATAAAATTGTTGATTGAATTCTACTAAATCGGAAAGTTAACTTGAGACCTAACTGATAAACCAAAAGTTTGACTAAAAAAAAAATAACCCGAAAAATACTCAATACTTAAGTAATTTTTGAATGTTGTTAAAAATTACTTTTAAAAAAGCAGTAAAAATACACATACGAATACTTTCGAAGCAATGAAAAATTTAGTTTTATGATATAAAGACGATATTAAAGGATTTTCGAAATGGTTTTTATACCTTTTTTATTTTATTTACTCATACTTTCCCTCATAGTAGGGAGTTCATAAAACCCTCTTTTACTACCCCTATTAAATTTTAATACTGTCAATCATATTCTACTTTTTCAAAAGAATTTCATGTTGTTAGTAGCAAGCTTATAAATTTAATTTAAATTAAATTGATTTAATTATTTTTTTTTTCTTTTTTGTTGAATCACATTGTTTTCCAACTGTTGCCTGTCGTATGTTCTACATGATTTTGCGTTCGTTAATATTATATATTTTCTTCGTCTACATCACCATCGTATTGTAACTATCATCTATCTTACATATTTTGTAGTTCTTTTATAATATATTCGAAAATGGTAGTTGATTGCTGGTGACATTTATCAAATTTATTATGATAAATAGCATATGTCTCAATATATGTCAAAACTACAACCACAGCGACTCTGATGCGGTGAATATTTTCTTATAAAATGTTGAAAGTGGCGACCACATTGAAGAGCACGACTATCCCTGTTTTCAATAGTTTTTTTTTTTTTTGGATTGGATTATTGTGTAAATTCAGTCTGTATAATTTTATTAAATATGTTTTTGTAATTTCATTTTCTTCTTTTATATGTTATCAAATATATGGATTATATTGTCATATAATTTAAATGTATTTTTTATCGAATCATTATTAAACAGTCACATTAATGGTCGTATACGACTTATCAGTCTATCTGATTGCTATTATATATTTAATGATAGTAATATTATGTATTCTGTTGTTTTTTTTTTTGTTATAGTATGTACAGGGTGATGACTTTGACAAACTGTTGGTCGAAATATTGGCTTGCAAGATTGGCCGACTTAATAAAGGACAACATTTCAAAATTTTCCAGAAATGTCATGAAAAATGTAACAAGAAGTCCCAAATCTAGCCATTACTTTTGGCGAAAAGCCGCCGCCAATTAACAAATAATATATTGCGACTTGCTGGAAAAATTGGAGGAAAGGAGGAAAGAGGGATCAGGGTTTAACCCATTTGATTTAAATTTCCCTACATTGTAAATATCTGCAAAGATATCTGCAGGGAGTTTATTCCACACAAGCGTTGTTCACAGTGTTGCCATTTTTTTTTAAATCCCCCTTTTTGCCCCAAAACACCCCTAGATTTACTCTACCATCAAAAAAATTCCTCTTAAATTCTTTTTTTTTTTTTCAAAAAAGAGGATAATTTTTTGAGTTTTATTTCAAAGGTATTAATTTTTATTTCCTTTTTAATCAAAAAACATTAACAATTCTTTTTTTTTTTCTTCTGAACAAATTTACCAACTTAGCAAATAAATGCATAAGTTTGGCGACACCCTGTATATTTAAGATGATTATTTTGTATACATATTTAAATAGATAAACTGACAGTCGTTTTAATTATAATTAATGACATTTCGATATGTTGCTACAACAAAAAAAAAAAAAAAGAATTAAAGCATATTCAATTTAATACTATCGTAATAATTAAAATACTGAAGTCAAAATGTGTAACCGCAAATTACAATAATTGCCAACACTTCGTATGGTTAAAATCAAATAGACATTCAGAAGTTTGAGTTCAATTGAAAATTAATCAATCAAAATTTTAATCATTTACTTATAAATTTATAAGTTTCATTTATAAAAATGTTAATTAAATAGATTTCATTTGAATATTGAATTTTTTCATTAAATCGAATTTATAACAAATTGGATGTAGGTACACACAAAATAATAAGTCTGTTGGCGGAACAGAAAAATTTGTTACTTTAACAAAATTTATTGCTGTTTTTTTGATTTTAAAATTTAACAAATCTAAACTTAAGTAACAAATTTGTAAAACTTCAGTTTTATCTGTAATTATACTGAGTCGTAGAATTTATCCAAATTTAGGGTCGCGGGACCCTCCCCGGGCCGAGTACATATCATGTGAGGGCATATAAGGGCACTCTAACGGAGCAAACATTTTGTCCGTTTTACTCTATCTCGCTTAGTTTTCGAGATATGGGCCATTTTATGAATTTGCAAATTTTTATTAAAAATTCCCGAGGGTCCAAGGCCCCGCCAAGGTTCATTTTTGGATATAGATAACCCCTTTCGCTGGGGTATTGTACGGTTAGGGGTAATCGAAATGTTCATCAATTTTGCTCTATCCCTCTTAGTTTTCGAGATATGGGCCATTTTAAAAAATCGGGAAGGAAAGAAATAGCGCCATCTTTAAAATTTCGGATACATTGGTGGCGCCATCTACCGGGTAATAACAGCAACACGAAAATATTATATTTTAACAATAAATTTTGTAAAATTAAACGAATAGGTTCTTAAAAATTAGTTTTAAATAATTTTGAAAATTAACATTCAAAATTAGTTTACGTACTGAGAATTTTTAGTATTGTGCTAAATGAAGATAACTAAAATCTTTGCTTATATCGGTGTTTCAACTAAAAATTTTTTAAAAATTAGCCAAATCGATTTGAAACCTGTTTGAAAGATGTTTCTACTGATCTATAATTTTAAGGGTACACTAAAAAAATAAGTTAGTAAAAAAAGTTATTAAAACGTCTTGTATATTAAGTGTACTAGTTTTCAGCCAATTTTTGTTGAAATTTCGTTTTCAGCAATAGTTTTAGTTATATTTTTTTAGCACTAAACTAATTTTGAACTAATATTTTACTAATTTATTTTGCTAAAAAAAATGTGCTGATAACCGCATTTATAGCGTGTCGGACAACCAGATAGACAAGATGTAGATGTCGCAGCTTGTCTGGATGTAGTACAGACAACGGAAATGATAAAAAAAAGAAAAACAACTACACAATTTCTATATTTAAATTTTCAGCAAATAAATTAACTAAAGTAAAATTTCGCTACAAGTTTTTTGAGTTTTTTTCAGTCTACTAATATTCAGCAAAAAGTTTAGTGATTTTAGCAAGGATTTTTTTCATTTGCCTGCGACTAAGTGTTAGGAAAACTTTTGCTGCACACAAAAAAATATTGTTAAACTTTTTTCAATTAAAACGATTTATTAAATTATTTCAAAAGGTGTCAATTAAAAATTAATTCAATAGATTAAATAATTGCTCAAAACTGCAATTTGCTTCCCATTTTTTTTATTCTATCACTCAAAAGCATTTCATAAAAAAAGAGAAAAACATCAGCATATTGTTGTTGTTTTTATTTGTTTTATTTATGTGGTTGCTTTTATAAATGTTTATGTATTAGTAACAGATATTTTAAATTCATTTTTATAAAATTTTAAAAATTCTCGTTAAGTTTATTATTTTATTTAGCTAAATATTTTAATTTTGCATTTTAAATCTGAATATTCATTTATTCTAAAACATTATTGTAAACAAATAATGTAACTTTTGAAATTTTGTTTAATAAAATCAATATTTTAGTTAAACAAAAAAATCGCAAAAAATAAATTAAAAATTATTTTAAATAATATTTTATTTAGTTTTCAACAAAAACTTTTTTTTTTAATTTTCAAAAAAATTTTGACAGAGTCCTTGTGCCTCAGAAGAAAAACGAAAACTAATTTCTGCGAGAGAATTTTCATATAAGTATAAATAAATCTATCAAATGAATGAAAATTGCTTGCGCCTTTTATTTTAATAAAATTCAATGTTATGAAATTCAAGCTAAAAATAAAGAAATATATTTTTTTATAGTTGGCATGACAACTACCACTTTATCCAGCTGATTAGAGTCTTATTTAGAATTTATACAATATTGATCAATTTTTAATCCAATGGATTAATTTTTAATCAAATGCATATAATATGCTATTTAGAAGGTATACGATATTGATCAATTTTTAATCCAACGAATTAATTTTTAATCATATATATAAAAAAACTAATAAAAATCCTAATCAAATGTATCACTATTTTATTGAAAATTTATTCAATTAAAGAGCTACAAATTTGTAATGGAATGGACAATTTTTGTGATTGGAGGAATTTCAACGATAAAATTGATTGAAAATGCGGTTTTCATGATTGAATTTAGTTTTTATTTTTTTGTGTGTGAAGATTACTATTTTTTTTGGTAAAAATCAGCTCGCTGATTTTCAGCAAACCTTTTGCTGAAATTACCAACTTTTTTGGAACCACGCTCCTGACTAAAAATTTTCTAACTTAGCAACATTTTTTGCTGACTTTATGACTTTTTTTTTTAGTGTTTACAAACACCGTATTGAAGGAATTTTTTCTAAGAACGGCAAAGCTGTATTATTAAAATTCGAAAACTTTATGTAATACTCAATTCTTTATTAAATATTTCTTTGTATTCTCTGCTTTAATAAAATAATATTAAGCCTTAAATGCATGGTATAGCCATTTGGCAACAAACCGGTTTTTTAATAAAAAAAAACCCACTTGATGCACAAAACTGCATTTTTGGGGATTAGGGGCCCCTTCTGTACATAGAGTTCCTATAGATTAGCACAGAATTTTTAAACAGTTAGAGTAAAAATCTTGGTTTTGCTCTGTATATTTGTGAAAAATCTAAAACACGCGTTTTTTTTAAAAGAAAAAAAAAAAGAAAACAAGAAAACAAAACACAACACAACAATTCAGTCCAATACATCAAATGTATTTTTTTTAATTAAAAATATGAATAGAAAAAAAAAAACGAATGGCAACAAAACATAGCAATGCAGTCCAATTACATCACATGTATTTTTTTTAATTAAAAACTAAAAAAATGTATTTAAAAAAAATTAACCAATTAAAATTAAACAATGGCCAAGTTAACAACTAATCTTTGTTTGACATATAATCAGTTATATTTGTTTGTTTTTTTGGTTTCTTTAAATCCGAAATATCATTACGGAGAGCCAAAAGATTACTTATGTGCTTAGTTGAAAACAATTCACTGTTATTGCACCATTTTATTATATTATTTACGCTTTCAATGGCTGTAGTATTAGAGACAACTGATGATACTGCAACAACGTCGTCTTCGCTGCTATCTGAAGACTCACCATCGCTACTGAGAACATAAACAGATCCGTCATCAAACATATCTTCATTCCATCTGTCGATGTCTTCTATACCGATGCAATCTTTGGGAGCTATTTCTTTTAAAAGAGCTTGAGTTATCTGAATAACTTCGTTGCAGTCCTGATCTATTTGCAACAATTGTGCTATTGGCACGTCATCGTCGCTGTCGTATTGGTTAGAGTCCCAATTGGACAACTTTGACCAAGATTTCTTCATAACACTTTGTGGTACCGCATCCCAAGCTTGTTTCAGTAATAATATAGCATTGCGGATCGAATGGGATTTCAAATGATTCTTCAGTTCACCACCTTCAGCAATTAACTGAGAAAGAAACATACTTCTGTAATTGAGCTTTGTTAACTTAATAGGGTTTTGATCCATTGGTTGTAAAGCTGCTGTCACATTTGGTGGAAAGAATAATGCAACTATGTTTCCATCATCACTTTTAAAAAGTTTCTCAATGGGTGTATGAGCGGAGCAATTATCTATAAGCAAAATGGCTTTCGGAGGCAAATTATTTTCCTGTGAAAAGCGGATCACCTGTGAATTGAAAAAAATTTTAAAATTATGTACTGAACCTGAAATCAATATTTTTGTTTACCTCTTTAATAAATATTCCGTGAAACCATTCGTGAAAAATCCGAGAAGTCATCCAAGCATTTTTTGAAAAGTTGTAATGCAGAGGATTATTGAAATTTTTAAAACACCTGGGTTTTTTTGCTTTTCCAATTACCAATGGAACTAATTTGTGTGATCCATCAGAGTTTGCACCAAGTAGGACTGAAATTCTGCCTTTTGGAATTTTATGTCCAACAACGTTTTTTTCAAAAGCAGAGACATAGGTTCTGTCTGGTAGGCAACGAAAAAATAATCCGGTTTCGTCGACATTATATATTTGTGACTCCATTAAACCCATCTCAGCGATCTTTGCACGATATCGATGAATAAAAGGAGTGACTGAAGCAACATCACTGGAAAGAATCTCGCCACAAATTTTTAAAAAACGGATACCGTGTCGCTTCTTAAATTTGGTAAACCATCCATCACTTGCCCGGAATGCATTTTCATCTTTATCGGGATATTCCTCTCTAAATATTTGTTTAGCTTTCTCTTTTAATATTGGCCCAGTCAATGTACACTTTTTTTCTCGTTGATTTAAAAACCACTCATACTTTCCATTTTTGGATATTCATCGCTGTGCAAAGATTTATTGTTTGCCTCCTGATATGTGTTTGAAACAACATTTAATATTGCTGTTCTATGTGATTTGATGTAGCTGATTGAAGATGTTGTCACATTAGAATCTAGGGCTAACCGGTTCCCTTGAACGCCTTTGTCAAGCTTTTCTAATATTTTGACTTTAGTTTCCAATGATAAAGTGTTTTTTTTACGTTTATTTAACATTTTAAATGATACAATTTCACTATTTAATAGAGACTGCCAAATAATATGTACACGCTTATCTAATTTCACAAATAAACTAGCCAAAAATGTACATAAATGCGACAAAAAAAAACAAATAGGGAAAAACATATATAATTTGGTGATTCCCCTTTTTAGTTTTACTTTATTCAAACAGAATAAAAATAAATTGGGGATTTCCTGTGTATTCAAATAACAAAAAAAAAAAAAAACGCTCAGAAATTAGAATTTTAAATTCGAATTTCAGAGCGTTTAATGTATTGCAAACATTGATTCTAATTTCTGGACGTTCGAATTACTGAAAGCTCTAATTTGCGAGCGTCTACTGTACAAAAGTCTGTTAAACACGATCTGATTAAATTGAACTAATTTTACTATTATTTTCTCTTAAAAAGCCCGTACAAATAATTCTGATGAAATAACAGGAAATAGTACATGTATTTGCGCCAGCACAATTTTGATCTATTTGTACAGGCTTTTTTTTATGAGTGTACCTGAAGAAGTTGGAAAAACTACCAGCGAAATGTTGGAATAGAAATAAAAATAAAAAAATGAAATGAGAACATAAAATTCTCATTGAGTTTGTAATTTAACCCTATAAATATTTCTAGAAATTCTAAAAACGTCGTCCCCTGGCGATTTTCTGAGGCAGGAATAATATCCGGATAGGGAATTACCATCAACAGATTATTTTTCACAATTTGTTAAAAAAGTTTTAGGATTCAAGCACATTTAATTCCTTTATTGATTAAAAATGTCTATGATTCAAGGTCAAGGCCTGTTTAGAGATTTCTAAAAAATTTCAAAGATAAGAAATGTTTATTCTTCTTCTTAACCTCAAACCTACTTAATTAAAATTAATAAAAATGCATATAAATTGCAATATTAATTACATTTGGTCTATATGACGCGTTTGAAAAAACAACACTTTAGTAGAAAAATAAAAATGCCCTGCTGGCAGTCCGTCTCCGATATCCACAAATTGTCTGCACTTGTATGTAAAAACCATACGTCAGTGTGGCAACATTTGTGAAAAAGGTGACAAAGAGGATATAAGAAGATAAACAAAAAATCTAAATTCGAATGTTTGTATGTCTGTTTGATCACTTCTGAGAGTAAATTATCATATAGAGACAATCTGACAATTAAATATAAACAATAATACAATTTTATGGAAAATCACTGATGAAGCCTGTCCATAAAAAAGGCAGAAACTAGATCTAGTCTGATTTGCAAATTAATAATGTGTCTATAACTGTGAAAAAATGGTTATTCTTCTTCTTAACCTCAAACCTACATAAGAAATTTTAATTTCTTTGATTTAACTGAATTTTAATTTTTTTTTTTTTTGTGGTTAAATATGGTGGTTTTTGTTAATTTTTTAAATTTATATTCAATTTTCTAAGAACTTTCTAAAGCAAATGTGGTTTATAGTTGACTCAATTTTAGTGAGTTATAACAATTTTTGTTTCTTTCTGCATGAGTATGTAAATATGGTTTTCCTCTTCTTTAAATTTAGTTTTTTTTTGTTGTCTCTTTGATTTTAGTTTTTTTTTTTCTTTCAACTAAAAATGTTATAAACTCAGGATGTCCATTAGAGTGTCCCTTAAAAATAGATTTGTCATTACACCCCCCAGTTTTATTGGAAATGGTCCCAAATGGAAGAAATCGACTTTTTTTTGGAAAACGTTCACCCGTGCCGAAAGTTGGACGAAAATGGCCCCTTTTGGAAAAAAAGTGTATTACAGAAGACGCTCGCAAATTAGAGCTTTCAGTAATTCGAACGTCCGGAAATTAGAATCAATGTTTGCAATACATTAAACGCTCTGAAATTCGAATTTAAAATTCTAATTTCTGAGCGTTTTTTTTTTTTTTTTGGTTATTTGAATACACAGGAAATCCCCAATTTATTATTATTCTGTTTGAATAAAGTAAAACTAAAAAGGGGAATCACCAAATTATATATGTTTTCCCTATTTGTTTTTTTTTTTTTTGTCGCATTTATGTACATTTTTGGCTAGTTTATTTGTGAAATTTGATACGCGTGTACATATTATTTGGCAGTCTCTATTAAATAGTGAAAGTGTATCATTTAAAATGTTAAATAAACGTAAAAAAAACACTTTATCATTGGAAACGAAACGAAAAAAAACGTACAGAAATTAGAATAATTCAGAAATTAGAATTGCCTCAAAAACAAAGCGGTTCTAATTTGCGAGCGTCTACTGTACTATTAAAAATTCCCAAAATTCGAAATTTCGAAAAAAATTATTTTTTATTCCATTTATTCATTTATTCATTTAGTATAGTCAAAATGATTCATACATGGAATTTTGACTTCATCGGATATCATTAACCCACTTTAACCTGGAATCCAAAATGACCCACAAATTTGATAAAAATGCAAAAACGTCTTTTTTCTTTAATTAATTTTAAAGATTTTTTAAAATGCCTAATTTGGAGATCTCGATTGCTATTTGTACCACATAATAGTTGATATTAAAGAAAAAAAATAAATTGGAAAAATGATAATTCGAGTTTGTGTATGGAGCGACTGCTTTTCAGGACATTTTAGAAAAATTGCTCATTTATTTTATTCTGTAAATTTCCTAGTGGGGTGTTTTTGGCCAAAAGTATGGATTTTTCTTTTTATAAATTTAATGGCATAACAATCTCGTAGTCATAATTAATATTAAGTTCCATGGCTCTTTTCTAACTCCAGGCCACTAAGGGTTACATTTTTTTTAAAGAAATGAAAAGATAATTATAATCTAAATAAATTTGAGTGCTGTTTTTCCGAAAACCGTGTAAAATTTGATGAAAACATTAAAATTTTTAAAATTTTTGACAAAATGAGCAATTTTTGTAAAATGTTCTCCAAACACAAACTCGATTTATCATTTTTTTTTTTTTTTTTTTTTTTTTTTTTTTCTTTAATATCAACTATTATGTGGTACAAATAGCTATCTACATCTCCAAATTAGGCATTTTAAAAAATCTTTAAAATTAATTAAAAAAAAAAATACGTTTTTGCATTTTTATCAAATTCGTGGGTCATTTTGGATTCCAAGCTAAAGTGGGTTAATGATATCCGATGAAGTTAAAATTCCATGTATGAATCATTTTGACTATATTAAATAAATAAATGGAATAAAAAATATTTTTTTCGAAATTTCAAATTTTGTGAATTTTTAATAGTAATACACTTTTTTTCCAAAAGGAGCCATTTTCGTCCAACTTTCGGCAAGGGACCATTTGGGACCATTTCCAATAAAAGTGGGGGGTGTAATGAACGAAAATCGACAAATCGCTATTTTAAGGGACAGTCTAATGTCCATGTTTTAGACTTTTTATTTTACAGTTATCAATATAAAAATTTAGAAAAAGAAAAGACGACAAGTCACTAAATAGTAATTTTCTCTTACGTTAACGCTTGACCTATATTAAGGCTTATTAAACATTTCATTTATTTTTGTGTTAAAATAGTTGGAGGATGTATTTTGTGAGGATGTGTCTTTCTCTGTGTGAGTAAGTAGTACGTGTAATGATAGTAATCATTTTTAGATATAGAAAATGATGAACATGTTATTACATGCCATGTTGATAATAACGTATCTAATGTTGACTATAATAATGGTGACGATAATGATTGTGGTTTAGTTTCCCACAACATGCCAGTCTTACAAGGAAACTGCGTGGCGGTATAACTACAGGGTTTTTTTTAGCTCCTTTTTAAAAAGGGACAAAAAGACCCGTAAATTAAAAAGTTAAGGAGTTAAAATTTTTCACAAAAATGTTCCTCGTAGTATGTTACATAAGTTCGCTCGACACATCCCATACCTAAAATGGAAGATTTACATGGTTTTCTATGCCGATTCACAATAAACATTTGCAAATGGGGGGCAAACATGGGGCCTAACGTAAACTTTGAAAACGCCGATACACGTATTTTTTTGTCCCCTCTTCCAGAATCAGTTGTTAGAACGTTGTTATTTTTTTTTTTGTACTGTACAGGGTTATTTTTTAGTCCTCTACAACATATCCAAGCTGCATTAGCATCTACCATGTACACCACTGTGTAGTTTCCTGGTAAGTCTATTATATGTGGTGTAAGAATGTGTGCTAACCACCATAATGCGCACTGGTTTGTCGTATGTAAAACTTTCACACAATTTCATGAAATATCCAATGTGAAATTTTACGAGAAATAATTTATTAAATATTCTGTGGTTTGTCAGATAACATTAACTTAGTTAAGTTTCAGTAACGGAAATATCCTTTTTAAATTAGAGTTGCAGGAAGATATTACATTAAATAGTTTTAACCAATTATTTAACTGTCCAGTTAATTTTTGAAAACGCAAAACAAAATTTACAAAACCTAAAATAAATTCTGAGTTAAAGATTGGAAATTAATATATAGCAAATATAAGCATTAAAGTGTTAACAAGAAATAAATCAGTTTATTTCTCACTTTTATCTGAATTTTGTGTCCAGGTAGACAATATTTTTTTAAGAGTGTCGTAAAAATGCTGTTAGCACGGTAAACTTATGACATTCACTTATTTCGGTAGTCTCATTCGTAACACATGAGGTCTGGCCAGACCCACTATGTAATACATCGGGTCTATATGTAACCCAGGGAAAAAAAAGAGATGCCGAAGCAGTAGAAAAAGCACTACAATTGATGATCTAGATGTACTTCTTTTTTAA
Source organism: Leucophora obtusa (assembly GCA_949987735.1). Classification (NCBI taxonomy): domain Eukaryota; kingdom Metazoa; phylum Arthropoda; class Insecta; order Diptera; family Anthomyiidae; genus Leucophora; species Leucophora obtusa. The sequence continues at coordinate 347,780,495 of OX465295.1, read as the reverse complement.
CATAAACCCTATTGATTTTAACATTGAGTTGTCATAGGAGAGGAGTACTCCGACTTTAACATTTTTTCAGTACTTTTTGAACGAGTGCAAAGGAAGCTCTTTTTCACCAATTGAAAGTTAAAAAAAAATTCTTCACAAAAAAAATTATATTTTTTTTTATTTTACAAAAGTTTTTTTATTGCCGCCACCGGGTATCGAACTTGCGACCTCACGATTGCTAGTCGCTGAGCTCTACCGCTGAGCTATTCTTTGATATGAAAGTTGACTGACATAATAACACCACTTTGTTAATGCGAGATATTGTTCCTTTATTTCTTCAATAAAATACTTATTAAACAAGTGTAAAAGGTGCACTCCAATTCAATATTGGTTTCAGTACTATTTTTACAGGTACATAAAAATCAATTTCTCGACATTTTTTTTATATATACATATTTTTTAAATTTTAAAAATTAAAAAAATATTGAATTTAAACAAATTAATTATAAATATTAAAAAAAAATTTTAAAAAAAAATTTAAAAAAAAAAAATAAAAAAATATTGGTCCCGCCGGGAATCGACCCTCTGTTTGAAAATGACAAATGATACCAAAATCACTTTTTACGATCACTTTTAGAGCAATTACTCTTTAGAAGCAATACTTAAGTGATTTTTTGGTTGTGGTTCAGAAGTAATTCTAAAAAAGCTGTAAAAATGTAATAACGGATACTTGGGAAGCAATGAAAGAAGTGATTTTTTGAAGTTGTTCAGAATAACTTATAAAAAAGCAGTAAAAATACACTAACGGATACTTGTGAAGCATTAAAAGAAGTAGTTTGTAAAGCACTACTACAATTTTTTTTTGCTGGGTAACAAATAGGTGGCGCCACTAATGAAAAATCGATATGATTTTTTGGAACTACACTTTAACAAAAAAATCTGTAATGGCTACTGAAAATGTTGCTGTTATTACGGAAAATTTAACTGTTTTGAGCCGAGCGGTATTTTTTTGCTAATTTTAGCAACACATGTCTGCTGATCTGTTGTACAATAAAATTAGTAGAAAAAATTAGTAGCCGCTACTAAATTTTAGTCAAATTTATGTAAACTGCAATTCAAATTGCTAAAATCAGATAAAAAACTTACTAAATATCAATAATTTTAATACAATGAAATTAGTATAAATAATTAGTTGCAGCTACTAAATTTCAGTGAATTGTTATAAACTGTAACTTAAAATCAATCTGCTGAAATTAGCAAAAAAGTGTACTAAAAAATAAACAAATTGTAAAATCTAAAAAAAAAATTAATTAAAAAAAAATATTTTTTTTTCTTCCGATTGTAACAAAAGCGTATTATTACTTCATAGTATTTACTTGAAATTTGGAGTCAAAATTGCAAACGGTTCTTCAGTTATTAGTTTTTTATGCATTGGAGATACAATAAAATTTTCTGAGTGTTATTTCCAAACTAAGAATATATCAATAGTAACAAATATAAACTAAACAAGAATTGTAAAAAATCAACGAATTCTTGTAAATAAAATTTTTTAAATTAGTATATTTTTCTGCTAAATTTAGCACTCGGTTTTAAAAAATTACTAAAAAGTTTTAATGAAATCAGCAGCAAAAATTAGTAAAAAAAAATCCGTAATTTGTAGTAAGAGAATAGCAAACGTAATTAGCAAAAAAAAATTGTACTAAAAGTCAGTATAAAAATAGTAAAGAGCGAATAGAAACTGTTTACAAATTTTTTTTACTAACTTTTTTTATCCGAGTGTACCCAGCTTTAAGTATTTAATAAGTTTTTCTTTATTAATCATTTGTGAATATTCTTTTTGCCAAATTAGCTTAAAAATCTTTAATTAGGCTATTTTAAAACTATTTGAATAACACTGTTAATGTGTATTTACGCAAAAGTTTTTCCCACGGTGGGATTTCGATAATCCATAGAAATGGCCAAGGCAACTCTGTTTCAAGACTAGTTGGTGTACTGTGGTTTAGGTTATCATGTTGTCTTGAACGTTATTTAAAAGATTTTGTGCTGCCCTTTAATTCAGATTAAATTTTATGAAAATGCTGATGCAAAAGATGTGATTCTATTGATGAAATGAATTTAGTGGATGTTTTAAGATTTTGCAAATCCGATTAAGAGATTTTATCAGATTTACAAACTATGGAAATAAATGAAGTTTTCACTTTTAATGCAAGGTGCTCTAGATTCTTGATTTACAATAATTGAAATAAGCTAATATGATTCTAAAGCGTTAATATGGTTCAAGTATATGAATAAATATGAATTTAAAAAAACTGTGTTTTTGCTAAAACTTAAATTTGCAAATATTTCAAAAAGTAGAGCTTATTTAAAACATTCGTAAAGTTCTTTCTAAAATCTATCAGAATTGATGTACAGCATATCCGATGCATTTTTAGTGTTGTACTGTGTTATTTCTTTTATTTTTAATTTTTATTTAAATTCCCACACCTTCGCACATGTGAAAACAACAGCTATTTCCCATTTTACTCTTCATTAACAAATAAATGTGCAAATTTTTGCCCACATTTTTTTTTTTTCTTGAAATTTCCCAACTGAAGTGTTAAGTTGTTAACTGCACGTACCAGAAAAGAGGTGAAATTATATTAATACAAAAAAAAATGAAGAAATTCTCAAAAGCATGAACAATTTCAACACACTACACACGAGTATTATACAAAAAAACAATGAGTTGTGAAAAACAGCAAAGAAATTTAAAAGTGAATCACATTCACACTTAATTGAAAATTCACACCAATGGGCATAAAGTTTGGAAAACAAAATCTAAGAAAAAGAAACAACAACAACAGAAACAGAAACACAAATCTTAATCGGCGTAAGATGTATTGAAACATGCAGAGTAATTAAATGGATGCCTATTTTAAAGAAAATAACAACAACAAAAACTTAAGAAAATAAAAATAAATAGTGAAAAAATATATTTTTGTAAAATTCGCCTTAAAAAGTAGCAGCACTGTTTGACTTAAAATGTGTGTGTTTTTATAGTTAAACGATCATATGTTAGTGTTAAATGATTTTTAAAGCTGAAAGATGTGTTCAACTGGAGAACTCATAACAACCCAGTATATAACGAAGGTGAACAACTATGATTCAAAGTTTTGTAAATTTAATCATTTTTAACTAAACCTTTAACCGGCAAGACCAGCTCTATACTTATGGAAAAAAGTCTGTAAAAAAACTTAGTTAAAACTACTAAAAATTAGTAAAAAATGATGCTAAAATTAGCAGTTTTTGCTATATATTAGTAATATTGGAACAGCAAAAATAAAACTGTGAAATATACAGAATTTTAGTTATATTAGAGTTAAATTTTTGTTAATGCAAAATAGCAAATTAACCTGCTAAAACCAGCAAAAACTTTTGCTTAATAATTTGTAGCCTAAAAAATCACAAAAAAAAATTTTAATTTTAAAAAAGTTTTTTTTCGATTTTTTTTAAATGCAAATAAAAATCGAGCCTTTTGAAAACAGCAGTTTACAAATTTTTTAGCGAATAAATTTAGCTTAAAAATAACATAAATTTTTTGTGAAACCTGCAGAAAATTTTTCTAAATATTAGTAGACTAAAAATACCAAAAAGAAAACTGTTATATATACAAAATTTTTATTATTTTTAAGCTAAATTTTGTTGAATGCAACGAAAAGTCCATCCTGCTAAAATCAGCTGAAATATTTGCTAAAAAAAAATTGTGAACTGCTGTTTTCAAAAGGCTCTATTTTATTTGCAAAAAAATAAAAAAAAAAGTTTCGTAAATTCCATTTTTTTGTGATTTTTTAGGCCACTAATTATTTAGGCAAATGTTTTGCTGGTATAATAATAACACTATGCGACAGTCAAATTCGGGATGGGATGAAACCAACGGGAAATGTTATATCGGTCAAAAACAAGTTATACGTGTCCCGGCGTTTCGCTGGGTCACCCCTAGGAATCGATATATATCGATTTGACCTTTGGTGGTCTTTGACATAACTCGAGAACCACTAGTCCGATTTTGCTCAAACAATTTTAAAAAAATTAAAAATTACAATTCCTTTAATCTGTTCATATAACGTTTTTCTATATACTCAACAGTTTTGCCGGTAAAAATAAATGTTTGTTACCGCTACCATAAAAATCAATAACCTTTTGTTTATTACTTTTTTTTAATATTTCAGGCAAAAAATATTTTTTTCTTCATACATTTATTTTTACCGGCAAAACTGTTGAGTATATAGAAAAACGTTATATGAACAGATTAAAGGAATTGTAATTTTTAATTTTTTAAAAATTGTTTGAGCAAAATCGGACTAGTGGTTCTTGATATATCTCGATTCCTAGGGGTGACCCAGCGAAACGCCGGGACACTTATAACTTCTTTTTTACCGATATAACTTTCCCCGGTAGTTTGAACCCTTCCCGATCACTGACCCCTACCATTTGTCTCACAGTGTTACATAACTAAAATTCTGTATATTTAACACTTCTGTTCTTCTCTTACTAATATATAGCAAAAATAATCTGCTAATTGTTGCAGGTTTTTCGTCAAGGTAAATTTTAACAAAATTTTTTTATAGACTTTTCTATTAGTGCACAGAATCCCATATCGAGCCGCACCATGTCAAACCATCACGAAAAACTGCTACTTTCGGAAACACCATCTTCGATTTCAATGAAATTTTTCATAAATGTTCCATATTTCCACACTCAAAATAATATGTTAGTTGGCTCAAGAGAAAATTATGTTACATTCAATTTATTCCTGCTTTTTGGCTTAAAATAAAATTTATTGATTTTAAAATATTCTTTTGTTAAATTTAAGAAATCTAAATTTAATTAAAAAATTATTTGGACTACGGCTGGGACCAGAGCTTTGAAGAATTAAATCCTTTTTGAATGAATTCACTACCAATCGAATTCAATTTTCTCTAGAATTGAATGAATTCCTTTTCTTAAGTAATTCACTGAATTCATTCAACTGAATGCGTTCATCAAACAACAAATTCAAAGAATTAATTCAATTGCAATAGTTCTTTTTATTAAATCAAATGAATTAATTCACCGGTGAACGCGTTCAATTTTATAAATCCAACGGAAAAAAAGTGAATTAATTCCTTACTGAATTAATTCACCACTGAATTCATTCAATTTCATTTTCATTCAGTGAATTAAAAAAAATAAAATTACATTCAGTGAATTAAAAAAAAATAAAATTACGTTCAGTGAATTAAAAAAAATTAAATTACGTTCACTGAATAAAAAAAAAAATAAAACAAGTTCACTGAATTCAAAGCCTGTTTTCTGCCGTTCAATAGAAGAAAACAATAATGTACAAATAAAAGTTTTAAATAAGCAATTTTAAAGCGTGTGGTAGTAACAAATTAGAAACCGGATGCTGTTTATCAACCTACATGATTCAAAAATAAAGCCTTTTACTATTAAAAATAAAAACTTTACAGATATAGATAAATTTCGAAAAAAAATATAACTATATAACTAGTTTGAAAAATTAATAGTTATATTTTTTTTCCAAATTTATCTATATCTGTAAAGTTTTTATTTTTAATATAAAAGGCTTTATTTTTGAATCATGTAGGTTGATAAACAGCATCCGGTTTCTAATTTGTTACTAGCACACGCTGTAAAATTGCTTATTTAAAACTTTTATTTGTACATTATTGTTTTCTTCTATTGAACGGCAGAAAACAGGCTTTGAATTCAGTGAACTTGTTTTATTTTTTTTTATTCAGTGAACGTAATTTAATTTTTTTTAATTCACTGAACGTAATTTTATTTTTTTTAATTCACTGAATGTAATTTTATTATATTTTTAATTCACTGAATGAAAATGAAATTGAATGAATTCAGTGGTGAATTAATTCAGTAAGGAATTAATTCACTTTTTTTCCGTTCGATTTATAAAATTGAACGCGTTCACCGGTGAATTAATTCATTTGATTTAATAAAAAGAACTATTGCAATTGAATTATTTCGTAACAAAATAAATCGAACGAAAGCAAATATGAATTAATTCTATTCAATATATGGTGCTTAGTGAATTAATTCATCGAATTTTTAATTCAGAATTGAAAAATTTAATTAAGGAATTAATTCTTCAAAGCTCTGGCTGGAACGCTCCCCGGTCCAAACATTTTTTTTCAAAATTTACTAAATAGTTTTTAAGTTTTTAGCACATTTAATTTTTTTAATACAACTAATATTTATGCCGATAAAAATAAATTTGAAGAAAGAAATATGAGGCTGTTCTTTAAAATTAGTTTCCACTGGGAATTAAAGATATAACAAATCAGAAAATGTTTATAAAAATATACAAATTACTATAGTGTTTATATTTCATTCAATATTCACATACAGATGATTTGAATACAAAATGCTTTACTTTTGACCTCTTTCGAAAAAAATACACACTCAAATCAAAAACATTTTGTAAACTCTTTAAGAATTGTGGAGTGTTTGAAAAACAAGCACAAACAGAATGCTTTGAGGGCTAATCCAAACAAATGTATGCGTGTCAGGAATGGAATATTTAATCTTCGAAATGGTACTAAAAATTTTGTAATAAAATAAATCTTGAAACGAAGATTTTTTTCTACCACAACAACAAAGTTTTTGAAAATGGCGAACCTAGAGCGAATTAAATATGACAGCAAATTAGACGTATTGCAAAATAAGAAAAAAATTGGAAGTCCTGCTTTACAAACCATCTTTTTGATTGCTTCCAAAGTATCCGTTAGTGTAATTTTACAGCTTTGTTATAAGTGATTCTGAACAATATCAAAAAAAATCACTTAATTATTGCTTCTGAAGCAAATTGATCTTAAGAAGTGATTTCGATACAGTTTATTTCGAAACAGAATTCTGGCGGAACCAATATATGTGACGCGCAAAATAGAAAGGGACCGACCTAAGGGTAAAAACCGGTTTTGTTCAGGAGAGCCATTTTAAATATTTAAATACGTGTATCTTTGGTGTACCATCACTGAGCGTGTTGGTATTGGTCTCATTTGAAAGCGACACATCTCATGACGTCAGGAACGTGTTGGTCGTCCCTACCTCTTGTTTTGTGTAGTTGGTTTTTACTGTTTTCTACTTAGCGCGCTGTTTCCATGTCAATTTTGCTCGCGGTTTTTCGAATCCAGCTTTATTTTCTGAAATTATTAATTGTGAATTATAATAAATACTCATTTATAATTCTTTTAAATCGTGAATATCACTCTGTTAGTACGAAAATTTTTTCAGAATCGTCGACCTCACTTTCATAAAACGCGCATATCTCTGTGAGGGAACACTTTTGGGGCATGGGATCGGTCTCATTCGATGCTCAGATGTTGTCCACATCAAAAAAAAAAAAAAATTGATTTGTTTACCCTTAGGTCCCTTTCTCTATGCGCTGTCAGTTAGTGAAAAAAATTATAGCAAAACTTATTCGTTAATTTTATGGACAAAATTATTAATTTATTGTGTTTAAAATCTTTCAATAGCCGAATTGTTCAAAAAAATGTCTTTGTATATTTAATAAAATAAAGAATTGAAAAACTTGGGGAAATTAACAAGGTTTTTTTCTTCTGTCAGCCAAAGATTTGGTAATTTTTATCAAGTTTTTGTTTAATTTAAACATTTAAAATTGGGTATAGCCTATTTTACCATTCATTTGGTAAAAAGTATTTGCATTAACAATCCATAAAAAAAGTACCCAACAAAGTACCAAAATTCCAACCCTGATTGATGCGTGTAGTTCATGTATGTGTATGGTGGGTGTGTGTGTTCTTATGTTGCTCTTTGGTTTTATACTTGGATAAATATTTCGTTACGCTTGTGCCCATATGGTTCATTACAAACTCTAACAAAACATTTAATACAATTTAAGAAAACAAAAGGTTTTGGTACTTTATCGTTGTCTTCTCACAATAATGATGACATTTAATCATGATCACACCAATGGTGATGATGTGATGGAAATTTGTTTCTACTATACACAGAGAGAATTTTCGGCCAATGAAATTAAAGAAATTGTTCAGTAAATTACTTAAACTGTTCCTTACAAAGTGAAAGAATAAAATATTAATCAAAATTTTTATAAGTTTTTTAAAACTTTTTATCTTAAATAAAACTAAATTTGTCATAATATTGTCTAAAAATAATAATAATAATAATTAATGAAAAACTTTATTAACCGAATTCCAATGAAACTTGAACGATTTTATAGCAAAATTTATTAATATCATGAAGATAATTTTTTGAGTGTACGTGAATATGTTTGAGGCGTCCCATTAAATTGTATCGTGTAATTAATATTTTGTTTACATGACTTTGGAACTAATTGGTGGCTACTGTAGCTATTATTATTTTTTAATGTCTTCGGTTCCATTGATTTATTCTGTGTGATTTATTAGTGTGTCATATAGTTCTACTAGAAATAAAAAATCAACAATTATTTTAATTTTTGCATTAAAAATACAAAAATTGTTTTTTCGGACTTTCTATATTTTCATATATTTAGTTAGAATATTCTTCTACCTCAAGTCCAAATTCTAATATGATATTGTCATATTAGATTTTTATTTGTTGTTTCAAAAAGGGTTGATCATTTTCATGATAGACAATACAATTGTTTCGTAGACATCACTCTACTCTTCAGTTGTCCGCTAAGAAAATGATAACTTTCCTACTCAAAACGAGACATTACATAAGGTACAAAAAACCAACGGGATGAGAATTTTGTACTTTCGTATATGAACTGTCTGATTTGGTAAAACCAGTTATAAATCAACTCCTTTTTGAAAGCAACAATTACATAAAAGTACCCTTTGGGTACTATTTATATGTATGTCTGTTGTCAATACATTTTGTAAAAACAACTAATTTTAAACTCAAAACAAAATAAATATTTGAATGAGATTTTAGCCGTGGTGTGCTTATTTTCAACAATTATTTTAATTTTTGCATTAAAAATACAAAAATTGTTTTTTCGGACTTTCTATATTTTCATATATTTAGTTAGAATATTCTTCTACCTCAAGTCCAAATTCTAATATGATATTGTCATATTAGATTTTTATTTGTTGTTTCAAAAAGGGTTGATCATTTTCATGATAGACAATACAATTGTTTCGTAGACATCACTCTACTCTTCAGTTGTCCGCTAAGAAAATGATAACTTTCCTACTCAAAACGAGACATTACATAAGGTACAAAAAACCAACGGGATGAGAATTTTGTACTTTCGTATATGAACTGTCTGATTTGGTAAAACCAGTTATAAATCAACTCCTTTTTGAAAGCAACAATTACATAAAAGTACCCTTTGGGTACTATTTATATGTATGTCTGTTGTCAATACATTTTGTAAAAACAACTAATTTTAAACTCAAAACAAAATAAATATTTGAATGAGATTTTAGCCGTGGTGTGCTTATTTTCAACAATTATTTTAATTTTTGCATTAAAAATACAAAAATTGTTTTTTCGGACTTTCTATATTTTCATATATTTAGTTAGAATATTCTTCTACCTCAAGTCCAAATTCTAATATGATATTGTCATATTAGATTTTTATTTGTTGTTTCAAAAAGGGTTGATCATTTTCATGATAGACAATACAATTGTTTCGTAGACATCACTCTACTCTTCAGTTGTCCGCTAAGAAAATGATAACTTTCCTACTCAAAACGAGACATTACATAAGGTACAAAAAACCAACGGGATGAGAATTTTGTACTTTCGTATATGAACTGTCTGATTTGGTAAAACCAGTTATAAATCAACTCCTTTTTGAAAGCAACAATTACATAAAAGTACCCTTTGGGTACTATTTATATGTATGTCTGTTGTCAATACATTTTGTAAAAACAACTAATTTTAAACTCAAAACAAAATAAATATTTGAATGAGATTTTAGCCGTGGTGTGCTTATTTTCAACAATTATTTTAATTTTTGCATTAAAAATACAAAAATTGTTTTTTCGGACTTTCTATATTTTCATATATTTAGTTAGAATATTCTTCTACCTCAAGTCCAAATTCTAATATGATATTGTCATATTAGATTTTTATTTGTTGTTTCAAAAAGGGTTGATCATTTTCATGATAGAGTTGATTTATAACTGGTTTTACCAAATCAGACAGTTCATATACGAAAGTACAAAATTCTCATCCCGTTGGTTTTTTGTACCTTATGTAATGTCTCGTTTTGAGTAGGAAAGTTATCATTTTCTTAGCGGACAACTGAAGAGTAGAGTGATGTCTACGAAACAATTGTATTGTCTATCATGAAAATGATCAACCCTTTTTGAAACAACAAATAAAAATCTAATATGACAATATCATATTAGAATTTGGACTTGAGGTAGAAGAATATTCTAACTAAATATATGAAAATATAGAAAGTCCGAAAAAACAATTTTTGTATTTTTAATGCAAAAATTAAAATAATTGTTGAAAATAAGCACACCACGGCTAAAATCTCATTCAAATATTTATTTTGTTTTGAGTTTAAAATTAGTTGTTTTTACAAAATGTATTGACAACAGACATACATATAAATAGTACCCAAAGGGTACTTTTATGTAATTGTTGCTTTCAAAAAGGAGTTGATTTATAACTGGTTTTACCAAATCAGACAGTTCATATACGAAAGTACAAAATTCTCATCCCGTTGGTTTTTTGTACCTTATGTAATGTCTCGTTTTGAGTAGGAAAGTTATCATTTTCTTAGCGGACAACTGAAGAGTAGAGTGATGTCTACGAAACAATTGTATTGTCTATCATGAAAATGATCAACCCTTTTTGAAACAACAAATAAAAATCTAATATGACAATATCATATTAGAATTTGGACTTGAGGTAGAAGAATATTCTAACTAAATATATGAAAATATAGAAAGTCCGAAAAAACAATTTTTGTATTTTTAATGCAAAAATTAAAATAATTGTTGAAAATAAGCACACCACGGCTAAAATCTCATTCAAATATTTATTTTGTTTTGAGTTTAAAATTAGTTGTTTTTACAAAATGTATTGACAACAGACATACATATAAATAGTACCCAAAGGGTACTTTTATGTAATTGTTGCTTTCAAAAAGGAGTTGATTTATAACTGGTTTTACCAAATCAGACAGTTCATATACGAAAGTACAAAATTCTCATCCCGTTGGTTTTTTGTACCTTATGTAATGTCTCGTTTTGAGTAGGAAAGTTATCATTTTCTTAGCGGACAACTGAAGAGTAGAGTGATGTCTACGAAACAATTGTATTGTCTATCATGAAAATGATCAACCCTTTTTGAAACAACAAATAAAAATCTAATATGACAATATCATATTAGAATTTGGACTTGAGGTAGAAGAATATTCTAACTAAATATATGAAAATATAGAAAGTCCGAAAAAACAATTTTTGTATTTTTAATGCAAAAATTAAAATAATTGTTGAAAATAAGCACACCACGGCTAAAATCTCATTCAAATATTTATTTTGTTTTGAGTTTAAAATTAGTTGTTTTTACAAAATGTATTGACAACAGACATACATATAAATAGTACCCAAAGGGTACTTTTATGTAATTGTTGCTTTCAAAAAGGAGTTGATTTATAACTGGTTTTACCAAATCAGACAGTTCATATACGAAAGTACAAAATTCTCATCCCGTTGGTTTTTTGTACCTTATGTAATGTCTCGTTTTGAGTAGGAAAGTTATCATTTTCTTAGCGGACAACTGAAGAGTAGAGTGATGTCTACGAAACAATTGTATTGTCTATCATGAAAATGATCAACCCTTTTTGAAACAACAAATAAAAATCTAATATGACAATATCATATTAGAATTTGGACTTGAGGTAGAAGAATATTCTAACTAAATATAAGAGAAATAAAAAATTCTTCGATTTTGTCTTTGAACTTTCTTTCTTTTGAATTAGAAATAACAATAATTCATAATCTATTTTTATTTATATTCATCTTGATTTGTTTATATTGATTTAAATATTTTTAACTATTAATCATTTTATTTTAGTGTTCAACGTATAAATCATATTGAATAATTTATGGTTGTTTGTAGACGATCTCTTTGTCAGTAGGGGAACCATTTTTGATTTGCGCTTTAGATTTGTGTAACAAAATTTTTATTAATAATTTAAAATTTGCTAACAAAATGGATTTTATATGAAGTTTAATATTTATTAACCTCTCTTGACGGCCTTGTCCATTTATGTGGACGTTTACTCTTCGCTCCACAGGAAATTTTTAATTGCACAATAAATCTAAAAGCAGATATGAAATCTCTGGAAAGTTTGATGTAGAGAAAATTATATTATTTCTGCACTCTTTAATTAATTTTTGTTTAAATTGACTCAACTTAGAATTTACCTAAATAAAATAAATTACGCACATGATGCGTAAGTTAATTACATACAAAATTTGTAAATTTACATTGAAAATGCGTAAAATTAAAAAAATGTGTAATTTTACTACTTTTGTGCGTAGATTTTTTAAAAATAATAATAAAAGAATAAAATTATTTTTAAAATGTTTTGTTAAATATAAATGTTAAAATATTATTTAAGCCTAATTAATTCAAACTTCAGATTCTGCGTAGATTGTTTTCTTGATACACTCATAAAAAAACGTCAGTAAAAATAGATCAAAATTGTGCTGGCTTAAATATATGTAATATTTCCTGTTATTTTAGCAGAATTTTGACCTATTTGGATGGACTTTTTTAGAGAAAATAGAAGAAAATTTAGTTCAATTTAATCAGAACGCGTTTAACAGGCTTTTGTACTAACTTTTTTTTATGAGCGTACATATTAGATACTGAACATTTTTTCCATTGAAAAAGCCTCCGATTCTGAGTCCTTTTTCCTATAGAAAAAACCTATTCTGGTCACTTTATCCTAAAAAAACATCTTATTGTATTATGAAGCCTTTTTCCTATAGAAATTTATTTTGGAAAAAATCATCAGATTCGTAAGATTTTCCTACAAAAACCTCAGATTTTGAGGATTTTCTTCTATGGAAATGTCTCAGATTCAGAGAACGTCTGAGGTCAATACACCCGAAAATGTCGAAAAAAATTCAATATATTGTGTTGGCCGATCGGAGAGTGAAGTGCAAGAGATTTTTCATGCCATAGGCAATTCATGTGTTACTGCGGTTTCGATTTTAAATGATCAGTTAGGTTTTAGAAAGCTATCCGCAATATTGGTTCCGCGTTTGCTCACAATTGACCATAAATGCAATCGTGTGACAATTTCAAAGAAGTGTTTGGCTTGTTCATCCGCAATTCGGGAGACTTGTTAGCATTCCTCTCGGAGCGTTGGAGCCCAGCCACCGTTTTGGTGAGAGCAACTCTAAATATTTCAAAGGCCTTTGATCGTGTATGGAACGGGGCGCTTGACTCAACGCTTTTTGCTTTTGGTGTGGGTAATAACCTCGCTCGTTTTATTTCGAGCTTTCTCAGAGATCGCACGATTCAACATCGGTGTCATCAGACGAGTTTCAGCTGAATTCAAGAATTGGATATTCTTGATGTTCTGGGAATGAAAACTCAGTGTGATGTCCATTGAAATAAGCATGTTTTTTAGGTGTCGAAAGAAGCATTCAAGTGTCTAAGCTTCCTACGTCGGTGCAAGAAGTACTTCGTCCGATTTACTCACTATTTATATCAACTATATCCGACCGAAGATGGAATACAACTCCCATATATGGGCAGGAGCTTCGAAGTATATTTTCGAGCTTCTGGATCGTGTACAAAGGCGCTTATTAATGACAGTAGGGTATCCAGCTCTACTAACTCATTGAAGTCAAGTGAAGGAGTTATTGAACTACTCACGAAAATAGAATTAAAAAAACGGTAAGAGAAATGAGGGGTAAGAGTGGTTGTAGGGAGCCAATTTCCCTTAACATAACCTCCCAGCAAAAAATTCGAAGTAATGCTTTACTAACTACTTCTTTCACTGCTTCAAAAGTATTCGTGAGTGTATTTTTACTACTTTTTTAGAAGTAATTCTTAACAGCTTCAAAAAATCACTTCTTTCATTGGTCCCAAAGTATACGTTAGTATATTTTTACAGCTTTTTTAGAATTACTTCTGAACAATATTCAAAAAATCACTTAAGTACCCAGTGTAGAAAATCATGATCAGATATGTGGTTATGTAACTAGTTGCTTTTGTTATTACATTTCTTATTAGCTTTGTATGGCGATGTCGTGAAAAATAATGAGTTATCGTTACACACCAGCATACGAAAAATCTAAAAATATATCGTTACCTATGTGCTTACTAGTACTGAGAAAAATAATGAGTCTAAAAATAGATTTTCAAAAAAATAAATTATATAAAAAAAATATTTTTTATTGTATTTTCTTTTTAAATAAAATTAACTGGTACGGGAATCGAAACTGGGTCTACAGATTGTTGACTGGCAAGCATCTGAGCTATATTCGAGCATCTGAGCTATATCGACATGCAATATTTAATAGATAAAAACATAATTGACCTGCTGCACACAAGTAAGCTTACTCTCCAACATACAAAAAATCATAAAATATGTGGTTACATATATCCTTACCAGTGTTTAAAAAATATTGAGTCTAAAAATAGATTTAAAAAAATGTTAAAAAAAATCTAGAAAATTATTTTCTATTTGAAATAATGATAAAAATAAGTTAACTCATTATTATATGTTTTAAAATAATGCAGAAGGTAAGTGGGTGTCATTACTGGTAGTCCAAAAAATAATGATATGTCATTACCGTTTCTACACTGGGATATTGATTCTAAAGCATAATTGCTCTAAAAGTGGTCCTAAAAAAGTGATTTTAGTATCATTTTGTATTTTTAAACAGATTATCGCGGGTTCGATTCTTGGAGGGACCAATATTTTTTTTTTTCATTTTTTTTTTTTAATTTTTTTTCATATTTTTTAATATTTATAATTACATAATTCGTTTAAATTCAATATTTTTTTTAATTTTTTAAAATATATGAAATAAAAATTATGAAAAATTGCTTTTTATGCGCTTATAAAAATAGTACTGAAAACAATACTGAATTGCAGTGCATTTTTTGCACTTCTTTAAAAAGCACTTTTATTGAAGAGAATAAAGCACAATATCTCGCAATGACAAAGTGGTGTTTTTATGCCAGTCAACTTTTATATCAAAGAATAGCTCAGCGGTAGAGAGAATTCGGGGCAAGAATCATTAAAGTTCGATACTCGGTAGCGGCAATAAAAAAACTTTTGTAAAATAAAAAAAATAAAAAAAATTGTTTCCCGAAGATTTTTATTTTAAACTTTTAATTAATGAAAAAGAGCTTCCTTTGCACTCGTTCAAAAAGTACTAAAAAAAATGTTGAGTGGGAGTACTCATCTTATATGACAACTCAATGTTAAAATCATTAGTGTTTATGTTAAAAAAGAAGTACACCTAGATCATCAATAGTAGAGCTTTTTCTACTGCTTCGGCATCTTTTATAGTCCTCAAAGGGTTAAAGACAAGTTTTTTAAAAATTTTGAAACTGTTCATTACATTAAGGGGCCACTTTTCATTCGTTTTGTGAAGAAAACTTCATTAGTTTATGGAAAATTTTTTATAAAACTTATCAAGGAAAATTTTCTGTACATATACATATTCACATCTTGGTGAAAGGTATAATTTGTGTACAATACCCATTTTCTTAGGGCATAGAGGTTTAGAGTTATTGGCAACCTGCTTTGGCTCCACTCGCCAATATGGATACGAAATCATAGATTGTTTTGCTGACTATATTTTGATTACCGACTATGTTTTTATGAAATTGTTGGTGGTTTTGCTACACATATTCACAATTATTTTAGCTCAGAATTTGATGACATCTTTGGTTCAATATCCGCGTTCTGATCTGGGAAAACCGCTCATCTCTCACTCCCGTTCACTTGTGCAATGGACAATTTAAATTAATCGGTCATATGATTATACTATTTTTCAATGATTTGTTTGTATTTTCAATTGAAATGAATGAATTGTACGAAAACATTATTAAGATTGAAGTAAACTGAACAAATTCAATATTAATAGCTCTTTTCAGTTTATTTAGAATTCTAATTGAAATGGTCAAACAAACTATTGTCCAATATTGTGATATGAATGATAAAACTTAATTGGCGAATGAACTAGTGAACTAAAAGAATAAACGACTATAGTTCAATAAAACGTTGAGCTGTTCACATATGAATAACATTCATATAACATTCTTGTTTATTTGGCGGAAGAGATATAAATACTACAAAGAATATATTTTACATGTCTTCTTCCTCCCTACTACCAAATTTTATCGCTACCAATTATCTCTTCCCATTTATTACAAACATCACAATCAGTCGGTAAGCTTAAAAGAAATGTTGAATTCTTTTTTATTATCCAACACTTGTTTACTTAATGACAATTTATCACTTAATACAACAATTCAGGCAAAAATATGTACAAAAATTAAACGCAACATACGAGTATTACATTAAACTAATGTTGAATAATAATAAAAAAAACACACACATTTGTATGTTGAAGAGTAATAAATCTTAAGAGTTTTATTAAAAGAAAACTTCTTTCGACAATGGCGACCAGAATGATCATGATGATGAGGAGACTACAACCACGACGATGACGACAAACAACGAACAAATGACAATAAAGCAACAGGCGTATAGTTTTAATAAATATTTAAATGCAAAAAAAAAAAGAAAAAGAAATTTTCATAAAAAAAAGACGTGACAAAGATACACAACTCACTAATAAATACATGATGGAATAAAACAAGATTATGTTGTGGAAGAATAAGAAAAAAAACTCCAAATAATTGATACGCACCATAATAAAAAGTGGGTATGAACAGGAGGAAGATAAACCTACTATGTGAATAATAAAATACTTGAACTGCAAATTTTATAAACACTAAATACTCGATTTACGGCCTCTGGTTAAGAGGAGATTCGTTTACACATTTTTTACGCGCAAGTGTGCAGAGCTAATTAGTTAAAAATTACTTTTCAGAAAAAACTGCTGAAGTTGGCAGATTTTTTTTTTTCTAATATTATTCTAGTAAAATAGAAACAGTAAAAATAAAACTGTTTAATATACAGAATCTTTACTTATATTTGAGTTAAATTTTAGTTAATATAAAATAACAACTTAACCTACTAAAATCCACAAACAATTTTGCTAAATAATTAGTAGACCAACAAAATTTTAAAATTTTATATTTTTTTTCGATTTTTTTTAATGCAACTACAAAACTAGCCCTCTGAGACCAGCAGTTTACTATTTTTTTTTTATTAAAAATATATATTCTATTACAAAAATACAAAAATTAACCTTTTGAAAATAATTGTAATTTAAATTAGCTGCAAAATTTGTAAAATTAAGAAAAATAAATTACTAAGAATTTGCATGCAAAGTTAGTTTATTTACGGATGAAAGTAATTGTTATGCTAAATTAGATTTTAAAAAATATTAATTTAATCCTAATTAAAAAAAAAAAATTACAAAAAAAATCAGAACGAGTTTGACAGACTTTCATACTAACTTTTTTTATGAGTGTATTTATTTTTTCCAAGCGAAATTTGAGGCAAAAAGGGGGGTATTTGAAGCCAATTTACGATGGCATATTTATTATTCTTACGAAATTCAAAAACCGAACCAAATCGTTTCAACAGAAAATGAATGGCAGAGCTTTGAGGAATGAATTCTATTTTGTATGAATTACCTAAAAATACCATTCGATTTCCTTCTAAATCGATTGCATTCATTTTTAAGCATTCGAAGAGACTTCATTCTTTGGAATTCATTCAATGGAATTCACTATTAAGGAATTCAATCAATATATCTCATTCGATTTTGTTAATCATTGAATTCAGTCTTTAGGAATTCATAATATTTCTTACTCATTTGATTTTGACAATTTGGGAATTCAATCAGGCATACGATTTTGTATCATTCGATTGACCAATTTGCGTACGACATTCGATTAAAAAAATTTGTAAAATTGAAAATTATGTTATTTTATTGCAGTAAAATAACGATTTCTTACACACACAAAAAAATATTGTTCAACTTTTTTCAATTAAAACGATTTGTTAAATTATTTCAAAAGGTGTCAATTAAAAATTAATCCAATGGATTAAATAATTGCTCAAATCTGCAATTTGCTTGACATTTTTTTTTATTCTACCACTCAAAAGCATTTCATAAAACAAGAGAAAAACATCAGCATATTGTTGTTGTTTTTCGTTTGCTTTATTTATGTAGTTGTTTTTATAAATGTCAATGTATTAGTAACAGGGATGATAAAGTTGGTACTATATTACTTTTTATGGTAGTATTAGAACCTCAAAAGTACTATGTTACTCCTTAGCATTATTTGATACCATTTTAAATTATTCAAAATAAATAGTAAAAAATCGTACGAAACGTAATTCAAAGTTAAGGGCGGATTATGGGACCGTAAACGTAAATGTGATGTAACTGTACCGTGCCGTAGCTAAAAAGTACACTTATAGATTATCGTAAACGACATTACTATTTAGCATCTATTTCATGTGGTTTTATATTTTATTCTAAAATTTTCCATTTATTTGTTAATTTTTATTCCTTATTTGTTGTTTGAATCAATTTTCTTTATTCATTTCATATTTTTTCCGACGAAAATCATTCAGCTGTTTCGATGCCGGATAGAAAATTCTGATTTCAACAGAATGATCCGGCAAGTTCGTCTACATTTACGTGTTAGTACCCATTCGTATACATTTCTTCTTGTGGTATCGGAACAGCTGATTCGTTACAGATACGTTTACGGTTGGGTAACTCAACTCAGCCTTTAAGGTTTCTAAAATTTTGCAAAAAATATTAAACATTTATTTGAATTTAAGAGAAAATCTTTAAATTGTTGTGTTTTTTGTTTAGTTAAAAAAGGTAATTGGGAAGAAGAAAGAACGAAATATACTATACAGAGTGAAGTGGATCTATATTATATTTTGTACCTTGTTTTAATGTAAAAAAGCACTTTCATATATGTACGTTTTTTTGTTAATTTATAATAAAAAATTAAAAAAAAGTACTTTGCGGGTCGAAAAAGTACTATTTTTTAAGCAGGTTGGTACTATTTTGAAAATCCCATTTATCATCCCTGATTAGGAACTAGTATTTTAAATTATTTTTTATAAAATTTTATAAAAATATAAATTCTCGTTGAGTTTATTATTTTATTTAGTTAAATATTTCAATTTTGCCATATTAAATCTGAATATTCATTTATTCTAAAACATTACTATAATATAGTAATGTAATTTTTAAAATTTTTTGTTTAAAAAATTTAAAATTTTTTTAAACAAAAAATCTAATTTTTTTGTTTAAAATTTTTTAAACAAAAAATTATTTTAAAATAAATATATTTTAATTTCGTTTTAAAAATAATTTTATAACAAATTCAAAAAATTTTAAATTTGAAATTTTGTTTAAAAAATAAATAAATTAAAAATTATTTTAATCAAATAATTTTTTTAGTTTTCAAAAAATTTTAACAGAGGCCTTGTGCTTCAGCAAAAAGAAGAAAACTAATTTCTACGAGAGAACTTTTTACATAAGTATAAATAAATCTATCAACTGAATGAAAATTGAATGCAGCTTTTATTTTAATGACATTCAAGCTAAAAATAAAGAAGTATATTTTTTATAGTTGGCATGGCAACTGCCACTTTATCCAGCTGATAGTTTATTTAGAAGTTCTTACAATATTGATCAATTTTTAATCCAATTAATTAATTTTTAATCAAACTCATATAAAAATCCAATAAAAATACTAATCAAATGTATCACTATTTTATTGAAAATTTATTCAATTAAAGTGCTACAAATTTTTAATTGAATGAACAATTTTCGTGATTGGAGGAATTTCAACGACAAAATTTATTGAATAGGCGGTTTTCATGATTGAAATTAGTTTTTATTTTTTTGTGTGCAAGTAAAGAAAGAAAATAAGAAAAAAATATTGTATTCACAGTTAAAGTATAAATTTGTATGAAAGTTATGCAAAATATTTATTGCTTGAAAAAGTTCAAACTATGAATGTCATCAATAAATTATTGTCTAAAATCATACCCTCTATTGAAATTGAAAAAATGGATTGAACAAAAATCGATTGAATTCAGTGATTGAATAAATCGAATGATGAAAAAATTATTAAAGTCTTTAAAATTAAATCGAATGAGACTAATTACGAAGACTTCATTCGCTGTGTAAGACTACAGTTTAGGAATTCAATCATTCCATAGGCAATCAAAATTGAAAATAGAAGGAGGGATTGATGTCTTTAGAAGCTCTGATGTATGATCGGTAAGGTTAGGTTTATTTAAGGAACAACAGCCCAAGTTATAGAAAAAAGTTCGCCAAAAACACCGTTATGTGAGGTACTGGTTTACGCGGAAATTGATAAATGCAATAATAATTTTCAATGCAAAAATTATTAAAATGATTGTGAATACTTGCGTGTATTTAGAATATGTACGCGTACAACAAGAATAGGCCTTGTTATTTATTACTTTAAATGACAAGGGGATCTAACTGCCTTTTTGTACACTTTAGCATAATATGACTATTTTTTTATTGTTTATCCCTGTCCATTCACATTCGTTTGATTAAAACACTCAACAAGTAAAGTTAATAGAAAATAATATACATACACTCACAATATTCGTTTCCATTACTGATTGAGGTTCAGTAAAATTTGAATTCAACTGAAGAATCAAGCTAAAATACATGGAAACATATTTGTTAACTGTTTATTTCAGTCATTTAAAAGCAAACTATAAAAAAATATGTATTTTCAGTAAGAGTTGATATTTTCAGTTAAATGTTTGTTTGTTTTCTATTTCTATAACACAAAAAAAATTTTAAATAACTTCGATGTTTTCTGTTTTAAAGCTAAAAATTTCAATAATTTCATTTTGACGTTTGCTCAAAATAGTTTTTTTTTTTAATATTTAAATTCAAATTAAAAGAAATTCTTAACACTTACACACAAATATGGCAAATAAAAATGTCAACCTATGTGTTGTGTGTGTAATGTTTTGCAAATTGTACCAACCTATTTTAGTAGTTGTAACCGAATTTCACTCAATTAAGTGAATCATTCAACTGAACTAGTTCTTTGATAAACTAATGAGCACTTTGTAAACAAAATTATATTTTAGTACTTTTTGAAGCAAAATATATTTCTGAAATCAAAAAATGGCTGATAAAACTACAGAAAAGGTAATATGCCTTTTATTAAAAGGCACTTTCTTTATCAAAAAATATCTATATTAGTTTAATTTTCGCGGTTTTTTGTTTATTGATATATTTTTTTTATTCTTTGTTATTATTTGATAGATGTCATTGAATATTGCAATAAAATCGTAATAGAAACATTAAACAGTGTTGTCTCTTTTCGCATTGAAATATTCCCAAATCGAGAAAGAGTGACATTTTTTGTTTCCTACTTTTCGATGCGAAAGTTACAGGAATTGGCTACTGGTATCATCTTTTCGATATTTAAGAATATTTTAAATTACATTTGTACAGCAATCTTGTTTTTTTAAGTAATAAAAACAATTTTTGTTATTTCTATAGCTTTGTTCGTTACTTTGAGTTTGTTAGTTTGACTAAATTTGTATTTGTTGTTACAGTTCAACTATTAAGGTCTCGTTACTAGATCGTAAATGTAACGAGAACGAGTCGTAACGTGGTATTTTATTTTTGCTAAGTTACTCAAATAAGGATTGAAAAATTTGATTTTCAGAATAGTACCAAACCAGTTTAAAAATCGTACATTTTCAACCCCTATAGTACCAAAACTTGCACTTTTTTATAAAATAACAAGCAAGAACTTTCATAAAAATTCATTGTGGATTATATTTTATTCATTGTGGATTATCAGGCATGTCACAGGTTTTTTACGGAAATGATTTGATTTCGCAATTTTACTTCCGCAATTTTTTTCCTAAAGAGATCGATAACAATTTTTTCCTTCTGAATTTGCAGTTTAGGGTGCTACGGATAATTCTGTATAGCAAATGAAACGTTCTGGTAAGTATCGAGTATGCTACAGGCTTAATAGTGGTACTTAAAACGTTAAAAGTTTCTCCACAAAATGTAAAACGAAAAAAAAATAGTTTTCATTCCACTTTCAAAAACCAAAGTGGAATTAATATTTAGAGCAGCTTAAACTCATAAAAGCTTTTCAATAGTGCTTGGTATTTATTCCCTAAAGTGTCGTTAACTATTTCACTTAAAAAAATTTACATTTAAAACGCTTTTTGTTGGTAAATTCAATAATTTTCTTATTGATTACCAAAACGTAATTTTTTATAAAAAATTAAAATTTTAAATTTTGATCGGCGATCTTCTCTTTTTTAACTACAAATTGCAACTTATATCAAAATTTAGCAGTTGGAACACGAACTTACCACAAAAAGTCTTTTTTTAACATTTTAGAATTTACGAAAACGCAAAAAACCTGAAGAAGCAAAAGTAAAACGTTACGAAATTGTACATCGAAATCATATTAATTTTATGCGAAATATGTGTTAAAACCTTAAATATGCTCTCTAACAAAAACTTTTTTAAGTGAAATTGTTAAAAACAGCATTCTTAACTTATAATTAATTATGTTTATCTATTATATTTGGTCTAAATATGCAGAAATGCCATTTACTTCTGGAGAAGCAATTTGCGTTTTCAATTTCACTTTCAAGTGAAATTGAAGTCTGTGACATGCCTGTATATTTTATTTAAATCGCAAATAATTTGTAGTCGATTTAGCTCATTTGATTCATTCAATCATTAAATTAATTTTTATTTTTTATTTACTTAATTTGTTTACTTTTCAAATATAATATTTTATGTGTTCGTTTTAATCAAAAGTTTTTATATGAAAATTAAAAAAAAAAAATTTTATTGTTTTTGCCAATTAAATTCTTTTTTAAATAAACTGGATTTCTATAGAATATTTGGAAATAACAAAAATGTGCCAGTGTACCAATCAAACTTTGATTGTGCCAAACATTGTACAATTGTGCCACAAATCCCATCACTGATATGCAACTAAAAACAGCTGTTTTGCTCTCTCACGTAAAAACGGACAACACACAAAAAAATAAAAAATAAATTTAATCATAAAAACCGCCTATTCAATAAATTTTATCGTTGAAATTCCTCCAATCACAAAAATTGTCCATTCAATTAAAAATTTGTAGCTCTTTAATTGAATAAATTTTCAATAAAATAGTGATACATTTGATTAGGATTTTTATTAGTTTTTTTATATGTATTTGATTTAAAATTAATACATTGGATTAAAAATTGATCAATATTGTATAAATTCTAAATAAGACTCTAATCAGCTGGATAAAGTGGCAGTTGTCATGCCAACTATAAAAAAATATATTTCTCTATTTTTAGCTTGAATTTCATAACACTGAATTTTATTAAAAGAAAACATGCATGCAATTTCCATTCAGTTGATAGATTTATTTATACTTATGTGAAAAGTTCTCTCGCAGAAATTAGTTTTATTCTCTTTTCTGAAGCATAAGGACTCTGTCAAATTTTTTTTAAAAACTGAATAAAATATATTTTATTTAAAATAATTAGTAATTTATTTTTTGCGATTTTTTTCTTTAAAAAATTTTTAATTTTTTAAATAAAATTTCAAAAATTACAATACTATTTTACAGTAATGTTCTAGAATAAATGAATATTCAGATTTAGTATGGTAGAATTAAAATATTTAACTAAATAAAATAATAAACTCAACGAGAATTTATAAAATTTTATAAAAAATAATTTAAAATATCAGTTACTAACACATAAACATTTATAAAAACAACTACATAAATAAAACAAACGAAACACAACAACAATATGCTGACGTTTTTCTCTTGTTTTGTGAAATGCTTTTGAACGATGGAATAAAAAATGTCAAGCAAATTGCAGTTTTGAGCAATTATTTAATCGATTGGATTAATTTTTAATAGACAACTTTTGAAATAATTTAACAAATCGTTTTAATTGAAAAAAGTTGAACAATATTTTTTTGTGTGAAAAAATTCTGTTTTCACCAGAAATGTCCGGCACGTTACAACTCGTTTACGTCTAGTACTCAGCACTATGTGTTTCTCATTAAGCAGGTTGAATCAGCTGATTCGTCACGTTACATTTACGTTCAAGTAATTTGGGCTTTAGTTGTATGTTGCTTATTTTGGAAGTTTCTTTGCAGTTATTTTTACTAAATTTTAATTGTTTTTTAATAGTTAAAATTGACTACAGTATTAGTAATTTTTATGAAAAATACAGTGATCAGCCTTTTCAATTACACTTGTAGTTATTTCAACTGTAATTTTTAGTCATTTTGGCCCTGGGTATATTTGCGTGTATATTTAATCTTAATTGAAATTTTTGTAAATTGTTTTTAATTTTTACCAATTTTTTTTACCGAGTGTTTTTTTATGCAGTGCATGTGTTGCTTTGTTTATTAGCAATTACTACGGCAAGGAATTCCATGCAAATGCATGTTTCTTGTCGATAGTCCAAAACTTATAT
This sequence comes from Leucophora obtusa, assembly GCA_949987735.1. NCBI lineage: Eukaryota > Metazoa > Arthropoda > Insecta > Diptera > Anthomyiidae > Leucophora > Leucophora obtusa. Next base: position 347,755,854 of record OX465295.1, on the reverse strand, counting down.
GGACTAAATATTTATCCGAAGCATCAAATTTAGAACAAAATGGCATCGATTTGTAGTTGCATATTTTTGCACATTTTGTCATAAATGCATGTTTTTGCATATTTTGACTTGAAATGCATATTTTGTGCTTTTTAATGCATACGAGGGCGACCGCAAAAGTAACTGGCCTAACATAAAAAGAACCGTGTTTTTGGAATTATTATTATTTATTTTTTAACATAATCTCCTTCCAACTCAATACACTTCATCAAAAGTTTTTCAAGTTTTTTAATTCCATCCGAAAAATAAGATTTTTCAAGACCTTCAAAATATGCCTCAGTTTCAGCAATAACCTCGCTATTGGACGAAAATTTTTTGCCACCGAGAAATTTTTTTAAATTTGGAAACAAGAAATAATCAGAAGGAGCTAAATCTGGACTATATGGTGGATGCGGAGCAATTTCAAATCGTAATTCGGCCAGTTTTTGTTGAGTTAAAAATGCAGTGTGCGAAGGAGCATTATCTTGATGAAAAAGAACTTTTTTTTTTCTAAATGCGGTCGTTTTATCTTGATTTCTTCACTCAACCGATCCAATAATGCACAATAATATTCACTATTTATAGTTTTTCCTTTCTCAAGATAATAAATATTATACCCCTTGCATCCCAAAATACTGTGGCCAATACTTTTCCTGCTGACTTAACAGTTTTCGCCTTCTTGGGACCACTTTTACCAGCTTCTATCCATTGTTTTGACTGTTCTTTGCATTCTGGGATGTAGTGATGGATCCATGTTTCATCAACAGTTATGAATCGGCGCAAGAACTCTATTGGATTACACTGATAAATCGCTAAAAGCTCCTCGGAATTGGTCCAACGGACGATTTTTTGGGGCAAAGTCAACAAACGCGGCACCCATCTTGCAGATAGCTTTTTTCATGTAGAGTTCATCATGTAAAATACTCCAAACTTGTTTTTCGTGTATTTTAACAATATCAGCAAGTTCTCTGAGCTTTATTCGTCTATCTTTAGTCACTTCATTAAATATTTTTCTAATGTTTTCAATAGTAGTAGCAGTTTTCGGTCTTCCAGAGCGTTGTTCATCTTCCGTACTTGAACGACCCATTTTAAATTGTTGTCATCTTTGATTAATTGTGGCGTATAACCTTTCATATAAAAGTGTTTAATAACCGCACGAAACTCTTTATTTTCCATTTTTTCAAAAATTACAAAACTTGTTTACTTCAATCACCAGTAACAAAGAAAATAATCGTTAAATATTTCGGAAATTTTGACAGATGGCTTATAAAAGATTGCTTTAAAAAAAAAAAAAGTTGCTAGTAAAACACAAAATGTGCCAGGCCAGTTACTTTTGCGGTCGCCCTCGTATTTGTGCATATTTTTCATTTTTAGGAGCATTTTTTATTTTGTAAAAAAATGTAAAAAATTAAAATTTTTATATTTTGATTCAATCAAAATAAACATTCTTAAAAACCCTATTGACCTATGGAAAATCTTCGAGTTCTGTGTCTGTTTGCAAAATAACTAACTTAAATATATTTTATTTTTTTTTTATATTTTTTTTTTTATTTATTTTTGCAAAAATAATAGTTCTTAGTGCATATTTCTTATATTTTAATTGCATATTTTTCTTTTTTGGACGCATATTTTAGGCGCATATTTTCCATTTTTAAGTGCATGAAATTCCTTGCCCTAGTTATTATACTAGAAGTTCAAGTGTTATTAAAAACTGTTGAAATCATTAATGAAAATTGTCGTCGTCCCCTGACGATTTCCTTAGGCAAGAATGAAATCCTGATAGGGACGTACCTTCAGCAGATTATTTTTCACTAGTTGTTAAATAAGTTTTGGGATTTTAGCACATTTAATTTCTTTAATGCAAATTAATGTATATCCGGATAAAAATAAAATAATTATGTCTTATATTTTCCAAAAAACATTGTTAATATCGACGCATTATGTTAAATTGTAAAATTTGTCGAATTTAGTTGAGATTAAATGGGGGTTTCTACAAGACGTGCGACGTTCACCGAATGAGTTACTACATGTATTTTGTTTTTGCGTTGCATTTATTTTGTTATTGTATTTTCGTTCGTGTGACTTAAAACGTCATCTAGAAACACCACCTAAATATCACACTTTTTCAATCATATTTCATACAATATTGGCCAAAAAAAGAATAAATAAAACAAATGACCACAAAACTTTACTGTACCCACAAAGCGCAAAATCTTTTGGGGGCATACGAATTAGCCATGACCGAGAATAGTGTGGCACAGTGTAATACATTTAGATTCAACTCTATTTTAGCAATAAAATTCACATTTGTTTTATTTATTTCTAAAACACTTTTTGTGTTGCTCAATCTATACTGAATGAATAACATGCTATAAACAACAATAAAAAGTACAAACTATGGCGCTTGAAGAAGAACAACTTTATACAGTCGAGCCCCGATTTTTGATACCCCGCCTTACCAAAAAAAAAAAAAAAAAAGAAAAAGGCAAAAAGATCGTGTTTTTGCAATTCCTTTTGGAATGGAAAATTTCCCGGGAATTCGCGGGAATTTTGAGAAATAAATTATTTTCCCCGGGAATCCCAGGAATTGAAAAAGTTCGAGAATTCCATCACCTTAGTTTTGGGACATTTTTTATGACTTCTTTTAACTTCTTTAATTTCAAGTGAAATTGTTCATCTCCGACTAAAAACATATGGGATTTGCTTTTAGAATATTAAATTGAAAAAACAAAACGTTTATAAATTAAAGTGTTCGCAAAGTTTGACTTATAAGCTAGATTGGCAGCTTTATTGCATAATTTATGCCACACAGAGAATATGTCTGAAAAGTTTAAAAAAACAAAACAAAAAAAAAAATTAAGTAAATAATCGTACATACAAATATGTTGGCGGCATTTGAAAAATAAAATTGTACACTCAATTTAAACTTTGTTGCACACAGAAACTACCGTATTTATGAGAATAACCCAGTAAACATTTCATATTTATTTAAAAAAAATTTTTTTCAAGTTAATCAATGTAAATAAATTGCAAAACAAAGTTGCAAAGTGAGTACAGTGTTTTATATCCATGTTAAAATACGAAATTTCCTCACCGTTTTAAGGCAAGTTTTAAGAAAAAATTTAAATTTTTGATATAAATACCTGCTTCGAAGGATATAATTATTAAAGTTGTTTATAAAAAAAGTATCTTTTATAATTTCTATAGCTTTACATATATAACATTTTTAAAAATACTATTTTTGCAGACTGGGTTATGGTATTCCATACGGTGGAGTGTCATACATATAAAACAATTGTCAGTAATGATGATGATGACAACGACTTTAGTGACACTTTGAATTAAGTGTCATTTTTTTATTTTTTAAATATAATATTAAGTGATAGACTTCCATCAAGAAATACAAAAACAACACAAGAAAATACCCTACAAACATTTGGAAGATATCTTACAAGAAGTTATTAAAGCGTTATAATCTATTTTTCATTTGAATGGAAATAATAAAGTGGTATTTTGAGATTGTCTTGCTTTTATCATTTGGAAGATAATTTCTTGTTAAAATTATTTATAATATTACGGGAATCTGGAAGATAAAGACAATAGTGCCTATGCATAATAATTTGAAAACCATATAACACTTTCTTGTCGTTTATTTAACCTTCTTTTTTAATTTTTAACTCCCCAATTTCCTTGAGCTTAAGGTTTGTTTTTTATATATAAAAAAAAGTTTTATTATTTTCTATATTTCGCTACTCCATTGTGTAGCATCTTCAGGAAATAACAATGCTACACAATGATACAATGCTACACAATGGAGTAGGGAAATATCGAAAAGAAAAAACTTTTTATATATAAAAAACAAACCTTAAACTCAAGGAAATTGGGGAGTTGCTTCATGCACTAAGATTAAGAAACACTTTTTCGTATTGCAATGTTCAATAATAAAATACAATAAAAAATGAAAATTTATAGGCAACGCTACTAAATAAATTTGTATGAACAAATTTAAAAATACATTTTCACACAAACATTATACTCAAGAGATTTGGATACCCAATAAACATAGAAAACCTGAATAAAATACAAAACGATATTCTAAAATTGAATATCGTTTTGCTTTATTTTATCTAATTAAATTTTGTATACTACGGTACATCGCCCTATGGTACTGGGTATATTGAGTATGTGATAATGTTTGAAACTACAAAAAATACTGGACCTAGACACCTTATATGTAGTAACACATCGGCTGAAAAGTCCGTAGGATGGCACATAGATGACGTCACTTATGAACAATCCATATGATTTCTTGGAACTACCAACCTTCAGATGATACCTGTCAAATTTAATGACAATTCGTTCATTAGTGAACAAGTTAAAGCTGTTTTAGTGACGCTAGTTTTGCGATTTTAAAAACAATGGATTCAAAGCAATTTCATGTATTGATTTATCATTGCTTTTTAATGGGAAAACACACCGTTCAAGCCAAAGCTTGGCTTGATAAGTATTATTCGAACTCTGCTCCATCGAGACAAATGGTAAAAAGTGGTTTGCTGACTTTAAACGTGGTCGTAAAAACACCGATGACGCCGAACGCTCTGGTCGCCCGAAAGAGGTAGTGATACCGGAAAACATAAAAAAAGGTTCACAAAATCGTTTTGGCAGACTGTAAAGTGAGGTTGCAGGAGATAGCTGATACCTTAAAGATATCGAAGGAACGGGTCCGCTTTATTTGGCATGAGCATTTGTCCACGAGAAAGCTGTTTTGAGAAATGGGTGCCGCGTTTGCTGACAATACACCAAAAACAACAACGTGTCCATGATTCTGAGAGCTGTTTGGAGCTGTTTCGGCGGAATAAGAAAACTTTTTAGGTCGCTATGTAAAAATAAACGAAACTTGGATTTACCACTTCACTCCAGAGTCGAATCGACAGTCAGCTGAGTGGACAGCAACTAGCGAGCCTCACCCGGAAAAAGCAACAGTCAGCTAGTAAAGTTATGACATCATTATTTTGGGATGCGGCTGGAATTTTGTACATTGATTACTTTGGAAAAGGCCAGGCCATCAATAGCGGTCACTACATGGCCCAACTGGTGCGTTTGAAGCAGGAAATCACGAAAAAACGGTCCCATATGAAGAAGAAAAAAGTGCTCTTTCAACAAGACAATGCGCCGTGCCACAAATCGTTGGCTACCATGGCCAAATTGCACGAAATACACTTTCAATTGCATCCGCACCAACTGCATTCGCAAGATTTGGCTCCCAGCTATTTTTACCTATTTTCACACTTAAAAGAATGCTCGCTGGAAGAAGATTTAGTTGGAATGAAGGTCTATTTTGAGGCCAAAGATAAATCATTCTATAAAAAGAGTATTGAAATGTTAGAAAGGCGTTGGAGTGATTGTATCGCTCTTGAAAGAGATTATGTTAATGTATAAAGTTGAATTTTGCCAAAAAAAAAAAAACAAAAAAAAACAAAATGTTGTTTTATTGGTTATCCTACGGACTTTTCAGCCGATGTGTTATGCATAAATTTTGTTGATGAGAAAGAACTTTTTTCTTTGCCAAATGGGGTCGTTTTTTTTTTAAATCGTCGCTGAATTAGTCCAATAAGTTGGCATAATATTCGTCGTTTAATGTTTTTCGCTTTTGAAGGTAATCGAGTGCATTGCAAAAAAAAACCGTCACCATGACCTTGTTGTCCAACAAACCCACCTTGGCCTTCTTTAGAGCCGGTTCACCCGGAGAAACCCATTGTTTAGACTGCTGCTTGGTCTCCGGTGTATTGTAATGGATCCGTGTTTCACCCACAATTATAAAACGCCGCAAAAACTCATTCCAATTTATTTATTTATTTATTAATTTTCAGTCTATGGATACAATTTATCTAAGACTAGCATCTTAAAAACTAATTTAAAATATATTATTTAATAAGGTTTTAAAATCACTTATATCTAAATGATTACAACAAATATTAAATAACCTCATAGATTTATTAAGTGGTTTATTCAAAGCATATTGAGTGGCGTGTATATCAATGTGGAAAAACTTACTTATATTTCTAAATGATCTAGGAGGAACATAAATAAAAATAACTCCAAATAATACTCTGAAGCTGTCACACGATTGCGTTTATGGTCAATTGAGAGCAAACGCGGCACCTGATAGCTTTCTAAGACCCAACTGTTAATTTAAAATCGAGACCACAGTGCCATATGAAATGCCTATGGCATCAATAATCTCACGCACTTTCACTCTCCGATCGGGCAACACCATATTGTGAATTGTTGCGACATTTTCGGGTGTATTGTCCACAATGGTCAGTCCAGAACGTTCAATGTCCATAGTGCTTGTGCGACCACAACGAAACTCAGTAAACCAATTTTTTACCATTGAAGTTGATGGTGTAGATTTCCCATAGAATCTATCAAGCTTTTCCTTGGTTTGAGTGGCGTTTTTTTAATGATTGATGAGCATTGATGAGCACAAAAAATAATGTTTGATGTGCACTCGAAATTCACTTTTTTCCATTTTTACAAAAATCCACGAGGTTGTAGGTTTTGAACACCTGTTAAACGCAAAGTTAATGTCTAAACTAGTTTAAAATTAGTCTATTAACAGATGGTACTTGACCGCAGCAGTGTTGCACTTACAAGGGAAGTTCGAAAAGTCACTGACTTATTGATCCGTCCTCGTATAATAATATCTCAAATCATTTTAGTAGTTAGTATGATAGTCACAACTATTCAATAATATGATTGTCGCAATTATAAACCCAAAAATATTTGATGCTCTTCGAATATGGTGATCCCAACCATGTTTGTTTTTTCTTTGCTTATAAAAACTGTATGGGGTATTGAAATTTGTTATAAAAATGTTTGCAGTTATTGGGTTTGGTGTTCAAAAATGCAAGATTATTCAAATGATTTCGATTGGTACAAAAATAAAGTTTCAGGTTAGTGTTATAAATGATGTTTTTTCGGCTGGAAAGTCAAAAGTTTGACGTATAAATTTTCAAGATCCAAAATAAAACCGAAAACCCTGAAACTGTAGTGCCGATATTTACCAATTCAGAAACTAGAATATCTGAGCTAACAAACTGCATAAGGTCCAGAGCCCCGATCGGTTCTGATATTGGAAAAATCGGGATTTGGACTTTCGAAACGCGTTTTTGTAGAATTATATCCCACGCTATGTGATGTGCAGGGTGTAATGACTGATGTTTGTTAATACCAAAAATATCAAACCCAGTCATTATAAATTTCACTTTACTTATTGCCTCGTGAATTGAAATTCGTTCCCGGAATTTAATACGCTTTCCGGAATATGACCCAAATCGTACTGTGCTGTAGGGTATAATATAGCCGCAAAGCCCGAGTTTAGCTTTTTAACATGTTTTTATTATTTATAATTTCCTTTTTAAAATCTCTATATTTGCACTCCCGGTTTTTTTTTTAATTTTGATTAATTGTTCATTTATTGTTAATTTTGTTTTTCATTAATATTATTTATTTCTGGCTTCATGTTCATTAGTAGTTTATTATTGTAATTTGTTTAATTAATATAACAATTACTCTATGCATGCATTCTTTGAAAGAAATAAGTTTTTTTTTTGTTAGTCGTAATTGACTATAGTGTAAAACAATTTAATTAAGTGTTAAATTTTATTAAACATTTATAAACAATTACACAGAGAGCATTTTGCTGGACGAGTTTTAATAAAATTTTTAAGTAAACTAATGAAGTTTTCTTCACAAAGTAAATGAAAAATTTGGTAAACTTGATGATAAAGCTTAATGAAACTTTTTCGTTAAGTATATGAAACTTTTAGTAAATCAAATAAAATTTTTCACAACATTTTATGAAAAATTCCATTAGTACAATGAAAAGTTTCAATGAACGAGTTCCAGTGTAACTTCATTCATCATTATGCAAAAACTTATTAATATCATGCATATAATTCTCTCAGTGTAGTTTTATTGCAGAAACACCCAGCAAAATATTGGTAATGACACCTCATTGCTGTCTGCATTACCAATAATGATATATCATTACCTTTTGCATTATTTTGCAATATAAAATAATGACTTCCTAATAACGGCCTATTGTAGTCATTGCTTTTAAATATAAAATAATGACTTACTCGCAATAGTTTAAATAAGTACTTTTTACAAAGTAAAATTTTATACATTTATATTTATTACATGTAAATATGTTTTGTGTTAAAATTTTTATGACTAGGTCTAAAATTACATTCTAGCAAAAACTTTAATTTCTCTGAATGTATTTCCTGAAGCATCAAGTAAGCAGTCGGATAACCACTTATAATTCAACTTTTTGTAAGCATGTTTGTAACCACTTATTATTCAGAATCTCATAACTACTTACTTCTCATTTTTTCGTAAGCGAGCGGGTAAGCGTGACTACTTATAAAAACGACCACGCCAAACAAAAATAATGAGTTTAGACGCCAAAAAATAAGTTGTGCGGAGCTATGAATTTCTATTATATAACCACTTATTTGGTAATGAAAGATTTTGCTGGGCAGGTATAGCAGTTTCTGTGTTACTTGATCTCATACAAAGTACATCGATTGACTGTGAGTTAAATAAACAAATAGTGGTCTAAAATAATGGGTTTAACATTGTACAACAAATCTTGGATAATTGCCGTCAGCATCAGTGGTTCCAATGCGAAATGAAAGCTTTGCACGGTATGGTCGGACTTTAAAGACCTTTGGAAATCCATGTCTGTTGTAACGGCGATAATGGCGCGAAGACGCAAAACAACTTGCTAATTTTAATCTAGATTATTTCTCATTCTCCCAACCCGTTTAAAAAAGTTTAGATCTGATCAGATCTTTTCGGATCTAAATAGATATGATTGAATCTAATTAGATCCTGTACCAGATCTCCTCGAATATGATCAGATATGGCATATGTGATAATACCTTATGGCAAGATCTGAGCAGATCTAGTGCCAAATCTGTTCAAATCTAAAGTGATCTGGACAATTGCGCCAGTATGTCTAGATCTGGCAAGATCTACTGAGATCTGGCCAGATCTGATCTTTTTTACACGGGAAGCTGCTGTGCATTGAAAATTATCAAAATCACTTGAAATTTGTGAGTAAAATTGTAAGGACAACTTGAAAATAGATTAATTTGGACAACCGAATATCTTGTTAACTAAATGGTTTAATTGCAACAACAGAATAACTTGGTGGTCATAATTGAATGTGTTAATGATACAATCGAAAAATATTGTTCATTCCGAAATTCTGTGATAATAATCAAAATTCTGTAATAATAACCGAAATTCTGTTGCCACAAAAATTTTGTCGGTGGCTGCAAATTTACACTTTGGTTGGCGAAAAAAACTTCGGCTGACACCAGATTCATTGTGTTTTCTGTGCATATTTGAAAGCTTTGCCAAAATCTAAAATTTTTTATCAAGATATAATAGGAGTGCTTTAATTTTCGCTTACAACTTTTTAATCACTCGACCGATTTTAAAGATTTTCAACACAAATTTACTTGGGAGAAGAACAAACAATCCAGATTGAAATTAGCAATCTGGTTTGCGTGCTCATGCCGGTATTCCCGTTGTAGCGGATAGACAATTAAAGAGGTCTTAAAATAAAAATTTTCGCTCTTTGCCTCTAAAATTTAAAACTTTTTTCAAACTTACGTTAATTATATGTATTTTTAATGTGATTCCATTTTTACATACCTGCAAATAAAAGAAATATATAAGCGATTATTTAATTGATGCATTTAAATTGGCTTTTGTAATATTTTGAAAATTTTCTAGTTAACTTAAATTGTATAATTTTATTTCGAAGTGCACACAATATGTTCATAGAATGTAGAACATATTGTATTATATAAAAGATAGATTTACATAGTTAAGAGTTTGTTTAATTGTAACAAGATTGTTATTTTATTTGTTTCAGAAAAATCTACATAAAGTCAGTGACTAAATTAAACGAACATTTAATAAAATTGTAGCAAAATGTTAACTTAAAAATGTGTAAAAATATTATTATTGGTTGATGGAAATTTAAAAATATTTCCTGAATAATAAAATAAGATTTTAGCTTAATTCAACTGACCAATTAAGTAATACTATAGATTACAAAATATAAAAAACTCCAACCTTTATCAGCTACCTTTTTTGTTCTTTGGATTCTGGAGATCAAATATTAAATTGTTTATGTACAACAACTTGCCTGTGGTGCAACTGATAAAATGTCGTTTTGTGATATTTTATATTCTAGTATGGCCTTTGGCGCCCAAATCTTATGAATGGACAAAATGGGCTTGGGCCAAAGGTTTGTGACATTAATTAAACTAAATTACCATTAACTGAATAACAAATAAAAAATTAAATAGTTAAATAATTTGGTAAAAAACAGCACATTGTTTAAAAATTATTTGGTCCAAAAATATGCAAGACCAGCGGGTAAAGCCCGGTGTAAAATAGAAATAGTTGACACGTTTTTTGTAACGCTAAAGTAGGAGCACATTTTTTAGTCTCTCCATATTTCGCATACATAAATTATTTGATTTACCAACACGTGAGCGGGGAATAGGGTACATGGTAAATTTATGAACCCCCATAGACGTTGCAGATCTAAATTACGAGCATGGATTTATAACTCCGCGACTTTTCTTACTTCCCTCGTAGTTACATGAAATGCAACACTGCTCCCGTCAAGTACCATGTGTTAATAGACTACTGTGCAAGTTTCGTCATTACCCAGTGTAGAAACGGTAATGACATATCATTATTTTTTTGACTACCAGTAATGACACCCATTTACCTTCTGCATTATTTTAAAACATATAGTAATGAGTTACTGATAATGACTTATTTTTATCATTATTTCAAATAGAAAATAATTTTTTAGATTTTTTTGAAAATTTTTTGAAATCTATTTTTAGACTCAATATTTTTTAAACACTGGTAAGGATATATGTAACCACATATTTTTTGATTTTTTGTATGTTGGCGAGTAAGCTTACTTGTGTGCAGCAGGTCAATTGTGTTTTTATCTATTAAATATTACATGTCGATATAGCTCAGATGGTAGAGCTGTTGACTGGCAATCTGTAGACCCAAGTTCGATTCCCGCACCAGCAAATTTTATTAAAAAAAAAATACAATAAAAAATATTTTTTTTTATATAATTAATTTTTTTGAAAATCTATTTTTAGACTCATTATTTTTGTCAGTACTGGTAAGCACATAGGTAACGATATATTTTTTTATTTTTCGTATGCTGGTGTGTAACAACTCATTTTTCGCGACATCGCCATATAAAGGTAATAAGAAATGTAATAACAAAAGTAAGTAGTTACCATTACCAAGTATGTAGTTACATAACCACATATCTGGTAATGATTTTCTACACTGGGTAACTGTGCATTTAACAGGTGTTCAAAGCCAGCGTTTTGCCAACGTTCAAAAATTTTGTTACTCCAGTGCTTTTCTGGCGCTTTTTGAACAGCTGGTCGTTTTGTCTAATGATGTTATAATTTTGGCAATGCGAAAGCACTTTTTCCAGTAAAGTGGCTTGCCGTCGCTTTCATATTTGTATTTTTCTGACTGTGCATATATGTATATGTGTTGAAAAATATTATGCCATTAAATTTTTTTACAATGACAGCAATAAAGTACGTATTATTAATATTGTTACGTTTTTACCTTTTAAAAACGTTGGTTTATTTCCTTTAAATAAACCGGTTTATTTTCTATTGCAATCAATTCCAATTCCAATTGTGTCACCAAAATTGTTCCGTTTCACCTTCAAAATCGTACGCTTACACCTTTAAATAAACTGGGTTGGTGCTCTTTGCAATTAAAGTAACACACACACTCTTTAGTTTGAATTTGAGCTTATACGATTATTTATTTAACACTTTATTATTTTATGCACAGCAATACAACACACACACACAAACTAAACAAACTCACTATACAATGCTAATACGCAATAAAGACGTACACTTGTATATCTTAAAGTATTGACAAAACAAATATACCATATACATATCTGTTACTATTGGTATAAATAAGAGAAGAAGTGCAACTGATATTGTATCCAGAGGTGCCAGATGATTTTGATGAAAAATCGGCACATTTTCCCAAAAAAATCGGCATTTTCGGCACTTTGATTTTAAAAAGTCGGCACTTTCAAAAATACTCATTTATATAATATTTAGGTTACTTTACATAAAAAAATATGTGAAAAAGACATTTCGTTTAAAATAGTATGTTTTAAGTTTAACAATTAAATAAAAATAAAGGCTTAAGAAATAAAAGAAATGATAATAAAAAATTTTTGTAATTTTATGAATATTTTGATGATACATATTCGGATATTATCTGACCAATACTATGTACATAAATTAATTTTACAGCTTTTAAAAAAAGTTCTTCTCCGAACTTAAGGTACCCGTACACCTTGAAATATTATGCAAATATTGGCCCTTTTTTTAATCACTAGATTTATTTTATTTCGTTTAAATATTCACATTTTGTTTTTTAATTTTCAAAATTTTATATATTTATCAAAATCTAATACTTATTATCAAAATAGTGGCTAAATTTGCCCCCAAAGGCGAGAAGATGGTTCAGAAAATTGTACAGAATTTTAGCGTAATGTTTGTTTTTTTTTATTTTGTCACTTATTTTAAGTGGGCGTGGCTTTTAACGAAAAATTAGCCATATCGACCTTTTATCGAATTACATAGTAAAATTTAGAGAGTACTGATCGGTTCTGTATAATCTGTATATTTTTGGAAATCTTATAAAATTTCTTGAAGTCTTGCATTATTCTAAATTCTTTTTCAGCTAACGATAACAAACATGAATTTACATGAACTTTCGAAATGTCAAAGATAGAATTATTGTCTTATTTCTTAATGCATTGTAAATCACCAAAAATTAAAATTTCGTGTTTTTGAGTTTGAACAAAAAATCGGCATTTTTCGACCAAATATCGGAAAATCGGCATTTTGCATATTTTTTAATAAAAAATCGGCAAAATGCCGGAAAATCGGCAATTCTGGCAGCCCTGATTGTATCGTTTTGTTTCAACGCACTCACTCTATTCATAAAAACAAAACCAGTTATTTCTTGTTTTGCATTGAGTGAGGCATTTATTTGTTTCTTGTTCTCAAATACTTATTGTACCACAAATATTTTCAAATAATTGTTGTGGGAACAAATAATCAAGTGACTAAAGATTAAATTTGTTTTGACATTTGTATTTAAAAATTAATAAAATTCAATGAAAAGAAAAAATTGTATTTAATTTAAATAAAATTGGTGAAAGTAAGACAGGGGGTTGATTTGGTCGAAATTTTCACAATATATTTATTGGCAGCGTACAATAAGTATCTATTGTACAATCTTCATTATCTGCTTTATTTGTTTGAGCATACCATAGAAAAACAAGTATATTACGCTCATTTTCTCTTTATTCATTTACACACTATCTACTAGAAAGAATAACAATATCAACTTGTACCAGAAACGCTAAACTACTTATCAATACGCATTAATAACAGTAGACACACAGAAACTTGTATAAGTAGTTGTGTAGTTGTGCACGACTTTAATACGCAATTAACAAACTCTAGTAACAACTAAGAGATTAATCACAACTGGGGCGATGGTCGACCGATGACAGCAAAAGTTGCCGCGATTAGTTTAAATTAAGCGACAGTCGACCGTTGACATTTTTTGAAGTTAAGCAGAAAAGAAAAGCAAAACAAGCATATATTTGCATTTAATTCGCCATAATTCGCCAGCAAAATCTTTCATTACCAAATAAGTGGTTATATAATAGAAATTCATAGCTCCGCACAACTTATTTTTTGGCGTCTAAACTCATTATTTTTGTTTGGCGTGGTCGTTTTTATAAGTAGTCACGCTTACCCGCTCGCTTACGAAAAAATGAGAAATAAGTAGTTATGAGATTTTGAATAGTAAGTGGTTACACACATGCTTACAAAAAGTTGAATTATAAGTGGTTATCCGATTGCTTACTTCATTCTTAAAAATAAGGAGTTAAGCAAATACTATTAGTTTAAGGAAATACATTCAGAAAAATTTAAGTTTTCTCTAGTGTGTAATTTTAGGACTCGTCATATAATAAATAAAAATGTATAAAATTTAACTGTATAAAAAGAACTTATTTAAACTATTACGAGTAAGTCATTATTTTATATTTAGAAACATTATTTTATAATATAAATATTTTATATTTATATTATAAAATAATGCAAAAGGTAATGATATATCATTTTTGGTAATGCAGATAGTAATGAGGTGTCATTACCAATATTTTGCTGGGTCGTCACCAATTCAATTGGTTTTGCATTAATTCTTGTTGTTTTACATTTTATTGTATTTAATTTAGCTTTTTTGCGGTAAATTATGTATTTTTATTTTCATTTATATTTTTTCTGTCAAAAAAATAAATTTTTTGTAAAGAAAGTACGAATTTTTGCAGCTCTAATAAGAATTTCTACAACTCTGTTCTAGTGGCAATCCTTAATTAGTTAAACATATGGCAACAATTTGACGAATATTGAAAATAAAATAGATTCTATTACGACGACAAATCGCCGGGCGACATGGCGACATTTTGCTTCCCGTACAAAATATATGAAAAAGGAATTATCGTTGTCGACCCAGTTGTGATTAACTTAGGGAACCTTAACTGCACAAATGGCAATGCGTGACTTCCCCTTCCTTCGTAACGTTCGGTCTTTTATAGTTTAACGGTCGTGAATGTAAAACATAATAGAAAAGCACTGGATAACCACTGGTTGCAAAATTTGGCATAGCGCTCTCAGCCCATACTTCGCCATTATTTTTTTTAATGAAAAACAAATACTGCCAAACGCTTTTTACAAACGCTGGCAGAGCGTACCAAATGATTGGTCCGCCAGTCCTTTATTTTTAACACCGCTGTTACCCAGTGGTATGCCAGTGCTTAATTTTTGTACCACTGGCAATTTCTGACTGGGTAGTAGTGTCCGACCGAACAGTTCGTCCAGAAAACGTATTTGGTGGGAATTTGGTATGTTGAAGCATTATGAACAAATTTTGCTTATGGAAAAATGTTTATTGGAACGATTAGAATGCATTTTAAGTGTTAAATTTAAGGAAAAGTCCGGAGTTAAACAGTAAATTTACTGTTCGGCCGACGAAAGTTCGGCCAAATTAAAAAAAAAAGTTCGGCGGTCGAACAGTTAATTTTATGGCTAAACTACGCAGTTTTACTTAAATTTGACACTCAAAATCGAATTAAATCGAGTGAACAAACATTTTAGCAGTATGAAAATTTTTTCACAGTGCTTTCAAATAACAGAAAATCGACCAAATGTCACTTTTTGGCCGAACTGTTCGGTCGGATACTACTGTCAATTTTTTTAAGGACAATTCAAAAAAATATAAAATTTTTCAGATCTTTAAGGAATTTTGAAAAGACCCGTAAGTTGAAAAGCTAGAGGGTTAAAATGTTCCTCGTAGTGTTTTACATTAGTTCTCTGACCACAAGGGACTTTTTTGGCCCCTTTTTAAAAAGGCACAAAAAAAGACCCGTAAGTTAAAGAGTTAGAGGGTTAAAATGTTCCTCGTAGTGTTTTACATATGTTCGCTGAACACATCCTATACCTAAAATGGAAGATTCATATGGTTTCCTATGCCGATTCACAATAAACATTTGAAGAAGGTGGGGAAATTTTAACTTTTAAACTTACAGAATTTTAGTTATATTTGAGTTAAATTTTAGAGTAATATTTTAGAATATTAACAATTTAACCTACTAAAATTAACAAAAAAAAAAATTGTTAAATAATTAGTAGACGAAAAAATCAAATCAAAAAATTTTGAATTTTCAAAGTTTTATTTCGATTTTCTTTTGATCCAAATGAAAGTGTAGCCTTCTCAAATCAGCAGTTTGCTATTTTTTTAGCAAATATTTCTGTTGATTTGAGCAGGATAGACTGCTATTTGCATTCAACTAAAATTAAGAAAACGTTTTCAGATATAATAGTTTGTTTTGCTATTTTTAGTCTACTAATATTTACCTAAATTTTCTGTACATTTTACAGTATAATTTGTCATTTTTAATTCACTAAAAGGTAACTCAGATAAAACTAAAATTCTATAAATTTAACAGACTTATTTCTGATGTTCTTATTTTACTAGTATTTAGCAAAAAAAATCTCCTTATTTTAGCAGCTTTTTCTGAAGTCATTTTTAACTAATTTTTAGTATTTTTACAGGTTTATTTCTATGACTACAGTATACGCTAACTTGTTACAGTGACTGTATGAAATAATTAGTTTTAGCATAAATAAAATTTTAAACCAATTTGTAACCAATTCAAATCATACATATTAAGGTTATTCAATTTTGTTAGTTGGTTTTCTTTTTCTCCGATTTTAATTCAATTCCATCAATATGATGCATGCATGTATATTGAGTGGCTTCTTGTCGTTTATTGTCTGCACCTGTTTTAGGAGAATAACTACTCTACTGTTGTTAATTATACAAATAAACAAGAATAGTTGAATGAAAATGAAAACGAAACACTGTAATCCATCGTACTATTATCACACAATGTTTACAAATACTTTTCAGCACTTAAAACATCAAATAAAAAATAGTATTTTTTTAAGGAAAACAACAAGAAAGACAAGTCAATTTGTGTGTTTGTGAATGTTTCAAAGGTTGAAATGAAAATAAAACAATTTAATTGTTTAAAATAATTGCACTATAAAACAACGACATCAAGAAGAAGATGAAAATTGATTCAAGTGGCTTTTTATGATGAGTGATATAATTTAAAGAATTTCAATACGAAAACGTCAAAATTTTCAAACTTGTTGTGGCTGAAATCGAAAACATTTAATATTGGTAGCTGGAAGAACTTTCTTAGGTAATTGAAATTAAAATGGAAAGTTTCATGACCTAGTGAAATTCAAAACTTCAGTATATTTATTTATATTTATTGAAGTCCTTGGTTGGGCGCCAATTAATATTTGCTCTATTTCATAACCAAAATCAATATTATATGTAAAATGTTCATAAAAATTTTAAATTCACACACAAAATTGTATTATTTAAAATTCATTGAAAAGTATTGTAAATAATTTAAAACGACAAAAAGTATTAGATGTCAACTATTTGAATTTTGTAAATGTGTTTAGTAATACACATAGTGTTATATAAAATCATACAACTATAGTAAATTTACCAACACTCAATCATCGTCATCATAACTACAGTATGAATAAAAAAAATACATATTTAACTATATTATAATTTATGATGGCGCCAAAACTACCAGACTTTTGTGTTGGAGACAACAACCAAAAAAAAAAGGGAAACAATATATTGCTGAATAAACACTATATACAAAAATATTCCAATAATAAAAACCAGTAGCTTAATAATACAATCATCTCTAGTAAAAATCTCGTATATGTGTGGATTTTAATTAATAGTTTTTTTATGTAGCTAAACCCCAAATCAAAATGATAATACATCCATGTATTAAATTCTGGTAGTTTTATTTAAATATTTTTATGACAACTTGAAAAAAATCCCATATATTGTAGTTTTGTGATTGAATATGTTTTGTTTTTCGGCTTGAGTATTTTAAGAGTCATCAAAATGTGTTAAACATATGCATGAAATTATGAAATCATGCAGAACTGTTAAAATTTTACTCTTTTTTCTGAATGGGTGAATAGATTTTTATCGTTAATTAGTGGCAATAAAAAAAAATTATGAAAATAAAATTCAAATAAAATAATAAATATGGAGAAGAATTTCTGAACGGTCCACAGTAAAAATATAATTTAAATTGTGTAAAATTGAAATTATAAAAAACAAACCGTTTTTGAGTTATATTCATTTATATTTTAAAGTAACCGTTATCGCCATTGCCAAGACCATGAAAAATACCTCAAGAATCGATTTTTATCTTTTCACTATTATGAAGTTTCAATGTGATTTTAAACAATTTAAAAGATGGCCTTTTTAAAAATAGTCAAAAATTTCGGGCGTCATAACTCCAAAAATTTACAATTAAATGAACTCATATTCTACTCTTAAATTACCTGTCACAATTTTAATATTCTACCAAAGTTTTATAAAAATCAGACAACTGTATATGTTAAGTGTGGACCGTTCTGAAATTCTTCCCCATATGTAAAATATTTTAAAGACTTTAAGTTATATACCCAGTGAAAATATGGTGAAGTACACTCATAGATAAAAAAAGTTTAATTGAAAGCGAATTGATGAAGACTTTCATACAGCAATGAAGTGATAACACTGTACAACAATTTCCAACCTTTTCCAAAATTACGGGGTTCTGACAATGGATTCTGGTAGAGGAGACCAAAAAAAATATATGTGTATCGCGCGTTTTGAAAGATCGCATCGGAGTTTTATTTTTAGGGGGTAAAAATTCCCCCCCTTTTTCAAATGGTTATTGTGAATCGTCATAGGAAACCATGTGAATATTCCATTTTAGGTATAGTTTGTGTTTAGCGAACTTATGTAAAACATTACGAGGAACATTTTTGTGCAACATTTTAACCCTCTTAATCTTTAATTAAATGGACTTTTTCGACCCCTTTTTAAAAAAGGAACAAAAAGACCCGTAAGTTAAAGAGTTAGAGGGTTAAAATGTTCCACAAAAATGTTCCTCGTAGTGTTTTACATAAGTTTGCTTAACACATCCTTTACCTAAAATGGAAGATTCGCATGGTTTCCCCCTAAAATCCAGGTTTGTTGGACATTTGAGCTCTAATTCTGAATAAATACGAGATTAACCGTTAAACACATTTTAAGTTTTGACTTATTTCTTTCATTGAAATTAAATTTTAAATTTTTATGTCTGCAAGGACTCTAATAGAAAAAAGTCCGTAAAAAATTTAGTTAAAACTACTAAAAATTAATTAAAAATTATGCTGCAAAAAAAACTACTAAATTAGCAGATTATTTTTGCTACGGAATTTTAGTTATATTTGAGCTAAATTTTTGTATATGGAGAATAGCAAATTAACCTGCTAAAATTAGAAAAAAATTTAGCTAAATAATTAGTAGCCTAAAAAATCGCCAAAAAATGTGAAATTTTCGAAGTTTTTTCTCGATTTTTTTTAAATGCAAATAAAAATTGAGCCTTTTGAAAACAGCTGTTTACAATTTTTTAGCAAATATTTCTGCTGATTTTAGCAGAAAAGACTGCTATTTGCATTCAACTAAATTTTGCTTGAAAATAGCAAAAATTTTATAGATATAACAGTTTATTTTTGCTATTTTTAGTCTACAAATATTCTGCAGATTTTCAAGTACAATTTGCTATTTTCAATTAACTAAAAGTCAGCCTAAATAAAAAATAAAAATTCTGTAAATTTAACAGTTTTAATTTTTCTGTTCTCATTTTACTATAATTTAGTAAAAAAAAAAATCTCCTAATTTTAGCAGTTTTTTCTGGAGCATCATTTTTAACTAATTTTTGATAACTTTTTCAGCTATTTTTAGAGATTTATTTCTATGAGTGTAGAATTTCATGACAAATATTTTTGCGGAACATTTTAATCCGCTGCAAATGTATTTAAAAAAAAAAAAAATTTCACTTGGAAACAGGACCACTAACAGTTCATTAAATTCGACTTACATTTTCTTTTGTTTTTGACTGTTTATAAAATAAACCACAAATTAATGAAAAGAACTAACAAAAATTACGTACATACGTTTATTTGTTTTAATAACAAAATGACTGAATAGAATAAGCCTAACAAATTCTCAGTATGTTATGTTATTTTTTTAATGACTTTCGAATGTAGTTAAAATTTACAGTTCTTCTACAAACGAATAAAAATAAATAAAAATAACAAAACTGAAATACAACTTAAGGGGGGTATCGACTCTAGGAAATATTTTGTTTTCAAATTTTTTTTATATTTTATTTGGATCGGGCATACTCTTCAGTATATGCTCAGAAAATATCAGTATAAAATTCGAAGAAATAAAATTTACACATGTTTTTTAGTCAGAAAGTAATATTCTATTCATTAAATTTATACACATAATTTTTTGAGAGCGTTTTTTATCATTGTCTTTATTATAAATCTTATTTCGTATAATACAGCAGAACAAAAAGAAAAAAACTACTTCTAAAGATGCAAGAATTGCACACAGTCTTTAAAGAAAATCCAATGACGATTCCTCGATGGGGGGCGAAGGCACGTTATATGAGGCAGGTACTTGATGGCTTTTTATAAGCCATAAAAGTAATCAATGTATATAAAAAATAAAAAAGCAAATACAAAACAAATTAAATAATGTAGGCAATAAAAGATTTTGAACGAATTAAATGTCTAATAAGTTCTCTACCATCGTTTTTAAGAATATTTGGGTTAATATATAAAATACTCTTTATCCGATTTTTCCCAAATTTGGTGCACATGTGGAAAACTGCGAGATATAAATTTTGTTCATGGTTTTTTGTAATTTAGCTGTTTTCTTAGCGTAAAATAAATTTTAAACTTTGAACGCGTTTTCCCACAACCTTGAGTTCAAAATCGGCTGCCACTGTACAGCCAAGGCGGGTTAACCGATTTCGATCCGGGGTTTTTTCTTTCGTAGGCAACAAAAAACTCTAGTCCTTATCGTGGCCATTTTTTTGAATTTTTGTCAAATAAATTTTATATCCCCGTGCAAATGTGTTTTTTCTTGCCTTTTTTTGGAATTTTTAAGTTTGTGTGGTAACTTTGTTAAAAAATAATTTAAAAATAAAAATCGGTCAATGATAAGGACTAGAGAATTTATCTCAGATTAAGAATCACTTTAAATTTTAATTTTCCGATAATTAATGAAGGCTGCACAGTGGCAGCCGATTTTGCATTTTTTAAAAAAGGCCAGTAAGGAAGTGGCAACTCTGTCGATTTTGGCTGGGGAAATAGAAAACTGGTATTTTTGAAAATACTAAAATAACATGGTTTTTAAACAAAAAAATAAAATATTAAAAATATAGTTAGTTGAATTTTTGACAACCGTTCAAATATGCACTTTAAAATACTGTTGTTACAGTATTTACCCCCCTTAAACAACTAAGACAAACAAACTTTAGAAGTTCCCTGAGTGTAGTTTGTTCTGCTATTTTTACAGGTTTATTTCTATGAGTGTACAGACCGATGATCCACACCAAGCAGTGACTTTCTGTGGATACTGATTGATTAAATATTAAACCCATACTTCTTGCATCAATCGACAAGAACCGTGGTTTGCAACAAAATTATATATTTTTTCTATTAAAAGAGTTACTTCTCTCTATTAAATCTCATTAAATTCTTGCTATTAATTATTGCCTTGATTTCTTTTGAAATGGGATAGAGGAGTGAGAAGATATAGTGAAAGATGAAAGGCTTCAAATATGGCAACACTGTAATTGTGCGAGATGTTAAATTTTAGAACAACTGTTACGCCATCTGATGAAGAGTTGGCTAACTTTTAGAAGATTTTTAGTTCATAGGCCTGCTAAATTATTTTATTTGGCATAAATATAATTTATGAGTTTCATCATATTTTTTACAACTGACAGTTGTTAACATAATTCAACTAAACTGGAATTTGGCACGTCAAAGTTTAGTTAAATTAATAATTTATTAGCATTATTAATCCGTTGCTAATTTCTTCAACATACGCATGCATGTTCACAGTCTATATGATTTATTATTATACTTGATGCTAATTTTAATGAAATATAATTCTTTTTGCTTATTTTCTATTCAATATTGTACTTCAGATTATTAACGTGATTCCTATTATAAACTTTTGTTTGTTGAATTCGGATTACATATTATTTCTGCAAAATCTACTATTTGAACAGCAACAGCATAACAACAAATGAATATAACATAAGGCTACTATAATGATTTATTAAGGACGTTCACTGTCTACGAACATTATATTATACAAAACAATATGTAAATATTTTCAATAAAAGATTTATTTTAATAAAAATTATAGAGCTTGAATTAATTTATTCAACGACTTCAATAAATGGTTAATTAAACTTTGATTTGAATGTTTTAAGCGACTAAATTAATTTGTTTATTTAAAATTGAGATTAGAATTTTTTCGGACCACAAAACTTAATAAATTTTTTTAATTGATTTAATTTTGATTTATTTTTGTTTAATGCAATTCAAAATATGTTGTGTTACTACTTTCGAAGTGATATTCTGTTTGCCAATTCCCCTGAATATCCTTTCTAAATATGTTGTGCTGAGTCTTGGATTAAGTGTATAATACGAAATGAAATGTATAGAGAATATAATATCAAATTATATTAAGGAGTTTTTTTCTGCTGAATTTTTATGATTACGTTTATATTTATTTTAATTTTTTTATTTTTTATTTTTTTATTTCTTGCTACATTTGTACAAGAACTGTGTTTACTTTTCAGTTAAAAAGCAGCAGTTTCATATTATTTGTTTTTTAATCAAATAGTCTTTGCACGTAGTTTTGTTTTGTTGAAATATTAAGTTGGCATTAAATGAAAGGGAATAAAAGAGTACTTTGTTATAAAGAATTCAAAAAGGAAATCAAATTAACCAAAACTAAAATCAAATTAAAACAATTTATATCTTTGGCAAGCAAATAAAAATACAATTTGAAGAGAAAAAAATTTTATTTTTTTGGGAAATTGAAATTAATAAACTTGATAAAAGTTAATCAAACTTTTTAATGTTCATCGTTTACACATGGATTTTTGACAGTTAAAAACTTAACTGTGACAGTTAAAAATTTAACTCTGACAGTTTAAAATACCAAGGTGGCGCCGAAAACTATCCGGTAAATGATGAATATTGAAAGTGCCGGCGTTGGCAACATATTTGTTGACAGCGCCAAAATATTTTTGCGGAAGCACCTTAACTTTTTTCTCCTTTTTCAAATGTTTGTTGTGAATTGGCATAGGAAACCATGTGAATCTTGCATTTTAGGTATAGGATGTGTTCAGCGAACTTACGTAAAACACTTCGAGGAAAATTTTTATGGAACATTTTAACCCCCTAACTCTTCAATTAAAGGACTTTTTTGAACCCTTTTTGAAAAGGGACAAAAAAGACCCCTAAGTTGAAGTGTTGAAGAGGGTTAAAATGTTCCACAAAAATCTTCTTCGTAGTGTTTTACATAAGTTTGCTGAACCCATCCTATATATGAAATGGAAGATTCACATGGTTTATTATGCCGCTTCACAATAAACATTTTAAAAAGGAGCCCGTGTAAAAAAGATCAGATCTGGCCAGATCTCAGCACATCTTACCAGATCTAGGCATATCTGGCCAGATCTTCGTAGATCTTACCAGATCTAATCAGATCTCAAAATTGGGGACAAATTTGAGATCTAATCAGATCTGATCAGATCTAGGCATATCTTGCGCATTTGTCCAGATCAATTTAGATTTGAACAAATTTGGCACTAGATCTTATCAGATCTTGCCATAAGGTATTATCACATATGCCATATCTGATCATATTTGATGTGATCTGGTACAGGATCTAATTATATTGAATCATATCTATTGAGAACCAAAAAGATCTGGTCAGATCTAAACTTTTTTACACGGGAGGGGAAATTTTAACACCCCTAAAATAAAATTCCGATGTGATCTTTCAAAACGCCGACACACGTATATTTTTTTGTTGGTATCCTCTACCAGAATCCATTGTCAGAACACCGTAATTTTTCGTGTTGTACTGTGTAAAGTGTGCTGGATCATAAATATAGTTTTGACGATTTTCCAAATATTTTTTTTTTCTGTTTCTAAAAGTTAATTTTTTTAAATTTACGAAATTTTCACCAAAGTGGAAATCTATTCGTTGGCAAATCAAGTTTTTAAAATTTAGAAGTTATTTTTTATTAGAATTGGGCTTAATCGTTCTTTTTTGTGACTCGGTCATATCATTCAATAAAATTCATTGAACTAGTTCGTTCAAATCGTTCAATCGTTCTTTTTTGTTATCGTTCTTTTTTGTCATGAGCTGTGTCTGAACAGTGATTCGTGAACAGTGTCGTTTGTTCGGCAATTTATTGGCGCACTACATGTTACATGTTTATATTAATTTTATTGAACATATACTAATAGTGTCAGAAAATTACAATTTTATTAAAAATTTGAAATTATTAAGAAAAACATTTAATTCTGTAATAAAATTAATTAAAAAAAAGGGATACAAATTTTCTATGACTAAAAAAAAAGAACGATTGAACGAAATGAACGAAAAGAACGAACAATGGTGAACGATGTCATATCGTTCAATGAACTGAACCGTTCAAATGATCTAGTTCGTTCATGAACGACACAACTCTATTTTTTTTTTCAAACCTTAACAATTTTTTTAAAATTAAATTTGTTTTTAGTTTACTTAATTGATAAATTGAATATTACAAAATTCAATTCAATGAAAATCGTTCGTTGTACAAAAAAAGTTAATTAATTACACAGGCCAACGATGAAAAAAAAAATTTTCAATAACTTTGGCTAATTTCTGTGTAAATTGGTGTGCTAATTCCAAAAAAAAATAACAAAGAAGTCGTATCACCCACCAATTTCTCACATTTCAATATTAAATAAAATAAATTTTATTAACTGAACACGTCAATCTGGTAACACTACAATGAAGTATACACCACAGACTATAATGTTAAATGGCATATTTATTATTGTTATAATCATTGAGATTGGAAGTTTCTAGCATTTTCTACAGCCGCGACCATTAGACTATAAAAGACCGAATGTTACGAAGGAAAAGGATGTTGCGCATTAACATTTGTGAAGTGAAGTTAGTTGTGTATTAGAGTTGATATAGTTAATTGCGCTTTATAATGTGTATAGTGAGTTGCGCATAGAGTTTGTGTGTGTTATGTTGTTGTATTTAAAGTAATATAATGTTAAATAAACAAGTGTATAAGCTCAAAATTTATCTAAAAGAGGGTGTTATTTTATTTGCAAAGATCACCAGTCCGGTTTATCTAAAGCAGATAAATGTACGTTTTAGAAGGTAAACGTAACAATTGATGTCAGCGGTGGAATTGGTTATTTTGCTTGCAATGGAAAAGAACCCGGTTAAATTAAAGAAATAAACCAACGTTTTTAAAAGGTAAACACATCGGGGGAAAAGATATGCAAGAAACTTTACAAAGAAAAGAGAGAGAAAATACAAAAAAATAAGCATATAATAATTAGTAGTTTTAGTAATATTATATTTTTGTAAGTGAAAATTTTAACCTAATAGAAAACTTACCCCTAAATTCATAAACGCTTTGTAAAATTACAGAAGGTTTATTGAACAAATTTTGTATGAAAATGACGTTTTGTAAACCTGCTATAACTTTACAATTTTTAATTTTCATTTAACAAATTTTTCCTTATTTTTTGAAATATGGTCATATTGTAAGAGAATTGTGGGTGATAAAAAAAAACTGATATCGAATACGGATTTAGCATTCAAAAATACACAAGATTAAGGTAAATTAGTTTAAAAAGTTTTACAAACATTTTTTTCGTTGGCCTGTATTATTTTGTCTGTTTAATAAAAAATTGTAACTTGGACAAAAACTACTTAAAATCAGAAGACCGATTTTTGGCGGCCATAATATCTAACTATGAGATTGGTCGCCAAAAAAATACCTGTCTCTTTTTGCTCCTTTATAGCGTACAAATTTTTGGTTAAACTACTAAAAATTTGTTTAAAAAAATGACTGCTGAAATGAGCAGATTATTGTTGCTAAATATTAGTAAGATAGGAACAGCAAAAATAAAACTGTTAAATATACAGAAGTTTTGCGATTTTTTTAATGGAAAAAAAATTAGTCTTCTGAAATCAGCAGTTTACGAGTACTATTTTTTTAGTACATGTTTCTCTTGATTTTTAGCAGGATAGACTGCTATTTCGATTTAAATAAATTAAACTTAAAAATAATAAAAGTTTTGTAAATATAACAGTTTGTTAATTAGAAATTTATTAATTTAGTTCGAGGCCAATTTCCAATTTCATAATACTATTTCTGTTGTTGGTTATGCTTTGCGGAAGACTTCGAAAATATATTTCATTGTTTGCTTTATTCACTTTTTGTTGATGTAGCAGCCCAGCAAAAAATTTTTAGTATTTTGGAAGCAGTAAAAATACGAAGCGCTTAAAAACGCGCTACAAATTCTGCTTTACAGAGTTGCGCCACTTTATGCGTATACAATACACAAAAAAGTTTGCAATTTGATTGTATACCCTGCAAAACTGCCTTAAACGAAGCAAATCGTAAGCAAGTTATTTAAAAAATTATAGTGCTACGCTATTCCCTTACGACGAAGCAGATTGTAAGGGAGTAAAATAAAATGTAAGTTATCCAAAGATTAATGCGTACGAAATCTGAGTCATCTTAATCGTGCTTTAGCCTTCTTTAGTAGAGTATAATGTCAGTCTGCATTTTGAAGTCGGCAAATGAATGCATTTATTTTCATAAGAAGTCGTGTTTAAATGCGTTCAATGAAAATCATGAATTTACTGCATCTTTTCAGCAGCAAAAAAGCAAATTTTCCAAAAAAAGTGCATGAATTTATTTGCATTTAAATTTACTTACGAAAAACATGAATTTACTGCAATTTTTCAGCAGCGAATAATGCGCTTTTTCTCACAAAACAACGTGCTTCCAAGCGGGCGCTTTGTATGGAAAAATCATGCCTTCCGTAAGCAGCTTTGTAAAGGATTAATTTTATTTATTCCCTTACAAAGCTGAATCCAGCGAAGCAGGTTTTTTGCTGGGAGACTACATTTAATATGAGATTTTGAAACTTTAATTCGCATTGCAGTAATGCCACCACCTTCTAAAGAAAACTGATGAAGGGGACCTGGAAAATCCCCGAAACAATCGTATTTTCATTCCTGAAAGTGTAGAGGTTTTTGAAAGTAAAAACTCTGTGAAGTATTTTTCAGGAGAGTATCCTGATGAAGAATAATAGCAGTTTTTGGAAAAAAAAAAAAAATTTTTTTTATGTTAATTCATAATAAGGAAATTGGCCTCGAACTAAATTAATAAATTTCTAATTATTCAATTAAAAAGGTCGAAAAAACAATTTTTATTTTTAAATGAAAATTAAAAACCAACATTTTCATAACAGTTTGTTTTTTTCTATTTTTAGTTCATTAATATTAAGCAAAATTTTTTGCAGATTTAACGATATAATTTTTCATTTTTAATTAACTAAAAGTTAACTCAAATATAACTAAAATACTGTAAACTTAACAGTTTTATTTTTGCTGTTCTTATACTTGGCAAAAAATCTGATAATTTATCAGTTTTTTCTGCAAGGTAATTTTCACTAATTTTTATTACCTTTTGTTGATATTTTTACAGGTTTATTTCTATGAGTGTATTTCAATTTCATTGTAACAGGAGAGAACCCATCAACAGGTCTTCCTTATTAGTCGTGTTAATACATGTTGTTTTTTTACACCAAATATCGGTCAAATAGTCTCATTTGTCTCTATATTGGGGCGGTGTTATTTAGACATTTTAACGGTTACATTTTGAGGTATCATTAAATTATAGTTTTCTATCGAATTTATATAGTGTCTCTTACATTTATAAAAATCCATGAGTATAAATAGAGAAACAAATTGGCTTATTGGTAAAATTTTGATTAAAAACTCGGGACTTTTTAAATCGCAGTGAATGTTCAACTTTAAAGCATCAATCACAGTGCCTTTCATTCGAAACTTTTAAAAACATAAATTTAATTTATTGTTTTAATTAAATTTAAACCTCAAATAAATATAAAAATTGGATGACAATTGGTATGTTAAATAAATAAACTAATGAAATATTAAATATTTGCTAATAAACAAAAGAAAAATATTTATAACAAAAAGTTCATATTTTATGTTAAAGCCATAAATTAAAATGCTTTATCATCATCATCATCATAGTCATAACTTTCATACTTTGTAATGTATACACTAATAGAAATAAACCTGTAAAATAGCAGAAAAAGCTACTAAAAATTTGTTAAAAATGGTCTTGTAGAAAAAAACTACCAAAATCAGACACAACTTTAGTTATAGTTGAGTTAACTTTTAATTAATTTAAAATGACAAATTATAAAGTAAAGTCTGAAGAAAATTTTGCTAGATATTAGTAAACTAAAAAGAGCAAAAATAAACTGTTATTTTACAGTTATTTTCTTTGTTATTTTTAAGCTAAATTTAGTTTAAATTTAAAAATAGCAGTCCATCCCACTAAAATCAGCAAAAATATTTGCTAAAAAAAAATAAATTACTGATTTTAGAAGGCTAGAATTTTATTTGCATTTAAAAAAATCTAAAAAAAAATCTTCAAAAAAATTAAACATTTTTTTGCGATTTTTAAGTCTATTAATTACCCAGCCAACAAAAAAAAGTTGGAAGTAATGCTTTACAAACTACTTCTATCACTGCTTCACAAGTATCCGTTAGTATATTTTTACAGCGTTTTTAGAATTACTTCTGCACAACATCCAAAACATCACTTAAGTATTGCTTCTAAAGCATAATTGCTCTAAAAGTGATTCTAAAAAGTGATTTTTATATCGTATGTTATTTCTAACAGATGGTCGCGGGTTTAATTCCCGAAGGGACCAATAATTTTTTTTAATATTTGTAATTAATTTGTTTACATTCAATATTTTTTTAATTTTAAAATTTTTAAAAATATATAAAATAAAAATGATGAAAAATTGCTTTTTATGCGCTTATGAAAATAGTACTGAAAACAACACTGAATTGCAGTGCACCTTTTGCACTTGTTTAAAAAGTACTTTTATTGAAGAGAATAAATCGCAATATCTCGCAATTACAAACAGGTGTTTTTATGCCATTCAACTTTCATATCAAAAAATGGATCAGCGGTAGAAGGCTAAATTAGCAATCATGATGTCGCAAGTTCAATACCCGGTAGAGGCAATAAACTATTTTTTTGCGAAGAATTTTTTTTTTTTTAACTTTTAATTGGTGAAAAAAATCTTCCTTTTCACTTGTTCAAAAAGTACTGAAAAAATGTTGAAGTGGGAGTACTCTGCTCCCATGACAACTCAATGTTAAAATCATTAGTGTTTATGTCAACAAAAAAAATTACATCTAGATCATCAATTTTAGTGCTTTTTATACTGCTTGCTGGGTATTTAACAAATTTTTTTGCTGACTTTAGGACCTTAAGTTGTTATTTTAGATTAATTAAAATTTTTCTTAAATATAACTAAAATTTTATATATTTAACAATTGTATATTTGCTGTTCCTATCCTACTAATTTTTAGCAAAAATAATCAGCTAATTTTTTAACTAATTTTTAGTAATTTTAACTAAAAATTTTATAGAATTTTTTCTATTAGTGTACATAAACAAAAAGCCGTAGTTTATTTATGTTGCGTTGCAATATGCCAACAGTATTGTTATTTGTTAAAAACCCTACGAGTTAAAATACAACAATTTAAATTAGACTAATTTCTCTGTTAGCCGAGAAATTAAAAAAAAATAATAATAACCAAACAAATAGAAAAACCATAAAATTAGTATGTAAATGTTTGATATGTACATCATATACATGTAGAGTACATCATCATCATCATAATGATCATCATAATTTACATAGATGCATGAATATACTGTTTATATTGTATGCGTTATTTGATTGAGGTTTTACTTGTTATAAAATTTCAACTAAATTGTTTCGATTACAACTGAAATGAGTGAACATTTTTTTTTAGAATAAATCCTCTAAGAGCAATTGTTTGTTTTTCTATTAAAATCTTTTATTTGGAAAATATTTCATTATTTGCATTTTTAGCCCGCACTAAAACTTTATCCTATTAAAATTTTTGTATAATATGCGAAATTTATTCATACAATGTTTAATTTAGTATTCCAGAAATAAATAATATGATATGAAAAATTAATTTTAATTTTACTAAGTTTTTTTTAGTGTGAATTTTGTAATAACAATAAAGTACTCGTGCACATTCATTAAAATGTGTTTCTATATGCACGCAAAATTCAAAAAAAAAAAAAGAAACGTGATGTATAATAAATTTATGCGATAATAAAATATATTTAAAATTGTTGCAAAATATAATTTGCATTCATTGTGATCATACTATTAGATTTATAATTGAAATGTATAATTGTAACAGGACGTTTTGAATTTTTATAAAGAAAATAAATAAATAATTCATATTTAAATTCAGTATTTGATTAAAGAATTCGACATTTTATTTATTAACGAAGTCAATTGGGTAAAAAAAAAAGAAACATTGAGCGGATTCATATAAAGGTCACATGTCTTATTCTGGGTAAAGTCACTATATTCTGGGTAAAGTTAACATATATTAAGCCATACATGAAACCGCTTATTACAATATTTTAAAAGTATCGAAAAGCTTACTTTAGTGGCGGCCCAGAATAAGAGCTTCATCACAACTGGGTCAACTTACGACAACAAAAGTCGTCGCGATGAATTTAAATCATGGATGGTAACCGAAACGATGCGGTTATCGGTAAGGGTAACGCTATTTAAGATTATTTCGGTAACGGTATTTTAAGGGTAACGCTATTTCATTTATATCGGTATCGGTATTTTAAGGATAACAGTTTTTTAGTTATTTCGGTAACGGTATTTTAAGGATAACGGTTTTTTGATTATTTCGGTAACGGTATTTTAAGGTTAGCGGTATTTCTGTTATTTCGGTAACGGTATTTTAAGGATATCGGTAGTCAGTTTTATCGATGCATCCCTCAATTTTTTTTTACGAAAAACAAACGAGATTAAAAACAGAATCAATTTACCAACTTAATGTACGAAAAATACTCAATAATCCAGCGCAATTGCCAAAAACAGAAAATTAAAAATATCGGCAACGGTATTTTAGGGGTAACGGTATTTCATTTATATCGGTAAGGGTATTTTAAGGGTATTGATATTTAATTTATTTCGGTATCGGTATTTTAAGGGTAACGGTATTTCAGTTATTTCGGTTACGGTATTTTAAAGATAGCGGTATTTCGGTTATTTCGGTAACGGTATTTTAGGGGTAACGGTAGTCAGTTGTAAGGGGTTTGAATCGATAACGGTATTTTAGCGGTATTACCTGCCAACCCTGATTTAAATTAAGCGACAATCTACCGTCGGCATTTTTTGACGTTTAAAAAAAGGAGAGCTAAACAATAATTTTGTTGTATTTGTTTTGTCATATTTTTTTTTAGCAATTCAGTTAGTTTTGCAATAATTTTTGTTGTTTTGCATTATTCTGTAGGTACTTAATTCTCCTTTTTATCTGCAAATTCTGTATTTTTATTTTCAATTATTTTTCTTCTGTCAAAAAAATATATTTATTGTAAACAAATTATGAATTTGTGCAACTCTGATACAAATTTTTACAACTCTGTTCTGATCGGCAACCCTTATTCAGTTAAAAATATGGCAACGATGTGACAAATATTTTGATTGTGAGGTAGTGTGTCGTTGTGAAAATAGAATAGATTCTATTACTGCGACAAATCTCCGCAGCAAAAAAGTGGAAGTCATCTTAAGGAAGCAATTTTTCATGGATTCCAAAGTATCATAAAGTTCTGATTTTCCGCTTCTAAAGCAGTTCTTTTTCACAACTTCCAAAAATGTGATTTTGAGTGAAATTAAGTCTTTTTAAATCTATCTAACTACAGATATTTCCATGTAAATTTAACATTTATAACTATGGTTAAGCACTTAACTTTAATTATTGTGCGACAAATTGTCAAGTCCAAGTGATTTGCTTCAAATTTTTACGAATAAAAATTAATTAGCTACACTGCATGCAAGGCCTTAAATGGGTTAGATGGCTAAGCTGTCGAACTTTAGTATAGTTTCGTTTGTAATGTACACTCAAAAAAAAAAAGTCAGTAAAGTCGGCAAAAAAGTTGGTAATTTCAGCAAAAGGTGTGCTGAAAATCAGCGAGCTGATTTTTACCAAAAAAAATAGTAATCTTCAGCAAAAGTTTTGCTAACACTTAGTCGACTGCAAATGCAAAAAATCTTTGCTAAAATCACTAAACTTTTTGCTCAATATTAGTAGACTGAAAAAAACTCAAAAAACATGTAGCGAAATTTTAATTTAGTTAATTTATTTGCTGAAAATTTAAATATAGAATATGTGTCGAGTTGGTTTTCTTTTTTTGTCATTTCCGTTTCCATACAAGCTGCGACATCTACATCTTGTCTATCTGGTTGTCGTCCACGCTATGAATGCGGTTATCAGCACAATTTTTGTAGCAAATAAATTAGTAAAACATTAGTTCAAAATTAGTTTAGTGCTAAAAAAATATAACTGAAATTTTTGCTGAAAACGGAATTTCAGCAAAAAAATTGCTGAAAACTAGTACACTTGATATACAAGACGTTTTACTAATTTTTCTACTAACTTATTTTTTTGAGTGTAGGACAGGGTTCGATTCCTACAGCCGACTTATCTACGTTAAAAGAAAAAAATCTCTAAAAAATTTAGTTAAAACTACTAAAAATTTGTTAAAAACTACATACTTCGCAGAAAAACTTCTGAAATTAGCAGATTATTTTTGCTACATATTAGTAAGATAGGAATAGCAAAAATAAAACTGTTAAATATACAAAATTTTAGTTATATTTGGATTAAATTTTAGTTAATAGAAAATAACAACTTAAGCTACTAAAACCAGCAAAAAAAAACTTTGCTAAATAATTAGAAGGCAAAAAAAAACAAAAAAAATTAAATTATATTTAGCTAGAATATTCTGCTACCTTAAAATTAAAACTTTCAAAGTTTTTTTTTCGATTTTTTTTGAATGCATTACGAAATCAGCGGTTTACTATTTTTTTTAGCAAATGTTTCTGCTGATTTAAGCAGGATACCCTACTTTTTGTATCGAACTAAATTTAACTTAAAAATAAGAAAAATGATGTAGATATAACAGTACTTCTGTTTGTTTGCATTTCTAGTAAAAACTAGTAAACTTAGAAAGTGCCGAAGAATTACCAAAACTGATTTTATTTTCAAGTAAAATTAAAGAAAATGGTATCAAAAATAATAAATAGAAGCCACTGAATTAAAAAATTTTCACATTTGACAGTAAAAACTAGTGAAAATAGTAAAAAACGAGTAAAAAGGTTAAAGTCGGGCATGCCGACTATACAATACCCTACACCAGTTTGGTGTATTGTTTGGATCCGAAATTCGAATGGGTTAAAATGGGGCTTATGTCAAAATTTTCTATAATGTGAGTCAGCGCACCAAATTTCATTAAAATATCTTAATATTTGCGACCTGCAGTTTGTAACCAAGCCAATTTTGGGGGGACCCTTATATGGGCACTAGTTCTAAACATGGACCGATGTTCACCAAAATCAATAGGCTTCGTCCTTGGGCCAACATAGGTCTATGTACCAAATTTCATCAAAATAGCTTAATATTTGCGACCTGCAGCGTATAAACAATATAATTTTGGGGGGACCCTTATATGGGCACTAGTTCTAAACATGGACCGATGTTCACCAAAATCAATAGGCTTCGTCCTTGGGCCAACATAGGTCTATGTACCAAATTTCATCAAAATATCATAATATTTGCGACATGCAGCGTATAAACAGTATAATTTTGGTAGGACCCTTATATGGGCACTAGGTCTAAACATAGACCGATGTTCACCAAAATCAATAGGCTGTGTTATTGGGCCAATATAGGTCTGTGTATCAAATTTCATCAAAATATCTTAATATTTGCGACCTGCAGCGTACAAACATTATAATTTTGGTAGGACCCTTATATGGGCACTAGGTCTAAACATGGACCGATGTTTACCAAAATCAATAGGCTGCGTTATTGGCCCAATGTAGGTCTGTGTACCAAATTTCATCAAAATATCTTAACATTTACGACCTGCAGCGTATTAACAGTATAATTTTGATAGGACCCTTATATGGGCACTAGGTCTAAACATGGACCGATGTTCACCAAAATCAATAGGCTGCATTATTGGGCCAATATAGGTCTGTGTACCAAATTTCGTCAAAATATCTTAATATTTACGACCTGCAGCATATAAACAGTATAATTTTGGTAGGACCCTTATATGGGCACTAGGTCTAAACATGGACCGATGTTCACCAAAATCAATAGGCTGCGTTATTGGGCCAATATAGGTCTGTGTACCAAATTTCGTCAAAATATCTTAATATTTAC
Organism: Leucophora obtusa; assembly: GCA_949987735.1. Classification (NCBI taxonomy): domain Eukaryota; kingdom Metazoa; phylum Arthropoda; class Insecta; order Diptera; family Anthomyiidae; genus Leucophora; species Leucophora obtusa. The sequence continues at coordinate 347,721,513 of OX465295.1, read as the reverse complement.
GACCTGCAGCATATAAACAGTATAATTTTGGTAGGACCCTTATATGGGCACTAGGTCTAAACATGGACCGATGTTCAAAAAAATCAAACTTGTTCGTCCTTGGGCCAACATAGGTCTGCGTACCAAATTTCATCAAAATATCTTAATAGGTGCGACCTGTAGAGTGCGCACAAGATTGCATGGACAGACAGACAGACGGACGGACGGACGGACAGACGGACATCGTTAAATCGAAATAAAAAAAAATTCTGAACCGATCGGTATACTATAAGGTGGGTCTACGACCAATATTTTTTGGTGTTACAAACATCAGCACAAACTTATAATACCCTGACCACACAGTGGTGTAGGGTATAAATAGCATGTAAACAAACAGACATAGTTTATTTTTGCTGTTTTAAGAAAAACAGTTTTTATTTTTCAATTTATAAAATTTTAGTTTCAGTACAATCTGCAAACGAATTAATGATGCAAAAATTTTACAGTTTGCAATATTTTGTTTCTTACATGGATTTTGTCTTTTTTTGTTTGTTTTGCAACAAAAAACTAAATTTTGAAAAAAGTAAAATTTTTGCATCATTATATACGTTTGCAGAACATTAATCGAACATTAATTTTTTGTGCCATAAAGCCTTTTTCGCGTTCGGCCATTATTTTGCAATTTTTTAGTGTGGTTCTTTAAAATCATAATCTAGGGACCCAGTACCCAGTTCATAGAACAAAGTTTGTTTGCAGAATGAAAATCACTGATTAAGTTTTTTACTTCAATTTTTGTACCATAAAACGTTTTTCGCGTTCCGCTATTATTTTGTAATTTTTTGAGTGCGGTTTTTTTTTTTTTAATTTATAATCTAGGGACTATAATACCCATTTCATACAACAAAGTTTGGTGGCAAATTGCAAAAAATTCGCGAAAATGACAAGCTAGTCGCAGCTTGTTTGGAAACGGAAATGACAAAAAAAGAAAAACAACTCTACACATATTCTATATTTAAATTTTCAGCAAATAAATTAACTAAAGTAAAATTTCGCTACAAGTTTTTTGAGTTTTTTTCAGTCTACTAATATTGAGCAAAAAGTTTAGTGATTTTAGCAAGGATTTTTTTCATTTGCAGTCGACTAAATGTTAGCAAAACTTTTGCTGAAGATTACTATTTTTTTGGTAAAAATCAGCTCGCTGATTTTCAGCAAACCTTTTGCTGAAATTACCAACTTTTTTGCAAGCACGGTCCTGACTAATAATTTGCTGACACAGCAACATGTTTTGCTGACTTTACTGACTTTTTTTTTTGAGTGTACAAAAGGTAAAGCGGCAAGCTTCACTGAGAAGTGTTAAAGCTCAAACAGCACCAGATCGAGACGCAAAGCAGAATGTTACGGCGAAATCCCGCCGCCGCAACTTGTACGAATCCCAAATCACGAAATATGAATGCATTGTCATGGACGACGGAACCCACTGATTTTAAAATTTCAAATATATTGCTGGCCAAGATTTTTATACTGCTGCAAGTCGTAAAGATGCTCCTGAAAGCTGTAAATTGAAAATAAATTCCAAGTTTCCAAATAAATACATGGTTTGGCAAGGCATTTGCTCCTGTGGTCGTAAAAGCAGCCTTTCATCGCATTTGGAACAATGAACGCTCAAATTTATCGGGGTGAGTGCCTCAAAAAGCGTCTTCTGCCATTTATTAAGAGTCACGTCACCAAACCACTGTTCTGGCCGGACCTGGCAAGATGCCACTATGCCAAGGACACATTGCAGTGATTCATTGAAAATAAAATCGATTTTGTACCTCGCGACTGCAATCCACCCAATAGCCCAGAGCTACGCCCTAATGAGGAATATTGGTCAATAGTGAAGGGAATATTGAAGAAGACAAGGTGAACTGGTAAAATATATTGCAGAATTCTAAACCAAGTGGTTGTCGGCGTCGCGAAAAGTCAATGATGCACTCATGCAAAAGATAATGACGCGTGTGCTACGAAAAGTCCGATCAGTTGCATATGGAACAAATAATAACTAATATTTTAATACTTTTATTACCTCTAAACTTCAAAGTATTCGAATAAAAAAAATTTTATTTCAAAGCTATCTAGTTTTTTTCTGGTATTAGTTTCTAAGTGTCGCAATTTTGGTGTGTTCACCCTTTAGTAGCGCTGTGTAATGTTTTGTAAAATTAGAAACTGATATGGTTCTAAAAATGTAGGTTCCAAGAACATTTGTTTAGCTTTTCTTTGAGCTGATTTCACCCCGTGCTCCCTACGTAGGTATTCATTGTAGAACTACCTGTGAAATACGAATACTTCAGCCTTCTTTTCATATATCATATTTATTCTATCACATCATACTTGACGATAAATATTTCATAATTAGCTTAAACGTTTGCTCGATCATCACAATGAAGTGGAAGTCAATGACTTTTAACAAAAAAAATAAAAAATATCATGTGTCAAAAAATTAAACACTTTAAATTTTAAATTAATTATAAACCAAACTACATAAAAAGCATCTTCTTAAACCAAAAAAAAAAAAAAAAAAAAAAAAAAAAAAAAAAAACTCTAAATACCTTTTCCCATACATTTGCCTAAAAAAAACAAAAAGCGAAGGAAAATATCATCTACCAAAAGCTGTTGATGATGATGATGATTCTGTACAAAATTTGACGCGTGTCTTATTTCATGTTTTGTACATTTTGTTTAATCTCTTATTGCGCGGTTTCACTTTCATGTGGTTAAACTGTTGTTATGATCCAAAGCACTGTATACGTAAGAGTGACTTCAGTTTAAATACGAAAACAAAAAAAAAAAAAAACAGAAAATGCCACTGAGACCTTTTTTGTACGTTAATTCATTCATTGTTGGTTAGCTGGTTAACTGGCTCACAAGGAAACTATTCCCATGGGTTCCCTCCAATTTTAATGAAATTCAAATGTGATATAGGATAAAAATTAAGCAAAAAACAAAAAAAAACAAAAAAAAACAAAAAGAAAAGAGATGCCAAGGCAGTAGAAAAAGCCCTATAACACTATGCGACAGTCAAAATCGGGATGGGATGAAACCAACGGGAAATGTTATATCGGTCAAAAACAAGTTATACGTGTCCCGGCGTTTCGCTGGGTCAGCCCTAGGAATCGAGATATATCTTTTTTTTGACATAACTCGAGAACCACTAGTCCGATTTTGCTCAAACAATTTAAAAAAAATTAAAAATTATAATTCCTTTAATCTGTTCATATAACGTTTTTCTATATACTCAACAGTTTTGCCGGTAAAAATAAATGTTTGTTACCGCTACCATAAAAATCAATAACCTTTTGTTTATTACTTTTTTTTAATATTTTAGGCAAAAAATATTTTTTTCGGGACACGTATAACTTCTTTTTTACCGATATAACTTTCCCCGGTAGTTTGAACACTTCCCGATCACTGACCCCTACCATTTGTCTCACAGTGTAATTAATGATCTAGATATACTCCTTTCTTAACAGAAACATTAATAATTTTAATATTAAGTTGCCACAGAAGGGGATTACTCCCATTTAAACATTTTTTAAGGACTTTTTGAACGAGTTCAAAGGAAACACTATTTCAACAATTGAAAATTAAAAAAAATGTTCGCAAAAAAAATTTTTTTTTTTTTTTTCTATTTAAAAAAGTCAAGAAGCGAAGTCAAGACTGGTAGTCTAACTCTCTACGGCTGAGCTATTCTTTGATATGTATGTTGATGGCATAAAAACACCACTTTGCGATTGCGAAATATTGTGTCTTATTCTCTTCAATAAATGTACTTATTAAGCAAGTGCAAAAGGTGCAATTCAGTATTATTTTCAGTACTATTTCCACAGGTGCAAAAGAAATAATTTTTCATTAAATTTTTTAAAAATTGAAAAATTTTTTAAATTAAAAAAAAATCAATTTATAAAAATTAATTATAATAATTAAAATAAAAAAATTAAAAAAAATTAAAAAAATATATATATAAATAAAAAAAAAACAAAAACTAAAGAAATAAATAAAAAAAATTAAGAAAATATTGGTCCCGCTAGGAATCGAACCCGCGATCATCTGAATAAATTGTATGAAAAATTACTTTTTAGAATTACCTTTAGTGCAATAATGCTTTAGAAGCAATGCTTAAGTGCTTTTTTGGACATTGTAGAGAATTACTTCTAAAAAAGCTGTAAAAATATATTAATGAATACTTTGGAAGCAATAAAAGAGGTGATTTTTTTGAAGTTGCTTAGAATTACTTCTAAAAATGCAGTAAAAATACTTTATCGGATAATTTTAAAGCAATTATGAGAAGTGGTTTGACCTCCAACTTTTATTTTTTTCTGGGAGGGGTTAAAAGAGAGGTCAAAAGTAACTAATTTTTCAGTTTTTTCATATTTTGCTTCAAAAGATTAAAAGAAAGACCTGTCCTACTACTTCAATTTTATTCGTATGTTATTCGAAAAGTATTTTTTCAGGTTCAAGGTGACTTTTACTGAAGGTCTCTTTTCACCTCTATTTCAAAAAAATAACAAAACTGGGTCAATGACAAAGTTTAAAGGTTATTATAATTTTTTTAATTTTTTTAGTAACATACTTTAACGTCTTTACATATCACAAGTCCGAATTTTGTTAAGATCGTAGGCAATCCATCGGAATAGTTTCCTTGTGCGTGGTTCAGCTATTTCTGCTACCATCATCATCATCATTCTCATCAAGTTGCAGCATCTTTTTATTAAATGTCCGCTGAGTTTGTAGCTAAACTAATCTCATTAGAGATCAACAAGAAGACTATCAGTATAACAATATTGTTTTAAGTTTCCTTTCTTTTATTTGAGATGAATTTTACAGGGGTTTTTTTTACTGTTTTTAAATGTGTTCTAAATGATGATTATTTATGCCGACATAAAAAAAACCCATATGGTTTTCAAGAGTATTTTTATTTTTGTATGATTGTACGATCAAAAAATATGTATTTCTGTTGTATTCTACACCAAAAAGGTAGGTATCATATGTTTTAGAAGACTAAAAAAGAGTGTTTTAAGTCGATTATAATGAGTTTTAAAGAACTCTAGACTCAATAAAATAATGTGTGCTATTTTGTAAAAATTGTGGTACTAGGCACTAAAAACTCTTATTAACTACTTAGGAATAATAAAAATAGCGACAAAACTTTAGATAGTTAACACAATTTTATTTTATTGATATAGAAAAAGCACTACTATTAATAAGATGTAGATGCTTCTTTTTTAACAGACATAAACTCACAATATTTTATCGTTAAAAACAACCTAAAATACATATTAAATTAAAAAAGGACTACTGATTTTTCATTATATTCAAACCATTTTGCTATTTATTTTCAAACATTGTTTAAACAATCCATAAAAGAAATAAAAATAATTGAAAAGTCTGTTAAAACAATCATCAATTTTTAACTGACAAAACGTAAAAAAAATTGATTTTCTGGTTTATTTTTTCATATTTGAAATTTTTTTTTTTTTTTTGTTTTAATTTTCAAAACACTACACACACGTTCATATTTTTATTGGCTATGTTTGTGTGTATGAGTAAAGAATTTCTTGTAATTTGAATTGAAATAACTTTGTATATAAAGAAACTATTTTAACAAAAAAAGAAAACCGAAAATATTTTAATTTTTTGTTTCAAAACAGAAAACAACGAAATTATTTAAATTATTTTTTCTAAAAATAGAAAACTAAAAATAGAACATTTGACTGAAAATATCGAGTCCTACAGATGATACGTGTTTTTTTGTAGTTTGTTTTTTATTGACTTATAAAAAAAGTTAAACAATACCCAATAAGCACATAGGCTTTAGAAATGCAAGTGCTTTAATTTTTGCTTGAAGTAAAGTATATTTCAAATTCTAGCATTTGTATATTTAAAAAAAAATAGTTCAAACTTGAATTTTTGTTTCCCTTTTGCTGGAGTATGCTATTGAAATAAAATGTAATTAAAGTTTTATTCAAGCCTTGAAACTGGAAAACAGGGCTGGAATCGGACTTGTTTTCAACTTGAATTTGTTTATAGGGTATGTTTCCATGTCTTTTAATTGATTCTTCAATTGAAAACAAACTTTACCTATTACTTTTCAAATAAACCGCAATCGGTTATGGAAAATATATTGTGAGTGTACTAATGATTTCAATATTTAGCTGTCAGAGGAAAGGAGTACTCCCTGTTCAACATTTTTTCAATACTTTTTGAATTAGTGCAAAGGAAAGCAAAAAATCAATTAAAACTAAAAAAATTAGCGAAAATAAAATTTTTGTTTAATTATTTTTAATTTTTTATTGCTTACACCGGGTGTCGAACTTGCAAGTTGCAACCTCAAGATTCTTAGTGTAGCCCTCTAGCGCTGACCTATTTTTTCATATTTATGTTGACTGGTATAAAACCACCACTTTGTCATTGCGTGGCATCGTGTCTTATTCCACTCAATAAAAGTTCTTACTAAACAAATGCAAAAGGCGCACTGCAATTTAATATATTTTTCATTACTTTTTTCACAAATACATGAAAAATAATTTTCATCATTTTTGTTTTATTTATTTTTAAAAATTGAAAATTAAAAATATTGAATTTAAAGAAATTAATTATAAATATTAAACAAAACTAAAAAGTACTGGTCCCGCCAGGATTAATAACTACGATCATCTGTTTGGAAATAAATTGCATCCAAACTGCAGCCACTGCTTAGGACCACTTTTAGAGCAATAATGCTTTAAACATAACTATAATTGATTTTTTGAATAGTGTTCAGAATTATGTTACTTTTTAAAACCCTGTAAAAATATACTAACAGATTCTTTGCAAGCAATGAAAGAAGTGATTTTTTGGAAGTTGTTCGAATTATTTTCAAAAAAAAAAAGTAAAATTACACTAACAGATACCTTGGAAGCAATTCCTTTGATCATAGGCCAAGCCTTGTGGAGGTTGAAGGCAAGAGGCAGAATATGAATGACACACTCAATCAGGACCTAATTACAATCTCCGAGTGGGGTCGCGTGAATAGGGTCGATTTTAATCCACGCAAGACCCAATGCTGTTTGCTGACTCATAGGACCGCTGAGCCATCAATGTCATCTGTATACATGGGTGGTATCAGTATTGAGGAATCTGAAGCTCTTGATGTTCTGGGCATGAGGATACAGTGTGATGTCCGTTGGAAGGATCACATCATTCAAGTGTCGAAAGAGGCATTCAAGTGTCTTGGCTTTCTTAACCGGTGTAAGAACTACTTCACTTCTTCTGATCTTCTCACTATTTATACCACCTATATCCGGCCGAAGATGGAATACAACTCCCATATATGGGCAGGGGCTTCAAAGTCTATTTTGGAGCTTTTGGACCGTGTACAAAGGAGGGCGTCAGCGCTCATTAATGACAGTAGGGTATCCAGCTCTATTGACTCATTGGAGCATCGTCGGAATGTGGGTTGTGTAACACTGTTCTATCGTTACTACCATGGGAGGTGTTCTGCTGAGATAAGTGTACTTATCCCGGGGTCACGTGTTTTTGGCCGCAACACGCGCTTGTCTAGTAGATCTCATCCGTTTGTGGTCGATTGTCCAGTTAGTCGCACAACGCATTATAGAGAGAATTCGTTCATTAGTCGAACCGCCCGTATGTGGAATAAACTCCCCGCAGGTGTCTTCCCTGATACTTACAATTTAGAGAAATTCAAGTCAAACGTTCATAAACACTACTCCCTATTTCCTCCTTCCCATAACCTATTTTCCTAATATCAACACAATGCGTTGCATCAGTAGGGGGCATCCCCTGAGTGTTGGTCTAATGTAAAAAAAAAAAAAAAAAAAAGAAGTGGAAGCAATGAAAGAAGAAAGCAGAATTTTATTTTTTTTATTTTTTTTTTTTTTTGTAGATTTATAATGGTAGATTTATATAACCACTTTTTTCACTGTTTCAAAAGTATCCTTTAGTGTATTTTTACTGCTTTTTTAGAACTAATTCTGAACAATATCAAAAAATATAACTTAAGCATTGCTTCTTAAGCATAATTTTAGATTTTAAAGTCAGTTAGATTCGTAATTAGAATATTTAATCTACACTGAGAGAATTATCTGCATGACATTAATGAATTTTTGCATAGAACCAATGAACTCCTCCACTGATTTTTCGCATTGAATTAATGGAATTTTTCATAAAATGTTCTGAAAAATTTTATTTTATTTATTGAAAGTTTCATACACTCGATGAAAAAATTTCACCGAATTTGAAAGAAATTTTTTCATTCGCTTTGTAAAGAAAACTTCATTAGTTTACTGAAAAATTTCATTAAACCTCGTACCAACTTAGTTTGTTTTCAAAATTGTGTTTTATTTAATTCAATGGTGTTTCTGCTTGATTTAAAAATTTCTTTATTAAGTTTTTTTTTAATGTCATAAAAAACTTCGAATTTATTAAAATATTTTAATTTCTTAGTAATAGACATTTTGTATTTTAATTAAATATTCCAGAGACAGTGAGAAATTCAGAATAATTTCGTCGTTAATTTTGAAGGAAAATCCACTAGTAACGGAAATTTAAAATTGAATTAAAAAGAAATCAATTTAAAAGAAAAAATATACAGGAACAACATACAAACCATATATGTATAATAGGGCGGGTCGATTTAATAATCGCCCATGGCTCAGTGAAAATCGTATTCTAGGGATCAAAATAAGAAACTTTGCCGAAGGAACCATACCTCTAAAACGAATTCTACTACCCAACTGTTGACTTTTGTCCCGTAGGGTCAAGTTTTGAAAAATCCCACTTTGACCCATTTAGAGTGCCCCAATCGAGTCCAAATATATGACCGACCCCCACTAACTTTGGAGGGCCGATCCACCCATGCCAGTGGCACACCCCCTGGAACTCCCCTGGGGGGTTCCCCATACAAACATTTTAAAAAATCACCATTTTTGGCACTTTATTTTATTATTTTTTATTTATTTTATTTATTTTTATTATTTTATTTATTTTTTCTCTTTAGAAATTTATTTAGTCAGAACATATGTAAATGAAAAAATTAATTTAACTTAGTAATAGAAAAGAAAATAAAAAAAATTACTGTTTGAAGTCTTTTTTGCTCTAATGTCGTCACCATAACAGCCTCTACATTTTCCGGTATAACTCGTTTGGAAACGCTAGCTAGCAATTGAACGTGTCGTTCTATTTCTTGTATGTGTGCGATTTTTTTTCCTCCCCACAAATCGACCCGGCCTAATGTATAATGTAATGCAAATTTATACGGCTTTAAACTACAAAATTTCAAAGTTTTATTTCGTATAAAATTGACAAATTAAAAATATGTGGTCGATTGAATAACAATCATTCTAAAACAAAATTCTTTAAAAACATAAAAATACACCAGTGTTTGGGATGGTAATTGTGAATTTCCCCTCTAAAAAAAAAAAAAAAAAACAAAGAACTGACAACTAACATGAAAAAATACTGAGATTTTTTAAAAGTATTCACAAAATACTTAAAACAAAAGGTAAAAAAGGGAACGTTTAATGTATGTTTGTATATGGAGTTGTTAAAACAAATCACAACATTGTACAAACAAGATATAAAGAATTTTGAAGGAACAACACTATGCAAGTGTAAGAAGTGTGCCATAAATTTCATTATAAGGGAAAGAAAATGGAAAAAATTGAAATATATACCCATATTACCCCTACTCGTCACGTCAAACGTCGACTTCAACGACGATGAGGACTTAAAATGACAACAATACCTTGAGTACAATACAATACCAATCCAAGACATTACGGCAGGATGACAAAATATGTACTCTGTACACAGAGAGAATTTTGCTGGACGAGTTTTAATGAAATTTTTCAGTAAACTAATGAAGTTTTCTTCACAAAGTAAATGAAAAATTTCATAAATATGATGAAAAAGCTTCATATATTTTATGAATCTAGTTTTAATGAAACTTTTTCATTGAGTGTATGAAAGTTTTAATAAATGAAATGAAATTTTTTACAACATTTTATGAAAAATTCCATTAATTCAATGAAAAGTTTCAATGGACGAGTTCCAGTACAACTTCGTTATTTTTATGCAAAAATTCATTAATATCATGCAGATAATTCTCTCAGTGTATACGAAGGAAGAGGAACCAGAAATGATTGTTTTTTTGACTGAAAATTGTTTCGTTGTAAAATATCAATGTAATATTTTCAAATTACAACCACGATTTTAACAGCTCTAAAATCATTTCTTTTCCCAAATAGGGGAAGAGGTCGTTTTCTAGTCTTTTCACAGTTACGAGTAATAAGTATTTAGAATTTTTGATGAGGGTTTATTTTGGTAGTGGAAAGGTATGTAATGAAATGCCGAACAAAATTTTTATGTGTTAATAGAAAATAATGTTTGCCACATAAACGGAAAGTAAAATCGTGACAAAAATATCTTATGATACTTAAGACAAAAAAAAAAAAAAAACGCAAAAAGGAAGGTTTCCTTGTTATAAAAATTGACTGTTTAATGAAACGTTAATATGAGATGTATGAGGCAAAATTAATTCAAAACTCCCACTAGAAGAAAAAAAATCTTCAACAACATTTTGCTGTTGTGTAAAAAATAGCCGTGTTGGGCATAGCAAAATCGACACTTTCTTTCGAAAATATTTTATCTATGTCTAAAAACTTCAAATTTAAATTAAAAGTCGATTTATTTCAAAGTGGTTTATGATGGTTCTGACAATTGGCAAGCGGAAAAAATTACATATCGTCACCTAAAATGCAAAAGGGCGTAACAACACTTTTTATTTTTTTACACTAGAACCAAAAAAAAAAAAACGTTGTATAATTAAAGATATTCTATATTTTCTTCTCTTGTTTAAAACACGACTATAGACTTATTTCGACATATACGTTTAAAATTTTGTAGGGAAATGTAATTTAGTCTAGTGCATCATAATCAATCAGAAAATCGGCTTAAATTTTTTGTTGTTACGCCCTTTTTCATTTTAGGTGACGATATACAAAAGAGTTTGGCCATTTACTAAACAAATAAAAATATTGAAATTCTACCGATGATCGTATTCGGGAGAAAGGTGAAATCATTATATGGAAAATTACAATAGCTGTGTTTTCGACTTAACTATATCCGTTAACTCATAAAAAAAAAACTGAAAGTGCATAAAAACGCGTTTAAGACAAAAACTAACACATTACTTTTTGTATGCACCTTAACTTTCATCACGAATAATTATCAACGTTGAAAACTCAACGTTTATACATTTTCATATCTAACATAACTTATTCACGTTACTTCCTAAAGACTTTTGCTGACGTAGGTTCGATTATAACGGAAAAATTATAAACGTAACCTTTGCTTTAAATAATTAACGTTGATAGGCATAAGACAAAATACAGCTAATGTCTCTTCATAAGTTCAATATGCTTCAGTGTTGTCAGTTTAGGGGATTTATCCCCAAATAGGGGATTTTTTTTCGCCAATGGGGATAAAAATTTCCGTTTGGGGATCCGGGGATTTATTGGGGATGACACGAAATTTTAGGGGATTTTTGGGGGATAACATATTATTGCCTTTTTATATTTTTATGAATTTAACCGTGATAACTCTAAATATTTATATATTTCTTTTAAGTATGATGATAACAGAGCTTTGAAGAATTAATTCCTTAATTCAATTTTTCATTTCTGAATCAAAAATTCGATGAATTAATTCACAAAGCACCATATATTGAATGGAATTAAGTTATATTTGTTTTCGTTCGATTTATTTTGTTACGAATTAATTCAATTGCTATAGTTCTTTTTATTAAATCAAATGAATTAATTCACTGCTGAACGCATTCAATATTATAAATCGAACGGCAAAAAAGTTAATTAATTCCTTACTGAATTAATTCCTTACTGAATTAATTCACCTTACTGAATTAATTCACCACTGAATTCATTCAATTTCATTTTTATTCAGTGAATTAAAAAAAAATAAAATTACATTCAGTTAATTAAAAAAAAATAAAATTACATTCAGTGAATAAAAAAAAATAAAATTACGTTCAGTGAATTTAAAAAAAATACGTTCATTGAACTCAAAGCTTGTTTTCTGCCGTTCAGTAGAAGAAAACATTTATTTACAAATAAAATTACATATATATTAAGTGTTAGAGAAACCCGATGCACTTTTTTAACCTACATGATTAAAAAATAAAGCCTTGTACTATTAAAAATAAAAACTTTACAGATATAGATGAATTTAGAAAAAATATTACTATTAATTTTTCAAAATTATGCTTCCCAGTAAAATGTAGATGCTTCACTATGACGTATATCATTTATACGTTTTTACAATACAATGTAGAGCAGTACTCCCACTTCATTATTTTTTCAGCACTTTTTGAAAGCGTGCAAAGGAAACTCTTTTTCATCAATTAAAAATTAACAAAAAATTCTTCGCAAAAAAATCATATTTTTTTTATTTTAGGAAAATTTTTTTTATTTTGTAATGCTTCCACCGGGTATCGAACTTGCGAGCTTAAGATTGCTAGTCTAGCTCTCTACCAGTGAGCTATTCTTTGATATGAATGTTGACTGGCATAAAAACACCACCTTGTCATTGTGAGATATTGTGCTTTTTTCTCGTCAATAAAAGTACTTCTTAAACAAGTGCAAAAGGTGCACTTCAATTCAGTATTGTTTTCAGCAGTATTTTCATAGGTGCATACAAAGCGATTTTTCATAATTTTTATTTAATGTATTTTCAAAAATTATATATTTTTAAAAATGAAAAATATTGAATTTGAACAAATTAATTATAAATATTAAAATAAACCTTAAAAAGGTCCCGCCACGAACTGAATCCACGATCATCTGTTTGGAAATAAACTGTATCAGAATCACTTTTTAAGATCACTTCTACAGAAATTATAGTTTAGAAGCAATATTTAAGTGATTTTTTAATGTTTGTCAGAATAATTTTTAAGAAATCTGTTAAAATATACTAACGGATACTTTGGAAGTAATGATTTTTAAGTTGGTCAGAATTACTTCTAATAATGCAGTAAAAGTACATTAACCGATACTTTTGAAGCAGTGAAAAAAGTGGTTTGTAAAGCATGACTTACAAGTTTTTTTTTTTTTTGCTGGGGACATATAGACCAAAATATATATAATTATGGGTTATCGCAAATTGTTTGGCATTTTAATGAAATTTGGAATAACCAGTAAAAAGGGAATATATGAGAACAAGAAGGAGGAACTAAAAAAATCGATCCGGTGCCACGCTTGTACAAAAGGATTCGTACCTCCTTATTGCCAAAATAAAAAATTCTTTTTATCATTAGACGGCAGAAACAAAAAATTAAACAAATTTTTTTAAGAGTCAGCCAATTATTTCTTTTATTATATGGTCTGTCTGTTTCTTGTGAGGATAATAAGATTATGCTTAATTTTTTTACAATTTTGTGGAAATTTTTTTTGTTAATTTTCAACTTTGACAAGGTGGTGGTTTATAACTTTTTTTCATATGACTGCATTTTAGTATATTTGTTTTTTTTTTTGGTTTGAGGCTGCCCTTTACTAGACATTGAACTTGCGTAAAATGTTTAAAAAAAAAAATCTCCAAATTACTTTACAAGATGAAGAACAAAAATTGTGTTATATCCTGCATTATTTTCTTATCTTACAAATATTTTTTATATGTATGTATGTATATAAATGTATGATATCTTATTCAAAAAGTTATATAAAAGAGACAATGAAGTTTCATTGTTGGCTTGGAAAGTTCATTGGGATGAATTGTGCAAAGTAATATTTAAAAAAAAAAAAATCTTTGACTAATTTTTTCTTACTTTAGCGGCTTAGTTTTGAACTTTAAATTGTTTGTTCTTTTTTCTTTGAGATTTTTCATTATTACATGCAAAAGAGAATAAAATTAAATTAATCTGATAAACTTAAAAGCAAGAAGAATGGTAAAACATTTTGTTAAACTTTAAGAAAATGTCCATTTAAAAGAATTTGAAGATTAAGTTAAATAATTTCATGCTTGAGATTTGGCTTAAATTGTCATTTTAGATAAATAGAAGATAAAGAATATGTCTGTGGTTTAGTGCTGGTAAAAATATGGGTAGTTGGTATCGAGTATTTGACATTTTGACAAAGAAAAAAAAGACACAAAACTGCGACTGAAACTGTTTACAATAAAAATACAACTCTGCTAGAACATAAAATCAAGACTGAATGAAAAGTTTAACGATAAAAGATGAAAAATTATAAAAGATGTTGAACAGTGACTAAAGAAATTTAGTTATGATTTTAAAGTATATATACAGTGGGGGCAAATTTAATAGGAACGATTCTTGTTTTTTTTAATTTTATTCTCTTTGCCTTTATTTTTAAAGATCAAAATAGTGGCTAAATTCACCCCGAAAGGCGAATATGTAGTCTAGAATATTGTGCAGAATTTTAACGTAATGTCTGTTTTTTATTTTGTAATTTTTTTTAAGTGGGCGTGGCTTTCACTGAAAAATTAGCGATATCGACCTTTTATCAAATGACATAGTAAAATTTAAAATTTAGCGAGTACTGATCGGATCTATACAAACTGTTTATTTTCGAAAATCCTACAAAATTTCGATATGCCTTGCATTATTTTTATCTAGAAATGGTCGCCAAACTTGAAATGACAGTGCCTTAAAAATAAAAAAATTTTTCTTTGTTTTTAGCGTTTTTATAATACAGTTAACAACACTGAAATTTTTTATTTTTATTTTCTGATTTTTTTTTTTTTTATTTTAATACGAAATGCTTTATACGCCCAGTGTAGAAAATCATTACCAGATATGTGGTTATGTAACTACATACTTGGTAATGGTAACTACATACTTTTGTTATTACATTTCTTATTACCTTTATATGGCGATGTCGCGAAAAATAATGAGTTGTCGTTACACACCAGCATACGAAAAATCAAAAAATATATCGTTACCTATGTGCTTACCAGTACTGACAAAAATAATGAGTCTAAAAATACATTTTCAAAAAAATAAATTATATAAAAAAAAAATATTTTTTTTTGTATTTTTTTTTTTTTAATAAAATTTGCTGGTGCGGGAATCGAACCTGGGTCTACAGATTGCCAGTCAACAGCTCTACCATCTGAGCTATATCGACATGTAATATCACTATGCGACAGTCAAAATCGGGATGGGATAAAACCAACGGGAAATGTTATATCGGTCAAAAACAAGTTATACATGTCCCGGCGTTTCGCTGGGTCACCCCTAGGAATCGAGATATATCTTTTTTTTGACATAACTCGAGAACCACTAGTCCGATTTTGCCCAAACAATTTTAAAAAAATTAAAAATTACAATTCCTTTAATCTGTTCATATAACGTTTTTCTATATATTCAACAGTTTTGCCGGTAAAAATAAATGTTTGTTACCGCTACCATAAAAATCAATAACCTTTTGTTTATTTCTTTTTTTTAATATTTTAGGCAAAAAATATTTTTTTCTTCATACATGGTTCTCGAGTTATGTCAAAAAAAAGACCACCAAAGGTCAAATCGATATATCTCGATTCCTAGAGGTGACCCAGCGAAACGCCGGGACACTTCCTAGGCGTTTCGCTGGGAAGTGTCCCGGTTATATCTTTTTTTACCGATATAACTTTCCCCGGTAGTTTGAACCCTTCCCGATCACTGACCCCTACCATTTGTCTCACAGTGTATTTAATAGATAAAAATATAATTGACCTGCTGCACACAAGTAAGCTTACTCGCCAACATACAAAAAATCAAAAAATATGCAGTTACCTTACCAGTGTTTAAAAAAGATTGAGTCTAAAAATAGATTTCAAAAAATTTTCAAAAAAATTTAAAAAATTATTTTGTATTTGAAATAATGATAAAAATAAGTCATTATCCGTAACTCATTATTATATGTTTTAAAATAATGCAGAAGGTAAGTGGGTGTCATTACTGGTACTCCAAAAAATAATGATATGTCATTACCGTTTCTACACTGGGACTTAACGTAGAAAAAAACCTGACTTATTTTTTATATCCCAATATATCGTGCCACTATATATCGCGGCAAGTATGGCATTAAACTATTCACTTTAAAATTCCAGTGTTGTTAACTTTTATTAAAATCGCTAAACACAAAGAAAAATTTTTTCATGTTTAAGGCACTGTCATTTTAAGTATTAAACATAATATACTATAATTATAAAATTTTTTTCATTAATAAAATATTTTAAAAATAATTTTATTCTTTTACTTTTGGGCGGTATAACGTATTTCATTTGGTAAACTTATGCACAAAAATGGTAAAATTACACATTTTTTTGAAATTTTTTTACGCATTTTCAGTGGAAATTTTTAAAATTTTGTGTGTAATTCTTTGGGGCAGTTTTACAGTCAGAACGAAGATCAATTATGTATTTTATTAAGTATTTGTTATTTAAAAAATATTTAAGAAAAAAAAATCGATCTTTGTTCTGACTATAAAACTGACCTTAATATCTGATTACACTATGGAACATTTTTGGGATTATTGTCTGGGGGGTGAGAAATTCCAAGTCAGGGTGATGGTACTAGGTCAGTATAGTAAAACCCTCAAAGGGTTTGGCGTTCGTATGTGTCATTTTTATGACCTTTTAAATTTTTTCCTTATCTTGATGTTTTTTCGCTTAGTTGTAACATTTTGGCAAAAACGTAGTTTAACATCACTCGAGAACCACTTGTCCGATTTTGATGAAACAAATTTAGAAAAATTTAGAATTACAATTTCTCTAATCTGTTTCTATACCGTTTTCCTATATGTGCAACACTTTCGAAGTTAAAAATGAATGTATGAAGGGAAAAAAGTATTTTTTGCCTAAAAATTTAAATATTTTTTTTTAAAAATTCATAAAAAATCCAAAATGGAAAAAAGTGCCAAAACTAATTACTTTCGCGTAAAGTCACATAACTCATGAGCAAAAAAAGGCATAGATCATGAAAATCGATGCACGCGTTTCTCATTTATTTACAATTAGGTAAATGTATGAATTTAAAAAATTTGCTCCAGATATGCACAACATTATTTGGAGAAAATATTGACACTCACAAGCCGAACTCTCTCATATTTTTCTACTGTACTAAAAGAGAAATATTGATGTGGCAACACTGGTTCTGTAATGTTCACATAAAACATGCATTGTCATTATACTTCTTCTCTTTCTCACACTGGTTCTGTGATTTTTGTCATTCAACAAGTGCCGACGAACGCGAACAGTAAAAGTGATTTTTCTCCAGTTTTTTAAAAGTGAACAAAAGAGAACAGAATATGGAACTGTGCAAGCCAAATATAAATAGCTTTTGCTACTGCTGTGGTCAATATGTCTCAACACATAAAAAAAGGGGAAATTTCAGTACTGATTTTGTTCAAACATACGAGATGTACTTCAACCAAAATGTTATAGTGAACGAAAATTGGGTACCAAATATAGTGTGTAAAAGCTGCTACAACCGTCTAATGGATTGGAAAAATAGAAGACGTGAAAGTATGCCATTCGGTATCCCAATGACTTGGACTAATCCTGGCGAAGGTCACAATCCATTGAATTGCTATGCATGTGCGAATAAAGGAGCCGCAAAAAGGATAAGAAAATCGTATAATTACGTTGGTGTTGCAAGTGCCGCAACACCATTGCCTCATTCGGACCACATTCCTGAGCCAAAAGCTTCTAGCCCAGATATTTTCTCTTCTACGACTGCTCCGACATATCATGCACGTGATGATTCCCCATATGAGCCATCAGTATCCAATGAGCCAATTTTAATAAATCAAAATAAGCTTGATTCAATTGTTGCCAAGTTGGAATTAACACAGCATAAATCGGAAGAGCTGGCTTCCATTTTGAAATCAAACAATTTGTTGGCACCCGGTGTGAAAGTCACAGCTTATCGAAGTCGTCAGGCAACACTCCAAAGTTTATTCCTTGTGAATGATGAAAAAACTTCTGCATATTGCCCGGATGTAGGAAAATTGATGGACGCAATGGAAATAAAATATGAAGCAGATGACTGGAGATTATTTATTGACAGTTCAAAACTCAGCTTGAAGGCGGTTTTACTGCATAAGACCAATAAAAAACCTTCAGTTCCAATCGCCTACAGTACAGAAACGAAAGAAACATATGATGCACTGGAAAATATTTTAAAAATGGTTAACTACGCCAAACATATGTGGCGCATATGCTGCGATTTAAAAGTTGTAGCAATGCTTTGCGGTCTTCAAAGCGGCTATATAAAATATATGTGCTTTTTGTGCGATTGGGACACACGATTTTCCGGTGACCAATATGCAGGCCACGGATGGAAACTCAGAGAGCACAGCAGGTTACAAACGGCCAATATTATTCGTGAGCCTCTAGTGCCGAAGGAGAAGATATTGCTGCCTCCACTGCATATTAAACTTGGAATTGTTAAGAATTTTATCAAAACTGTCGCCAAAAGAGATGAAGTTTTCTTGTGTTTGAAACTAATTTACCCGAGACTCAGCGAAAGTAAAATTAAAGAAGGTAAGTTATAAATATCACATTCATTTCCCATGATTTTCCATCTTAACAAATTAATTTTTTCCAATCAGGCGTACTAAATGGTCCAGATATACGAAAGCTGATTAAAAGTGACGCATTCAACAATATTTTGATTGACGCTGAATTGAATGCATGGCAGGCAATCAAAGAAGTAATAGAAGGCTTGTTGGGAAAGCATCGTTCTAACAACTACGATGTTTCTGTCGCAAGGATGTTAAGAGCATTCTCGGAAATTGGTGTCCACATGTCCTTGAAGACTACTTCAGCAAACAATTGGCTACCGAATCTGATGAACAAGGTGAACGCTATCATCAAGTTGCTATGCCATTTGAAATGAGGTAATACTGATTTTTTATTTTTTCAAACTCATTTTAATAAAACAAAAACTTTCAGATATAGAGGCAAAAAGTCGCCGAGTGCAATAATTGCGGAAATTTGCTGGTGGAGTAAGTTAGTGTGGCAAGACAAGGATGATCTTGATGATAAAGAATTTTCAGGAGATGCAGAAGGGCCAACAGTGGAGTCACACATTGACATTATGTGTGGTTCAGAAACTGATGATAGCGATGAATGCGATGCCACTAGTCCCGAACAACCACCATCGAAAAAGTCTAGGCAATATTCATTAAAATAAATAAAAATAAATAAATAAAATAAAAATAAAAAATTATAAAAATGTTTACTTAATTTTTTTAGTAGTTTATGGCCAGAAGTCTGGAGTTATTGGGGAAAATTTATGAAAAAGGCGATAAGTGACACTTTTTTGAATAAAAACAAATATCAATATTCTTGTCAAAATGGGATACCTTCACTTAATTGTAAATAAAAGCAGAACGCGTTAAATTTTGTTTATAGGTTATGTGACTTTACATGAAATTAATAACACTTGATCCTTTTTTCCGTTTTGGATTTTTTATGAATTTAAAAAAAAAATTTTAATTTTTAGGCAAAAAAATATTTTTTTTTCTCCACAAATTTATTTTTACCGGCAAAACTGTTGATTATAAAGAAAAACGTTATATGAACGGATTAAAGAAATTGTAATTTCTAAATTTGTTTCATCAAAATCGGACAAGTGGTTCTCGAGTTATGTTAAACTACGTTTTTGCCAAAATGTTACAACTAAGCGAAAAAACATCAAGATAAGGAAAAAATTTAAAAGGTCATAAAAAAATGACACATACGAACGCCAAACCCTTTGAGGGTTTTACTATACTGACCTAGTACCATCACCCTGACTTGGAATTTCTCACCCCCCAGATTGGCTGTTGTACTGTGTTATAGCTTGACAGATTTGTGGTAAATTTTTTTAATCCCGTTCCGTATACCGCCTGTTCGTTTACTCTAAATTCTTAAAAATTTTGTTAAAATTGCAAAGTTTTGTTTACTTTTTGTATTGAAATTATCCAGCTGTAGTAAAAGTAGTAAATTTTGGCAAATAAACGAGCAGGCATATAATTAGTTTGTGCAAAAAACTGTATCGAATTTTATTTCAACAAAGAACTCTAAACAATAAATCAAACACATAATAAATGAAAACAATATTTAAAGTTTATCAAGTTTATAACAAATTTCTTATTTTGGCGGATATTAACATATTATTGTTTACGTTTCAAATATTTATTTATTTAAACTGTAAAAAACAAGTCTGCTATTTTTTTAAATTCTTTCTTTTGGAAATTCCCAAAACGTAGCCATTTAAACTTTCAAATTAATTTATAAAAGAATTTTTAGCAAACAAAACAAAATATGAAAATAAAAAACAAAAAGTGCACAAAAATGTTAATAAATTGAAAATTTGGCGCCACTACTAGGTGTTGCCAGTCTTTGAATAATAATTTTTAAGAAATTTATACATTTTTTTTTGTTTTATGCGATTTCAAATTTATTAATGCTATTTAAAAGCAGTGAGGCGACATTGTACGTTTTTTTTTTAATTTTTTTTTGAATGTCACTTAATTTATGGATTTTGGATGAGTTTGAATTTTGCTTTGGAATTAAAATTTTAACTGGTTTTAATTTAATAAACAAAAAAATTATAATAAATACATTGTAATATTTAAATTATACGTATTAAATGATTTAACAAAAGATTAAAATTTTAAACAAAATTTCAACTGTATTTTACTGGTGGCATAAATTACACTGTGTAACGAATTTTGGGTCATTGAAACTATACTAACTATACTCTAAAATAAAACCCCAAAAATGTTTTTAAAGTCGGCTCGAATTTTATTTTTATGGCTTTCTGAAATATTTGTTTGCTATTTTTACCCAGATTGTTTGTTATTCTTCGGAGGATAGGTTCATAAGTTCTGAGTCAAAATGTGGGAACACCTTGAAATTTTCCATAGAAAATTGTACATTTTAGTGTTTTGCTAAATTTTTTTTTAAGAGATGCAACACTCAGGACATAGAAGGGATGTAAGATGGTGAAAGATGAAGGGCTTCAAATATGGCAACACTGTAATTGCGCGTGATGTTGAATCTTGAACAGTTGTTGCACGCCATCTGATGGAGAATTCGCAAACTTTGTTGAAGCTGTTTGGTGCATATATATATTTAATCCTTTAATTCCCAGTGGAACAAAGTTTAGTGCGTAGCCCTGTTTTATTATTTTACTTCGGTGGGGTTAAGTGCTATGGGAACATTATTTTTCCAAATTGATGTTGCGATCGCTGGGAATCGAATCCGTAACCTTATGTGTAACAGTCCAACGCGCTAACTATTATACTACAGCGGAGATTCGGAGATTTCCTCACATTTTTATTCTCAGCTATTAAACCGCTAGGCCGATTTTGATAATTTTTATCAAATTTTAATTTTTTATTGCAAAAAATGAGTAATCTAACAAATATGAGTAACCTGTCAAAAATAAAATAAAAATTCGAGCCAACTTAGTAAAACAATTTGGCAGTTTTTTTTTTGTAATTCATTGTATACTTTCATTTCGCGCTGCAACCATTATGGCTAAAAATTTTTGTTGCACTGTGTTATTTCGAAAAAAAAATTAACAAAAAAACTTAAACTTGTAGTCCACAAAACATAAATAATATTAATTAGATGTACATAAATTTAAAAAAAAAAATTGTTTTTTAATCCCAAAAAGGTGTCAAAACAGATAAGATTAAAACAGAATTACGATACATCGTAAAAAGAGATGTTATTTTGTATTCAATGCGCAACTGACAATACAAAGCTTATACACAATTAGAGCTTTCGGCGATAAACTCAGTGAAAATGATTTCTTTTTTTATAAAATTAAAGTTAAAAAAATTTTTAAACTCTTTTTGTAAAAAAACAAACGAAAATTTGCTTAAAAATAATGATAAATTTAGAAAAAAAAATAATGAGAAATTTAAACTTAAATAATCCTAGTGGGAAAAGTGGATAGGGACCTTTTATATGTGGGCGCTGTGGTGTAATTAGGGTTTTTCTTTTCCCGGACTTTTTCATTTCCCGGGACAGCGGGATTTTTTTCTGAAATTCCCGGGATCCCGGGAATTCCCGCTCGTTAGAAAATAAATAAATCCGACATATATTGTACTTGAAAAACTCGATTTCTATTAAAAACCGTCCGACAAAGTTCATCTTTTGGTTGTACCCATGATAAAATCTATTTAATATATTCTGAAAGGAGGGCTAAATATAAACCCCTCAATTCATAAATGCTTTGTAAAGTTATAGCAGGTTTACAAAACGTCATTTTCATACAAAATTTGTTCAATAAACCTCCTATAATTTTACAAAGCGTTTATGAATTTAGGGGAAAATATGCATGACTTCCACTTTTTCTAGATCAATTCGTTTAACAGTTTAAATCGCTAATTACTATTTAGGAAGGCCGTCTTAATTTTAAAATGAAATATATTAACTAAATATTAATTGTCGGTTGGAACGATTAAACGAATTGATATAGAAAAAGTGAAAGGCACGGGTATTTTAATTTCTTCCCTTCTTTCAGGATATATTGGAATTGTTAATGGGTGCAAACTTGTGACGGATCAGTTTCATAGCCAGAACTAAGATAGATTTTTTGCTTAAGTATTTCTTAAATATGGAGTCCAAAAATTTGTATTTCTAAAGATTTTGTTTTTATGCAGATTTTCAAAAGTATTCGTATAGAATTATTTTATAAAAAAGTTTAAAAGTGAGTATTCTTCACACAAATTATTAGGCAAATTCTTATACAGATTTTTATAAAAATCGACACTAGAATATTATTAAATAAAATTTTATTCATCTTAATACACTAGATATAGTGGTTCGTCGATCAGTCTAATTGAGTTGTTGCAATTTGCTTATTTGTTTCAATTCAATATAAATAGATCATCAATTATTAACACATAAAGGCATAGAATATTGAGGATGGGTTTGTAGCAGGACCCGAAAATAGCTATTCTATCCTGCTGGTGTTATCGAATTTTTTAAATTTTTATTCTACGTAATTTACTTGTAAAAATTTTATCATCTCTCTTTTAATTTGAAAAATAAATAAATAAAAAATAAAAAAAAAATAAATTATTTAATATGCATTGTTGCATTTTAAATTAACATATAAAAAATCCAAAAAAATTTGAAAAACATCCGCATAATATTTAAAAAAATACAATTGAAATAAAGGAATAGCAGTTGAAATTTAGATTAAATTATTTAAAGTGAAAAAACCTCAAAATAATCAATTGAAAATACGAAAATATTACTAATTTTTTAATGCCTTGTTTTTCGAACTGAGATACGGATTCTGAATTGCTTTATTTGAACAAAGATCACCATTTTAAATAAAAAAAAGAATTCTTAAGTTCGAGTATTTGTTTTCGGTTTAACTTAACCAAATTCAACTGACATCCAAAAACAATTTGGCCTAAATAATATTTTTTTATACTAATTCAGTTTATTATATTTTAAATCGCATTTCTTAATTTCAAATATTTCTTATTTAAATTAATTTCAAATCAATGCTTTAAATTTAAATTTATTTAGGTTCCAAAATTGCAATATATTATAGCTAAAACTTCTGTAAAAGAATAAAAAAAAATCCCGGGAAATCCCGCAAAAAATTCCCGGGATTGCGGGATTGAAAAAAGGGCGGGATTCCCGGGAATCCCGTCCCGGGAATTCCCGGGACATAAACCCTAGGTGTAATGGATTACAGGTTCGATCCCCAACCAAGGCAACATCAATTTATAAAAAATAATAATATGTATTTTTCTATGCCTCATACATACCGCAGCGTCCTCCTTCGGTGTTCCCATAGCACTTAACCCCACCGAAGTAAAATAATATAACAGGGCTATGAACTAAAAAGCTTCAACAAAGTTCGCCAACTCACCATCTCGCGCAATTACAGTGTTGCCATATTTGAAGCCCTCCATTTTTCGCCACCTTTCACTTCTTCTCTATCCCCCTTTCCAAAGGAAGCAACCTGTCACAGGATTTACGTAAATGAACCTGTCACAGGACTAACCCAAAAGAACCTGTCGCAGAACTGACGCAAAAGAACCTTTCTCATGGCTGACACAAAGGAACCTGTCACAGGACTGACGAAAAAAACCTACACTGAGAGAATTATCTGCATGATATTAATGAATTTTTGCATAAAAATAATGAGGTTTCACTGGAACTCGTCCATTGAAACTTTTCGTTGAATTAATGGAATTTTTCATTAAATGTTGTAAAAAATTTCATTTTATTTATTAAAAATTTCATACCCTCAATGAAAAAGCTTCATTAAAACTAGATTCATATAATATATCGATACCATAGATTCAATACTCTATATCTGCAAAAATACCATTGTTCAGGAGAGCAATAAAACTGATACACTTGGTTATAAGATTTTTTTGAAGCAATCTGTCTTCTAGAATATTATTTAAAAATGGCAACTTATTCCTACATATATTTATTTTGCAATTAGTTGCGTTATTTACGTCACTAATGCAGATATAGAGTTCTGAAATAAAATTTTTATATAATTTATATAATAGCAGATATGTAGTTTTTATAAATATAAAAAATATGCATTATTAGGAACAAAAGACCATGTAAATCTCTATACTTTTTGTGGAAAATAATAGTATGTGCCTCCAAACATCAACGAACACAGAATTGTTAATCAGGGATGGAAAAGTCTCGTTTTATTGAAATTAATAATCCAAGAACTATTATATCCATATCTTATTCCAAAAATTAATGGTTTGGATAAAAAAATTGCGAAAAAAAATTTTCCGAGAACGAAAAAGTTTGCATTATTATATTCGTTTGCATGTTAATCGCTGATTATGTTTCTTAATTCATTTTCTGCGGCATAAATCATTTTATTTACAATCCGCCATTATTTGGAATTTTTTCAATGCGCTGTATTTTAATCCATAATCCAAAACTATTACACTCATATCTTGCCCAAAGTTTGGTGGTTAGTTTGCAAAAAAAAAAAAAAAATGCGAAAAGGATAATTTTACACCATATATTCGTTTGCAGAATGCCAATAGTTGATTAGCTCTTCTAAGTAATTTTCTACGCTTTTTCGCATCCCGCCGTTATTTAGAAATTTTTTAAGTGCGCTTTCTTAAAATTTATAATCTAGGGATTGCAAAAAAAAATCACGAAAAAAAATTACAAAAAGGAAATTTTTTGCATTAATATATTTCTTTACAGAATGTAAATCGCACATTTGTACCATAAAGACTTATTTTCGCGTTCCGCTATTATTTTGCAAATTTTCGAGTGTGGTATTTTTAAATTTATAATCTAGGGACTATAATTCACATTTCACAAAACAAAGTTTGGTGGTTAGTTGTAAAAAAAAAAAAATCGCGAAAAATAAAATTTGCAAAGTTTTTGCATCAATATATTTGTTTGCAGAATGTAAATCGCTGATTAATTTTTTTACTTCATTTTTTGTACCATAAAGCCTTTTTCGCCGTTTTCCGCGGTTAGTTTGCAATTTTTTAAGTGTGGTTTTTTTAAATCTTTTATCTTGGGAATATAGTACCAATTTCCACACCAAAGTTTGGTTCTTAGTTTGCAAAAAAGAAATCGCGAAAATATTTTGCAAAAAGGAAAATTTAACCATTATATTCGTTTGCTGAATGTTAATAGCCGATTGAGATTTTAAATTATTTTTTTTTTCTACCATAAAAGCTTTTTTAAGCCTTTCGATATTATTTTGCAATTTTTTAAGTGCGGTTTTTTTAATTTATAATCTAGGGACTATAATGCACATCTCCTAAAATAAAGTTTGGTGCTTAGTTGCAAAAACAAAAATTTCCGAAAAAAGATATTTTCAAAAAACTTTTATATATACCTTATGGAATTCAAATAATTTAAATTTATATGCAGATATAGACTTCTGTATTTGAAAATAAATTTGTTTGTAGATATGGGAAAATGTAATATGTTCAACAAAGTGGCAAAGAATGGATATTTCGCTTCCAAATTCAACAATGATTTTGCCGTCAAAAACTAATTTTGGCCAAAATTGCAGATATAGAGTTTTGAATATAGGGTCTCGATATGAAGCTTTTTCATTAAATATAAGAAATTTTTCATTTACTTTGTGAAGAAAACTTCATTAGTTTACTGAAAATTTTCATTAAAATTCGTCCAGCAAAATTCCCTCTGTATATCAAAATATGCAAAAACATGCATTTTCGTCAAAATATTTAACTACAAATCGATGTCATTTGGTTCTAAATTTGATGATTCGGATAAATTTTTAGATCACATTAGTTTTATACTATCGAAAAACATGCATTTGCATGGAAGGGGGTCTTCTGGTTTGGGAAATTTTTTTTAGATTTTTTTACATATTTTTTTTTTTTCATCTTAGATAATCAATCACTGATGAAGCCTGTCCATAAAAAAGGCAGAAACAGATTTGCAAATTTAATATGTTTAAAAATTTTGAAGACAAGGTTTATTCTTCTGGTTAACTTCAAACCTACTAAACAAAAATATTATATTTTTCGAAATTCCAAATAGTTTGGGGGATATACCCATTTTTGTGAAGCAATGGTTTTGGTAATTGAGGCTTTCACAAAATACTTAGATTTTCCTGCAGTCATTAGCCAAATTCTGTTGAAATTCTTTTATAAATATGTAATCACCAGAGCAGCGAATTTCAAAATATGCGCTTAGATATGGTCTTAAATGGAAATATTCACTAAAAACCAAAAAATATGCATTAGAAATCTAAAAATAAACTCTTAAAATCAAAAAAATTTACTTTAAATTTGTCGATTTTTAAAATCATTTTAAAATGGACTTTAATTTGTTTATTTTAAAAAATCATATTGTTTTCTCGACAAAGTTTGCTTAAAAATTAAATACAGCATAAATGTCTACTGTAGGTAGATGATATTATGTTGTTTCTTTTAGTTTAGTGCTGTGTTAAGGTTTACAAATACGTCCTTTTGTTAATGTGTAAATAAACCCTACACTCACAATATTTTATCGTTAAAAACAACCTAAAATATATATTAAATTAATAGAAAACACATTTAAAAAAAATTACTACTGATTTTTCTTTATATTCAAACCATTTTGCTATTTATTTTCAAACAGTGTTTAAACAATTCATAAAAGAAATAAAAATAATTGAAAAGTCTGTTAAAACAATCATCAATTTAAGTTTTTTTTTTTTGAATTTTCAAAACACTACACACACAACACACACGTTCATATTTTTATTGGCTATGTTTGTGTGTATGAGTAAAGAATATAAACTATTTTAACAAAAAAGAAAACTGAAAATATTTGAATTTTTTGTTTTAAAATAGAAATAAAAACGAAATTATTTACATTATTTTTTCTAAAAATAGAAAACTAAAAATAGAACATTTGACTGAAAATATCAACTCCTACAGACTATACATATTTTTTTGTGGTTTGTTTTTTATTGACTGATAAAAATTAATTAATTAAATTAAATCAATGTATTTTAATTGATTCTTCAATTGAAAACAAACTTTACCTATTACTTTTCAAATAAACATCAATCGGTTATGGAAAATATATTGTGAGTGTACCTTTAGTTTTAAAAAAATATATGCAAAACATGCAAAAATATGCAATAAAAATCATAAAATATGCAAAAAATATATATTTAAAGGCAAAATATGCATTTATAACAAAATATGCAACAACAAATCGGTGTCATTTTGTTGCAAATTCTTTGATTTAAAAAAAGTATTTGGTGAATATCGTTTTTGGGTTATTGACTACTTACAAACATGCATTTGCATGAAAGTCACTGCCCTGGTAATGACATTATAATATTGTTATAATCAGATAAAAAAGTTAGTAAAAAAATTTGTAAACAGTTATCAATCGCACTTTACTAATTTTATACTGATTTTTAGTACAATTTTTTAGCACTAATTTTTGCTATTCTCTTATTACAAATTACGGATTCTTTTATTAATTTCGTTACTGATTTCAGCTAAACATTTTACTAATTTTTCAAAACCGAGTACTAAACTTAGCGGAAAATATACTAGTTTAACAACAAGTGAATACTTAAGGAAATTTTATTTACAAGAATTCGTTGATTTTTTATAATTCTTATTTAGTTTGTATCTGTTATTGTTGATATATTCTTAGTATGGAAATAAAACTCAGAAAATTTTATTGTATCTCCAATTTCCCGTAAAAACAGAAAATTTTCAGTAGCCATTACAGACTTTTTTGGTTGAGTGTAGTCCAATTTTCGATTACGTCGGACTTAAAATTACAATAAGGTTATTTTGAGATTATTTTGTGAGCTATAGGTCTAAGTTTTAGTCTCACATCTCTTTATTATTTTCGATATTTTTGCCCTACTCCCCCCTACTGAATATATCTGAAGCCCATACCAAGATTGAAATTATGGTTTTCAAATTCCCCTTTTTTCTAAAAAATTTTTGTGGTGAGCACTCATATCTTGAATATGTTGTAAAGGGAACTAATGTATAAATGACCTTTTTTATGTATCTCATATGCTGGCAGGTGAAAAATGGATGCAAAAACCTTATTTTTTACATTTTTTTGTTGTTTTTGACCCCTAAATCTTCACCGTGGCATTTAAGAAAAGAATGAATGAAAAGAATCTTTCTTAAAGCTTAACTCTACAATATATCAAAATTGTATTAAACTCGGTGCATATCAGTTGGGACACTTTCCTTATCAATAATTTTTTATGTATTTTTTTTACTGAAAACGAAAGTGTTGCCCATCGCCTTAAATGTGTTCGGTAATACTAACACCTTATTCAATATTATAGGTATGCAGTTTCATATCGGTGTGATGCAGTGGTTTTACATTTATCCATATTAATTTGGATTTCATTTTGTTCGATTTGTTTTAATACATTTTAATAACTTGTGTAAATATCAAAAAAACAACTTGTGGTTTTTCATTTAAACTCATATATGAATTTAACTTGTAATATATTTAAATTGTATATTAATATTGCACAAATAGAGATTGGAATAAAAATCTATAAATAAATGTTATAAATTGGGCCAAACAAAAAAATATTGTATATGGAAATAAAATGCATAATAAAATTACTTGTACTATTGTATTTATGATAAAAGTTTTATAGACAAAAAGTTTGAAAAACTAACCAAAGTGCAGTTTCGAGTTAGATACATTTAAATGTTAAATGATAAAAATATAAAACGGTCTCCTAACAAGACTTTTGTTTATACAATTATAAGAAAGATTTGCATAATTTTAAAACCAATTTTTATGACCATAAAACGTTTAAATTCAAAATAAAAGTTTTAATATTATATATTTTAAAGTAGAAATCAATTTATATTTCAAAATATATACACTGGAAAAATTGCGCCTGTACTTTATCAGGAATAATAAAAGGAATATAAGAAAATTGGAAATTTTTGTTAAAAAAAACACTGGTAAAATCAAAAACTATTAATTATAGAGATAAGGCATCACAACTACTTAGTACTACTGACCGCTAGTGGGCGCTAACAATTTATATTACCTGAGCAGTAGAACGTACCTCAAAAAAAAAGTTCGCCGTACAATCTCCAATATAAAGTATTTTTGCAAGGCAATTTAAAAAAAAAAAATTTTTTTGCCGAACGTAGGGGTCGCCTTTTTCAATTTTTCGTTATAGCTTCGGCATTTAAAGTCGGATTTTAAAGTGTGATATATCAATTTTTTTGCCTCGAGGAGACCAGTGTTTTGCTATAAAGGAAAAATCCAATGAAAAAATTTCAAAAGACGACCCTACAACCAATATATTTAAAAAAATTCTACTGGGTTTACCGAAAAACTTCCTTTGCAAAAGTTTAATAATTATACCCTACACCACTATGTGGTCAGGGTATTATAAGTTTGTGCTGATGTTTGTAACACCAAAAAATATTGGTCGTAGACCCACCTTATAGTATACCGATCGGTTCAGAATTTTTTTTTATTTCGATTTAACGATGTCCGTCTGTCCGTCCGTCCGTCCGTCTGTCTGTCTGTCCATGCAATCTTGTGCGCACTCTACAGGTCGCAAATATTAAGATATTTTGATGAAATTTGGTACGCAGACCTATGTTGGCCCAAGGACGAACAAGTTTGATTTTTTTGAACATCGGTCCATGTTTAGACCTAGTGCCCATATAAGGGTCCTACCAAAATTATACTGTTTATATGCTGCAGGTCGTAAATATTAAGATATTTTGACGAAATTTGGTACACAGACCCATGTTAGCCCAATAACGCAGCCTATTGATTTTGGTGAACATCGGTCCATGTTTAGACCTAGTGCCCATATAAGGGTCCTACCAAAATTATATTGTTTATACGCTGCAGGTCGTAAATATTAAGATATTTTGACGAAATTTGGTACACAGACCCATGTTAGCCCAATAACGCAGCCTATTGATTTTGGTGAACATCGGTCCATGTTTAGACCTAGTGCCCATATTAGGGTCCTACCAAAATTATATTGTTTATACGCTGCAGGTCGTAAATATTAAGATATTTTGACGAAATTTGGTACACGGACCTATGTTAGCCCAATAACGCAGCCTATTGATTTTGGTGAATATCGGTCCATGTTTAGACCTAGTGCCCATATAAGGGTCCTACCAAAATTATACTGTTTATACGCTGCAGGTCGTAAATATTAAGATATTTTGATGAAATTTGGCACACAGACCTACATTGGCCCAATAACCCAGCCTATTGATTTTGGTGAACATCGGTCTATGTTTAGACCTAGTGCCCATATAAGGGTCCTACCAAAATTATACTGTTTATACGCTGCAGGTCGCAAATATTAAGATATTTTGATGAAATTTGGTACATAGACCTATGTTGGCCCAAGGACGAAGCCTATTGATTTTGGTGAACATCGGTCCATGTTTAGAACTAGTGCCCATATAAGGGTCCCCCCAAAATTGGCTTGGTTACAAACTGCAGGTCGCAAATATTAAGATATTTTAATGAAATTTAGTGCGCTGACTCACATTATAGAAAATTTTGACACAAGCCCCATTTTAACCCATTCGAATTTCGGATCCAAACAATACACCAGAGTGGTGTAGGGTATTGTATAGTCGGCATGCCCGACTTTAACCTTTTTACTCGTTAATTTTATCACTTTTTTTTGCGAAATTACAGATGCATTATTTTGGGTGTACCATTTTTTAATAAACTTCTGACAGTTTATGCATTTGATTTACATTGAAAGTTGTCCTGAAAAAATATAGAATATTTTTATTCATACAATTACATCACCCTTAATATAGTTTTTAACAAACCAACAGAATAAATAAAAATTGATTTAATAACAATTTTTGGCCAAAAATTATTTATACAATAATGGAAAATGTAAACAAGGAAATTATAAAAAGTT
Organism: Leucophora obtusa; assembly: GCA_949987735.1. NCBI lineage: Eukaryota > Metazoa > Arthropoda > Insecta > Diptera > Anthomyiidae > Leucophora > Leucophora obtusa. The sequence continues at coordinate 347,690,060 of OX465295.1, read as the reverse complement.
TACGTGTAAAACAATTGAACTGCATTGCTAAAAGCGACATACATATATGAATCCATATAGTAGTATTGCTGGTTCATACATTACCATATGCATTAAGGTTATGACTTTTGGATTATTTTTGCAAATATCAAATTTTACATGCCCTAGCCAAAAAGGTCATACAAAAATATTAAGAAACGCAATCTTACTTTTTCGCTGCTGTTAAAAAAGTTCCCGCACCAAAAGGGTTGAAATTTGTGTCTATATGGTTTTAGTTTAATTAAAATATTTCTCCGAAGTTTTAAACAAATGAGACTCAGACGATGCTAATTAAAAGCTATTTACTGTAAAACTTATGTAACATTTTTGGAGGGACTTTTGGATACATTTTTTGTCGTTTACAATAATTTTTGTAATAATTCGTTGTGTAAATTAAACAAAATCCCCGAGCAAAAATTATTTTTAGAAATTGCATTTGGTGCGGAAGGTTTTTTTGCCGAAATGATCCGCAAACACTATTTTGATTATTAATTTAGTATTGGCAATCACGTGGTGATAGGTAAAATTTTTGTTAAAAATGAGTCATAACCCTAATATGCATCCATACATGATTCATATGTATACTCGTTCATTAGAGCGGCATTTTTTAGTAAAATGTCAAAAATCTGTCAAATGGGTTTCAAATCGATTTGATTAATTTTTAACAATTTTTGAGTTGAAAATTTTAGTTATCTTCATTTAACACGATACCAAAATCCTCAGTACTTTAACTAATTTTGTGTGTTACTTTTTAAAATTATTTATAACTATTTTTTAAGAACCCACAATTCTTCGTTAAAATATAAAATTTTCATGTTTCTGCTATTACCCGTAGATGGCTCCACCAGTGTGTCCGAAGTTTTAAGGATGACGCTATTTTTACCTCCCGATTTTTTAAAATGGTCCATATCTCGAAAACTAAGAGAGATAGAGCAAAATTGACGAAAACTTCGACTACCCCTAATTATATAATACCCGCTTTGAAAAGGTTATTTCTGTCCAAAAATGGCCTTGGACCCTCGGAAAAGTTTAGTTAAAATTTTCTATGTCATAAAAAGGCCCATATCTCGAAAAGTAAGCGAGATACAGCAAAACGGACAAAACTTTTATTAGAACGGAGTATCCTAACATGCCCTTAGATGATATGGACCAGGTCCGGAGGGGGTCCCGAGGCCTTATAATTTGAAAAAATTTTACGATAAGTATAATTACTAGGGCAAGGAACTTCATGCACTTAAAAATCGAAAATATACGCCTAAAATATGCAGCTAAAAAATACAAGTATGCATTAAAAATATAAAAAATATGCACTTATAACGATTATATTTGCAAAAATAAAGCACTTTAAAACAAAAATATATGTAGGAATATTTGCAAATGGACACAGAACTCGAAGCTTTTCCATAGGTAAATAAGGTTTAAAAAATGTTTATTTTTAATAATAAAGAAAAAAAATTTAATTTTCATTGAAACGTATCATATAAATTTTTTATATTTTTTACAATTTAAAAAAAGTTACTAAAAATTAAATATTTGCACAAATATGCATTAAAAAGGCACCAAATGTGCATTTGAAGTCAAAATATGCAAAAACATGCATTTTTGTCAAAATATGCAAAAATGTGCAACAACAAATCGATGCCATTTTGTTTTGAATTTGATGATTCGGATAAATATTTAGTTTTTATTAGCTTTGGACTATCGATAAAAAACATGCATTTGCATGAAATTCCTTGCCCTAATAATTACAAATAAAACTGTAATGCTAATATGGTACATAATTGTTTACTTAAATTTTGATTTGTTAAATTTAAAAAAAATGGGTTAAAATCAACCAATTTTATTCTAAGCCAAAAAACAGGAATGAATTTTGTTAAAGTAACAAATTTTTCTGTTGAGCAAACAGATATATTATTTTGAGTGTATGAAGAAACAGTAGTAAGAAAGAATATATTGGTATTTTGTGATATAAAAATTATTTTCACCATTATAAAACACCTTATTACTGAGGATATTTCTAAAGGAAAAAGTTCACGAAATTGCAGGCTTTTCTGTAAGAAAACGTGTCCATAATCTGACACGTTTTGTAAAGAACTTAGAATCCAAGACTTTTCATTAACAAAATGTTTTTTATATCTGGTGGTTTTCTTATTGGATTTTTCTATCAAAAAAGGCCGCTGGTTCTTAAACGTTTTTCCTGTCAAAAGGTCTAGAATTTAAAAATTTTTTTCTATAGGAAAATGTGCTTAGAGTCTGAGGCTTTTTCTATAGGGAAAATTGCTCAAAATCTAAGGCTGTTTCAACAGGAAAAAGTGGTCGGTCGAATTCTTCATGGACTTTAGAAATAAATTATCGGAAAATGCACAGATAAAAATATCAGCAAGTTTTAAGTGACAAAAATAATTGTTAAAATTCAAATTCTATTTCAACAACATTTTTTTTTAATCAATTAAATATTTAGTTGATATGACAAATTTAAAGTTTTTTTCAATTAAATTTGTTTGTTGAAACTCATCAAATATATTCATTGAAGCTCAGCAAGTTCTTTGCTGATTCGGTCACTATCATCAATTCGAACTAGTGAACTACTAGATCGTTCACATCGACTGAATTGCGTGTCGTGAACTGATTTATTCATTTGACAACTTTTTTACGCCCTATTCACCTTTAACATGTTTTTTTTAAATAATCATTTACATTTTTTATGTTGTTTGAAGGTTTTTTTTATTACTATTTCCTAAAAAAAATATTTCAATTTCAAATATTTAATTGAAAAAACAATTAGTTAATCATTCAATTGAATTAGTTCGTTCATTCGTCGTTCATGCACCTCTGTTATACACACGCATAAATGCTTACAAAAAATAGTAAAAGTGACAAATTGAATAAGAGATAAGAAAATATTAAATAAAAAGTGTTTTGTAGTTTTAGATAAAAATATAACAAAATTTATATGAATAAAATTAAATGAATGAAAAAACAATTTAAGAGATATTTTTTTTTTTTATTAAGGGGTGTTTTTTTATTAAAAAATAAATAAAAATAAACAAAAGTAAGTCGTACTTATTTCACTTATTTTTCATTAATGCTAAATCAATTCATTCCTTTAATTCGTAGTGTTGTTTTCATAATAGGGGTTTCATATAAACTCGTAAATTCCTTGTAAACCTTGGATTAATACAAACCATATTTTTTATGTATGGAGTTTGACATTAAACTCAGAAACATACCAGGTTTATACCGTTTGCGAGTAGAATACGAGTTTATATGAGAACCCCTAATGTTTTATTTTTGTAATTATCTGAAACACTGTAAAATTTTCTATGATCGTCTGATTGAAATATTTTTTATTCATTTGGAAACAACTGAAATTTTATAAAAGCTAGAACAATTCTAAAATAATTTTAATTAGATTTCTAACTCCAAATAAGAAACTTTGTTCGGTCTTCGGATACGAACGAGTTTCCTAAATAAAAAGTGCTAAAATAAATTGGTTAACGTGTGTTTTTATTCAAATCGAATGAACGTGTAAAATCTTCGTAAGAAGATTGTTTTACTTTGACTTTCAATAAAATCAATTGTTGATATGACACACAATTTTAGTGAAAAGAAATTAACAATCGAATCAACAACATCGTTTGCTAAAATTTGTTTTGAATTTCAACAATGGTGTTTGTTGGCTATTTAATTGAAATAAATTCAACAGTCAAGTAACAAATATATTGTTTGTATTTACAAAATCAATTTCAATTAAAAGTATAATTTTATTTACAAAAAGTTTAATTGTATTTACAAACTATTTTTATCTGTGTACTACAGATTTTTTGGAGTTTTTCTATAGGAAAACTCTAGTATTCTAAGAACTTTTTCTAAAACAATGCCTCGGATTGTGATGAATTTTTCTTCTAAAACAACCCACAGATTCCTATAGAACAGTTCTTAGATTCTAAGAACTTTTTCGGATAAATTTTATCCCACAGATTTCTATGACTTTTCGTACAGAAAAACTGTAAGATTTTAAGATTTTTTTCTTAAAGAAAAGTCCTCAGATTCTAATAACTTTTTCCTTGAAAAACCTTTAATTCTAAAGAAATTTTCCCATAGAAAAACCCTCAGAGGACTGAGACTTTTTCGTAGAAAATCGCTCTAACTCTGATGACTTTCTCCTCTAAAGAAACCTTAAGATACTGAGGACTTTGTCCTAAAAAAAAACCCAATTCCAATTCTAAGCATTTTGTCATGTAATAAAACCTGCAGATACTGAGGATTCTTTCTATAGAAAAACTCCAGATTCCGAGAACTTTTTCTTATAGCAGGAACCTACAAACTGCTACACTCGAAAAAACACCTCGATAAAGTTAACTTTGCATTAACTTCACCGGAATGTAGTTCGAAATAACCCCCCCTAATTTATGAAAATAAAAATAACATAAAAACAACAGAGTAGTATATTGGAAGATGACAAAGCAAATTGTGGTAAATTTTTTGTTGTTGTTTTTGTTTTTTCTTTAATATTTTAAATGTTTAATAACACTCCTAGACGAGAACAAGAAATTCTCATTGAGTTTGTAATTTAACTTAACAAATATTTCCAGAAATTCTAAAAACGTCGTTCCCTGACGATTTCCTTAGGCAAGAATGAAATCCGGATAGGGACATGCCTATAACGCATTATTTTTGAAAATTTGTTAAATACGTTTGGGGTTTTAGCACATTTAATTACTTTAAAGAAAATAATGTATATCCCGATAAAAATAAATTAAAAAAAATAAAAGCAATTTAACAAAAAACTTACCTGATCTTGACAAAAATATCCAAAACCAATAATACCAGCTATAGCCAAAAATAGACAAAATACGATAATGGTTCGTATTTTTGAACGTGGTTCCATTTTTTTGATTTCATAAACACCGCTGGGTAAAAGTAAAGCAAAATCACTATCAACTTGTACCGAAACGTTTTTGCGCATATCCTGGATGATTTCTTTGGTCTCGTTGTTCTTTTCTTTCACCAAAGGCATGATCCATAACGTGGAACACCAACAAAATAATAATCTAAGGGTACGATGGATGAGATATTAATATAGAAATAAAACGAACAAGATGAGACTATTAAATAAGACATAAACGCGTCGTAATACTTGAGGAGAGAAAACGTTTAAAACGTAAGAAAACTATAAAACTTAAATTTCGAATTTATTTAGCCTTAAACATTTTAAGTTATTTGTTGAAACAATGGTGTTGGATGTCAATGAAGATTTAAAAGAAGTTGACAATTTCCGACATGAGAGTTTATATTGTTAAGGTTGTTGCTGTTTTTAGGGGCGATTAATACAACAAATGTGAATCTCTTCGGGATCTGGGGTGGGGTGAGATTCGTTTGCCTTAGATTTGTTTATTGCTGGTTTTTATTCTGCTCGTTTTAACAACAACTTGTTTTCCTGTAGATTTTTCTTTTTTCTAGAATTAATCCCAGTATTTTAGCGCCTTTTTTTACGTGTTAACACGAAATATCATGTTCGTTTCAATGTTCAAATACTATTTAAGCCTATAGCAATAGTATAACAACAAAAGTGGAAAGTTGAAATGAATGAAGCCCTTTTTGTATGTGGTATAGCGATATTTGCTTTTAGTAATTGTTGGGGAGAAAGGGATGTTTTGATGGTTTAAATGGTTTTGGGAGGTCGTTTGTTTTTGGAACCTTTTGTTGATAGGTTATTTTTCAAATTTGCACAATGTTATGTCTATGTATTGAATTTGATGTCGGAAGATAGAAGATTTTTTTAAATGGTTTTAACTTCATTTATACAATGTTTCCAATTCATTTGTTCTACTCATTAGAGAGGCTTCATTATATAGTGTTTATATTTGCCATAATCACATGATAGGCTTAGTTGGGTCCACAAAGAGCAGCAGCAGTAGTCGTTTAGTCGTCACTACAACAAGCCTCTTCTTTTATGGACATAGAAACATCCGTATTTTAATTTTCTATCGTATTATTTTCTATTCCACTTTATTGTAATACAATTAGCGCTTTATATAGTCTATATTTTCCCTTTATGTAGCTTTGAAGTAGGAAAAAAAAATAAATTGCAAATATAGTCCTTTTTTCTGTCAGTGGTTGCAACAGCATAAGGATACTATAGCATCACGCCATCATCCTACGCTCAACATATTTAACTTCAATATTTTTCCCAATACTTTCCACGCACAAAACTTTTAGCAATCATTTACACACTTCTTTCATTCATAGAAGCATATCTTTTGTTTTTTCCCCTGTGGCAGCAGGAGATATTAAATGGAGCATTAATTAGTAGAAAAGACCTGTTTCAAAGATAAGAATGCAAAAAAAATATTGTTGGCAAATTAGTATGTTCTTTTTTATCTTTACCAGCGTAGAATGAGAAAATAAAAAGTAGAAGTATATTACAGCAAACGAAAAAAAATCAGTTAAAATTATGACGATAAATTAAGAATTCTTTCATTATTTTTATGCAAAAAATAAAATACTTAAAATTAAATTAAATTGCGAGGATATTAACTTTTTCATCAAGTAGATATGAAACGGGATTGAGGAATTGTAAGATAATATGGAATAATAAGGTTTAATTTTTGACAGAGACTTTAACCCTGATTTGGTCGAACAGAAAAAATACTTCAATAAAAATAACTAGAGAATCAGTCAATTGAACAGAAAATTCAACGGTTTTTCGATTTAGGTGCCTATTCCTACTTGTGACTCATTGTGACCGTCGTAAGACTATTTTTAAGACTGAGGATCATAACTTTTCATACAAAACAACAATAAAATTAAATAAAAAAATTCAACTTTTATTTGTCAATTATATGATTGTTTCGATACCAAGTCTTAATTTTTTTTTTTTAATTTTTCAAACAAAACTTTGAATAAATATAATTAATTGTAACTTTGGGGAATACAGTCACAAACTAAGAGTTACAGACTTTTCGTAGGAATAGGCACGTTAATAAAAATATATTTACGACTCTACTTCAAAAACCGATGCACTCAGAATATATTTTTCTTTAAATCTACTGAATATCCCAAGTAAAAAAAATTGATATGGAGCCATATGAAATTATATTTAATTATATATAATCTTTTATGTAATTAGATATAATTATATCCGAAAAATGAGAACGTCTTATTGTATCATATTGTATCGAATTGTATACAATTGTATACAATTTGGTACAATTTGATACAATTTAATGCAATTCGATACAATTGTATCCGAATTTTGTCCTCATCCAATTACATCAAATTATATCTTTTTGTATAAAATTATATAAAATGTTATAAAAGTGGACATAGTTTGATACAATTATATCTAAATATTAACCTTATACTTTACATAGGACCATATCTAACAATATACATACAAAAATAATTTTTTTAAATAAAAAAAAATTTTCAATTGCTTGTAATTGTAATTGTTCTTTTTTGAATTGCAATTACAAATAATCGGCCTGATTAGAAGTGTCGAATTTGTAGTCGAAATGTTCGACTCCATATAAAATGATTTTGTATATAATGGAAATTATAAAGAAATGAAACTCTGATGCTGGATTTTTTTAAATCTGAGTGCTATGGTAAATCCAATTGAAAAATTGTTCAAAAGTTGCGTTTTTAGTGAATTTTCAGCAAATTCGACTTAGTTTCGACTACGACTATGAACCTCGTAATAAGGCCGAATATGTAATTATAGATGAGTTTTTTTTTTCAATTACAATTACATGTAATTGTGTAATTGCATGTGTAATTAATTACAAAATGTAATGATTAACCTCAGGCCTGCTGGAGATCTTATAATTTCGATAAATCTTCCATTACTTTTATCCAGATTTATCATGACAGTGCAATAAACATGAAAAAAAATTTCTTTTAATTTAGTAATTTTAAAATAAAGTTAACAACACTGAAATTTTAAAGTTAATAGGATTATGATATACAACCAAGATATAAGAAATCAGTCAAGTGTACGTTATAGTATAGAGAATTTCGTATTAAAGGCAATTTTTACTCATGCTCAAAAAAAAAACCAAAAAAAAAAAACAAATTACTCACGCACGAGCATTTCGTTTTTTACTCAGCACACATGATTATATTAACTTATTTATTAAACTTACAATCACAAAATTCTCACGCAAAACAGTAAAAATTACTAAAAACATATGATGCAAAAAATAAACTCACACACGAATCAATCACGGGTTATTCTTACTCACGCTCACGCACGAATCACTTAAGTATAGTAATTATTACTCACGATCACGTGTGAATAACGTGACTCACGAACATTTCGTGTCACGCGCCAATCCCTAGTAATTACTAAATCTAAAACTAGTTCAAAATCATTGATAACATGGAACCAAATATAATACAATACGGTTTTATATGGACCTTATATATTTTTATATAAAATCACTTTGAAAAAATTGCCTATGTGGGATGATATATCATTATAGATGATTTTATAAAGAATGTTATAAGTTATATATGGGTTATGTATAGTGTCATACTAAATTATATATAAACGTACATGTAATTATGTCTTTTATATGTTACTTTATGTACTTATATATAGCACATACATATGGGCATTTCCACCGAAAGGTCCACCGAGACTAAAATATTAAAAGTTCTTGAAAACACTTTGTTTTATCATATTTTCATAGGGAAACAATCAAATTTAAATAAAGTAAAAAAATTCCGCATTTATTCATAACCCATTTCGAGGTATTCGAATGCAAAGTCGCACAAGCGCATCTTTTCTTATTTGGATATTTCTATTGCACATTTTGTTTTGATAAAAGTTTTTAAACAGAGACGTTATGCATTGACTTTTGCTTTCTAAAATATTTCTAAAGGTACAAAGAGTCATAAAAGAATGCATAATAAACAATGCGATTGGAAATAACTGTAAGTTTTTGATTTGCATTGTCGCATATTTCGATGTCCCGTGCGACATTGAAAAACAACATTTGTTATCAGTGCGTCGAAAGTACACGCAGAAAGCTCATCAAATATTGATTACAAACAGAGATTTTTTATACAATTAAAATAAAAAAAAACCTACCTGAAAAATAAGAAGAATTGTGATCTTGGTACTTATACACAGTTGGTCACGTGCGACATCGTAAGTGTGAAATTTAAAAATTTGAAATTTTTTTTCTTATGTAAATGATTTATTTATATAAATACATACTTTTAAATTTTTTTAAAATTGGCATGCACCATTGTCAAGAAGTAAAAGCAAAAAAAAAACTGTGTTTTATATTTTCATATAAATAAATACTTCCCAGCAAAAGTTTTTTGAACTGGTTTCCTCTGAATCTGTTCTAGAACAGGTGTTTTTACCACCGGTTACGTGGAACAGGTTCTAGAACTGATTCCTGGGAGTCAAAATGGAAGGTTTCACTGTCGCGGAACCAGTTCTATAACTGATTCTAGAACCGGTTCCAAAGTAACCTGTTCTAGTTTGGAGGAAAAGAACCTGTTGCTTTTGGGACAAACTCAAACAAAAATCAACGATGATAGAACATAAATTATAACAGGTTGCATGCACGTACAAGTTGTTCTACAATGGGTTCTTTCCATACGACAATTTTGCTGGGTTAATTCATACTACATATTTCTTTTAAGTTTGTTTTTGGTTATTATATTAAAATAAATACCTTGAATACTTCTGTCGATTTAAAAACATTTTTACTAAGCTTGTTTATATATAATTTCGTGAAAAGAGCAACATAAATCTCATGATGGAAAAAATGTCCCGTGCGACATGTCACGTGCGACAGTGAATAAAATTAAATTAAAAAAAATAATATGAATCGTTTTTGGGTAAAATTACAACCATTTTTAAAGGACATCAATGCACAACAGTGTAAAATTAGTCACATTGAAATATTGCTTCAGGTTTCGTTGAAATCGGCATTTTAATTGTTAGCCGCGAAAACCACTTCTGTTTTTGTCCCGTGCGAATGCCTTGTTTTTTTACAATTATCTTGAAAACGAAAAATTGCTAAAAATCAACCTCAGCACCCATTGTAGGGCTTATAAAAAGATATAAGTGAAGCCTATCGTCAAAATAAAAATCCGTTTTATTTTGACTTTTTTTCACTTTAAAGGTGTACGACGGTCCCGTTCGACATGATGGAAATGCCCATATATATGTAGGCCAATATGTAATAATATAAAATCACATATGTCTCCATATTAAAACCTTTGAGGAAAAAATATCTAACATATGACTATATAAAAGTATATCTGCTTGAATTTAAAAGCATATGTGGCCATATGTAACTATAAGTTACTATATGCAATTACATAAAATAATATATGATTATATCAAAACTTTTTTACTCGGGATATTAAAAAAATTGAAAATCAGTTAAATTGTTTACTCTCTTTAGATTTTTTTTATTTTATTAAACATTTTCTTTCTTATTTCAATAGTTTGGTCTTTTTTCTATATACTGTAAAAATTACGATGAGCAATTTGTGGAAATATAAAAGTTACATCATATTAAACAAACTTCTAATGCCCCATGTGAAAATCGAAATATATATGAACATACATGATCATACGTTGACTAGTATATGATCATGTATGACTATGCACGTCAATGCATAGTTCAATGTATGACCATACATGTTCTTATATATTTCCATATATCTTCGGATCCGAAATTTGAGGGTATATGGAGGTATATGGTCATATATATATGAGCATACACGAATCATATGTGGGCATATATGGTCATATATGAACATGTACGGTCATATACCCTCAAATTTCGGATCTGAAATATATGGAAATATATGAAATAATGTATGGTCATGCACTGAACTATGCATGGACGTATATGATCATGTATGCCCATGCATGATCATATACTAGTCCGTGTATGATCATGTACGTTCATATATATTTCGATTTTCACATGGGGCGATATATTATTAAATTTTATTGCAATGTACATATATTGAAAATATCACTCTCAAAAAAGATTGACAGTTACTAAATGGCAGTTGTTTGCGTAGTAAACAGTAGTCATTGTTTTCGACTGTAATTTCAAATGCTTTTATGTGGAAAAATACAAAAAGACTATTACGACCGTTATTTTAAAAAACAACTAACCAAAAGTACTGTATTTCGTAACAGTTGTTTAGAGCAGTTATTTTTAATTATATAATAAACAATTACCAAACAGTATTTTTATAGTAAACAGTTTTATTTGAATTGTTAAAATTCTTTTCTTCTTTGATTGATGTTTTTTTAATTATCAAACAAATTAACAGAAGAAGAACTCATTAATATTTTAAACAATGTAAATTTTAATTGGAAAAATTTAATTCGTTACATTATAGAAGCTATAGAATATAGAAAGGAGCTAATAAATGAATTTAATTATTAAAAATCGAAAATACTCAAGATATTTATAATTCAAATTTATTTTCAAATACTATACTTATGTAGACTGACGACATTTTGTCATAGTCTTATATGTTCTTATTTCCAATGAATCTTAAATTTTAGAAAAAAATTGTAATCTATATTTTTCTATGTATATTCTAGATTTACTAAATTGAAAATAAAGAACAATTAACTAACTAACTAGTAAACAGTTGTTTTTATTAATTATTTAAAAAAAATTCTGGAATTTTTCAAAATTCTTGTTTTGTTTATATTTTTTGTTATTAATATATTCTCAGCTTACAAATAAAAATCAGAAAAATGTATATCCAATGCATAAAAACGTAATAACTAGAGAACCGTTTGGTATTTTTGGTAATTTAAATTACACATTTTCTTTGTAATCGAAAGAAAAAAAATTTTTTTCATTAAAATAGGCTTTTATAGAACCAAAAAAAATTGCTTTAAAAATACAGTAGTTTTTACCAATTTTGACAATTGTTCTGAAATTTTTGTAGTAAAATTTTTCACTTAAATAAAAGTCACAAAATAACTTGTTTTTTTCTCAAAATAATGAAGGCAAAAAAATAACTTTTTGCATCTTACTTTTATGATATAAAAGTCATAACAGTTACGGACCCTGGAAAATATATATAATTTTACGAAATTAGATTAGTCTGGAATTTTCTGGAAGAGAATATCCCCAGAAACGGCATTTACTTAACACGTCAATCTGGCAAAGTAACACTACATTTAAGTATACACCTAAATATATGCTATAAGGTTAAATGACATAAATAATGTTAAGCTTCTAGCATGTTTTACAACCAACGAATAAAAGACCGAACGTTACGTAAGTAGGGCAATTTGCGCATTAACATTTGTGGAGTGAATTTGATTATTAACACGTAGAATTTGTATAGTTAGTAGCGCTCTAGTTTATCGACATATCAGGCGGTTTTCATCGCCTCTTTCGAACATTAACAGTTTGTATCGAAAAATGTTAGCCTTTGCAGACATATGTAATTCTTATGGCAACATTTTTCGATACAAATTAAGAAGAGAGTGACTTAACAGAGGTAGGGAGAGTTTGTACCTCTTTTAAATTATATGCTCGTTGGTTATATTAAAATCATTAGAGTTTGTGTGAGTGTTAAACTGCTTTGTATAACTAAAGAGATTGTAAATAAATAAGAGTATAAGCTCAATCAAACAATATTTATTGAGCTTATTTACTAAGAGCACCAACCTGGTTTATCTAAAGGAGATAAACAAACTTTTTGTAAAGTAAAACGTAACAATTGGTTCCAGTGTTGGGATTGGTTATTTTGATTGCAATAGGAAAGAACCCGGTTTATTTAAAGGAAATAAACCAAATTTTTTAAAATGTAAAAACGTAACAATATATTTATAAACTGTTGCCAGAACGGCAACATCGTCAGATCTAGCAATTGTATTTTGCCCTAGCGAGAAAAATTCTCAATTAGCTATTAGCCAAAAATCTAGCAATTTTTTATCGGCCATAATATAATTTTTAAAAACCTGTTTAGGTTGAAAAATATTATAAAATTAACATATTATTACTCCTTTATTACAAAAAAAACAACCCCTTTAAACGATTTTTTATAAAAACTTTCTAAAACAAACTCACATTTCGATAAAATATGGGGCTGCAGTTTTTCACCGTACAACGCTCTCTATTGAATACTTTAAATACTAAGTAATATTAATTCAATGAATATCGGGATTTATAATTTGTAGGGTAACTGTAAAACTTTTTATTATTTAAATGTTTATAACTCTTCTTATGAACATATTCAAGAAATTTCTGACAAAACAGACTCGATATTAGTGGCTTTAAGTACCATGTTTCAACAAGCTAGTGAAAAATCGTTAAATTTTTGCAATGTTCATAAATGTTGATTTTCGAGCAATTTTTGGGTCTCCACTAGTAATTTTTTTTATTGGCAGTGCAAAAAGTACACAAAAAGGAATAGTTTTTACTTTAACAATATGTTTAAGTTATGTTTTCGTTTTTTGTTAGTAAACCTTACTTTAAACTTAAAATGGCGTTTTCTCGAAACAAAATATTGAAAATCGGGTGACACTGTGCAGCTTAGACGGGTGACTGATTTTCTATCTGTCTTTTTCGTCTATCTGTCACTCGTTAAGGAGTGAGATCATAAAAATGTTAACACACATTTTTGCCTATAACTTTGTTTTAAAGCTTCTCATACTTTTTTTTCGGCAGTTTACATTTTAAAAATATGTCAGTTAATAAATTAATTTACATCATGAGTTTTAATTAGCAATTTTTTACAGAATGGACCATCAAAGAAAAGTGCGTTCAAAAACAATTAAATATTTTCAATAAAACCAAACATGGACATACAAAAAAATTGCCAAAGAAACTAATGTATGCCGCCAAACAGTTCCAAAAGTGGTAAAAAGGTATCTGGAACACCTAACAATTGAAAGGAAGCCGGGAACAGGAACAACGACTGGTTATCGTAACATTGGTAAGGCATATAAAGTTAAAAGCATCCTTAAGAGAGCTCCTAACACATCTGGCAGAAAAACAGCTCGGTTAGCCCAGTGCTCGGACTTTTTTGTACGTAAAGTGAAACGTAAGGCAGGACTAAAGTCCTACAAATTTCAAAAAGTTCCCGATAGAAACGCTTTTAAAATTTGGAGGCCAAAACCAGATCTCGAAAATGAAATCAAATTTTATACAAAAATACAACTGTTGTGTAATGGATGACGAAACTTATGTCCTGGCTGATTTTTTGCAGCTCTCTGGTCAAGAATTTTATGTTTCCGATGTTCGAGGAAATGTTGTGGAAATATTTAGGTCGAGAAAGCAAACGAAATTCCCTAAAAAATTCCTAGTATGGCAAGCCATATGTAGCTGCGGCCAAAGAAGCCAGTTATTTGTGACATCTGGCTCTATAAACAGCGAAATTTATATCAAGCAGTGTTTGTAGAAGAGACTTCTTCTATTTTTGAGTCAGCACAATGTATCCACTTACTTTTGGCCCGATTTAGCATTTTGTCACTACAGCAAGAAAGCGCTGAGAGAGGCAAATCCACCAAACTGCCCGGAGCTCAGTCCAGTGGAGAGATATTGGGCTCTTGTTAAAAGAGAATTAAAGGGCACAAAAAATGTCTCCCAGGACATGCAATATTTCAAACGTAGATGGACCACCTGCTCTAAAAAGGTGACAGAAACTACCTTAAAAGCTTTAATGGGAGGGTTTCCGGAAAAAGTGGATAACTTCCCAGGTAGAAAAATACAAACGGCAAAACGTTGGCAAATCACTGTATATGGTGGTACAAGCGCTGGCAGAGCGTCCGTTTTTAGAAAATTAAAGTACTGGGTCAACCTTGAAATGATAACGTCGATCTTCGGTTGGCCGTTTATCTTTCCGAACGTTGGCAAAGCGTTGGTAACAATAGTAAAATAAGTGCTCTGCCAATCGGTATTTTGGTTTAACTGTTTTTTATTCAATTCTTCATGAAAAAATCCGTAAAATCCCAATCCCGAAAAAAAAGAGAAACGTAGATTTTAGTATAGCAGCACTGTATCTAATAAGCGAATACATCTCTGCTTAAAACTACAAATTCAATAGATTTTCACACAAATTTTACCATAAGAACAATTTTCCAGTTTTATCAATAGACTTGAAAACTGGTACTTAAATAGGGTGAACATTAAGTGATCAGTTTATGTAGTTATTACATACAGTCATAAGTTTCGTAAAACAAGTACTGGCAAAATCCTTCTTGCAAATGTTGGCAAAGCGCTGCATTCAATGTTTTGCCAGTAGTATTTTTTCATGCAGTCGTAAATTTTGTGAAACAAGTACTGGCAAAGTCCTTTTAGCAAACGTTGGCAATTCGTTTTAAGCAGATGTTTTACCAGTGGTATTTTTTATATACGGTTGTAAATTTTGTAAAACAGGCGCTGGCAAAGTGCTTTTACCTAACGTTGGCAAATCGTTTTGAACCGATGTTTTGCCGGTGGTTTTTTTTCATAAACAGTGGTAAACTTTGTAAAACAAGTATTGGGAAAGCACTCTTTCCAAAGGTTGGCAAAGCGTTCTAAATTAGTGCTTTTGCAATGCTTTTTTTTTGTACCATTGTAAAGCAACGCTTTGGCAGTGCTTTGTTTTTTGTACCGTCGGCAATTTCTACCTGGGTTTGTTCGAAGTGCTTAGAATTCCATGCGTTTTTTTTTTTTTGTTAGATTTTGTATTAAATTTCATTTAATAAAAATTTAGTTTGAAGTCTTAAAATTCAGTGGTTTGTTTTTTATTTAACTTTATGTGTGTTAACATTTTTAAGATCTCACTCCTTATGTCGGACTAAAAAATAAAATCCTCGACGTAGATACATTTTAAAATTTCAGCTTACCTCAAAAGAATTAAATATGCTAAAAAAATATTTTTGAAAAATAAAAAACAATGATTTTTTTTGTGTCGGCCACATCAGAGACTTAAGAATTCATTCATCTGTAAAAAATGTCTACTTTTTTATTTTCCGACGACTGCTCATGGCTGCACAATGGCATCCGATTTTGACTTTTAGAAAAAGCTCTATAGTGAAATAGCCAGCAGGATTGCCATTGTTATCCGCTACACATTTTAATTTTTAAAAAAATATATATAATAAGAAAAAATTGTGTGAAAATTTAGTTAAAAATACTAAAAATTAGTTAAAAATGAATTTGCAGAAAAAACTGCTGAAATTAGCAAATTATTTTGCTATATTTTAGTAAGATAGGAACAGGAAAAATTATACCGTTAAATATACAGAATTTTAGATATATTTGAGTTAATTTTTTGTTAATCGAAAATAACAAACTTAACCTGCTAAAATCAGCAAAAAAAAAATTTCCAAAATAATTAGTTGGCTAAAAAATCACAAAAAATTAAAAATTTTCAAAATATTTGTTTTAATACTCATAAAAATCTAGCCTTCTAAAATCAGCAGTTTATTACAATACTATTTTTTAGCAAATATTTCTGCTGATTTTAGAAGGTAGACTGCTATTTGCATTCAACTAAGTTTAACTTAAAAATAATAAAAATGTTATATATGTAACAGTTTGTTTTTGTTTTTTTAGTCTACTACAATTTGGCAAAATTTTCTGCAGATTTTACAGTATAATTTGTCATTTTCAATTAACTAAAAGCATTCAGCAGATTTTAAGGAAAGAAATATTTTGAGTGTATGATTAAACTAGTGATTAATTAATTTATAATTAAGCTTCTCAGAATTTGAAATCATTTTCATGAATCCACAAATAGCAATTTATTTGTGGATTCATGAAAACACACATCTTTAAATTTAAAATTTTCTTTAATCATAAAATCCAATTTTATTTGTGTATTTATTATACAACAACTACTACTACTACTACTACCCACTTAAATATTCTGATAGTGCTGAATCGTTGAAAAAAATGTTAAAGCTTTTGTTTCATCAATATTTCATCAATGGATTTTGTACTCCACAAACGTTTGTGCTGATATTTGCGCAAAATAATAAAAAAAAAAAACAAATAAATCTACAATTTAGCATGATGTAAATTTTTTTTATAAAAATTCTCTCTAGAGTTTGATGTTTTTAGTGAAATATTTTCAGCGAAATAAAAAGGATTTTAGTGGAAATGCATCGTATGGATTTTTATTGTTTATCTATTTTTAAAAATCATGGCAACAGACGGTTAAAAAATGCATTTCCTGCTACACACTCAAGCGAATAACTAAAAATAAAGAGAAAAATAAGTAGCAGCAGACTTTTAACACATAGACATATGCTTACCAAAAACTAAGAAACAAAACACGAAAAATAAATGATGGTGATGTCAATGTGGAATGTAAAAACGCAGGTATTTTAAGGACATGGAAAATTTGTTACAGTTTCCGAATTAAAACATCTTAATATGGTCTCGTCAAAGTGTCGAGATTGAAGTATTCTTAAAAAGACTTTTCAACAATTTTTAGTCAATCCCAGCAAAACTTTGGTAATGGGTGCGATATACTCACGCATTAACTTGTAATGATACCTTCTGCATTATTTCGGACCAAAAAGTAATGACTTACCAATCGCTGATTACGTATTGCATGATTTATAAATGGAAAGTAATGCTTAGAATATTTTTGAAAATCTATTTTTAGACACATTACTTTGTGTTTTTTTGTAAGCATGGGTGTAAGGTATATATTTTTCGACATTACAAATGAAAATACGAAGCACAACAATTCATTTACTTTTTAAGCAATCAAATGTTATAAGTGTCGATAGCTCAGGTGGTAGAGTTCTCGGCTAACATGCAGGGATCCCAGGTTCGAATCCCAGCGTGACCACGTTTATATATTTATTAAAAAAAATATTTGTAATAAATTTTTTTTACGAAAATGTATTTTTAGACCCATTACTTTTCGCATCCTCGTAACCACATAAGTAACCGATTACTTTATCACTTCCTCCTCATACATTACTTCGAGGCTCATCGCCTGTAAAATTCATCAGTGAAGTAAGGTATAAAGAAATGCATCGGCCCCTATGGCAACACATTACTTTACACATTATTTGGTAATGTGTGGTTTTGCTGGGATTTAGAAAAATTTTAACTTATATTTGTTAAAGTACCATTTTAAACAAAGACTTCAATTATATCCTTTCAACAGAATACTACACTCATAGAAATAAATCTGTGAAAATATCAGAAAAAGCTAATAAAAATTTAATTTACTTGTAAATTTTATCATATTTCTTTCTTTTGGAAGAAAATATTAAGAAAATTTAATAATATGATATCAAATCAAACGAAAATCAATTAATTTATTAATTGATAATGGCGGTATAAACAGCAAAAAGCTTTGTATAATGGAAAATTCCATGCGTCATATCAACACATGTTAAATTTCATTTCGATCTGTCAACTCATTCGTATAGTAACAGGTGTTTAAAAAAGGCGCTTCAGTGATTTTTTTGTAATGGAAAAATTAGAAGTTCGTGGTATTTACATAAGAAAGGCTTATCGGGACAAGAAATTCTTAATGATATGTTGAATGTGTTAGGTGAAAGTGCTCTTTCATATGCAACAGTAAAAAATTGGGTTGCTGAATTTAAACGTGGACGTCGAAAAACTGCAACAACGCCAGAAATCATAGCTAAAGTCCATGATATGGTATTAGACGATCGGCGAGTGAAAGTGAGTGAAATAGGGAATGCCATAGGCATCTCAAATGATCGAGTACATTTTATTTTTTTTCAGGAATTACAGATGAAAAAGCTTTCTGCAAGATGTGTGTCGCATTTCTTAACAGTTGACCAAAAACGCATTCGAATGAAAATTTCTCATTTCCCATCATTTCTCTGATTTAGCTCCCTCTGACTTCTACTTGTTCCCAAATCTAAAAAATTCCTTGCTGGCAAACGTTTTAACTCGAATAAAGATGCAATGGCAGCTGTAAACGATTATTTTCAGGAGCTTCAGAAAAATTATTTTAATCAAGGGATAGAATTGCTAGAAAAACGTTGTACTAAGTGTATTGAAGTTTCAGGAGATTATATTGAAAAATAAAATAATTTTAAAAATCTAGCCCTTGTTTGTTAGGCTAAGAACATTTCGAACTGCCCTCGTATTTAATAAAATTTTGACGTTTTCGTAAAGTGCCTTCCATTAAGTTTGTTAGGGTGTTTCGGTGAGTTAGTGACTAGCAATATACCACTTCCGCCTTAGGAGTTGTATGTATGGCTTTAGCAACATGCTTTGAACCCTTCAATATCCTTTTAACCAGGGTCAAGTACCTTTCAACAGGTGTATGCTCAGGACAGCTAGGAGGACTTGCCTCTGTGGGTATATAACCGACTATATTTTTTTATACACTCAAAAAAATAAGTTAGTAGAAAAATTAGTAAAACGTCTTGTATATCAAGTGAAAATTTTTTTTTTTTTGGTTTCAGTTTTAGTTATATTTTAAACTTACTAATTTAATTTAATTTTCGCTACAAAAATTGTGCTGATGTCGCAGCTTTTCTGAACGTAGTACAGACAGCGGAAATGATAATTAAAAAACAACTACACAATTTCTATATTTAAATTTAAAATTTGCAATCGGCTAAGTGTTAGCAAAACTTTTGCTGAGATTAAAATTTTTTTGGTAAAAAAAAAAAAAAATAGCAAAATACAAAAATTTATCAGTAAGAAAGAGAAAAAAACTAAATTTGCTACAGATTGGAGTATTCCATCATTGTAAAAGCACCTTTATCCAATTGAATTGAAGTTTAAAATGCTCATTTAATTGCTAAATTTCAAAGCTAATGATTCCCATTAAATTTTTAAAATTTACACAGAAATTATTTTACAAATGAAAATGTATGCTCTCGTTTTCTTAACGGACTCCCAAGCAAAACCTTCTATTACCAGATAAAGGGAAATGGAATAAGAAACCAAGAATTGTAACTACCCGTGTAAAAAAGATCAGATCTGGCCAGATCTCAGTAGATCTTACCAGATCTAATTAGATCTCAAAATTGGGGACAAATTTGAGATCTAATTAGATCTGATCAGATCTAGGCATATCTGGCGCATCTGTTCAGATCACTTTAGATTTGAACAGATTTGGCACTAGATCTGATCAGATCTTGCCATGAGGTATTATCACATATGCCATATCTGATCATATTTGATGAGATCTGGTACAGGATCTAATTAGATTCAAGCATATCTATTTAGATCCAAGCAGATCTGATCAGATCTAAACTTTTTTACACGGGCACTTACAATTTGGTCGCATAACACATTATTTTAACATGGGGGTGTCATTGGAGGTACATGGTTGCCTAAATCGTACCGGTATGTGCTAAAATAAGTGATTACGAAGGAAGTACTGAAATAAGTTGTTACTTGTAATATTAAATTCACTACACCTTTTGCAACTGTAATTCAGAAAATATCAATTGAAATTCAGAATTTCCATTTGAAATTCAGAAAATATCAATTGAAATTCAGAATTTCCATTTGAAATTCAGAAAACATCAATTGAAATTCAGAATTTCCATTTGAAATTCAGAAAACATCAATTGAAATTCAGATTTTCTATTTGAAATTCAGAAAATATCAATTGAAATTCAGAAAATATCATTTGAAATTCAGAAAATATCAATTGAAATTCAGAAAATATCATTTGAAATTCAGAAAATATCATTTGAAATTCAGAAAATATCAATTATTATTCAGAAAACATCAATTGAAATTCAGAAAATATCAATTGAAATTCAGAAAATATCAATTGAAATTCAGAAATCGTCATTTGAAATTCAGAAAATATCAATTGAAATTCAGAAACCATCATTTGAAATTCAGAAAATATCAATTGAAATTCAGAAAATATCATTTGAAATTCAGAAAATGTCAATTGAAATTCAGAAAATATCATTTGAAATTCAGAAAATATCATTTGAAATTCAGAAAATGTCATTTAAAATTCAGAAAATATCAATTGATATTCAGAAAACATCAATTGAAATTCAGAAAATATCAATTGAAATTCTATTGATATTTTCTGAATTTCAAATGACGATTTCTGAAATTCAATTGATATTTTCTGAATTTCAATTGATGTTTTCTGAATTTCAATTGATATTTTCTGAATTTCAAATGATATTTTCTGAATTTCAAATGATATTTTCTGAATTTCAATTGACATTTTCTGAATTTCAAATGATATTTTCTGAATTTCAATTGATATTTTCTGAATTTCAAATGATGGTTTCTGAATTTCAATTGATATTTTCTGAATTTCAAATGACGATTTCTGAATTTCAATTGATATTTTCTGAATTTCAATTGATATTTTCTGAATTTCAATTGATGTTTTCTGAATAATAATTGATATTTTCTGAATTTCAAATGATATTTTCTGAATTTCAAATGATATTTTCTGAATTTCAATTGATATTTTCTGAATTTCAAATGATATTTTCTGAATTTCAATTGATATTTTCTGAATTTCAAATGGAAAATCTGAATTTCAATTGATGTTTTCTGAATTTCAAATGGAAATTCTGAATTTCAATTGATGTTTTCTGAATTTCAAATGGAAATTCTGAATTTCAATTGATATTTTCTGATTTTCAATTGATATTTTCTGAATTACAATTGCAAAAGGTCTAGTTACCTAAAATAAGTATAAACCAAATTAAATTCAAAATCGGCTTTATTTATAATTATTTTTTTAATACGCTCAATACGAATGGATGCAGCTGCTTGATACGGACTCCAAATTATTGAACAATATTCCAATAAATATTAGGCCCATAATACAAGATAACAAGGAACAGATAAATGCAGTTCAAGATTCCGATTTACTGCAACTTTATCATGAACGACGGGTTCACCAAGACAAACGACACATTCAGAAGATGCTGAAAATAGAAATGGGTATTGCTACAAGAGATGATAAAACTATTTGTGAGCCGTATATCTATGGAAAGGCTCATCAATTGCCGTTTGGATATAGAGTGAAAGCTACTAGTCCAGGTGAACTTATGACTACAGATGTGTGTGGTCCATTCAGTGAGTCGTTTGGTAAAATGAAGTACCTGTTGATATTTAAAGATGTCTACACCAAGTACCAGTTTGGGTTTGTTATAAAACAAAAATCTGATATCAAAGAATGCCTAGATTTGCTATTGATGATAGCAAAACCCCAACGTTGGTGAGTTCGTAAATAATAATGTTAAGATAATTCGGTGTACAAGGGTTAACAGCACCATATACCCCACAACAGAATGGTGCCAGTGAAAGAGAAAATCGCACCGTTGTTGAGATGGCTCGTACATTCAAGTACTCCAATGATGAAGCAAAGTTTCCAGATGCGATATGGGCTGAATTAGTAAAAACAGCTATAAACGTACTAAACAGGACTGGAAAGTCATCAGTTGAAGGTAAAACTCCCTATGAATTATGGATTGGAACGAAGCCTAGGATACATCATTTATGAATAATAGCCAGTGAATGCTATGTCCATATTCCTAGACAAAAGAGAAAAAAAATGGATGCCAAAGTTACAAAAGGTTATTTAATTGGGTGTAATAATGATGAAGTTGCCGAGTTTACATCAAATAAAAACGTAACGTTATTCGTTCACGTGATGTTAAATTTGCGTGACTCATGGTACTAGTGGTGAAGATGATTAAAACAGAAACAACATCAGTGATGAAGACTACAGCTTAGAATAAGAAGTTAAGCTAAAGTTTGAATATTTTAAGCGACGTATTACAGAAGCTGTTTAGAGATGAAATGCATTCAAGTAATCAAGATGCCGTAGATATTAATAATCAGCCAAGTTGAGAAAAAGAAAATCAAGATGCTGTAGAAGAAGTCTATTCAAAATGAATCTTCAAATGATTTTCTTGGATTTCAATTAAACAAGATGATAATGATGATGACTGCGATATGCCATTGGTTAAACAATTAAGAGATCGTACCTTGTTATCAAATTCCAAGTATGATGATTTTGTAATGAAAATACAAGATTTCCTAAATAAAATTGAAATTCCTATGACGTATGTGGAAGCAATTAATAGTAAAGAGTCAAAGAGTAGAAAGTGGCCATGAATTCCGAAATATACGAATTTGATATTTCAACAGCATGGTGAATTAGAAGAAGAAATATTTATGAAACAATCAGAAGGATATAGACTTAAAACACTTTTTTGTTCGAGAGAAAGCCTCTGAAAAAGAACTAGATATTCAACGTATATCAACACAAGATCAACGTATATCAACACAAGATCAACTAGCCGTTACAGCCCTTGAAGTATCTTATAAGTCAAATTGGATTATTTTATGTTAAGATAAGTTACCACTGGTTACAATTATGTACTGTGTTAAAACACTGTATTGGGAACTCTGTATGACATCGGGTTTTGCTTTTTATATTTAGTTTTCAATACTGACTTTTGTAAATTTTACTTTAAAGCATTTACAATAATAAATAAAACAAAAATCGCGAGATACTCAGCCAATTTTTTTTTTAAATCCTATGAAATTTGTGGCAATAAAAAAAGCCGAATTAGCATTACCTCGCCACAATATGTCCGTTCCCGTAGGTTACGACGGGAACACACACTTAGCCAAAAGCGTTCGTGTACTCAGAATTGCGTGTAAATTGTTGTTTGAGTAGTTTCGGGTTGTTATGGATTACCGCGGTAAAGTACGGGAACTGACTTAATGTGACATTCACGAAATGCAATAAAAAAATAAGGTGGAACACACAAGCTTAAATCCTACAAAGAATAACAAACTTTTTGCAAATACATGCACTGCGGTAAAAGGGGGGCAGACTATAAACAAATAAAACAACAGCAAATACGCATTGTAAATAAATGGATCATCACATTGATAAAAGAAAATGAAACAATAAAATAATTGTGCAAAAAATAAACCAAACCGGCGCAAAAAGACACAAGGTTTATAAAATAAAACTTATAGTGGGAGAAGAAAAGTAAATACACATTTATTGAAATGTACAAAGTCTATGCTGCAATTTGTAGTTATTTTTGTTACTCTAAAAAATATTCCCCCCGCTAAGTTATTGAAATTGTAAAAGAAAATTACGCAGAAAAAAGGGTTATCAATGGTGTGGTGTAGTCGTCCCATTGTCTGGACAAACTGTCAAAAAATGGCATTTTTATAATGGAAATGGGAGTATAATAAAGAAAACAAAAGATAAATGAAAAACAAAAGAAAACAGCTGTAAACATTTGCCAAAGACGGAAATTTAACACAATTTTTATAGGGAAATTAGGATTTATAAAGAAAATTTTTATAATTTAAGTTTTAAAAACAGTAAAACAACAACAGATGTTGTGCATAATGTCTATATTGAAAACAAAACAAATTTTATGACTTGTAGACAAAAAATACATAATAAAAACTAATAAAAATAGATTTTTAAGCTATTCACCTTGAGCACTTTTTTAATAAATCCAGTTTTTTTTTTTTTTGTTTATGTTTCTAATTTTGTATGTTGTATGGTATTTTTAGTATTTTGGTTATTTACATTTTACTTAAATATTTTTGTTATTTCTTTGAATTTGTTAATTTCCTATTTTATATTTTTGTTTCTCTTTTATCGCTTTTTCTATTTACTCTTCTTCCATCAAAAAAAAATAAAGAATGGAAACTAATTTTTTTATACACTTTAAAGGAAATATTATTTGTTAAAGCAAGGATTTTGTTTAACTTCTTCACTCTTTTTCTTTAATTCTTACAAATTTAGACACTCTTTATAGTAAATTTCGATATTTTTTAATTTTAAACGCGCTATTTTTAATTTGTTTATAATTGTAAAATCTTAATATCGGCAATTTCTTTTTTTATTATTTCATTTTATCTACGCACTACCCGTCACAACATGTTTTCATGTTGCTGTCAACTTAACAACTGTCAAAGGCAAATGTTTTCCTTCGCAAATGAAGCAAAGTAAACAAGACATAATAACAAAAAGAACAATTGGCAACGCATGAGAAAATATGTGAAAACACACTGTAAAAATCGTTAAAATATGACTTAGTTCATATACGTGAAAATCAAAAAGTTTATAATTATCGAAGTGCTTCGGTAAATTACAACCTCAAAAGTTTTTGTTAAGTTACACAAGTTTATAATTCAAATATAATTTTTTACAAAACTGAACTTTATTCGCAAACCTAAAGGCACATCTACACGAGATAGAAAACTGCTAGAGATAGAGCAATAAACACCTCGAATTCACTCTATTGTGAATGATTTAAGCTATTTAGAGGTGTTTTTTGCTCTATCTCTAGCAGTGTTCTCTCTCGTGTAGATGTGTCTTATTAGCTCATTTTATATACCAATTACTAAGAACTGTTCTTTGTGACATTACTCAGAACAATAACCTTTCAAAATCCAGGAACATGATCATGGCGGACTTTCACATTCAATACACATTCGCAAAATATTTTTCCGAACCTTATAATTAAACTGCACACAGAAAAGAACAGGGGGAATATTACCTAAGGGCTATGTAATTATACAACTACACAATTTTCACGTTAGTTTTACAAAGTTCTAGTAAAATATTCAAATTTTTTTGTAAAATATATACAATCCTTGCAAAATATATACATGTGTAGCGGAAAATATCCGAGAAATTACATATATTTTGATAGAAAATTGTAAAACTTACTTCGAACTTGTGTAGTTTTATAATTACATAGCACTTAGATAAAGTTCCACCTGTTTTTTTTCTGCGTTTGGGGCTCGTTTAAACGGCGAAATTAATCTACTTTATTAATAATCCAAATTTTGAATCTTCATCGTTTACACATATATTTTTTTCTGTTTAGACAGAAAAGTTAGGGGGTAATTTTCTAAAACACTTCGGTGAAGTGTTGCGTTATTTCTATAAAAATTGTTTTTGTACCAAAAACAATTTACATTGAAAGTTCCCTTCACTTCACCTAAGTGTTTTACGAAATTAAGTACTTAGTCTCGTAAAATCAGCGGGTTTCCATCAGCTGGGTTTAAAAATGCTTTATGAGCCAAAAAATTTCATGCAAGAAACAGAGGAGAAATGATTTTTAAGACACATTTACACGCGAGAGAAAACTGGTAGTTAGCGAGCAGTTTGTTTTTGCTCTATCTCTAGCAGTTTTCTCTCGCGTGTAAGCTATTTAGGGTTTCTTTTTGCTTTATTTCTAGCAGTTTTCTCTCGCGTGTACATGTGCCTTTAGAAAAATATTTACAAAATCTGACGTAAAGTGCAAATGTAAATGGTCAAGATTTCTAGCGAACTTCCCACTAAAATATTAATGCTCAATGTCGTTTTTAAAATTAAGCGCAATTCACACGTCGATTACCCCTAACTAATTTTAATCAGTATTTGGGATATGAATGGTAAAATTTTTGAAAATGATATTTGGTGTCCCCAATACTTAAAATAAAAATATGGATATACGCTGATGGATGGTGTGTGAATCAAGCTTTACATATTGAACAATTTTTTTTTAGTGTAATATCACTCGTTGCCAACTATTTGACTATTTTCCCTGTTGTTTTTAGCTGTCAAACAGTGCTGGCAGATATGGGGATTTCGACGCAAGTTGGGGATTTCAAATTGGGTTCGTGATAAATTTTTATGGGGAGGGGCTCGTGAGAGCTTTTGTGGTTGCACAAAATATCATAAATTTTATTGCAATTTTTAGGTAGACTAAGCAAAAACTAAATGGTTTTCGTAAACAACTATTTTTACTGATTTTTGATATAGCAAATGCTAGGAAGAGCCGAAATTTAGGAAAAGTATGTATTTTACACTTAGAGTTTAATCACAATTGGGTCGATTGTCGACCGACGACAGCAAAAGACGTCACGATTAATTTAAATTCAGCGACAATCGACCGTCGACATTTGTGGACGTTTAGAAAGACGGAAATCAAAAGAATATGGTTGTATTTGTTTCACCACAATTTTTCACCAATTCAATTGGTCTTTCACTAATTCTTGTTGTTTTATATTTTATTGTATTTAATTTTGCTTTTTTGCCGTAAATTATGTATTTTAAATTTCAATTATATTTGTTCTGTCAAAAAAATAAATTTTTTGTAAACAAAGTACGAATTTTTGCAGCTCTAATACGAATTTCTAACAACTCTGTTTAAATGGCAATCTTTAATTAGTTAAAAATATGGCAACAATTTGACAAATATTTTATGTGTGTATTAGTGTGTCGTCACGAAAATAGAATAGATTATATTCCGACGACAAATCGCCGGACGACATGGCGTGATTTTGCTTCCCATACAAAATATATGAAAAAGCAACTCTCGTTGTCGACCCAGTTCTGATTAATCTCTTATACTGCATTTATACCTGAGCAAAAACTACCTCGTTTTTGGCTCTTGTAGTTTTCAACTTGTCAAAACGCATACAAAAAAAAAAAAAAAAACAAGTAAACACTAGTTTTGTAAAAAAAACTAGGTGGTTTTTGCTCAATAAATGTACTATTAACCAAAATATATTATTACACTTATACTACATTTACATTGAGCAAAAACCGCCTAGTTTTTGTACAAAACTTGTTTTTTTGTAAGCGTGTTGACAAGTTAAAAACTAGAAGAGCCAAAACCTAGGTAGTTCTTGCTCAGGTATAAATGTAATATTAACCAAAAATTAGAGGTTTTTGAAAACTAACTGCCTTGTGAAATTTTGAATCGAAAACCATGTTTTTAAAAACTACTAAATGCAAAAAAAAACTGTATTTTCATTTAAAATAAGCGTATAATTTGCCTTTAGTTGCTTGTATGTTATGCAACTGCAAAAGTTAAGAATGTAACTTACAAAATCACTTAAGTTGCGTTTACACTTGCATCGAAATCTCGAGATTTCGATATTTACCACTCCGAGAAAACAATTATAATTTTTATTGATATTTTAATATTTATTTTATTTTGGAACACATTTATAAAATACAATTAAATACCTAAACAATGATATTATTCTTCCTGCTTATCCTGTTGTGTGAAAAAGGGACAAGGAATCCACTTTTAAAAACATTTTCTAAAAAACAACAAATTTGCAATTAAGGGTTTGAATATTTTATTTACGGTGGGTCTCATACTGCAGGTTTAAACTTAGGTTAATAGTTAACCCAAAAATTTGTTTTGTGTACATTTTTTTGACATTTTATTTTGTTTTTATTTAAGTTAAAGTAAAACCTACAGTATGAGACCCACCGTTAAAGGTATTATTTTAATTTTTC
This sequence comes from Leucophora obtusa, assembly GCA_949987735.1. Taxonomy (NCBI): domain Eukaryota; kingdom Metazoa; phylum Arthropoda; class Insecta; order Diptera; family Anthomyiidae; genus Leucophora; species Leucophora obtusa. Next base: position 347,661,803 of record OX465295.1, on the reverse strand, counting down.
ACAATTTTTTAAGTTTAATTTTCCATTTTATTCCATTCGTTATTACCACTAAAAAAACTAAGAAATCACTTGCTTTATATTTTTCTGTAAAAGAATGCTTCAACCATCTTGTTTTTTATATGTCAAAGAAAAATCTTAAGTTGCGTTTACATTGCATCGAAATCCTGAAATTTCGATATTCCCCACTTTGAAAAAACCATGAAGGAAAACATGTTATTGTTCAGTTTTGAATAAAGCACACATAGTTAGCTCTAATAAATATATTATCTAAAAAGTTCAAGTCTATAAGCTTTTCTTCATTGTTTTTTTTTTCACAGGATATCGAAATCTCGAGATTTCAATGCAGATGTAAACGCAACTAAAAATTTTCCTTTGACATACAATAATTATTTTGAAAAACACTAATTTTTTGGTAGAAATTGTGAGCCTTCTGAAAACAATCCAAAACGTTGTCTACACAATCCCGAAAGTTGTCTCAAAAAGTAATCTGTCAAAAAAGATTTTTTTCAGACTCATAAAACACTGCAAAATTACTAAAATTTATGAGGATTTTATACATTATACAGACGGGGCTCTTGGACGAAACACTTTCATAAGAAAAATTATAAAAATATTTATGTTATTTGAGGGGTTAATTTTCCAAAACACTTCGGTGAAGTGTTGCGTTATTTGTAACAAAAACAATTTACATTGAAAGTTCCCTTCACCCGAGTGTTCTACGAAATTAGGTAGTGAATGAATCCGCTTAATTTTTTTTATCAAACTTTCGGAATTTGTTGGCTTAATTCACATTAATAACTTAAACTTTAATTAGGGGAGGGGTTCCAAAATTTTATTTTTCAGAGCAAAATATGGTAATATTTTTACAAAGAAACAGCTTTTAAAAAGCTAAAATAATTAATATAATAATGGGAGGAAATAGCTATATAAATTTAAATATTTATATATTATTAGAAGAACGATAATTATTTTAATTAGATTAACATTTTATTTAACGGGTGGCATGAAATTTTTATGTTCCAATTTAGTATGTTCCAAAGTATTCAATTTGGCAATATAGTTGACAGTATCCAGTTCTTTAATAAAAGCGGCCAAAACATCTTTAGTGGCACCCAAATCAGCATCACGTAAATCGGGCATATCATCTTCGCGTTCCAAATCTAAAAAATATAGAAAAGTTTTAGATCTTCGAAAAAATCTCGATATTAAAGACTCTATTCTAACATAACATTACGATGACAGGCAATTTTAATTAAATTTATATTATTCCCATATTTTGTTAAATACTTCAGCGAAGTGAACTTTTTATATAAATTGAGAGGAGAATCTTCTAAAAGCAAACAAATAATGACAAATTTCTGCGACAATTGTTATGTGTTGTTAGAATTAGAAAATAAGTTAAAAATATTGGTCATCTCTTACCATCTATAGCTGCTTCAATATCTCCTAAACGGTTCATAACCAATTGCTGCTGTATTTTAAGATGTTCCAGCAAACGTTGTTGACATTCTATGGGCTCTATAGGTGCCTCAGGCTGTGGTATATTTGGTATCAATTTTGCCGGAGTAGTAGGCTCTGATTTTACTTTTTTCGGTGACAGAGTATGTGATAAATTCATCCTATTTCCTTTTGTTTCCAATTCGAATTCAGTTTTAATTTCACTTTTAACTGGCTCCATATCCTCATCCCATTTCTTAGCCCATAGATAAAGTTTTGGATGACATTTATTATTGGCGATATTAATTTTAACTTGCAAAGAATGCATATAATTCTTCAATTCGCAAAGATTACCCGTCAAGATATGAGAACGTTTAAGATATTGAAATCTTTTATTTAATTGGGCATTGTTGGTGGCATGGTAATTAGCCACTGGTAGTTTACCTTCATATAGCCAATCTTGATCATGTTTAAAACGCATCGACTCACGACTCCTTTGAGGATTACGACACATATAACAGACATATTTGTCTGGAACTTGGGATTCTTTTTCTATGCCATAGCAATAGCCATGTTGCCAACAGAGACATAATTCACACTGTATCATTAAACCATTTTCCGTAACGTAATCGCATAGACAATTGATAATTTCTTCTTGTCTCATATGAACAATTTTAATAAGTTCACCATTTTCTTTAATATATTGTGGCGGCTGATTGTTGGTCTCAGCTTCCGTCGAATTAGGTTGAAGAGAACTTGAACCTGAATCGGCTGTAATTGGAGAATCAACACTACTCATGGGAGTATTGGATGCTAACACGGGTTTACGTTTTTTTGCATCTTTATTTATATCGGGAGTGGCATTAAAAGAATGACGTGTTTCTTCAAATTCAGCCACCATACCACTAAAGGTCGAATCTCCTGCCATTACAGTTAACGGAGTATGAGGAGCTGCGGCCGACACCCCAGCCGTAGCTTGGGCTGCTGTGAGATATTTCCTTGTAGTTCTTTGACGATTACTTTTTCTTGCTCCTGAAGATCTCTTTGATGGATTAAATCTAGCTCTTTTAATTAATGGTATATCATCCAAAGTATTTTCGGTTGGCAATGAAGTGTCTGCTGTTGTGGTCGAAGCATATGAGTTATCCATTACTGAACTGGATGCTGTGGTTGTATTAATTAAAGATGTCTCATTAAGAGAACTATCGAATTGCAAACCATCTTCAGTTTTGATTGAGGTCCCCTCTATCAATTCGTTTTTAATTTCTACGCTACCTCCGGTCTCCATGGTAGTTTTCAATGCGCCTACACTTCTACGATGTGCTCGTGTTTGTTCTAAATCTTGTTGATGTAATTTAGCAAAGAACTGCTGATTGGGTATTTGATTTTTGGGTACCGGTTCGCTGATATCATTTTCCAAAGGATGTGTACGTTTTTCAGCTAATTCCAGCATTTTTGGACAAGCACCAAGTAATCTGGTAATATTGATGGAAAAAAAAACAAAAAATAGTACAGGGTATTTATTGTATTTCAATAAATTATTAAAATTTGGTTTTAATTGTTTGAATTTAGGAATTTTAAATTCAATGCCTGGTTTTCGGGAATTGAACTTGAATAGAGTAGCATACTCAAGCAATGTGTATACTTGAATTCTACCCTTGAAAAAAATTGTAAAATGTCTAGACCTTCAGTGTTTTCATAGTGCATGCAGAAAAAAAAACAGGAGGAACAATACCTAAGTGCTATGTAATTATGCAACTACATAAGCTGCAAGTTAGTTTTAAAATTTTATAGTTGAAAAGTTAATTTTTTTCGAAATTTTTTTCTATAGATATGTGTAAGTTTACAAAAAAATTTTAATATTTTACTAGAAAACTGTAAAACTTGTAAATTATGTAGTTGTATATAACATAGCACTTAGGCAATATTCTCCCTAATATTTTCTGTGTGTATAATAAAGGCCTGCATGAAATAAAACAGGCTGTGAAACACTCACTACACTTTTTTCAATACAGAAATCGACCTAATTCACGATTTATACATACATTTCAATTGATATTCTCTCAATCTCAAAGATTTCTCGATTGTAAAAAGTGTAGTGAATGTTTTACAGCATGTTTTAAATGCATTCATGCAGGTCTTTAGTGTATAATCAACGGATTTTCATCTTTAAAAATAGAAAATTTGCATCGGCCTATGTTATCCTTTTTAAAATACGTGTAAATACGAAAAAAGAAGAGAGCCATTTTACAGAGTTGGAAAGTCCTTTAAATGTTGAATTCAAATATCCATATTGCCGGACTTTAGTTTAGTTTAAGGGGACAGACTGAATTAGAATAAATCGCTAGTACCCAGCAAAATCTCAGTAATTGGGGGTTATTACTAATTTATACTAGTATAATAAAGAGGTGATGTGTGTAACTACTCATCTGATTTCAAAAATATTTGTTCCAGTATTTAGAATAGTGCTTAAGGATGGACATAGGCTTTATATCATTCCATTAAAATAATTAATAAAAAAGTTATGAACAATAATGTAAAGATATCCCAAAAACTAGGCCTAAGGCATGCTAACAACGTAGCGGGCTTTGCCCCGCTAGTATCTTAATAATAAGCAGTAGAATTAGAGTCAACTGCATATAATTCAGTGTCAAAACTAAATATTTTTATCCGACAAGGTCGTTTTTGTAAATAGTTGTCCATATTCGCTGCATGAAAAAATGCACAAAATTTGGGCACCCTCTTACCCGCTGCATTGCAAAAATATAAAAAAATAAGCAATTAAAAAATAAGTGGTTACAAGTTTTTAAATAATAAGTCTTACTCATATACTTATTAGTGATTAAAAAGTAAGTAGTTACCAATATCACTTTATTTTTGTAATTAAATAAGTAGTCGCGCGTATGCTAGATTGCTTATAATAACGACTTCATCTAACAAAAATAACCAGTACTGATGTCGAATTATAAGTAGTAAATATTTTTTAACCACTTATTTGGTAATGATGAGAGATTTTGCCGAGGTCTCCTTCACAGAATTTTCAGAACGAAATTCCAAGTTTTTCCAAAATTGCAGCCGTTTGATGTTTTTAAAATTTTAATATACATTTACACATTTTTCTCGTCTTTTTTCCAGGGTTCGTAATAAACACAAATGCATATGTGCGAAAATTCATGTGCATGTGCGATCAAGATGGGAAGTGAAAATACCTTTCACACATCACATTTCAATGTGCGAAGTAAATAAAATTTTTATTAAGTCTTCTCTTTTTCGATAACATTTTGCTTTTTGGGTAAAGTTCGGTAAAATGGGAGTAAGCACAAAATCCTCTCGCAAAAGGTCCGTTCCTTTACGTTACCGCGGGAACCCGAGGGATCCCAAACTTACCCAAAAAGCGTTCCCGTACTCGATTACCCAAACTTTTTCTTCGGGTAACTTTGGTAAATTGTAAAACTAACAGCTGATGCATTGATTACCAAAAACAACAATTGAAAAATTAAATTAAACAAACCAATACGCAAAAGAAATGTGTTATTTATAATAATTAATTGAACAAAATCAATAAGAAGTTTTAAATGCAAATAAATATGTGTGTTTATTCAATTTTTCAAACTAAAATTATACGCATTTTCACATTTTTCTTTGAAATTCATTTTTGGGCTCGAAAAGTGATTTTGTGCGTTCCTTTACTTTTGGGTAATTTTGTCATTTTGTGAGAGGATTTTTTGCTTATACTATGTCTGTTCCCGTACTTTACCGAAGTTACACAAACTAGCCCAAAGGCGTTCCCGTACTCAAAATCGCGTGTAAATTGTTGTTGTTTGGGCTGTTTTGGGTTCCCGCGGGTACCCACGGTAACGTACGGGAACGCACATACTATATTTATACCTGAGCAAAAACTACCTGGTCTTTGGCTCTTGTAGTTTATGGTATGGTATTTACGAATGTAAATAAAATGTTATAAATATAAAGAACAAGAGTTTAACTCTTGTTAATTTATTAACATCATTTAATGTCTATGCTTAATTTTTCATATTCAGCCTCAATGGATTCGTTGATAATGCCAACAGGTGAGAGATATGTGGATCCAGTCCAGTAAGCGTTTCTTTCGATTTCAGATATTTGGCTGACAAGAAGTTATTGTGGCCTTCAAGTTTCTCTACAGATCTGGTTTGCAACGACATGGCGTATCTACAGAGGGGTAGAACATCTGCATTTTCATACATGTAAGTATTTGAAAAACGATTCATAAAATTTTCAAAATTCTTCCCTATGCATTTTCTCAGGATTTTTCTTTCAAGTTTCTCCAATTTTTTGGCTACTATAGGAGATATAGTAAACCAGATTGGGAATCCGTAGCAGAGAACCGATCTGATGGCGACCTCGTAGAGTAAAATCTTAGTGGTTTTAGGTAAGTATGTCTTGTTGAGACGGGTTTCTGATGCAGATTGCCTCTGATTTGGCTGCGTTTATTTTAATGTCCTATTTCACGTAAAAAGCGCTTATTTCACCTAGATGGAATGCAGCATTATTCAGTGCGTGTATTGGTGAATTACTGTGTGCGTAAATTAGGCAATCATCAGCGCATAGGATAGCATTTCAATTTCTTGAGTGATGAAGAAAGTCATGCAGGAAAATGTTGAACAAGAAGGGGGCCAAGATGCTCCCCTGAGGAACCCCACTTTTCACAGGTCCTAGTTCAGAGGTAAATATTGTTGATTTGGAAGCTAAATTTTCGATTAGTAAAGTAGCTGCTAACTGTTTTGACTAGAAACGGATCAATTCCAAGTTTTATTAGTTTATAAAGTATTCCGTTGTGATAAACAGAGTCAAAAGCCTTTTCTATGTCTAATGATATAGCCACGGTGCATATTTGTTCCCTTAAGTTGCAGGATACATCATTGTGAAATTTCAACAATGCGTGTTGTGTTAAGTTCTTTTAAATCCAAATTAGAGTTCCGATATTGGTTCCACATTGAACTCGTTTTCTATTTTTTCTCTCAATACATGTTCAAATAATTTACCAATGTTAGATAAAAGAGATATTGGGAGAAAATCCTTAGGCTTTTTAATGTCTTGCTTTTTTTATCGGTAGTATTTTGGCATTTTTTCAGACCGATGGAAAATAACCGTTATTAATACAATTATTAAATATAGCAGCTAATAATTTTAATGTTGCATCGGGAAATTTTTTAATTACAAAGTTGGAGTTGTCATCAAAGCCAAAAGACTTTATGCTATTAATGTTGTTAATGTGCATTCCGGTATTACTCACGTTGGTAAAATGATAAGTATCTTGATTTTCCTCCGCTAGAAAAGCTTCATCAAAAGTATAAATACGATGTGGGAGTCTATCGACACAGGATGATATTTGGCTTTCTATGTTGTCAATTGGTCTTTCAGGAATAACCTCTTGGAAAACCGTAGTATAAGTTCTAAATAACTCCGAAATTTGAGAACTATTTGAAATAACGGTATCATTCTGTACAAGTTGTTTGCAAAAAGGAGATTTATTTTCACCTATGATCTGGAATGTGCGAAGTGCAAATACAAATTACCACATGCACATGTGCGAGTGCAAGTGGGTATGCACGTGCATTGAAAAAATAGCTAACATTAAAAAAAACGCCAATATTGATAAAAATCGCCAATATTTAACAAAACATTGAAAAAAAATCGCCAACATAGGAAAATAATCGCCGCAATTGAAAAATCGCAAAAAGTTTTGAAAAATTGCTAAATTTAAAAAAAAAAATCGTTAAATTTAAAAAAAATCACCAAGTTCAAAAAAAATCGTCAAAATTAAAAAAAAAAAATCTACGGAATTTAAAAAAAAAATCGCCAAAACTGAAAAAAATTACTAAAATTGAAAAAAAAATCGTCAAAAATTAGAAAAAATCTCCAAAATTGAAATAATTACGAAAATTGAAAAAAATCGTAAAAAATTTGAAAAAAATCGTCAGCGATATGGGATACTTGTGTGTAACAATTGTATATAAAACTTAAAATATTTGAAATTTTCAAAAATTTTGTCTAACTTATATGCCACTATACTTAACTTTTTTTTTTTGTGTGAACTCGTACATTGGCTTATGGGCCATAACAATGCTGCCATGCCCAGGATAAAGTAAGCCAGCTTGTGTGTAGGGTTTGAAAGTACCCGGAGTACTTACTAGAACTCTCTGCCAGCGTTAAAAAATATAATTTTGGTACTGGCGAAGCACTCATTTTATTATTTTAAAAGTACTTTATTATTTGGCTAGTGCTTTTCCAACGTTTTAAAAAAAAACAAACGGCCAAGCCCTGCGAGGTGTTATCATTTTGGGGTTGGCAAAGCTTATATCTTTAAAAATATTTCGCTCTACTAACGCTAGTACCACCGTTAAAAGTACTGGACCAACGCCTTGCCGTTCGTATTTTTCTGGCTGGTTTGTTTTATATATTACAAAATAAATTTAAAAACATGTTTGATTTTAATAGTGTTTGAATTCTACAGGTATTTAAATGGTGTACATAAACTTTTGGACTACCCTGTGTATTGAATGTTAAAGAAATTTACAAATCTGAAGCAACACACAATTATACTAATATCAATGAAATTATGACAATACTATTTTTTAACCGCTATTATTATTGGTTTACTTTGAACTTTAAATCTTAAAGTGTCACGGCTGGTTTTTATATTGGTTCCGCCGGGAATTGAACCCGTGACCCTCTGTTTGGAAATGCCAAATGATACCAAAATAAATTTTTACGATCACTTTTATAGCTATTACTCTTTAGAAGCAATACTTAAGTGGTTTTTTGGAAGTTGTTCAGAAGTGATTCTAAAAAAAGCTGTAAAAATACACTAACGGATACTTGTGAAGTATGGAAAGAAGTAGTTTGTAAAGCATTACTTGCAATTTTTTTTTTGCTGGCAAATTTATGAATTTTTTTTTTAATTCAGATTAAAATTGGGCTCTCTGTGTGTAGGTAGTTTCTTAAATCTTTTCCGTACCAAAAAAAATGTTTGAGAAAAATACCGTTAAAATGAAAAAAGCATACAAACTGCATCAAATGTTTGAGCTAAAACGGCTATAACTTTGGACATACTTGGAGTTCCGTTCTGAAATTTTAAAATTATGGTTTTGGGGAGAAGTACGTACCATCGATTTTGAAACAAAAACATGTGGATTATTTTAAGTTCCCAATTCAGGCTGTCCCCTTAAAATTAATTTTTAAAAACTTACTTGACTAAATTGCGATGATAATGTTTAACATGAATTTGTAAATGATTTTCTTTGCGGAAATTTTTCAAACAACCCTCCTGGGGACAACGGAATAAATTATCAATGATTTGAACTTTTAAACCACCAATAAGAGCTTAAACAAGATATAAATTATTGTTATAAAGACTCGTTTACAAAAAGAGTATTTGAAGTTCTTACCAAAACCATCTTCTACTAATGGTTGAACTACTGGCGATTCCGATGCAATTCCACCAACTACTGGGGGTGTAGCACAATCTGCAGAAACAACAATTTCTTCCTTTAAGCCCACCGTTGGCGTCGATGTAGGTGTTGGTGTTGAACTAACCTCTGCAGATTCTAAAAGTTGTTTCGGTACCTCGGCCTCAACTTGTGTTACACTTTTGTCTTCCGCCGACAAACTAGTAGAAGTTGTTAGCAATTCTATGGGCGGTAAGGGTTCAGCTACTGGTGTTTCCATATATGGTGATGTTACATTAGTTGTTAATGGTCCTACCACACTCGATTCGATACTTGAATCTAATGATGCATTTAAAGATGGTTTAGATTTCACCGGTGTTTGCGGTACATAATCAGGCGTATGAACATAACAATTTATATCTTTAGCTCTACGACGATGTATACTAAAATCGTAAATATCAGGATTATACACTTGACCCTGTTCTTCTAAATAGGTTTTAAGATCTGCTTTGGAACGGAAACGTTTGCCGTTTGGTGTCACCAATATAACATCCCATTTACCCAAAACATTAGAACGTTGATACATATGCTTTACCCAACCGGGTGGTAAACGCCAATCTTCTACGACTACGGTAGGTTTACGATGTTCACCCACCACTAAATAACCCTCACGACCTATTGGTTGATCGTTAACCCAATGACAAGTCCATTCGCCATCTTTAGGAATTTCGGGAAGATTTAAAGAAGCTGGAGAGATACAAAAAAGTAGTTTGATTATATAATTCAAAAGAATTTAAAATCTTTTTAATATTAAATATCCCAAATCAGGATTTTTTTCCCCAATTTTTCCAGAATCATAAAATTTTCCTATAGAAAACAGTATTTGGCTCTAAAGGCGAGCACACACGGTCAATATAATTTATTTCAATTTTATTGATCTTTTCACACACACTTTCAATGTTATTAGAAAAATATAAGTTAAAATTAAGTTGATCAATATTTTCCATTCTATGAAAAATTGCAAAATTTTTCAGATTTTAAAATAAAACCACGTTTAAAGTGATTATTTTTTTATTTTGCAATAATTGATATGCTTTTTTAATTTAAATTATTTTTCAACAACAAAAAAAAAATTAAAAAAAACTACCATTTCAATATTGGCCGCATACTTTTCAATAATATGAAATTGGAAAACAAAAATCCAAAACATTTTGAATTTTTCAATTTAATTGATAAACATTTAATAATTGATAAACATTCAATTAATTTGTAAACAATCAAAAATTGATCAATAATACTAAACGTGTATGCCCTACTTAATAATTTTTTACAAGCAAAATATATCAGATTGGAAAATTTTTTCCATATACATACAGTTGTGGCCAAGCATTTAAGCCAATTCAAGTTTTCTTCTATTTTTATTGTTGTTGCCTTTATTTTTAAAGATCAAAATAGTGGCTAAATTCGCCACGAAAGGCAAGGAGATGGTTCAGAAAATTGTACAGAATTTTAACGTAATTTTTGTTTTTTCATTTTGTCACTTGTTTTAAGTGGGCGTGGCTTTTAACGAAAAATTAGCGATATCAACCTTTTATCAAATTACATAGTAAAATTTAGGCAGTACTGATCGGTTCTGTACAAACTGCCTTTCCTTGCCTTTCGTGGCGAATTTAGCCACTATTTTGATCTTTAAAAATAAAGGCAACAACAATAAAAATAGAAGAAAACTTGAATTGACTTAAATGCTTGGCCACAACTGTATATATTTTTTTGTTTTAAAAAATCTATTTTTTATTTGTGGAAAAGCTCTTTTAAGACTAACTTTTTTTGCTTTCATAATAGTTCTAAAAAACTGTTTGTTAGTGCTAGCATTTTAGCAGAGCCAGTAGTTGTCCAGCTGTTATCACTCATTTATGTGTTTAGCCACCAAGTATTATATCTCCCGTTAGCTCAGCGGGAAGATCTGACGGCCAGACCACGGTAGGACAAAAAAATGCATATGAACTTTTTGTAAATTTTATTGTGGAAAATATATTTCCAGACCATCTATTTACTGATTTTGCCAACGTTTAAAAATTTTATTTCTCTAGTGCTTTTCAGGCGCTTTTTGAACAGCCGATCCTTTTGTCTAATAATGTTGTCATTTTGGGAATGGGAAAGCACTTTTTGCCAGTACTTCTGCCATCAGCTAAAGTGCTTTACCATCGGTGTATTTTTCTGACTGGCGTAATTTGTCAGCCATTTTAAAGTTAACTAACAAAAATTTGTCGGAACAACTTTTTTTGTTTAGAATTTTGGTCTTTAATAAAATAAAACAACAACAACATTTCAAAGGCAGTATTCTTGTTACAAACAGCGTTATACTAAGTTTAAAGATAATCTGCATCCTAAAAACTCGGTCTAATTGTTTTAAAAAGTATTTAATTGTAGGCAAATACTTATCTTACAAATTGAAAGAAACCATACGATATTTATATATCATAACATATCGTCAAATAAAAAAAAAAAGCCGTAAGTTACAAAAAAAAATCAGAATCGACTTCTTGATGCACCGTATCAAAATACACACTCCTGCAGAATTTTACTCTCCTACAACTAAAAACGACGATTTTATTAACAAACTTCTAATAGCTCTAAGTGCAAGCGCGGAAAAAACCAATCCCCAAAGGCGTAAGTTTCATAGCTCTCTAAATAAAACAAAAACTGGACATTTTTCTCCAAATACTAATTCAATAACAAAGAGACTTAACCTAAAAAATTTGGTTTATTTTTCATTTTAGGAAGTTTTTTGCTTATTCTGTAAAATTTTTTAAATGTAACTTACGGCTTTTTTTGATTTCATATGACGATATATAGACCATTTTTGATCGTATTATATGAAATAAGACATAATATGGTATAACGTACAATTAGATAAAATTGAATGGGAAGAAAATTCGGATCAAACTGTATCAAATCTCTTCGAATTCTATCAAAATAAATCTAATAAACAGATGTGATTTGATACAATTTTATTGGGCCATTTTCGGGTGAAGTTTTATATTTTCATATATATGTATATTAGATATAACAATATAAATCCAATAAATTTTTTTTAATCGGGTTTAGAAAAATGTACCTTTTGATGTAAAAATTCTTAGATTCTTAGAATTTTTTTTTTATAAAAATCAGTCTTAGATTCTAATCAGATATTAATGCAGATTTTCTAGAATGCAAATGAATTTTTTTTTAACAAAAATTATTATGGTATAATAAAAAAAAAATAATAAATCCAATTTGGGTCCAATATAAAATCTGTAGTTTAAATACAATTTTTAATTATTTCTTTTGAAAGTTTAATCAATAAAACATATTTCGTGATAGGTGCAAAATTAATAAAGTTTTTACTAATAAAGTAATTACAAAAGTTTAATGAAATTTAGACTTTTCACGAAATTTGTCATAATAACTGATTATATTCAGTTCAGTTTTTAATTATATAAATTAAAATTTTCTTACGTAAATCTAATTTAGACAGATCCAATAATGGCCAATCTTTACGTGGTCCATTGGGGGCACGTTTTTTGGGCTGTGAGCCAGAATTTTGACCAGATGAAGGCCTCTTAACAGTTGGAGTAGGTGTTACAGGTGGTACTGGAGTACTCAAAGGTGTAGATGTTGTAGTAGGCATAATTATGGGAATTTCCTCCGGAACATTTTCAACTATCATTGGTTGAGTAATCTTAGTCTGTACCTTGCTCATATGTATAGCTCTTACATTTTTAATGTAACCGTCATCGAACAATATCTCATAAGTATCATTTGGCAAAATTTTCTTAACAGTACCAGGAAATTTACGCGGTCCCGACCATCTGGCTAAACATTTTTCTTCCAAAGTAAAGTTCAAAATTGGTTTGGTAGAAATACGTTGCCGTAATCTAGAAGAATTCATAGGAATCCATTCTTCTGTGCCTGCCATAGTAGATTTATTCTTCCCGGTTTTCTCGAATTTGATTAAAACTTCACGATCATCATTATCAACTTCAACAATACGAGCTGTATGCCATATACCATCAAAATCTTGTGCCTCTAAACGCGCTCCGGGATTAAACGACGTAACGGGTTCAAACTTTACACCAGGAGGAGAAGTCGCGTCTATGAGCAAATTATTTGTAAGAGAAGTATCTAAATCATCATCGGGTTTCTCCAACTTTATACCAGCTGCTGCATTTAATTCAGCCGTCTGTGCCATTATTTGTGCCACTGTGGCGGCCACTGTAGCTTTAGTGTCTTCATCTACTGCAGACGATGGTGTCAGTAGAGTATTGGGTGCAACTACACCTGAAGAATTTAGAAATTCTAAATCTACTTCTATTTGAGTGGTCTCAATTTTTCCCCAAGGAAAAACAGTAGGAAATACCTTTTGCTTTAACAAATATTTTCCACTACGTTGTGGTTGAAAGTCGGCACGACGAAAATGTCTGGAACATACCAAAACACTTTTAGTAATGTTGCGATCAGCACTTAATTTGGTATTTCGTATCCAAATAGAGCGTGTATTTTCATCTACTGGAAAAGAATGATAGGTAACACCATGATGTTCGGGCAGGCGTGAAGTTGATGTACAACCGGCAATACAACACCGGCGACCCATTGTTTATGTTTTTTGTTTTTTTGTGCGCATGTAGTGGTATGATTTTTTTTTCTTATAAGCTTCTTCTTGATGACGAAATTGTTCTCAATTTTTTTCAATTCATTAAAATTCATATATTTGCAGATAACTGCACGTATATTTTATGAAATGATGATAGCTTAACACTTTGCACTAGTTTTTGTATAATTTTATTTGTTTTTTTCATTAATTTTTTAAATTTTCACAGAGCTCACTATATTTTCACGTTTTTTATTTGGGAAAAATGCTGAAACTGTCAGTGGTGCCAGACCTTTTTGGTCAAAAATGTAAAAATAAATCGGCAGCAATTTTATGAAAAATCGTCAAGAAATCGTCATTAGTTAAATATCAGAAAAAACACTAGTTTCATCCAGGGACGTAACAGTTATAACTTTTATTCAAAAAAGTGATTGTTTTACTATTATTTCTTGTTTGAGTATTTTTAATTTTCTGTTTATTTGCTCTGTTTGATTTTTATTTTAAATTCAAACAAAAACAATCCAAACACGATTTTTATTTTTTCAAAAATAATAAAAGTTATTTTGTGATTTTTTTTCTTTATCAAAAAATAACAATTAAGAATACAAATCAAAAGCCATAGAACCAATGACTTCAACAATTATAATATCCTGATGATGTCAACTAGTGTTAATAAAAGATTGAACAGTGATTTAAAGTGAGTAAATATGTATATTCCATCACCTTCCGGCATTCAATTTAGGTCAATTTTTAATTTTTATTTTATTATCAAATAAAAAAGTTACTGCTTAATTTTTTCAAAAAAAATCATTCTGTAACTTTTATAAAAAGTTTTAAAATAAAAATCAAAAAACAACAGAAATTTATAGAGTAAAATATAAAATTTGAAAAAATTAAAATCTTTGCCAAACTTTGTGATTTTTTTGTGCAATATGATTTATAAAATATAGTGCATTATTGAAATATTATAATTAAATAAATTTGGGTGGTGACTTTTTTAGAAATATAACAGTTGTTTTGGGTCTCTGGTTTCATCTATTTTTTTATTCGAAATTCAATTTATTTTAACTGCCTATATTAACACTCTTAATTCACAGCTTTTATAAATTCGAATTATATGTAATTGTACGTTATTTTTTACTTTATCTATAAAATGGTGGTATTTATGCTACGATAAGTTACGGATAAAACACCTCATCATACGCTATGCGGTTTAAATTCTCACAAACAATTTATATAGACTTTAAGTTCGTGATTCCGAACTTTGTTCTTAAAACTTTCAGTCACGTGATAATTGTTCTATAATTTATAAATAAGCCAAATCCAGCGTAGGTATTTCAGCATTTTTAAATGCAATTTTTAAAAAAATTATAGGGGTTGAGACATTTGAAAAAAGATTTAGAATCACTTGTCTAAATCTATAAAAATGTTGTGCCAAAGTTTAAATCGCTGCAAAAATTTCATTTTGAAAACCTGTGTAAATTCAACCACGAACACATTTTTCTACTCAGACCCGACGAGTATTGCGAATTCCAAAACCACGATTCGAAAAAATTATTTTTTTTTTGCTTAAAATTCGTTAAAAAGTCAATATTTTTCCTAAATTGACAAACAAATGGAGATTTTATTTAAAAATCGTCATTTGTAAAATTTTGACTAAAAAATAGTCAAAATGACGTAAAATCGTCTCATATGGCACCACTACAAACTGTTTTACAGAGATTCAAGTTGAGTGGCGTAAAGTCTATGAGTAGTCGCCGAGAGATTTGTTTGTTTCGAAACGCCTTTGAAGTCAGCGGCTACTATTTGCTACTATTTCGACTAAAACTGAAACATTTGTTGTTGCCATATAAAATTTGGTTTAACTGTTGGCCAAGTTTTAACTGGACATTTAGTAATCGGGCTTTAATACTCAATTAAATACATTGGCTTTTGTGCCGCCGGCGATCATTTTTTGCTCTGCAGCCGTCGACTTTATGTCTTGTATGTTTGACTTGTATCTCTGCTGTATTTCCATCAGTAAAGTTTTTCATATCAGTGAGCTTTGATATATGTTGTTCAGCATTGCCAGTCTAAAATTTTTTAAATACAATAACTGTTACTACCGTTAAAGTGATAACATTGGTAGCATTCAGCAGAGACACCTCATACTAATACCGGTGACTTGTAACGCTTTGTGATTAGTAACTCTGCTGAACGATGCTTTCTTTGTTTTGTTTTTAAATACAATTTTTCTATATTTTCCTTTGGTTTTTTAAATTTTTGTTTTTGAATTATATTTGTATCTTTTTATTTGTCATTCTTACAAAAAATATTTTTAAAATCAACAATAACAAATGTATCACTAATTGATCAAAAGTAGCAAACATTTTTTACGCTACCAGTTCTACCTGTAGGGTTGCCACATGGCCTTGAATGGCCTTGATTGTCAAGTTAATTTAGGTCTTGTCAAGTGCCAAGGTCAAATTTATTTTGTCAAGTTAAATTAAATGTTTGTCGTTTTTTTAAGCATTAAAAAAAAAAATAAATTTAACTTGATTAAAATTATTTAATTTTGTAAAAAAAAATTGTATTTATAATATGCAAAAATTTTCTTCCCAAAAGTACTATCGTATGTATCATGGTATGTATTTACCTCTGAACCACAACACAGATTTGACCAACACTAAGTAAATATGCAAAAATATGCAACTACAAATCGATGCCATTTTGTTCTAAATTTGATGATTCGGATAAATATTTAGTCCATATTAGTTTTGGACTATCGACAAAAAATATGCATTTGCATGGAATTCCTTGCCCTATTGATGATATATTATCAAAATAAAATGGCGCTTAAGGTATATCTTTGATTTTGAGAGCGTGAGTAGAGATTTACGACAGACGGTTTTCCTTAAAATTCAGTAAACAATAATTTTACTGGGACAAGAAAAACCTTAAGTGCTATTTTATTTTGATTATATATCATCCATTTAATAAATTTATGAAAAAAGTTTTGGTTTTTTATGTTTCAGAAAAAAATATGTTAAAATTTCAAATTGACGATTCGAAATCTATGGAAAGTTTATATATTTTTTTTGGCCTAAAGTTTGAAAATTTCAAAGACTTCTTGCAGACTTCATCTTTTTCTTCTTATTATACAGGAATAAATGCTACAAAAAAAAAAATAAAACACTAATCAATTTCGTCAGTTTTGTAATTTTACGTGTTTTTTTTTTTATTTGGTCCATTTAACCCATATGTCCAAACTTAAATGGCTGGTAGCACTATCGAGTTTGTCCCCAAAAATTCCAAAAAACCGAAATTTTTTTATGAATCTCAATAAAATGGCGAGTGTATTCAAAAATTATAAATTTTTGTATTAAGAATCACCCTACTGCACACATATGCACATTAAATTTTTTTTATTGTCAAGTTTTTTTTTTAATCAAGTTATTTTTTGCGAAGTGTCAAGTTATTAGACTTTTGCGATGTGGCAACCCTAGCTACCTGAGCGCTCAGACTAAGCGGTTAGTGATCAGGTCGTTCAGCAGATAGTTGTACAGCTGTTGTAGAACTGTTGACTATTAAAGAGTATCTGCCGAACGCACCTATTAGCAGGTTGTAAAATATCATGATTTTTGAAGTTTACCTCATAAAAAGTTGTCAAATTTACGATAAATGCTACTTTACTAATTAAAACAGTACACTCACAAAAGTTTGTCGGTAGAATCTACTGAAAATGACAGTTAAAACAAAGGTATATGCAGTTAAAAAGGCGACAAAGGTATTTACCTTTAAAATAACTAAAACTTTTGTTATTTTTAACTGTTGAATAATAACTAACAAATGCATTAAAAATAACTACCAATGTCGTAAAATTAACTGATAAATTTTTACTACAAAAATTTCAAAAAAACTGACAAAATCGGTAAAAACTACTGTTTTTTACAGTTTTTGTTTATAAAAGTATATTTTAATAATAAAAAAATATTTTTTGTTCTTTCGATTACAAAAATATGTGTTATTACTTCAGCCTATTTAAAATTCGAAGTAAAAATTCCAAACCGTTCTCCAGTTATTATGCTTTTATGCATTGGAGATACAATACAAGTTTCTGATTTTTATTTGCAAACTAGAAATATATCAATAATAACAAATATAAATTAAACAAGAATTTTTAAAATTCAATAAAAATCAACGAAATTTATTTTTTAAATAACTACCAAAAATAACTGTTTACTGTAAAATTACTGTTTTGGTAGTTGTTTATTATGATATTAAAAGTAACTGTTTTAAACAACTGTTACGAAATTACAGTACTTTTCGTTAGTTGTTTTCTTAAATAAATGTCATAAGAGTTGTTTTGCATTTTTCTATAGAAAAAAAACTGTAATTTCTGTTAAAAACAAGAACTACTGATTACTACACAAACAACTGTCATGTAGTAACTGTCAAACTTTTTTGAGTGTAAGAACTGTAAATTCCATCTAACTTCCCAGAAAAAATAAATGGTAGTCATTCTTTGATTATCACTTCTTTCAAGTTTTTGTTAGTGCACTCACAAAAGTTTCGCGGTAGAATCTACTGATAATGTCAGTAAAAACATATATGCAGTTAAAAAAGCGACAATATTTTCCTTTAAAATAACTAAAACTTTTGTTATTTTTAACTGTTGAAAAATAACTAACAAATGCGTTAAAAGTTACTAAGAATGTGGTAAAATTAACTGACAAATTTTTACTACAAACATTTTAAAACAAGTGACAAAATGGGTAAAAACTACTGTTTTTTACAGTTAATTCTTTTTATTATAAAAGTATATTTTAATAAAAAAACAAAACAATTTTTACTTTTGATTACAAAAATATGTGTAATTACTTCAGTCTATTTAAAATTTGAAGTAAAAATTCCAAACGGTTCTCCAGTTATTACGCTTTTATGCCCGTCAAAAGTTTTTTTAATTTTTCTATAGCAAAACAACTAATTACTGTTAAAAACAGCAACTACTGATTACTACACAAACAACTGTCATATAGTAACTGTCAAACGTTTTTGATTGAAGTTATTTAAAACATCTTTAAAATATAATTTTCTAGTTATGCAAAATATATATCTAAGTTTTTGCAGATCCACAGATATCAATGACAAAACAGTTTTAAAGAGATTTTGTTAATTTTTTTGTTTCAAATATCTTTCAACCAAATTTCATAAACATCCGTTAATTCGTTTTCAAGTTAAGACGATGTCCTTTAAATGTATACTGATAGAAACGTGCGTGTCCTTGGACCAAAGTAAAGACTGATTATAAAAGTTAAAGCCAATTTAGCTTTGAGTTTATTATCAATTCCGTGAAAATAAATATCTTTTTTAATTTTTGTAAATTGTGTTCGATTTAAAATAATTATTTTTTGAAATTTTATGAAATTTTAATTTCGACACTTTTTTTGCTTCCAACCCAAACACTTCATATGAAAAATTTCTCCTCAAAAGATTTAGGGAATTATGTTCTCTATCGGAATGGCTTCAGTTATGATTATAAAATACATATTTGACGCATCTGTGGGCAATTTTATGATAGCTGCCCTGAGGCATCCTTAAAAGTTAGAGGGTTAAGTCTTACTATATTTTATATAGCACTTAGATAAAGTTCCCCCTGTTTTTTTTTTCTGTGTGTATTGAAGAGGCTAAAATATTTAAAAAAAGTTTATTATGAGTGTACATATTTTATTAATCACCATGATTATGCTAGGCTTAGACGTTTTTAGGCGTTTTTAAAATAAAATCGTGATATTGACTAGTTTTGAATTATTTAACGTTTAAGTAAGGCTTATATTTTATTAAAATTGTGTTAGCTTCGCCAAAGTTTAGTTTTTGTTAATTTTGATTTTGAAAAAATCGAATTGTATGAAGGCGTTCTTACTACTACGTCAACGCCCTACATAATCAGGGGAAAATTATCTGGACAATCAATCCATTGAGGTTTTGCAAGTTTTACACAAATTGTCCAAATTTTTTTTGGAAAATTTAAGGCTTCAAAAAAGTCAATTTTCGAGAAAATGCCTTAAAACGTTTCCCGACATGATCATACACGCAGAAAAAAACAGGTGGAACTTTATGTAAGTGCTATGTAATTATACAACTACATAAGTTCGAAGTAAGTTTTACAAATTTCTAGCAAAATATATGTAATTTTTCGGATATTTTCCACTACACATGTATATATTTTGCAAGGATTGTATATATTTTACAGTAAAATGTGGATATTTTACTAGAACTTTGTAAAACTAACTTGAAAATAATGTAATTGTATAATTACATAGCTCTTAGGTAATATTCCCCCTGTTTTTTTTCTGTGTGTACACAAATTGAAGGTTTATATGGAATTCATATTCATAAAAAATATAAAATATTTTGATGTACTTCGGTTTCAGAAGACCGGAATAATTAAAAACAAAACAATTTAATAGAAGACTGTGCAAAAAAGTAGTTTTTTGTTGAGTTGTGTAGTTTAGTCCGTAAACTTGTGAAATCCCAAATTTGGCCCTTCAAGCCTATTTATATAACATTTATTTAGTAAGCTGAAATGTTTAAGAAGGTTTGGCTCAGTCTTCCGATTCCGTTTTTAAACATAAGCATATGCTTAAAATTTTAAATAATTTAGAACTTCAAAATGGATGAAATTCAGAGTAACTTAAGATCACTGTTGGCAACCGATTCGTAAGGTTAGTGTTAATGGATAAAGTTATTTCAAGATATTTCGTTAGTGTATTTTAAGTTTAAGATATTTTAAGTTACTTCGTTACGGCTTCACCGTAGTTTGTGATACCTTTTGTGTTTGTGTAAAGCGTAGCCGTCCAATATTTGATGAAGGATCTTTTTGAAAGAAACAAATAAAAAATTTAAAGTTATTTTGTTAGGATATTTTAAGGTATTTTAAATTATATCGTTAGGGTATTTTAAGGTTAACGATATTTCAAATAATTTCCTTAAGGTATTTTATGGTTAACGGTATTTTAATTTATTTCGTTAGTGGTATTTTGAAGTTAATGGTATTCATTTGAAAGGTTTTTAAATCCTTATTGGTGTTTTAGAGTTAGTTTTTGCCAACCATGCTAAAGATATATAAATTTGCTTTTGATATCTACCGTTACAAGTACGTTGCATAATGTAAAATGGACTATATCGTTAATATTTTGTATGCCTTGTATAATGCGGACTATATCGCTAAATGGACTTCATCGGAATGAACTAAGTATAATTTTTTTTTAATTTGAGAAGGTTATTTCAATTTCTAACATTTCATTGACAAAATCCTACCATTGACCTATTATCACAAAACAATAAAAAAAACTCAATGAGATATCAACAATCAACAATTTATGATATACATAATAGTTTAAGTTGCCAAGTCCTTTAAATTTGTAAAATTTGATATTCACTCAGCATATTAAAAAACAATTTTAACGACAATGAACTTGTGCTATACAAATTAAATTGGCAAACATCATTTGAATATTGTGGAAAAAAATAATAGAATTTAAAAACTTTACACTATTATAACAAAGTTAAAAAGAATTTGGCCAAAATAATTTTTATAATAAAAATTAAAATATTAAAATACTAATGCTTTAAAAGTTAAAATTTTTTTTTACTTAACTTTCAGTCTGGCAAGAGTTAGATTATCCGAAACTCGAAGCGAAAACCGGTTAACCGTATTTTTTTATTTTTGAATATTTTGTATTTCTTAATATTCGAGGAGTCGGTTTTTTAACAAAAATTTAGCAAAAATATCTTTAAAAACAAGTAAATTTTTCTCAAATTTTAAGACGCTTGAACTTGTGCACTCAAAAAAGTTTGACAGTTACTACATGACAGTTATTTGTGTGGTAATCAGTAGTTGTTGTTTTTAACTGTAATAACAGTTGTTTTTCTATGGAAAAATACAAAAAACTTTTATGACAGTTATTTAAGAAAACAACTAACGAAAAGTGCTGTAATTTCGTAACAGTTGTTTAAATCAGTTATTTTAAATATCATAATATACAACTACCAAAACAATATTTTTACAGTAAACTGTTGTTTTTGTTAGTCATTTAAAAAATACAAAATTTCGTTGAATTTTAAATATTCTTATTTAGTCTATATTTGTTAAGGCACATCTATTGCTAGAGATAGAGGAAAGAACACCTCTAAATAGCTTAAATCATTCACAATGGAGCTAACTAGAGTTGTTTTTTGCTCTATCTCTAGAAATTTTGTCTTTCGTGTAGATTTGCCTTTATTATTGATATATTGCTAGTTTGCAAATAAAAATCTGAAATTTTAAATAGGCTGAAGTAATTACACATATTTTTGTAATCGATAGAAGAAAAAAAATCAATTTTTTTTTCTTAAAATATACTTTTATAATACCAAAAGAATTAACTGTGAAAAACAGTAGTTTTTACCCATTCTGTCAATTGTTTTAAATTTTTTGTAGTAAAAATTTTTCAGTTAATTTTACGACATTGTTAGTTTTTTTAATGAATTTGTTAGTTATTTTCCAACAGTTAAAAATAACAAAAGTTTTAGTTATTTTAAAGGTAAATACCTTTGTCGCCTTTTTAACTGCATATACCTTTGTTTTAACTGTCATTTTCAGTAGATTCTACCTACAAACTTTCATGTGTGTATTTATGAATAAACAAAAAGAAAAGAAACTGGTTTTAGCGCTGTTTTTTTTTAAACCCCCATTTTAAATCGGTTTTTTTAAATCTGGTATTTTAAGCAAACCGAAAACCGGTTTTCAAAAATTGCCGTTTTTTTTGAATACCCTAGCTAGAATACAATTATTTAAACTTGCATTGCATATCAAATCGAAAATAAATCTACGCTGAAAATATTAAATTTATTATATTCAATAATAAAGATTTTGTCAATTTTTTTAGCATCCGTATTATGTCAAATAAATTCACGCGTTTCGGCAATTTCAAAACCAAAAACTGACAAACAAAAATTAAAATTTCAAGGTGACTGTTACTTAGAATTGAAAACAGTCTAGAAATTTTTTAGCACAAAGTTTGAATTTTTAAAATTAATAAAAAAACTCTTTCAATTTAAGTATGTAAAATAGTTTTATTATATTAATTTTAAAACATAATTATATATTCCACACACATAATTACTCGTAACTTAAGTTTAAATTCATTTACCCAGTAGAGTTTTAATGGTCTAAGTAGACGAGTGCCAAATGTCATCACCTACAACAGCAATAATAACTTCAGCACTTAACATATATGTTGTACACACAGAAAAAAAAAGTTTAATATGATGCAAAAACCACGTTAAATTAAATAGAAACAGCTTAGATATCAAACTAACAAGGAAGGTATCCCAGTAGGTTCTCTCCGATCTTAATGAGTTTCAGATATGTGACGGAGGAGAAAGAAATAATGTACACGTATTTTTTCAGCGGCCCGATCTCATGTCTATGGGTTAAACAGCGGGGTCAACAATTACCCAATTTTTCGTTTCAAAAAGTTTTTTTCTTACAATTTCAAAGCAAAATAGATAAATTGTGCTTCAAAACAAAACTTTTTTTGAAACGCATTTATCGGTGTACAAAACATGTTCGAACATGTGCAACGCTTTTTGTTTTATTTCGACTTTTCAAATAAGTGGCAACCCTGGGTCCACGACATGTGCGATATGAATACTTTCTCGAGTACTTTAACGCTGTGTACAATTAATACCTAATTTTCTAAATGTCAGACATGTTTGCATAGAAAAATAGGTCAGTTTTTGATTCAACTTTTTATCCCTTAAGCACCGTAAGTTGTTTCGATTTCACGTGAAAAAACTGTTATACTCCATATAAAAACAATGTGTAGTTTGTTTTTGTGTAGTTTGTTTTCACACAAATTTAATGTACAAGACTATTATTTTTCTTGGGAAAAAGTAACATTTTGTGTTTATTGTGACTGTGCGTTTGTTATAAAATTAAAAAAGTGTTGATTTTTATAAATTAAATTGCAATTTGAGGCCTTTAAAGTTCGAGTGAAATTTTTCCACGTGAAAAACAACTTACGGTGCTTTAAGCGTGGGGAAAAAATACGTGTTTCTTATTTTTTCCCTTATCACATATCCAAATTTCTTTAAAATCGTCGAGAACCCATTCGGATACCTTCCTTGTAAGTTTGTTTTCTTTTTCATTTAAATATGTTTCTACACTCAGATAAAAAAGTTAGTAAAAGAATTTGTAAGCAGTTTCCAATCGAACTATGCTATTTTTATACTGATTTTTAGTACAATTTTTAGTAATCATTTTTGCTATCTCTTATTACAAATTATGGATTTTTTTTACTAATTTTCGCTGCTGATTTCAGCAAAACAATTTACTAATTTTTCAAAACCGAGTGCTAAATTTAGCAGAAAAATATACTAATTTAACAAATTTTATTTACAAGAATTCGTTGATTTTTTACAATTCTTGTTTAGTTTATATTTGTTACTATTGATATATTCTTAGTTTGGAAATAACAACCAGAAAATTTTATTGTATCTCCAATGCATTAAAAGGTATTAACTGGAGAACCGTTTGCAATTTTGACTCCAAATTTCAAGTACTCGCATGTCGAAGTAATTATACGCTTTTTACAATCGAAAGAAAAAAAAAAGATTTTTTTACTAAATTTGATTTTAATTTTTTTTTCTTATATTTTACAGTTTGTTTATTTTTTATTACACTTTTTTTTGCTAATTTCAGCAGATTGATTTTTAATTACAGTTTACAACAATTTACTGAAATTTAGTAGCTGCAACTAATTATTTATACTATTTAGTAAGTTTTTAAACTGATTTTAGCAAATCGATTTTGAATTGCAGTTTACATAAATTTTACTAAAATTTAGTAGCGGATACCAAGTTTTTCTACTAATTTCATTGTACTACAGATCAGCAGACATGTGTTGGTAAAATTAACAAAAAATTCCGCTGGGCTCAAAACAGTTAAATTTCCCGTAATAACAGCAAAATTTTCAGTAGCCATTACAGACTTTTTTGCTTGAGTGTACTTACGGTGGGTCTCATACTGCAGGTTTAAGCTCTAACTAATAGTTAACCTAAAATTTTGTTGTGGTTTTTAATAAAAAAATTTTTTAATAGTTTTAATTTTGCTGTTCTTATTTTATTAGCAAAAATCTGCTAAATACAGCAGTTTTTCTGCAGCATCATTTTTAACTGATTTTTAGTAACTTTTTGTGCTATTTTTGCAGATTTATTTCTATGAGTGTACAGTATGTTATTGTTAAAATGTGAAAACAAAATCTAGAATGTTGATATATTAATTTAATACAGTTAAGAATAGTTTGTCGGTAGAATATACTGAAAAAGATTGTTCAAGCCAAGCTACTTATATGCAGGTAAAAAGGCGACAAAGGCATCTATGTTTTGCTTTTTTTTCAGTATTAAAAAATATGTTTTAGTAAAAAATATAAGGAAAACAATTTGTGTCTTTCGATTAAAATAAAAAAGCATAATGGCTCTATTGTACTTAAAATTTAAATTTAAAACTTTTTAAATACAACAAATTAACTATGTACTTATTGCAAAAATAATGGTTGGTAGTTGTTTATTCCTATATTAAAAATAATTGCCTTAAACAACTGCTACGAAATATAGTAATTTTCGTTAGTTATTTTTTTATGTAATTGTATTTAAAGCTGTTTTGTATTTTGTCATAAAAAACTACTGTAATTGCAATATTATAATAATTATTGATTACTACAAAAACAACTGTCATATAGTAGTAAGTGATAAATTTAAGTGTACGAAAGAATATGTTTTCACTACAGTCATATATACTTTAATAAAATTCACACTTAATTACAAATGTTCCTAAACTACAACAGCGGCTTTAATACTCTTATGCTCCTTGCAGGAGTAACGGAAACAAATATATATATATATATTGCATACTATAGGGTTACCTATGTATATGTTTATACAAAACACCATCCAATTTTTCGATTAACTAAAACCTTCAATATAAAATCCGGCGTTAAATTTTAATTCATATATGATATATTTAATAGTTGATTTAGCTATGCTTTTTTCTCTATGTAGCTAGTAATTTCCTTGTTATTTTTTGGCTTAAAATATTTGTCAAATTAAATTTTGTTTAATAATTAAGGCCAATTTAAACCTTGGCCTCTAAAACCATAAATGTCTTATTAATCATATACAAATGCATACAAACATTTGTAACAATTACAAATTAACAAAATAATAAGTTATTTTAAGCAAATTAAACAAAGTAATTTGCAAATATTTCGTCCAATGTTCAATTATCCACATTTTTATGGCGATTTATATTTTATGTTGATTTTGGTGTGTTTAAATTTGTTTCGAAAAATTATCAATTGATTGTTTAGATTTATGGTCATACCAAAAATTTATACTGTAATAAGTGAAAAGAGAAAGTATTTTTTGATGTCAGTTTTTATTTTTAGCTGATAAATAAAATAAACATTGTAAATTTCTTATTTTACAAACAACCCTAAAATTTATGGTACATTAACAGTTGTTTACAGAAGAAATTATGATGTGACCAAATTTTTTTTTTTTTTGAAAATAAGGTTTGGTAGTATTTAGAGATATTGCACTCAAAAAATAAGTTTGTTGAAAAGTTAGTAACTTGTCTTGTATATCAAGTATACTAGTTTTTAAAAAAAATTTTGAGGAAATTGTATTTAACGCAAAAGTTCTGGTTATACTTTTTCAGCAATAAACTAATTTTAAACTTATGTTTTACTTTTTATTTTGTTACCCAAATTCAGCTGATAAACGAAGGCGAAGGCAACCGAAGCGAAGGCAACCATCAAATAGACAAGATGTAGATTTTCTAGATCAGCGGTTCCCACAGTTATAATAATATGTCAGTAAAAAATCTGTCAAACGGGTTTCAAATCGATTTGAATAATTTTTAACAAATTTTTAGTTGAAACACTAATTTGAACAAAGATTTTAGTTAAAGATGGTGCTATTCCTTACCCTCCTAAAGTTTTAAAATCGAACATATCTCGAAAACTAAGAGAGATAGAACAAACTGGACGAACATTTCGACTTCCCCTAAGTATACAGCACCCCGTGAAAAGGTTATCTTTATCCAAAAATGGACCTTGGTAGGGCTTGGGTTGTCGGAAATTTTAATAAAAAGTTTTCATTTCACAGAATGGCTCATATCTTGAAAACTAAGCGAGATAGAGCAAAACGGACAAAACATATGTTCCTTTGTAGTACCCTTGCATAGACTTAGATACTATAGACCTGGCGAGAGTCCCGAGACCCTATTATTTTAATAAAATTTTACACTCAGTATAATTACAAATAAAATTGTAGTTGTACTAATTTTTTATTTAAATTTGTGTTTGTTAAATTTAAAAAAAAATGTTAAATTTAACAAAAATAGTAAAATTTTTTGTTAAAGTGACATATTTTTATGTTGATCCAACAGACATATTTTTTGTTACGTGCACAAAATCTTACTTTACGGACACCTTGAGACATTTTCATTGGCTTACGGGCCCATAATTCTTTATATAAAAAAAAATAATTTCAACAGAATTTAAGAGATTTAACAGAGAAAAATTTTCGGGGACATTTTGAGGAGTTCATTCACAAAACCATAAAAACTTAAAAAATTTAAAATTTGAGTGTTTTCCTCAGAACAAGCTTGAATTAGTGATTATTTGTTTAGGAAATGTTAATTTTGCATGTTCAAAAAGTATGGTAGTTGTTTGTGTAGTAATCAGTAAATAGTTGTGGTTTTTAACTGTGATTACAGTTGTTTTATATGGAAATATATAAAACATCTTTTATAACAGTTATTTAAAAAAGAAGAAATACAGAAAAGTACTGTTTAAAGCAGTTATTTTTTCTAATAGGGATATTTTAGTATGAAGAATAATATTCTCACAAAAAAGGAGACAATTCTAAAATAATTACTTATATATATAATTAAAATTCATGAAATAAAATCTGTTACATTAGCTGAATGAGAAATAATTCGTAATTTCTAGAACCATTTATTAAAAATTTATAGTATAAAAATATCATACACATTTGTTTTTCTATGAACAACCTTCCAAAATTTCCCACTGCTAATACGCCATATAAAAAAGGTCGCATATTAATTGGTAATCAAACGTGTATGTTTACAAAATTATTTTTTTAAATAATTTTTTATTAATATTAGCCATCAAATAATAGACATAGATACTCGTATGTACTTTAGATAGACAATAATAATAATTTTTCATAAACTTAAAGTGACCATGAAATATCCAAAAGTTATGGAAGTCAATGGAAGACAAACATCCAAAAATTGCAACGCTACTAAAATAATCTTAATAATAAATAATTACGATTATTTTATTGTAGTAGCGTCGACGACAAATTTTTGCTGAAATTGAAGACAAAATAATATTTATTTTATGTATGTGTGTAGTATGTAAAACAAAAAAATAATTTTTGATTGCAAATAAACGTGAATTGTTTTAAATGAGGCACAAACACTTTAACGACAATACATTTTTTTTTTTTATTTTCCTGATTTGAGACCTAATAAAAATTATGCCGCCAAAAACCGGTTCCTAGACCCCTCTCTTCCCATCATATCGCTTGACGTACACTCATAGAAATAAGTCTATAAAAACAACAAAAAATTTACTAAAAAATTAGTTAAAATTTAACTTGCAGATCAAACTGCCAAATGCAGCAGAAACTGTTAAAATACACTCATACTAAAAATTAGTTAAAAGCGTTGCTGCAGAAAAAACTGCTAAAATTAGCAGATTATTTTTGCTATATATTAGTAATATAGGAACAGCAAATATAAAACTGTTAAATATTCAGAATTTTAGTTATATTTGAGTTAAATTTTTGTTAATGGAAAATAGCAAATTAACCCGCTAAAATCAGCAAACAATTTTGCTAAATAATTAGTAGCCTAAAAAGTTTTTTCAATTTTTTTTTAAATGGAAATAAAAATCGAGCCATTTGGAAACAGCAGTTTACAATTTTTTTTTAGCAAATAGTTCTGCTGATTTTAGCAGAATAGGCTGTAATTTGCTTAAAAATAGTAACAATTTTGTAGATATAAGTAGATGCAGTACAATTTGTTATTTTCAATTAACTAAAAGTTAACTTAAATATAACTAAAATTCTGTAAATTTAACAGTTTTAATTTTGCTGTTCTTATTTTACTAGTATTTAGCAAAAAAATCTCCTAATTTTAGCAGTTTTTTCTGCAGCATAAATTTTAACTAACTTTTAGTAAATTTGTCTACTATTTTTAAAGATTTATTTCTATGAGTGTACCTAAGTAAGTTGATTCAAACTACTCGTTACCTTGTGCCCAGATTCTATAAGATAATGGACGATTATCGTCCATTTTTCCCAATTTAATATCTACCATACACTGATACAAATAAATCTGTAAAAATAGCAGAAAAAGTTACTAAAAATTAGTTAAAAGCGTTGCTGCAGAAAAAACTGCTAAAATTAGCAGATTATTTTTGCTATATATTAGTAATATAGGAACAGCAAATATAAAACTGTTAAATATTCAGAATTTTAGTTATATTTGAGTTAAATTTTTGTTAATGGAAAATAGCAAATTAACCCGCTAAAATCAGCAAACAATTTTGCTAAATAATTAGTAGCCTAAAAAGTTTTTTCAATTTTTTTTTAAATGGAAATAAAAATCGAGCCATTTGGAAACAGCAGTTTACAATTTTTTTTTAGCAAATAGTTCTGCTGATTTTAGCAGAATAGGCTGTAATTTGCTTAAAAATAGTAACAATTTTGTAGATATAAGTAGATGCAGTACAATTTGTTATTTTCAATTAACTAAAAGTTAACTTAAATATAACTAAAATTCTGTAAATTTAACAGTTTTAATTTTGCTGTTCTTATTTTACTAGTATTTAGCAAAAAAATCTCCTAATTTTAGCAGTTTTTTCTGCAGCATAAATTTTAACTAACTTTTAGTAAATTTGTCTACTATTTTTAAAGATTTATTTCTATGAGTGTACCTAAGTAAGTTGATTCAAACTACTCGTTACCTTGTGCCCAGATTCTATAAGATAATGGACGATTATCGTCCATTTTTCCCAATTTAATATCTACCATACACTGATACAAATAAATCTGTAAAAATAGCAGAAAAAGTTACTAAAAATTAGTTAAAAATGATGCTGCAGAAAAAACTGCTAAAATTAGCAGATTTTTTACTAAATACTAGTAAAATGAGAACAGCAAAATTAAAACTGCTAAATTTACAGAATTTTAGTTATATTTAGGCTAACTTCTAGTTAATTGAAAATAGCAAATTGTACTGTAAAATCTGCAGAAAATTTTGCTAAATATATGTAGACTAAAAATAGCAAAAATGAACTGTTAAATCTACAAAATTTTTGCTATTTTTATGCAAAATTTAGTAGAATGCAAATAGCAGTCTATTCTGCTAAAATCAGCAGAAATATTTGCTAAAATATTGTAAAAAGCTGTTTTAAAAGGGCTCGATTTTTATTTGCATTTAAAAAAAAATTTGAAAATTTTAAATTTTTTGGTGATTTTTTAGGCTACTAATTATTAAGCAAAATTTTTTTTGCTGATTTTAGCAGATTAATTTGCTATTCTCCCTTTACAAAAATTGAGCTCAAATAAAACTAAAAGTCTGTATATTTAACAGTTTTATTTTTGCTGTTCCTATATTACTAATATATAGCAAAAATAATCTGCTAATTTAGCAGTTTTTTTCTGCAGCATCATTTTTAACTAATTTTTAGTAGTTTTAACTAAATTTTTTGCGGACTTTTTTCTATCAGTGTATTACATAAAAATTTTAAAATATTGTAAAAAATTTCATAAAAGACATCAATTCTACATCATATATTTCAACATGTCTGTAACTAACATCTTTAAAATGTTAGAAATTCAACTTCAAAAAGTGGATAATCGTAAATTTTTTTATGGAATCCCTAGCCAGGTTTAGACAAGAGAGTACAATAATAAATTAAAAGCCTTTGTATAAATATTTAGTAATTACCTAACAAGCTCTTTATTTCCTGGTTAATTTCTTGAAGTTAAACTAATTTCTTTATTATTCCATTAAATTTAACCTAATTTTTATAAACAAATATCCATTAATTTTAACTTCAGCGCCTTTATTTAATATTAGTGTAATCAGACAATCTGTTAATTTGAACAAGGTTTTCATCTTCCGTTGTTAACACCTCTTATTTGGTTGCTTATTTTTTTTTTTTTTTTTTTGGAAAAAGTGAAATTGTGCAATATTGACATTTATCAAATAGAGGCCTTTTTGTGGTTTAGTGATAGTGTTTACGTTTCATTAACATTCAGGAATTAGATGTGAAATAAAAATAAGAAAGCAAAGTTATTGTTGAGTACATAGACATTTAATAATGGCTAAATATTTAAACTTGTATACTTAAGACATGTAAATAATGTAAATTTTCTGCAACTTTTATTTATTGAACATTTTATACATATGTACATAAGAGTACCAAGCATTCGGCTTTTTGTGGGATTGGATTTTAGAACTTCTAAATAAATATAATTTTTTGCATAAGCAATGGTAGCAGTCAGTAGAGAAGCATAAAACTGATAGCAGTGATTGATAGCGCTTTGTGCTTACTAACTCTGCTATTTTCTTTGTTTTCTTTTTAAATACATTTTTTCTTTGTTTCCTTTGATTTAAAAAAATTTTTGTTTTTGAATTATATTTTTATGTTTGTATTTTGTCATTCTTAAAAAATATTTGTTTTTAATTAACAACAAATAGCCGCTTTTTCTAATCACTTCGATTTAATAAATCCAAAAAGTAGTTCTAAAAGTGCTCAACAGATGGGGTTAGATTCTCCCTATTTTAAAAAGAATTTTCTGTCCGACACTTCTTTCACCCTAATTTTTAATACCGAATTCGATGATGAAGGATTTTACTTTAACTTTTAAGTTTTAATTATATTTTATATAAAACAGCGATAGACAGTCTGCCTTTTCAGTTTTATCACTTCAATTTATATTTTTACACAATTGAAAAATTCCATTGCAATATTTAATATTCACTAATTGGATTTAATTAAATTACTTACAGTAGAGTGAAAAATTGCCATTTCTATTTCAGCTATTTCTCCATGTCCAAGATGAAAAAAAATGTATTTGATGAGGTGTAGTTTTTTTTTCTAAACATATTTCATAAAAAAAAATTTAATAAAAACCTTTTATTTGTTAGTTTTTAATTTTTTTTTGTTTCTCTTTTAATTTTCATTCGTATTTTTTTCTGACATTAAATTAATAGGCTGTTTCATATATTTGTGCTTTTATTGTGTATTTATTAAATCCAGTACCGGTGTTCTGTAACTATGTGAGAAGTTTCTCACATAAAAATTGCAACTCTGCCATATTTAAAACAGAGTGAGTATCATAATATCAAATTTAGCCAGATGTATGTAAAAAAAATTTACTTATATTCAGTTTGAAATTATGTGACTCACCCTGTTTTAAATATCGTAGACACATCGTAAAGTTGCAATTTTTATGTGAGTAACTTCTCACATAGTTACAGAACACCGGTACAGCTTTTTTTTGGCTTTAATAAATCCACTTTTTGTATGAAAAATTCTAAATCCAGCACCCCGTTTCTGTATTTCTCGCATCGAAAAAGTTTGCGGAAAAAACATGTGAAATGCAACCCTACTCTGCTTTATATAGGGTGAGTCGCAGACAATAAAATATATATGAAATCAAATCAGCTAGTAATACGTTGCATAGTAAGTTATTTTTAGTTAAATTAGGTGTTTTACAAAACAACATGTGTCAACAGTTCTTAAAGTTACATTATCTGAACGAATTACAACAAAAACTGCATTCCATTTTATCACGTCTTTAATCAGCCTGTATAATGCAGGGTGACCATGCATTTCTCGATGCGAAAACTTCTCGCATTAGATATAGAAACTGGGTACAGGTGATTAAGAAAAACGCTAAATGTATCACTATTTGCTCAAAAGTAGCAAAAGTTTTGAAAATTTGTGGTTTTTTACTGAAAAAATGATCAGAATTTGAGCGCTCAAATTCATATAATATCAATTATAGGTTTGTTTTTTCGAATTTTATATAAATATTCCATACAAATTTAAGCATTTATAAAAATTTTAAGTAGGTATAAATTTACCTTCTTAAAAATTAAGTACCCGAGTAAAAAAAATTATATATAATCATATATGGCATATATTACAATATATAATTATACATGTCGTTATGTATATCCATATATAATTATATATGACGTTTTTTCACAAAATTTTTCTTTATATTATGCCATATATAATTTAATCTAATTAGATATCGGCCTTCATAATATTAGATATGGCATATATAATTATATATTACATGACATGATTGATCTTATTGCATATATAGTTATATATAGAACTATATCTTAATATATATGGTGGCATTTTAGCAATATATAATTATACATGGTATCATTTAAAAAATATATAATTATATATGGTGACAGTTAAACTAGATATTATCATATATGGTGCCATTTAAACAATATATGGTCATATATGGTACCTCATTAACAAAATCTTTAATTCAGTTCCAGATATGATAATATATGGTACTATATATAGTGCGATATATATTTATATATGGTGCTATTTAAGCAATATATTATCATATACGGTGACATTCAAACCATATATTATCATATATGGTGCCATTCAAACCATATATTATCATATATGGTACCATTTAAACCATATATTATTATATATGGTGCCATTTAAACAATATATGGCCATATATGGTACCTCATGATCAAAATTTTTAATACAGTTCCAGATACTATATATAGTGCCATATATATTTATACATGGTGTTATTTAAGTAATATATTACTATATATGGTGCCATTTAAACAATATATTATCATATATGGTGCCATTTCAACAATATATGCTCATATATGGGACCTCATGAACAACATTTTTAATACAGTTTCAGATATAATAATATATGCTACTATATATGGTGCAATATTGATATATGGTATCATTTAAACAATATATTACCATATGTGGTGACATTTAAACCATACATTATGATATATGGTGCCATTTCAACAACATTTTTAATACAGTTCCAGATATGATAATATATGCTACCATATATAGTACCATATACTTTGATATATCGTATCATTTAAACAACCCGAATAAAAATAGTTACATATAGTCATATATGTGATTAAGTTATATCTGTATAAATATACAGTTTCATCCGAAGAATGGCCCGATATATTTTTATCAATTGTTTATAAATTTTTATCTAATTGTATCAGTTTAGATCAGACCTAATTAAATTATGTGTTAATCAGATGAAATTGTATCCGATTTTTGACTTGATGCAATTTTATCGGTTTATATGTAATGGTGTCAGGTTTGATCGTAATTGGTTCAATTTTATATAAATAAAATATAATTGTATCCGACATTTACCTTATACAATTGTATTAAAGTTTTAAACTGATATCAGGTCAAAATTGGGATATAACTTTATAATTTTGTATACAAATATATCTATTTGGACCTAAACTGATACCATGTGATATAAACTAATAAAATTGTATCAGGTCAAAAATCAGATACAATTTCATCTGATTAACACATAATTTAATCAGGTCAGATCTAAACTGATACAATAAGTTAAAAACTGATAAACAACTGATACAATTTTATCGGGCCATTTTTCGGATCAAATGGTACATGGATGACTCTAAGTTATATATTACCATATAAAGCTCCATATTATTTTTTTTAATAGGGAACATACCATATATGGTGCCATTTAAACAGTATATTGTCATATATGGTGCCATTTAAACAATATATGGTCATAAATGGTAACTCAACTACAATATTAACTGTATTTCAGAAGCTATTAATTGCATTTCAGAAGCTATTAATTGCATTTCACAAATTTTAAATGTA
The DNA here is from genome assembly GCA_949987735.1 of Leucophora obtusa. Lineage (NCBI taxonomy): Eukaryota > Metazoa > Arthropoda > Insecta > Diptera > Anthomyiidae > Leucophora > Leucophora obtusa. Next base: position 347,627,262 of record OX465295.1, on the reverse strand, counting down.
TTTCAGAAATTATGGAATGTATTTCAGAAATTATTAATTGTATTTCAGAAATAATCAAATCTATTTCAAAACTTGTTGATTGTTTATCATAGTTAATAGAGAAAATTTTCTAAATTACATTTCATAATTTCTGAAATACAATTGATAATTTCTGAAATACAGTTTGATAATTTCGGAAATACAATTAATAATTTCTGAAACAGAATTGATAAAACTGAACTTCAATTGACTAGTTCTGAAATACAATTCATAAATCTGAAAAATAATTGATAAGTTCTGAAATACAATTGATAAAACTGAAATTCAATTGATTATTTCTGAAATACAATTAATAAATCTTAAAAACAATTAATACAATTGAAATGGTGTAGAGCGTTAAAAAGATGTAAATAAAATTATTTTATTCAAAGATTTCAATTTAATAAAAAAATATATAATTTGATAAAAAAATTTATAGAAAAAAAATTTTAATTTTATAAAAAGAAATTCATTTTGTAAAAAAAATGCATATCGAACTCGAGACCTTCTGAGTTTAAACCTTATTTTAACAAAATATTGTAATTTTTATAAAATCAGTGCTCTGCCAGTGTATTATTTTTTGAACAGTTGGCAATATATGTCTGGGATCTTATTTAATCCCAAATAAATGGAGATCTTACGTAGTACCAAATATAATGCGGCATCTAATTTTATCTGTCATTTTTATGGATAGTTTTAGATGTCAATCCCCAAATATATTGCTGTTTCTAATTCTATCTGCCATTTTAATACCTAAATAAATTGCTGGATCTAATTCGATCTGCAATTTATGGGAAAAATTAAGATTTTACCAAATCACTAAATATATCACTGGATTCAATTCGATCTGCAACTTATTGAAAAAGTTAAGATCTTACGCAATCCCGAAATATATTACTGGATCTAATTTCATCTGTTATTTTTTTCATAAATTTAGATCTAACGTAATCCCCAAATATAATCCTCGATCTTATTCGATCTGCCGTTTTCCAGATAAAGTTAGATACAACTTAATCCTAAAATATATATGTGACCTTCTCCGAGAAAAGGGACCTAGTGTGTGAAAATTAAGTTTTGAGAAGAACGCATTTAAAGTTTCATAACGCATTATCACTTTAAACACACCTTCAGTTGGGAGTTGCGATTTGGTATGATTAGGTGCCTCAACTCATTTCATTTTATTCTACACCCTTTTAGGTACCAGAATCCACTCTTAAGTCCAAACCCGTTTTTTGACACACTAGGTCCCTTTTCTCGGAGAAGGTCACATATACCTAGATCTACTTTTTCGTATAAATTTAGATCCAAGTTTATCCCCATATATATTGCTGGATCTAATTCAATCTGCCATTTTTCTGATAAATTTAGATCCAACTTTATCCCCAAATATATTGCTAGATCTAATTTGATCTGCCAATGTTCGGATCAATTTATATCCAAGTTTATCCCCAAATATATTGCTGGATCTAATTCGATCAGGCATTTTTCTGATAAAGTTAGATCCAAGTTTATCCTTAAATATATTACTGGATCTAATTCGATCTGTCATTTTTCGTATCAAATTAGATCTAAGTTCATCCACAAATATATAGCTGGATCTAATTCGATCTGCCATTTTTCGGATCAAATTAGGTCGTACTAAATCCCAAAATATATTGCTGGATCTCATTTGATCTGCCAATTTTCTATTCAATTTATATCCAGGTTTATCCACAAATATATTGCTAGATCTAATTGGATCTGCCATTTTTCGGATAAATTTAGATCTAAGTTAATCCACAAATATATTGCTGGCTATTGGCTACCCGAGTAAAACGGGTTATACATTATATTATATTATTTAATACAATTATGTCTTGTTATATATTGCTTTGTATGGTGCTATATATAATAAGACATAATTTTCGTCTTTCGAACAAATTTCATATGGCCCCATATCTAAATATATCTTTTTACATATGTTGTCATATTTAATCAGATCTCACCCATAGAATTTAAATTATAAGACCAAATACGAGTATAGCCCAGTTTCATGTTTAATTTAAATCTAATTTAAGATTTTATCGAAATCAATTACAATCCATTTTTAATTGGCAAATATTGTTTACAAAAACAAATTTTGATATAAAGTTCAAGTGATTTAAAAAATAACCCAATAAGCACATAGGTTTTAAAAATTCAAGTGCTTTAAATTTTGCTTGAAGTAAAGTATATTTCAAATTCTAGCACTTGTTTTTTTAACAAAAATATTTCAAACTTGAATTTTTGTTTCCCTTTTGCTGGAGTATGTTATTGAAATAAAATGTAATAAAAGTTGAATTCAAGCCTTGAACCTGGAAAACAGGGCTGGAATTGAACTTGATTTCAACTTGAATTCCAGTGAAAATGTTTATAGGGAACATAAACACGAAAAACCGGCAAAATATTTTTGTATAAAATCTGAGTGAAATTATCTGACAGTTACCCATACATTATCGACGTTGAAAATATTATGTTAAAAGAGTTAACACTTAACATACGCAGTCAGACTTTATATGGGATTTCGTACAACATATCTAGAGCAAACCAAGCAAGTCTATTGATTGAAAAAATAAACATTTATTTTCCCGATATAAATTATGTTTCAAATGAACTCCTAATATCTAAGTAAATTCAAGGTCTTTTCATTTAAAATGTTATAAATTTACATCGAAACAACAGATTCTTTTATTCTTAAATTGAATATTGGGTCATATTAATAAAAGTTAGCCAATTCTCCGAAGTAATTATTTTGGTTTAAGAATAAGGTACCACCAAATTTATCCATAGGCTTGAAGGATACCATAAACTATAAATGAAAATTAAAACAAAAAAATTGTCTACCCGCAAGCCGACTAAAATTGTGTAATAAATAACTTAAAACCCTAATAAATAATTCCCCACAGTAATTCCCCCAATTAGTGAAATCTAGTTTTTACACTATTTACAAATTTAAAACATTTTTAAACGATTATCTCATGACATTTAATTTTATTAAAACTGTTTCATGTCAAATTTGTTATCACAATATTAATGCATTTTTCTCATTTTTTTTTTGCTTAGTTCACACGATGCACGAAACCTTACGTGAATCCCCCATTGTTTTTCAGTACAATATTTAATAAAAACGGAAATACGAAAATTTTTATCCAACTGGACATAATTGCATCAAATTTTAAATATTAAGATATTATTTCATACAATAATGTGTGGTCAAAATTCGGATTAAATTGTATATAATTTAAAGTAATTAAATCCAATTTGATCCACGTAGATACAATTGTATTCACCATTTTTCGGATTAAATTGTATCCGATTAGTTATTGTATTATATCAAATTGTATATGTCACCATATCATCTTTTTTAATCTGGTATGGCTATTTGATCTGCCATTTTTCAGATCAATTTATATCTAAGTTTATCCACAAATATATTGCTGGATCTAATTCGATGTGCCATTTTTCGGATCAAATTAGATATAAGTTTATCCCCAAATATATTGCTAGATCTAATTCGATCTTCCACTTTTTCGGATCAAATTAGATCTAAGTTTATCCACAAATATATTGCTGGATCTAATTCGATCTGCCAAAATTGAGATCAAATTAGATCTAAGTTTATCCACAAATATACAGCTGGATCTAATAGGATCCGCCATTTTTCGGATCAAATTAGATCTAAAAATATCCCCAAATATATAGCTGGATCCGCCAATTTTCGGATCAAAATAGATCTAGGTTTATCCCCAAAGATATCATTGGACCTCCCAATTTTGAGATATAACTTGATCTTAGTTTATCCCCATATATATAATGGGATCTAATACGATATGATTGGATACACCCAATTTTGAGATCTAATTGGATCAGCTAGATATTACAGCAGATCTTAAACAATATCAAATTGGATATGATTAGATATTATGCGAAATCAATTTTTTTTACTCGGGAATTCAGTAAAAATAAATAAAAAAAACATAACAAACAAAAAGTAACACTTAAAATTTAATAGTTTCAGTCCTTTTACATATTACATATTTTACTACGTATTTATCTTAACAGGAAAGTTTTGAAAACTTTTGCAATCTTCATCAAAATTTATTATTATTAATAGCTCGGCTTTTATTAGATCGAATGACATTCTATTCCAATTGTTGGAATACAAATTATTTAAAATACTGAAGGCTTTTTCACAAAAAGCATTACTTATTGGGATCAGTTTTTTTAAACCTTGTAGGTTTTTTTAAACTCTGTACACTTTTCAGTACAGTACAGTTATTAGTGTTGAGTATAGGAGGGAAATATGTGTTGAGACGGGTTTTCTGATTTAAACCAGCTGTTCAATGTTGTCAAATTATTAGTGTTGAATATAGGGGGGAAGTATAAGTGTTGATAAAGTTTCCTAAAAGAAAACGCTTTACCATAATATTTCAATGTTCAATTGTTTTTACAAAACGTTGTTTAAGAAAAACTTTGAAAAAATTAAAAAAAAAATTTTTGAGGTGTTTTCTGGTTGGGCTTTAAAAAATCTTGACAAAACATATTTTTTCTTGATTCTTGACGTGCATTAAAAATTCTTGTAAATCAAGCGAAATCAAGGCCATCTGGCAACCCTACCCGAAGGGCAATTCTGTAACTTTTTAACGACAAAATTCGGTAGTTAAATTGTTTTCATAGTAAACTGACAACTTAACTACCGAATTTTGTCGTTAAAATGTTAGAAAATCCCACTACTGAGCAACTATTTAGTATCGGTTTAATATCAACTGAGCCTATATTGTAAAACTCAAAAACTTCTTAAAACTGCTCAAAATAAGGACAAAACAAGTGCGGAATATATTCAAATAATAAAATTTGAGATATCCGTTTGTTTTTTGCTTTGTTGTTTGTTTATATTTAAATTTAAATAAAAAAGAAAATTGTCAACTTTTTTTAAGAAAGTGCCATCTAGTGATAACGATATTTTTATAACTTATTAACATACCCATAAAAAATTAAATTTCTAGTCTACTGCCAAGCAGACTAGATTTGTGAAGTAATTGCTTAAAAATCCTGTTTTTCCCCCTATTATTAATATCTATTTTTTATTCATATGAGCCAATATCTATGAATTGATATAACTTTTGTCAAAACTAAACAAAAAGCGCAATTTAAGAATTCTTTAAAGTTTTTAATTTAAAACCGCAATAATTTTTGGAAACATTACCGATTTTCTGACCTCCTTTTCCACATCCATAAAAAAGTTCTTTTGAAGACATTCCAGATTAATTAAAGGTTAATTCACAGTGATGTAGTACTCTACGCTGCACATTGGGTGCAATAAAACAGGACAGAATAATACAAACTAAAGGTGAGTGCTAAGAATAAATCCACTCAGCATAAAATTTTTTTATCACATATTTAAATTCTCAAACTATTCGGTTAGCAAAAAATCCACGTTTTATTCACTTTTTATTCAAATAGTTCACAAATTTCTCATATAATTACATAATTATTTTTAAGAATAAATAATGAACATTAAAACAACATTACCTAACAATTGACCAAGGTCAAAAAGGTAAAAACTTTACTTAAAAAAAAAAATTAAACATGACAGACATACATATAACAAAATTTCACCAAAAATGTGTGTTAAATGGAAAAAATCATTTAAAATCTGTCATAAAAACTCAAAAGAAAAAAACGTGTAACAATTTAAGCAAAAAATTCAGCCAGCAGAGTAACTTCACTTGTGTAGACAAAGGGCATTTTAGTTATATTTTTTCCCCCCAAAATTTATGTTTAATTTTGCAAGTAATCCATCACGTGTATCATTTAACAAAAAGAAATACATAATAATAAAAAATAAAAAAAGTATTGAAAAAATAAGCATTTTTATAATATAACTGAAATTTATATATTGGTGAATCTTAAATTAACAGTTGTAGGAATTTGTCGTTGTTTAAAACAGCATCTTTTCGGTGTTGTAATATAAAAATAAAAAAAAAACATTGCCGTCTTTGCTGTTTTATATTTTATTATTCACTTGTTATTCATAAGAAGACATTTTTTCCTCTGCCCATCCCATTATTTAAATTTAAATGTTTATTTTTTAATAAATTATTGTACTACGTTTTCTTTTCTTATACGACCAAAATATGAATTTTATGAAATTGTGAAATATTTACTTTGATGTACATTAGGGTGTCCCGATAATTCGCATAATTGCGAATCGCATTAATATTAATACTAGAGGTAGGTGTGTGAGTGAGTTTTGATGCCCAAGAATACAAAAATTATTCCTCAATTACATTTTATAGAAATGAACTGAGAATATCTATCTATTTCATATAAAAATGAAATTATGTTCGTTGGTAAGCGCATCACTGGAGAACAGCTGGACCGATTTGGCTATTTTTTTTAAATGTTCGTAATAGGCCGAATCAGGTTTTTCGGCCCACTTCCACGCCCACTTTTTTTTGTTTTTTAAGTACGCTTGTTTTGTTTTGGTTTATTTTGGTATCTTTTTTTTTACTACGCCCACTTTTTTTCTTTTGTCCACGCCTACTTTAAACACCCAAGTGGAACGAAATGGAATGGTACAGCGAAGGAACGAGTGGAATTGAAACTCTAGATAATGGAAATGGAATGGAACAGGAAACGAAAACGAATAGAATGGGTGGGTTTTTTTGTTAACACACAAGTGGAACGAAATGAAATTGAAGGGGGAATGCAGGGTAACATATTTGGTTGACGAAAAATAAATTGAGATTCTATTGTCATAATATTAGAAAAATATTAAAGACTTTTGGAAATTTATATTTATTTTTTAAACAAACTGAATAAATTTTGTCATATTGCAATGCCGCCAATAAGACGCAGTAATTTAGGTCGAAGAACTCGCAATGCTACAAGAATTGAATGAAACAGAGAATGAAAAGGAATGGAATGTGAAACGAAATGGAATAGAACGGGTGGAATTTCTTTTTTTTTTTTTGTTTTAACACATTTCTTTTGTTTTTAAACACACCAATGGAACAAAATGGAATTGAACAAGGAACGAGTGGAATTGAATGGAGCAGAGAATGAAAAGAAATAGAATGTGGAACTAAATAGAATAGAACGGGTGAAATCTTTTTTAAACATTTTTTTTTTTAACAATCAAAATGGAATGGAATAGGAAATGAAAAGGAATGGAATGTGGAACGAAATGGAATAGAAAGGGGGACGAATGGTAACATATTTGGTTGACGAAAAATTTACTGGTCAATTGTATGTCGCCTGTGCTCGTGTCGAAAAACATTCAGCTTTCCTATTGCTTTCGTGTAATATTTTGGTTACCCTGTAAATAAATATTTCAATAAATTTTCAATTGTCAAAGTTTGCATTTATATTTCTTAGAAAACAAAACAGGAAAAAATTTTAGAATGAAATAAATTTGGTAAGATCTAGTCTATGTTTTGGAGACACAATTTTGGAAGCTTTAATAATAAAACGAAATGGTCAAGAATAAGAAACAAGAAAAATCTTTTAGGAAAAATTTTCTCCATATTTTAAACCCTCCCACCAATATACGTTTTAAAGATGGATTTAAAACAAATGGAACATAGCTATAAAAAATGATGAAAAACTAATAAATTTGGCTTTTAAGTATACAATTAAACTTCTTAATAATTTTGAATTGTTTTGGTATTATTCCACTTTGTGCAAAATTTTTGTGCCATTATATTTTTTTAATAAAAAGTTTGTCATTATTCAATTGTTAATACTACTAAAAATAAAACTAAATAACGATATCTATAGGGTCCATTAACTATTTTTTATTATCATATAGTTGATATATACTAATTTTTTTATATTTAAAAAACTTAGTTATCATCAACTAAATCAGTTCAACTATATATTAGTTAGGGGTATTTCACCTATTAGATAGTTGAAATATTCGTTACAATCAACTAAGAAATATTTTGGGTGTACATAAATAAAATCTACAAATAAACGAAATTTATAAAAAAGATCGTTATGCAAAAAACCGCTAAACTATTTATAAAAAAAAACTATAAACAATTTATTTTTAAATTTGCACAAAATAGTTGCATTTATCTATTAAATTACTGAAAAAATTCTAAATTATTTTTTGGTATACTTTTATACCGGCACCGCGGTTTAAAAATGGTTTTGGCAAATTTAGCCGATGGTAGCGGTCCAAATTAGCTCAATTTTGTTTAGCATATTCTCATAGTATAGTGCTGATATATTCGGTTACTTTTCAGTACTCGATACTACTCAATACTTTTAACGGCTTTTAAATTTGAAATTGTTTTAAATTTTTTAATAAAATCTTTTTAAAATGTTTACGTTGATTCAATATTTAAATTTATAAACACATTTTTAAACTCTTTTACCAACTATTCATTACATTTCTCATTTTTTGTTTTAACATATCGTCAACCGGCCTGGAAAATGTCACATGTGTTTTTTAATAGATATTCAGGAGAGCGAAAAAACTGTTACAAAATCTACTTTTAAGATATTTTATTGGCATCATATGCCTTAATGATGATTTTACGAAATGAGGTCGTGAATCATTAAGGCATATGATGCCAATAAAATATTTTAAAAGTAGATTTTGTAACAGTTTTTTCGCTCTCCTGAATATCTATTAAAAAACACATGTGACATTTTGCAATCCAGTCGACGATATATTTTTAAATATTTTACTTTTAATTTTTGTTAGCAGAGTTATAGTTTTGTGAACAATATTTTAGCGTAGTCACAGTTTTGAGGTAAATATTTTAGCGGAGTCAAATTTTAACATCTTTTTACCGTCAAAAATGCAACTCTCAAAATATCGAGTAGTAGTTTTAAGTATCGAGTATCCAAAAAAAAAAGACAAATACTCGATACCCACTACTCATATTTTTACCAGCACTACTATAGTATACTTGACAATACGCAATCATTGAGTGCTGATTTTAAAATCAATTGTTTGAGTCCAATAGTTAAGGCGATTAAAACTTCGGGACTTCCTAATGTACATACATTTTTTGATGCCAAACAAAATAATAACTTAGAAATCTGACATATTTTTATAACATATAAATATATATATATATTTTTTTTTCCATTAACTTTAATTTTTTTAACAAGTTTCAGTGGTAAATCTTCTACTGATATGCTTCTCAAATATCTCACACCTACTTAATACTATTTTTTGTTTATTGTGCATGATTTTTGATTAATTTTTTTCTGCTATTTAATCAATGGTTAGGGATTTCTTTGTTGTCTGTGGTTATGGTTGGTATTTTTTTTATTAGATAAAATATGTTTTTTGCTGCAACTAAATAAATGATGTTATAAAAAGGAATTAAATTAAATATGTTCAAGTCTTTTTACAAAAATTTTCCTATTTCTAAATTTGAATAAGGGTAGTAAATTTTTGAATATAATATAAAATTTTATGTGATTTTAAAACATCACATTTTAATTGCATTCTCAGGTCATTTGTTTTTTATTTACTCTGCGTTAAAACCAATATAAATCAAAAGACTTAAGAAACAAACATAAGAAAAAAAAAACCTAAATCCTGCTATAATTTACAAAAACAAATTATGACAATTAGCAGAAATTATTTAGAAATAAATTGTATAAATAAAAAAATGTATAATTTTTTGAAGGTAAATCAAACAAGGCAAATTATTATTGACTCTTATTATCGGTTGTAATGCAACTAGTTTGCCTATAATAAAACAAGTTTCTCCAGAAAAATCACAAAACCACAACTTCATTCAACAAATTTCTTAAACAAATATTATGTAAGCTAAATTTTTTATGATAAATATTATACAAATTGTTTTAACGCTTTTAATTTTTTTTTTAAATTTTATTATACTTCTTTTTTTGACAAAATGCAACACCCTAAAAACCGACAAAGTAATGTACAAAAAAATAATTATGTTTAAACTTCAACTTGAATAAATATTTAAACAATAGCATAAACAATAAAATTGAGAAAAAAAAATACAAGAAGCAAAAAACCACTACTAAACACTTAAATGCATTTAATAATTATGCAAAAATTACAAAAATAAACAGAAAAAAATATAAATAGAAAAAGAAACAAAAGATATATAAACACAAATCTTCCGGCTATAATTTACATGAAACCACTTTAGAGAAAAACCATAAAAACGCAAACGTTTATTAAAAAAAATTAAATAAATACAAACAATTTTTAGTAGGGACTAATTTTTGAAATGCCCTACATTGTAGCTACACTCATAGAGATAAATCTGTAAAAATAGCAAAAAAGTTACTAAAATTATGCTGCAAAAGAAACTGCTAAAAATAGCAGATTTCTTTTGCTAAATACTAGTAAAATAAGAACAGCAAAATTAAAACTGTTAAATTTATAGAATTTTAGTTATCTTTAAGTTAACTTTTAGTTAATTGAAAATAACGAATTGTACTGCAGAATCTGCAGAAAATTTTGCAAAATATTAGTGGACTAAAAATAGAAATATATCTGCAAAATTTTTGCTAAGCTAAATTTAGTTGAATGTAAATAGCAGTCTATCCTACTAAAATCAGCAGAAATATTTGCTAAAAAAAATTGTAAACTGCTGTTTTAGAAAAGCTCGATTTTTATTTGCGTTTATTTTATTTTTACATTAACTTAAACAGTTGTTTTTGTTTGTTATTTTAAAAATTAAAAATTTCATTGAATTTCGTTGAATTTTAAAAATTTTTCTTTAGTTTATATTTGTTATTATTGATATATTTCTAGTATCCAAATAAAAATCATAAATTTGTATTGTATCTCTAATCTTAAGGACTGGAGAACCATTTGGAATTTTTACTTCAAATTTTAAATAATTACACATATTTTTGTAATCGAAAGAAAAAAAAATGTTCTTTGTTTTAATAAATAATACTTTTATAATACCAAAAGAATTAACAACAAAAGAACAGTAGTTTTCACACATTTTGTTAGGTGTTTTAAAATTGTTTTCAGTTAATTTTACGACATTGTTAGTTATTTTTAATGCATTTGTTAGTTATTTTTCATTTCAGTTAAAAATAACAACATTTTTAGTTATTTAAAAGGCAAATACCTTTATCGCCTTTTTAACTGCATATACCTTTGTTTTAACTGTAATTTTTGGTAGATTCTACAGACAAACTTTTGTGGGAGGAAATTTATTTTTTATTTTCTCTATCAACAAACAAAATAGACAAAATATGATCTTTCGGTATTAGAAATATTCAGTCAAAATTTTCTTTTAATAACAATCAGTTTTCATATAATAATTAATTTTGAAATTCTATTGTTTTTACCGAATTAAAAATAAACGATAAAATGCAATTGCTTTAATCTTATTTTTAATCCTTTTAATGTGCATATTCAGTAGATTTGAAGGTAAAAATATTGTGGATCTATCTCAGATATCTAATAACCAATTTTGCATACAAAAATGAGAAATGTAAACCTTCTTTATCGTTTTTCTCAATAAAGATTTTTATTGTATATGGGTCAAACCAATAATAAGCTGAAGATTTGATAAAAAAAAATGTTTCAGATAAGATTTTCGATTTAAATATATCCATGTTTCTAATACTCTCATAAAAGTGTAGGGCATACAAATCTAATTAATGAAATACTAAGAAAATAACTTTAAAATAAGCCATGCATAAAAATCATTGATCTTTTTTATTTTGCAAGCATTATTTTTTGTAGAAAGGTGACAAATATTTGCTTTGGCAAAAAAAACAACCTTTAAGTGGTAAAATTGTTATAACACTAATCTTAAAAAAACTTGTCTATAAACCCCACCAAAAAATCACATAAGCCTAAAAACTTGTGATCCAAAAAAAAAAAATCACTCAACATAAAATGTTTATTTATATTTTTTTTTACAAAAAGAGCATATGGTTCATCACCACATTACTCATTTCTTCTCCTTCTGGTTATACAAAATGTAAAATAAAGAAAAAAAAACTCACTCATTTTCATGTTCATGAGTTTTTTAAGTATATAAAGTGAGCAGTCATATAAAATTTCATGTCATTTTATAAATTACGGTTGTTACATTAAGAATTTAAAATTTATAAGACACAATTTTGTCTTAGTAGGGATAAATAAACAAAATAAATATAAACGAAAACGAAAGTGTTGTGCTTAATTTAATAAAAAATAATACATAAAATAAGAATTATATAAAAATGAAAGCCTTTGTTGTGGCCAGTGTTTGTTTATTCAGTGTTTTAAGTGTGGGTTTGGCACAATTTTCCAATGGTCGTGTTTTAGATCCACCCAATCCACAATTATGTGCTCAAAGAATTATACATGAAAAAACACCCGATGGCAAAGGGTGAGTTTTAAATATTAATTAATTAAAAATTTAAATAATTCCAAAAAATTAAATTTAATACAAAAGACAAATTAAAAAAAAACAAAGTTTTAAAAGATTATTTTAATAATTATATAAAAAAATCAAGAATGAAATTTAGAACAAATATATTTAAAGAAAATTTAATCGTTATAATAAGATTTCAAAAATCATAATTGCAAGCACGTATAATTTTAAAATTTGTATACATTAAATAAGCATTTTTTTCGTCAAAATATTTCAAACACAATTAACTTCTTTTAAGTTAGATAATTTTTTTAAAATACATTTTAAGAAGTTTTTATTAGAATATATAAAACCAAGTTATATATAGTTTTTTAATTCTATGTGATAAACTTGGCCTAAATTAAGGAATTTTGATATAAAAAAAATGTTACAAAATAGTTATGATATTGATATGTCGTTTGATTGAAATTCAAATTACAAATTTTTCACCTTTATAAAGTACTAAATTTTAATATTTCAGGATCTAGTTATTGTTCTTGGCCATTTTTCCAAATAAAATAAAAAGAAATATCTTACAGTTAGTCAATATTACTGACAATGTTTTAAAATACTCGTACCAACCGAATAAATTTTGAATTTTATATTTGAATTTTTGTCGTCCAGCATTAGTGGTTGTAAAAATTCCTACCAAGCCGTTCGTTCTGATTGGTATATTTTTAAGAAAATTGTCAATGATATTGATCCGGTGTGACACTCTTTCGGCAAAATATACATTTAAAAATTAAATCTCCTATTTGTTTTTTTTTTTAGTTATTTCTTCTCTTGGCGCGATCCTGCCTTAAAGGGTGTTGAAGAGGATTGGTTGAGTGCTAGAAATTATTGCCGTAGACGTTGTATGGACTCTGTTTCTTTAGAAACTAGCTTGGAAAATGAATGGATTAAACAACGTGTTGTCGGTGAAAATGTAAGTAAATTTTTTTAATCGATTACTTCGAAATATATATGTATAAATAAAAAAAAATTAATCGACTGAAGAAACGAATGTTTGGTAAGATTTTACTGTCTGAAAAAATAAATTAAGGGTGGATGTGAACTGGCTAAATAAAATCTAAACTAAATTCAGGTTTTCAAATTTCGATGAAACTTGAAAAAGTTTGAAACAAATTTTAAAAGAAATACTAAACCCTTTTTTTAATTTGTATTTAATTTAGAATTTATTTGGCCTCCTGGCACAGGGCCTAAATTAATAAATTAACCCCTAAATTCATAAACGCTTTGTAAAATTATAGGAGGTTTATTGAACAAATTTTGTATGAAAATGACGTTTTGTAAACCTGCTATAACTTTACAAAGCATTTATGAATTGAAGGGTAAATTAATAAATGATTTTTTACAAAATGAACGAACATTTTTTTTAACAATGTCGAAAAGTTTTATTTTTTTAAAGTTTTACTTTTTATAAATTAAACGTAAATTTCATTAAACCGAATTTTTAATGGTGATATCAAAGTTAAAAAGACGACAAAGTGGTTTTTACAGAGTTTTTAGAATTACTTCTGAACAACTTCCCAAAAGTCACTTAAGTATTGCTTCTAAAGCACAATTGCTCCAAAAGTGATCTTAAAAAGTGGTTTTGGTATCATGTGGTATTTCCAAACAGTTAATCGTTCGATTCCTGGCGGGACCAATATTTTTTATTTTTTCTTTAAATTTTTTTTTATTTTATTATTTTTTTTTTTTTAATATTTATAACATACATTTGCAATATTATGTCCAATATAATGGCACAGTATTTTTGTCGTTTTGCCACACACCATACAATAAATTGCAACATATGTATATGTAACAAAAGATCGCCACAATATTTTATGCAATATATGATTTCAACATAATCTCAAAATTAATACAAACATAAACAGCTCAAAATTAAAATTGCACAGTGTTGCCAATAGATTATGCAATATTTCAAGTTGTCCAATAAAAATCAAAAGTGTTTTGATTCACTACATAATATTGCTCAACCTTCAATTTTATACATACACGGACAATATGATTGTACCACTTGGAAAGTTGTGCCATAATATTGCAAATATATGGCCCGCTTTACACTTGTTTAATAAGTACTTTTATTGAAGAGAATAAAGTACAATATCTCGCAATGACAAAATGGTGGTTTTATGCCAGTCAACTTTTATATCAAAGAATAGCTCAGGGGTAGAGAGAGTAGACTAGCAATCATAAGGTCGCATGTTCGATACCCGGTGGCGGCAATAAAAAACTTTTGTAAAATAAAAAAAAAATTTTTTTTTGTTTCGGCATCTATTTTTTGCTGGGTAGTTGACAAATTTTTGCTACAAAAATTTTAAACAACAAACAAATTGGTAAAATCTAGTGTTTTTTACAGTTGATATTTTTTTTTTTTTAATTATGAAAAATTTTTGGCGTTTATTGGTACGATATAAATTTATTCAGAGTAGTGGCCATTGTTAGGTATGACCTTTCCCATCTTTCTGGCAGCGTATGGATTCTGCGCCAAAAGAACTACTCATTTTTTGTCATTATGGAATATTACGGCTTCATGTATGAGCGATTATTCCGGGCATTTTTCCGCTAATTCTCGCTTCAACCGAATCAATTGTGCACGATACAGGTCCCCTGTGATCGTCTGACCCAATTTCAGCAGCTCATAATAGATGGGACCCTTCTGGTCCCACCAAATAACGAATATTCCTTGGCGTCATGGATATTCGGCTTTGGTATTGATTTGGCCTTTAAAATAACTAAAACTTTTGTTATTTTTAATAATAACTAACAAATGCATTAAAAATAACTAACAATGTCGTAAAATTAACTGACAAATTTTTACTACAAAAATTTTAAAACAACTGACAAAATCGGTAAAAACTACTGTTTTTTACAGTTAATATTTTGGTATTATAAAACTATATTTTAATAAAAAAAACAATTTTTTTCTTTCGAATTCAAAAATATGTGTAATTACTTCAGCCTATTTAAAATTTTAAGTAAAAATTTTAAACGGTTCACCAGTTATTATGCTTTTAGGCATTGGAGACAGAATACAAGTTTCTGATTTTTATTTGCAAACCAGGAATATATCAATAATAACAAATATAAACCAAACAAGAATTTTTAAACTTCAAAAAAATTCAACAAATTTTTTTATTTTTTAAATAACTAACAAAAACAACTATTTACTGTAAAATAACTGTTTTGGTAGTTGTTTATTATGATATTAAAAAAACTGTTTTAAACAACTGTTAAGAAATTACGGTACTTTTCGTTAGTTGTTTTTTTTTATTTTAAGAGAAAAAACACTCAGGGAATTCTTGCTATTAATTAACGTGTTGCTTCCTTTGGAAAGGGAATAGAGAAGAAGTGAAAGCTGGTGAAAAGTGAAGGGCTTCAAATATGGCAACACTCTAATTGCGCAAGATGTTGAATTTTAGAACAGTTGTTGCGCGCCATCTAATGGTGAGTTGGCGAACTTTGTTGAAGCTTTTTAGTTCATAGCCCTGTTATATTATTTTACTTCGGTGGGGTTAAGTTCTATTGGAACAACGAAAGAGGACGCTGCGATATGTATGAGGGATAGAAAAAACTCATATATATTATTATTTTTCATAAATTGATTTTGCCTTGGTTGGGGATCGAACCCGCAACCTCACATGTAACAGTCGTCATAGCAGTTGTTTTGCATTTTTCTATAGAAAAACGACTGTAATTACTGTTAAAAACAACAACTACTGATTACTAAACAATACAAAATTATAAATCTTTGAAATCTTACACAAAAAATTATAGGTTTATGGAACAAAATTTGTATAAAAAATTTATTTTGTAAACCCCTTCTAACTTCATGAAGTGCTTAGATTTTTAAATGATTTAAACAAAAATTGCGAAAATTGTTTTTATATGAATAATTGCCAACAATGGGCCCAAATTTATTAATTTTGTTTCACAACGAAACTCCTAAAAACAAGAACTCCTGTAATTATAATACTGTATTTCTTTTTATCGGCCAAATCTCCAATTTACGAGATAAAAGGGGGTTGTTTTTTTACAAAAACAAAAGAAGCCACCCTAAATTTTATTATATATTTATTTTTTATAATATCTTTGCACTATCAATAAGTTCGCTAAATTCAAGTTCGTGTCTTAAGTCTTTTGGTTTCTGTTACATATTTCTATTATTACGCTTTTGTTTTGTTTGTTAAATCTTTTGTTTGATTTTTTTTATATTGGATTCACAAATAATTATCTTAAAAAAAATATAAAACATAAATTGATGACAGCAATCATAGAGCAATTTATTATAAAATTGTAGTATTACAATATATTAACTCATAAATATTGTCATATTAAAACTCAACATGCATTTTCATTCATAAAAATTTTATGTTATTTGATCATTAACTAAAATACGATTTGGAGCTTCAACTGACATACATACATATTTTTGCATTTTAAATACATAACAACCCAGTGTAGAAAATCAATACCAGATATGTGGTTATGTAACTATATACCTGGTAATGGTAACTAGTTACTTTTCTTATTACATTTCTTATTACCTTTGTAGGGCGATGTCGCGAAAAATAATGAGTTATGCTTACACATCAGCATATGAAAATTCTAAAAATATGTCGTTATCTATATGCTTACCAGTACTGACAAAAATAATGAGTTTAAAAATAGATTTTCAAAAAATAAAATTTATATTATAAAAAAATTTGATTTAAAAAATTTTTTTTTTAATAAAATTTTCTAGTGCGGGAATCGAACCTAGGGCTCAATATTGCCAGTCAATAGCTCTTCCATCTGAGCTATCTCGACATGTAATATTTGATAGATAAAAACATAATTGACCTGCTGCACACAAGTCAGCTTACTCGCCAACATACAAAAAATCAAAATATATGTGGTTACATACATATATCCTTACCAGTGTTGAAAAAATATTGAGTCTAAAAATAGATTTAAAAAAATTTACAGAAAAAACTATAAAAATACTTTCTATATGAAATAATGATAAAAATAAGTCATTATCAGTAACTCATTATTATATATTTTAAAATAATGCCGAAAGTAAATCGGTTTCATTACTGGTAGTCCAAAAAATAATGATATGTCATTACCGTTTCTACACTGGGAATATAAATAGTTAAAGCTATTACAAAAAAGTGTTACAAATTATGTCACACGTTTATTTCATTCAAAGAGATAGTGTTTAACATAATAATTGTAATGATTTTCTCAAGCAAAGTTAAACTTAGAGTTTATCTTTAATTATAGAGATTAAAAATCTTCAAGGTAATGGTTACAGTAAGGTACAATTTTTTTTTAGTTTTTAAGTTGTATTACTTGCCTTATAATATTCTCAAATTAAAACCAAAAACACTCTGCCACTTTTCTAAGTGTGATTATATAAATTCGCAATTAAAAAAAAATGTTGGTTAAAATAAATATCTTTTTTTTTTTCTATTAAAAAAAATATTCACTATTCATTAGTAAAAAAATTTGTATAAAATAAAATTTCCGGCAATTTATCATTAACATCTAAGGAAAAATTTATAAAAATATGTACATCTTATGTATGGAGGTAAATATGTCTAAACAAAATGGAAAGATTCATCCATTTATGTATGCCAAACTTCATCAGCCACACTTTTGTGTTATTGTTTAATGCAATTTTTTATATATACGTATTTCTTTTGTTGTTTTTTGGTAAAACCGGCAATTATTTTCCAACATTTTCTTTAATGTATTTGTAGCCTTAAGTTCAATGTAAAATTTCTTGTTTAATATTGATGAGATTTTTACGTGCATATAATTCCAAATACAGCCTCATTTATGCTTCATGCAACTATATTATGTAATTTTTGCTTCGTTTTTTGCATGTATAATATTTTTACCTCTTCTTTACTTTTTTTTCAATACACTGTAGTTAAAATGTTGAAAAAAAAATATTTTGTAATTCTGTATTATTTTTTTCCTGAACATTATTAAGAGAATTTTTTTAGTTTACTGTTGTACGCAAAACATGTTTTCTATTGAAATCGAAAGTGTATATTAAATATGTGTTACGCATAATTATGTTTGTGTTACTTGTGTTGATAAATGATTAATAAAGAATTAGAAAAAAAATTTGATTAAGGTTATTAACAAGGGGTGCGCTATTTTTTGTAATCTTGTATCGTCCTAACAAAAAAACGGAGTTGTTAAAATTTAAATTGAAAAAATACAACATTTGAGAATAGCACGGTACAACATTTTTACGTATGTTTAGTGTTCTATGTTTAAGTGTACTAACAGAGAGAAAACACAATAGAAAATCGTTATTAAAGTAAAATAAAAATTTTAACAACTCTGTTTTTTATTAGTATGATACAATAAATAGCACCCCTTGCGAACAACCTAATTGTTGTATTTGATGTATTGCACCATTTAAAATAGAGTTGCTAAAATTGTATTTTAAAAATAATTAAACGATACAACATTTATATCTACACTCATAGAAATAAATCCGTAAAAATAGCAGAAAAAGTTACTAAAAATTAGTTAAAAATGATGCTGCAGAAAAAACTGCTAAAATTAGCAGATTTTTTTTACTAAATACCGATATGGCCTATAGGCTAGGTTATTGTAATAAATAAAGAAATTAAAATTAAATTAAATACTATACCGAAAAAATACCTCAGTTGTTGGCTACTAAATTTTCAACTGCCCAGTGTAGAAACGGTAATGACATATCATTATTTTTTGGACTACCAGTAATGACACCCACTTACCTTCTTCATTATTTTAAAACATATAATAATGAGTTACTGATAATGACTTATTTTTATCATTATTTCAAATAGAAAATAATTTTATAGATTTTTTTGAAAATTTTTTGAAATCTATTTTTAGACTCCATATTTTTTAAACACTGGTAAGGATATATGTAACCACATATTTTTTGATTTTTTGTATGTTGGCGAGTAAGCTTACTTGTGTGCAGCAGGTCAATTATGTTTTTATCTATTAAATATTACATGTCGATATAGCTCAGATGGTAGAGCTATTGACTGGCAATCTGTAGACCCAGGTTCGATTCCCGCACCAGCAAATTTTGTTTAATAAAAAAAATAAAATAAAAACATTTTTTTTTATATAATTTATTTTTTTGAAAATCTATTTTTAGAGTCATTATTTTTGTCAGTACTGGTAAGCACATAGGTAAAGATATATTTTTTGATTTTTCATAACTTCGCCATATAAAGGTAACTAGTTACCATTACCAAGTATGTAGTTACATAACCAAATATCTGGTAATGATTTTCTACACTGGGTGAGTTTCAGGTGAAATACCCCTTACTGAGTCTCAGTTATTTAAATTAATTGAAAATAACTAATATTTTTGTTAATAATTTGAAAATAACCTTTGAATTCAGTTAATTACAACCGATTTGAAAGTATATAATAAAATTACCACACTCAAAAAAATAAGTTAGTAGAAAAATTAGTAAAACTTCTTGTATATCAAGTGTACTAGTTTTCAGCAATTTTTTTGCTGAAATTCCGTTTTCAGCAAAAATTTTAGTTATATTTTTTTAGCACTAAACTAATTTTGAACTATTGTTTTACTAATTTATTTTGCTACAAATATTGTGCTGATAACTGCATTCATAGCGTGGGCGACAACCAGATAGACAAGATGTAGATGTCGTAGCTTGTCTGGAAACGGAAATGACAAAAAAGAAAAACAACTCTACACATATTCTATATTTAAATTTTCAGCAAATAAATTAACTAAAGTAAAATTTCGCTACAAGTTTTTTGAGTTTTTTTCAGTCTACTAATATTCAGCAAAAAGTTTAGTGATTTTAGCAAGGATTTTTTTCATTTGCAGTCGACTAAGTGTTAGCAAAACTTTTGCTGAAGATTACTATTTTTTTGGTAAAAATCAGCTCGCTGATTTTCAGCAAATCTTTTGCTGAAATTACCAACTTTTTTGCAAGCACGCTCCTGACTAAAAATTTGCCGACACAGCAACATGTTTTGCTGACTTTACTGACTTTTTTTTTTGAGTGCATTTAAAATTTTTCTTATGCTTTTTGCGATATTTTAATTTACTTTTTAAACTTTATTTTTAACGCATACAACAAAATTAAAAATTGAATTCATGTCTTGATTTACCGTTTTTTGTATTTTTGTCCACAATGATTTCTAATTCCATGTGCATAAATCCACAATTGCACATGCAACATTTTTACTTGCGATCTATACAAAAATAAATCCCATTTACTAAATTTCATCAAATCTATAATCAAAACAAAAACTTACTATGCTCCAAAAATAATATAAACCCTTTTTTTGAAAATTAAATATCTTTGTATTTCCCATTGCTTGGAATTGTTTGTAATTGTATTGAAAAGTTCTTGACAATTTAAAATTTTCTTATTTGTATTTACAGGGTAACAGAAAACAAAATTTATTTGAATAAAACTTTGGTTGATATTAATTAATTCAGTTAATTTGAAATTTTTTGGTTTCAACTGAGTAATACATTAACTGAGCAACTGAGGAATTTTATCGGTGTAGTAATATGAGAACAGCAAAATAGCAAATTGTACTGTAAAATCTGCAGAAAATTTTGCTAAATATTTGCAGACTAAAAATAGCAAAAATAAACTGTAAAATCTACAAAAATTTTGCTATTTTTAAACAAAATTTAGTTGAATGCAAATATCAGTCTATTCTGCTAAAATCAGCAGAAATATTTGCTAAAAATTTGTAAACTGCTGTTTTCAAAAGGCTCGATTTTTTTTTAATGTAAATAAAAAACAAAAACAAACAAAAATTTGGTCATGTTTAAAGTGCTGCAATTTTAAGTCTGGCGACTATTTGTAGTTAAAAATAATGCAAGACTTAAGGAAATTTTATAGGATTTCCAAAAATATACAGTTTCTACAGAACCGCTCAGTACTGCCTAAATTTTACTATGTAATTTGGTAAAAGGTTGATATCGCTAATTTTTCGTTAAAAGCCACGCCCACTTAAAACAAGTGACAAAATGAAAAATAAACATTACGTTAAAATTATGTACAATTTTCTGAGCTATCTCCTTGCCTTTCGTGGCGAATTTAGCCACTATTTTGATCTTTAAAAATAAAGGCAACAACAATAAAATTAGAAAAAAACTTTAAGGGTCTTAAATTCGTGGCCACCACTGTACATACCCTACGGGAAATTTTAACAAACTGTCACCGAACTGGCCCCTTTATATGAAATAGACTGGTCACTTTTACATGGCGTTGTCATAGGAGGTGGAAATTGACCCCTTGTGACATGTCACAAGACAAATCCTAGGACAGGTTACTGAACTCTCAATTTCAGGGACCTGTCCTGGGATCTGTCTTCTGACATGTCACAAGGGGTCAATTTCCACCTCCTATGACAACGCCATGTAAAAGTGACCAGTCTATTTCATATAAAGGGGCCAGTTCGGTGACAGTTTGTTAAAATTTCCCGTAGGGTATGTATAGCACGATTTGTTTAATAGTGCTAACAAAGTGAAAATCCAAAAGAATATTTTCGTTAAAGTGAATTAAAAAATTTAACAACTCTGTTTTTTAATAGCATAATACAACATATATAAGAGTCAGCATGGTATGCCCTCAGAAATGTTTGTCGCTGGAATTTACTGAAATTGAGTTTATTGTTTGTAGTTTAATAAAAAAATTTTCAGTTAAAGGAAGTCAAATTTATTTTTCAAAGAAATATTTATTTTAACTGTTTTATACATTTGCTCAAAATAATTTGCTACCACTTACCCATTTTCTTAGTTTCATTTATTTTTCTCATTTGTTTAAAATGTTATACAAATTTACATGTTATAAAAATTTACCCAGAAATGTTACAGTTATAATAAATTTAAAATTTAGTTTACTGTCAGTTAAAAACAAAAATTCCTTTATTTTTTTATTTATTGTAAATTGTTTGTATACTCAAAAAAGTTTGTCGGTAGAATCTACTAAAAATTACAGTTAAACTAAAAGCGTATGCAGTTAAAAAGGCGACAAATGTATTTCCCTTTAAAATAATTAAAAATGCGGTTATTTTTAACTGCTGAAAAATAACTAACAATTGCGTTAAAAATAACTAACCACGTTGTAAAATTAACTGCCAAATTTTTAGAATAAAAATGTTAAAACGACTGACAAAATGGATAAAACTACTGTTTTTCACAGTCAATTCTTTTGTTATAATAAATATATATACATTTTAATAAAAAAACATTTTTTTTCTTCCGATTATAAAAATATGTGAATTACTTCAGCCCATTTAAAATTTCAAGTAAAAATTCCAAACAGTTCTCCAGTTATTATGCTATTATGCATCGGAGATACAATACAAATTTCAGATTTTTATTTTCAAACTAGGAATATATCAATAATAAGATATATTAACTAAATAAGAATTTTTAAAATTAAACTATTTTGTTTTTTTTTTAATAACTAAGAAACCCCATCGTTTACTGGGAAAATACTGTTTTTGTAGTTGTTTATTATGATATTAAAAATAACTGCTTTAAACAACTGTTACGAACTTACAGTACTTTTCGTTAGTGGTTTTCTTAAATAACTATCATAACCGTTGTTTTTCATTTTCCATAGAAAAACAACTGTAATTACAGTTAAAAACAACAACTACTGATTACTACACCGAAAAAATTTCTCAGTTACTATCTACTAAATTTTCAACTGAGTCTCAGGTGAAATACCCCTTACTGAGCTTCAGTTGATCGATTTAATTAAATTTAACTAACTTTATTTCCAAAATTTTACTGACGGAGATTTCAGTTACTAGCAACAAATTGTTAACTAAAATGAATCATTTTTTTTTGGTAGCTAATAACCAATTAAAAAACGCTAATAGGAAGTGCAAGGATGTGTATTTGGCTATCAGTTAAATACATACACTCTTTATTTATAATATTGTAAAAACCAAGAAAAGTACAAATTACTTCACAAATAATTCCTTCATTTTAATCTCTTTATCATCCCGAATTCAAGAATTTTTAAACCAGCAGCAGTTGTAAATCTTCCTGTTCAAAGCCTTGATTGCTGATAATTATCTTGCTCCAAATGTTGTTTATACATATCTTATTGAGTTTGAGGCACAATAATTTGTTTAAATTTATATTTCTTGAATTTATTTTATTTTTGACAGTTTTTATTACAAAATTATTAGTTATTAATAAATCAACTAACACAAAAAGTATTGATTTTTAACTTAAAGAAAAGTTAATGATAATTAGTTTAGTTATTTTAAAATATTTTAATTTCACCTGATTTCCTAACTGAGCTACTGAGGAATTTTATCGGTGTACAAAAATAACTGTCATGTAGTAACTGTCAAACTTTTTTGAGTGTATTAGTTAATTCTGACTCTTTTGATTATAAAAAAAAAAACATATATTCAAGTTTGCCATTTTAGCTATTTGCCGGCTAGATCTAGCGTTTTTTTTTATCTAGCTATAAAAAACCGCTAGATTGCATCTAGCCGGAAGATTTAGCTATTAAATTTTCTTCCTGGCTATTTTAAGCCATTTTTTGGACTTGGAGTTTTTTTATAGTGGGATATTTTGCAGATAAACCCAGCGTTTTTTTCAACAAGCCATAAAAACTATTTAGGTTGCATCTAGGCGGCATATTGTTTCTTCTGTTAGTTTTTATCAGGGGCTTTTTAATTTTTTTTAATCTACATATACACAAAAAAATCGTTGCCAATTATTTACGAGTACTTCATCTAATGAAATGTTGTCGCATAAATTATTCAAAAAATGAGAAAGAAAAAAATACACCCAGGAAAAAGATTGGTTGGAATTCGATCAAAACCATTAAAATGAATTTGCCAGGAGTTGCCTACAATTGAATACTGCACCAAAAATATTTTACTAGGTATTAAAAATAGGGAAAATGAACTAAAAAACTATCATTTTAACAAATTATTGGTATCTCCAATCAATTTTAAAATTAGTATCAGTTTAGTAATTCTATGCAGTAGAAGCAGCCATTTATTTAGTGAATATACAAGAAAATTGAGGTTACCTATAACCTTTATTACAAAAATTTCAATATTCGAAAGTAATAACTACAAATACGGGTATCCTAATCAAATATGACCTTAAAGTCGAGTTTCTGTAAAACCAACCGAATTGTGGATTGTATTAATAACACACAACTATTGATTGGTATTGGTAAAGCCCCGTTCACATTATCACACAAGTGCTTATACTTTTCATCACGCAAGTATGACAAAAAATAGGCTGAAATTGTCTGGTTGTCAAAAAGTATAAAAGAAAATATTTTTAGTGTTCAGACTGTTATCGACACATACAACAAATAAATTACAACAGTTATTGTTTCTTCTATTATTGCTTTTTTCACCATTAGTTGTTTTTATTCTTTGTTTACATTTATTTGTGAATAACACAACACTTGTGTTGAGACAAGTGGTAACTTTATGAAATATTTCCAAAAATAAATCTTGTCGAAAAAGTGTGACCGCTTTTTAAAATGTGTGCACCCATTTTGACATGTGTGTAACGAACAGTGTTCACACTATTATACATTTTCGTTATACAACACATTTCTGACATGTATAACACACTTGTGTGATAATCTAAACGGGGCTTAAACAAGTTTTTTTTTACTATATTTGTTTTCCAAATTCAAAATTAGACTTTAAAATTAATAAGTATTTGTGGTGTAGTCGGTAGAGAGTTGGCCTAGTACGCCGGATTTCCGAGTTCGAATCCCGGAAAAGACAAAAATTTATATGTTTTTTTAAATTAAAATAAAATATTCATATGTATAAACAGTAAATATGGCTAAGAAAATTACAAGCAGTTGTGGTGCAGTGGGTAAGAGTGTGAACTATTAACCTGAATGGGTTCAATACCAGAAAATTCAAAAAAAGTTTTTTAATTTCAATAAAATTTTGTGGAACATTATAATATTTATGTGGAACGTAATATTGAATTAGACAACCAAATATTGGCTTTCACAACGAAAAATATAATTTAATATACAGATAGTTGTCGTACCCACACGAATTCGAATGGTAAGAAATTCGGTGGTCACAACTGGGACTGTTTTCTGGGTGTAGGCAAAGTTTTACTATTAGTTAAGCGGGGTTTACATTATACGTTGGGCCATTAACAATAAACAAATTAACCTAAAGTTTGAGCTAACTTAGAGTTACAGATGTCAAATTACATACAAATTTGAATTTTTTACCTTTCAGTTTGTGTTAACTTTAGGTTATTTGTTTATTGTTAATAGGGGGCATAAGTCATACACGCAGAAAAAACCAGGGGGAATATTACCTAAGAGCTATGTAATTATACAACTACATAATTTTCAAGTTAGTTTTACAAAGTTCTAGTAAAATATGCACATTTTTTTGTAAAATATATACAATCCTTGCTAAATATATACATGTGTAGCGGAAAATATCTGAAAAATTACATATATTTTGCTAGAAAATTGTAAATCTTACTTCGAACTTATGTAGTTGTATAATTACTAGGGTTTATGTCCCGGGAATTCCCGGGACGGGATTCCCGGGAATCCCGCCCTTTTTTCAATCCCGCAATCCCGGGAATTTTGTGCGGGATTTCCCGGGATTTTTTTTATCCTTTTACAGAAGTTTTAGCTAATATATTACAATTTTGTAAGCATTATTTAAATTTTAAGCATTAATTTTTTTAAATTAATTGAAATAAAATATACATTTAAAATTAAAAAGTAAGATTTAAGATTCAATAAATAGAATTTAGTATTAAAAAAAGTACTATTTAGGCCGAGTTTTTTTTATATCAGTTGAGTTTAGTTTAGTTAAACCGAAAAAAACGTGTTCGGAAAAACGTGTTCTTTAAAATTATGACCTTTCTCCAAATAAAATAATATATACATTTCAACATCAGTATTTCGGTTCTAAATACATATCTCCAAACTTTTAATTAATATACGTAAGTACTTTTTTACTTCAAGTAATTTTATTTAAATTTAATTGATTTAAATTGATAATTTCAAATATATTTTTTAAATTTTATTTATTTTTCAAATAATGCATAAAATGTTTTTTTTTATTTTTTTGGGTTTTTTTTTTGTATGTTAGTTTAAAATGCAACTATGAAAATTAAATAATTTATTTTTAAGTAGTTGTGGCATAAAAATTTGCAATTCAAAAAATAGCAATTGAAGTTAAAAAAACTATTCAGGTCCTGTGCAAGGCGGCTAAATAAATTCTACACTAAATACAAATTCAAAAAAGGGTTTTAAACTTCTTTGAACATTTTTTAAAAACTTTTTAAAATATTATAGAAATTTTAGAAACCTGAATTTAGTTTCGATTTTATTTAGCCAGTTCGCACATTCCCTTAATAATATTTTAGTTTATATTTTTATAAAAAGATTTAGGCGAATTTCCTAAAAAAAAATTTTGTAAAAAATACTCAAAATACTTGAAAAAAAATAATTCTGGACGAATAGATCTGAAAATATACATAGAAACAAAATATCTAGAAATATAAATATTTTGGCTTCATTTTTAAGAAATATTTATGCAAAATCGATCTTAGTTCTAACTATAAAACTGGCCCTAAATACCGTTTTTTATCGTAATACATAATCCAGGGGCGAATTACGGCATTCATGAACGAGCGAAATTGTTCGAAATCCGTCTTTTCAATGTGTACATACGTAAAAACTAACAATGATAACACCATATTTTAATTTTATATCCAATCTAGGGCAGATTTGTAGAATCCCTGGCTCAAAAAACTTTATCCAAGTGCTTAATTTTTCGAAATCAAAAATTAATTTCAAACGAAAAATTTCGATCACGAATGCCGCAATTCGACCCCAGGGCTGAAATTTTAAATTCGTGTAAGGCACAAAATGAATTGGTCCAGAATTTCATATAAGAAACGACTAAAAATATTCTTTTAAATCTCTCTAAAAGTTCATTATAATAAATTTGTCATTTCCCTCCCATTAACAATTCCAATATATCGTGAAGGAATGGATGAAAAAATACACATGTCTTTTAATTTGTTTTAATTTAATTTCTTTCAATTTTTCTAAATCAATTCGTTTCTCATTTGAAAAGAGATTAAAATTAAAACGGCCTTCCATAAAAATATATTACCTAATATTAATTCGCGACTTAAACTGTTAAACGAATTGATTAAGAAAAAGTGGCTATTTTATATTTAGCTCTTTTTCAGAATATATTAAGTAGATTTTCTCATGGGTACAACCAAAAAATGGACTTTGTCCGACGGTATTTTGATAGAAATTGAGTTTTTCAACTACAACATGTGTCGGATTTATTTATTTTCGAACGAGCGGGAATTCCCGGGATCCCGGGAAATTCTAGAAAAAATCCCGCTGTCCCGGGAAATGAAAAAGTCCGGGAAAAGAAAAACCCTAATAATTACATAGCACTTAGATAAAGTTCCACCTGATTTTTTTCTGCGTGTAGGATCTGTCAAAAAAGTGATGGCCAAAATCCAATAGTGTAAACACATTTTGTCTGATACGTACAGAAAATTCGATTGGAATTTTGATAGTCAGGTTGTTTTTGAAATATGTCATAAAATTATGAAAATCCGATAGTAACAGCTGTTTTCATCTGAATGAATTTGATGGTGTAAACACGTATACAGGATTTTTTTGACAGTCACATCATTTCGTGGGATTTTTATTTTGATTTGTAAGACGTGAAATCAGATGAAAAATCAGATAATTTAAACTCCGCATTAGTAGTGGCAGAGATTGCTCCTAATTACTTGGCAAAGATTTGTTTGTGTGTATATATAAACGACGACAAAATTGAAGAGATTAAAAAGGAGATAAAAGGAATGAAAGGAATGAGTTTTCAGTTGGAAGTCTATATATTATACAAATATATATTCTAAAAAAAATTTAACCTTAACCTCAAACGAAAACTTCTTCTGTCATTTGTTTTCCATTGCTATTTGTTTTTTTTTTATTTTTCCGCAACATTTTCCAATAATACGAATATAAGTATTTTCTATTGTATGTTATTTTAGACGTGTTAGTTTCTGAACACTTTTTGTAAAAAAAAAAGTTCTTAATTGCGACTCTGGTTTCATAAACATTGCAATTGTAAAAGCACAGATTTAACAAAAATCAACATAGAAATTCTGGACTAATATAATTTAACCCCTAAATTCATAAACGCTTTTTAAAATTATAGGAGGTTTATTGAACAAATTTTATATGAAAATGACGTTTTGTAAACCTGCTATAACTTTACAAAGCATTTATGAATTGAGGGGTAAAATTTTAGTTATTACATTAAAAGCCAAAGACTTTTTTAAAGGAAATGAAAATTGAGTAATTTTTAAGTAATAGGCTACCTTAAATTAATAAATTTTTAAATAAATAACAAACTTTTTTGGATTGTTAAATATTTAGCGATTTCTAGCGATTTTTATTTTGTAATCTAGCTTTTTTTTATATCCTAGAGTTGGCAACCTTGCATATATTGTGTAGGCTGTGATTGACAAAACTTCAGTTTGCCCTACTCATCGCTGTGCCGACCGTGGTATATCTCGTTAAAAGTTGATGCGACGAGTCAAAGCCTGTATAGAGGGTTGCCGGTTTAATTCCTGGTCATGGCATATACAAGAAAGTTTTATATAGAGACAATTTAAAATATTTTGATAAATTTACACATAAGGACTGGTTTTGAAAAAATTGATTACCTACACAGTACAACAAAATAAGAAAATTTTGATGTATCGGGATTGCGACATATCATTTCTAATAGACTTTGGGACGCAAATCACGAATATGGCACTAGAATTTTAAAGTTAGCTTTAGTTTAAGAAATATTTGCAAAAACGTTTTTGTAGGAAAATTAAATTTTTTAAGAAACTTTTTGCAAAAAAATATAAAATTGAAAGTAAAAACGCTATTTTTTTTCAAAATTTGAAAATGATGAAATATGCCCTTTAATTTGATATATTGCACGTTTAAACAACTGCGATAATATTACCTATATATGCATTTAAAATTGAAATTTCTCTTTTTTCACGATTTCGTTAATAAATAATCTGCGATGAAAGGAATATCTAATATTTGAATTTGAATTTGTACCTTTAGTAAACATCTCATGTTACTTAATTTATCAAAAAAATTTCGCATTTTCTATTTCAATTTAAAGTTAATATTGACTGAACCTGAAAAAGACTGATTTTCTTAATACCTAAAAATTAAGGAGTCTGTAACAAATCTTAAAATATAAAACCCAGATAAAGCCATTCAGAAATATTAAACATATATTTTCCAATCAATTTCAATAAAATTTTAGATAATTGAAGTGCTAATTTTGAAAAAATAATGATTTTAAAATATGCATGTTCAAAAATGTACTTTATTTCCTTTTGCCATAGTAAATTCATATAAAATTTATTTGAAATAAAACAGATGTAAAATGTGTATATCAGATTAAATTTTCTGCAAATGTTGATGCAGAAGTTGTGATTCTTTTGATAAAAAGAATTTAGTGGAATATGAATTTACGTCATATGTAAAGATTTTTCAAATCCGATTAAGGGATTTTACTAGATTTGCAAAATAGGAAAATAAGTGAAGTTATCACTTTAATTGCAGTTATAACCTAGATCCTTTATCTAATCAAAATAAATTGATATGTTTCCAAAAGCCCAAAGTCTATATTTTTAAACCATATTAAAAATTATCCATGTCAGGTGTATGAATGAATAAATAAGAAATTTTAACATTAAAACTGTTTTTTTGCTCAAAGTTAAATTTGCAAATATTTCAAAAACTAGAGCTAATTTTGAAATTTGGTGTTCAAAATCGTGATGTTCGTCCTAAAATCTATCAGAATTGATATGTCGCATGCCCGATGCATTTTTAGTGTTGTACTTACTGTGTTATTATTAAATTATATATAAATTTTAATTACCTTTATTTTACAAAATTATTTAATTTTTCTGGTACCCTTTCGATTAACGCTTTTATGGTATTATGGTGTCTCGGAGTGGCGAAAAAAGTGTAAACGCAATTTTACACTTGCATCGAAATCTCAAGATTTCGATATCCACCACTGTGGAAAAACAATAAAGAATAGCTTATAGGCGACAGATTTTTAGAGAATGTATTTATTAGAGCTAACTATGTGTGCTTTATTCAAAATTTAACATTTTGAAGCTTTCCTTCACCGTTTTGTTAGAGTGGTGAATATCAAAATTTCGAGATTTCGATGCAAGTGTAAACGTAACCATAGGTAGGTGTAGTATTATACATGATGCGTTTCTTAAATCGGACTTAATTATAAATAAATTCAGTGATAAAAACCCCTCTTTTAACAACTAATATTATTATTTCCCTCAAAAAATTGCGTTTAGATTTCGGTATTCACAACTGTGAAAACACAAGGAAGAAAAGCTAATAGACTTTAATTTTTTAGAGAATTTGTTAATTAAAGTTAATTATGTGTGCTTTATTCAAAATTGAACATCTACATGCTTCAACTTAATTCTTTTTTTGAAGTGGTGAATATCGAAATCTCGGGATTTTTATTAAAGTGTAAACGCGACTTATAGGGCTTAAACTTTTTTTTTTTGATTAAATTTAACTACCAACAAAATTTGAGATATAAAATAAATATTTTTAAATATGCAGCAACACAAATGACAATGTAAAAAAATACAATAAATTCAACGTAAAACCACAACAGCAAAAAAAAAAAGGCGAAAAAATACCTTAGTAAATTTATGGAATATTTATTATATTTATACAAAAATATACCTAAAGTTGGAATATGACTATAGCAAACACACTTAAGAGAAAGTGTTGTCTGTTAATGATATTGTAAAGTATTTATTGTTGAAATAAAATATTATAGACCACCGTTATTGTTATTGCTATTTACATTGTTGGTGTTGTTGTTCTCATACAAAGGTGGGGTTAATGTTTAAATGTTCATGTTTGTTTCATTTGTTTATTAATAAAATCTACAAAACCAACATAAATTACACGAAAAAAGTGATGACAATTTATGGTGTATTTGTAGGCACGATTTTCTGCTTAATGTATCGCTGATGTTTTTTATAAATATGTCTAGCAGTTAACAACGAAGGCGTTTATGCTGAATTTTATTTGGTAACAATAGTTCCCGTTTAGTTAAAAATACAGTAATGTTTAAATTTTTGTTTGTTATTTTTTTAAGTAGTGTCGATAACTTTTCTTTTTTTTTTGTATGCATTTTTTTTTGGTTTGATTATAGAAAATATTTAAATTATGAATATTTTTGTTGTTTTTATGCTGGTACCAATTGGTGTCAGCTTTTATTTATACCGTACTTAACTTTTTTTTGTAATAATGAGTTTAAATAAAAGCAATAGTAAAACAAAATAAACCGAACAACCCAAAAAGTGGTAAAATGGTTAATGACATGCTTATCTGACTATGAAGTGTTAAATTGTTAAATTTCCTGCAAAAAAAATTGTGCTTGCAAATAAAATAAATGAGATTTTGTGGGAAGTCTTTAATAACTCATAAACAATTTAATAACTTTTTTAAATCAGTGGCAAATTGTTAATAAAGAGTTTATGAACAAATCATTCGCTTAGATTTAGAGAGGGACAAAAAAGTGTTTTTATCACTAGTTAAGTATGTAATATTATTTAACTCTTGGGAGTTTTTGTAATTTTTCTATACTCCAGATACTCATAGGTTTTTTTTTCCCACAGTCGAGAATTTGGAAAAGTTTTTAAATAAACAAGAGCTGTCTTAAAACAAAAGCCTAAACCACATAAACGCAGTGTCGATGCGACGTTTTGTCGATAAAGCAGTTTTTGTATCTTCTCTATTTGTAACTCCCGAGAAATTAGAAAAGTTTCTAAATAAATAAGAGCTGTTTCTAAACAAAACGCAATAAGATTTTTTTAAATATTAAATAGTTTTCGCGAAATTCAAGAACAAAGTTTGACAGCATTGCCACTGTCCACTGGCATTTTCACTATGTGGTTTGGGCTAAAATTCATTCACAACTTTTTAAAAATAGTGAATAGTTTTCGCGAAATTCAAGAAACAAATTTGACAGCACTGCTGCAGTTCGCTAGCACTGTGAGTATCTGAATTGAGCTAGTGGCAGTGCTGTCGTCATATAAGTAGGTTTTTGATTAAATTCAGCATCAACACAGCTATTGTTTATTTAGAAAATTTTCTATCGGCAGGGACAAATAAAGAAAATACCTGCTTTATCGACAAAACGTCGTACTGCGGCAAAACACTGTCCCCAATGCGTTTATCTGGTTTAGTTGCGTGTTTTATTAAGTCCTTTGTTTTGACAGATTTTTATAAAAGCCCGTTACAAAAATATTTTGTTTGCAAGTAGATTTTAAATTAAAGTTTGTTTCTTAAGTCTTTTGTTTTAAAGTATTATTTTGTTAAACGTTTGTTTCATAAGTCTTTTGGTTCCAAATTATAATTTTCATTAAAACGCTCCTTTTTAACAACTAATATATTAAGCCTTTCCTATGTTAATAATTATGTTTATTCTTCCAGGTAAAATACATTTGGACTTCTGGTCGTCAATGTGATTTCAAAGGTTGTGAACGTGCTGATTTACAACCCACCAATATTAATGGTTGGTTCTGGACCGCTACTTTACAAAAACTTGCCCCCACCTCTGAACGCAACCAGGGCGATTGGTCTCCTACTGGTGGTATTGGTCTTCCACAACCCGATAATCGTGAATTCAAACAAAATGGTGCTCCCGAAAACTGTTTGGGTCTTTTAAATCAATTCTACAATGACGGTGTCAACTGGCATGATGTTGCTTGTCATCACAAGAAACCTTTTGTGTGTGAAGAAAATGATGCTTTGTTGAAATATGTTCGTTACACTAATCCTCAATTACGTATTTAAGCTAATTAAATGTAAAAAAAAAAAAAATTATTTGTCTTTGTGGTAAACACGTTTTCATCCACACATCTTTTAGAAACCAAAAATATTTAAATTGTTTCTTTGTAAATTTCTTTATAATTTTTTAACAAAAATTCTTTGCTATCTTCATGATTTTTGTTTCTTTTTGAAAACTGCCTTAAATATGCATGTATTTCTTTATTGTTGAAATGAATATTTTATTTATGTACTTCTTCCACTAAGCTGTCCCTATTCATTTTTTAGTTTAGTTATTAATTTTTTTGTATTAATTTATGTTAAATAAAAAACAACCAAAAGAAAAAAATACTAAAAACGAAAAAGGTGTTTTACTTTATTCGCTGTTCTTTTATTAAACGAGTTTATGCAAACTAAAGCCAGATTCACAATGCTGCACACAAAAAATTATTAGCAATTATCTAATTAAAGATTTGTTTAAAATAAAATATATTTTTTTAAACAAATATTTAATTGAATCATTTAAATATTTGAATTGTATTAAACGTTTTTAAGCTAATTTGGCAAAAAAAAAAAAAGTATGTATAATTGGTTTAATAACGAACAATTTAACAATCTACTAAAGTAGGGCCGAGCCTAAAATAAGCATTTCATAAATTTTGGAAAATAAAAATCTCTGTTGAAACCAAAAATATTGAGTTTTCATTTATTTAAAGGCTTTTCCACCCAAAAATATGTGGAAAATAAAAATTTGTAGCCAACAAATTAAAAAACCTGGAACAATTGCACCTTTTTCATTAAATTTTCTCAAATTGGTGTACAAATAAAATAAAAAATAATTTAATCAAAATAGTGATGTTGATTTCATCAGAACATATTTGTCGTTCGAATACATTCAATATTCGTACTATTATACTATCTTTAAAATATGATTACAATTATTACAACTTAGTTATGCATAAACATTGACGGAATTCACAGTTCGTACTATATTAAGTACTAAATTAGCAATTGTTGTAAATTTGTCATTTTTCTATGGGTTAAACTTCAAAAATCAAGGGTGTTGCCAGAAGAAATCGAAAAATTAACAAACTATGTTTTTAATAAAAGTTTAATAAGGAAAATTAATACTTTAACAATTATATTCTTTAACACAAATTAAGAAAAGTTTATGCATTCGAGCCTAAATTTCTATTGCAAAACTGTGGTAAATAAAAATGTAAACAAAAATTGGTCATTCAAACAATTTAGACCAAGTTTTTGAGATACGGTTTATCTTAAAACCTGATGTAGTTCAAAACTGGAATGCTGCTTTAGATATGTGGATTATATTGTTTTATTTCAATTAAGATCAAAATTTAGAATAAAAAAGATCGTTGATAGAATTCGTGTTCGGTTTAACTAAATCAGGTTTCTTACGCTGTTATAAAAAAACTTCTTAATTTAGCTTTAAATCATCAATTTGCTAAAGCATTCGTTATCTCTATTAAACCTTTATTAAAAAATTGTATTCAAAAACATACAATAAAAGTTTATTAATTTTGTTTTTAATTCTGGCAACACTTTGTATATTCTGTCTTTTTATTGTTAGTGATACATGAATTTTGTGAACGATTGACTCGGTAATTGTAGTTAAATATATTGTTTTGTAAATTTTGGAAATTAAAATGTTTTTTTATACAAACCAAAACATATTAAAAAACGATTTTTAAAGATTACTGAGAAGTAATAATGGGAACAAATTGTGTAAAAGAATTTTTTATATTACGAATACTCGATGGTTTTATTATAAATGCATCACTATTTTAATGAATTTGTTTTTATTTTTATGCAAATTTGGGAAAATTTTCGAAAAACGAGTTTAGTCTTGAAATTTTTGCATTTTTTTTGTTTTGGTTGGATACAAAATATTGTATTCTATCTATTCTTGGGTGGATGACTCTTAAACAATTCATTTAATCATTGTAAATTCACGTTTTTTAGTTTTTTTACAGTAGTTTTCTTTTTTCAAACTTTATCAAACAGATATTTTAGGCTATACCCTGCTTTAAGCATTTAATAAATTTTTCTTTATTAATCATTTGTGAATATTCTTTTTGCCAAATTAGCCTAAAAATCTGTAATTAGGCTTTTTTAAAGTTTTTGAATAACACAGTTAATCTTTAAATAGATGATATGAACACTAATACGGCATTCACATATACGTGTTTAACTCGATTTGACGTGTTTAAGCGTTAAACATGTTTAAGTGAGATGTTTTACAGTACATTTTTCCTACCCTTAAACACGCTAATACGGCGTTCGCATATACGTGTTTAACTCGTTTTGACGTGTTTAAGCGTTAAACATGTTTAAGTGAGATGTTTTACAGTACATTTTTTCCTACCCTTAAACACGCTAAATTATCTTGTTTAATTTTTAAACACGATAAAATTGATATCAATTGGTGTTGAATGACAAGTTTGAAGCAGAAGAAGACACAACAAAAAAATAAAAAAATTAAAATTGAATAAAATAAACTAAATTTAAATAAAAACCAGTGTAAATGTGTTGTTTTCTTATTAAAGTGATAGATGAACAAAACAATTAATTAAACTTTGCTTCCGGTGAACGAAAAATCCAAAAACAGCCATGAAGTTGTCCCTTAACTAAAAATTGAAAAATCTGTTTCCGACTGGGGAGGATAATGTTATTTCATTTTTTATAGCAATTATAACGTTGGATAATGCCAAAAATTATTAATTATTGCCTCCGGCCGAAGAAAAAACTACTTTTTGGGAAATTTTGTAAAATTTTTGTTTTTTTCACAATTGTTAAGGAACATCTGTTCGAGATGTTTAACTTAAACACTTCATTTTTAAGTGTGATTTGATATGTTTAACTTTTACATAAACGTGTTTAACAATCGTACTGTGAACGTAGTATAACATTCTAAAATCTTGGCGTTAAAAATATGATACATTAGGTGTGTTTGGTTACTTTTCCAGTAAAGTCCAGTAAAAATTACTCAGTAACAAATATACAGAGAGTAAGGCAAAATTTACTCTCAAAAAGAAAAATATCTAAAAATGTACGCAAACAGAAAAATTGTAAGAATTAATAAAATACTGCTGCTAACTTCTTTCCTAAAAATATCGCTAAATCAAACTAAAAAATCACTAAAAAATATCTAAATTATAAAAAACTTAAAAAAGCGATGGGCGCTGTGGTGTAATGGTTAGCGCGTTGGACTGTTACACGTGAGGTTGCGGGTTCGAGCCCCAACCAAGGCAACATTAATTTATGAAAAATAGTAATATGTATGAGTTTTTTCTATCCCTCATACATATCGCAGCGTCCTCCTTCGGTGTTCCCATAGCACTTAACCCCACCGAAGTAAAATAATATAACAGGGCTATGAACTAAAAGCTTCAACAAAGTTCGCCAACTTACCATCAGATGGCGTGCAACAACTGTTCTAAAATTCAACATCTCGCGCAATTACAGTGTTGCCATATTTGAAGCCCTTCATCTTTCACCACCTTTCACTTCTTCTCTATCCCATTTCCAAAGGAAGCAACACGTTAATTAGTAGGAAGAATTTCCTGAGTGTTGCTTCTCTTTATAAAAAAAAAAAAAAAAAAAAAAAAAAAATCGCTAAATTTCTCGAACTTTTCAGGTTCTGTTGAAAAATTTCACAAAAAAAAGCTATATTTTTCAAACTTCTTAAAACTTTCTTAAAAAATTATCGATATATCGCCAAACTTTTAAGTTTTCCATTAAAATTTAGCGATAAATCGCTGAATAATAATGATTCAAAAATTCTGTCAAGGAAATAAATGTAAAAAAATGCTAAGAAAATGTCAAGACTGTCTTAAAAAGAAAAATCGCTAGTTTTTCCGCTAATAGCTAAATTATATTTTATCCCGCTAAACGAGTTGAAATATCGCTAGATTTGCCTAGAAAATAGCTAAATTGGCAACAGTTATTAAAATAACTGATTGCGAAATAAACATATTCATATTATTGGATTAATAAATAAAACCTAATAAAATGATCACTTACTTACTTCTTCCATTGTGAATAAGCTTATATTTAAATATTTTTTATTTTTAATAAAAATTATTTAGACAAATATTTTGTTTCTTCAATTATATGTTTTTTTTCTTACAAATTCTTACTAGCAAAAATTCATCCAGTAAAAACTTGTAAGTTCTCTGGTATTGAACAGTCACTTTACTCTCTATTTTTCCTCTCTCCTTACTGAGTAATTGTGTAAACAAACACCTTCCAGTAAAAACTTGTACAAATTTGTACGAATTTGTACAAATTTTCGGGTACGCAAACACACTTATTAACTTGTAGACAAAAAAAAATTGGAAGTAATTCTTTAAAACTACTTCTTTCGCTGCTTCACAAGTATCCGTTAGTGTATTTTTACTGATTTTTTAGAAGTAATTCTAAACAACTTCAAAAAATTACTTCTTTCATTGCTTCGAAAGAATCGGTTAGTATATTTTTATAGCTTCTTTAGAATTACTTTCTGAACAACATCCAAAATATCACTTAAGTATTGCCTCTAAAGCATAATTGCTCTAAAAGTGATCCTAAAAAGTGATTTTGGTATCATTTGGCATTTCTAAACAGATGATCGGGAATTAAATTTCTGGAGGGACCAATATTTTTTAAATTTTTTCAAATTTTTTTTTTATTTATTTTTTTTTAATATATTTGGTTAGAAAATTTAGTTTTAATATACATATATTTAGTTTTAATATTTATAATTAATTTGTTTAAACTCAATATTTTTTTTTAATTTCTCAATTTTTAAAAATATACAAAATAGAAATGATGAATATACAGATGAAATGATGAAAAATTGCTTTTTATGCGCTTATGAAAATAGTACTGAAAACAATACTGAATTGCAGTGCACCTTTTGCACTTGTTTAAAAAGTACTTTTATTGAAGAGAATAAAGCACAATATCTCCCAATGACAAAGTGGTGTTTTTATGCCAGTCAACTTTTTTATCAAATAATAGCTCAACTATTGTTGCAACTAGGTCTCAGGTAGAGACCTAGTTGCAACAATAGTTGTTCGTGTTCTTTTATTTGAACTTTAAAAACGTGACTTTTTAACAATTTCGAACGCTTACGACTGCGGGAATCTGTCGCTTGTTATCGCCACTAGTGTTATTAATACTAGTTAAACTATATTCATTATTGGAACTGCAATTATCTAATAAACTTAAATTTGGCAGATAATTATCATCATCATAGTCTAATTCAACTTCCGCTTCATGATCCTGCTCATTTTCAAGTTCATGTTCGATACCATTATAGTCTTCTGCTATAGATTCTAAAGCTTGTGGTCGATTTATGTCTTCATGATGTACAATATTGGCCACCATATGATGAATATTAAAATCATCACCACTGTTTTCTTGATCAGTTTTTGTATCAAAATTAACAGCAACTGATGGCATATTTCCTGATTTACAACTTAACTGTACGGCACCAGTGTTATCATCATCTCGCTCTCCATTTAAATTTAATGCACTTAGAACTGGTAAATCATGATGTTCACCATTGTCATGTTGTTGTAACTGATCTTCTAAAGATTTACTGTATAAAACTGTGGGTAGATGCTTTTCACTGATACTACACTGTTCAGAGTTTTCAACATGAGAAATTTTTTCTGAAGTATTTTGAAATATAGAAAGTTTTGGTATAGATTTATTATAAACAATTGAATAATTCATCGATGTATTTGAATTCATTAGAATTGTCAAATTTGGTATTCCATTTGTTGAGGATGTAGTAATTGCCATTGGCGACGTTAATACATGTTCAATATTATGTAGATGTGGTTGTTGTTGGTCGATACAATTTGGATTGGCAGTTTGTTGTAATT
Source organism: Leucophora obtusa (assembly GCA_949987735.1). Taxonomy (NCBI): domain Eukaryota; kingdom Metazoa; phylum Arthropoda; class Insecta; order Diptera; family Anthomyiidae; genus Leucophora; species Leucophora obtusa. The sequence continues at coordinate 347,588,019 of OX465295.1, read as the reverse complement.
GATTTAGTTGCTGTTGTTTTAATATTTTTGCTGAATTTTGTGATATATGTGGTGGTTTTGACGTCATAGTTGGCACTTCTGTATTATTTTCTTTTATATTTGGTAATTTTTTATCTATTAACTCATGATATTTGGTATAAAAGTCGATGTTAATATCATTATTAACATTTGCTTCTAAATCGCCAGTATCCGGATAAAAAAGATCACCATTAATCGCTTCATTTATGTCATTGAACATATTATCTACATCAAATTCATATTCTGCGGCAGGTCCCGTTAAGGGTCGTGCAGGTTTAGGTTCTGTAAATGTTGAAAAAAAAAAAAGAAATATAACATTCAATTGATTTTATGTGCTATTTAGAATTTTATATTTAAATAAATGTAAGATACACTGGTCAACAAAAAAACACTTTGTATGTAACATGCAAACTTTTGTCTAGTCATGTTTAGAACAAGGATAAGGAGCGTTCAGACTGAGCGGTTAGTGATCAGGTCGTTCAGCAGATATTTGTAGAACTTTTGACTATCAAATTGTATCTGCCGAATGCACCCATTGCTACGTGTTGATAGATAAAATAGTAAATGCTAAACTCAAATAAAAAATTCTGTAAAACTTAAAGAAAAAACTGTAATTTTACAGAAAAATTAACTAATATCCAGCCAGCAGATTTTACTATAAGTCTCTGAAGACATCAAAGTTGCAAATTTAAGTTAAAACTTAAAATGTGAAAAAAATAACACTTTTGCAAATTCCATATATGTACTTCATGACTGCTCTAATGTATGTACATTAGGATGTCCCTTAAAATAACAATTTGTCGATTTTCGTTCTTACACCCCCAGTTTTATTGGAACTGGTCCCAAATAGAAGAAATCGATTTTTTTTTTGGAAAACGTTAACCCGTGCCGAAAGTTGGACGAAAATGGCCCATTTTGGGAAAAAGTGTATTACTATTAAAAATTTCCAAAATTCAAAATTTTGAAAAAAATTATTTTTTGTTTCATTTATTCATTAAATATAGCCAAAATGATTCAAATATGGAACTTTGACTTCATCGGATATCATTAACCCACTTTAGCCTGGAATCCAAAATGACCCACAAATTTAATAAAAATGCAGAAACTTTTTTTAAAATTAATTTTAAAGATTTTTTTCAAATGCTCAATTTGGAGATGTCGATTGCTATTTGTACCACATAATAGTTGATATTAAAGTAAAAAAAAAATAAATTGGAAAAATGATAATTCGAGTTTGTGTTTGGAGCAACTGCTTTCCAGGACATTTTACAAAAAATTCTTATTTTGTCAAAAATTTAACAAAATTTGAATGTTTTCATCAAATATTACATAGTTTTCGCAAAAATATCACTTAAATTTAGTTAGACTATAATTATCTTTACGTCTGTTTAAAAAATCTTTAACCCTTAGTGGACTGGGGTCAGAAAAGACTTAATATTAATTATGACCACGAGATTGTAAAGCCATTAATTGATAAAATAATAATAATTGTTTTATGTAACGTGAGCCATATGGGGTTAATTTTTATAATTTTGGCCAAAAACGACCCACTAGAAAATTTACAGAATAACAGCTTTCATAATTTTCGGAAAAATATCACTTTGAATGAATAAAAGAAAAAATTTTCACTTGATAAAAATATTCCATAAAAAAAACAAATTTTTGACTCTTTTGTATGGAGATATTTATGATTGAAACGTCAAACTTACATATCATAACCTAACGAGTTCACACGTGTTTCAGATTTTTTTGAAATTCGTTTAGAATTTTGCAAATTTATTATATTTTTCACGGTGCTCTGGACCAAATTTTGATAAAAATTTAGAGCTACACCAATTCAATAAAAAAATTTATGAAATTTTTTGTAGGTTTATTACACTATGCGACAGTCAAAATCGGGATGGGATGAAACCAACGGGAAATGTTATATCGGTCAAAAACAAGTTATACGTGTCCCGGCGTTTCGCTGGGTCACCCCTAGGAATCGAGATATATCTTTTTTTTGACATAACTTGAGAACCACTAGTCCGATTTTGCTCAAACAATTTTAAAAAATTAAAAATTACAATTCCTTTAATCTGTTCATATAACGTTTTTCTATATACTCAACAGTTTTGCCGGTAAAAACAAATGTTTGTTACCGCTACCATAAAAATCAATAACCTTTTGTTTATTACTTTTTTTAATATTTTAGGCAAAAAATATTTTTTTCTCATACATTTATTTTTACCGGCAAAACTGTTGAGTATATAGAAAAACGTTATATGAACAGATTAAAGGAATTGTAATTTTTAATTTTTTTTAAATTGTTTGAGCAAAATCGGACTAGTGGTTCTCGAGTTATGTCAAAAAATATACCACCAAATGTCAAATCGATATATCTCGATTCCTAGGGGTGACCCAGCGAAACGCCGGGACACGTATAACTTCTTTTTTACCGATATAACTTTCCCCGGTAGTTTGAACCCTTCCCGATCACTGACCCCTACCATTTGTCTCACAGTGTTATTAAATAAAATATTTTAACGAAATATGCGTGTCTGTAGTTTTTATAAGAAAAGTCTAAATATAGGCTGACAATAAATAAAATTTTGTAATACGTTTTTTCGAGAAAAAAAAAGAAATTACGCAAACAAAAAGCGCGTGTTGGGTTTTTTTCTGGTAAGTTGCATTTTTTATCCTTACATCTACTAGAAACTGAATTTAAATTATTATTAAAATTTTATAAATTTTTTTTTTCCTGAAAAAAAGTTAATCCGCCAAAAAAAACGCGTGATAGATTTTTTCTGTTAAGTTGCATTTTTATCTTATATCAACTACACGCAGAAAAAAAACAGGTGGAACTTTATCTAAGTGCTATGTAATTATACAACTATATAAGTTCGAATTAAGTTTTGCAAATTTCTAGCAAAATATATGTAATTTTTCGGATATTTTTCACTACACATGTATATATTTTGCAAGGATTGTATATATTTTACAAAAAAATATGGATATTTTACTAGGACTTTGTAAAACTAACTTGAAAATTATGTAGTTGTATAATTACATAGCTCTTAGGTAATATTCCCCCTGTTTTTTTCTGTGTGTAGATACTGAATTCAAATGCAAATTGCAGTAACTCAAAAATTTAAACAAAATTTGGTCCATATTATCGTGCAAAGTAATTTGCAAAATTCCAAACTATATCCGTTTGGCGATGATTTACTTGTCAAAAGAAAAGTTTTGGTATCCATATTGCCCTATTTAGAACATATTGTTTCCACCATATTGAATTTCTGTCATCATCACTTAAATCACCTATAGATTATATGTAAGTTTGACATTTCAATCACAAATATCTCCGTACAAAAGAGTAAAAAATTTGTTTTTTTTATAGAATATCCCTGAAAATAGGACATGTCAGGATATGCTTGAACATGTTATATATACCGCTGGACGCGCCTCTATGATACCCATATTGAGTATGTCGTCTTCAGCTAAGATGCAAATTTCTTACAAAAACTAAAAAAATACCTTTTCTAAAAATGGTCCAGCTCGTGAGATCTCATTGCTAGACCCGAAATATTTTGGGAATCATTATAAAAAAAACCAAGGTTTATTTTAAGGGGGAACTTTTTTACTTTTTCTTCGTGAGTCGGTCTAATATACATATATAGAGTATTCAAAATAACGGTAACCGCATTCACCTCAGTTTTATTATATGGGTAAAGTTTAGAATAAGGATATAAGTCACAAATTATAGGGTTGATTCTAAAAAAGTCTTACCATTTAATAATTCAGCAACAAAATCTGCAGCCCGATATAATTTCGATTGTACTAATAAATACAGTACTACTCCCAATGTAGGCCTCTCATGTTTACGACCTGACGAACCCCATTCATCGAATAGAATTTGCGAAATTAATCTCGATTCACCGGGACGCAATATAGCACTCTGTATCAAGCGGATATTATCATTATTATATTTGCGTTCATAAACTGTAGTTCCCAAAGGAAATCTCTGCCAATCATCGGAAGCATTACCAAATGCTTGATTGTTAATTTCTTTCGGTATAATTTCCATTACATATTGCCAATTGTAGTTTTCCTCCAAGATAACAGCCAAATTGTACAAATCCTTAGCTTGAACATTTCTTAATTCTGTATTACGTGTATACGAAGACATTTCTTACTTTTTGCAATACTTGTTAGTAATTTAAAACTCAACGATACTATTTGATGTTAGAAAGCGAATTCCCTTTATTTACAAATTTTCTTTTCTTATATACTATTTTAAAATTAATATAATAATCTTTAAACTAAAACTAATAACTACCTGTTGATCGCACACATGTGTATGTGTATTACTTTTATAATAAGGAATACAAATGAACATGGGTTTTGTTACCTGTACTAATAAATGTTATCATAATCTCCATATTCAATTTGCAGCTGTAGATAATAAAGAAAATGATAGTAATGAGATTTAAATTAACTTAAGCTGCGCTTACATCTGCACCGAAATCCCGAGATTTCGATATTCACCACTCTGAAAAAACAGTAAAGGTATGCGTATAAACTTTAATTTTTTGGAAAATGTATTTATTAGAACTAAATATGTGTATTTTATTCAAAATTGCACATCTTTAAGGTTGCGTTTACACTTGCATCGAAATCCCGAAATTTCGCTATCCACCACTCTGAAAAAACAATGAAGAAAAGCATATATGTATATGTGCAACTTTTAATAAAGCACACATAGTTGGCTCTAATAAATACATTTTCGAAAAATGTAACGTTTATATGCTTTTCTTCATTGTTTTTTGAGAGTGGGTAAAGGGTTTTCGATGCAAGTGTAAACGCAACCTAAGCTTTCCTTCATTGCTTTTTCAGAGTGGTGAATATCGAAATCTCGAGATTTCGGTGCAGTTGTAAACGCAGCTTTAGCAAATGTCTATGGAAAGATATGTATACTCTAGAACTTTTTAAAACTCTATTGTTCAAGATTGAACATTCTGCCAGCCTTGAAAGATCTTAATCTTTCAAAACAAAAAGACAAATCAAATGAGGTAGCGCAACGGTAGTCGACAAATATTTAGCTGACATGTGACAGATTTTTAAGACTAACGGTATTTCAATTATAGCGGTAACAGTATTTTAAGGATAACGGAATTGCGGTAACAGTGAGGTTACAAGATCAAGATTTTGTTTCAAGTTGATAACACATACTGCTTGTCAAATTCAGTTGAACTTGAAGCTGTGACGTAGGCTGCATGCAACTTGATAGTCAATTTTGCTTTCAAGATGCCGTCGTCAAGGAAAGAACTAAAAATGCTCGCCTCTGTGGGCTGTTTCCGCACTGTAGGCTTTTCGAAAAGACTTTATTTTTTTCTTGACATATTCCATAGACATTTTCATGTCAGCAGAAATTGATTTTTTATTTATTTTTATTTTTAAATCATTTTGTCGATATACCGAAATATTCACATTCCGTATTTTATCAATCGTGTTTTATTACGGCACAATATTTGTAAAAAGAAAAACAAATTTTCAAGAAATTGATTAGCTGTTTTAAACTTGACCGTCAAGTTTTCTCAAAACTTGAAAGCAAAAATTGATATCAAGTTGCTGTTCAATTTTTAAAATGTGAGTGTGTTAGTAAAAAAATGTGAGTGTATTGAAACTTGAAAGGCAAAAATTGATCGTGTAACCCCAATGTAATGCGGCCTATAGACTACTCAGGTTACTTGCACAATAATGAGTTTGTGCAGGTCAGTTGAACAGTGTGACTTGATATATTTTTAGACTTGAGTAAAAACAAAACGATTTTGATTTTTACGCAATATTTTAGAACTTGTGCAAGTCATTTCCCCAGTGTATGCTGAAATTAGCACAGTTCAGCAGTAATTTTTGAAGAGTGAACATCATAAATACGGATAAAAAAATTAAAAATATGAATAAATGTAAAGTAAATGTAGTAGCTTTAATTAACCATATAAGGCCCTAAGGGCTCGGTTATGTAATAGAAGAATTAAAAAAAAAAAAAAAATGTTAATATAAATTTATTAACATCACCAACGAATTTCAGGAGTGTAAAATAAAGCTTTTAAAGACTAATTTTGCATCATAGAAATAACAATCCGCTACATGTTTCTGCTGCTACGTGTGAATTAAAATGAATATTGCACAGTTTACTTGAATAGTGTGTAGCGAGTAAGGTGACTTGAATAAACTCGTTATTGTGCAAATGACTTGCATAGTCTATTTGCCGCATAATAACGGTATTTTAGTGGTAAAGGTAGTTAGTGGAAAGGGTTTTGAATCGATAACGGCATTTTAGTGCTATTACCTGCCGACCCTGATTTTTTATGATTATTTTTAAATAATTGAAAAATAAATTCACCGCTTCACAGCTTCTCAAACTATTCAGAATTGGAACTCAGATTGTTTTAGAGTTTAGCAAAGAATTATTTTATTTGTTTAAAAAACTTGATTGACAAAATAAACAATGAACAAAGTTAAGTACGATTTCGTTTCAATAAAATTCATAAGTAAATTTTCTAACATATTGTAAAGGCGACCAATGATTTTTAAAATTTTTTATCAAACTGGCATCTCTTTGAAAAAGCTGCTTGCTGTGAAACTGTGCCAAATAGCCTTTTTGACAGTAGATTGCTGTTTTTGTTTACATTTAAAGATTCAAGCTAATTTAGAACTTTTACTAAAATTTTCCAAATTTCTGGTAGTATTTGTACGTAAATCATGGACATAGGAGAATTATTATCCTTTAAAGTAAGTATTTGCTACAAATTTACAAAAACACGTCCTAATATTTTTCTACTTCGAAAGCCGGAGTCAACACCTAAACGTCCCCACGAGGATGATGATGATTATGGTTCACCGGAACGGCCTACTTCTCGTCAAGAAGAAAAATCAAGACGTATGAAACGTATTGCCCAGGCTAAAGAGTCTGCTGATTTTGCTAAACCTGAACAACCTACACTAAGTAGCGTGGCGGCCAATTTATTAGATCCTGAGTTGACAGATGAGGAACGTTTGAATATACTAAAATATGTAGAAAGTGAAGAAGCCGAAGGTGAGGTATTGGATGAACAAGGTTTAAAAAAATTGTTGTTGGTTTTCGAAAAGAAAAATTTAAAAAATCAAGAGTTAAGAATTAAATATACCGATAACGCGGCAAAATTTATGGACTCGGAATTGGAATTACATACTGTTATACAAGAATTAAAAGCAGTAGCTACGGTACCAGATTTATATACTGTGTTAGTAGATTTAAATGGTATACCAAGTATATTGGAATTATTAAATCATCCAAATACGGATATTGCAGTGGCTATAGTGGATTTGTTGCAAGAACTAACGGATGTTGATATATTGGGTAAGAAAAATTTCTTTTTAATGTATGGTCATAGAATATTTTTAAAATAGGAAGAGATTTTTGATTTCTTTAAAAGAATATGCCCCTTAAAGAGTCTTCTATAAGAGTTTAAAACTTTTTTTTAAAATATCTTTTAATATTTCCAAAGGTGAAAGTAGTGAAGGTGCTGATGTTCTTATTGAAGCTTTACGCAAACAACAAATCGCCGCCCTTTTGGTTCAAAATTTAGAACGTCTTAATGAACAAGTCAAAGAAGAGGCAGATGGTGTCCACAATACTTTATCGATTATAGAAAATCTAACAGAAATGAATAATGATGTAGTACGAGAAGCTGCCGAACAGGGTTTACTGAGCTGGATTTTAAAAAGGATTAAACAAAAGCCTCCCTATGATGCCAACAAACTCTATTGTAGTGAAATATTATCCATACTCATACAAACTAACAATGCAAACAAATTAATGTTGGGAGAAGTAGACGGTATCGACACATTGCTGCAACAATTAGCTTTTTATAAGAAACACGATCCTGCCTCTACAGAGGAACAAGAATATATGGAAAATCTATTTAATTGCATGTGTTCGGCTCTAATGGCTAAAGAGAATCGTGAACGCTTTTTAAAAGGTGAAGGTTTACAATTGATGAATTTAATGTTGAGAGAAAAGAAAATGTCTCGTAATGGCTCGTTAAAAGTACTCGACCATGCTATGTCTGGTCCAGATGGTCGTGATAATTGTAATAAATTTGTCGATATATTGGGATTACGTACAATATTTCCTTTATTTATGAAGACACCGAAGAAAAATAAACGTCTATTGTCGGCCGACGCTCATGAGGAACATGTGTGTGCTGTTATAGCCAGTATGTTGAGAAATTGTAAGGGAGCTCAACGTCAAAGGCTGCTGTCGAAATTTACCGAAAGTGACCATGAAAAGGTTGATCGTTTATTGGAATTACATTTGAAATATTTGGAAAAAGTTGAAGCGGTTGATAGAGAAATTGATGAACAGCCGAAGGTATAGGAAAATGAAATATATTAAAAAAAACTAATTTATTCAAATTTTAAATAGATTAACGTTTTTTTAAATCAATTGTGTTTGTAAATCAATAATTTAATTTAACCCTTTTCAGGATCATTCTGTAGATGAAGATGAAGAGTCCGAAAATAATTATATTAAACGTTTAACTGGTGGTTTATTTACTTTACAAATGATTGATTATATTATTTTGGAAATCAGTTCCACTACTGAATCCATTAAACAACGTGTTGTACAAATTCTTAATTTGAGAGGAGCGTCTATGAAAACTATACGCAATGTAATGAGAGGTTTGTAATCATCTTTCTTTTTTTTTTTTGAAAGATGTTAATTAAAATTACTTGTATTATTTGTTCATAGAATATGCTGGCAATTTAGGTGATGATGGTGATACTGACTGGAAAGATCAAGAGCAAACACATATTTTATCTTTAGTCGATCGTTTTTAATATCTTTCATACATTTTTTCATGAAAAATTGATTTAATTACAAATACATTTTATTAAAAACGAACATAATGGTTTTCTGTAGTTTTCGTTTTAATTTTTTTATATATAAGAAATATTATGTGCGTTCCCGTACGTTACCGCGGGTACCCACGGGAACCCAAAACAGCCCAAACAACAACAATGTACACGCAATTTTGAGTACGGGAACGCCTTTGGGCTAGTTTGGGTAACTTCGGTAAAGTACGGGAACAGACATATTGTTTTGTATGCAGGCGTAATGATAGGTGCATGTATGATTTCTAAAAGTGTATGGAATTTACATATTACTGAATGAATGTTTTCTTGTAAATAATATACTAACTTTACTAAACCATAACTTTAGTCTAAACCTTAAAAAATTGGTTCTCCAGCCGAAAACTGCTTCGACCAAGGTAATGACCCATGGAAAATGTGGACTATAAAAAATTGTGATTTATTTTAGTGTATCGCAGCGTCCTCTTTCGTTGTTCCAATAGCACTTAATCCCACCGAAGTAAAATAATATAACAGGGCTATGAACTAAAAAAGCTTCAACAAAGTTCGCCAACTACCATCAGATGGCGCGCAACAACTGTTCTAAAATTCAACATCTCGCGCAATTACAGTGTTGCCATATTTGAAGCCCTCCATCTTTCACCACCTTTTACTTCTTCTCTATCCCCTTTCCAAAAGAAGCAACACGTTAATTAATAGGAAGAATTTCCTGAGTGTTACTACTCTTTTAAAAAAAAAAACACCTGTAAAAAGGATCTGGTTAGGGCTCTATAGGAAGAATTTGGATATAGTCGGATTAATATGAATAACGGAACAAAAGTTTAAAAAAACGGTGCTGACCACTAGCTTTTTGGAGTTAAAAAGCAGATGTCCGTTTTTGCCGTTGTACTAAAAAAGTGGAAATCATCAGATGGCGCGCAACAACTGTTCTAAAATTCAACATCTCGCGCAATTACAATGTTGCCATATTTGAAGCCCTCCATCTTTCACCACCTTTTACTTCTTCTCTATCCCCTTTCCAAAAGAAGCAACACGTTAATTAATAGGAAGAATTTCCTGAGTGTTACTACTCTTTAAAAAAAAACAACTGTAAAAAGGATCTGGTTAGGGCTCTATAGGAAGAATTTGGATATAGTCGGATTAATATGAATAACGGAACAAAAGTTTAAAAAAACGGTGCTGACCACTACCTTTATGGAGTTAAAAAGCAGATGTCCGTTTTTGCAGTTGTGCTAAAAAAAGTGGAAATCGTTTGGGCCGTCTTAATCCATAAAAATGAGGTAGACACTATGGGAAATAAAACCTGGTAATTTGGGTTTTAAAAAGTTTCCCATAATTAAAATCATTTGAAAACTATAATTTTTAATGAGCACTCACTTTTTGGATCAACTGACTGTGTCGATAGCTTAAGGGGCAGCATTTCACACGTTAACTACACCTATCACTATTACCTAGTATTGGGGATACGAATTGTAAAATTTTTGCAAATTCTCTTTTAAAACTGACATTTCGTATCACCAATACTGGGAAATACTAGAAATGGATGGATGGAGATGGATAACGTGAGAATCAAGCGTAATGTAGAAAGGCCCCAATTGGTTTTTTGTCTTTAGAAAAGAAAAAATTACTGTTACTTTTTATACCCTACACCACTACGTGGAGAGGGTATAATAAGTTTGTGCTGATGTTTGTAACACCAAAAAATATTGGACCTAGACCCTCCTTATAGTATACCGATCGACTCAGATTCACTTTTTATTTCGATTTAGTTGGCTTTTAACCAGACTGGTGTACGGTATTATATAGTCGGCATGCCCGAATTAAACTTTTTACTCGTTTCTTATTCCATAATTCATTTTAATGCATTTTTTAAATGTTTTATTAGTATTTCATCTTACAGCATTATTGTTTTTTTCTTATTTCATTTTACTGAATTTTTGTTCGTTTTTTCTTTTTATTTCATGTTACTACATTCTCGTAAGACTTTACTTTCAACAAATTAGTAGTTAATTGGCAAGCCTGTAAAAATATAAAATAAACTTTAAATGTTATTATATAAAAAAATAGCAACAAACTAAACAAAGGATTTCTAAAAAATAATTTTTTTTTTACCAAAATTAAAGTCCCCCCAAAAACACAAGAAAAAGTCATAAGCAATTAATAAAATAATTTACTTCTTGCCGCCACTAATAAGAGAGCAAATAAAAATTAATACGGAGTTTTGGTTTTAACACATATTTTATGTTTTAAAATATGTAATTATTTTTTTAAATTAACGCTTAAAATAGAAAATAAAGAATAAATGGGCAAAGAACAATTTTAAAATGATACTTTGGAAGCAAAATAAATAAAAAAAAATGGGAAATAAAAAAAAATGGGAAATAAAAAAAACTAACTAAAATAAGCAAACTAACTATATATTTAGAAATTTACTAAAAACTTTTGGTGAGCAATAAAGTTTTGCAAAAAATGTTTCTTTTTTCGTTTATCGATTTAACAACACATATATTTATGTTTAAAAATCAGTGCATTTAATTTAAATATTTTATTAATGAAAAGTGCTAGAGAATTTTTTTTAAACTTTAGTTTATCTTTTTGTATATTTTTATATATTTTAAGCTTTTAAAGCTGCAATATCATTTTTGTATTAGTGTAACAATTTTTGCAAAACACTTTTATAGGAGGAGTAGGATGAATAACATGTAATTTTAACTAGAGTAGAGCAGATCTTATGGCATCTAGATTGGTTGTGATTTGTTTTTTATAATTATGGCTTAAAATGTTTTGTTAAAGATGGTATTTTTTTAAGTGTATAATAGCAGTATAAAGTTTAAAGAGAAAAATAAGAAAATCTCTACTTGGCGCTATCGGGAATTTCAAAACTGACATCCATTTTAACTTCACGGGCCAATTCAACAATCTTAGCCAAATGTACGGACAAATTGGCAGCTTCATCTAAATCATGACGAGGAATAATTCTTAAACCAGATTTTCTAATCAATTCACGAGCCTCGTTTACTTTGGTGCCCTAAAATTAAGAGATTTAATGAAAAATATTGTTTAAAGTTACTAAAGTTTACTAACCTGTAATCTAACAACAATGGGCATTTTCATGTTCAAATCCTTGGCAGCAGAAATAATACCTTCAGCAATAACATCACAACGCATAATACCACCGAAAATGTTAACCAAAATGCACATTACTTTGGGATCGGAGGTGATAATTTTAAAAGCTTCTTTCACAGCCTGGGCAGTGGCACCACCACCAACATCCAAGAAATTGGCTGGATCACCACCATACAATTTAATAATATCCATAGTGGCCATAGCCAAACCAGCACCATTGACCATGCAACCGATGGTACCATCCAAAGCAATGTAGTTCAAGTCATATTTAGCTGCCTCAACTTCTTTGGGATCTTCTTGAGTCCAATCACGCATGGCGAACAATTCCTTTTGACGAAATTCCGCATTGTCATCGAAACGGAATTTAGCATCAAGGGCAAAGACTGGAATTAAACACATAAACAATCTAATCAAAATTGAAAAATTAGGGATTTTTGCGACAGGCGTACATAGAGCAATTGAAATGAACAGAATAATTACATTAGATGTGCTTGTGCGGCAAGCTATCAACTTTAGCTAATGTCATTCTCATATAAATTTGACATTAGCCACCGCTTAGTGTAAAATCTCAACGTTACTAATGTCAAATTTTTATGGGAATGACATAAGCCAACGTTGATAGCTTGCCGCACAGACACAGCTATTATACATGAAAGAAGGAAAAGAGTTTAGGACCCAAATACAAATAAATTATATACAGGATAAACTCCCAATATCGGTTTAGACCCAAATACAAATAAATTATATACAGGATAAACTCCCAATATCGGCCATGATGGACGATATAGGAATTTGCCCGCTTTAAGGCGATATTCGCTAATAGGAAGTGAGTTATACTAAAAATATAACAAAACTTAAAATACGTTTTTTTTAGTTAAGTGTTTGTAACCGTCACATAGAATACTTTAGTTTCAGACTTTTTAAAAATAAGGATCCAAAGTCGGAATTCAGATATTTTCGAAATAAACCTGTTAGAGTATCGCATACATTTTTTCAATATTTTCCCCCATTAAAATCTGTTTTTTGTTACTTGATTTTCAATGTGAAAATTCTGTTCGAAGGCATTTTCGTTTCGAATCGAATTACAAAATAAACCCCCAGGTTTATTTCGAAAATGTCTGAATTCTGACTTTGGATCCTTATTTTTAAAAAGTCTAAACAAAAGTATTACTTGAATATTTTTTTGATGTTTCCAAATCGGAACACTGGGTTGTTAAGTATATTAATTTTTTATTTATACAATATTTATGGGTAATTTTATAAAGTTTTAGTAGGTTTTTGGAACAAATTTTGTAAGAAAAATTTGTTTTGTAAACCTCCTATAAATTTACAAAGTGTTTATGAATTAAAGCTTTAGTTTATTAAATTTATAAATGTCACATTTAATATGTGAAGAAAAAACCAAAGCATACAAATAAATTTTTATATAAATTTTATAAATTTTTCCTCAGGTGTAATTTGGACAACATATTTTTAATAGACAATTTAGTTTAAAATTAAAAAAAAATTATCTGGTTTGTGGGATTTTAAATTCTTCTTAAAAATGTTAAGAATAATTAAAACCTAAGCTTATTGTGGATGACATTAAAAAGAAATGTTAAATAGAACAAATAAAAGCGATTTAAAGCAAATAACAGCATTTGATAAAATGAATTGAATCATGGATTAATTCACTACTTACAGGCTTTTGAAGATCATCATATACAGACACAAGTATAAAGGGGTTGCAATGAAATAAAATGGATTATGAATTAAAAATACAATTTCGTTTTTGATAGCAAATGCTTTTAAAAAAATCAAAATGATTTTGAAAAAATCAAAATTATAAAAAAAAAACAAATTAAAAACCATTCAAAATTTTTTAAAAATATCAAAACTATTAATACCCAGGTGCATAAAAATTTTATTGATTTTTACAATAGTTATAAAGAAAATGTGATTATAAAACATCTAAAAAATGCTTATGCATTTGGGTATAAAAATTTAAAACTATAAAAAACAAAATGCAAAATGTGTATTGAATTTCGATTTAAATTTGAATTGAATTTTTTGATATTTTAAATTAAAAATTAAAAAAAAAAATATTTTACTTACAACCAGAAATAGCATCTTCAGCATAAGGATTAATTTCAATTAACAAAGCATCTTTCTCGAGGAATAACTTGTACATATTCAATAACATATCTACTGTTTCGCCATCATTCCCCAAACCGACTTTGTTAACAACTCGTAAAGCTTGTTCTTTGGTAAGACCTTGCTTAATATCAATGGGTTCATAGATTATGGCATCGGGATTTTCGGCAGCAACTTCTTCAATATTAACACCACCTTGAGAAGAAGCAATAACAACGGGACCCTTGAAAAAAAAAGAATAAAGTTATTAAAAATTTAGTTTCATAAATTAAGAAAAAACCTTACATTGAATGCTCTTTCCATCATAACAGCAAAATAAAATTCACGTCTGGGGAATTTACGTTCAGCAACCATAACTTTCTTACATAAACGACCAGCAGCACCAGTTTGTTTGGTTACTAAAAGCTGATTAACCATTTTACCAGCAATTTCTTCAGCTTCTTTAGGGCTTGCGTGGAAAAGTTTAGAATGAGGTAAAATTTAAATAAATTTGCAATTAAGTAAATTTTTATTTAAAACCTACTCATTGACTAGTCGGACACCACCTTTAAGACCATTCTTGAAGGCACCTTTACCACGACCACCAGCCAAAACTTGAGCTTTCAACACCAAGTTGTTGGTATTAAGTTTTGTGGCAATATCATTGGCTTCTTTACCGGATGAAGCAACTCCAAATCTAAAAATTAAAGTTAATTTGAATTAAATAAATAATTAATATGAATAATATGTTAAGTTATTCGTTTCTTAAAATTTGGATATGGTCCAATAGAAAAAGTTTTGTTGAACTTCGTAGAAATCGAATTTCCTCTTCTCAATGCTTTTATATTGAACATTTTAACTATCCCTGAAATTCATAAAATTGATTTAAAAATCTTCACACTTATTTAATCTAAAAAACTAAATTCGCACTAGACTTGTAAGAAATTGCCAAAAAAAAAAACAAAAAAAAAATCACTAATTAAACTAAACAAATAACAAATAGTATACATAAACTTTTTTAATATTGAAAACAAACTAACAAAAGATAAAGAAAACTGACCTTTGATCACTAAAAGCAAAGCATTCATTTAACAGATGACTAGTCTGACTTTTTGCTACATTTGAATTGTTTTTTGTTGCTATTTTTATAAAAGTAATTAAAACCAGAAACTATAGAAGTATAGTAATAAGAGGGTTATCAGAATATTAATTTAAAGCAAGGCAAACATTAATAAACTGCAATTTATTTAATTTATTGTAATTAGCATTACGTAAATTAAAATAAAATATAAAATTCAATACAAAATGATAAAATGTCATTTGTTTCAAATTTATTTTTATCAAAAGAAAGAAACATTAATTGCAGGAATTAAATATATGAAAATCACAAAACGTACTTAACAAGTTGTGAAAAATAATCTGTCGAAGGCATGTCCCTATTCGGATTTCTTTCTTGACAAAGTTTTTTATATCTCTAGAAATATTTGTTAGGTTAGATTACAAACTCAATGATAAGCTTTTGTTCTCGCCAAGTAGCCTTATCAGTAGTACTGACATTTTTGTTAAGATTATAATTTAGATAAATAGATAAATACGAATGTTTAAAAAAGTAGTATTGTTTTTTCTTTTGATAAATTTAAAAATTTTAAAACCTTTTTAAGAGTTTAACTGATAAGTAATTTATACTTTATGAGGCCTTTAAAAATATATCTTAATAACCGAAATATTCACACATTTATAACTACCCAGAAAAAAGAACATCCACCACATTTTTAAACATGACTTTTTCTCTTCATTCCAAACAAGAAAAAGCAAAAATAAAATACAACAACACCTAGAAAATTGCTATTACTGATTTATGTTGCAGCTCTCCAGCCGCATATATCTTGTTAAATATTTTACTAACACCAGTTAAAATTTTGTAAAAAAAAACGATTATGTACTCACTTTGGTGTTGCAATATTGGCTCCATTTAGAAGGGTATAGGAGACATGTTCTTGGACGTTTAAGTTACGCTTTTGTTGGGATTGGGCAGCAACAACAGAACCTAAAATCTGCAAAATATAAGAAATGAATACAAATTACAAAACAGCTGAAAATAAGCTATATTTGATTTATTAATTAAACTCGATTCTAAAAGGTAAATAAGATACAAGGTTATTTTATTAAAAAATAAAACAATCTGATGTACTATACAGCAGAAATTTAACACAAACCAATCACGAGATTAGCTAGAATGAATCATACGCCCGGTCTAAAAACAAATTCTAATACAGTGACGTCAAATATAGAACAGCAGAAATAGTATTAGCCGGTATTATTTGATAAGATTTTTTTAATGAAAATTCCAATTCTTCAAGTCTTTTATAAAGTACGAGGTTCATTTCACTATTGGCCCTCACCTTGATTTTAATCAATCACAACATTTGCAGCAGTTTGTATAGTAGTTTATACAACAAAACCTTCACTTTTCTTATACAAACTAAAACCTTCCCCTTGTCCAACACCAGACATCAAACAACTAATGATGTTGCTACAACAAAAACAACAACTAAATGAAAGTATATATAGTCGAAACAGCAACACGATAAATATATGCGAACAATTTTTTATGTTACGTCATAATTTATTTGCTAATTTGGATATATTTTTATCCCCCATTTTCTAATTAAAAGCCCCTTTATATACTTTCCCATACAAGTGGATCATAACTTATTCCAATGAAACTTGCCAATTATGTAAACAATTAATTTTAAATTTGCAACATTTTTTTCGTTTACTAGTTTTACCTTATGGCCAACTTTTTGATTGATAATTTCGGCTACCACACCGGTACGTGCTATTAAAGATGCCATTTATTTCGTTAAGATTCTATTTAATCGAAAAATATATAAACTAATTAATATTGCACGTACTATCAACACTAGCGATATGAATAAATTTTCCTAATCTTTTCGTTCCGTAGAAAACCTAAACGTCAAGAAGAATGATTATGGAATGCATTGTTGCCAACTTTCTTACTAATCTGTCAAATTTCTTAACAGAGTTGTATATTTTCGTTCCTAATATTTCTTAAATTCAATAGTACTAAAAGATACAACGCTGTTACTTGAAGTACACAGAAAAAAGCGCTCAAACTTTAAAATCGTCATGGTCGCGAACATATTCGTGGCCTAGCTGTTTTAAACGAAGAACATGATCGTGAACACGACGATTTTTGTTTGAAAACGGCGTTTTTTCTGTTATCATGGAAAATGTCAAGTTAGCAAGTTTGAAAGTTATCGAAGTATTGTATTCTCTAGCAACATCGCGGTTAAAATATTAGTTTTTTTTGTTGATGATTTGTGCAAAATTTAATATAAATAATTAAACAAAAAACATTAAAAAATGAGTGTTGAAAATCTTAAGGAGGAATTTAAACGTTGGAATCCGGTGGAAAATGATTATAAGAATACTGAATTTAATAGGTACAACATGGTCCCATGAAATTGATTCTGAATTTCAACCAGGACAACAAGCTTACAAAAATCGGAACAAATCTAATTTACGGGCATAGCTAAAAAAAACCGAATTTAGGGGTAAAATAGGTGAGTTCAGAAGTTGTCGGCGGTCTATATTTTCCGAATTATGGGTTTGGATATATCATTTAATTTGCCTAACCTCTAGTTTACGGGCATAACTCGGATTTTTTTCAAACTTTCACGGACGATATAACTTTCAATGCCGAGTTCAATGATGCATGTGTTTTTTTTTGTCGGCGACCCCCGGTTCTCGAGTTATGGACACACAAAGTTTGAATTTGAATTCTTTGTATATTCGCCATTTATATCGGAAAAACACAAAATATACATATATCGTTAAAAAGGCTATTGAAATACCATTAATTTGAGATATAATACTCCCGAATCCATTAAGCGACAAATCGTAAAAGTCTGTTTTTTATCCAAACTTTTTAGAAAAAACGCCCATTATCTCAATATTTCACCAATATAAAATACAAAATAACTTATTTAATTGTAGTTAAGGCTCTCAGCTTTAATTTAAGATATAATTTATACCTATAACCCTTAAAACACCGCATATATTAACTGTTAAATATCATATTAATTTTTTTATTTTTGTGCTTATATACATAAATAAATAAACGTCAAATTTTTAAAATAAATATATTAATTAACCCACTGCAAACCACAACTGCGAGTGCGCCGAAAATCGCGCAATTTTTTTTCTTTTTTTTTTTACAGATATGCCTGATTTTCGGCGCGCTCGTTTCGCTCACGAGATTGTTGATTGAAATATGTACGGATAAAAAAGCGAAAGCTACATAGGAGTACCCCCTAAGCCCGGTCAAATCCTATTACACAGAAAAGCTTTACTCAGCGAAACCACTAAACTGCCTACCACATAGGAAAAAACCCCTAAGCCCTGCCGGAGGCCGATTACACAAAAAAGTTTTGCACAGCGAAGCCACTAAACTGCCTATTACATAGGAAAAAACCCCCAAGCCCGGCCGTAGGCCGGTTACACGGAAAGACTTTACTCAGTGAAGCCACTAAACTGCCTATCACATAGGAAAAACCCCTAAGCCCTGCCGAATACACAGAAAAAATTTACTCAAATCAATTAAAAAAGTTCAAAATTGTGCAAAGTTCAAAAATAGAAAAATTAAATATCAAATTTAACTCTTAATATCTGCGCTGTTAGAAGGGTTATTTTATGCTATAATTGCTACGATATAAAAAAGTCTTTCTATGTTAAGTATAAAGCATTTCCTATTAAAATTTCAGTGTGGTTAACTTTATTATAAAAACGCTAAATTTAAAGAAATTTTTTTTTATGTATAAGGCTCTGTCATTTCAAGTATGACGACTATTTCTAGATAAAAATAATGCAGAAGTTAAGGAAATTTTTTAGGATTTCCAAAAATATATAGTTTGTATAGATCCGATAAGTACTCGCTAAATTTTACTCTGTAATTTGATAACAGATCGATATCGCTAATTTTTCATTGAAAGCCACGCCCACTTAAAACAAGTGTCAAAATAAAAAACAGACATTATGTTAAAATTCTGCACAATATTCTAAACCACATATTTGCCTCCCGGGGCGAATTTAGCCACTATTTTGATTTTTAAAAATAAAGGCAACGAAAAAATATTAGAATAAACTTGAATCGTTCCTATTAAATTTGCCACCACTGTATGTATACTAATAAAAATTAACCTATAAAAATAGCAGAATATCTACACCGATAAAATATGTCAGTTGTTCAGTTAAAGAATTTCTGAGTTAAACCTGAAAAAATTCAAATTAACTGAATTAATTGCTATCAACTAATGTTTCATTCAAATAAAAATTATTTCCTGTTACCCTGTTAATACAAATGACCAAATTTGAAATTGTCAATTATTAAAAAAAAAATTGTAATTGAAAACGGAAAAGATTTAATGAAATTTAGGTAATAGTATTAATTTTCTTCTCAATTATGTATACATTGAAATTATGTATACATACTCAAACTTTAAAGACCTTAAATAGTGATTTAAATTCTGAAAATGGAAATCTTTTTTATGTAATTAGAAAGCAACAATCACAATAAACACAAAATGTAACTTTTTCACAAGAAAAATAATAGTCTTGTGTATTAAATTTGCGTGCAAACAAAGTACACAATTTTCACGTAAAACTCATTGTGAAAAATTATTTTTTTTATATGGAGTAGGTATAAGAGTTTTTTTTCACGTGAAACTCAAAAAAAATACGGTGCTTAAATGTTAATAAATTTTAAAAAAGTTAATGTGAATAAATAATAAAATTTAAATATAAAAGTATCGCAAAAAAAAAAATTATTGGCACTGTTTTATTATTCAGTTTTTAAATTTGTTGATATTAACCGAGTTTTGAAATAATTAACAAATTCGTTGTTTTTAACCGAGGATTAATTGTATTGCTGTTTGAAAAGCGCTAAATTATTTGCAATTAATTACCCAACGAAAAAGATTGGAAGTCATGCTTTACAAACCACTTCTTTCACTGCTTCAAAAGTATCTGTTAGTGTATTTTTACTGCGTTTTAGAAGTAATTCTGGACAAGTTAAAAAAAATTATATCATTCATTGCTTCCAAAAGTATCCTTTAGTATATTTTTACAGCTTTTTTAAAAGTAATTCTGAACAACATCAAAAAATCATTTAAGTTTTGCTTCTAAAGAATAATTGCTTCAAAAATAACCTTAAGCCAAACAAAATTTGAAAAACAACAACACGACAGGTTAACTAAGTATATTATCAACAATTGTAAAAAAAAATTAAAAAATTTTTAAATAAACATAGCAGTTTTTGCAGATTCGTCGAAAAATTGCTTTCAGAATGCTGCTAAAGCTGCATTTACATTTGTACCGATATCCCAAGATTTCGGTATTAATTAATCTGGAAAAAAAGTGAAGATAAGCGTATAAACGTTAAATTTTTAGAGACCATCAATAACATTTTAATAAATATTTTTCAGAGTGGTGTATATCGAAATCTCGAGATTTTGATGCTATGTAAATGCAACCTAAGACAAATTTTGTTTTCTTTCATTTCCCCCATATTTCTTTCCAAGCAGTTCTCAAATTCTCACCACAACTAAATTCCTGATAAAACCCCGCTCTTTTTTGTTTGGCTTATGTGCAATTCTTTCCTAATTACTTATTATCTTCATTGAGTTATAGTACCACATATTACCATGAGCTAGTGTCCACAAATGCAATGAAATGTACAAAAAAATATGAAAATGACACACTAAGCAACAACAGCAAATACAATTTTGTTGTTGCTTCGTGTGTAATTTTCGAATTTCATTACACAACATATTGTATTCGTAGACACTAGGTGAAGAAAAGGAAAAAAAAACTAGAAAAATAAACCGTTACTTTTACGTTGTACTCGCAGAATTAAAAAAACAAAAACTTCTAGCCAAACCCAATTTCCATTCAGTTAAACGAGCATCATCGTTGATAAGATCATCATCAATGCAATGTCAACAACAACGTTTAAAACCAATTTTAACAGCGTTTCGAACGGGTGCAGTTTAGCAGCACTTAAAGAACATATAAACACGTGTTTACAACGTTGGCGGCTTAAGCATTTTTCCACAAAATCAAAAAAACACCAACATCAAACGACACAGGAAAATTGCAATTGCCAACAACATTCTACCAAATGGTTTAGAAAAACCTCCCACAAGGAATCCTCCTTTGTCCAACGCACCACGGTATATTGTAAAACGTTTAATACCAAATTACAACATTTTATAATACAACAACATCAAACCGGCAATAAAAACCACTTAACGATCCATAACGACACAAAGGGCCCTCGTAAATACGGTCGTAAAGTAGAAATTGTTGCCAAATTATTGTCCGCCACTTTGGTTGGGACGAAAACTTCAAAGGAGTATTCCAGCCAACATACTGATACGGCTTATAGTAGTTTTGAGGATCTGATTGAAATTAAAAAAACTTCTGAAACATCAATAACATCGACGAATATTAGAACCAACACCGAAGCGATGACTATAACGGATTTAACACTTCTTGAAGTACGTGATGAATATCCGGATATTGATATGGAAATACGTAGTATTTTAACAACACGTGCTCAAGAAGGTGCAACTATATCGATTATACGAGGTAAGATTTTGGAAATTTCATATAGTTTTAGGTTACTTTTATCTTGCATCAAAATCCCGAGATTTTGATATTCACCACTGTGAAAAAACAATGAAGAAAAGCTTATAGACTCATCTTGCATAAAATACATATATGACGCGCAAAATAGAAAGGGACCTAAGGATAGAAAGGGACCTAAGGTCAGGAGAGCATGGGATCGGTCTCATTCGATGCTCAGATGTTGTCCACAAAAAAAAAATGATTTTTTTACCCTTAGGTCCCTTTCTCTATGCGCTGTCACATATAGTTCTAATAAATATGGTCTCTAAAATTTTAACGTCTATAAGCTTTTCTTAATTGTCTTTCATAGTGGTGGATATCGAAATCTAAAGATGTAGATGTTCAATTTCGAATAAGACACACATGTCTCTAATAAATATATTCTCTAAAAATTTAACGTCTATAACTTATAGTCTTGACTAGCCATGGATTTGTGCGAACATGAAACATTTGTTGTTTTTGTTTTGCATGTACTTCATTTCATGTTCGCACAAATCGATGTCTCGGCAAGACGCTAAGTAAGCTTTTCTTCATTGTTATTTTCACAGTGGTGTATATTTCGATGTAATGTAAACGGAACTTTATCTTCAATGTTTTTTCAGAGTGGTGAATTAAGCTGCGTTTCATTGCACAGATTTTCGGTATTTACCACTTTGAAAAATCAATGAAGAAAAGCGTACATATGTTAACTGGGAAATTTTATAAAACGTTGTGGTCCCAGATTTGCCAAAAGCCGTCCTAAAGCACCGTAAGTTGTTTTTCACGTGAAAAAATTTAACTCGAATTTTAAAGGCTTCAAAATGGAATTTAAATTATAAAAATTCACAATTTTTTAATTTTATAACAAAGTCATAATCAAAATATACACAAAATGTCACTTTTTCACCAGAAAAATAATAGCCTTGAACAATAAATTTGCGTGAAAACAAACTCTACACACTTTTCACGTGAAACAAATTATCGTGAAACTGATTATCGTAAAAAATATTTTTTTTTATATGGAGTATAACAGTTTTTTCACGTGAAATTGAATCAACTTACGGTGCTTAAGATGTTTGACTTTCACGTGAAAAAACTTTTATACTCCATATAAAAAAATATTTTTCACGGCAATGAGTTTCACGTGAAAATTGTGTACGGTAAACCAAATGAAAAAATACTACACCTTTTGCAATTGTAATTCAGAAAATATCAATTGAAATTCAGAAAATATCAATTGAAATTCAGAATTTCCATTTGAAATTCAGAAAACATCAATTGAAATTCAGAATTTCCATTTGAAATTCAGAAAACATCAATTGAAATTCAGATTCTCCATTTGAAATTCAGAAAATATCAATTGAAATTCAGAAAATATCATTTGAAATTCAGAAAATATCAATTGAAATTCAGAAAATATCATTTGAAATTCAGAAAATATCATTTGAAATTCAGAAAATATCAATTATTATTCAGAAAACATCAATTGAAATTCAGAAAATATCAATTGAAATTCAGAAAATATCAATTGAAATTCAGAAATCGTCATTTGAAATTCGGAAAATATCAATTGAAATTCAGAAACCGTCATTTGAAATTCAGAAAATATCAATTGAAATTCAGAAAATATCATTTGAAATTCAGAAAATGTCAATTGAAATTCAGAAATCATCATTTGAAATTCAGAAAATATCATTTGAAATTCAGAAAATATCAATTGAAATTCAGAAAACATCAATTGAAATTCAGAAAATATCAATTGAAATTCAGAAATCGTCATTTGAAATTCAGAAAATATCAATAGAATTTCAATTGATATTTTCTGAATTTCAATTGATGTTTTCTGAATTTCAAATGACGATTTCTGAATTTCAATTGATATTTTCTGAATTTCAAATGATATTTTCTGAATTTCAAATGATATTTTCTGAATTTCAATTGACATTTTCTGAATTTCAAATGATATTTTCTGAATTTCAATTGATATTTTCTGAATTTCAAATGACGGTTTCTGAATTTCAATTGATATTTTCTGAATTTCAAATGACGATTTCTGAATTTCAATTGATATTTTCTGAATTTCAATTGATATTTTCTGAATTTCAATTGATGTTTTCTGAATAATAATTGATATTTTCTGAATTTCAAATGATATTTTCTGAATTTCAAATGATATTTTCTGAATTTCAATTGATATTTTCTGAATTTCAAATGATATTTTCTGAATTTCAATTGATATTTTCTGAATTTCAAATGGAAAATCTGAATTTCAATTGATGTTTTCTGAATTTCAAATGGAAATTCTGAATTTCAATTGATGTTTTCTGAATTTCAAATGGAAATTCTGAATTTCAATTGATATTTTCTGAATTTCAAATGGAAATTCTGAATTTCAATTGATATTTTCTGAATTACAGTTGCAAAAGGTGTAGCAATACGCCTGGCAATACAATTTTGTTCTTAAAAACACAGATATTTATAATTCAATTAATTTTAAATTTTGCATATTTTGTTTAAAGCAATTTATATTTTTTTTTTGTAAAAAACTCAAAAAAATTATGTTATTAGAAACCGATTCAATCTATTAATGGAAAAGGTTTTTGTATACCGGTATTTTTTAAAATTAAGAGTTTCGGTATTGGTATCGGTTATCAATTTTGTTTTAACTGTCATTTTCAGTAGATTCTACCGACAAACTTTTCTGAGTGGGAATTACCAAATAATAGTCTGTTCCCGTACTTTTCCGCGCTTACCCAATGTAGCCCAAAACCATTCCCATATTCAAAATTGCGTGTAAATCGTTGGTGTTTTGAGCGGGTACCCGCGGTAACGTACGGGAACGCACATACTAATTGATCTCAATGTTTTTAAAGAGAGGCTTTAAAAACACGAAATAAAAAGATCCCTAAAATTGGGTTTAATTTTTTTAAATCTAGATTCATTGAAGAATATCAGCCAGTCATCATTCAGAAAAATTCTTATTTGGGTACAAGTCATTGTCCATAACAATTTTCGTTGACAAATTTTCACAATTTTGCAAATTTTTTTTTACCAATCACTTAAAAAATATTCACCTCATATTAGGTCTGTTCGGGTACTCAACAATGGGATCCCGCGGGATCCCAATTTTAACAAAAAGCGTTTTCTTACTGCACAATTGGGTAAATGAGATCTGTCATGAAAGAGTAATATTCTTGTTCTTCTTGCACGAAAAAGCCCAGACTTTTTTTCGTGTAAATTTGGGTAAATTGTTTTCATCAGCGGTTATATCATCAGTTGGGTTCAACTAGTACAATTGAACAATTCACTAATTTGTACCAAAGACCTAGTTCATAACCAAAAGCTCTTTTAGTTCAATCGCTCATTTCATTCATTCAGAAAATATGTTTATCATTTACAAAAATTAGTATAAAAGTTGCTAAAGTTTATCGGTTATGTTACAACTCCATAAAATTTCCGACAATTTTTTGAAGACGCTTGTTTAAATGTGTTAAAGAGATAAATATGTAAATAAATCGAAGCTTTTGTTTAATATTAAAATCTTTACCAAATTTAATAAAATACGTAATCCTTTTTGTAAATAGAAATGCCTAAAAAGGAAATTTTTATTAAAATTTTTGATTTAAAAAGGGGTTTAATTAGAAAAACTATCTAGATTTTTACAATAAATTGAACAAGAACTAGAAAGAGCGCTCACCAAAACGAACTATAAATCACAAATCTATTGACGTTTGTTTTTCGGGCTTCAAATATGGTTTTTCGCGATCGTTTACTTTTGGGCATTTTTGTCACTTCGTGAGAGTATTTCTTGTTAACTCTCATTTTACCGAACTTTACCCAAAAAGTAAAGAAACAGACCTATTGTAATATTAAATTTAAAATACTTTCCCCCATAACTTTTTTTTACTTTTTTAACAAACGCATTATAAAGCCGAAATTAGTTTGGAAGTATCGTAAAAAAAGTAACGTATCATTCACATAATGAATATAAAGAGTATAAAAAATAAAAATATTGTATTTTTTATCTTTTTCTTGTGCATAGAATTAAATGTCAAGTAATAAAATAGAAAATTTCTATTTTCAACAGAACTTTTTTACGATTTTACTTGACAACAGTTTCAATGCATAGAAAGAAGATAAAAATATATTTCTATATTATTTTAGTACATTGAATTGATTACAGATACGTTTTTTTACTTTACGATTAGACTAATGAAGCCTTAAAGAATATACAAATTATATAAAGCTGAATTTAATGATTTTAGTTCTTTTGTATTATCTTTAATTTTGAGTGTTGTATGTTAATATGTTCCAGATGATTATCGTAAATTAACCGGAATGAAATTTCCCGTTTACGAAAACATAACCGATTTTTTACTATCCATACCGTACATCTCGGCCTATTGTAATGAAAAGGGTACCAGAATTTTCAATATTAAGCCAATGACTAAAACTAAACATATACACGATATGGTAATGCATCAAAAACCAGAACAAGAACCAATAATACATAAACCTACAAATAACCGCTATTATCGGGAACGTCAACGTAATCCAAACTATAATCCATATAATTGGCGTCGCAATACTAGCAACAGGCAGCTGCAACAAAAATCAAACAGAAGTTATGCAGATCCGACAGCCATAAATAATCATAAACATCAATGCTACCAACATCAGCCGGTTGTGGTTAGTACCGACAATAATTTATCACGAGATTCAGAGGGTTTTGTCGAAAACAATTGGTTTTATAAAGATAATTGTAATTATCTGTAAGTTTATGGAATGTCTTCATAGTAAATATAATAAAACAAAATTCATTTTATCTTTCTTGTTAGTTTTAATCGCATTTGTAATCAACAACATTTAAATCAACCTCCAGTTTCTCAGCAAAATTCGAATGTCAATAATCTGCCGAAACCTCCTCAAACTTTAATAAATCCAACTAACACCTCTCCTACTACTTCAAATATTTTGAATAAAAATTACAACGCCAATATTCGTACTAATGAAAATAATAATCATTTGAATAATTTATTTCAACAACAACAACATCATAATTTTCAACAACCACATCAACAACAAATTCAAGAAAATTTAAATACAAACAATGTTGTCACGAAACAACAACCACGACCAACTTATCCTAATCCCTGCAAATCAAGCATGCCAAGATCAAGTAGCTCTTCATCGCCTGTCAGGAGTTATTATACCAGTGATTCTGTCTATACCGATAGTGATTATCACGCTCATCTTTTGGATTTTTTACTATTAGGCGATGATTTTCTTTTGTATTTGGCCCGTATGGAATTGAGATGTAAATTTAAAAAAAGTAAGTAGAACAACTTTTAAACAGATATGTATGTAGTTTATTAAGATGGTAATCACTAGGCCAACCAAAACAAAAAAAGATCTAAAAAGCAATGTTTTAAGCTCTTAAGAAAAGCTCGAAAAAACAGTAAAATAAGCAATTAAAATTCAATAGACCTTAAACTTCATTATTTCTTCATTAAATCCTTATAAAAATTAAATTTTGTATTTAACACGATGCGACATTCCTTGGAACTTCTGGAATCAGACAAGGTTATGATATATATGTACTATTACAATTCAGGTTGCAAAAATAAAAATTATATTTCAACAAAAAAAAATTGATGCCGATTTAAAAAAATTCTTAAAATTACTGGTTTTATGAAAAAGGCAAAAGTATGCTCTATTTTCGCAGATTATAATAAGATTAATTTTTAAAGAAAATAGCAAAACTAAGACAATATTTACAAAACAAGCAAAATAAGATAAAATAAGAAAAAAAAGCTGCAACAAATACAGCTTAAAATTCTTATATTTTTAATATCAGAAATTGTATTTAATCTAAAATGCTCTATCTTTTCAAATAAAAAACATGCTCTGGCTTCGTTTTGGTTGGCCTAGTGTTTACTGGCCCAACATTTTGAATTTTTAGACAAACGGTGGGTCTCATACTTAGGTTTAACTTTAACTTAACTATTAAACAAAAGAAAATGTCAAAAAAATTGTGTACCAAACAACAACAAATTTGTGGGTTAACTATTAGTTAATACTAAAACCTTAACGGTGGGTTTCATACTGCAGATTTAAGCGTTAACCAATGTTAACCCAAAAACTTATATATATATATTTAATCCTTTAATTCCCAGTGGAACATAGGGCCGCAACCCAAAAACTTGGTTTGTATATAATTTTTTGACATTTCCTTTAGTTGAATAGTTAAGCTAAAGTTAATCCTACAGTATGAGATCGACCGTAATTATGAGACCCACCGAAAATGTTTATAATTGTTCTTAATATTAAGAATATTTCAGGGTTGGCAGGCAAAACCGCTAAAATACCGTTATCGATTCAAAACCCTTTCAACTGACTTATCCTTAAAATACCGTTACCGAAATAACTGAAATACCGTTATCCTTAAAATACCGATACCGAAATAAATTAAATATCAATACCCTTAAAATACCGTTACCGAAATAAATGAAATACTGTTACCCCTAAAATACCGGTACCGTTATTTTTAATTTTCTGCTTTTGATAATTACACGTGGTTATTAAGTATTTTTCATACTTTAAGTTGGTACACTGGTTCTGTTTTTAATCTCGTTTGTTTTTTGTAAAAAAAAAAATTGCGGGATGCATTGAAATAACTGACTACCGTTATCCTTAAAATACCGTTACTGAAATAACTGAAATATCGCTAACCTTAAAATACCGTTACCGAAATAATCAAAAAACCGTTATCCTTAAAATACCGTTACCGAAATAATTAAAAAACCGTTATCCTTAAAATACCGATACCGAAATAAATGAAATAGCGTTACCCTTAAAATACCGTTACCGAAATAATCTAAAATAGCGTTACCCTTACCGATAACCGCATCGTTTCGGTTACCATCCATAGAGTATTTAAAAAATTAAATATGAATGGAAAATACAATTTCATTTGAGTTACTTAGGACCAGTATTATAGTCAGCAATTATTAGAACTTTTAATTAAAATTTTACTTAAGTAGTAAATTTTGTTTAAAATTTACTTTCTAATGTAAAATGTAATAAGGAAGGCATCCGAATGGGTTCTCCCCGATTTTAATGAAATTTGGAGAGAACCCATTTAAGGGTTAAAAAGTCAGATAAAAAACTGACCTTTTTTTCTATGAAAACATATCTGAAATTTACGAAATTTCGATTCTAAAAGGAAAGTAAAAATGTTGATACCCATGTCGTGGAAATCTTTGTGAAAAATGCGCTAAGGGAAAAGTCGTCCTAAACCTAACGATAACCAATATCGAAAATATTATTTTTCACAATTTGTTAAATAAGTTTCGGGATTTCAGCGCATTTAATTCCTTTAATGAAATATTGGGTCAGTATTGGCCTCACCGTTTAACCCCTAAACATAACATTGGGCCGCTAAAAAAATAGTACATATACATTATTTTTTTCTCCTCTATCGCATATTGGGATCTTATTAAGATCAGAGGAAACCCATTGGGATATCTTCCTTGTTAGAAATACTTTTTTTTTGCATGGTTGGCAAACACTATCTCTAAAATAAAAATAATGATTTTCAGATTGAATAAATTTTCGAGTCATAATTGATTCATTTTTTTTATAAAGAGAAGCAGAACTATCGCTTTCTTTGGAAAGACAATAAATAGAGTTGAGATTAAAGATGGAGGGCTTCAAATATGGCACCCATATTGGAAAAATTTTAACAAAAATTTTTGTTCAGCCAAAATACATATTATTTTGAGTGTAGATTAAATGTCAAAGAATAGTTGGTTCAAATTTCGTCCGATAGCTGCAACCCTTATATTGGTTTATTAATTTCTTTCCCCTTTTATTTCATTTACAGATCAGCGTATTTTACAATCTGGCTTATGTGTATCGGGTCAAACTATTGGTACTGCCATTAAGCGCGTTAACACCTTAAGCAACAGCCGTCGATCGATTATAATGAACATCGGCTCTGTGGATATAATGCAAGGAAGACAACTAATAAAGATCGAACATGATTTTCGTGAGTTGGTATTGTTAATGTTGAAAAAAGGTTTACGCCCAATATTAACAACATTGGCTCCTTTAGCCAACTACTATCACAATGATGAGGTCAAACAAATGGTAGAACGTTTCAATGAATTCGTTAAGCGTGAAGGACTTAAAAGAAATTTAATTGTTATCGATATATGGAAGTGCTTGGTAAATGAAAAAGGACATGTATTTTTCGATTGCTACCAAAAGTGAGTACTTATTTGTGTTAAATAATTTCAAATATTTATAATAGGCTAAGTTTTAGTGTATTGATATACTGATAGAATTTTAGTTCGTATTATTAATGAATCGATTTCATTAAATTGGATTCATTGATTTAGTGAACATTTTCATCAAATTTATAAAAAATTAATTAATTTAATGAATTTTTTTTTCATTATAATATATTTTTAATGACTCGGTAAGACAATTTAATTTGGAGTTTTGGGTTAGCGAAAGTGCCAGTGGACAGTGGCAGTGCTGTCACCTTTTCTTGAATTTCGCGAAAACTAGTATTTTTAAAAATTTCTTATTGCGTTATGTTTAAAAACAGCTCTTGTTTATTTAGAAAATTTTTTAATTTTTCAGCAGTGACAAATGGAGAATATACAAAAACTGCTTTATTGACAAATGTCGCACTGCGGTTGACACTGCGTTTATCTGGTTTAGGCTTTACAAACGTTAGAAAAACGCTTTAAATCAATGTTTTAACCGTGTTTTTATTTCACAAACGGTTGTAAATTTTGTATGAAAAGCACTCCTAAAATACTGTTTGTGAACGTTCGAAAAGCAATCTAAAATAATGTTTTTCAACGCTGTGAAAATGCTTGTTTTTTCTACCATTGACAACAAACGCTTTCACAGCGCTTTGTTTTTTGTACCGTCTTCAATTTCCACCTGGGCATGTTCCAATATATAATTATATATGCCTTATATAATTATAAAAACAATTTTTTTTTCGATTTTCAATAAATGTATTTAACAAAATTATAACTTATGTATGTATTGCCAACAGTATGACAATCATAAAAAAATTTCTTTAAGAAGTTAAGCACAATTCACACGTCGACTATCTCTAACTGCTATTACACTATTGGTGATTTGAATTGTCAAGCTTTGACCTCATTTTGAAAAAGAAAGTTGGCATTTTAAAACGTTTTGGACTTAGTTATTCGAGAATGCTAAGTCGTAAGCACGCAACATTTTTTCCACATTTAATAAAAATTAAAAAAATCTGTGTTGTCGAAAATTGTTTAAAAATATAAATTATTTAATTGGAGAAAATACGAAATCTATATTAGGGGTCAATTTATATAAAATTATGTATATTTATATCTAATTATATAAAACTATATATGTACATATACCCATTTTTCGGATTTAATATATCTAGTTATATATAATTGTATATAAATTTATATAATTATGTATAATCATATAATCCACCAATTTCCGCATATAATTATATATAATTTGATATAGGTCCATATATAATCAGATATGAATCCATATATAATTTTATATATCCCCATATAAATTTTTTTAATCGGGTATTGAAAAATAACTAAAAAATTTGGTAAAAATAAATTACTGCTTTTACAGTTATTTTGTTTTTTTTATTAAAAAAAATATATTTAAAAACAATTTTTTCTTTCGATTACAAAAAATGTGTAATTATGTGTAATTCATCCTATTTAAAATTTAAATATGAAATTCCAAATTATATGTGTATCCAGTTATTATATTTTTATGCATTCGAGATAGAGTACAATTTTCTGATTTTTATTTGCAACCTAAGAATGAATCAATAATAACAAATACATACAAACTAAACAAGAATTTTATAAATTCAACGAAATATTTTATATTTTGAATAACTAACAAAAATAAATGTTTACTGGAAGAATACTGTTTTGGTAGTTGTTCATTATAATATTAGAAATAACTGCTTCAAACAACTGTTACAGAATACAGTACTGTTTGTTAGTTGTCTTTTTTTAACGAACTGTCATAAAAGTTGTTTTCTATTTTTCATAGAAAAAGAACTGTAATTAATTAAATTAAATAACAGTCAAACTTTTTTTTAGCGTACATTTTCATATATTGATTCGAACCTTTTAAGTTTAAAAAATATAAATTATTAAAAATTTTGGTGCTTTAATTTATTTTTCTATTCAAAAATAACTACCTTATTTATATTAATTTTTGGATACAATTTTCGAAATACCCAGCCAAAAAATTAGTCAAAAAAATCTTGAAATAAATATATTATTAAGAGTTCAAATTTTTATGTGAAAAAGCTTTATCCAAAAAGCCTTTTTATTTAAAAAATACTCAAAAAAATTAATTTTAATTGTTCACAAAATATATAAATTGGTTGTGTTCTACTATTAACTTTACATTACGCCGATTATATTCATTGAATCTTTATCTACCTGTTTATATTAAAAAGCGTATTGCACACGCATTGCTGATGTCAAATATGTTGTATTGTGCTGAAGTGTTTACAGGCGTCAAGGGTCGTGTAATGCGTAGATACAACCTTCTTTTCAATCGAATTATTCGATTTATTTACAACCTTAGATACCGTGACCACGTTTCTGATTATGTAGTAGACTTTCTAGGAAGCAATTTTAAAAGTTTTATACACGCGCGGTTGTTAATACATTTTTATAAAGTTTTCAGGGCCAAATGTCCGGAATATTTACTAGAACTTTTTATACTTTCAGGTTCCTTAAGGAACCCTCAATTAAATTATCCTCTTTATAACACATCGATCCTTCAGCGATCATTTCAGTACAGGGTAGCTAAAATTTGGAATTCTTTACCCTTATTACTTAGAAGTTTTGACTTTTCGGTCAATGTATTTAAAGCCAAACTAAAAGAATATGCCTACTGTAACAATCTTTAAATTAATTTAATAATTATATAACGTTTAATTGTTGCATTTGTTAATTTATATCTTATATATTTGAACGCAATATTATACAGGAAATCATATTAGGGAGAAGTAAATATAAAGTGAAAGAATTCTATACACATTTCTATTTTATTTTTATTTTTTTTATTTTTATTTTTTGTAAATTAATTATTGTTACTTTGTTGTTAATTATATATACTTTATTTAGTAGTATTTTTTAGTGAGTTGTATTGTGAGCCATATTTGGCCCTATGGGCTTGGTTTGAAATTGTAAATAAAAATTAAATTAAATTAAATTAAAATATTTAAAATTAAGTTACTTTTCTGAATCATTTCTGAACCATCTTTTGGATTTAATAATTAACTCATAACTCATAGAATAAGAAAAAAGTATCCATCTTAATGTTATAAACAGGGCTAGTTTTTTTGGCATTTGCCATTAAATTCCATTTTTCCACTTATTTTGTAAAAATGATATTTTCACAGATCCTTGCCAAAAAAAGCCATTTTGACGATATTTTTAGACTTTTCATTAAAAAAATGCAACCTTTATAGATAATTTTTGAAAAAATTTACAAAAAAGAAATATTGTTTTTTAATTTAAATCCCAGATTTTTTTATAGCAACAAAAATTTTAATCTTTAAAAATCATACTAATTTACGACGATATTTCACTTTAGCAGTTCAACTGTACATTAAAAAATTTTAAATTTTGTAAAACTTTTGGAATTAATCGTGCCATTTTCGCTGTTTTTTGTGCTAATTTTACTATTTGTGCTATTTTGCGTGATAATTTAAATTTCTTTGTGTCATTTTAAACTTGCACTGGTTATGAAATTTGTTGTTAATTTTGCAAAGAACGCGTTTGGAAAAACAACACTTTACTGGAAAAATAAAAATGCCCTGCTGGCAGTCCGTCTCCGATATACACAAATTGCCTGCACTTGTACGTAAAAACCATACGTCATTGTGGCAACATTTGTGAAAAAGGTGACAAAGAGGAGATAAGAAGATTAACAAAAAAATCTAAAGTAGAATGTTTGTATGTCTGTTTGGTCACTTCTGAGAGTAAATTATCATATAGAGACAATCTGACAATAAAATATAAACAATAATACAATTTAATGGAAAATCACTGATGAAGCCTGTCCATAAAAAAGGCGGAAACTAGATCTAATCTGATTTGCAAATTAATAAATTTTATTGGTTAACATTTATTGTATGTATTAGCTTATTTAATATAAATTTGCCCTTGTACATTTTTGCGGGCAGAAGTAGCATGCATTTTAGAACTCTAATATTTATTTAATTTTCTCATTTGTTTCTTACTAGCGGACCGAGAAATGTTACCGGCACTTCTGAATCATATCTATTTTGGAATAAAATTGGCCGTCAAAGAGTTTTGCAACTAATCGAATCAAAATTAGAATATTAAATACTGCACTGTGAAAAAAAATTGTGATAAACAAAAACAAAAATCCGGATTTTTAAGCTGCTTTTACAATTTTATCAAGATTTCAAAACGCTGTTTTTATATTAAAAAAAAAATAATATTGTATTTTATGTAATTCATTCAATTTTATGTTTATTTGTTGTCTTAAAAATTTCATGTTCTATGTAAATGTAAGGAAAATTTTTGTTAAGTTTAAATTATGTAATTTAGCATAAGTAATTGTAATGTAATTTAACAAAGTTAGGTATACATGTACTAAAAAGCTGACTTTTTGGTTAAACAAAAAAATTTCTTAAAATTTCCATAAGATTTAAAATAAAATCTAGCAAATTTTAGGGAATTTTTTTTAGCAAACATTGCAATGTTTTTTCTTTTGTTAGGTTTCCCCTTGGTAGGTCCCTCGTCTTGTCCCCTTCACCTTGTACAAAGTGAGTTATTCTCTTGTGTATTGGTGCACAAATACGCAATTGTTAATATACTTACTTTGGTCTATTTTTCAATATAGATTTAGGTATGCATTTATTGTTTTCAGTGTATGCTTTTGTTAAGTTGAGTTTAATTTTCGTCTAAATCAATACCGCGGTTGATTTTTGATCTGAAGATTTGTAACTAAATTTTCTTAAGCATAAGTGTAAGTCTTTAAATGTTTAGTGTATTATTGTAATATGTATTTATTAAAAAAACTACACTGAAAGAATAGTTTGTATTAACAAACGAACAATTCTTTTACACTGTAGTTTTTTGCTTATGTTAATTCATATTAGTTTAAGTTATTTTTTCCTTACATTTAGGTACATCTATATATAAAAAGAATTATTGAAATTATTGTACATATAAATTTGTTAAAAAAAGTGATTGTCCTTTTTATGTTTGTCATTTTTGTGAGTGTACAACAGAGTGTAATTTATGTTTGTGTAACAATAACAAGCTTTAAACGTAAAATCCAAAAAAAAATCTGTGTTTTATTTATCTAAATTCCTTTTGAAAAATATATGCCAAAACTACCCCATTTTTATGGGTGGTTATGCTATTTTGTTTTCTTACTGCAAAATTCTATTTTTTCTTTCTCGTAATTGCAACCCTTACACTGAGATTTCTTATATTGTTAAAGAAATGGGGAGTAAGATGAATTGCAAACAAATGATGAAAAAAGAAATATTTACATTTATTTAACAAATGTAGAGATAAACGGTCTATTGAACCCGGTAGTGTTTACATGGTACCTTGAAAAGCTTTAAATAAATGTATATCAAAGATTTGTGGCATGCATGCAAGACATGGCAAATTATTGCAAATTGACTGCATGAAACAGATTGTAAAGGATATTGAAATAGTTTCAATATTTTATAAAACATGCTAGTTAGTGATAACTATAAGGCGAAAACTAATAGAGTATTGTACTTATTTGTTAGTTGATTTTTTTTACTGAAATTTAACAGTGGTTTCCTTTTATTTAAACCTATTTAATTTCGAACTGGAACACAATAGATTTTTCTATAAAATTAACTGATTTTTCAGTTATTTCTACAGACATATTATCGAGCAAAGCCGTATGCCATGTGGCACAGGTGTCATAGACCCCTCAAATATGATTTTATAAATTTTAAATTTGGGCTACAAAATGGCATACATTTTAAATTTTCTGTGGAAAAATATATATTAGAATGAATGTTCTTTTAGTTTGACTTTAGAT
Source organism: Leucophora obtusa (assembly GCA_949987735.1). Classification (NCBI taxonomy): domain Eukaryota; kingdom Metazoa; phylum Arthropoda; class Insecta; order Diptera; family Anthomyiidae; genus Leucophora; species Leucophora obtusa. The sequence continues at coordinate 347,552,049 of OX465295.1, read as the reverse complement.
CATAAATTAATATCACTTTCTGTTTAAATTATTTTTCAAAATTAAAGAAAGATGATACAATTTTTACAAGTAAATTACAAAGAATAAAAATGTTTTGAAAGAATTCGATAAGACCAATTTTGAAAAATAATTTAAACAGAAAGTGATATTAATTTATGATCTAAAGTCAAACTAAAGGAACATTCATTTACCAAAATAATAGATCAACTAAACATTTCCCTTATATATTAGAATTTTATAATTATTTCTATTGAAATTCGAGAAAACATGTCTAACGGTGAAAGATTATGAAATATACTTCTCATACTCTCCATTACTTCTATAGAAATTTTATTATGGAAAATAAGCCTCAAAATTTGGAATACTCGTATGAGATTGTTTCTCTAAGAAAATTGGCTTATAAGTTGAAAATTTTCTATATTAATCTATGCTTAATCAAAGAGTTTTTCTACTGCAAAAATAGGTTAGAATGTTGGAAAAATTGTGTGTACAAACCCTCCACACAAGCTGGCTTACTTTACCCAGGGTATGGCCGCATTGTAATGATCCACAAGCCAATAGTTAGGACAAAATTTTTGGAAAATTTAAAATGTTACAATAAGTGTTATTTTTTGTTCGGTTTTAAAATATCAAATATGACAAATTCCAAATAGAATTTACAATTTATTTCACAACAAATAGAGAAAAAACTTATGAAATTGTTATTGTTATACACGCTGTGGTGTAATGGTTAGCGCGTTGGACTGTTACACGTGAGGTTGCGGGTTCGAGCCCCAACCAAGGCAACATCAATTTATGAAAAATAGTAATATGTATGAGCTTTTCTATCCCTCATACATATCGCATCGTCCTCCTTCGGTGTTCCCATAGTACTTAACCCCACCGAAGTAAAATAATAGGTCCATTCGATTACTTTTCTCAGTCAAGTCCAGTAAGAATTACTCAGTAAAAACTTACAGAGAGTAAGACTAGATTTACTCTAAAAATAAAATTTTCCCAAACATGTACGCGAACAGAAAATTTGCAACAATTTGCAAGTTTGTAGACACAGCTGATTACAACACCAAATATACAAATAAATTTTAGCTGGTCGCTATGAAAGACGATATTTTTTGATGTTAAATCTAAAGCAGAAACTTCTTAGAAGGTTTTCTTATATTTCCCATAATTTATTTTGAAAGTTTCATTGCTTTGAATTTCCATAAAATAACATAATTGTAAAATATTTTTTTTTGTTTTCAAAAAACGAACATGTGTTTTCTAATCATATGTTTTTTCTGCTTGCAAATTCTTACTGGCAAAAATTTATCCAGTAAAAATTTGCAAGAAAAAGAAGAATACTTAGAAACTCTCATCATAGAACTGTCACTTTATTCTCTCTTTTTTCTTTCTGTTTACTGAGTATTTGTGTTAACGAACGCCATCCAGTAAAAGTTTGTACAAATTTGTACAAATTATCCAGTAATCGAATGGACCTAATATAACAGGGCTATGAACTAAAAAAGCTTCAACAAAGTTCGCCAACTCACCATCAGATGGCTCGCAACAACTGTTCTAAAATTCAACATCTCGCGCAATTACAGTGTTGCCATATTTGAAGCCCTTTCCATAGGAAGCAACACGTTAATTAATAGGAAGAATTTAAAAAAAAAGTATTTCATATCGTAAGTACACACAATGTGAAGTACACGAAATCAATTACATTGTGTAGACTTACACGATTATCTAAAGGGTTCATCAAATGTCACTTAAAAAATCGTCAAAATGGAGACAAATCGTCAAAGTTGGCAGCGCCGACCATATCCGACCACATGACTTGAACAGCATTAATTTAAGGAAATTTTGTAACTGCTATAGAATTTATAGTAAGATTGTAGATGAAAAAAATGATGGAAAGCAAAATCTAGTGTCATGACTCTATAACTCTATATGAAGTACATCAGTGTATCTCAGCAATCCATCATAGTTTTGTATCTGGATTTGTGTTTTGAGAATCAGCTACCATTAACACCCATTAAAGTAATTGTTGCAATTGTTGTAGGATAAATAGCTACAACAATAATATTTAAGAAAAAACAAATCATAGTTCTGTTTTTTTATATGGTTTCTATTGTAAAATGTTGTTGCAACATACATATGAGGCTTTCTTTACCAAATACCCTGCAACAGGAAAAGTTTATCTTATCAATGTATAACTTTCATTATTTATTGTTCTATATAATGCGAATAAAAATGAAATAACTTCTTAAATTTTTTCAAAAAGTGGACAGAGTAGGAGTGATTAAATATTGCCCAACTTAGCCATTTTTGTATAGAAGAAGAACATTATGGCGTTGTCTGGCAAGGTCATAATGTTCTGTCCGATGTCCGGTCCGATGTGCGATCCGATAGCGATTGAATCTCCTAGTTTTAATGCTTCGTGGTACTGAGAAATATTGAGTTTGTGCTGTTTGTAACTTTTTAAAATAATGTACGTAGCCTAAGGATGTCGAGTGGGACTGGATTTTACAAATCCCGGGATTCGGGATTTTGAAAATTGAGATTGAGAAAAGAAAATTTATAATAATTAATTGAACAATATCAATAAGAACTTTTAAATGCAATTAAATATATGAATTTGTTAAATTTTTCAAACTAAAATTATACACATTTTCTCATTTTTCTTTGAAATGCGTTCCTTTACTTTTGGGTAATTTTGTCATTTCGTGAGAGGATTTTTTGCTTACTCTCAAAGTAAAGGAACGCACTGAAAATAAAATTTACACTCATAAAAATAAGTATGTAAAAATAGCAGAAAAAACTACTACAAATTCATTAAAAAGCTTCTGCGATAGAAAATGCTGAAATCAGAAGAATTTGCTTCTTAAGTAACTGTTAAATTTCCAAAATATTTTTAATATACATACATATAAGTTAAATTTGAGTAAATTGCAAATTACAATTTTCCTTTGAAATTATCAAAATAATTTAGACTAGAAGCAGCAAAAACACTGATATCTAAAAAAAATTTAGTTATATTTTACCAAAATTAATTGAATGCAGAAAATACTCTAATAAGAGACTTAGTTTATTTTATTTGGGTCAAGTATAACCATAAAAATAAATACAAAAAGAGAAAAAATATACCAAATAATGAAATCAGAAATCCCTAGATTTCTTTCGGGATCGGAGTCCCTAGAGTAGGCCTACATTATAGCATCCCTATCGACTCAGATTAACTTGCTGAGGCGATTTATCGATGTCCGTTCGTCCGTCTGTCAATTTAAAATCAACGTCCTCTGCTAATTAATCTACCGATCACAATTCTGAAGGTAATTGGACGAAGTCTGATACATAATTTTGTAGTACCCGAAAGACGAACCAGTTAAAAAAAGTCCATGTTTTCTTACACCGGGGTTATAGACTTTTATGCATTATTTAATGAATGTAAACCTTAAAGACCCAAAAAAAATCGAAAATACTCCGAACGTTCACGATCGTCAAATAGACAATATTCAGTGAATATTTTCTGCAAAACAAAATCGTGCAACATGCTCAAAACCTTCTGAATCAATAGAAATTCATTTGAAATTTTTCAATAAATAAAAAAAATTAGCCGATTTTTAGATAAATTGAGCTGTCTATTAAGATGTTTATTTTTTCATTTTGCACTATTGGCGTAATCGAATTTCATTTTCCAAATTCCATTAAATTATAATAAAAATTTAAAATAAATGCTAAATTGGTCAATACTACTAAGCCTACTGCGCCGCCTACTTTTTGGGAAAATTGAAAAAGTTTTTTCATTTGTTATTCGTATCATGTAGCGGAACAGTTAGTATGAAAGGCCTCATATATAATAGAAGTGTTTTTGTGTACTTTTTCCTGTTCTCATTAACATCATTGTCATCATAAGTCAGTCTACAATGCAAGATGATGGTATGACGAGTATGGATAGTTGGATGTTGTATTTCAATCAAAATTCTTTTGCAGTCTTATACTAGCTGTACTTATGTATACATATAAAGATATAAATCTTCATTTGATCTTGTAAGTGGTTGGGTTATATATAGTCTAGTAACATGCCACCTACATTGTTGCAAGTGCCTCATATTTTTATTAAATCAAATGAATTAATTCACTGGTGAACGCGTTCAATTTTATAAATCGAACGGAAAAAAGTGAATTAATTCCTTACTGAATTAATTCACCACTGAATTCGTTCAATTTCATTTTCGTTCAGTGAATTCAGTGAATTAAAAAAAAATTACATTCAGTATATTAAAAAACAAAAAATTACGTTCAGTGAATTAAAAAAAAACGTTCACTGAATTGAAAAAAAAAATACTAAATGACGTCGTGAATCATTAAAGCATATGATGCCAATAAAATATCTTAAAAGAAGATTTTGTAACAGTTTTTTCGCTCTCCTGAAAATCTATTAAAAACACATGTGACATTTTGCAGGGCGGAATATGTAATATGTTTATTATTAACTGGGGATTATGACCAAAATCATTACTCGAGGAAAAAATGTTTTTCTTAAATTTTGTGAGGCTATTTGAAAGAGTTACTCTTCTCCTCAAAATAATTTTTGAACTTTTCACATATTTCAGTTGTTGGTATTTTAAAAATGCAGTTAATCAGGATATTTGGATAATTATTATTTTTTTTAATTGATAAATATTTAAGTTTGCAATTTAAGTATGCATAAAAATATAATAACTGGACAAGCGATTGGAATTTTGACTTCAAATTTGAAGTAGGCTGAAGTAATTAAACATTTTTTTTGTAATCGAAAAATTTTTTTTTGTTTATAGAATATGTTTTTATAATATAAAAAAAAATTATCTGTAAAAAGTAGTTTTTACCAATTTTGTCAGTTGTTTTAGTTTAGTCTGCGATAACTCTACTTGGTCCCTATTGCCACAAAAGTTTTAGATGAGATCCCATTTTGCAAGAAGGCAATTGGAACTCAGTAAGAACCCTCTAAATCCTCCAATTTTAAAGTCTGTTATGAATCATAATTTCAGAGCGCTCTAAAATTTATTGGGTGGGTAACCCAGTTTTTCTTTTAAAATGCGCTTTTGTTTCAATTATAATACTACATTTATATTTGAGCAAAAATCATCTAGTTTATGTACAAAACTAGTTTTTGCTTGTTTTTTTTTTTAATGCGTTTTGAAAAGTTAAAAACTAAAAGAGCCAACAACTAGGTAGTTTTTGCTCAGGTATAAATGTAGTATAAGAGATAATTACTTGGCACTAATTTAGGGATTCAACATTTGTTTTGGGGATTTGGGTTAAAACTTTTTCTGGCATCACTAGTGATTTACAACCATCCCATATGCAACAAGTTTGATTGCAACTACATCAATCTCATTCAACAACATGTATGAGACGCACTTAAAAAAAAATCAACATAAATATGACTGCTCAAACAGTACAAAACAATCTAACCCAACAATAAAACTTATGGGTGAAACCATGTCAACTCAATACACCATTTGGATTTACCAAAACCAATTTGAATCAAATTCCCAATAACTATAGTACACTAACGGATCACAACCATGCAAAATTTCGGAAACCAGACCATTTGGGTTTCCGAAATATGACGTCATGAAAATTGGAAAAAAATAAAATTTTATACCATGGAAATTGAAAAAAAAAACATTATAATTGCCTATAAGGGCCATTAAAAAGTTTGAGCTAACCTAAAGTTGATAGCTAACTTAGAGTTGCAGATAAATTCCATACAAATTTGAATTTTTTAACTTTCAGTTTGTGTTTACTTTAGGTTATATGTTTATTGTTAATGGGGGTAACTCGTTAACTATAAAAGATAGAAAATTGATTTTATTTTTTAGGTAAGAATGTACACTTTGCACATGCATCTCAATTTTTTTATGCAAGGGTCAAATGGTTTTTTGGCGTCCTGAGTTCAAACTTCCATATCATTTTTTTAAATTATGAAAAATATATGTATAGACGGTATTTAATTATTTCTGAGTTTAAGCCATTTTTATACACCGAAGTCAAAATTACAGATTTCGCGAACAGATAAAAAATATATAATTTTTGAATCAGCAATTATGACACAACATTTTCAATTAATTTCAGCATGGCCTATGCTCCAGTGGGAGTTAGAGAAATACATATGCTGAATACAACTATGAAATTATTAAACATGCCAAAATCAATTGAACATTATGTATCACAATATATAATATAAAATTTTTTTTTTATTTGTTCGGAAATTCATCGCGTTATATTGCGAATTTAAGTTGTCCAAAGCCGGAATACGTTGAAAAACTGTCAAAATCGTTCTTGATAACACTGATAGAGAGTCACACAAACACAGCTAATGTACTAATCATAAAGTATGGGTACTCAAAGGAACGGACATTTTCTTACGAATTCAAATATGGCCTGTGGCGTTGTGTACCACAATATACAAAAAACTCCCTAAGGTACATAAAAATTCCCCGACTTTTAGCAAAATAACCCAAGAAACATTTTTACGGAGTCTCCGGCATGTACGGAATCATGAATCCGTCTTTAACGGCACTTTTACGGTCCGTAATATAACCCCCGTATTCAAATTGAAAAGTTAGTAGCTTCTTATACATCACACACAACGAGCTGTTAACTAGAATGTTTTTAGGCCTAGCAGCTTGTTAGAATAGAGTTTATTCAAAATGATTTCTTAGCACACCGATTAAGACCAACCCTGTGTTTGAAAATACATACAAGGGTTTTTTATTATTGTGAATGGAATTTTTTGTTTTTTGGCGTTTGATAGCAGAATATTACAAGGAATTTAGCAACAATACAAGAATCATTTTAACAACAGTATTATGAAAAAAACTCATGTTAACTCTATGCTATATTTTTATTTTTAATACCGCTGTAAGTATCCGTCAAAGCTTGTTACGGAATATTAAAAGGACTGTTTAATCGGATTTTCGAACACAATACGTTTCAACTCCGTTTTGGTGTATCCGTTTTCGTACAATTAAATCCGGACTTCATCGATTTTGTGTTCAAAATAAAAAACTTAAATTATTAAAAAGGCTAGAGATCAACCCTTCATTCGGTGAAAATATTATTGCAGCGCGAAAAGTTAATATGCAATAGAGAGAATTCCTTCTACTACACATTCAATCCAACAAATGCAAGTCACAAGGTAAGATTTATAAAATTTAATACGTGTTTCACAATGGTTTGTATAATATATGCGAATTTGTATCGCAAATCAATCATTAAACCATAACTAATTTATTTCTTTTGCATGCAGATGTTCGATTTAATGGGTTCCTATTGCGAATTGATGCGCTGGATAGAGAGGTAAACCGAGCCGAATGTACTAAATAGTACAAATGCAAATAATCAATATCATTATTATTACATCTGTTAAAAAGCAAAAAACCACTATGTATTGAAAATGAATAAATATATGGTCAATTTAGGTATATGTATATGTATGTATACAAGTCCGTTTTTGTAAAAAAAAAAACGGCACGGATACTGACCAGATACGGTAGCACTTCATTTTTTACCAAGGTTGGTTACCGAAACGAATAACGGTAAGGGTAACGGTATCAGATTTCGTTTGTTTAGGTAACGGTAAAGGTAACGGTATTTAAGACTGTTTCGGTAACGGTATACCGTTATCGAAACAGCAATACCGGTACGTACCGGTATTAAAAATTATGTTAAAAACATATAAAAACAAGTAAAAACATGGCATATTTTTAATTTTAAGTACTGAAAATACAGATTTTAAGCTATAAATTCAATACTGGTAGTTTTAGTAAGTAAAATTATTATCTATAAATTTTTTTGTAAAAAAACACTCAAGATTATAAAATAAAAAATAAAAAAATTGTAATTTTTATATAAAATAATAAATACCGGTAAAATACCGGTAACTACCCATAAAAATAACGGTAACGATAACGGTATTTATACATTTTTTTAGAGGTATCGATAACGGTAACGGTATTCAATTTGAAACGGTATTTTAGCGATAACGGTATTATAACGATAACGGTAACCAACCTTGTTTTTTACACGACATAACGGTCCGGAAACGGTCCGTCATTGACGGACTTTTAATGGACTTGTCAGTTTTTCACACGACATAACGGTCCATAAACGGTCCGTTAGTGACGGACTTTTAACGGATTCGAATCAATGTCGATGTTCCTTAAGTTCCGTTTTCTGGTCCGTATGTATGTATACGGATCCAGAAAATGGTACGTAAAAGGAGTTGGATTCCGTTTCTGATGGACCGAAAATGGTACGCAAACGGAACGAATTGTTTGTTGGGTTTTGCCAAATTTAAACTTTTTTTTTCCAATTTTCATAACGCCATATTTCGGAAACTTCGGTTAAGAAAATTGTTCTTCATTGACCTCTCGTAGTGTACGATATTATCGTGAATTACATTCAAATCAGAGATGCTAAATGTAAAACGGTACTTTTTGTGTTGAGTTGTTAAGGTTTCTCCCTCACACTATATCTTGTTTAAATTCAAACCACACATAGACTTATCAAAACAATATGGCAACACTATGAACTAGGCAAATAAACAATTGTTATTGTTTTCTTATTGTTGATTTTTCGTTGTTGTGTTTTTTCATTTTGTCGTTGTTTATTTTACATACTCTTTATAACTAGCGCTGCATTAATTTTTAATGTTGGACTAGCAGCGGATGTTGTTGTTGTATGACGAGTTCGTATCTACTTTTATATATTTTGTATACTAGGTTGGGAATAATATTTTGCTTTAGAGCCGGTTTAGTCTTAACGTAGATTTTAAACATCAAAGTTGTGTTCCGTGGATTGTGTGTGGAAAATTTTTGTTGTTGTACTTGTCCAAATGCGCGTCGGTTTGTAAAAAAAAGTTAATTCAAAACAAACGCCATTACTGCTAAATATAAGACAAAACAAACAAAAAAAAGGTTTTGTAAATCATTTATTGTTGTGATTTATTTTTTTTTGTAGAAAATAAAGGCAAATAAAACAAAAAATTAAATGCTAAATAAAAAATATTAAACAAGCAAAATAAAAGTGTTTAACTGATAATTATAAAAAAAACATGGGAAAATAAAAACATTGAAAAAATTGAATAAATATTCTATTAAATTATTAAATTTACTATTAAGAAAATGTAAAAAAATTGGAGTGTAAATAAGTAAATGTAAAATTAACAAAATTTTGTAATAAAATTAAAAATTTTGTTAAAACAAAATTAACCAAAAATGAGTGAAACTCCCACAAATTCAACAACAATGACGCGTGAGGAAGAAGAAGAGGAAGTGCGCACTTTATTAGAACGTCATCAGGAGCGAATACGTCTTGATTTAGCAAATACCGAGCTACTAGCGGTTTTAGTGAAAAATTCTGTCCTTACACAATCCGAAGAAGATTTACTTTTAAAACCCTACAATGCTGCGACAGGTCAAACTTCGGCGCCTTCTAGTGTCGGTGTTACAAAACGTAAATTAAGTGCCGTTATAAGTAATGCTAGCGGCACTAGTAGTAGTGCGGGTAGTACAACCAGTGCTAATCCACAACCACCTAACGGTAACGGTGGTGGCGGTGTTGCAAGTGTAGCCAGTTCAAGTGTTGCCAATTCGCGTAGTGCCAGTGTTATTGGTGATCATTGTCAAAGTGATAATCGTTCGTTAACACCTTCGTCGGTGGTCAATCAACAAAATTCTGATAATATTAGTGATTTATATAGTACGAAAGATGAATTGAGTCATGTCCTAAATGATGCTGATATTATACGTCTGCAATGTTCAAGTTTAATTGAGATCATTGCCAAAAGTGGTTTTGAAAAATTTAAACAATTTTGTTATGCTATCGAAAATGAATGTCCTCAATTGATTGAGGATTTAATTAATGATCGTCTTAAATGTGGTAAGTACCTACATATTGTTTTTTTCTTGCAATTTCGTTTTTTTATGTGTGGTTAGTTAACATTAAAGAACTTTTTGATTTGTGTTTAAAACTTTACTCGTGTAAACAAGTTTTACTTATTTCATTGCAATTTACTTCTGATTTTATAACCCAACAAACATTTTCGATCAATTACATTTAAGTACCAATCCGAGGTCTGATTTTATAGTCAACACTTACGTTTGACTAACTGGTACTTTAAACTACAGTTTTCTCAGCCAATTTGGAAAAATTTATATAGATTGTTAGCAATTGTTCGTGAACTTCACAGTCTAGTCTTAAAAAACGCCTTCATAAAAAATAAAACACAAATGAATTGTACGAATATTAATTACAATGAAATTAAATTTATTTGAAAGAAAATATTTTGCGATTTTTATTTGAATATGATTTCTGCCGTCGCTGCTGGCTCGGATGTAGCCATATATCAATTTTCAAGGACTGTTAGTTGCGACATTACGAAAAACAACAACATTTCAAAGTCCAGACGCTGGATTGCTACACAGAAAGGGGTAGCTCAGCTAATCCGGCTATAGAGGAGAAAACCCCTAAGTCCGGCCGGCTCATTAAAAAAATTATCACTCATAAAAAAAGCCCGTACACATAGTGCCAAATTTTGCTAACATAACAGGAAATAGTAGTTGAGAACTATTGTTCCATACTCCATGAGGGTTCAACAAGCAAACCTATCAGAGTAAACGTAGGTGTTCGTCAAGGCTGTGTTTTGTCTCCACTACTGTTTAATATAGTACTTGATGTAGTTATGAACCACTGTATGTATATTCATCATGGTATTTCGTGGGGATAGGTTAGATGATATTGATTATGCAGATGACGTCTGTCTTCTATCCCACCGCTTCTCTAGCATGCAATCCAAGATTCAAGCCTTTGCTACACGTGCGGCCAAAGCGGGCTTACAAATTAACATCAACAAAACTAAATCAATGCGAATAAATTCTTCATGCCACACAAATTTCCAGCTTTCGGGCGAACCCATTGATGATGTTGAAATATTTTGTTATTTGGGGAGTATAATTTCTAAAAGAGGGGGCAGCAAAGAAGACTGTGCAAATAGACACAAGGCTAAGCCCACCCTAGACTGATTTTTGCCCACCCCAGAATTTAAAAAAAAATCTACCTACAATTCTTTTATCTATAATTTTGATGGCAAAAAGTATCACAATATTACTTTTTACAAAAAAACCTGTGTTTTCGGTTTGGGAAAATCTCTACTAGATTCCTAGGCAGCTAAGTTGTTGAAATCTAAGGGTCAGTTCTATAGTCAGAACTAAGATAGATTTTTGTTTTAAATATTTCTTAAATAAGAAAGTTGTTTGAAAAATTCTTACCTAAGAAATATTTAAGAAACAAATGGATCTTAGTTCTGATTATAAAATTGACCATACGAGGTTTTCTTTAAGAAAAATTATTAGAATCGCAAAGTTGTTCAATAATAGAAATATAACGCATAATCTTTTTTGGTTAGTTAAATATCTTAGATTTCATAGTTTTCTAAATGAATAATTAGTTAATATCTAACTAGGAAGTTTCTCCAAACTAAACATTACTATGTTATTTTAATGAAATTTCAATATTTTGGAGAAAAAAAAATTGTAAGATGAACATCTCACTGTTTTTGACCACCTCGGTAATTTAAGTGATCAGAATATGGGATTAGAGAGGATTCGTCTGAAGTAGACGAATTAGACAGGTTGATCTTAGATTTCTTTTCTCTATCATAATAATCTGAAAATATAGCTTGGAACACATTCATTGTACGAGGTTTTCTTCAAAAAAAAATAGATGCACTTTTGGGCAAATAAACAGCAGAAAATTAATGGGTCGCTTGCCCACCCCAGAAAAATGGTCTAGGTACGCCAATGAGTAAAGATTCTAATCCGTTCTCCCGTTATTACTTTTTTATGCATTGAAAGTACAATGCAATTTTCTCATATTTATTTGCAAATTTAGAATATATCAATAATAAAAAATATAAACTAAAAAAGAATTTCAAAAAATCAACGAAATTTAAATTTTTTAAATAACTAACAAAAATAAGCGATTTAAGCAACTGTTACGAAAATACAGTACTTTACAACAGTTATTTTGTATTTATTCATACAAAAACAAATTGCAGTTTCAGTTAAAAATGACAACTACTGATTACTACACACACAACTGTCATGTAGTAACTGTCAAACTTTTTTGAGTGTACTAAATCTTCTCGCTGGGTTAGATTTTGTATGTTTTAGTTCGAGTTGACCAATTTGCATTATTTGTTGTTTGTTTTATTAACTAATAGAGTTAGCACAAACAGATAATTGATCATATATTTTTTTTTGAAAATAAGTAGGAAATATTGCAAGTTTTTTTAAAACTAGTTTTGTTTTAGATTGATATTTGTAAGTTTAATTTATATAAACCTCTTAACATAGAGTGGTTTTAACATACTTAACGTGCCAATGAGATTTATGGTAATTAGGAAACACAGATCTTAAATGCAAACATGCAAAAATTGGACTTCAATCAAATGTAGAATTTGAAAATTTGAATGGCAAGTAATGAGTTGCGATCTGATGACGAATGGTTTTTTAACAAAAACCTTACTAAAGAATTAACTTTAAATTAACTATTAAACAAAAGAAAATGTTAAAAAAATTATGTACACTACAAAAACACATTTTTGGGGTAACTAGTAGTTAACTCTCAAACCCAGTGTAAATAATCAGAATGTTATTTCACCAATTAAATTGTCATTTTCATTTTAACCCTCGGAAAAATTTTCAGATACCACCATATATAATTATATCCGAAAATTGAACACACAAAAAGTTAAAAACGAGTTTCAATTAAGAAATTGATTATATCAATTATACTTTATTTGATTTTGCACGTATCACGTAAATGATATTATTAATTACTACAATATAAATTGTGTACGATTATTTGCAACAATTAATCAATTCAAATATTTAACTGTTTCAATTGAATATTTATTTAAAAATAAATTTTATTTCAAGCAAATCTTTAATTAGATAATTTAGGCTAATAATTCTTTGTGTGGATGTAAAAAAAATTATATGAATTTTTGTATACATATGTATATTCAAAAAATCAGAACATCTAATTGTAAAAAATTAGATGGTAAGATATACAATTAGATCTACATTTTATTAAAATTAAAAATTTTTTATACACTCAAAAAAATAAGTTAGTAGAAAAATTAGTAAACCGTCTTCTATATAAAGTATACTAGTTTTCAGCAACTTTTTGATAAAATTGCGTTTTCAGCAAAAGTAAAAATGATACTTAAGGGGGTTAAATACTGTAACAACAGCATTTTAAAGGGCATATTTGAACGTTTGTCAAAAATTCAATTAACAATATTTTTAATATTTTATTTTTTTATTTAAAAATTATGTTATTGTAGAATTTTTAAAAAAAATATCAGTTTTATATTTCCCCAGCCAAAATCGCCAGAGTTGCCACTTCCTTACTGGCCTTTTTTAAAAAAGGCAAAATCGGCTGCCACTGTGCAGCCTTCAATAATTATCGGAAAATAAAAATGTAAAGTGATTCTTAATCCCAGATAAATTCTTATCCTTATCGTGGCCCGATTTTTATTAAAAACATTTTTTTTAACAAAGTTGCCACACAAACTTAAAAATTCCAAAAAAGGCAAGAAAAAACACATTTGCTCGGGGATATAAAATTTATTTTACCAAAATTCAAAAAAGGGCCACGATAAGGACTAGAGTTTTTTGTTGCCTACGAAAGAAAAAAACCCGAATCGAAATCGGTTACCCCGCCTTGGCTGTACAATGGCAGCCGATTTTGAACTCAGGGTTGTGGGAAAACGCGTTTAAAGTTTAAAATTAAATTTACGCTTTAAAAAAACCGTGTATGAAAAAAATTTATATCTCGCAATTTTCTACATATGTACCAAATTTGGAAAGAATCGGATAAAGAGTATTTTATATATTAACGCTAATATTCTTAAAAACGATGGTAGAGAATTTATTCGACATTTCCTTTTGGTCAAAATGTTTTCACTTCGTACATTTTTTAATTTGTTTTTTATTTGTTTTTTATTTGTTTTTATTTTTTATATACATTGATTACTTTTATGGCTTATAAAAAGCCATCAGTACTTGCCTCATATAACGTGCCTTCGCCCACCATCGAGGAATCGTCATTGGCTTTTCTTTAAAGACTGCGTGCAATTCTTGCATCTTAGGATGAAGTTTTTTTCTTTTTTTCTGCTGTATTATGCGAAATACGATTAATAATAAAGACAATGATAAAAAGCGCTCCCAAAAAATTTTGTGTACAAATTTAATACATAGAATATTACTTTGTGGCCAAAATATATTTTACAAAAAAACATGTGGAAATTTTATTTCTTCGAATTTTTTATTGATATTTTCTGAGCAGTATGCTCTATCCAAATAAAATATAAAAAAAATTCCGAAACTAAATTTTTCCTAGAGTCGATAACCCCCTTAAACACAACTCTTCAAGACATATGTATAATACAACCGTGAAAGATTTTTGTATCTGTGTTTCATTAGGGAGACCTTCTTTATATGGATGAAAAAAAATGGCGACCTGTGACCCGTCCCTCCCCCTAGAAATGTGCCATGCAGAAAATTAAGGTGATCGGATAACGGGAACACGTGCCGCATCGGCCCTGAAATTTGATATAAGATTTATGTACAAGGCAAAAAAATCACTTTTAGTTTATAAATTTTTTTTTTGTTTTTCTTTCATACACTTTAAAATAATCACAATTTAGCTATTTGACAAAAAACCATAATTTTCAATAAAAAGCACTTTTTATACCCTACACCACTATGTGGTCAGGGTATTATAAGTTTGTGCTGATGTTTGTAACACCAAAAAATATTGGTCGTAGACCCACCGTATTGTATACCGATCGGTTCAGAATTTTTTTTTATTTCGATTTAACGATGTCCGTCTGTCCGTCCGTCCGTCTGTCTGTCTGTCTGTCCATGCAATCTTGTGCGCACTCTACAGGTCGCAACTATTAAGATATTTTGATGAAATTTGGTACGCAGACCTATGTTGGCCCAAGGACGAACAAGTTTGATTTTTTTGAACATCGGTCCATGTTTAGACCTAGTGCCCATACTACCAAAATTATACTGTTTATATGCTGCAGGTCGTAAATATTAAGATATTTTGATGAAATTTGGTACACAGACCTATATTGGCGCAATAATGCAGCCTATTGATTTTGGTGAACATCGGTCCATGTTTAGACCTAGTGCCCATATAAGGGTCCTATCAAAATTATACTGTTTATACGCTGCAGGTCGTAAATATTAAGATATTTTGATGAAATTTGGTACACAGACCTACATTGGGCCAATAACGCAGCCTATTGATTTTGGTGAACATCGGTCCATGTTTAGACCTAGTGCCCATATAAGGGTCCTACCAAAATTATACTGTTTATACGCTGCAGGTAGTAAATATTAAGATATTTTGACGAAATTTGGTACACAGACCTATATTGGCCCAGTAACGCAGCCTATTGATTTTGGTGAACATCGGTCGATGTTTAGACCTAGTGCCCATATAAGGGTCCTACCAAAATTATACTGTTTATACGCTGCAGGTCGTAAATATTAAGATATTTTGATGAAATTTGGTACACAGACCTATATTGGCCCAATAATGCAGCCTATTGATTTTGGTGAACATCGGTCCATGTTTAGACCTAGTGCCCATATAAGGGTCCTATCAAAATTATACTTTTTATACGCTGCAGGTCGTAAATATTAAGATTTTTTGATGAAATTTGGTACACAGACCTACATTGGGCCAATAACGCAGCCTATTGATTTTGGTGAACATCGGTCCATGTTTAGACCTAGTGGCCATATAAGGGTCGTACCAAAATTATAATGTTTATACGCTGCAGGTCGCAAATATTAAGATATTTTGATGAAATTTGATACACAGACCTATATTGGCCCAATAACGCAGCCTATTGATTTTGGTGAACATCGGTCTATGTTTAGACCTAGTGCCCATATAAGGGTCCTACCAAAATTATACTGTTTATACGCTGCAGGTCGCAAATATTAAGATATTTGGATGAAATTTGGTACATAGACCTATGTTGGCCCAAGGACGAAGCCTATTGATTTTGGTGAACATCGGTCCATGTTTAGAACTAGTGCCCATATAAGGGTCCCCCCAAAATTATATTGTTTATACGCTGCAGGTCGCAAATATTAAGCTATTTTGATGAAATTTGGTACATAGACCTATGTTGGCCCAAGGACGAAGCCTATTGATTTTAGTGAACATCGGTCCATGTTTAGAACTAGTGCCCATATAAGGGTCCCCCCAAAATTGGCTTGGTTACAAACTGCAGGTCGCAAATATTAAGATATTTTAATGAAATTTGGTGCGCTGACTCACATTATAGAAAATTTTGACATAAGCCCCATTTTAACCCATTCGAATTTCGGATCCAAACAATACACCAGACTGGTGTAGGGTATTGTATAGTCGGCATGCCCGACTTTAACCTTTTTACTCGTTTTAAATAATTTTTTTTAAATCTACACCCCTTTAGAAATCATATATAAAAAAATGGTTAAAATCGAAGAGATAATGCATTTAAGGATTAAGAGGTTCTCGTGTTTGAATTTACAAAATAAAGCATGAATTTAAAAAAAAGTTTTGTTTTTACTGATTGCTGAATAACATTACAAACTTAAGTTTTTGGGTAAATTTTCAAAAAAAAGGTTTCTAAAATTTAGCTTCAAAAGATGAAGCAAAAAAAGCCCAACAATAATGAAAAATGTTTTTTTATGCACATCGCAATTCTTAATAAAACCACCCTGTTTTAAAAAATTTTTCAAATGTGAATTTTTATGTCACTCGGCGGGAGCTAGGTTGGGGAAGTTTTCTTAGAATTCTTCTTAGATTATGTTTTTGCTATACACCTTTTGACAAAAACAATTGACCCACCTTAGTGTCTACACGCAGAAAAAAGAGATTGTTGGATATATTTACAGACAATTATATATATGTTTCTAAACTACTATACTTATATTTGAGGTGTGTTTCAAATTATTTTATTTTTATCGTTATAATACATATGTCTCCAGGCAAACACTGTAATGTTTGAATGTTAGTCATATTTTCCCACTTAAACAAAAATATATTTGCATTTTTATTTTATCATTATTATGTTTGTGGCGTGCAAATATAATAATGATAAATATATATATGTTTGCCTGCAAACATTTATATATTTGCGAGTAAATGCATTTCATATGATTCAAACATACATATATTTACAGGCAAATATATTAAATTTGCTGGCAAACATATTATATTAAAAACACGGCAAATATATTTTGACAATTCTTTCAAACATATATATATCACCAGCATAATATACAATTACATTATTTATATATAATAAGATATAATCTAATGAAAGTACCTATATATTTTTATATCTGATTTTATAAAATTTTATTTAATTTGATCCAATTATACAGAACCGATTTCAGTATCTAATTTGGATCTGATCCAAAAATTATTTTGAAGCGGGTATCCAATTATATCGCAGTTCAGATCTATTCATGTATAACTTCAGATATATTTATATATTATTTCAGATATGTTTATAAAATATATGAGGCTACACGGTGAAAAAAATCTCCCTGCAATGAACATATTTGCTAGTGATATAAATATATAGGTTTGGAAAAACTGTAGAAATATATTTGCCGGTGTCTTTAATATAATATTTTTGACTGCCTGTCAACATATATATGTTTATCATTGTTATATGTATTTGCATTCTACAAACATAATAATGATAAAATAAAATTGCAAATATATCTTTGTTTAAGTGGGAAAATATGTATGTCTCACATACAAACATTACAGTGTTTGCCTAGAAACATACCCCAACAAAAAATACTGCTTGCTTGGAAGCAGGTTCGTCAGGGATAGAAAATAGTGTAGCGCTTGCATTATTGCTGATATAAGGCATGATTTTTGTTCGAGATAGCTCGCGTGAAAGTACTTGTTTCGATATCCGATATTCGCTTCTATCATAGCTCCAAATAATGGCATGAAATCACAGCTTTTAGCTAGTAAATTCAGTTATCATTGTCATTCTTTCGTGCTTTGTTAGAGCGATAAAGTGTGGTAAACAAAACTCCATTGCCTTTTTTAACACACTAATGCAAGCTATAAATCCTCAGATGCAGTAAACGAAGCAGAAAAGAAGCACTAATCATTTTTACCGCTTCCGAATTTCTGCTGGGACATATTATAACGATAAAAAGAAAATAATTGAAAGCATATTTCAAATATAGAAATAGTCGTTCGTAAACATATATATATTTGTCTGTAAACATATTCAATAATGCTCTTTTTCTGCGTGAAAGTATTGTATATATGGTCCTATACAATACTTTCTAAACTTTTTATACTGGAATGAAAATTGTAAAAAATTTAAGTAGATTTTACAATATATTTGTTGTTTGGTTGGCAAAGCAACCAACAAAATTTTATATAAAATTTGGAATTTTTTCTTAGCTTAAACTTTTGTTCCAATTAAATTTTTTATTGCAACAATCAACCATCGGTTAATTTGATGTGAATGGCAATGCCGGCCAACAACTCTAGCGAAAATGGCATTTCCTGTATTCTTCCAAATTAAAGTACTAATCCATTAAAATCATTAGTCTCCCGGGTGTTTTAAAGTTACCACAAACATAGTTAAGTGTTAAGAAAACAGACAACTTAATACTAAAATAAAAATCTTTGCATAATACTTAAAAAATCACAACAGATTAACCAAGGCGTCTGTTTACTTAAAAGATTATTACGTACGTATATAAATAAATGCACTACGTATATGTGTACAATAATCCTAAAAACTAGTTAAAGAAAAAGTGCAATAACTGGAAAACCTAAATAAAGAAAATAAGAGGACTTTAAACTTTTAAAACAAGTTAACGAGAAAAAAACAATAATAAGAAATTTTTTTTTTAAATAAACCACAAACTAGAGCAAAAAGTATATACATGCATATTGCAGTTAACTGCAAATGGTGTTTAAAAGCAATGATTCGTTAAAAGTTGAATTTTGTTTCAATCGCTACTTGCATAGATGTACTTTCTTTTTCTAATCGGATAAGTTTTACGATTTCGTTTTGTTAGATATTGAAAAAAATGTCATAATTAGATCGGCAAATATGTGCGTTTTTTTTATGGCGCCCAACGTGAGGCCTTACGATAAACAAAAATATTTAAATTAAATTTATTTTTACAAATTTATGAATTAAAAAACAATTTTTTTAATTTATTGAGAATAGTTTGAGGCCTTAATTTTCAACATTCATGGGATACAAGTTTTTCAGAATATTATAATAAGTCAAGAGAACGGACAAATTTAGTATTGAATTGACTCTACACTCATAGAAATAAATCTAAATCTAAAAAGTTACTAAAATTAGTTAAAAATGATACTGCAGAAAAAACTGCTAAAACTAGCAGATTTTTTTACTAAATACTAGTAAAATGAGAACAGCAAAATTAAAACTGTTAAATTTACAGAATTTTAGTTATATTTAGGCTAACTTCTAGTTAATTGAAAATAGCAAATTTTACTGTAAAATCTGCAGAAAATTTTGCTAAATATTTGTAGACTAAAAATAGCAAAAATAAACTGTTAAATCTACAAAATTTTTGCTATTTTTAAGCAAAATTTAGTTGAATGCAAATAGCAGTCTATTCTGCTAAAATCAGCAGAAATATTTGCTAAACAATTGTAAACGGCTGTTTTCAAAAGGCTCGGTTTTTATTTGCATTTAAAAAAAACTACGAAAATTTTAATTTTTTTGGTGATTTTTTAGGCTACTTTGCTTGCTGATTTTAGCATGTTAATTTGCTATTCTCCATTTACACAAATTTAGCTCAAATACAACTAAAATTCTGTATATTTAACAGTTTTATTTTTGTTGTTCCTATATTACTAATATATAGCAAAAATAATCTGCTAATTTAGCAGTTTTTTTCTGCAGTATCATTTTTACCTTAGTTTTAGAAGTTTTAACTAAATTTTTTATGGACTTTTTTCTATTAGTGTACTGACTGAAGTGTACCTATACAAAATTCTATAAATGGCGCCCAATGTAAGGCTAATGTTTAATAATTATCTCAGCCAACATTTTTCTGATCGATAAAAAATTATGACTCATAAAAGACTGAAATATGATGAATTTCAGGGCGCTTTAATTTTAGAGTCATAAGTGGAGCATAATTGACTACTATTTATGACAATATTTAAAATTTTTTTCAGTATTCATAAATGACTCAAAACTGAATCCTGAATTCCTCATAAATTCAGAAATTTCCAATAATGCTCATATTTAGGAGTCTTTTATGAAAGGCTTCATCGGCAAAGAAAAATATCCTCATATAGCTGTGATTTCCGAAGAATTTCAGTATTATGAATTACTTCTGAATTTGAAACATTTTTTTTAAAACATTTTGGCGTTCAACTTAAGGCCTTAAAGTAAATCATTTAAAATTAATAAAAAAAAATCCATGTCTCAATTTCTGTTTAAAATAATGTTCAAATAAGAATAAATTCTTTGCAATAGTGTCAAAAGAAAAAAGAATTAAAAAACTATAAGAAAAACTGAACCTGACATGATCTTGAAGTGATTTTTTTTCTACTACAGCATTTTAGTTTTTTTCTGTCGATTTTGTCTATAAACACGATCATCATGTGTGTCTGCCGATTGTGTGTAAATCGACTAAACGCAGACACATTATAATAATAATAAAATCAGTGTAATCAAATGTACAACCACAATTTTCAATGGACCAAAAAAAATACAAAAATATAAAAAGAACAAATCAATAGCTAAATAAAAATAAAAAAATAGCATGAAAACTGAACAAAACCCCTATAAACTAAATATCATTATTATTATGATCAGCGACTGGCGACTGACGACGACAACGTCTCTTTGCAAACGTGCTGTAAATTCTACAAACGTACAAAAAAGCGCACACACCCCGTTTTTCGATTAAAAATACAGTGAATGTGTGTAAATAATTGTAATATACTGCTTACAATTTTACAAAACGAACTGCAAAGACTTTTTGTTTATCGTTTTTTTTTTTTTTTTTTTACAAATTTTACTCTCTTTTCTGTGTTTAATGACTAGCAGAGTTGCCAAAAATTGTAAAATTGGATAAAATTGGGAGGTTTAATCCATGCATGGGCTCTATCACAAAAAAAGTTGGAAAACATCTCTGTGACCAGGCGGGGTATATTAAATTGACCAGAAATTCGCCAAAGGGGTATTTTATAATAAGAAATTATGCTTTTTCAATAGAAAACAAAATTTATAAAATTTTTTGTGAAGAATTTTTTTGTATACAATGCACGGTTTGGAAGCGAGAAAGTGTCAAAGATAAAATTTCGTAAAATTTCAAAAATGAAATATTTTAAAACAACCAAAAGTTTCAAAAATCTTAAAAACATATTTAAATTGACTAAAACAATTGATAATGACCATGAAGTAAGATTGGAGCTTAAGCCATTCAAAAAGTTCCTTACTTTGGTCCAAGGACGCACATGATTCCATAAGGATACCTTTAAAAGACATCGCCTTAACTTCAAAACGAATGAAATTTTGTAAAAAGAATATATTTGATATAAGTAGCAAAGCTTATAAGTTTGAATAATATATATTGAAGTTTTGGTGCGTTTTCGCTCAATTTCGCATTTTTCGAAAAACGAAAATCGCTACATCCTCTTAAGTAACAGCACAAAAAATGTAATTTTTTTATTGCAATTATTTCTTGGTAAGAGAAATAATTTGTGCGTAAACCTAGTAATTTTTATGCGCTAGTTTTCAAGATTCACCCTTAAACTATTTTGGCCCATATCGTCTAAAGTAGGCAACGAAAAAAAATTTTGTAGAAGAACTTATTGTTTATTTTTCGTGAGGAACACATGGTATAAATTTCATTGCAAAAAAGCTTAGGCTGGTTAGAGGGTAAATCTGGTTTAAAGAAAACAATTACCATTACCCGTCATTTTAGTAGTATCGAATCTAGAGTAAATAACGCTGAAAACCGATGAAAAAGAATTTTTGTTCTTCCTTTGCAACGACCCCAACATTCGAAAAATCCTACAGACAGTCTGGGTTATCCACCTTGTCTTCACCGTCATAACTTCATTACATCCAGAAAAATTCACCGTTTGGTGCGGTTTACACGCTGGTGGCATCATTGGACCTTATTTCTTCAAAAACGAAGCCGGAGCTCACGTTACGGTCAATGGAAATATGGATGACATTGATCCGTGTGAGATGTTGTTTCAACAGGATGGCCCTCCGTGCCATACGGCGACCGCAAACATCGACTTATTGAAATCAAAATTTGGGGATAAGTCGATTTCTAGAAATGGACCTGTCAATTGGCCTCCAAGGTCGTGCGATTTGACGCCTCTCGATTATTTCCTGTGAGGTCACCTGGTCACTGGTTTATGCTGATAAACCAACAACAATTGAAGCCTTGGATTCCAACATTGCTAGTGTTAATCGTGACATACGGCCAGCAATGCTTGAAAAATTGGCCCAAAATTAGATGTCCAGAATGCGCTTCGTCGAGAACAGCCGCGGTGGCCATATGTCCGAATACATTTTCAAATGTTAATGCCATGTATTGATCTTTGAAAAAATCCTATATATAGGGTAAGTTCTATATTATATTTAAGTATCGCATTCTCTTTCTTCCTTGCAAAAGTACGCAACGTTAAAGAAAGGTTTGCAAGTTCATCTTCTTTTCCGTTAAATTGAACAAACTTATGTATGGTTAGATGCTCAGATTAGGGAGACAACGAAGCCAAAAACTTTATGCTAAGTTTTTTCCAGAACGAAGGCTCTAATATAATCCAATTTAAGATTTGAAAAATAAATGTAGAAAATAATTTTTAAAAAGATCTGATTTCCTGTCTGTTTCTATATATCAGCCGGCTTAGCCGCCAGCCGGTTGAAGCCGTCGGCGGTGGCTACTAACTGCTATCTCCGGAGACAACATATTTGGCGCATAATTTTTTAAGCTGTAAAAACGATTTAAAGAGATTTGAATGCAAACGTAAATTCTGGAATTACATAGGTATTATAATGCCAATCGTGGATGGTAACTGAAACGATGCGGTTATCGGTAAGGGTAACGCTATTCTAGATTATTTCGGTAACGGGATTTTAAGGGTAAGGGTATTTTAAGGGTAACGCTATTTCATTTATTTCGGTATCGGTATTTTAAGGATAACGATTTTTTAGTTATTTCGGTAACGGTATTTTAATGATAACGGTATTTTGATTATTTCGGTAACGGTACTTCAAGGTTAGCGATATTTCAGTTATTTCGTTAACGGTATTTTAAGGATAATGGTAGTCAGTTATTTTGATGCATCCCGCAATTTTTTTTACAAAAAACAAACGAGATTAAAAATAAACCAATTTACCAACTTAAAGTACGAAAAACACTCAACACCCACGTGCAATTACCAAAAGCAGAAAATTAAAAATAACGGTAACGGTATTTTAGGAGTAACGGTATTTCATTTATTTCCTAAACGGTGTTTTAAGGGTATCGATATTTCATTTATTTCGGTATCGGTATTATACCGATATAATATAATTGCCTATTATATGTTAATAGGCAATTATATTACTGCAAAAAAATTTACTCTAAATTTGCCAATTTTAAAAATCACAAAATCGAGAGCTTTTGCCTAAAAGTTAAACTCAATATATTTAAATGTCTTTGTAGATGACAACATGATGTTTCTCCTTCCAGTTTAGTGATGTGTTAACACATTCCTCCTTTTGTTTACTTTTAATTAAATCTTTCTTTTAATTTAAAAAAGAATAAACAAAAATATGCAAATTAATGCAAAATATGGAATAAAAATCATAAAATATGCAAAATAAATGCACTTAAAAGCTAATTATGCAAAAATATGAATTTATAACAAAATATGCACCAACAAATCGATGCAACCTAGTATATTTGAGGTTAAGAAGAAGACTAAACCTTTTTCTATAAAAATTACAAACACATCAATTTTCAAATCACACTAGATCTAATTTCTGGACAGGCTTCATCAGTGAGTTTCCATTAAATTGTATTATTGTTGGGTATATATTACATTACAAACGTAACTTTACTAAGGTGCGACCGCTTAGCTATCTCCCCCAAGTAAGGCCTTGAATGCAATGTAACTAATTCATAGTTCGAGGCCTTGTTATGAATTAACATAATAACTCCTTTTTTCCAAAAACTGCTATTTTTCTTCATCAGGGTACTCTCCTGACAAATACTTCACAGAGTTTTTGCTTTCAAAAACCTCTACACTTTCAGGTATGAAAAGACGATCGTTTCGGGGATTTTCCAGGTCCCTTTCATCAGGTTTCTTTAGAAAGTGTTGGCGTAGTGCAATGCAAATTGAAGCATCAAAATCTCATATTAAATGTAGTCTGCTACATCTGCTATATCATATTATGAAAGTTTTTTGTTTTTGTATTTTATACCATTGGTATAAATTAAATACAAATTTTATTTTTACCCTTCTTCTTCTTTGTTAATACAAGAAGAGGCAAAAATATTTCTCCGTACTATGAGTGTTGTCAAAATGTTGGGTTTTAATTTTTATTTAAAAAAAAAATTGTTTTTTTCGACCTTTTTTAATTGAATAAAAAATTAGAATCAGTTCTGGAACTAGTTCTAGTAATATTTTTAATTTGAAATAATTGACCTCAAGCCGAACAGACTACAAAACTCACATCAAAATCAACATTTTTCTGTACCGAAATAAAAACTTCTTTTTCCCTCCATGGTGTTGTTTCTATGATATTTGACCTGTTCTCCACACATACACTACATGTACACAAATACATGTAAATGTGAACGAATTTATAAAATCAACCGTCATCGCAGCAAACAAATAAGACCATAAATTATCTCTTTAAATTAGAAAATTAAGTTCCCCATTTTGGGTAAATGATAATGGCAACTCTATTTTTCTTTAGTTGATCTTCTACTACTTGTAAGACCATGTATGTATGCCAGAATATACTACTCACAAATCTACCTGTGGTAATTTACTAGGAAATGAACAACAGCCACAACGTTGAACGAAACGACACAACAAAATCAGAAAGGTAAAAAATGAAAATATAAAACAACCGCCTCAAAAAATTAGCAAAGAAACTGAAGCAAACATTACACACACAGAACCAAAAACTCATATAAATCGTTAATGATCATAATGACTATGATGATGACAATGATCGTAAAATACAAACTGGGGGTTTATACAAGGTGGCGCAAAAGTCATCACCCTATCGGAAGATGCTATAAATTTTGCAAATGTCGGTAGATATCAGTTCTGCTTTGACATTTGTGGAGTAAATAGATAAAAAATACACGAAGAAGACAACTTTTCATCGAAAATCATAATGAACGACGAGGCCATCCCTGTGGATATGTGAATAAGCAGAATTATCGCTTCTGGGGGACCGGAAATCCGCGTATAATACACGAAGGGTGTAATGGCCCTCCTCAAAGTTACTGTATGGTGTGGTTTTTACGCTGTGACTACTGTGAACCGCGGGCGCTATAGAGCCATTCTCAACGACTTCTACCTCAACTGGACGAATTGACACTGGAAAACATGTGATTCCAACAGGTTGGCGCAACAGCGCATACTACACGACCTACAATCGAAATTCTGAGGGCTGCATTTCCGGGTCGCCTTATCTCTCGTTTTAGTAATTTGCACTGGCCGGCAAGATTGCCTGATTTAACCCATCTTGACTTCTTTTTGAAGTCACGAGTCTATGTCAACAACATAGATTACATAGATCTCTTACTCTTTGATATTCGCTGTCAGTGCACTTATCTCATGAGAATGTGTTGGAGATACGTCCTATTCCTATACAAAAAATATTTGAATGTGTGTGAAAAAATGTGTTTGTTGATAAAAGAAGAAGAAGAGTAAGATATCTATGTAATCTATGGTCAACAAGCCTCAGACTTTTGAAGTCCTGAAAGAGAATATCGGTCAGGAATGCGGGAACCTATCGGCGAAAGTTCTGGCAAGAGTGATGGAAAATGCGATAAATCGGGCCCGTGTGGTCATTAATTCTGGCGGCGGCCACTTGGCCGCTATAATTTTTTTATACTTAAAAAAAAATCTAGACATCAAATAAACACAGTCCAAAAGCAAAACTAAAGTTTTTCATTTATTAAAAAAATTATAGTCAAAGAACATCGGGTGACAACTTTTGCACCACCTTGTATATTTCTTTTTGAAATCCTTGCTTAAAACAGAATAGTGTGGAAGATCAGGGTTGGAAATTGCTATACTTTGGTACTTTTTGACTACCCTTGAAATTGCAAAAGAACAGTTGAACTTCTGCAAACTCCAAATAACCAAACAAATCCGGGGATATTGGGAAAATTGTTTAATATCGTTAAAAAAAATATATGAAATCAGAAAGTTTTGTAATGGAAAAAACCTTAGGAATATATTTGTTTCAAAGAGAAAATTAAAAAAAAAATTTTAATAGATACAATCTGAATCTGATCCTGTTTCTGTGGACTTTACCTTTGTGATTACAGCCAGAAAATTATATGTACATAAAAATCCGAAGGAAAACTATACATGAAAGGCATACCCGGATAAGTGGCTGTAAATACAACCAACGGTTAATGTTGCATTTATATTTGCATTAATGACAACAATGTTATAGGATTCTGAATAATTAATTCTAAATGCCCTCAGATTAAATGATTTCAATGTTTTTTATTGCTACAAAAAAGTCTTTTTTCAGGATTCAGATGGTCCTAGTTTATTATGAATTGATTCGTTTAGTTTTTAAAAGAAACTAGTATCGAGCTCGAAAAAGAACTATTTTGATAAAGTTGCAAAAACATATTTAGTTAGAATATTGGTCTACCTCAAGTCCAAATTCATATTAGATTTTACGTGTTGTTTCAATAAGGTTGACCATTTGGTTGACTTATGAAAATATAGAAAGTCCCAAAAAAACTATTTTTGTATTTTTTAATGCTAAAATTAATATAATTGTTTCAAAAACATTTTGAAATTCCGATTTACCATCTCTGTGATGGATGGTAAGATCGACTGATCGTTCAGTCGGTTACTTGTTTTGTTTGCTGGTCTTATTGTTTGTCAAATGTTCTTATTGTTTTGCCGGTCGACAGTGATCGTGCCGGATTCTCATAAAACGTGATCAAGGGTTTGTTATTTTTTCATTCCTTTCATTTTGTCATATTCTTTACCATATTTATAGTGAGACGTAGTAGTAGTTGTTGTTATTCTACAACATACATATCTAATGTTTCTTTGTTTTTGTTATTAACTCTACTATACGTTGTTAATTTAAAACCCTTTTTTAAAAATGTTTTTTCTTCACGTTGTCCCGTCATGATCATCCTCTTCCATTCACTAATGATAATCATCGCCAGTTTTATTATTGTTTTTTTTATAATCTTTATTATTATTTTTCAGTTGTTCTTCTTGGTGCCCTGTTTTCGATGTTGTTGTTGGTTTTCTATTCATATAATCCCATATGTTCTATGTGCAGTTTATTGTCCAGTTGAATTATAATGTGCAAAAACTAAAAACAGAAGAAGAGGAGGAGGAACTTGGTTTAAAAATCACAGTTTATTTGCAGCTGTTTTTCTTTATTTCCTTTATTCATCGAAGCAGTTGTGTTAATTAAAGTTGTTGGGGTGGCCAGGTTTACATTGGGAAATGAGTTTTTTAGCTGAAAATTATTATTTAAAAAAACGTCAGACTTATTGGAAATTCTGACTAGATTTGTTAAAAAACAAAATATGGAGCGAAACCAATCCACCACAGATCCTACATAATTCATTACATCCAGAAAAATTCACCGTTTGGTGCGGTTTACACGCTGGTGGCATCATTGGACCTTATTTCTTCAAAAACGAAGCCAGAGCCCACGTTACGGTCAATGGAAATATGGATGATATTGATCCGTTTGAGATGTGGTTTCAACAGGATGGCGCTCCGTGCCATACGGCGACCGCAAACATCGACTTATTGAAATCAAAATTTGATTTCGAGAAATGGACCTGTCAATTGGCCTACAAGGTCGTGCGATTTGACACCTCTCGATTATTTCCTGTGAGGTCACCTGAAGTCACTGGTTTATGCTGATAAACCAGCAACAATTGAAGCCTTGGAGTCCAACATTACTAGTGTTGTTCGTGACATACGGCAAGCAATGCTCGAAAAATTGGTCCAAAAATTGGACGTCCAGAATGCGCTTCGTCGAGAACAGACGCGGTGGCCATACGCCCGAATACATTTTCAAATGTTAATGCCATGTATTGATCTTTGGAAAAAAAATCCTATATATAGCGTGAGTTCTATATTCTATTAAAGTATCGCATTCTCTTTCTTCCTTGCAAAAGTACGCAACGTCAAAGAAAGGTTGAGTTCATCTCCTTTCCCGTTAACTTCAACAAACTTATGTATGGTCAGATGCTCAGATTAGGGAGACAACGAAGCCAAAAACTTTATGCTAAGTTTTTTCCTGAACGAAGGCTCTAGTATAATCCAATTTAAGATTTGAAAATAAATTTAGAAAATAATTTTTAAAAAGATCTGATCTCTTGTCTGTTTCTATATATCAGACCGCACAGCCGCCAGCCAGATTTTACTTTTTAACGATTCCATGAAAGATGAAAACTTGTATCTTTGTTTTTCTAATAAGCTTTTACTGTTTCAAAATCCTAAAATATACCTACGTCTTGCTTATTTGGTGTTCGACGTTGGGCGCCAACAGAAGACATTGATTTGCGAAGTGTTTGGAAATGCTTCATACAAATTTAGTTATCAAAAAATTAATTATTATTTTTTGTATATTTTGAAACTAATCCCTGTTTTTAACGATCCTTGAGATCTAATGAGTTTATCAGTGCTTTAGTCTCAAGTATGGTTTTAACGAGGTAACTTTTGCAAAAAACTATCAGTGCAACAAAGTGTCCCTCCTGACCATATAGCATAGATTCTTGTAAGTGAAATTTTTATGCCAAATTTTTTGTTAACCGATAACATTAATATGCATCTATTCTGAATTTCAGGTAACTAATTTGGAATAATATACATTTTACATAGGATGGAAAATTTTTTACAATCGGTTGCCTACCACACTAATTCTGTAACTACTTCCACTAGAACCGATTCCATGGAACTAGTTCTGTCGTTGTTTCCATGCCACATTTTTTTACCTTCCCAATCCATGATTATCAACAACTGGCGCCAGACATTAAAAGTTAGTTTATGTAATAGCTTATTTTAATATTGCTGGAGAATATAAAGGTTGTTCATAAGGGGTGTGCTATCTGTTGTATCGTTGTATCGTCCTAACAAAAAACAGAGTTGTTCCTTCTGAGTAGTCTACCATAAATTTTTGTTAAGATCAGGCCAATAGTTTAGACGTAATTGACTTTGGAATTTCTTCCACTGTGGAGTGCTTTGCCAAGGTGTGTAAAAAGCGCTTGCCAAAAACTTTAGTGCTTTATGATAACGTCTCTGCAATAGAATTGGATTAAGTCGCTAGCCAACGTTTGCAAAAAATGTTTTTCCATTACTATCCAGTCAGAAATTGCCAAAGGACAACAAATCAATACACCGTTAGAGCATTAACTTCATTCAAACGTTAACATTTTGTTAAAAAGCGTTTGTAATCAGAAGGTTTTTAGTTGAAATCCGCTTACAGGCATACATTTCGTATGATTTCTTAAATAATCTTTTTTCTATAAAAAGGATTGTCGTTCATTTACCTTTTTCGCTGCCAAGTATTATATATCTCGTTAGCTTAGTTATCGAGAGTAATTAGCAGAGATCTCGTCAGCCCATCTGATGACCTGGATTCAAAACACGGCGAATTATTTTTTAAACTATTTCTAGACTTCCCTTTTTTGTAGCTTTGGAAATTTTGTTTCCCCAGTGCTTTTCTGAAGCTGTTTGAACAGCCTTTTGTCTAATGATGTTATCAATTTGGGATTAGAATAGTACGTTT
Source organism: Leucophora obtusa (assembly GCA_949987735.1). NCBI lineage: Eukaryota > Metazoa > Arthropoda > Insecta > Diptera > Anthomyiidae > Leucophora > Leucophora obtusa. Next base: position 347,521,925 of record OX465295.1, on the reverse strand, counting down.
TGACAGCACTTGGCAGAGCTCTGTCGTTTGCATTTTTCTGACTGGGTTCCTTTAAGCAATAAAAGCTGAGGCGGTGGAGGCTAGTGATGGTAAATTCATTTACCTTTCAATACTCGATACCAGTCGATATTTTTAATTTGGATACTCAATAGTCCTCGATACCTTTTAACAGTTTTTATATTTGAAATTCATTTTATTTTTTTTTTCAGCAGAGTTGTATTTTTATGCTAAACTGTTTAGCGTAATCGCATTTCTGTATATTTTTTTCTGTCTGTACTCTGAAAATAATGAGCGGTTACTTTTAAGTATCGATTACTTAATTAATTGCCAAATACCCCATAGTCGATACCCAGTACTAATTTGTTCTACCAACACTAGTGGAGACAAATGTCAAAAATAATCAAAGACTATACTGGGCTAACTCGCAATATAGCGGATTGCAACCCAACAATCCATGGAAATGGCTTGGCAAACAACAGGCGCGGGCCGATAAATCCCTTTATACGAACTAGTATTACTGAACACCTTCTATTAACATTGTCTTATGAGCAACCACATCATTTTGGATAGCCAAGGTCTGAACAAAGCAGCTATCATTTTGCTAATAATTTATCCTTTGTTTTCGCTTGGTTTTGATGCTCTGACGAACACAAGATAATATTTTCCTCTCTCTTGTCAATTTTGGGCTCATATCATTACATTTTCATTAATTACAATAACTTTCATAGTTTTAACCACTTCAGGAGATTAATTCCATTTTTTATTGCTTACTTTTAAGCACAGACTTAAATCTTTTTCAACAACTGTTTTTGTCCGCTTCCTTGTTGTTTTGTTTAATAGTTTTCCATTATGTACCATAAACTTAACCCACTTTAATCATCTGAAAACCAGTTTTTTTAAATCTGTTTTTTTTGCGCCATATCATTTTCCATGTAACTCCTAAACAAAAAAAAAACTTACGAAGAGAGATGAATCATCACAAAAGCCAGTTAAGTTTTAAATACACAAGTCTTGGTTGCTTTTTTCTTAAACTTCTTGTTTTTTATAGTTTGCTGTTTGATACTGTCTTGTATGCAACTTGTATGTTGCATGCAACAGTTGTTTAAGTTTAGAAAATTCATATGTATTCTACGTACGATCAGTTTGTTTAGTCAAGCGTGAACTTGTTACAATGGTAAAATGGTTTGAGTTTTTTGATGAGGTTTTCAACTGGACTTTGGACTTTTTTGAAGTAAATGGATAAAAGAAAAATAAAATTGAATTCATTTTGAAAATATTGTGGGGAGTTTAGTATTGTTGTACTATTACAATTAGGAAATTATTCTTATTATGTTTTTTCATTGTTGAAATGATCATAAATTGTTTGATGTTTTCAATTTGTTTTAACATTGTGGTTAGTTTTGTTTTAATTTTTGAACCCTACTTCTTTGGAGAATATCTAAGGTGTATTATACTGATTGTAACAAATTTAATGTAAGAATAAAGAGCTAATATTTAATAACTATAGCTCTCACATTTTGACCATCTGTTCTGCCAATAACTATTAAAATATACAATTATTTTTGTGGATCGTAACCCAACGTTGGACGTCAATTTGTATCAAATAAATCTTGCTCGAAAGTATTAGCTAATTCTGATGACAACAGAAATAGGAAGTTCTCCTTATTATCGGTAAAATACGGTCTAGATACGACATTTTTTTTCTATCAAACCAAAGATATTTTTAAGATCTATCAAATAGTGCGCTAATTAAGTTAAACCAACTTTTTAATCTTCATCGTTTACACATGGATATTTTGACAGCTAAAAGATTAACTTAACAGTTAAAAGTTGAACTTCGTCACTTTAAAATACCAAGATGGCGCCCATAGCGATCCCGAACATGATAAACATGGAAAATGTCGGCGTTAGCAACATATTTGTCGAGACCAAAATATTTTTGTGGCAGCGGTAGTATAAAATAAATGTAATAATATGAAATTTGTACTTTTACGGGTTTCATCCTACTTTTGATAAACTCTTTTAACATAATATTTTCAAATATTTGAAATCGGTGGCAACTCCATAGATTATATATCTGTACATCTTTTAGGCTTCTTCGTCTTTAAACAACAAACACATTTTTTCACAAACATTTAAATATATTTTGAAAAGGACATATGTGCAACACATTCTCATGTGTTACGTCCACAGTTAGCGAATGCCAAAGAGTAGCAGATCTATGTAATCTATGAGGAACTCTGAGTTTATAATATGATTATTTGGCTATTTTATTTGCCCGAATACTTTGAAGTTATTCACAAAGAATTTGTAAGTTTTGAGCCTTTTTAAATTTAAGATTGGACGGTTTAAAAAATGCCAATCTATAGGTTTTATCTCCCGCTTAACACAGATAAATTGGAGTTCTTCTTATAAGAAGTAAGTTGTTTTCCATACAATTAACAAGATTATAAGAAATTATGCTCTTTATACATCACATTCGAGAGGACAGAGCAAAATTCAGTTGAGTGGTAATCTTCGGGATTATGAGTCGAAAATTTTTTTTGGGATTGGCAAAACATTGGTTCTCGAGGTAGCGTCGAAGATCACGGATGCAGTACCGGTTTTGAAATTATGTTTAGAAGAATATATTACACAGAGGCAATTCTAATGCCGTTTTTATTAAGCAAATTTTAAAACAGAAACTATAAAAAATTTGGCGCCCAATATTGGGAATAACAATAACTCGTGTGCTTGCAGACAAATATTGGTAGAAGTACATGAATTTTGGTTTACCCTAATACATCGTCTGAAAAATCTGTAGGTGACGCCACTAATGAAAAATACATATGATTTTTTTGGAACTACCAACCTTCAGATGCTGCCTGTCAAAATTTAATGACAATTCGTTCATTAGTGAAAAAGTTACAGCTGTTTTAGTTGCTACTTTTTCGATTTTGAAAACAATGGATTCAAAGTAATTGCGTGTGTTGATTTATCATTGCTTTTTAATGGGAAAGAACACCGCTCAAGCTAGAGCTTGGCTTGATAGGTGTTATTCGGACTCTGCTCCATCGAGACAAATGGTAGAAAAGTGGTTTGCTGACTTTAAACGTGGTCATACAAACACCGATGGGCGCTGTGGTGTAATGGTTAGCGTGTTGGACTGTTACACGTGAGGTTGCGGGTTCGAGCCCCAACCAAGGCAACATCAATTTATGAAAAATAGTAATATGAGTTTTTTCTATCCCTCATATATATCGCAGCGTCCTCCTTCGGTGTTCCCATAGCACTTAACCCCACCGAAGTAAAATAATATAACAGGGCTATGAACTAAAAAGCTTCAACAAAGTTCGCCAACTCACCGACAGATGGCGCGCAACAACTGTTCTAAAAAATTCAACATCTCGGGCAATCACAGTGTTGCCATATTTGAAGCCCTTCATCTTTCACCTCCTTTAACTTCTTCTCTATCCCTTCCAAAGGAAGCAACACGTTAATTAATTGGAAGAATTTCCTGGGTGTTGCTTTTCTTAAAAAAAAAAAAAAAAAAAAAAAAAACGCTCTGGTCGCCCAAAAGAGGTGATGATACCGGAAAACATCAAAAAAAGTTCACAAAATCGTTTTGGCAGACGGTAAAGTGAAGTTGTAGGAGATAGCTGATACCTTAAAGATATCGAAGGAACATATTGGTTTTATTTTGCATGAAAATTTGTGCATGATAAAGCTGTTTTCGAAATGGGTGCCGCGTTTGCTCACAGTGCACCAAAAAAAAAAAAAACGTGTCGATGATTCTGAGAGCTGTGTCAGCGAGATAAAAAGGAATTTTTGCGTCGGTATGTAACAATGGACGAAACTTGGATCTGCTACTTCACTCCAGAGTCGAATCGGCAGTCAGCTGAGTGGACAGCAACTGGCGAACCTCGCCCGAAGAAGCCAAAGACGCAATAGTCAGCTGGTAAAGTTATGGTATCATTATTTTGAGAAGCGGCTGGAATTTTGTACGTTGATAATCTTGAAAAAGGCCAGACCATCAATAGCGTTACATGGCCCAAATGGTGCGTTTAAAGGAGGAAATCGCAAAAAACAGCCCCATATGATAATGCGCCGTGTCGTTGATTACCATGGCCAAATTGCACGAATTACACTTTCAATTGCTTCCTCATTCACCGTATTCACCAGAATTGGCTCCCAACGATTTTTATCTGTTTTCAGACTTCAAAAAAATGCTCGCAGGATAGAGATTTGGTTCGAATCAAGGGGGGATTTCCGAAACAGAGGCATTTTTTGAGGCCAAAGATAAATCATTCTATAAAAAAGGTATGGAAATGTTAGAAAGGTGTTGAAGTGATTGTATCGCTCTTGAAGAAGACTATGTTGATGAATAAAGTCGAATTTTGCCAAAAAATTGATTTTTTTATTGGTTATCCTACGGACTTTTCAGCCGATGTAAAATTTATAAAGTCCTAGGTTGGGCGCCACATATTATTTTTTGAAATTGCAATTATTTTGGGTTTTAGAATTCGATTATGAAATACGTATTCCAAAAGTAATAACATAAGAAATCTGATATTAAAATTAGCTACTAAAATCATTGGCGTAGGGCACATAAAATTCGTTTATAGCCTCAATAATACTCTCACTTTTAAAATGTTCTCCAGTTTTGTTTTTTATGTTTTACAAGTCATTTATTTTTAAATAAATTGCTGGTAGTCGTGTATTCTATCATTATATGATGTTATACTTAATGAAAATGTTTTCCAATTTCGATAATGTATTTCCTAATCTCTTTTGGTCATGTTTCTTTTATTTATTTCAGATTAGTTTAAAATTTTTTTTGTAGTGATTTGTATTTATTGTTTTTTTTTGTGTATTATGTAATTGGATATTTTTAAATCTAGATTTATTTGTTTCTTGTGTTAGAACGTTTTTTGGTCATTATTTGATGTATTTTTTTTTTTGACTTTTCTTAAATTGCTTTTTTAAAATTATGATTGATTAGGTTAATTTATTTTGGGTGCACGATTGATTGTTTTTAATTGGTAAATAAAAGTAAAGAGAACTACTGTGATTTTATATAAATGACAGCAAAGATGGACAGGATCAGTTGACACAAATAGAATTCTTAAGTTGAAGCTTGGTCGTGGATAAAACTGGTAGATTGTAATATTAAAAGTCATAACTCTAAATTGTTGAAAGATAGTTTATTAACGAAAGTTCAGTTTTAAGAGAAATTTCAAATAAATATGTCATTGACAGTTAACAAGTTAAAATTCGTAAAACAAGTTTTTTACTGTACAAAAAATCGTGACGTTTAAATAAATTATTGTCTTTAATTCGTTAAAAATTTTACTGCTTATCATTATTTAAATATTCACTATTTAGTTGTAATTTTTCTAATTCTAGAATCTTGTACTTTGTGATTGTACATAGAATAATGATAAGAAAAGACTTTCTAAAGAAAAAAATTCAATTCATCACATAGCGACCGAATAAAAAACACAAAACATGACTGAGATTTTTAAATTAAAAAAAAAAAAAAAAAAAATTAACAAGATAATACAATAACATGACCTAAGTAAAAACAAACAAAACTACAAATTACTATGTCAAGAGCTATAATTTTTAATTATTATAAAGAAAAAATTAGTTTAAATAATTTTGTAAACAAATCACAAAAGTGATCTTGTAAAAAATATATTTTAACAATTTTTGTGGAGAAAAAAATCTGGACAACAAATTTATACTCTTAATAAAAATTTATTTTCTAATTTTATTAATCTTTTTACTACATCATTCATTCTGTTGAAATGATAAAAGTTTAGTTTTTTTTATTAGTAAAAGATTTTGTTGATTTTTTTTAATCCAAAAGTCACGTTTTTATATTTTGTATTATTTACTTCAGACATTTATGTTTAAATATGAATTATTTTGTATTTTAGACAATGTAATATCAATTTGGAAATAATTAGGTTGTTCATAAGGGATGTGCTATCTGTTGTATCGTCCTAACCAAAAACAGAGTTGTTAAAATTTTTATTTGTGTTTAACAAAGATTTTCTATTCAGTTTTCTATCTGTTAGCACACTCAAACATAGGACACTAAACATACGTAAAAATGTTGTATCGTGCTATTCTCAAATGTTGTATTTTTTCAATTTAATTTTTAACAACTCTGTTTTTTGTTAGGACGATACAACGATACAACAAATAGTACACCCCTTGTGAAAACCCTTAATATTTATTATGAATTTAAAAAATAAATTTAATTTTCAATTGTTTAAATGTTTATTGTGACATTATTAAGGTTTATAGTTTGACAATGCAAAAAAATGTTTACGTTTAATAACAAATACATTTAAAAACTATTTTATACAAATTTAGAGAATTAAACTTTTATTAAGTTAATTAAATTTTTAGTATAAAACTTGATTCACACGCTATCCATCCCTGTTCATTAGGGTGGCAATGAAAATTCAACTTTGAATTTTCGCTTATACCCGAGAGGAATATTGAACCACTTGGTTTTAAATTTGTATGGTGATAATTTGAGCCATTTAAGGTAAAAGTTTCGGAATTTTGAAACAAAATCGAAAAGGAAACAATTTTACTTACGCTGCCATATGAAATTCGAAATAAATATTAATAAATTCGAATATAAAAATTATAATTTTCTTCGCGGTGTACAAATAAATCGAAATTTCGTAAATTTCAGACATGTTTTTACTTTTTCAACAAGTCGAAAATTTTCATCATTTTTATTTTTCTAAATTGAAAAATTATTGAATAGCAACAAATTAGTTATAAATAAATAAAAAATAAAAAAATGTTGATCCCGCCAGGACTTGAACCCGCGATCATCACTTTGGAAATGAACTGTATCCAAATTACTTCTTAGGATCACTTTTAGAACAATAATACTTTAGAAGCAAAATTAAATGAATATTTCGATGTTATTTAGAATTACTTCTAAAAAAGCTGAAAACCAGTGGATAATTATTTGTGAAACTTTTCATTTATGTTAGTGATCCGAAAATGAAAAACGCAGGGTCAATTCGGGAAGATGATTAAATTATGCAGTTATTTTTAATATCTTGTTGCTTCAGCTACGCATTTTCACAGTCTGCTCTTTATTTAATTTATTTTCCTACTACTTATGTAAAGCATTTAATTTGTTGAAAAAAAAAATATTGTATTTAAAGGAATTTTGTTAAAGCATTTCCTTTGAAATGTATCTGTTTATGCAGTGTGTCCAGTATTTGTTTATCTATGGATTTCAACCGACAGCCGCAGTAAAGAAAAACCTCCAGAAAAAGTACAGTCCTGCATATTTTTTCTACTGAAATATACATATTTAATAAAAAAAAACACAACATGATATTTTTGTTTATATCTACATATTCTCGTTTACAAATATGATTTTATATTTTTCACATATTAACTGCGCTGCCAACTTTGACGATTTGTCTCCATTATGACGTTTTTTGAAGTGAAATTTAGGGTACGTTTGTAAATGCAGCAAATTTGTGCAACACTGCGGCAGTTATGCGAAGTTTTGTTGCTGATGCGTGATCAGCTGTTGCAGATGCTTTGCTACTGCTCAACAACTGCACAGACTTTGCTTTTTAGAACGTTTTGCAAAAAATAAAAAACATGTTCGCAATAACATTAACAAATATTATTGAAAATTTTGATGGTAAAAATGACAATTTTTTGTTAAGTTACAATAAAAAGAGAATTAAAAGAAAGATGAAATGACTTTTGATTATTAAAAATCCAAAAAATGCTAAAAAATAAACATTATTTAAATTTTTATACCCTACACCACTATGTGGTCAGGGTATTATAAGTTTGTGCTGATGTTTGTAACACCAAAAAATATTGGTCGTAGACCCACCTTATAGTATACCGATCGGTTCAGAATTTTTTTTTATTTCGATTTAACGATGTCCGTCTGTCCGTCCGTCCGTCCGTCCGTCTGTCTGTCTGTCTGTCTGTCTGTCTGTCTGTCCATGTAATCTTGTGCGCACTCTACAGGTCGCAACTATTAAGATATTTTGATGAAATTTGGTACGCAGACCTATGTTGGCCCAAGGACGAACAAGTTTGATTTTTTTGAACATCGGTCCATGTTTAGACCTAGTGCCCATATAAGGGTCCTACCAAAATTATACTTTTTATATGCTGCAGGTCGTAAATATTAAGATATTTTGATGAAATTTGGTACACAGACCTATATTGGCCCAATAATGCAGCCTATTGATTTTGGTGAACATCGGTCCATGTTTAGACCTAGTGCCCATATAAGGGTCCTACCAAAATTATAATGTTTATACGCTGCAGGTCGTAAATATTAAGATATTTTGACGAAATTTGGTACACAGACCTATATTGGCCCAGTAACGCAGCCTATTGATTTTGGTGAACATCGGTCCATGTTTAGACCTAGTGCCCATATAAGGGTCCTACCAAAATTATAATGTTTATACGCTGCAGGTCGCAAATATTAAGATATTTTGATGAAATTTGATACACAGACCTATATTGGCCCAATAACGCAGCCTATTGATTTTGGTGAACATCGGTCTATGTTTAGACCTAGTGCCCATAGAAGGGTCCTACCAAAATTATACTGTTTATACGCTGCAGGTCGCAAATATTAAGATATTTTGATGAAATTTGGTACATAGACCTATGTTGGCCCAAGGACGAAGCCTATTGATTTTGGTGAACATCGGTCCATGTTTAGAACTAGTGCCCATATAAGGGTCCCCCCAAAATTGGCTTGGTTACAAACTGCAGGCCGCAAATATTAAGATATTTTAATGAAATTTGGTGAGCCCCATTTTAACCCATTCGAATTTCGGATCCAAACAATACACCAGACTGGTGTAGGGTATTGTATAGTCGGCATGCCCGACTTTAACCTTTTTACTCGTTATATATTAACTCTTCCATTATGCACCCACGTTTAGTTTTCTTTTTGTATTAAGTAAATGATTTTAACATAAAAATTTAGAACGCGCACCATTGCATCAGAAATTAAAATGATGCAATAGTTGAAGAAATTTGCGGCAACACTGCCAATTGTTTGCATAAAAGAACGTTTGACGTAAATCAGTGCTGTCAAGTGTTGCATTTTTGAAAGTTTTACGTTTATTATGCCGCAGTGATGCGTAACTACTGCATTTACGAACGTACCCTTAGTTAAATGACAATTCGTTAGCTTATTATTGGTTTGACCTATTGACCGTTTTTAAGAAAAGTGAGTTAATAATGATGTAAATATCCATTTCTCGATATATCATAACATATCTGAGATATCCAGTATCAACTTTTGTGTATTTGCCCATTTTACATACAAAAATGATTTATCGTTTTTCTCCATAACAACTTTTCGGCGTATGGGTCAAACCAATAATAAGCTGACGAATTGACGATTTTGCAAAATTTCATGTATAAGAATATACGATTTTTAAAAATTAATAAAATTTCTAAAGGGTTTTTTTCAAAACTGGAATTTTATTATAAAAGACACCTACAAAAGTTAAGAAGATTTCAAATTATGTTTTTGTAGCGAATTCCAGAGTTTTAGCCGAATGTAAAATTTTCAATGATTCAAATTATTTTAGCTGCAAACTCATTGGTAATTTATTTACATTCTACTAAATTAAAATTTCTACCCGGAATACAATTTGTTAATTTTTTCTAACACGAATGCAAAATATTTTTGAAGTATACTGTCGAACTCCATTTTAAATGATGTGTTTTCAAATCTAGAAAATATTTTAAATCAAAAACATCGTTTGAAACTTATCGTCCTTAGTTTACAAGGAAAATTTTCCCCTTTGGCCTGTTCGTGCAGCATATCGGTATATGAAACTATGTTTTTTTTTACATCTGAGGTGTAGGGTATGTTCAGCAACTTTGTAGAAAATATTAAGGCAAATATTTTTGTGGAACATATGAACGCCGCACTATGCTTCGTCCCGTGGACAAAAAAAATTTTTTTGTCTCAAATTGTGATTAAAGAAGGATTTTTTTTAAAGATAAGAAAGTAACTCAAACAAATGTGAAAAAAATATTTGGTGTGATTGCTTTTGCCGCCAAGAGAGAGCGCTAAACTCAGAAAATTGTATGCAAAAATGACTTAACAGAAAAATGGGTTTTAATTGTTTCACAAAAATATTTCTCAAAAATACATTTTTTTAAAAACTTGTTCGAAGATTTGTTTTTTAGTTACTTCAATATATTTTTAGTTAAATTAAAATATGGATTTTAGTATATGTTTACAAAACAATTATTTTTTATTGCTCCGAAAAACACATTTTTTTTGTGTTGAAAATCCAAAAATTACTTAAGTTTGATGGAGTATAAAAAAAATTATATAAAATTATATATTTTTTTTCCTTTTTTTGTAAGTTTATGCTGTTATATAATAGATCATTAAAAAATCAACTACTATTTTTTACCACAAATTAAAAAATGGGTTCTTCGAAATGACTAAATTCATGCTTTTTACACAAATTTCACGCATTTTAGAGTGTTTGGTATTCAAACTATTTGAACCTTCCATTTTAGGTATAGGATGTGTTGAGCGGACTTTTGTAAAACACTATGAGGAAAATTTTTGTGGAACATTCTAACCGTCTAACTCTTCAATGAAAGGGAATTTTTTGGCCCCTGTTTAAAAAGGGACAAAAAAGACCCGTAAGTTGAAGAGTTAGAGGGTTAAAATGTTCCACAAAAATGTTCCTCGTAGTGTTTTACATAAGTTCGCTAAATACATCCTATACCTAAAATGGAAGATTCCCATGGTTTCTCCCTAAAATCCGGGTTTGTGGGACATTTGAGCACCAATTCTGAATAAGTACGAAATTAACCCTTAAACACATTTTAAGTTTTTACTTATCACTAGCACTTAAGTTAAATTTTCAATGCTGATGTCTTCAAAGACTTATAGTAGAATTTCATGGCAAATATTTTTGCGGAACGTTTGAACCCTCTAACTTTTCAACTTACGGGTCGTTTTTGTCCATTTTAAAAAGGGGCCAAAAAGTCCCTTTAATTGAAGAGTTAAAAGGTTAAAACGTTCCACAAAAATATTCCTCGTAGTGTTTTACATAAGTTCGCTGAACATACCCTATGCCTAAAATGAAGGATTCACATGGTTTCCTATTTTAATCTCATTTCATTTTTTTCTTGTTTTAGAAAAATCATTTTAAGCGTTTAAAACCCATTTTTTGTGAAAGGGATTTTTTTATTAACGAATCGATTTTTCCAAATTTGGCACAAATATGACTTGACTTTATATCAATTTACGTGCTAAATTTCATCGCAATCGGATAATTTTTGCAGGTTTTATAAAGATTTTAAAATAAAGGATATATGGCAGGACTAAGAGTCCTTGCTTCGATTTTGATAAAAATTGACACAAACGTTTCCAGTTTTATGTGCATCTATCTCAATGGATACTTTTTGTAATTTTACGTCCATTTATGTAGCTAATATAATATTTTTAAATTTCAGGACGTATGGGAGGTCGGAGTGTCCTTGGCCCGATATTTCCAAAAATTAAAATTCTTCTTAACAATGGGGCTCTATGTCAGTATACCCAATTTCAAAACTATGTCTCCACTCCTTCTATTTTTGTCCAATCGTTATATGGGATCAAAGCCCTGTACGCCGCAGCCCAAAACTTAACACAAACAGCAAAAACCAGTAAAATTCAAGATTGCCCATTAAGGGTTAATTTAGTTATTGTTCACATATGTAGGTCATCCCATCTCTGACGACAAGGTTTGACACTCAAATACCGAATACTTTTGTATCTATGTCACTATGACTTCAGTTTTGTTGCTTATGGTCTTCATTGTTTTTGTCATATTTTTGCCACTCAAAATTGCCATAAGAGAATTTAGTGTTTTTCGTTTTTTAATTGTCCTACAAGGAAATTTGTAAGATTAAAAATGTTTGGAAAAACTTTACTGCTTTTGCTATGTCTGCGGCAAGCATATCCTTAAGGAATACAAGGTTTCATTTTTCAATAGTAAAGTGGAGGATATATATAAAATTTATTTTGAACTGGAATTTTTTCCAGATTAGCCATGGGTGCCAAAACATATCTGCCGAAATTGCTACAATGGCTTGATGCTGTGATCTAAAGGTAATACAAGTTTTGATTGATAACACTGTGCGACAGCTCAAATCTGAGGGTTCTGGGAAAAGTTATATTGGGTCAGGTCTAAGAATCGAGATATACCAATTTGAAGTTAGGAAGTATCGTATAGGGGAAATTGTTATTTTTGTGCCTGTTTCATGCATTTTAACCATCTAAAATTCCGAATATCGCAAAATGATGTTCATCAAAGTTGTTAACCTCAATGCCGGCCGGTTAAAAACTTTGCATATTCGGACATTTAGATGGTCAAAATGCATGAAAAATGCACAAAAATGACAATTTACCCTATACGATACTTACTAACTTCAAATCGAATCAATTGAAACGCCGGGACACGTATAATCTTTTTTTGACCGGTATAACATTTCCCGGAAAGCAGATACCTCCGATCACTGACCCCTACGATTTGTCTAACAGTGTTATTCAACAAAATTTTGTATTTTTTATTAGCTAAAATCTAACTCAAATATAGCTAAAATTTTATATATTTAACAGTTTTATTTTTGCTGTTTTTCTGTAAGGTAATTTTTAACTAAGTTTTAGTTAGTAGTTTTAACGAATTTTTTTTTAAATTTTCTATCTTTTTTTTATTAAAATGTTTTTTTGAATAGGTCATATTTTGCTATTTCATTATTTATAAAATTGGAATTTTAACGAGTTTTGCATTTAATTTGACGATTTTTCAACAGAATTAGTTGGCAGCACTGCAGAGTATTATATGTATAAAGTGTGGCCGTTAAGCTCTCTGAAAATTAACACCAGCAGACTCAAAAAACATGCAAAAACAAACAAAATATATATTAAATAAATAAACCCGTAGTGCAAATTTGCAGTAACACTGTAAATGAAACAGATTTAGACTTAAATAAATAACAAACATTTGCTGATTTAATTAACTAAAAACAGATAGTTCTCGATTTATGAGATAATTTTTCAAAATTTTTGCAAAAATCAAATTGCTTAATTTTTTTTAATGCAATAAGGAAATTTTTTCCTTTAATTCAATTTAAGTTTTTTTTAGTTACTTGAACTTTTTGCGTTTTTCATTTTTCATTTATTTACGTAAATAAGGGGCAAATTAAGCTGTTTTTTTTACCTTTTTCACTAGAATATATAAAAATATTTGATACAAATGTTGTCAAATTAACGAGCTTTTTTGAAATTAGTAATTTTTGAATAATGACCCTGGGATATGGGATACAAAGATATACAGAATAAGGTATACGAAAATTTCAACTATCCATTACCGAAATTGAACTCCTGTAAGGAACTAATATCCTTCGAATTTTGTTTTTTAAGCCATTCTAAAAACGATAATATCTTGAAAACTAATAGGGAAAGCCTCTCAACACTTGCACGCCGATTATTTCGGATATGTGATAGGGACTCCAAATCTATGGTGAAAATCATATGTTTTATGAACCACCTTCGATATTTAGGCGGTAGAAAAGAGGGTTTGAATGGGTTGCAGAAAAAACTGCTGAAATCAGTGGATTATTTTTGTTAGTAAGATAAGAACGGCATAAATAAAACTGTTAAATGTACGAAATTTTAGTTATATTTCAGTTAAATTTTAGTAAATAGCAAACAACAATATGCTGCTGCTGAAATCAGTAAACAAAATTGCTGAATAATTAGTAGACTAAGGTAAATACAAGGAAGTTATTTTGTCAATGAAGTGCCATTTTTATCACGTGTTGAAAAATCGGCAACTTAATGGAAGCAAGGTGAATAGATAACACTATTTTAAATGTAATATATTTATGTAAAAATATTGTATAAACTCTTTAAACAACTAATAATCATATGCAGAGACATATAATATAGAGATGCAACATCGATAATTTTGTAAACAAACTGTAGATGTCGCTAGCATGTGTGATATTTTGTCAAATGAGGATTTTATTTTGGGAAATTTTCTCAAGGGAAGATTTTTTTTATGTCAAATGAGGTTTAACAAAGTTGTTAGGTAAGGGGATTTGGGCCCAAATTAGGGATTTCTACTTTTTTTGGGGACAGATTAAAAAATTTGTAAATTTTAAAAGATTTAGTTTTAGGCCCAAAATAAGAAGAATTTTGTTGTAAATTATATGCGTATTATTTCAAAATAAAGTCAATCAAATTAGGTCTGTTAAAGAATTTCAAAATTTCTACAAAATATTTGAATTATTGAAGAAATGTTCTCCAAATATTTATAAATCTTGAAATAACTAAAATCAACCAAGCTCAATAATTTATCAAAAAATTTGCTATTTTCCAAATACATGCAAAGGACTCAGAAAAAATAAATTTTGTGTAGGCTCAAAAAGTACTAGGGGTTTTCATATAACCTCTTATGTACCTTCTGAATCATGTAAACTCGACTTATGCAAACTTAATGTTCAAAAGAGTTTACGAGCTCTAGAACTTACACCTTACTAGATTTACAAATTTTAGAAAAAAAAGACTTTTCACCATAATGAACTTCGTGTGAAAATTGTAAAGAATTTTTTCTATCGAAAATTTAATATACGACTTTTATTTTCATACGGTGACATTTCAGCTTAATTGTGATTTGTCTTTCGTATAATAACATTTTTTTAGTTTCACAATTTTAACAAAGATTTGAGGTCTTTAAAGTTCAAGTGAAAACGTAAATATTTCTTCGTAAAATGTTCAATTTTATTTCATTTGCTCACTCATTTCTTAATAATTTTCTGAACTCAAGAGCAATGCTAACTTAGCTCCTTTATTTCAGTTTTTGTTTAAATTAAAATGAATTGGGTATAACATTGGGGATTTAAACATTTAAAATGAGAATAAGCTAAAACATTTTGGGCAACACTGCTCCCCAATAAAATGCAACAGTATTGCCAGAAAAAACAAAACAGCAGTCAGCGCCATCTCTTGCATTAAAAACCGGTGTTGCCATTTATTAGGACCATGGGAGACCCCTGATCATATGTGAATTAAATAAACATGACAACGAGATATTTTGTTTTTGTATTTAAAAGTAAATTGTTTAATACTTTTAATTAGAATTAATTTTTTTCATTTCTTAAAAAAAATAGTTTGTTAGCTTTAAACTTTATAAAAAAATTCATTACCATATTTTTTACAGAGAAAGTAAAATATAACAGATATGGATGAAATCAAAAAATGTGATAAATTTTTGGGCCAAATTTGTGAAAAGCAAAAAGTGTTAATATTTCGGTTTTTTCTTAATGGAATCAGTAAGTTTAGTCATTATAAACCTAATTCCAAAAAATCTCTTCTACAAGTTGTCGCAATAACTTTTTTTGCACAACTTTAGTATTTTTTGTTGTAACGGAGTTTACATTTCTGCAAGCAAAAGATATAACAAAAAAAAAATTGCGTACGAATTCTCTTCAATTTATTAGTTTTTCGTATTTGGGTTTTCAACTTGCTTTCCAATGATATATAATTTGTGTTTATCAAATTGGCGGTTTCGCCAATAAAAATACAATTCATTCCGCGAAAAAATTTTTTATTTTTTTTTAATTTTGTATTTTTCGTCCTTTTAAATGCTTTTCAAAAATATAAAAGTTTTTAAAATCCAAACATCGGTTGCGCAGTTACAAAATAATATATTAAAAACATAACATTTCGCGATCAAAAAATTCTTAAATTGTGTGAAACAAATTTAATTTGTCAAACTAGTGTCAGTAATGACTCGAAATATCGATTCAAAACCGAAATGCAAAATCAATCGTTTTTCGCTCCAGCAGCTTAGGGTAAAAAACTGATAACTTTTTTTGATTTGACTCAAAATTATTAGTTGAATCGTCTTTTGACGCATAAATATTAGTTGAATCACCTCTGTTTATAGTTATTTTAAAATATTTTAAACATTTATCTACATTTATTTGAATGAAATCTGATGCAAACAATTGTGGTTACGGAGTTTACAGTTACGGAGTTTACATTTGGTTACTTTTTTCGTTTTCTTTCAGAAACGCTTTGTCAGAATTTTTTTTCCGAAACGAAATCGCATGATGCCTACAAGGTGAATCCAAATATGACATTGTTTTTCTTACTCGTTAAATAGTTTGGTGTAAAAATTAGGTACGGAGTTTACAACATTTTTTCAAATCTTATTAAAGACATCCTTTTTCATCTCGAGAATGTTACATGCTGCAGAAAAGCTTCAAGTCTGTTATACTGGATGATTACTTACAGTCCAACGATCATTTGAGTATAAATAACATTATACTTTTCGGAATATAAATAATAGATAACTCCAAAATTCTGGTATATGCATTTTTATCAAAAATTATGACGAAAAATCGTTACAGAGTTGAAGTCGTGATAGCTAAGATATACGAAAAAGTTTGTAAAATGTATTAATTTTTATTAAAAACGGCACTTTTCCTCTTCATAAAAATTCTTACCGTTAGTGTTTAGCTTTATTGGTTATTAAAATATAAGCTGTTAAAGTTAAAAAACCTTATGAGTTACTTGTTACGGAGTTTACATTTGGCCTATAAAATTTGTCACAAATTTTATGTATTAACCAAAAATTGGTCAGATTGTTATAAATTTTGTAAAACACGTGACAATGCGCTGATATATGTATATCGAAATATGTAACTCAAATGTAATCCATGCATTAGAAATTAGGTGGTTACACGGTTTTTATCACATTTTTTGATATCACTCATATACATAAATCCTTTAATACTTTTGGCTTAACACTTCTATTTAAAGAGTTTATCTACATTGTGAATGCCCCTAATGTTTTCCTTATAATCTTCTTAAGATAACCTAATAAAACATTGTTTTATTATAAAAAAAAAAATATAGAATTATTTGTCGTAGTCATAAAAATGTTGTAACTATTAAAAAAAATGAACACTTTCTATAAAAGATAAAGTCTTATAGCATTTACTCTTTATACGTTTCGTTTACTCGTAAATAATAAAGCCATATATACTCATATTTAAGACCACATAAATGTTAACAACATGTGATACCAAAGTAGTTCAAATTATAAAATAAATAAAAGTCACAGACCACACACAAGTTTCTAGAGACTTTTAAATAGAAAAATGTAATTAATTTTAAAATATTTAATTAAACAAAGGAGTGGTATTGAATTTATAATAAAATTTTCATAAAAAAAAAATTAATATAAATATTTGCTTAATGGTTTGTAATATAAATGACATCCTGATTAAAGACATTATAAAAAATAACAAAAGTTACAATAAAATTTTGTACAAATAACTTAACAAACATTTTTTGTTAGGAATTGAACCGACGACCTTCACACTCATGGTCTAGCAGACTACCAACTTGTCAACCAGGAGGCTAAATAATATCAATTTAATTTTTTTTGTCTCAATCAATATCTTAACTTATATTTTATGTCATAACCAGGGTAAGTTTAAAATGGCACGAAAAAATAGTAAAAGTGGCAATAAAAACGCAAAAATGGCACGCTTATTCCAAAAATTTTAAAGAATAATAGTTGATTTAAGCGTTTTTCTGAATGTTTTTAACAAAAATAAAATAATGAAGGAATTTACCGTTGAACTGCTAAAGTGCATTTGCCGTATATTAGTATGATTTAAAAAAAAATCTGGAATTTTATTAAATATTAAATATGATTCCCTTGTGTCTGTTAAATTTTTTCAATAAAAATGTTTTCTTCTTCGTCTTCCTATAAATCAACTCTAAAAAATATCGTTTTTTTTAATTTTTTCCAAAAATTATTTACAAAGATTGAGTTTTTACTGAATTTTATAGCATTTTTATAATGAAAAGTCTAAAAAATAGAAAAAATGGATTTTTTTTGGCAAGGATTTGTAAAAATGGCATTTTTACAAAATAAGTGAAAAAATGGCAAAAATGGCATTTAATGGCAAATGCCAAAAAAAAACTTGCCCTGGTCATAACCATTATTATGCCTTGGCACCTCTTATAAAACAATTTATTTTTATGAATTATATTGTAATTCAACCATTTTCCTAATATAAATTTATAACAAACGATTAAACTTTTTAGTCTATTGAATATGTACTAAGCATATGGAAAAGTCCCAGAGAAGACTTGTAAAAATTATAAAAAAATATAAAACGTTTAGAAAAAAAAGAGAATAGTTTGTGCCAATGGCATTCTTAGAATTCTACTGCATGCCATAAATTATATTTTTACAATATTCAACTGCAACTGAAAGTCTACAAATGGTGTAACCTAAACGTAATCTATACAATACGTAGTTTTTACTACACTATATGGAACATTAACGTTAATATTCTTCGTGTTATGGAGCACAGACTACGATTTGCTCACAGTAGTAGGTAACATGCCGAGTAATTCAGAAACAATCAGATGCATATCTCTGAATAGTTTCTATTAACTTTTTTTCTGTGTTCAGTTTAGTTTGTTAGCAAATGAATATTAAGATTGTAAATGTGTATTGAATTGAATTTAAAAACTATTCGTATTATGATGTGTAAAAACACAAAAAGTAATGGCACTTTTTTTAACCCTTTAAAGAGCGGAAAAATAACAAAACTATAAACTCTTAAAAATAGATACAGATTGATATTTGAAAAAATTCAGTAAATTTTAATGAAAATATGAAATAAAATATTTTTTTTTATCTTTAAAAGATTTTGTTTCGCATCATTTTTTCCAGGCTTGAGAAATTTTAACCCAGTAAATCAGACAGTACATTTTTCATTAGAAAAGTAATTCTTTCTGATGATGTTTCTAAAGGAAAAAGTAATCTGATGTTTTGTTATAAAAAGAGTGCTTAAAATCAAAAGGCTTTCATAACAAAAAGTGCTTAATATCTATCGCTTTTTATACCCTACACCACTATGTGGTCAGGGTATTATAAGTTTGTGCTGATGTTTGTAACACCAAAAAATATTGGTCCTAGACCCACCTTATAGTATATCGATCGGCTCAGAATTTTTTTTATTTCGATTTAACGATGTCCGTCTGTCCGTCCGTCCGTCTGTCTGTCTGTCCATGCATTCTTGTGCGCACTCTACAGGTCGCAAATATTAAGATATTTTGATGAAACTTGGTACACCGTCTTATGTCAGCCCAAGGACGACGCCTATGGTTAAAATCGGTCCATGTTTAGACCTAGTGCCCATATAAGGGCATTCCTACCAAAATTATATTGTTTATACGCTGCAGGTCGTAAATATTAAGATATTTTGATGAAATTTGGTACACAGACCTATGTTGGCCCAATAACGCAGCCTATTGATTTTGGTGAATATCGGTCCATGTTTAGACCTAGTGCCCAAATAAGGGTCCTACCAAAATTATACTGTTTATACGCTGCAGGTCGCAAATATTAAGATATTTTGATAAAATTTGGTACACCGACCTATGTCAGCCCAAGGATAAAGCCTATTGATTTTGGTTAACACCGGTCCATGTTTAGACCTAGTGCCCATATAAGGGTCCCCCCAAAATTGGCTTGGTTACAAACTGCAGGTCGCAAATATTAAGATCTTTTAATGAAATTTGGTGCGCTGACTCACATTATAGAAAATTTTGACACAAGCCCCATTTTAACCCGTTCGAATTTCAGATCCAACCATTAGTTGGCTTTTAACCAGACTGGTGTAGCATCGAAATTGGCAAAAAGCTTGACATTAAGAGGAAAAAGCTTGATTTTTCTTGACATTCAGAAAAAAGGCTTGATTTTTCTTGACAATTTAAAATTCAGTTAAATTAGCAAAAAAAAAATTGCAAAATTTACTTGAAAATTTAAATGATATTAATTTATACAGATTTTCTACATTCTTTGAACCACATTTTTAAAAGAAATGGGCCCATATGTTGTCAATAAATATGTCTTTTGGCAATTCTTCAAAAACTTCCCGAAGGCAGCAGTAACCTGCATACAACATATCAGTATTAATTGAATTTGATATTTTTAAATGGCAGCTCTGCTTAATTATTCCTTGACAACAACGATTTTTTTATATTTAAAACAGCAATTTGCTAAAAAAAAAACACAGATTTTTCTCCAAAATCATATCGTTATTCTAAGTATTTTACAGCATTTTGTAAAAATTGGTTAGCTTCTAACTCAAACGTTTCCTTTTCATTCAATGAAAGACTTTTTATGCTTTACTACCATGGAAACAGTCATTTATCCGTAAAAATTAGTCATGGTCAATTTAAAAACAATTAGTTTTTTTTTCTTTTTAATTTTTAATTCATTTTTCTTACCAATTTGATGGAAAATTTTCTAAAAATCCGTTTTAGCTTGACAAATGACATTTTTTCTTTTTTCTTGACACGCATAGAAAAAGATTGACAATCAAGCCAAATCAAGCCCGTCTGGCAACCCTAGGCATGCCCGACTTTAACCTTTTTACTCGTTTTATTTTATTTTCCTATCGAAAAAGGCCTCTAGTTCTGAAAACGTTCTTCTATAAAAACGTCTAAGATCGGAAAAGTTTTTCTAAAGGGATATGTACTCAGAATCTGAAGCTTTTTCTATAAGAAAAAATTGTCATAAACTGACAAATTCTCTATCGGCTTTAGAAGAAAAAATCATCGGAAAATCCCACGGATTTTCAAGAGTTTTTTCTATAGAAAAACTATTGGATACTAAGAATTTTTTCTAAAGAAAAATTTAAAAATTAAAAAAAAACTTTTATGCAAGTGCTTGTGCAAATTTAAATGCTACTGACACTTTAGAAAACATATTATTTTCTTTTGTTGTTTATAAATGAATGGATGTCACTACATTGCTAGATCCGTTAAAACAACAAAGTAGTATATTGGAAGATGACAAAGCAAATTGTCAAGAAATTCTCATTGAGTTTGTAATTTAACTTAACAAATATTTCTAGAAATTCGAAAAACGTCGCACTATGCTTCGTCCCATGGACAAAAATCAAAAAAAAAATTTTTGTCTCAAATTGTGATTAAAGAAGGATTTTTTTAAACATAAGAAAGTAACTGAAACAAATGTGAAAAAAAATATTTGGTGTGATTGCTTTTGCCGCCAAGAGAGGGCGCTAAACTCAGAGAATTTTATGCAAAAATGACTTAACAGAAAAATGGGTTTTAATTGCTTCACGCAAATAATTCTCAAAAATACATTTTTTTAATAACTTGTTCGAAGATTTTTTTAATTACTTCAAACAGTTTTGCCGGTAAAAATAAATGTTTGTTACCGCTACCATAAAAATCAATAACCTTTTGTTTATTACTTTTTTTTAATATTTTAGGCAAAAAATATTTTTTTTCTTCATACATTTATTTTTACCGGCAAAACTGTTGAGTATATAGAAAAACGTTATATGAACAGATTAAGGGAATTGTAATTTTTAATTTTTTTAAAATTGTTTGAGCAAAATCGGACTAGTGGTTCTCGAGTTATGCCAAAAAAAAGACCACCAAAGGTCAAATCGATATATCTCGATTCCTAGGGTTGACCCAGCGAAACGCCGAGACACGTATAACTTCTTTTTTACCGATATAACTTTCCCCGGTAGTTTGAACCCTTCCCGATCACTGACCCGTACCATTTGTCTCACAGTGTTATTTTTTATTGCTCCGAAAAACACATTTTTTTTTTGTTGAAAATCCAAAAATTACTTAAGTTTGATGGAGTATAAAAAAAATTATATAAAATTAGATATTGTTTTTTTTGTAAGTTCATACTGCTATATAATAGGTAATTTAAAAATTAATTACTATTTTTTACCACAAATTAAAAAAAATGGATTTTTTGAAATGCCTAAATTCATGATTTTTACAAAAATTTCACGCATTTAAGAGTGTTTAGTATTCGAACCATGTGAACCTTCCATTTTAGGTATAGCATGGGTTGAGAGGACTTTTGTAAAACACTACGAGAAACATTTTTGTGGAACATTCTAACCATCTAACTCTTCAATGAAAGGGAATTTTTTAAAAAGGGACAAAAAAGACCCGTAAGTTGAAGAGTTAGAGGGTTAAAATGTTCCACAAAAATGTTCCCCGTAGTGTTTTACATAAGTTCGCTGAACATATCCTATACCTAAAATGGAAGATTCCCATGGTTTCTCCCTAAAATCCAGGTTTGTGGGACATTTAAGCGCCAATTCTGAATAAGTACGAAATTAACCCTTAAACACATTTTAAGTTTTTACTTATAGCTGGCCTTTAAGTTAAATTTTCAATGCTGATGTCTTCAGAGACTTATAGTAGAATTTCATGACAAATATTTTTGTGGAACATTTTAACCCTCTAACTCTTCAACTTACGGGTCGTTTTTGTCCCTTTTTAAAAAGGGGCCAAAAAAGTCCCTTTAATTGAAGAGATAGAAGGTTAAAATGTTTCACAAAAATATTCCTCGTAGTATTTTACATAAGTTCGCTGAACATACCGTATGCCTAAAATGGAGGATTCACATGGTTTCCTACATTAATCTATTTATTTTTTTGAAAAATGATTTTAAGCGTTTAAAACCCATTTTTTGTGAAAGTCATTAATGAATCGATTTTACCCAAATTTGGCACAAATATGGCTTGACCTTATATCAATTCACGTGCTAAATTTCATCGCAATCGGATAATTTTTGTAGGTTTTATAAAGATTTTAAAATAAAGGATATATGGCAGGACTAGAGTCCTTGGTTCGATTTTGATAAAAATTGACACAAACGTTTCCAGTTTTATGAGCATCTCAATGGATACTTTTTGTAATTTTACGTCTATTTATGTAGCTAATATATTATTTTTAAATTTCAGGACGTATGGGAGGTGGGCGTGTCCATGGCCCGATATTTCCAAAAATTTAAATTTTTCTTAACTAAGGGGTTCTATGTCAGTATACCAAATTTCAAAACTCTGTCTAAACTCTTGTCGAATCGTTATATGGGGACGAAGCACTGTGCGTCGTCCCTTGACGATTTTCTTAGGCCAGAATGAAATCCGGATAGGGATATGCCTTCAACAGATAATTTTTCACAATTTGTCAAATAAGTTTTGGGATTTTAGCACATTTAATTCCTTTAATGCAACTAATGTATTTCTCAATGAAAATAAATTTTAAAAAAGCCTAAGATTGCGATGTAAAAAAGCCCTAAGACCCCCATAACTTCTGCGCCTAAAAAAAACCCTTAAATTCTGAGAACTTTTTGCTAAGGAAAAGCCGTCAAAAAAAAAATAAGAACAACAAAAATAAAACTATTAAATTTACTAAATTTTAGTTATAATTGAGTTATCTTTTAGTTAATTGAAAATGACAAATAGTACTGTAAAATATGCAGAAATTTTTGTTAAATATTAGTAGACTAAAAATAGCAAAAACAAACTGTTATATCTACAAAACTCTCGTTATTTTTAAGTTAAATTTAGTTGAATGCAAATAGCAGTCAATTCTGCGAAAATCAACAGAAACATTTGTTGATTTCAGAAGGATAGATTTTTATTTGCATTAAAAAAAATCGAAAAAAAAACTTTGAAAATTTTAAATGGGTCTTGGGATTGTTTTGTCTAAAAATTATTTAGCGCAAAATTGTGTTGCTGATTTTATCAGTTTAAGTTGTTATTTTCTATTAACTTAAATTCTGTATATTTAACAGTTTTAAATTTTAACTCCACAATTTTCTTGAGTGTAAGGTTTGTTTTTTATATAGAAAAAGTTCTTTATTTTCGATATTTCGCTACTGCATTGTGTAGTATCTTCAGGAAATTGAAAATTGTGGAGTTATAAATTAAAAAAGAAGGTTAAATAAACGACAAAAATTTAACAGTTTTATTTTTGCTGTTCCTATCTCAACTAATCTAAACTGCTAAATTGAAGAGCTTATTCTGCAAGGTCATTTTGAACTAATTTTTAGTAGTTTTAACTAAAATTTTTTTAGACTTTTTTCTATTAGTATAGAAAAACTGCTAGATTGCAATTAGTTTTTAAATCAATTTTTTTCTTAAATATTTCTTAGGTTAGAAATTTTGTTTTAAATTTTCTTACCAAAGAAATATTAAAGAACAAAATCGATCTTACTTCTGACTATAAAACTGTTCACAAAATTCTATTAGTGATGTTAGAAAACAAAACAGTGCCCAGCAGCTGTATGACGCAGTAGAGGGGTTAAACACACTTTAGAATATTAATGTTCCATGAAAAAAACTAATAATACAAATTGGAATAAATTAATAAAAATAAATTAATGATTATAAACTTTTTGCTACACCTATTCTATGAATATTTATGATGTAGAAAATTTTAATTTTTTATAATTAATTTCTGTTTATAGATTTTCTTATAAAACGCATCATTTCTTGTGGATATTAAAACTACAACAAATTAAGTATTTACATATGAAAAGTTTTAGTTTTGGGTTTTGAAAAATCCAAAATTGCTAAAATACCGTTACCGTTTCAAAAATCTATCGATTGACTGCATTTACCCTTAAAATATTAAATAAGTAGTAAAAGACCGTTACCGAAATCATTCTTAATTCTAAGATTCGGGAAAATGGTTTGAAAATTAACATATCTGACGCATATTTTTCAACAAATATTCTCAGATTTAATGCTAGAAAAAAAACATCGATTTTGTGTGTTCTATATAAATAACAAAAATAACTGTTTACTATAAAAATACTATTTTGGTAGTTGCTTATTATAACATTAAAAATAACCGCTTTAAAAAACTGTTACTAAATTACAGTACTTTTCATTAGTTGTTTGATTAAATATCTATCACAATAGTTGTTTTATATTTTTTCATAGAAAACCAATTGTAATTGCAGTTAAAAACCACAACTACTGATTACTACACAAACAACTGTCATGTAGTAACACTCTCAATTTTTTTTTCTTTTTTTGAGTGTACTATGGCTGTGCTGAAAATAATAATAAGGAATGTTAAATTTTAATTAATCTCTATTCTGATACTGTTTAAACGATATCATTACTTAAATACGCATAAATACATTTATAACCTGTACTATTGTGACAGTTATTATTTATTTAGTGGATATTAAATACTATCCCATACATACTTTGGTACTTTAATTAAACCAAATAAAATTAATTATAAATATTCCCTTATTTTTATTGGGAAACTCATGTGGGAAGTTTTTGCTGCAGAACCATTTTTGCATGCAACATTAAACGCATAAATTTAACATGTAAAAATCCCATTTAATTCATACATGCAACTTCAATTGGCAATTAACTACCCGAAACGTACGTTCATACATGCAGACACACACACTCACACACACATACACACACGGCGAGTAATCACCTTTATATTCCCACAGGACATCCCCCTTAAAATAATGAAATTTCAATGTCCAGGGGAAAATAAAAATCTTAATATATTAAATATCTCGTTTCTGTACATATGAAATTCAAAACCAGACATTCAAAATTGAAAGTGGATAAAGTGTTGGTACTAGGGATGCCGATCCCGAAATCCCGATCCCGAAAATCCCGGGATTTTCGGGATTTAGAAATCCCGAAATCCCGGGATTGGACTTGAAAAAATCCCGGGATTTCCGATTTCATTATTTGGCATATTTTACCTCTTTTTGTATTTGTTTTTATTGTTATATTCGACCAAAATCACATAAATCTAATATCTTATTAAATGTTATTAAAAAACTAATTTTTCCTATTCATACACTTATAAAAAAAATTAGTACAAAAGTCAAACGCTAAACGCGTTCTGATTAAATTGAACTAATTTTTCTGTTATTTTCTCTAAAAAAGTCTGTAGAAATAGGTCAAAATTCTGCTAAAATAACAGGAAATAGTACATGTATTTGCGCCAGCATAATTTTGACCTATGCATTTGTACGTAATTTTTTTACGAGTGTAAGTAATAGATTCAAATAGATTACAGATTGAATAAATCTGAATAAAAACCTTAATAATTGAAAACTTTTATTCAGCTGTGAAACTTTTAAAAATCATAATTCAGCTTTATTTATTCTTTAAACGGATATGTTTTTATTTATTTTATTGCTGATTTGCTAAAATCATAACTTCATTCAAAATAATTTTGCCGACTAAAAACAGCAAGTTTTTGTTAAATTATAAAAATCTCACAAACTGCCTTTCTGAAATCAGCAGAGGTATGTGATTAATATAGTATGTAATGTTAGTTGATTTAAAAAAACTAATAGTCACTAAATATTTCTGATGATTTCGGCAGAGTAGTTTGTATTTGCATTCAATAAATTTTTTACAAATATAACTAAAAATTTGTAGATAAGCAGTGTTTCGGCTAGTTAAAAAGTTTCTTCAGAAGTAAATTGTAATTTGAAATTTACTTAAATTTAACTCATAAGTATATTACGTATATGTCGGAAATTTAACAATTGTTTAGCAAACAAGTTCTGCTGATTTCAGTAGATTTAATCGCGGAACCTTTTTTACTAATTTTAAGTAGCTTTCTCTGCTATGTTTACATACTTATTTCTATGAATGGAGTTTCTGTTTAAAGCCAGATTCACAATGCTGTAGTACTCCATATTTTTTGTATCATGCTATCTCTATTTTATATACTCCACTATGCAGCGAGGAGTACTCCAGCATTGTGAATCCGGCTTAATTTGTTTATTTCTTCATACTACAAAAAATAATGAGTAGATTTATAATGAATTATTTTAATTTGTAGGATTTATTTGAGCTATTTGGTTTTAAAATTAAAAATATGATGAAACAAGAAAATCCCGAAACCCCGAAAAATCCCGAAATCCCGAAAAATCCCGGGATCCCGATAAATCCCGGGATCCCGAAAAATCCCGGGATCCCGGGATTTCAATTTTCAAAATCCCGAATCCCGGGATTTGTAAAAACCAGTCCCGTTCGGCATCCCTAGTTGGTACTTTCACATGTTCAATACAAAACAATAAATAATCAAGTGATAAATGATTGTATTATAATGACATTTTTGAATGCAGTCGGTATATGAAACAACATTTATGAATGTGTGAATTACATGGCATCGTGGTATGCCATGATAAGTTATGGTTTGTTTGTTATATAGTGTATTATATATGGTTTTATATGCCAGTAGATCTGCGTAAATCTTTGAAATTATACACAATATTCAGTATGTGATTTTCTGCTTGAATTTATTGAATGTTGAATAAATTTGTTTTCTGTTTTCATTACATAAAATTTAGTTTTTTTTATTTTTCTCTCTCGGAATATGAGTAAGAGGGGAAGCTAAAAGTGTTTGTCATGTATTTCCGGTATGGATAAATATTTTAAATTTTAGTTTTCTAAACATCAAATATTATCTATCAATAGGCCGCCATTGTTTGCTGCCACCACTGACCATTTTAGATAAATTTCTTTGGTACCCGATTAAAAAAGTTTATATATACACTCACAATAACTTTACCGTAAAAGTTCAACAGTTGTTTAAAAAGTAAATCAGTAAAGTTGTTTTAATTGAATAAGTAGTTAAATTGCAAAGAAATATATTTTTTAACTTTTTCTATCAGTCATTCAAGAAATAAAATACACAAAATACGGACTTTCGGTAGAAGTTAAAATATTCAATCAAAATTTTCTGTTAAAAACAATCAGTTTTTAGAATACAATTAATTTTAAAATAAACGATAAATCTATTGTTTTTACCGACTTTGCCAGTTAATAAAATAACAATTAAAAATAAACGACAAAATACAATTGTTTTAAACGAAAAGTGGGTAGTCCTTTTTTTAACTTATTTTCTATTGTTTTAATGTACATATTCGGTTGATTTTAAGGAAAAAATATTGTGAGTGTAATAATATGTGGCTTCATCTAACAATATATTGCAATATAAGTATAATTAAACGTATGTATCGGTAAAACCATAAATAATTATGTATTGTATTACTTTTTTTTAAGTTATCTTATTGTCTATAATGCCAGATATAAACTTAACTACACTCATAGAAATAAATCTATACAAATAGTAGGAAAAGCTACTAATAATTAGTTTAAAAAAAACCTTGCCGAAATTTGCAGATTTTTTTGCTAAATAGGTACTGGTAAAATAAGAACAGCAAAAATAAAACTTTCAGATTTACAGAATTTCAGTTATATTTGAGTTAACTTCTGTTAACTGAAAATGACAAATTATGCTGTAAAATTTGCATAAAATTTTGCCAAATATTAGTAGACTAAAAATAGCAAAAACAAACTGTTATATTTACAATTTTTTATTTTATTTTCAAGTTAAATTTAGTTAAATGCAAATAGCAGTATATTATGTAAAAATCAGCAGAAATATTTGCTAAAAAATTAGTAAACTGCTGATTTCAGAAGGTCAAAATTTTAATTGCATTAAAAAAAATCGAAAAACTTTGACTATTTAAAATTTTTTGATAATTTTTAGTCAACTAATTATTTAGCAAAAATTTTTGCTGATTTTAGCCGGTTAAGTTGTTATTTTCTATTAACTAAAATTTAACTTAAATATAACTAAATTATTTTATAGTTCACAGTTATATTTTTGCTTTTCCTATCTTCCTAATATTTAGCAAAAATAATCTAATAATTTTAGCAGTTCTTTTCTGCAAGGTACAATAATTTTTAATTAATATTCAGTTATTTTAACTGAACAATAAAAATATAAACAATAATACAATTTAATGGAAGATCACTGATGAAGCCTGTCCATAAAAAGGCAGAAACTAGATCTAGTCTGATTTGCAAATTTAATGTGTTTATAACTTTTGAGGAAGGTTTATTCGTCTTCTTAACTTCAAACCTACTAAATTAGAATTAATAAAAATACATATTAATGACAATATTAATTGTATTTGGTCTATACGACGCGTTTGAAAAAACAACACTTTACTATAGAAAATAAAAATGCCCTGTTGGCTGTCCGTCTCCAATATACACCAATTGCCTGCACTTGTTCGTACAAACCATACGTCAATGTGGCAATATTTGTGAAAAGGTGACACGGAGGAAATAAGAAGATAAACAGAGAAAATCTAAAGTAGAATGTTTATATATGTCTGTTTGATCACTTCTGAAATTATTCATATAGAAACAATCTGACAATAAAAATATAAACAATAATACAATTTAATGGAAGATCACTGATAAAGCCTGTCCACAAAAAGGCAGAAACTAGATCTAGTCTGATATGCAAATTTAATGTGTTTATAACTTTTGAGGAAGGTTTATTCTTCTTCTTAACCTCAAACCTACTAAATTGAAATTTTTACTGTTTTTTCTACTACACTCATAAAAAAAAGCCCGTACAAATAGTTCAAAATTCTGCTAAAATAACAGGAAATAGTAGGTACCTGAATTTGCGCCAGCAGAATTTTTAATGAAGTTAAAAATCATGGTCTGCTAAATTTAGGTAAGCTAAATTTTACATACTGCTAAATATACGGACAATTTTAGATAAATTAGCTTGGAAATTTCAGCTGAATTCAGCAGAAATTTTAGCTGATTTAACTACAAATTTCTGTTAAAATGTCGCTTAAAATTTCGACTTACGGGATCTGACACTAGACGGGCCCATATTTATTATTGGGAGTATATGTGTCTGAGAAGGGTTACTTTATAGGTACAGAGGACGAATTTTTGTCCATTTTGCTCTATCTCGCTTAGTTTCCGAGATACAAACTATTTTACGATCTTATAATAAAAAATATTAAAATATAGCGCCATCTCTATGTGATATTGATAGCAGAGACACAAAAATATAATAATTAGAAAATAATCGTGGTTTAAATTAGCTGAAAAATTTGTAAAGTTAAGAAACACAAATTACTAAAAATTAGCATAGAAAGTAGTTGTAATGCTAAATTATATTTACAAAAAATATTAGTTCAGTCCTAAATTTTAAGACAAAATAGCAGGAAAATTAGTTAAATAGAATCAGAACGCATTTAACAGACTTTTGTACTAACTTTTTTTTATGAGTGTAGTGTAGCCACTATTTAGGAGCCAGTTGTAATACTATCTTCAAAGAGGCATGTTAAAATATGTTGAGGAGTAACGGAATCGGCTTGAAAATTGGTTTTTGTGATCTCTGAACTCGAATATGGCAACAGATTTTTGAAATTCAAAATAGTGAATCTAATATGGCGAATTTGATATGTTTCGTAAGTTGCCCTAAAAATGACACTTTATAGTATTTGGGGTCACTAAATACAAAACTGTTATCAAATTTCAAAATGGCGGATCCAATAAGGTGGGTAATTTTTTTTGCAAAAGTAATCGGATTCCTGTGAGATTTGTTGATCAAAAATTTGATATCGAATTTTAAAAATTCAAATTAGCGGATCAAAATTAGCGGATTTTAAGATTTTCGTGATTTTTTAGTGTACTAATTTTTTGGCAAAATTTGTTGCTGATTTTAGCAGTTTGTTATTTTCTCTTAACTAAAATTAAACTCAAATATAACTGGAATTCTGTATATCAACAATTTTATTTTTGCTGTTTCTACCGTACTAATATTTAGCAAAAATAATCTGCTTATTTCAACAGTTTTTTCGGTAAGATAATTTTTAACTAATTTTTAGTTAAAAACATTTTTTACAGACTTTTTTTATTACTGTAGTTTCAGTTTCATGTAAATGAACCGGTTGCTTTTGGGACAATGTTAAACAAAAGAAGTCGATGATATTTAGAACCGAGTATATGACAGACTCTGAAGCAATAAAAGTTGTTTTACAATCGGTTCTATGGAGCAAACAGAAAATCTTTATTTTGTGATTTCTCAAATTCCTTAAATATTTTAGTTGTTCTCTAAACAATTTTTCAAATAAAATAAAAATTAAAAAAATTAAATTCCAAAACCACTATATACACTTGTCTTTATTTGCAAACATTCTTATTTAAATATTGTTTGATATGCCCATATTTTTATTTAACTTAAATATTTTCAAATTCAATTAAATTACAAATAAGAAAACTCTACACCTCCACATGCAAAAATAAAAAAAACAACATTTTTATTTTTTTTAGCAAAAATTTATGCTTGCCTAAGTGTAATAAAAGCCAATTAGTTGTAAGAATATCATATTATTTTATTAAAACAGAAAATTAATTGTTAATTTAAAATTGTTTCCGTTGCGCCTTCGAATTTTCAATAGTAGACAACAATCAGATGCAAATTATGCAGTAGTTGTACGGGTATTTGATTTTCAAAATACACGTCAAATAAACAGACTACGCAAAATTTATATACAATAAAATTTAATTTTAATTTAATTTTTACTATTGAAAGAAAACATGCATCCACTGAGAATTGATTTCATTTATTAGCCTATGGCCATATGTAAAAAGGTTATACATTTAAAATGGAGCTTGTAGGTTTTGAATACCCTACATTAAAAATGGTAACAAAGCGTTAATTTCTTGCTGATTCTAAAGCACATTCGGAAATCTAAAGACGTAATACATATCCACGAAATAATAACATAAAATGCCTCGAAGTACTGTTCTAAATTATCAAAGAGTCGATACTTTAAGATCGAACTTCCTAAGGAGAATATAATTTGAAGAGCCTTAAAAGGTTTCTACGACGTCATGATGAAAGGCACCAACTTGTTTCGACTTTACACATAATTTGCTTAAGTTTTCGAACTCACCGTATACTTAGGGAATCATGTATGCAAAATCAACTGCAAATTATAGATAAAATAACTGTATTTTCAGTCGACAAGCTGTACACTACATTTTCAATTAAATTAACAGCAACATGTGGTTATTTTTAACTGTTAAAAACAATTGACAAAAATAACTGCAAATGTAGTAAAATTTACAACAACAAAATTAAATTTTCAAAAATACAAAAAACTCGTCAATGTATTATGGATTAACATTGATGAGTATTTTGCTTTTAAAAATTACAAATTTTTGTAACTGTAAATTTTACTGCATTTGCAGTTATTTTTACTGCATTTGTCAAGTGCTTTTTAACAGCTAAAAATAACTACATGTTGCAGTTGATTTAATTGAAAATGCAATGTAAAACAACTGACAAGTGCAGTTAAATTTTCCAATATTTAGTTTTCTAATTAAGTTTTCTTTAAACAAAGAAAGTTTTCTTTAAACAAAGAATGTTTTCTTTAAACAAAGAAAGTTTTCTTTGTCAATTTAATACTAATGAACTATTTTTCAAAAAATGAAAACGAGAATTATAATGCAGTACGAGAAAAATAAAAAACAACTACATATTTCAAATGTTACTGAAATTCAGTAGTTTTCGTTAGTTATATTTTAAAATAACTAGCAAAATATTTAGTTGTTTTTCTTTTATTATGGCCACATAACTACAATTGCAGTTAAAAACAACTACTACTGATGATTACACAAATAACTAACATATACTAACTGCAGAACTTTTCTAAATTTAGGTTTAATAAAGAAATTTTAAAATCAATATTTAATCATGAATCTTTAACTATTTGGGCGATCGTTTGAGACTGCAAATCTTTGAAAACGTCTCATTAAAGGGTATTCTAAATTCGTTTAAACTCCATAAAACTTGTAAGATCAATGTTAGCACATATTGTAAACAACTCTCTTATAAACACCATATTGCAGTCTCACAAATTTTCGTTGTATACGCAGTGCGGTAAAGTGTGGGTGCAAATTTGTTGTATGCAAAAACTTCTACAAGTGACTTAATAGTACGAAGAATACGCCTACTCCCCCTTTATTTTCAAAAAAGGCTGACTATGGTGTACTACTACATGAATTTCATGGTTTAAAGTGGTATATTTTTGTGTTCGTTATCGAGTAGTCTACTTTGTATTTCTATTTGGGTGCCAAAAGAAAACATGTTTGCTTTTTACTTTACAAGTTCTATACAGCAGCAGCCAGTAAATCAAACAAATTCAAATAACTGAATGAATGAGTGATGGATGGCTGATTGTTGTTTGTTGCTGGCTGGTTGGTTGGTTGGTTGGTTGTTTGACTAGTAGTGTTGGCTAAATAGCCCAGTCATTCGCATTATTTTGAATGTCAGACATGGCGAAAGCATGGTCCATTTCAAAACAAAGTTTTTGTTTGTATTTAGTTATTCTTTGAAGAAAATAAAAAACAATAAACTTGGAAAACCTTTAACTTCAACATGTGTTTTGAAGTACGCCCAGGATGCTTAACAAAATATATTAAGTCTATGAAGCATGCAAATGTACTTCACATGATGTTGAATAAATTTTATTTTAATTTAAGTTTTAAACTATCTAAAAATATAAACAAATTAAATGCCAGTTTAATCAAAATCAAAAATTCCCATTATATAATTATCAGTTCTCGTCTTATTTTGGCTGTTAATTGGTTCCTATCTTTTTCTTAAAAAATCAGAATTTTCAATTACAAGTCGGTTGCCAATTGCATTTGATAAAAACCTTTACTTTGAATGTAAAAATAACAAAACTGATGTCTCAAAAAAATTCCAGTCTATTGAGATCCCCAAGTTGGGCGCCATTGCAAAATGCAGGGTGCGGCTAAAGTAACTATATGATGTAAAAAAATTGTAACTTTGCTTGTGAATATTTCATATTTTTTTTATTTCAGAAATGGAGCGCTATACAATTGCTCAAAGAACTAAGATTGTTTTTCTATTCCTTGAAAATAATCGTCCGATAGTTAATACTCATCGTGCATACAGAATATTTTAAGGTGTAAAAACATATCATTTAGCTGCATGGAATCCAAAAATTTCTATTTCTAGATATTTTGTTTCTGTGGAGATTTTCAGAAGAATTCGTCTAGAATTATTTTTATAAAAAAGTTTAAAATGGAGTATTTTTCACACAAATTTTTAGGCAAATTGGCTTAAATCTTTTTATAAAAATAGAAAATAAAATGTTATTAAATAATCTTTTAACTTTAATTGGTATTTTTTGATTAGAAATTTTTAAAAATAAATTCCCAGCCAGCAATTTCGGAGCGCTCATAAATAAGATTATTAAATGGCTCATAGGAAAAAGTTGAAAAATGTTTGTTTTTGGAGCTAATTTCTGAGTCATTTATGATAATTTTTCTTTGCTGGGTTATGTAATTTTCATAGTTGCATTTTATGTTAACATATAAAAAATCCAAAATAATTTGAAAAAGCATCTGATGCATTATTTGAAAAATAAATAAATTTTAAAAAATACAATTAAAATAAAGGAGTAGCAATTGAAATTTAAATGAAATTATTTGAGGTAAAAAACACTCAAATTATTTATATCAGCTGAAAATATTACTAATTTTTGAAATATTAATGCACAGCCTTTTTGGAGATATTTGGAACTGAAATGTTGTATATATTGCTTTACTTGAACAAAGATCATCGTTTTAAAGAAACCATTTTTTTCCCGAAGTACGAGTATTTTT
The DNA here is from genome assembly GCA_949987735.1 of Leucophora obtusa. Lineage (NCBI taxonomy): Eukaryota > Metazoa > Arthropoda > Insecta > Diptera > Anthomyiidae > Leucophora > Leucophora obtusa. The sequence continues at coordinate 347,487,473 of OX465295.1, read as the reverse complement.
ATTGGTAACTAAACCAAATTCACCTGACATTCAAAAACAATTTGGCCTAAATAATATTATTTTTTTTATATTTTACTAATTCAGTTTATTAAATTTTAAATCGTATTTTTTATTTTAAATATTTTTATTTAAATTGATTTCAAAAAAATCAATGCTTTAAAATTCAATAAAGCTTCCGAAATTGCAATATATACTAGCTAGAACTTCTATAAAAGAATACAAAAAATCCCGGGAAATCCCGCATAAAATTCCCGGGATTGAAAAAAGGGCGGGATTCCCGGGAATCCCGTCCCGGGAATACCCGGGACATAAACCCTAGTTCCTAGAGATGTTTAGATTGAGCATTAAAAAAATTTACAATATTCTTCATTGCAATAAGAAATGGAGAGTTTTTGTGCATATTAATAATAAGATCGAATATTTTGGATGATTCTTAAAATATTTGTAATTTCAGAGATTGGCATTCAAGGAAATCTATAATAAGATGTTGCAAAGTTGATGAAAGGTTCTTTGATTGCCTTTATAATAGAGTATTAAAATCTGAATTATGAACTTAATCACTTTTTTCCTATTTCCACCTTTTAACTACAAACTCTTTATTTTTCCTGCTATCGATAGCTTTTAGAAATAAATCCTCTTCAATTTTTGCTGGATAAAATATTAATTAAGCTACAATTTATTAGCAACAAGCCAGGCCATATATCTCTTCCATTCGTCTATTCATCTATCCATTTATTACACATCGTAGGGAGAGCGAAAAATCTGCCTTTAGGCTTTTAATTGATCAACAAATGTAATTTGTAATATGGGGTCGTAAATAGTTGACTAACAGCTTAGATGGATGTACTTACATGTATATTAGGGTGGATTACTGAATGTAAATTGGAAATTTGCTGAAATGATAAGTTTAAGCTCAATTTTCAGATGCATGCAGAATTGAATGGGCCGAAGTTGAATATATTTTTTTAAATACATGTGCTATTTAATCAAAATGTGCAATAAAAATCACAATTTATGTACTTCAACGCAAAATATGCAAAAATAAAAAAATTCTTGTTTATTTGACAAATGTTTTCAAATTTTTTCAAACTTTCAAATTGTTTATAATTTTTTAATTTAATTGTTATTTCCTGAAGATGCTACACATTGGAGTAGCGAAATATTGAAATAAAAAACTTTTTATGCATAAAAAACAAAACCTTAAGCTCAAGAAAATTGTGCAGTAAAAATAAACAAAAATATGAAACAATCGATGCCATATAGTTGCAAATTCTTTGATTCGGAAAAAGAATTTGGTCAAAACTGTTGTCGGGTTACTGACTACAAGCATGCATTTGCATGAAAGTCGTTGACCTGGTAATCAGAATTTAGCAAAACGAAACGAAAAAAAACACTTAAAGTAAAATCGCAAAAATTACAATTTTTTACTTAATCGATAATTTAAGATTACGATTACTGTTAAGGTTTTTCATGTTTACATTTTGCGATCGCTTCTAATAATTTTTGTAGTAACATGGATAGCCGGCTACTCCACACTCCAGTTTGTGTAGTTTATAAGGTGGTGGAAGTCAAGTAGCTTGATTGAATGTCGTTGAATAAATAAATGACTGAATGAGTGTATGATGATGACAACGACAGAAACGCTTTCGTCCACTCATTCATTCAATGATTTCATGTTTTTTTAAAGTAATTTTCCAAAGGTTAGACAAGTTCATTGAGCACACGTATTTAACTAGACAAATTGGTGTATTTTACTGAAACAAGGGATAATTAAAAAATAAATAAAAAAAAATTTAAAGTAAAGAATCCCTAGAAATTTTTAAATAGGAAAAAAACTTAAGAATAAATAATTAGCTACATGTACAAAAAAAATCCAAGTTTATGTTAATCTACTCGTAATAACTACTCGGTTTATGCTTTTTAATATGTATTATAATATTTTTCCTTATCGGGAGATTTTTTTTTTTGTCTCAAATTTAGTTCATTTTATTCGGCTTTTTAATATTTCACTGAACCTTTTCATCAACTTAAATCCTTTATATCCATTTTTAATCCTCTACACAGTCAATTTTTTCTTTGATTTAATGTTTCATTGAACCTTTTAATCAATTAAAATCTTTTAAATCCATTTTTTTTATCCCTTACAGTCTAAAAAACATTTTTTTAATTCCTTCTGGTATTTTATTTTCTCGCATTCATTCAACATTTTTTTCAGTTTTAGAATTACAAAAGAAAAATTTATAAAACAGATAAAATATTTTAATAGGTTTAAATAACTTTACATTACAATGAACTTCTGTTATATTTTCTATACATCCCAGTGTAGAAAATCATTACCAGATATGTGGTTATGTAACTACATACCAGAGTGGCAATTCTGTAACTTTTTAATGACAAAAATTCGATAGTTAATTTGACAAGTTTTCATAGTAAACTTATAACATAACTATCGAATTCTGACGTTAAAAAGTTAGAGAATCCCACTAAAGGTAACAGTCAATTCTCTTAATACATTTCTTATTAGTTTTGCACGTCGATGTCACGCAAAATAACGAGTTATGCTTATACACTAGCATACGAAAAATGAAAAACTATGTCGTTACCTATATGCTTACCAGTATTGACAAAAATAATAATGAGTCTAAAAATTGATTATCAGAAAAATAATAATAATTAAAAGAAATATTTTTTTATTGTAAAATGGTTTTAATAAAATTTGCTCGTGCCGGGAATCGAACCTCCAGATATGCTAACGTGCCAGCATACAAGAAATTAAATAACACTATGGAACATTTTTGGGATTATTGTCTGGGGGGTGAGAAATTCCAAGTCAGGGTGATGGTACTAGGTCAGTATAGTAAAACCCTCAAAGGGTTTGGCGTTCGTATGTGTCATTTTTTTGACCTTTTAAATTTTTTCCTTATCTTGATGTTTTTTCGCTTAGTTGTAACATTTTGGCAAAAACGTAGTTTAACATAACTCGAGAACCACTTGTCCGATTGTGATGAAACAAATTTAGAAAAATTTAGAATTACAATTTCTCTAATCTGTTTCTATACCGTTTTCCTATATGTGCAACACTTTCGAAGTTAAAAATGAATGTATGAAGGGAAAAAAGTATTTTTTGCCTAAAAATTTAAATATTTTTTTTTTAAAATTCATAAAAAATCCAAAATGGAAAAAAGTGCCAAAACTAATTACTTTCGCGTAAAGTCACATAACTCATGAGCAAAAAAAGGCATAGATCATGAAAATCGATGCACGCGTTTCTCATTTATTCACAATTAGGTAAATGTATGAATTTCAAAAATTTGCTCCAGATATGCACAACATTATTTGGAGAAAACATTGACACTCACAAGCCGAACTCTCTCATATTTTTCTACTGTACTAAAAGAGAAATATTGATGTGGCAACACTGGTTCTGTAATGTTCACATAAAACATGCATTGTCATTATACTTCTTCTCTTTCTCACACTGGTTCTGTGATTTTTGTCATTCAACAAGTGCCGACGAACGCGGACAGTAAAAGTGATTTTTCTCCAGTTTTTTAAAAGTGAACAAAAGAGAACAGAATATGGAACTGTGCAAGCCAGATATAAATAGCTTTTGCTACTGCTGTGGTCAATATGTCTCAACACATAAAAAAAGGGGAAATTTCAGTACTGATTTTGTTCAAACATACGAGATGTACTTCAACCAAAATGTTATAGTGAACGAAAATTGGGTACCAAATATAGTGTGTAAAAGCTGCTACAATCGTCTAATGGATTGGAAAAATAGAAGACGTGAAAGTATGCCATTCGGTATCCCAATGACTTGGACTAATCCTGGCGAAGGTCACAATCCATTGAATTGCTATGCATGTGCGAATAAAGGAGCCGCAAAAAGGATAAGAAAATCGTATAATTACGTTGGTGTTGCAAGTGCCGCAACACCATTGCCTCATTCGGACCACATTCCTGTGCCAAAAGCTTCTAGCCCAGATATTTTCTCTTCTACGACTGCTCCGACATATCATGCACGTGATGATTCCCCATATGAGCCATCAGTATCCAATGAGCCAATTTTAATAAATCAAAATAAGCTTGATTCAATTGTTGCCAAGTTGGAATTAACACAGCATAAATCGGAAGAGCTGGCTTCCATTTTGAAATCAAACAATTTGTTGGCACCCGGTGTGAAAGTCACAGCTTATCGAAGTCGTCAGGCAACACTCCAAAGTTTATTCCTTGTGAATGATGAAAAAACTTCTGCATATTGCCCTGCATAAATAAAAATAAATAAATAAAATAACAATAAAAAATTATAAAAATGTTTACTTAATTTTTTTAGTAGTTTATGGCCAGAAGTCTGGAGTTATTGGGGAAAATTTATGAAAAAGGCGATAAATGACACTTTTTTGAATAAAAACAAATATCAATATTCTTGTCAAAATGGGATACCTTCACTTAATTGTAAATAAAAGCAGAACGTGTTAAATTTTGTTTATAGGTTATGTGACTTTACATGAAATTAATAACACTTGATCCTTTTTTCCGTTTTGGATTTTTTATGAATTAAAAAAAAAAAATTTTAATTTTTAGGCAAAAAAATATTTTTTTTTCTCCACAAATTTATTTTTACCGGCAAAACTGTTGATTATAAAGAAAAACGTTATATGAACGGATTAAAGAAATTGTAATTCTAAATTTTTCTAAATTTGTTTCATCAAAATCGGACAAGTGGTTCTCGAGTTATGTTAAAATAAGTTTTTGCCAAAATGTTACAACTACCCAGATTGGCTGTTGTACGGTGTAATAAGTGGTTACATATGTATATCCAAAGCTTTGAAGAATTAATTCGTTTTTGAATAAATTCACTACCAATCGAATTCAGATTTTCTTTAGAAATTAATAAATTCCTTAAATAATTCACTGAATTCATTCAACTGAACAGATTCAACAAAAAATAAATTCAAAGAATTAACTCAACTGCTATAGTTCCTTTTATTAAATCAAATGAATTAATTCCTTGCTGAATTAACTCACCACTGAATTCGTTGAATTTAATTTTCGTTCATTAAATTAAAAAAAAAAATTACGTTCACTGAATTAAAAAACAAAAAATTACGTTCACGGAATTGAAAAATCACGTTCACTGAATTCAAAAGCTTTCAGAAAAATATAAGTACTATATGTGTTCTGAACGAACTTTTAATCTTGCGGCGTAAGAGTCTTGCTATGAACGTGTAAAGTTTCATCTCATACCGACTAGTCAATAACGGCTCAATTATTTCCAAATATTTTGAAACACTCCACTGTGTACTGAATTCAATGAACGTAATTTTTTTTTCAATTCAATGAAAGTATTTTTTTTTAATTCACTGAACGTATTTTTTTTAAATTCACCGAACGAAAACGAAATTGAACGAATTCAGTGGTGAAGGAAAGAAATTAATTCACTTTTTATCCGTTCGCTTTAAAAAATTGAACGCGTTCACCAGTGCATTAATTAATTTGATTTAATAACGAGTAAAAAGGTTAAAGTCGGCCATGCCGCCTATACAATACCCTACACCAGTCTGGTTAAAAGCCAACTAATGTTTGGATCCGAAATTCGAATGGGTTAAAATGGGACTTGTGTCAAAATTTTCTATATTATTTTATAGAAAAGAAGAGAAAATCGTAAATATAGCCCATATGGGCGATAGGTCCAAATATGGACCGATTCTATCTAGAATTTATCGGCTTTGTTCTCGCGACCATGTGAGTCAGCGAACCAAATTTCATTAAAATGTCTTAATATTTGCGACCTGCATAGGCTTCGTCCTTGTACCAAATTTCATCAAAATAGCTTAATATTTGCGACCTGCAGCGTGTAACAAAGCCAATTTTGGGCGGACCCTTATATGGGAACTAGGTCTAAACATGGACCGGTGTTACCCAAAATCAATAGGCGTCGTCTTTGGGCCCACATAGGTCGGTGTACCAAATTTCGTCAAAATATCTTAATATTTGCGACCTGCAGCGTATACACAATATAATTTTGGGGGGACCCTTATATGGGCACTAGGTCTGGACCGATTTTAACCAAAATCAATATCCTTGGGCCGACGTAAGTCGGTGTACCAAATTTCATTAAAATATCTTTATTTGCGACCTGTAGAGTACGCACAAGAATGCATGGACGGACAGACAGACGGACGGACGGACATCGATAAATCGAAATAAAAAAAATTCTGAACCGATCGGTATACTATAAGGTGGGTCGAGGACCAATATTTTTTGGTGTTACAAACATGAGCACAAGCTTATAATACCCTCTCCACGTAGTGGTGTAGGGTATAAAAAGAACTATAGAAATTGATTTAATTCGCAACAAGCGAAATCGAACGAAAACATATGAATTAATTCCATTCAATATATAGTCTTTTGTGAATTATTTCTTTGACTTTCTAATTCAGAATTCTAAAATTGAATTAAAGAATGAATTCTTCAAAGCTCTGCGTATATTCCTACCAGTGTTGGAAAATATTGAGTCTAAAAACAGATTTTCAAAAAAATTTACAAAAAAATCTAGAACATTACTGGATATTTGAAATAAGAATAAAAATAGGTCATTATTGGTAACGCAGTATTTTTTGTTTTGAAATAATTGAAAAAGTAACTAGTTATTAGTAACTCATTATTTTAGAAATAATTCAGAAAGAAAGTCGGTGTCATTAATGGTAGTCTAAAAAATAATGTTTACCGTTTTGACACTGGGATATATTTAAAAAGTGTGTTTTTTGTATATTTTTCATTTGTTTCCTGCATTTTTATATGGAAATTAGTTTTTGTTTTTTGTTTTTTTCAACATTCAAAACCATTTGTATTGTATTCATTTGTAATTTATTTTCTTGGCAATTGCAATGTTTTAAATATTCGTATGTACAAAACTTTTTACACTTTGTTTTACACTTGTTCTGATGGTTTTACCCTTAATGCATTTCGAATTGTTTATAAGGGGTGTTTTTTTAATGTATTTTTTGCACCTACTTTTTTCACCTTTTATTTGAGTTTTTGAACTTTTAGAATTTAACTGTGATTTTTAGTTGTACTTAAATTAAGTTAAAAATCTATTTAACATGAATATTGAAATTAGTTTTTTCTTTTCTTTTCTTTTTTCTTTTCAGGTATGTACTTGATTTGGTAGAAATGTTTGTAAAATCACAAAAAAAAAATTGGGTATACAAAATTAGTTGGTTAGCACACTCAAAAAAAGATTTGTTGGTTGAATCTACTGAATATGCCAGTTAAAACAGAGGTATGTGCAGTTAAACAGGCGACAAATGTATTTATACAATAATTAAAATAAATATTAAGTTCTTATCACCCATGAAAAAGAACTTCTGACTAGCATATATTTATTGCAGCTTTAGATGTAGTTTAAAACGCCTTCCTAAGGGAGTAATTCTTGGTGAATTAATGAAGGAAGTGCATCATTTATAAGTCATTCCATTTATTTTTGTTGGATATCTGCATAAATATATTACTTACATACATATAAAAATAACAATGTTTGCCTGGTAACATATTTATTATAACGGCAAAAATAAAATTATTAGAAGCATTCTTCAAACATGTATATGGGTGATATCAAAAAAAGTGATAAAAACCGTGTAACCACCGAAGTTCTAATGCAAGGATTACATTTGAGTTACATATTTCGATATATATCAGCGCATTGTCACCTGTTTTACAAAATTTATAACAATCTGACCAATTTTATAGGCCAAATGTAAACTCCGTAACAAGTAACTCATAAGGTTTTCTAACTTTAATAGCTTATATTTTAATAACCAATAAAGCTAAACACTAACTGTAAGAATTTTTATGAAGAGGAAAAGTGCCGTTTTTAATAAAAATTAATACATTTTACAAACTTTTTCGTATATCTTAGCTATCACGACTTCAACTCTGTAACGATTTTTCGTCATAATTTTTGATAAAAATGCATATACCAGAATTTTGGAGTTATCTATTATTTTTAACATTACTATTTTCTTGAGCTTAAGGTTTGGTTTTTATTTATAAAAAGTTTTTTATTTTCGATATTTCGCTACTCCAATGTGTAGCATCTTCAGGAAATAACAATTTAAATATCGAAAATAAAAAACTTTTTATAAATAAAAACCAAACCTTAAGCTCAAGAAAATAGTAGAGTTAAAAATTGAAAAAGAAGGTTAAATAAACGAAAAGAAGTTATCTATTATTTATATTGCGAAAAGTATAATGTTATTTATACTCAAATGATCGTTGGACTGTAAGTAATCATCCAGTATAACACACTTGAAGCTTTGCCGCAGCATGTAACATTCGCGAAATGAAAAAAGATGTCTTTAATAAGATTTGAAAAAATGTTGTAAACTCCGTTCCTAATTTTTACACCAAACTATTTAACGAGTAAGAAAAACAATGTCATATTTGGAATCACCTTGTAGGCATCATGCGATTTTGTTTCGGAAAAAAAATTCTGACAAAGCGTTTCTGAAAGAAAACGAAAAAAGTAACCAAATGTAAACTCCGTAACTGTAAACTCCGTAACCACAATTGTTTGCATCAGGTTTCATTCAAATAAATGTAGATAAATGTTTAAAATATTTTAAAATAACCATAAACAGAGGTAATTCAACTAATATTTATGCGCCAAAAGACGATTCAACTAATAATTTTGCATCAAATCAAAAAAGTTATCAGTTTTTTACCCTAAGCTGCTGGAGCGAAAAACGATTGATTTTGCATTTCATTGGTTTTGAATCGATATTTCAAATCATTACTGACATTAGTTTGACAAATTAAATTTGTTTCACACAATTTAAGAATTTTTTGATCGTGAAATGTTATGTTTTTAATATATTATTTTGTAACTGCGCAACCGCTGTTTGGATTTTAAAAAATTTTATATTTTTGAAAAGCATTTAAAAGGACCAAAAATACAAAATTAAAAAAAAAAAATAAAAATTTTTTTCGCGGAATGAATTGTATTTTTATTCGCGAAACCGCCAATTTGATAAACACAAATTATATATCATTGGAAAGCAAATTGAAAACCCAAATAAAATTCGTACGCATTTTTTTTTGTTATATCTTTTGCTTGCAGAAATGTAAACTCCGTTACAACAAAAAAAATTAAAATTGTGCAAAAAAAGTTATTGCGACAACTTGTAGAAGAGATTTTTTGCAATTAGGTTTATAATGACTAAACTTTTTGATTCCATTAAGAAAAAACCGAAATATTAACACTTTTTTCTTCTCACAAATTTGGCCCAAAAATTTATCACATTTTTTGATTTCATCCATATGGAAATTTGTTAACATATTGTTCCGTTTTTACCTTTTTAAAACGTTGGTTTATTTCGTTTAAATAAACCGGGTTGTTTTCAACTGCAATCAAAATAACCAATTCCACTGCTGACACCAATTGTTATGTTTTGCCTTAAAAAATGTACGCTTATCTTCTTTAGACAAACCAGGTTGGTGCTCTTTGCAATTAAAATAACACATACTCTTTTGTTTGATTTTGAGCTTATACACTTATTTATTTAACATTTTACTACTTTGCAAATGTATAACACACAAGTTTACCAACGATTACTAAAACCCAACTGAATGACACAATCGCTAATAATCAACTGACTAACTAAATGACATATGGTGGCCTTACATAGTTCTACTTCCGTGGTTATGGAGAGTTCCGGAAACACCTAGAGTACTAACATTATATATAGTTGTAAAAGCGGCATTAAATTTAAAATAGAAAAATAAAACTTAAAAGGTTGATTTAAATCTGTTGGGTTTTAAACAAAAATATCGTTAGACTCTGAGAATGGACAAAGAGATGGACGAAATTTAGTGGATCCCAAAAACAAGGTCGAGGTACGCCAAATCTGGAATATCTTTAATTTTAATAAAAAATAATTCGATTTTACGAGCAACATTTTGAAATTTTTGGATTGCAATAAAAACTTAAATATCATGCACATTGTATCATTTTATCGTTTTTATTGCAATCCAAAAATTTTAAAATGTTGCTCGTAAAATCAGAACTATTTTAACACTTTTGCTTTCAATATTTATGTAAAAGTACAACCCACTAAATGCCACAAGTATGTGTGTAATAAATTTTTAAGTGCTTATAATAAAAATTTAGGTTAATTACACTCAACAAATTTCCCTTAACAATCCCTAAATATCTTAAATATTTGGGGAAAATGTAAACAACAATATCAGGTGTTGAAATTTTCTCTGAGCAACTAACATACTATAAATATTTATACTAAAAATTTCAATAGAAAACATTTTGAATGCAATTGGATTAAGTTTTAATTTTTGGTGGGGAAAAAGGGGAATCTACAATATATACAAAATAAATAAACCACAAACAACAAAAATTACTATCCACAAAATAAGAAAATTCATTACATTACATATTCAGAATAAAATTTACTTCAAACAAACAAATAAATATGAAAAGAAAACCACCACCATTACCATTTGCAATATCTGTAGTCGCCACCAACACCACCACTTACCAGTCTTTGATCCCAAGAAAATAAATATAATAAGGAAGCAACAGTGGTGTGGTTTTAAAAAAGAAAATATTACATTTTTTATGTATTTTTTTCAAGAGTCATTCTTAAAGATTAAGTACCTAGGTACTTTATGTTAAGTCAAAGTATTTTTTGTTTCATTTGAAGCTATTAAGATTTTAGTGTAGAAATGAATGAAAAGTAAACTAGAAACCTTTCGTGTATGAAAATCAATTGACACTTGGCCATGCTTGACTGACTGGTTGGATGGATGGCAGAATAGAATGAACAAACACTATTAAGGTTGAAAAATTTTAGAATTGTTTTTGATGGTAGACGTACGATTGCTAAGTAGAAAGAAGACCTATAAGAAGTCTTTGGGGTTATTTTGTAAACAAAATTAGGAATTATTTGATTTTATGCTTGGTTGCATATATTTTTTTTACTTTACAATGTATATCGTATCCTTGTTATCGACTACAAGTCATCAAGACACACTATAGACACTCATACATTCATACTTTTTTTGTAAAGCTAAATTTATACATTTACAACCTATAAAAGGATACTCTGAAAGCTGTTATACAAATTACGTTTATTATAAAACTATACTCATTTTATAACAGCTGTTACTACCGGCTCAAAGAACATGCATGCAACTTGTTGTTTTATATCCTTTTTTCAAAAAATATCAACTACAGAAACCACTTGTCATGTATAAGATATTAAGGGCACTCACAGCTTATGGGTTTATACTATGTTTACTATATAATATGTACACTAGGACGTCCACTGAATTACGATTTGTCGATTTTCATTCGATTTTCGATCGCTGGAGAACGCTCTCACTGGAATACGCTTTAATTCAGAACTGGTTTTCTGAAATTGGTTTTTTTTTTGTAATCAAAAGTAAAAAATTGTTTTTTTTTATTAAAATATATTTTAAAAAAGGTCGAAAAAAACAATTTTTATTTTTTAAATAAAAATTAAAATCCAACACTTTGACAATACTCACAGTACGGAGAAATGTTTTTGCCTCAAAAAAGAAGGGTACAAATTGTATTTAATTTATACCGACGGTATGAAATACAAAAACAAAAACTTTCATAATATTTCTATTGTTGGTTATGCTTTGCAGAAGACTTCGAAAACATATTTTATTGTTTGCTCCATTCTCATTTCGTTGATGTAGCAGACTAAAGAAAACTGATGAAGGGGAAGAAAAATAGCAGTTTTTGAAAAAGTACTTATTATGTTAAATCATAATAAGGAAATTGGCCTCGAACTGAATTAATAAATTTCTAATTAATATATTTTTATTATATAAAAAAATTGACTGAAAAGAAAATAGTAGATTTTACCAATTTTGTCAGTTGTTAAAAATAACTAAAATTTTAGTTATTTTAAAGTTATTTTAAACCTCTATCGCCTTTTGAACTGCATATACCTTTGTTTTAACTGCCATTTTAGGATGTCCCTTAAAATATCGATTTGCCGATTTTCGTTCATTACGTCCCTCAGTTTTATTGGAAATGGTCCCAAATGGAAGAAATCATTTTTTTTTTTTTTGGAAAACGTTAACCCGTGCCGAAAGTTGGACGAAAATGGCCCATTTTGGAAAAAAGTGTATTCCCGTGTAAAAAAGTTTAGATCTGACCAGATCTTTTTGGTTCTCAATAGATATGATTCAATCTAATTAGATCCTGTACCAGATCACATCAAATATGATCAGATATGGCATATGTGATAATACCTTATGGCAAGATCTGATAAGATCTAGTGCCAAATTTGTTCAAATCTAAAGTGATCTGGACAAATTCGCAAGATATGCCTAGATCGGATCAGATCTAATTAGATTTCAAATTTGTCCCCAATTTTGAGATCTGATTAGATCTGGTAAGATCTACGAAGATCTGGCCAGATATGCCTAGATCTGATCAGATCTAAATAGATCTCAAATTTGTCCCCAATTTTGAGATCTAATTAGATCTGGTAAGATGTGCTGAGATCTGGCCAGATCTGATCTTTTTTACACGGGTTATTATTAAAAATTCCCAAAATTCGAAATTTAGAAAAATAAAATTTTTTATTTCATTTATTCATTTAATATAGTCAAAGTGATTCAGATATGGAATTTTCACTTCATCAGATATCATTAACCCACTTTATCCTGGAATCCAAAATGACCCACGAATTTTATAAAAATGCATAAGCGTGTTTTTTTTTAAATTAATTTAAAAAATTTTTTAAAATGTCTAATTTGGAAATGTCGATAGCTATTTGTACCACATAATAGTTGATATTACAGAAAAAAAAATAAATTGGAAAAATGATAATTCGAGTTTGTGTTTGGAGCGACTGCTTTCCGGGATATTTTACAAAAATTGCTCATTTTGTCAAAAATTTAACAAAATTTCAAAGTTTACATAGTTTTCGGAAAAGCATCACTTAAATTTGAGAAGACTTATCTTTACATTTGTTTAAAAAATCGTTAATCCTTAGTGGCCTGGGGTCAGAAAAGGCCCATGAGACTTAATATTAATTATGACTACGAGATTGTAAAGCCATTAAATTGACAAAAAAATCTCAACTGGATAAAAATAATTATTTCATGTAACATATGGGGTTAATTTTTATACTTTTGGCCAAAAACGACACACTAGGAAATTTACAGAATAACACCTTTCATAGTTTTGGAAAAAATATCACTTTAAATGAATCAAAAAAATCTGTTTGCGCTTGATAAAAATTATTATTTTATGTAATTTGATCCATATAGGGTTAATGTTTTCACTTTTCACCAAAAAATACCCACTAGGAAATTTACAGAATTAAATGAAATAAAAAATAAATTTTTTAAAAATTTCGATTTTTGGGAATTTTTAATAATAATACACTTTTTTCCAAAATGGGCCACTTTCGTTCAACTTTTGGCACGGGTTACCGTTTACAAAAAAAAAATTGATTCCTTCCATTTGGGACCATTTCCATAATGACGAATCAATTTTTAAAGGACACCCTAGTGTTTTTTTTTTTTTTGTATGTACACTAGCATGTTATATGTATCTTCCTGTATACATAAACCTGTGACTACCCTAGATTCTATTCATATATTGTTTTTTAGATGTCATATATAATTTTTTATAACATTCTAGCCATGTCATATTCCCATAAATGTCATTCTGTGTGCATTCTATAAAAAGTCCATTAAAATTTTTTGACATTTGCATGTTTTTTGTACATTTTCTTTTTGACACATAAACCAAGAAAAATATTTTTTTTTATATGTTTGTGTTTATATTAAATATTTTAACAGCTGTGTTCATTATGCTCTTCTTAACTTTAAAAATTTGCAAAATGTTTACATGTTTCTATAGAATATTTTTGGCAAAAATTCTTTATCTTTTCTTTTCTTGTTTTAACAAATAAGAAATTTATTTAAATCCTGTTATTTGTTACAATAATCCTTATTGAAAGGAAACAGCAAATGTTTTACAACTAGAATTTATTATATAAAAGAAAAAAACAAAAAAAAAAAACAAAACAAATTGCAGTTTTATGCCCAGCAAAATCTCAGTAATGGGTTCTCATTACTGATATCTAAACAATAGAATTAGGGCTACTGCATATAATTCAGTGTCAACAAGGTTGTTTCTGTAAGCAGTTCTTCATATTCGCTGCCTGAAAAACACACAAAATTCGTGCACCTGCTTACCCGCGACATTACAAAAATATAAAAAGTAAGTGGTTACAAAATAAGTAGTTATCCATATGCTGATAAACAGTTAAAAAATAAGTGATTACAGGTTGTTAAATAATAAGGCTTACTCATATACTTATTAGTAGTTAAATAAGTAGTTACAAAACTTCGTCTAAAAAAATAACTATTTAATAATGATGCCGGAATATAAGTAGTAAAAAATTTTTGTTTCATTATATATTTACCATACTCATTTGGTAATGAAAGATTTTGCTGGGTGCAAATATTTGGAAGTTTCTTTAATTTTCTTTTTGTCTTTTAAGGAGAATATGTCCTAGTATAAGAAGCAGTGGCGTGAAAAATGGTAGTTAATGCTTTGAATCATAAGTATGGGATTAAAATACTTGTAATACTCGTAAGCTGAAGAACAACGCATTACTTTATTTTAAATATTGTCAAAAGTATGAGAAACAAAAGAATCCATATCAAACCATCATACCATTAGGGCACATTTTTTTTTTATTTTAATAAAATATACCAATAATGTTGTTAGTACACTTACAAAAGCTCAAAAAAATTAATTTTTCACACCCCTGACCCTTTGGATTTTCTAGAACATGATGTCATAAGCATTGAACAAAACGTAAAAAGTTCATTAAACTTTCAAACTACAATTGTTTTCGTCGCAAAAAGTTAACTGTAAAAATAGTAATTTTTTACCAATATTTCAGTTGTTTTAAAATTTTTTAGTAAAAATGTAGCTATTTTTTAAACGGCATTCCCAAGTAAAAAAGTTTTGATATAGTCATATATTATCATATAAAGTTTTGTATAATTATATATTGGAACATATATACCAAGATATAATTATATAAAATTTTACGGAATTATATTCTAAATATATAACTATATCTTGTTATATATTGTGCGACATATTACAATATCCAATTATATATAGACCTACATATAGATACATATGCCTCATATAATTGTGTATAATTGTATCGAATTATATACCATTATATCGAGTTGGATATGATTATATTATATTTGATACATTTGAATGAGGGCAAAATCCGGATAAAATTGTATCAAACCATATCTTATTCCATCAAATTAGATCCAATTGTGTCAAATTAGATCTAATGTGATCATAATTCGATCTAATTTGATACAATTAGATGTTCTCATTTTTCGGATATAATTATATATAATATCAAAAGTCATATAATTTTTTTTAGTAGGGTTATCAGTTATTTTTAATGCATCTTTTATTATTTTCTGCCAGTTAAAAATAACTAACCTTTTATTAAAGGAATTAAATGTGCTGAAATCCCAAAACTGATTTAACAAATTGTGAAAAATAATCTGTTGAAGGCATGTCTCTAACCGGATTTCATTCTTGCCCAAGGAAATCGTCAGGGGACGACGTTTTTATAATTACTAGAAATATTTGTTAATTTAAATTACAAATTAAATTACTTTTTAGTTATTTTTAAGGTTAATGACCTTGCCGCCTTTTTAACTGCATAAGCCTTTGTTTTAACTGTCATTTGCAGTATATTCTACCGCCAAACTTTTTTAAGTGTATATGCATATTTTTGTACATACATATTTTAAGAACATATTTTTAATTGTTTTGTTGCATGAAAGTCGCTGCACTGGCTATCAGACATGTATTTTCGAACACTCAAAAAAGTTTGTAGGTAGAATCCACTGAAAATGACAGTTAAAACAAAGGTACAGTTAAAAAGACGAAAAATGTTCCTACTTAGCTTTAAGATAACTAAAGCTTTAGTTATTTGTACCTGATGAAAAATAAATAATAATTGCAGTAAAACTAACAATCTCATAAAAATTACTGCAAAATTGTTACTACAAAAATTTTAAAACAACTAATAAAATTGATAAAAGATATATTTTTTAAAGTTAAATTTTTCGATATTATTCTCTATATATAAAAGAATAACGTGACTGACTGACTGACTGACTGACTGACTGACTCACTCAACATCGCCCAGCCCAAACCGCTGAAGCTAGGAAGTTGAAATTTGTTATGTAGGTTCCTCTTTCGGGGTAGACGTCCACTAAGACGGGATTTTTGGAAATTCCTACCGGAACGGGCAAAAAGGGGGAAAGTGTCCCCCTTGACGGCCTGCCAAAACCCCTTTGGCTAGAAAGCTGAAATTTAAGATATGTGTTCCTTGGAGTAGGGGCTAACTTTTCTGGAAAGTACTTTCTAGAATTTTGGACAGGGACGTTGTAAAAATGGGGGTTAAAAAGGGGAAAAAGGCCCCCCTTGACGGCCTGCCCAAACCGCTGGAGGTAAGAAGTTGAAATTTGGTATAAAGGTTCCTCCACTATCGTAGACATCCACCAAGACGGGAGTTTTGGAAATTTTTACAGGGACGGGCAAAACGGGGAAAAAGTCTCCCCCTTGACGGCCTGCTCAAACTGCTGGAGCTATGAAGTTAAAATTTGGTATGTAGGTTCCTCGACCGGTGTAGACGTCCGTTGAGACGGCATTTTTGGAAATTCTTATCGGGAGGGGCAAAAAGGGGACAAAAAAGGTACCTTTTTCCAAAAAAGTACCTTTTCCCAAAAAAAGTACCTTTTCCCAAAAAAAGTACCTTTTCCCAAAAAAAGTACCTTTTTCCAAAAAAAGTACCTTTTTCCAAAAAAAGTACCTTTTTCCAAAAAAAGTACCTTTTTCCAAAAAAAGTACCTTTTTCCAAAAAAAGTACCTTTTTCCAAAAAAAGTACCTTTTTCCAAAAAAAGTACCTTTTTCCAAAAAAAGTACCTTTTTCCAAAAAAAAGTACCTTTTTCCAAAAAAAGTACCTTTTTCCAAAATAAGTACCTTTTTCCAAAAAAAGTACCTTTTTCCAAAAAAAGTACCTTTTTCCAAAAAAAGTACCTTTTTCCAAAAAAAGTACCCTTTTCCAAAAAAAAGTACCTTTTTCCAAAAAAAGTACCTTTTTCCAAAAAAAGTACCTTTTTCCAAAAAAAGTACCTTTTTCCAAAAAAAGTACCTTTTTCCAAAAAAAGTACCTTTTTCCAAAAAAAGTACCTTTTTCCAAAAAAAGTACCTTTTTCCAAAAAAAGTACCTTTTTCCAAAAAAAGTACCTTTTTCCAAAAAAAGTACCTTTTTTCAAAAGAAGTACCTTTTTCCAAAAAAAAGTACCTTTTTCCAAAAAAAAGTACCTTTTCCCGAAAAAAGTACCTTTTTCCAAAAAAGTACCTTTTTCCAAAAAAAGTACCTTTTTCCAAAAAAAGGACCTTTTTCCAAAAAAAATTCCTTTTTCCAAAAAAAGTACCTTTTTCCAAAAAAAGTACCTTTTTTAAAAAAAGTACCTTTTTCCAAAAAATGTACCTTTTTCTAAAAAAATGTACCTTTTCCAAAAAAAAAGTACCTTTTCCCAAAAAACATAAATTTTTCCAAAAAAATAACTTATTCAAAAAAAGTACCTTTTCCAAAAAAGAGTACCTTTTCCCAAAAAAGTACCTTTTTCTAAAAAAATTTTCCTTTTCCCAAAAAATATACATTTTTTCAAAAAAATACCTTTTTCAAAAAAAGTACCTTTTCCAAAAAAAAGTACCTTTTCCCAAAAAAAAAGTACCTTTTTCTATAAAAATTTTCCTTTTCCAAAAGAAGTACCTTTTCCAAAAAAAGTACCTTTTTCCAAAAAACATACATTTTTCCAAAAAAAAAACAACTTTTTAAAAAAAAATACCTTTTGCAAAAAAAGTACAAATAAAGTACTTTGTAAAAACAAAGTATCTTTTTCCAAAAAATTTCGTTTTTCCAAAAAGTACCATTTAAAATAATATATAATTTCAAAAAAACTACTTTTTTTCCTCCCCCCACGGATATCTCCACTAAAACAAGGTTTCTTGATATTCGGCATAGACGTGCGCTAAGACGGGATTTTTGGAAATTCCTACCGGAACGGGCAAAAAGGGGAAAAGTCTCCCCATAAACAGTCTCACAAATTGGAAAAGTGCCTGCCCAAACCACTGGAGGTAAGAAGTTGAAATTTGGTATAAAGGTTCCTCCACTGTAGTAGACATCGACTAAGTTTGTATTTTTGGAATTCCCTACAGGATATCCCAAAAGGAAACTCGGTATGTGAGTTCCTGCTTCTGTGTAGGCGTCCGCTTAGACGGAATTTTTGAAATTCCTATCGGGAGGGGAAATAAGGTAAAAGTCTCCTCCTGCCGGCTTGCCCAATCCCTTTTGGCCAACCTAAAATTTTAAATATGTATTCCTTGGAGTAGGACTAATTCACCGGCAACGTAATTTTTCTATTTTGGAACAGGAACATAGTAAAAATGGTGGTTGAAAGGGAAAAATGTCCCCACTAACGGCCTGCCCAAACCGCTTAGGCAATGCAGTTGAAATTTGGTATGAATGTTCCTCATCCATCGCAGATAGCCGCGAAGATGGAATTTTTGTAAATTCCTATAGGGAGGGGCAAAAAAAAAAAAAAAAGCCTCACCTTGGGGGCCGGTAAAAACCCCTTCGGCTAGAAACCTGAAGCTTAAAATGTGGGTCCCTGGAGTGAGGGCTAACTTATTAGAAAGATACTTTTTTGAATTTTGGACAGGGTCGTTATAAAATGGGGGCTCAAAAAGGGAAAGTTGCCCCTTAACGACCTGTCCAAACTGCTGGAACTAGGAAGCTGAAATTCGGTACTTAAGTTCCTCTCAGCCTACTCAAACTGCTGGAACTAGGAAGCTGGAATTCCCTGTCGATGGATTTTCGGAAATTCCTACCGAGAGGGGCACAAATAGTAAAAGTTGACTAGAAACCTGAAATGTAAAACATATGTTACTTGGAGTATGTGCTCACTTACCGAGGAGGTGCTTTTTGGACAGGGACATTGCAAAAATGGGGATTAATGAAGCGAAAAGTGCCGCTTAAAGGCCTGTCCAAACCGCTGGAGGTAGGAAGTTGAAATTTGGTATTAAAGTTCCTCCTCTATTGTAGACATCCGCTAAGATGAGATTTTTGGAAATTTCTACAGGTAGGGTCAAAAACAGGAAAAGTCTCCCCCTTAACGGCCTGGCCAAACTGCTGGAACAAGGGATCTTAAATTGGGTTCCTTCTCCAACGTTGACGTCCCCTAAGATGGTATTTTTGGAAATTCATACCGGGAGGGGTAAAAAGGGAAAAAACTTCCCCCTTGACGGCCTGGCCAAACTGCTGGATATAGAGACCTAAAATTATGTATGTAGTAGGTTCCTCCTCCAACGCAGACGTCCTCTAAGACGGAATTTTTGGAAATTCCTACCGGGAGGGGTAAAAACGGAATAATTCTCCCCCTTGATGGCCTAACCGAACCCTTCGGCTAGAAACCTGTAATATATAATATGTTTTCCTTGGAGTATGGGCTAACTTATCGACAAGGCATTTCTAGGACTTTGGACAGGAACGTGGTAAAAATGGTGGTTCAAAAGGGGAAAATTGCCCCCCCCCCCTCTTAACGTCTACGTCTTTAGCTAGAAACCTAAAACTTAAAGAACAAGTGTATATGAAACACTAAAATTAAGAAACTAAATAGAAAACGAGTGGGATTGAAACACTACACAAGTGGAATGAAATGGATATAAACGTTGAACGAGCGGAATTGAAATTATAGACAATGCAAATGGATTGGAAGAGGGAATTACCTGTTCAAACACTATCAACGGAATATGAAACTTATGTAGCATTGAAACATACTCCCCAAAAAGTTAAACAAATTTTCTGAAAGAGAAAAAACCTTAGAAAAGGAATGGAACTTATATATTCCGATATTTAAACTTCATGTAACGAAGCACCGGTGGAAGAAACCGCCGCAGTAAATTTTCCAACTGAATTTGTGAATTTACTTGAATTGCCAGGTCTACCTTTACATAAACTGGAATTAAAAAAAAAACTTTAAGACACGCTAACAACGTAGCTTTGCCCGCTATTTTTAATATTATAAAATGCTATCCAACCCTGCTTTACGTTATTTATTTTCATTCAAAACACAAATGAACAAAACTACTTACGGGTCTATCTACCTAAGTTCGCACTTTACCAAATTATCTTAACATACACACGTATATTGCAATTTATTATGGATTCATTACTAACAATCCACTTTCATGAGAAAAAGTGATCAAATATTTATTTATTTTAAACCCATTGTTGTGCAGAATTATTTATTTGTGGTGGCTGGGTGAAGGCTTTAAATAAAAAAACTTTAAATAAAAAAACGAATTTAATAAAAATTGTGGGGGGCACAGCCCCCCCCCCCCCCCTTAACCTTTAAGGCACGCTAACAACGTAGCGGGCTGCGCCCGCTAGTAAAAATATATTTTAATTAAAAATATCGAAAAAATTCTTTTTTTCTTTTGATTATAACAAATATGTGTCATGTGTCATGATAATAAGAATATAAAATCAGTATTTGCGTTTTTATGCAATGGAGATACAATAAAATTTTCTGAATTTTATTTGCAAATTAAGAATACATATATCAATAATAACAAATATAAACTACACAGAAATTTTCAAAACTTCAATTAACTTAAATTAACTGTTTACTAAAATACTACTGTTTTGGTAGTTATTTATTATAAAATTAGAAACAAATGCTTCATTAAACTGTTACGAAATACAGTAAGTACTTTTTGTTAGTTATTTTTTAAATAACTGTGACAGTAGTTTTGTATGTTTACATAGAAAACAACTGCACTTACAGTTAAAAGCAACAATTACTAATTACTACACAAACAACTGTGATGTAGTAACTGTTAGATGTTTTTAAGTGCAATAGCATATATATACAGTTTATATTAATACTAACAGTGTATTTTAACATTTTAAAAATATCAATTTCAGACTACTAACCAAATTTTCAAACGCGAATTTTCTTTATCCTATCGCCGTAACTAAAAAAATGAGCCTAATCGAAACTGTTAATAAAAATATATAAAAATTTCTCATATATCGTTGAACACTAATGCACTCAAAAAATATTGTCGATAGAATCTACTGAAAATGACAGTTAAAACAAAGTTATATGCAGTTAAAAGGCGATAAAGGTATTTAGTTTTAAAACAACAAAAAATGTGGTTATTTTTAACTGTTGAAAAATAACTAACAGTTGCGTTAGCAATAACAAACAATGTCGTAAAATTAACGGACAAATTTTACTACAACAATTTGGAAACAACTGACAAAATTTGTAAAAAAAAACTATTGTTTTTTACAGTTAAACTTTTTTTATGTTCAAAAAATATATTTTAATAAAAATTATTTTCGTTCGATTGCATAAAAATATGTAATTACTGTTAATTATTTTGTATTTTTTCATAGAAAAACAACTGTAATTATAGTTAAAAACAGCAACTACACAAACAACTGTAATGAAGTAACTGTTGAACGTTTTTCAGTGTGAGCATAAATAGCTCTTTTAACTCGGAAAGAAAAAACTAAAAAACAACTGGTCCCGACTACTGAATGTTGAATTAAAATTTAACCAACAGTTAAAGTCAAATTTCACATGGGAAACAACAACAAATGTGACAGTTAATATATGAGTAATTAGCTAACTGGACAATGTGAGAATAAGGCTAACAATGAAGGTAACCCAAAGTGTTCTCTCCGTTCTTAGATGAGAAAAAATGGTGTAGATGTATTTTTTTAGCGGCCCAATCTCATTTTTGGAGGTTAAAAAATTGGATCCAAAATTACCAATTTTTTCGTTTGTTAAATTTATTCCAAATAAAAATAAACAAATTGGCTGTGAAACGAAATTTTTTTGGAGACTCATCTGCCAGTATACAAGACATGTCCGCATATGTCCTAGTTTTTTTTTTATTCAGTTATTATCCTTTCCGATTAGCACATTTGTATTGGAAATGGTTGTTGGTTATAGTCCAAATTTACATATATACATAAATGCCTATTAATTTAATCAAAGGCGTGTCTTTGTTCGTCTTAACGACTACTTTCCCATTGCGCCTTTCTAACGAATATTTCATATATTTAAATTAAGTGGCAACCCTGGGTACACAAGGCGGGCATTAGCGGAATCAACATTTTCATATTCCTGAGTACCCTAATACTATGTACAAAAATAGGTATCTCTTATTTTTGTCCTTTACCACATATTGTAATGTCATCAAAATCGGACAGAACCCATTAGGATACCTTCCTTCTGAGTGTGCAGACAATTTCGTTAGACTCTACAGCACTACGTGGACAGGGTATAATGAGTTTCTGCCTATGATTGTAACAAAAATGGACCCACCTTTTTGAATACCGATTGACTCGGAATCACTTTTTGATTCGATATAGAGATGTCCGTCCGCCCGTCCGTCTGTCTGCCTGTCCATGTATACACTTATAGAAAAAAGTCTGTAAAAATTTTAGTCAAAACTACAAAAATTATTTAAAAATTACCTGTTGAAAACTGTAGAAATTAACAGATTATTTTTGCTAAACATTAGTAAGTAAATAACAGCTAAAATAAAACTTTTAAATATACAAAATTTTAGTGTATATGAGCTAATTTTTAGTTAATAGGAAACAAAAATTTATCCTAGTAAACTCAGCTAAAAATTTTGCTGAATTTTATTAGACGAAAAAAGTCACAAAAGAATTTAATATTTTCAAAGGTTTTTCTATTTTTTTTCAACGCGAATAAAAATTTATCGTTCTGAAATTAGCAGTCTATTTTTTAGTAAAAATTGCTGTTGATCTCAACAGGATAATCTACTATTTGCATTCAACTATTTCAACATAAATAGAACTAGAATTTTGCAGATATAACAGTTTTTTCTGCCATTTTCTGTGTACTAATATTCAGCAAAATTTTTCGCAGATTTTAACAGGTTAATTTGATATTTTAAATTAATTAAAAGTTAATTAATTTAATCAAATTAATCAAAATTTTGTAATGTAACAGTTTTATTTTTGCTGTTTTATCTTACTAGTGTTTAGTAAAAAAATTTGTCAATTTCAGAAGTTTTTTCTGCAAGGTAATTTTTAATTAATTCCTAGTAGCTTTTTCTTCTATTTTTACTGGTTTACTTCTATGAGTGTAATTATGAGCACCCTACAAGTCGCAAATATTATGATGTTTTGATGAAATTTGATACATTGGCTTATATCGGTCCAAGAATGAAGACTATTTATTCATTTTGGTTAAGATCGGTCTATGTTTATACCTAGCGCCCATATAAAGGTCCCGCAAATATTGGCTCTTATGCTAGTTCGAATGCTACAGGTCGCCAATATATACATATTTATTTAGTATGCTGATTCAGATGGGCCCAAGGACAAAGCGCAGTGAGGTTTGTTAGAATCGATCCACGTTTAATTTAAAAATTCGAAAGTTCTTGAGTGGACAAATTTTGACACCACTTCAACCCATTCAAATTTTGGATCCAAACATTATTTGCCTTGCGACCATACTGGTGTAGGGTATTATGTAGTCGGCATGCCAGATTTTAACTTTTTTACTAATTTTTCTCTTAAACTAGTGTTATTTTTTTAACTAAACATTAAGAAGCCATTTGTTAATAATTTATGCACGTACTATATTCTTCATTTTAATATTTGAATTTACAATACAAAACAATTGTTGTTTGTAACCTTTTTCTATATTTTGTCATGTTGTTTACACGTGTCAATTTAATACTGAATAATTGTTGCCAGCTGACGTTGTAAAGTAATTTATAGAAAATTGGCAATGTGTCATGCCGGTGGAAATGTTGATGATGATGCTGCTGCTGATCAGATCGTGCTATTGTCATTACAGATCTCAGAGGGATGTCAGATGTAGTCAATACATTTTTCAATAAAATGATACATAAAAATTAATGAAAAATAGCATTGAAATGACAACATCATGAAAATAAAAATAGAATTCAATGTAAAGGAAAATAATTGTTTAAACTTAATTTAATGTTTGTTTTAGCAAATTTAATTCAAATGATTTATAATTATTTTTTCTTCGTATGGCAAATACAATTTATAATATATCTGTTAAATCAAGGTTTGACAATAAAGTTTATAAACAATTTTAAAATGTGGTTCAAAAAACTGTATGTGGTTTGATATAATTAATTGAAAAGTTAGACTTTATTAAAGGTTGTTTTGAAAAAAAAAAAAAAAAATGTTTCATTTGAATTTGAATTAAAAAAATAAGGGTTTATCTAAAACAGAATGTTAAAAAAACCACAAAAACTCTCAAAATTTTCAAGTATTTTTTCATTGAAAAACCACCAGAATGAAAATTAAATTCATTCCCTTAATTTATTTTTATATTCCTCTGGTATTGAGTTTTTTTTTATAGAAATTTTTTGTGTATTTTCAATGATTATTTTTAATTATTTGGCGCGTGTTAAAATCGGTTGTAATTCGGCATGTTGCCATTTGTATTTCTTGTTGTTTGTTTGTTTGTTGTATTTTTAAATGCATCTGCCTTGCTGCTGATGTTGCATTCATGTACATTATGGTGGATTTCCTCTTTGCAGCTTTTAACATATGGCTGAAGTACCGTATCAGGGGCATGATGCACATTCATGATTTTAAATACAAGTAGTATTCAACTTGTTTAAATTTTCTTGCTTTAAGTGTATATAATACCCGCATGTGGTTGTTATAAATACACTCAAAGAACTTTGACAGTTACTATATAACAGTTTTTTGTGAAGTAGTTGTTGTTTTTGACTGTAATTACAGTTGTTTTTCTATAGAAAAATAAAACAAATTTATTATGACAGTTATTTAAAAAAATGACTAACGAAAAGTACTGTATTTCGTAACAGTTGTTTAAAGCAGTTATATTTGATATTATGGTAAATAACTACCCTAACTAACTACTAGTTATTTAGAAAATTAAAAAAAAAATTCGTTGATTTTTTGTTTAATTCTTGTTTAATTTATAAATATTATTGATATATTTTTGGTTTGCAAATAAATATCAGAAAATTGTATTGTAGGTATCTCCAATGCATAAAAACATTATAACTTGAGAACATTTCGGAATTTTGACTTCAAATTTTAAGAAACACAAAGTAATTTTTTTAATCAAAAGAAAAAATTGTATTTTTTAATTAATTTATATTTATAATAAAAAACAAATTAACTGTGAAAACAATAGTTTTTACCAATTTTGTCAATTGTTTTTTTAAACATTTTGCAGTAAATATTCATTAGTTATTTTTGCGACATTATTAGTTATTTTTAATGCGTTTTTTAGTTATTTTCGAACAGTTAAAATAACTAAATTTTTAGCTACTTTAAAGACAAATACTTTTGTTGCCGTTTTAACTGCATATACCTTTGTTTTAACCGTCAGTAGATTCTACCCACAAACTTTTTTGAGTGTAAGAAAGAATAAAAAATACTGAATAAACTTCAGCAAATGCATAAATTTACATGATTCTATTTCTACTTCTTCTTCAACTTTTATATATTGCTGTGTGTCTACACTTTGCCCTTTTTTTCTTGTTATAAAAAAAGAAAACAATTTTGAAGTTATTAATAAATAAAAAGGGCATCTGTTTTATATTTCTTGACAAATTAAATATAATTATGTATGTTTATGAATATGTGTAGAAGAAAAAATATCGGTCAATAAACCAAAGGATTGAACAATTAAAATCAAAATGAAAATGTATGTTTCAATTCTATTATGTTGCTGTGATTTTTAGTCTGTGCGTTGCAAAAATAAAAGTACCCAGTAAAAAGGTAAAATCCAAAGAACTGGCTGTACACTCATAGAAATAAATATGTAGAAATAGCAGGAAAAGTTACTAAAATTTAGTTAAAAATTATGCTGCAGATAAAACTGCTGAAATTAACAGATTTCTTTTGCTAAATACTAGTGAAATAAGAACAGCAAAATTAAAACTGTTAAATTTACAGAATTTTAGTCATATTTAAGTTAACTTTTAGTTAATTGAAAATAACAAATTGTACTGTAAAATCAGCAGAAAATTTTGATAAATATTAGTAGATAACAAATAGCAAAAATAAACTCTTATATCTAAAAAAGTTTTGTTCTTTTTAAGTTAAATTTATTTAAATGTAAATTGCAGTCTATCCTGCATAAAAACCGAGAAAAAAACTTTGAAAATTAAAATTTTTTTTTGTGATTTTTTTTAGCCTTTAACAGGTTAAGTTGTTATTTTCTATTAAAAAAGTTTAACTCAAATATAACAAAATTCTCTATATTTAACAGTTTCGTGTTTGCTGTTCCTATCTTACTAAATTTTTGCAAAAATAATCTGCTAATTTCAACAGTTTTTTTTTAAAGGTATTTTTAACTAGTTTTTAGTAGTTTTAATTAAATTTGTTACATATACTCAGTGTTACCATATATTTTTTTAGAAAAACTGTAAAGAAAAACTGTTTTTCGAAAAAATTTTAAAAATCAGAAGAAATTCTGGGATTTCGAAGTACTTCGGACTAAAATATTATCCCAGGGTCTCAATTTTCAAAATATCGAGATTTCAATAAGTTATGCCTAAATAGTAGGCATTTATAGTAATCGACTTTTTGCACAGCTTCCTAATTAAAGTTTTTTTTTAAAGAATTTTGGTCTCCTAGGCCCGAATCTGAAGTTAAAAAAAGTTAATCGAATCCGAGATGTGAACCTTTTCCAATTTCAGCATTTTTTGATAAGACATTGTTTTAAAAATTTTTTCAAAAAATATAAATTTCTAAATTATCCTTCATTTAGAAGTGATCTGAAAAGTTCGGCTAAAAATGTCCGTCGGATCTATGACGTGTCAGATGTGGTTTAGCCAATTTAATTCCGTACTAATTTTTAATGAAATTAGTTATACAAATTTTTAAGTTTTCCATTTATGTTTCGATTTGTACCAAATTTTTTATCATAAAACAAATTCAACAAATTCAGATTATTATGCATAAGCACTTTTATATTTTAATTCTTAAATTTTAGTTAAAAAAATAATAAAAAAATTGTAAATGAAACAAATGTGCCGATTTAATATGAAAAAACTGTAAAAAATCCATGAATTAAAAAAAAAACTGTTTTTAACATGAAGAAACTGGAAAACTGTTAGGCATCCCAAAAAACTGTAAAAAACAGTTAAAACTGGCTATATGGCAACACTGCATATGCTTTAGATATACATAAATATTTTTTTTGTATTAGTAGGTTTGAGGTTAAGAAGAAGAACAAACCTTTTTCTCTAAAAATTACAAACATATTAATTTTCAAATCAGACTAGATCTAGTTTCTGCCTTTATCTATGGACAGGCTTCATCAGTGATTTTCCAATAAATTGTATTATTGTTTATATTTTATTATCGGCTGTAGGTTTCGCAAATATGCATATTCCGGCATTACAAACGTAACTATACTAAGGTGCGACCGCTAAGCCATCTCACCTAAGTAAGGCCTTGAATGCAATGTAATTAATTCATGGTTTTATTTCCTACTCATCTTTTTGTTATTTTTTTTACTCAGAAGTGATCAACACCAATTCTATTATTAATTCAGAATTTGTTCCGAATTTTTAGTGTGATATATAACTTTATTTATAAAAAAAATTTACAATTTTTTCAATTTAGATTTTTTTGTCGCTTTAGAAAGTTGTAGCGTGTTACTAGGCTCTGTTTTTTACGAAAATATTCGTTGAATATTTCCTACCTCAAATATTCAATAAAAATTCTAATATGTATTCTATAACACTATGCGACAGTCAAAATCGGGATGGGATGAAACCAACGGGAAATGTTATATCGGTCAAAAACAAGTTATACGTGTCCCGACGTTTCGCTGGGTCACCCCTAGGAATCGAGATATATCTTTTTTTTGACATAACTCGAGAACCACTAGTCCGATTTTGCTCAAACAATTTTAAAAAAATTAAAAATTACAATTCCTTTAATCTGTTCATATAACGTTTTTCTATATACTCAACAGTTTTGCCGGTAAAAATAAATGTTTGTCACCGCTACCATAAAAATCAATAACCTTTTGTTTATTACTTTTTTTTAATATTTTAGGCAAAAAATATTTTTTTCTTCATACATTTATTTTTACCGGCAAAACTGTTCAGTATATAGAAAAACGTTATATGAACAGATTAAAGGAATTGTAATTTTTAATTTTTTTAAAATTGTTTGAGCAAAATCGGACTAGTGGTTCTCGAGTTATGTCAAAAAAAAAAGACCACCAAAGGTCAAATCGATATATCTCGATTCCTAGGGGTGACCCAGCGAAACGCCGGGACACGTATAACTTCTTTTTTGCCGATATAACTTTTCCCGGTAGTTTGAACCCTTCCCCATCACTGACCCCTACCATTTGTCTCACAGTGTAATTAGTTAGAACATCAGTACGTATATGGGTGAAATCAAAAAATGTAATAAATTTTTGGGCCAAATTTGTGAGAAGCAAAAAGTGTTAATATTTCGGTTTTTTCTTAATGGAATCAGTAAGTTTAGTCATTATAAACCTAATTGCAAAAAATCTCTTCTACAAGTTGTCGCAATAACTTTTTTTGCACAATTTTAATTTTTTTTTGTTGTAACGGAGTTTACATTTCTGCGAGCAAAAGATATAACAAAAAAAATTGCGAACGAATTTTATTCAATTTACTAGTTTTTCGTATTTGGGTTTTCAACTTGCTTTCCAATGATATATTATTTGTGTTGATCAAACTGGCGGTTTCGCCAATAAAAATACAATTCATTCCGCGAAAAAAATTTTATTTTTTTTTAATTTTGTATTTTTGGTCCTTTTAAATGCTTTTCAAAAATATAAAATTTTTTAAAATCCAAACAGCGGTTGCGCAGTTACAAAATAATATATTAAAAACATAACATTTCGCGATCAAAAAATTCTTAAATTGTGTGAAACAAATTTAATTTGTCAAACTAATGTCAGTAATGACTCGAAATATTGATTCAAAACCAATGAAATGCAAAATCAATCGTTTTTCGCTCCAGCAGCTTAGGGTAAAAAACTAATAACTTTTTTGATTTGACGCAAAATTATTAGTTGAATCATCTTTTGACACATAGATATTAGTTGAATCACCTCTGTTTATGGTTATTTTAAAATATTTTAAACGTTTATCTGCATTTATTTGTATGAAATCTGATGCAAACAATTGTGGTTACGGAGTTTACAGTTACGGAGTTTACATTTGGTTACTTTTTTCGTTTTTTTTCAGAAACGCATTGTCAGAATTTTTTTTCCGAAACAAAATCGCATGATGCCTACAAGGTGAATCCAAATATGACATTGTTTTTCTTACACGTTAAATAGTTTGGTGTAAAAATTTGGAACGGAGTTTACAACATTTTTTCAAATCTTATTAAAGACATCCTTTTTCATCTCGAGAATGTTACATGCTGCAGAAAAGCTTCAAGTCTGTTACACTGGATGATTACTTACAGTCCAACGATCATTTGAGTGTAAATAACATTATACTTTGCGGAATATAAATAATAGATAACTCCAAAATTCTGGTATATGCATTTTTATCAAAAATTATGACGAAAAATCGTTACAGAGTTGAAGTCGTGATAGCTAAGATATACGAAAAAGTTTGTAAAATGTATTAATTTTTATTAAAAACGGCACTTTTCCACTTCATAAAAATTCTTACAGTTAGTGTTTAGCTTTATTGGTTAATAAAATATAAGCTAATAAAGTTAAAAAACCTTACCTATAAAATTGGTCACAAATTTTTTGTATTAACCAAAAATTGGTCAGATTGTTATAAATTTTGTAAAACAGGTGACAATGCGCTGATATATATCGAAATTTGTAACTCAAATGTAATCCATGCATTAGAAATTAGGTGGTTACACGGTTTTTATCACATTTTTTGATATCACCCATATACATCGTATTTTTCATACGTTCAGTGTGCCTTAGACCGTACCTGGAAAAAAAGTTGTACCGCGCACTTTTTTTTGCCTGTAAGGTGGTACGTTCTACTGGACATTTTTTGTTAAAATTAGCCGAACCCTCTGTTGGCCTAAAATTAGCAAATTTTTCTGTAACCATTACCGACTTCTCTGTATTTTTTACAGACCTTTCTGTTTGAGTTTAGTGATTAATTAAAATTCAGGACAATCGAAAAACGACATTTTTTGAAGCTTAAGCACCGTAAGTTGTTTGAGTTTCACGTGAAAAAATTATTATACTCCATATAAAAAAAAAATGATTTTTCGCGACAATCAGTTTCATGTGAAAATTGTGTAGAGTTTGTTTCCACGCAAATTTAATGTACAAGACTATTATTTTTATTGGGAAAAAGTGACATTTTGTGTTTATTGTGATTGTGTCTTTGTTATAAAATTAAAAAATTGTTCATTTGTTTGAATTAAATTACAATTTGGGGCATTTAAAGTTCGAGTGAACTTCTTCCGCGTGAAAAACAACTTACGGGACTCATATAACAAATTGTGAAAAGTTATTTATTGTAGGCTTGTTCCTATCCAGATTTCATTCTTGCCTAAGGAAATCGTCTGAGGAAGAATATTTTAGAATTTGTAAATTATTAACTTGATGAGAATTTCTTGTTTTCGTCTAGGAGCGAAAATATCAAAGAAAGTAAAGACTACAATAAAAAATTACCACAGTTTGCTTTGTCACTTTCCAAAATACTACTCATCCATTTTGTTTTTTTTTTTCATTTCCCTGTATTTAATTTTACTTTTTGGTGGTAAATTCCGTAGTTTTTTATCATCTTTCATTATTTTTCTCTCAAATCATATAATTTTTTTTGTAAACAAAGTACGAATTTTTGCAACTCTGCATTGAATCACAACCGTAATTTAAGTAAGAATATGGCAACAAATAATTTGTGTGTGTGTGTTAGTGTGTTATCAAAAAAATATAATATATTCTATTAAGACAACAAATCGCTGGACGACATTTCGTCAATTTCCTTGTCATACAAAATATATAAAAAAAGCATTTCTCACTGCGGGATACTTAACTGGGCACTGTGGGCTCAGGTACCAGCTTCACAAACAGGGCCGGTCAGACACTGATGTTTGCAGGTTTTGTGAGCTGGAAAATGAGACATCGGAGCATGTTCTCTGCGAATGTCCGAGACTGTGCGACAGGAGACTCAGATTTCTGGGTGACCGCTTTGTGTCATCTTCGGACGTTTGGGGAAATTCTCTTAACAGGATTATTGGCTTTATTAGTAGCCTGAATCTATAGGGAACTCTAGGCAGCACAAAATATCTATATTGGTCGCGGTGCGTAGTGCCTTCGTATCTAATCTAATCTAAATTTCTCACTATTGTTGTCGACCCAATAGTAACTGTGACTTGTGATAATATTTGTGATCAGTAATTATTTCGCTGAAGATGATAAATTGTACACAAAATTATTGAACAATAACACAAGTGTTTAAACCTAGAATTTTGATAATTTTTCATAAAACAACAATAGGAAAATAAGTAGAAACATAAAAAAACTTTAACTTTTGTCATGAAAACATATCAAAGTTTCTATACTACATTCTTACATTGTTATCTCTAAAGTTGTTGTTTATTTATTTAAAGTTTTTAAATGTCAAAACCATAAATCCCTGCTTATTACACTCGCTAAACTACATGACGCATGAGATTTTTTTGTTGTAAATTCTCTAACAAATAGTAAAATTTTTTTACAAGTGTTAATTCAAAGCACGCGCCTTCAAAAGTTGTAACATAAAACTCGTTAAACTAACCGTTTTATTGTAAAACTTTTTGTATATAAAAGACAACACATAATTTTGTTTTGAATTTTAATACTTTAAATACCAAAACAAAATTGTAACCGTGAGTTTTTTTCAAGATTTTTATTTGTTTATTTTTTTTTTTTTTATATTTGGGAGTTGAAGTATAAAATTTTGTTAAAAATAATAATTGTATGTTAACGATTTCCGCTAGTAGTTTTTTAGAAAAATTTATAACAGAATTTTATATTGTTTATTGGTTACTTTAGTTAATAAAAATTTATTACTTCAAAAATGGTTTATTTCTTCTATATTGATTGAAAATATAATAACAGTCTACTTGTATGTAATTGTCTAGTGAGTTGTGATTTTAAGAGTATTATTAACAAGCATACAGCTCGTTAGATAGTGGATCAAGGTTAAAATTGTTATGTACCAATAACACTGTGCAACATATTGTGAATCATAGCCGCCAGCCTGAATAGTTCCAAAGCGAAATGTAATTACACTATTGCTAAAACAAAACTCAGCAAATGGTATTCCAAAGTATGATCAGCCTTTTAGAAGTACCTACACTAATAGAAAAAAGTCTTGAAAAAAATTTAGTTAAAACTACTAAAAATTAGTTAAAAATAACCTAGCAGAAAAAACTGCTGAAATTAGCAGATAATTTTTGCTATATACTTAGTAAGATAGGAACAGCAAAAATAAAACTTATTTCATTTCGCTTTGAAATCTTTGGGGCTTAAACAATTTGTTGCACTGTGTTATAATTGTTGAATGTTACAAATCAAAATAAACGTGAATATGTTGGTTTGAAACCTTGATATTCATACAATTCTAAATATTTTTCTTGTCTTTAGAATATAGATTTAAAATTTTTTAAACAAATCTGAATTAAAAACCTGTATTAGTAAAAAAAATCAACCCACTAAAAAGCGGTAACAAGGTAAAATTCGGAGAAGAGGTTACATATCTCATTATACGGCATTAGCAAAGTTTCTAATTTATATTCTACAATCAATTATTTTTGTATAAAGTTTCGCCAATAGGTTCGAACTATAACAGGTTGCTTTAGAATCGGTTCTAGAAAAATTACTATTTATATTTCGGGAATAGCAAATAATAACAAACATTTTTAAATGAAAATGGCTTTATTGTTTTTCAAAATATTCCCCTTGATGATGAATACACTTTTGCATTCGTTCAAACCATTTGTCATAGCAGTTTTTCCTTTTCTCTTGAGACACCTCCGAAACATGGTTTTTGAACGCTTCAACTGCTTCTTCGGCGCTAGTAAACCGTTGACCACGCAGTTTACCTTTAATATTTTGGAACAAGAAGAAGTCATTGGGTGCCAAATCAGGACTCTATGGAGGATGATTCATCAATTCGATGTTTTGACTGCTCAAAAATTCACCTGTTTGACGAGATGTGTGAGAGCTCGCATTGTCATGATGGAGAATCATTCGTCTTTAGGGGTTGGATTTACGAATTTCTCCGAAGACTTCCGGCAAACAAATGGTCGTGTACCACTCAGAATTGACCGTCATACATTGCTCAATCGGAATAGTGGGCACATGACCCATTCGGCCGAAGAAACAGGCGACCTTTTTTTTTGGATTTCGCTCGTCTTGGAATACCCACACGGTCGATTGCTTTTTTGTTTCCGGCTCATATGCACATATCCATGATTCGTCACCTGTCACGAATTTATACACGTCTTTTGAAGCACCACGGTCGGACTTTTTAATCATTCCCTTACACCAATCCTCGCGAGCCTTTTTTTGAGCGATTGATAAATTATGGGATATCCAACGAGAGCAAATTTTTTTTACAACTAAGTGTTCATGCAAAATCGAATGTATTGCAGTTCACGCACTGCATCGATGTTTTATGGCACAACAACCGATTTTGGACGAACTTCACGGAATTCGTCGGCGTCCGAACTACGCCCACGATTGAAATCACTATACTAGCGATATACTGTGGTTTTTGAAGCAGCTTTATCGCCACACAATGAACTGAGTTCATCGACACATTCTTGTTGAGATAATCCACGTCGAAAGTTGTGAAAAATAATCCAATGAAAACCTTTCTTAACTCACTGTAAACAAAACAAATAGCACTTGTACATCAAAGCCTTATGAGTACGTTTATGCTAAAAAATCAGTGTTGCCAACTCTTGAAGGCAGGAAAGCACCGTGAACATTGTGATAACGGGTAAAATGGGTAAAAATTTACCAAAAATGGGGTAAAAAAGCACGATATTAATTTTTTGAAAATTTTAAGTCAAGAATTTAAAAACGCATTTTAGCTTTGTAAAATCGTGTAAAAAAGGTTCAAATAAAAACCAAAAAAAGGGATAAAAAAGCACCAAACTAATATTTCAAAATTTTGATATTTAAATATATCGAAATTGCTATTTAAAATTGTACTCCAAAAATTGTGAAAAAATGTGTTTTTTGTATAGTTCGCATTATTTTTTCAACTTTGACAGAAAATTGAAGAAAACCTGAAAGAAAAAAACAAGAACAAATACCAATAATATAAACTGTACAAAAAGCACTGCCAGAAATCTGAAAAAGCACTGTAAATACCCGCTTTTTTTAAACGGGTATTTGTAAAAAATCACCGGGTACGGGAAGGAAAAAAGCACCAAAAAATACCCGAAAAGCACTGAAATGGCAACACTGTAAAAAATGTCAAATGTTATTATGGTGTTGCCAGATTTTAGCTATTGACATTAGTGTTGCAGGTTCCCGAAATATAAATAGTAACCCTCGTACCAGGAGTTAATTATAGGTTTCCAGATTAAGAGGTAACAGGGTTCTAACAAATATTGATGGAACATAGAACACACTTTAAGTCGGTAAAATTAACTGTATTTGCAGTTAAAAAAATGCAATTCCATTTCAATTAACTACAATTGGTGTTATTTTCAATTGAAGTTGTAGTTACAATAACTGCAGTATCAGTATTTTTTTTAACTGCAATCGCAGTTAATTTTTACCGACATAATTCTCTTAGTGAAGGTTAACTATTTGGTATTTTCTTTATTTATCAATATGGCGGCAAAATGATTATTTTCTTATGTAGTCAGGATTAACTGCAAATAACGGTTAAAATAACTGCATTTGCAGTTGAAAAGGTGAACACTATATTTGCATTTAAATCAAGTGCTAGATGTACATTAGACCATACCACCTTATAGACAAAAAAAAAATTGCGCGGTACACCTTCACATATAAAGTAGGTATATTTGCAAGGGAATTCCAAAAAAAAAATTATTTTTTTGCCGGTAAATAAAGGTAATTCCAATGAAAAAAATTTAAAAAGGCGACCCCCCCGAAAAACTTCCTTAACAAAAGTTTAATGATTTTTTGCAATCTTTAATTTTCTGACATTAGGGTGGTAGCAACTAAGATCTGGTGGGTAAATACTAGAACGGGATACTTGAGGTCAATGGTCTTTAGAACAAAACATTGGTCCCCTCGGGAGAAAAACATCGATGTATCATACTTTAAGATCCGACTGTAAATGCCAAAGATATAACGAAAAATGTAAAATGGCGACCCCTACGTTCGGCAAAAAAAATTTTTGTTTTTTGAAACCTTGCAAAAATAGTTTAGATTGGACGGTGTACGGTGAACTTTTTTTTTGAGGTACGGTCTAATGTACATAGTTAGTTTTAACTGTTAAAAAAACATACATGAAAATGATTGTAAAAATGTTCAAACAACCATGAATGCAGTTAAAAAAACATACATAGAAATTATTGTAAAACTGTAAAAACTACTGCTTTTGTTAGTTAAACTTGTTGCTAGATTTCCTAACACCAATTATTAATTTAATAAAATAAATTTATGTAAATACTCTTAACTTGATTTTATTCTCGAATACATTTCACACTTCGTCAAATTGACAAACAAATTTTTATTAAAAAATTTTAAAATAACTGTTGAAAAATAACTAACAAATGCAGTATTACTAATGCCTTAAAAATAACTGGAACTTTTTTGATACAAAATTAAAAAAAAAAAAACAACTCTAGGTAAAACTACTGTTTTTACAGGTTTTTCTGATATTATAAAAATAAATTTTAATAAAAAAAGAATTATTTTCTTTCTATTACAATTTAAATTTTAAAGTCAAAATTCTTAAACGTTCTGGAGTTATTACCTTTTTATGCACTGAAGATACAATAAAACTTTTGAATTTTATTTGCATTAATAATAGATTTAAACTATTAAATAACTAACAAAAATAACTGTTAACTGCTTTAAACTAATACAAAATACAGTAAGTTTTTTCCGTTGTTTTTTAAATAACTCTAGTTGTTTTATATTTCGCTATAGGAAAATAACTGTAATTGTAGTTCAAAACCACAACTACTGATTACTATACAAACAACTGGCAAATTTTTTGGGTATATACCTGTACAGAAACTATTTAATTTGAAAATTTTTTGCCTCAGAAAATACAAATCTTTAATTTGTAGAACAGGCTACATAATTTTTCTTCATACACAAAAAAAAAAACCAGGGGAATTATTACCTAAGAACAACTATGTAATTATTCAACTATATAATTTCCAAGTTAGGTTTATAGTTTTCTTTGAAAATATGTACATTTATTTTTTGAAAAATTTTAAAATTTAATGAAAATTTTTACTTTTTTAAATAACTAAAAAAATTACTGTTTACTGCAAAAATACTATCTTCATAGTTGTTTGTTATAGAATTAGAAATAACCGATCTAAACAATTGTTACGAAATATAGTTATTTTTATTAGTTATTTTTATTAGTTGTTTTAGTAGTTATTATTTATTTTATTTTTTCGTAGAAAAACAACCGCAGTTACCGATAGAAACAAGCTACTGATTATTACACAAGCAACTGTCATGTGGTAACTGTCAAATTTTTTTGAGTGTTAATCAATTTAAAAAGGGCAATTTACATTCCATTAGAATCTTTAATTCGGTTAAACATTTCATAAACAACAAATCTAATCAACAAAGCTAACTAAATTAAAAAATTGTTAGATCTGTCAAAACAACAGAATAGTATTTTGTAAGATGACAAAGAAAATTGTGGTAAATTCGTTGCTTTTGCTTTTACTTTGGTGTTTTATATGTTGAATAATGCTTCTGAACGGGAACAAGAAACTTTCATTGAGTTTGTAATTTAACATAAAAAATATCTCTAGGAATTTTAAAAACGACGTCCTCTGACGATTTCCTTAGGCAAGAATGAAATCCGGATAGGGACATGCCTTGAATGGATTATTTTTCGCAATTTGTTAAATAAGTTTTGGGATTTTAGCACGTTTACTTCCGTTGATGACACTTATATTCATCCCGATGAAGATAAATTTGAAATAATGTTTACGTAAGTGCTTGTGAAAATTTAAATGTAACTGACACTTATAGAAAACATGAAATTTCATATTGTTGGTTATACACAAGTACATTTAATTACATTGCTAGATCTGTCAAAACATCAGAGTAGTATTTTGTAAGATGACAAAGTAAATTGTGGTAAATTTGTTGTAATTTTTTTCTTTGTTACTTTAAATGTTAAATAACGCTTCTGGACGGTAACAAAAAATTCTCATTGAGTTTGTAATTTAACTTAAAAACGACGTCCTCTGACGATTTCCTTAGGCAAGAATGAAATCCAGATAGGGACATGCCTTAAATGGATTATTTTTCACAATTTGTTAAATAAGTTTTGGGATTTTAGCACGTTTAATTCCTTTAGTTTAATGAATGTTCATCCCGATGAAAGATTTTAAATCTTTGTTATTATTTCAAACTATTTTGAAATTAATATTTCCTTGATAATTGCAAGTTTTGATAAAATTTTTACATTGTATTTCAGTTCATAATTATCTTTTACCCACTAACACACTTTTATTTTGTTTAAATATTTCCAATTCATTGTCATTTTGTCTTTCAAACATTTTCCTTTGAATTCAATTCACTTTATATATAATTACCAGTAAGTAATTTTTACAAAAGTTTACACATAAATTTTCCTTATTCTTCCCCAACAATTTAACCAAGTCATACTTTGTTATCTTTTTCATTCATACAATATTATTAGCATCATTTATTGTCATTTTCTAATGTCTTTTACAAATCATGAGAATTTTTAAATATAATTTTTTTTCCTCAAACCACAAAGCTTTTTTTGTAAAAGTCAACTTTTTGTTGAAAAAAAAACATTCACAGGAAATGTGACACCGTCAGAAAAAAATATTGTACATGACTACCAAGTATTCTCTCTGCTGTCAAATGACACTACTGCAAACTGCAATTATTATAACAAAAAGCTGAAAAGTACAGAAAACATGTGTATAAATAGAATAAACAGACCTGAGATGAACGTGTATGTATGTGTTTGCTACAACGCAGTAACACTTTTAAAAACCGCAAGAAATTATAGTGTTAAATCATAATACATCGATAAAAAATGACAGAATTTCACTGAACTGAAGAAACCATACATGCAGAAAAAAAATACAGTGGTTATGAAAAGTATGAGAACAGGATATACAAAAAATATTAGATATTAAATTATAAAAGTGCAGTTACTGCATTAAATGTTTATAACATATTACGTTTCAATTCAATTCCATTTCGTTTCCATTTTCCATTGCCTAACAAAGCGTTGCTAACTTTACACTTACAATAATAAGTCTGTAAAACAATCCGTCAAATTTATTTCAACTTAATTAAAATTATTTTTAACAATTTTTTTTTTGTATAAATACTGTTTAAAGCTTAAATTCGAATTATCTTTATTTAACAGAAAACTTAAATCCCTTATTAATTAAACTAATTTTAGCAATTAACTCTCAAAGTTATTTATTAGTAGTACACTTAAAATAATACGTCAGTAGAAAAATCTGTCAAACCGGTTTCAAATCGATTTGACTAATTTTTAACAAATTTTTAGTTGAAACACTGATTTGAGCAAAAATTTTAGTTATCTACATTTAACACAATACTAAAAATCCTCAGTACTAATTTTGAGTGTTAATTTTCCAAATTATTTAAAATTAATTTTTAAAGAACCCATTCGTTAAATTTAGCAAAATTTATTGTTAAAATATAATATTTTCATGTAACTGTTATTACTCGGTAGATGGCGCTATTTCTTCCCCCCCCCCCGATTTTTTAAAATGGCCCATATCTCGAAAACTAAGAGAGATAGAGCAAAATTTATGAAAATTTCGACTACCCCTAACCGTATAACACCACAGCGAAAGGGGTTATCTCTATCCAAAAATGGACCTTGGCGGGGCCTTGGACCCTCGGAAATTTTTAATAAAAATTTTCCACTTCGTAAAAATGGCCCATATCTCGAAAACTAAGCGAGATAGAGCAAAACGGACAAAATGTTTGCTCCATCAGAGTGCCCTTATATGCCCTCACATGATATGGACTAGGCCTGGGGAGGGTCCCGAGACCCTAAATTTGGATAAATTCTACGACTCAGTATACTTACAGATAAAACTGTAGTTTTACAAATTTTTTACTTAAATTTAGATTTGTTAAATTTAACAAAAATATTGTTAAAATCAACAAATTTTATTTTAAGCCAAAAAACAGGAATAAATTTTGTTAAAGTAACAAATTTTTCTGTCCAGTCAAAAGACGTATTATTTTGAGTGTAATTATTTTCTGTAGAATTTAACAAACTTTATTGTTAAAATATGTTTCCCTATTTAAAAAAAAAACACACAACAAATTAAAAACGACACAACTAAAAAATCCCGAAGCAGTAGTAAAAGCACTGCAATTGATGATCTACACTCATAGAAATAAATCTATAAAAATAGCAGAAAAAGTTACTAAAAATTAGTTCAAAATGATGCTGCAGAAAAAACTGCTAAAATTAGTAGATTTTTTTGCTAAGTACTGTAAAATTTACAGAATTTTAGTTATATTTAGGCTAACTTTTAGTTAATTGAAAATAACAAATTGTACTATAAAATCTGCAGAAAATTTTGCTAAATATTAGTAGGCTAAAAATAACAAACATAAACTGTTATATGTTTTTGCTATTTTTAAGTTAAATTTAGTTGAATGCAAATAGCAGTCTGTACTGCTAAAATCAGCAGAAATATTTGCTAAAAAAATTTTTAAACTACTGTTTTCAAAAGGCTCGATTTTTATTTGCATTCGAAAAAGAAATCGAAAAAAAACTTCGAAAATTTAAAAATCTTTTTTGGTTTTTTGGGTTACTAATTATTTAGCAAAATTTGTTGCTCATTTTAGCAGGTTAAGTTGCTATTTTCCATTTACAAAAATTTTGCTCAACTATAACTAAAATTCTGTATATTTAACAATTTTATTTTTGCTGTTCCTATATTACTAATATATAGCAAAAATAATCTGCTAATTTTAGGAGTTTTTTCTGCAGCATCTTTTTTTACTAATTTTTAGTAGTTTTAACTAAATTTTTTTACGGACTTTTTTCTTTTAGTGTAATAATTTCAGTTATTGCATTAAAAAATATTTTGAAAATTTAAAATTTTTTTGTCATGTTTTTAGTCTACTACTATTTAACCAAGTATTTTGTTGATTTTACCAAGGCAAATTGTTATTTTCAATTAAATAAAATATAGCAAAAATAATGTGTATTAAAAGATTTTTTCGTGCTGTTTTTATCTCACTAATGTTTAGCATAAAGATTTCACTGATTTTAGAAATTTTTTCGCAGAGCCAGCGCATTTGAACTATTTTTTTAGTAAAACTTTAACTTTATAATTTGTATAGACTTTTTTCTATTAGTGTATAATTGATATCAATGCAATGGCGATAAAATCATCATTGGGGATCCACGTTTTAATTGAAACTACCGGGCCTTGTATAAGTTTGTATTGTAAGATCAAAGTTTGGTAGTTACAGTAGTCCGCTACAGGAGTTATTTATTAATGACCATTTATTTAAAATAGATGCAAAAAAGTTTTGCATGAAAGAAAATGTTCTGACATTTAATATCTGGTTTGTGTATTTTACAACATAATAACTTTTTGTAATACAAAAAAGTCAAGTTAAAATATTATTGATGAAGTTGTGTCAGCAGTAATCATATACTCTGTCATGTCAGTTAAAACAACACTGAACATGCAGTGTTTTACTGTCCAAGCAAAAAAAAAAAAGAGATGTACTTTAAAAAAGATTTCCCAGTTTGAAATCCTTTTAAAACATTTAGTGGAAAAATTGTTTAATTGTTTTAGTCCATATTGAGTTTTATTTGGTTTAAATTAGTTGCATTTAAGTAAACTTTAATACATTTTCAGTTAACTCTAAAATTACACAGTTTTGTCAGTTACAGAAGTGAAGGAAGGTGCTTCTTATAGACGTTACACCACTTAAAATAAATTTGATTTCAGAAATTTTCTAGCACGTCGGATTTGTGTGTAAATATTGGTTAAAATGTCATAAATTACGATTGTTAACAAATTTCCGATCTTTTTCAAATTCATTTTTATCGGGATAAACATTAATGGAATTATACTTGCTTAAATTGCCATTTATTTGTGTATAGTCTTATTATAAAACAACGGATTATTTTTCGCAGTATTTAAAAACACCATTGTAACTTCTTTGCAATTATGTTTTCAGCTATTACGAAAAAAATCCGCTGCCCTGAAATAAATTATTAAAGTCGGTCGAAATAACCATTTTTGGTTTATAATTTTCGTCAAAATATGATGTGCGCT
The DNA here is from genome assembly GCA_949987735.1 of Leucophora obtusa. Taxonomy (NCBI): domain Eukaryota; kingdom Metazoa; phylum Arthropoda; class Insecta; order Diptera; family Anthomyiidae; genus Leucophora; species Leucophora obtusa. Next base: position 347,445,769 of record OX465295.1, on the reverse strand, counting down.
AGACAATTTCTAAAACCATGCTGTCAGTTAAAGAAATAACAACCAACTGACACTCAACGATACATAATTTACCTGAGACTTGTATTGAATTATCAATATTTCATTATTAATGTCAGTTTTTGCGGGGTTATGTTTACGAACACTTAGAACTAACTAAATAAATACTCGTATGTATACATCAGGTTGAATGACTTTCTGTTAGAGAAGACAGTAAAAACTATGAAAAAAAAAACTAGGAGACTTGTTAGTTATAAAAATAATGACTTAATTGAGTAGTTTAGAAAGCCAGTAGACATTGGACATATTATAGATAAAAATATGACTCATTAAAAGCAGGATGTAAGGAATATACTTACCCGTGTAAAAAAGTTTAAATCTGATCAGATATGTTTAAATGTAAATATATATGACTGAATTTAATTAAATTTGTAACCAGATCTGATCAGATATGATTAGATATTACATATGTGATCTCATTTATGGCCAGATCTGATCAGATCTAGTACCAGTCCTGTTCATATCTAAAGTGATCTGAAGAATTTGGTGATTTTCATGGCCAGTAATGAGCAGATCTGGCCAAATTTGGTACTAGATGTGGTACCAGATCTTATCCAGTTTAGCTGGCACCAACATAAAAATGTATAAACAAATTTTGTTTGAAGAATTACTCGGTAAGAAGATCAAGTTATAAAATTCTTTAATGTTTTTTTTTTTTTTTTAAGAGAAGCAACACTCAGGAAATTCTTCCTATTAATTAACGTGTTGCTTCCTTTGGAAAGGGCATAGAGAAGAAGTGAAAGGTGGTGAAAGATGAAGGGCTTCAATATAAAATTGGTTCTGATTATATATGGAACCGCCATATTTGCCTAGATCAGATCTAAAATTTGTACCCAATTTTAAGATCTAATTAGATTTTGTACAATCAGTTGTACCGAGATCTATTCAGATCTGATCTTTTTTACACGGGTACACATAAAAAGTAAGAACAAGTAATGTGGAATATACGATAATGTGGATCTGCCCCTGTATTTTCAAAACAGTTGTTTCTCAGTTTATTCTTCACGGTGGATCTCATACTTCAGGTTTAAACTTTCGTTAATAGTTAACCCAAAAATTTGTTGTTGTTTTGTGCACATTTTTTGACATTTTCTTTTGTTTATAGTTAAGTTAAAGTTAAACCTGCAGTATGAGACCCACCGGTAGATTTTTATCAATTAAGAATTTTAAACTTCTCTGTTGTCTGGTTTTACCTGCTGTATGAGTAATTAAGTATTTACAAACAATTACAACACACAACGTAATAAAGGGTTCTTCAATAAGAGCGCTACGAAAGTTTTTTTAAATAAAACAAAAACGGTTTTGGATATCAATGAAATTCTTTATTCCTGTGAAAGTACGTTCGATGCCATTATGTATGGAAATCGATCTCTTTTGCATGGCCACCACGGGCACGCTTGCAGAAGTCCAGACGCTGAACCCAATTTTCGACGGTTTTCAAGCATAAATCGGCCGATATTCGTACGAAGTTCATCAATCGTCGCTGGCTTGTTGGCATATACCAGGGGTGGCAAGACTTTTTTCGCTGCGTGTCAGAAACGGATAAATTTTTTTTGTAAAAATTTCTCGCGTGCCACCTTAATTTTTGTTGTCTTTTAAAACAAATTTTTTAAAAACTTTGAAAATTTCTCTTAAAAATATCATTACAGAAATACATATTTATCAGCGCTACGGATAACACCAGGAAATAACCCCCAAAGGGAGAAATTAAATAACATCCAAGAAATGACGTAAAAACTTTTGATGGTTATTTAATTTTTGAGGGTTTATTTAATCTTTAAATATTGAGATTATTTCATTATGAAAAAATCTCCAATTAAATAAAATTAAAACAGTTTATTGCGTTTTCTTAGGAGGTTATTCCATTTATTGTGGTTATTTCATTTTGTTAAAAAAAGCTAAATTATTGGGCGCCATCTTTTATTTTAGTACGTAAGAAAAATAGTTGAAAAATGTGCTTCGGGCAAAAATTTGATTTTGTTAATTTCAGATAAATTGGCTCTGCGAAATACGATCAAAACCCAATTTCCAAATCCAACAAAGGGGGTTATTTAATTATGAAACTTATGTTCAGTATTTTATTGAGAGTTATTTTGTAGCACCTATTTTCCTTAAAAAAAAAAAATAATTTTTTAGATCCAATTTTAATGCAAGTTGTTTCCCATTTTTGTGCAATTTTCTGGTACTTTTTATTTCTCCGATTATGAGGCATTTTCTCATCGAAACATTTAAACTTCTTTCAATCTAGAATTTTAGAAATATCCCAGAATTTTCTCATAATCGAATTTGCGAGTTCTGTATTAAACATATTTTTTAAACAAAAATGGTAGCAATGCAGAGTTTTATTCATTTTAAAAGATGATTTATAAGTTCTATGAAAAATTTCACCATTATGGAGTTAAATCACACATTTTTGTAGCGAAATTTAACATTTAACTGATTTTTTTCTTCCAATAGTTTAAATTTTATTAAAATATCCAACAAAACGCCGCGTGCCAACTAAAATCCACTCGCGTGCCACTACTGACACGCGTGTCATAGTTTTGCCAGCCCTGGCATAGACCATAGATTTGACGTAGCCCCACAGGAAATAGTCCAACGGCGTCAAATCGCACGACCGAGGCGGCCAATCGACTGGACCATTTCGTGAGATAACACGTTCTCCAAATTTGGTTTGCAATAAATTGATTGTGACATTCGCTGTGTGGCTTGTGGCGCCGTCCTGTTGGAACCACATGTCCTCCAAGTCCATATCATCCAATTGGGGCCAAAAATATTCGGTTATCTTTGAACGGTAGCGATTCCCATTCACAGTAACGTGCCGGTCTTGATCATCACGGAAGAAGTACGGCCCAATGACGCCGCCGGCCCATAAACCGCACCAAACCGTAATTTTTTCGGGATGCAATGATGACTCATGAAGTACGTGTGGATTGCTGTCTGACCAATAACGCATATTTTGTTTATTGACGAAGCCATTCATTATGACGACAATAAATTGGACGTAGCGCTCTTAACGTTGAGGCCACTGACTCCGAATTTCGGTAGTAAATTTCAATAATTTCGACTCGTTGTTGGCTCGTATGTCTTTCCATCATGAAATGGCAAACCTTACTGAAGAGAAATGTCAAAAGAGCGGCAAGAAATATGGCATCGTTTGCTGTCCCTGTCTTTCTACTTTTGTAGCGTCCCTGTCGAAGAACCCTTTATAAAAAGCCCGATATTTAAATTATCACATCAATTGTTATACAGTCTCTAATACGAAAAGATGCATCAGCTCTCACAAGTACTCGAGTTCGGCTGGATCAAGTGCTATTTGTGCCGGGAGGGATTCCAGTCCGCCAAGCTCTTTGAACATTTCGAACAGAGCCACCCATATGCCACGTTCATGTGCATCTTCTGTGGCCGTTTTGAAGTATAAAAATCCAAGCGAATCTGGACAACCCCCTCACTCAACCACATGCTGCAATGCGCCAAGGAAAAGAAGGAAGACTTTGCAAGGCGCAACAATACTAATACTAGACGCCATCATAAATCGATTAAATGCATTCGATAAAAAAATAGGTATGGACAAGATGCAGTAGCAGCCACGGCCACAGGGATATATTGAAGAAGAAGTCCAAGAAGAACAGCCAACTGTCACCCACTGGCTTCAGGCTGAACACATGAAAATCAGGCGATTGGAGGAATCCCTCGAAGCTGTGCAGGGGTCATTTGATCTTCTTAACGAGCGATTTTCACATCCCGGTTAAAAATTGACATATATGTATCCATTCATGGACATGTGTGAACTCACACATGCTGGTATATGAAGTCATACAAATTCATACATGTCCATATACTTCCATATATGATTCATATGTCTTCATATGTATTCATATGTGAGCATACATGAACATATTACCTCAATTTTCGTTAATGTACACACATGATTATGTATGGAAACATATGAAAATGTATGAACATATATGGAAATTCATATGAGCATATGTATATGAATCATTCCTGCACACATGGATCATATATTGATGCATATGGGCATGCATGAATCATATGTGCTCATGTATAAACGATTTTAAACAGGGATGTTTAATTTTTTCTCCATTTTCCTTTTTTTTTAATTACACTATGCGACAGTCAAAATCGGGATGGGATGAAACCAACGGAAAATGTTATATCGGTCAAAAACAAGTTATACGTGTCCCGGCGTTTCGCTGGGTCACCCCTAGGAATCGAGATATATCTTTTTTTTGACATAACTCGAGAACCACTAGTCCGATTTTGCTCAAACAATTTTAAAAAAATTAAAAATTACAATTCCTTTAATCTGTTCATATTACGTTTCTCTACATACTCAACAGTTTTGCCGGTAAAAATAAATCTTTGTTACCGCTACCATAAAAATCAATAACCTTTTGTTTATTACTTTTTTTTAATATTTTAGGCAAAAAATATTTTTTTCTTCATACATTTATTTTTACCGGCAAAACTGTTGAGTATATAGAAAAACGTTATATGAACAGATTAAAGGAATTGTAATTTTTAATTTTTTTAAAACTTGTTTGAGCAAGATTGGAATAGTCCCTACGGGGAATGAGGAGTCAATTGCCCTCCAAGGACCTATCCCGTGACCGGTCAACCGAAGGCATATTACTAAATTAGTACAAATATGAACAAAAGAAAATTAATTAATTTTCTAAGTATTTTCTGATCCGTTATTTTCACTGTTGCTTTTAAAAAAACTTGACCGATACCGAAATAAAAAACAAAATTCGCGGCTTATTTTGAAAAATATATTTTATTTATTTTACTCTTTTATTTATTTTTAACTTTGTTTTTTCACGATTTGCTTATTTTAGCTCTTATTTTAAATTTCTATAATGTTTTGATAAGAAATTTTAAGTTTTGTATTTTCAACGTTTTTTTAATGTTAAAGTTGTTTTAGTTTTAACAATTGGTATTTCATTTAAGTTTTCTTTTTAACTTAAGGGGAATTTTTTAAGTTTTTATTTATATTATCAGAGGTTCTGAGGTAATTTTCTAATTTTTAATTGATTTTTTAATTTAATTATGGCCAACTCAAAAAACAAGTCAACTGCCATTAAGGGATCTATCCCATGACCGGTCAATCGGGGCATATTCAAGGCACTTCCACCATATTTGTATGTGTGTTAATGTTGTTTTCTTTTCTATTTTTTTCTTTGCCATGTTTTTTTTATTTGCTGTGTGTGTGTTTGCTTTTTCTTTTTCTTTTTTATTTGAACAGAAACGAAAAACATAACTTAACCATCAGCCAGCCATCACGCATAAGCAACGTTAGCTCAGACGGTAGAGCGTTTGCCTTACAAGCAGAAGGTTGTGTTATTGAGCCCTACTTCAACGCCAAGTAGATTATTTTTAATTCTTAATTTTTTATTAGTTTATTTGAAAAGCTATTTTTAGACACACCACCTTACTGCCACAATGTGTCTAAAATGTGGCAATTGGTCATTTCCAATGACAACGCCATGTTAAAGTGATATGTCTGTTTCAAACAAAAAGACCGATCAGCGACCGGTCTCCGCCCCCTTGGGACCTATCCTGCGTGTCATCTGGGACCGGTCCCTTTCCCCGTAGGGGTGGTTCTCGAGTTATGTCAAAAAAAAAGACCACCAAAGGTCAAATCGATATACCTCGATTCCTAGGGGTGACCCAGCGAAACGCCGGGACACGTATAACTTTTTTTTACCGGTATAACTTTCCCGATCACTGACCCCTACCATTTGTCTCACAGTGTAAACATATTTTATTGTTTGCTCCATTCCCATTTTGTGAATGTAGCAGACTACATTTAATATAAGTTTTTGATACTTCAAATTGCATTGCACTACTGCCACCACTTTCTAAAGAAAACTGCCGAAGGGGACCTGGAAAATCCCCGAAACGATCGTCTTTTCATTCCTGAAAGTGTAGAAGTTTTTGAAAGCAAAAACTCTGTGAAGTATTTGTCAGGAGAGTATCCTGATGAAGAAAAATAGTAGTTTTTGAAAAAAAGTACACTTATGTTAATTCATAATAAGGAAATTGGCCTCGAACTGAATTAATAAATTTCTAATTAAATAACTAATAAAGATGAACTGTTTACTGAAAAATACTGTTTTTGGTAATTATTTATTATAATATTAAAAATAACCGCTTTAACCAACTGTTAAGAAATACAGTAATTTTCCTTAGTTGTTTTTTTTCTAATTAACTGTGACAATAGTTGTTTTGTATTTTTCCATAGAAATGCAATTGAATTAAAGTTAAAAACAACAACTACTATTTACTACACCAACAACTGTTACGTAGTAACTGTCGAATATTTTTGAGTGTATGAACATTTTTGTGTTAAAGAAGCTGAAAATCCAAAATATTGTATAAAATATCTAAACTTTCGAGTGAATAAATAAAGATGTGTATAGCGTAAATTCCTTATTACCTGCACTTACTCTATAAATTTAAATGACCATTAAATATAGTTTTATTTTTAATAGCTTGATTGTTTATTTTTATGGGTTTTAAACCGAAAAGTTCTTTGAAATGTTAAAAAAAAAACAACAATTAATAGGTGGACTTTTACAAAGAGTGAATAGTGCTTAAAATCTATGTATTTCCTACATGATTATCATAATTAATTAAATGCTTAAATTTTAAAAGTTATTTTCTGTTTTACACCTTAAATAATAATAATAACGTCAAGCACAAAATTCACTAAACAATTCGTAATTACTAATAACATACCTGATTTCTAAAATCTAATATGATATTGTCATATTTGGTTTTATTTGTTGACCATTTTCATGAAAGACAATACAATAGTTTCCTGGGTATCGCCGCATTCATCAGTTGTCTGCAATTGGAAAATGATGATGATGGGTAACACAAACCGAGACATTACATACAGTCAATAAAATCAACGGAACGAGAATTATGTACTTATGTATGTATGAACTTTTTTTTTTTTGCTATATATTTTTTACTTTCAAATGAAAAAATTTTGAAGTGGGACTACATCAATGTTAAAATCAGTTAAAATTAATTTTTACTTCGATAACTCAGCAGTAGATAACAATCTTGAGATCGCAAGTTCGATTCCCGGTGGGGACAATAAAATATATTTAAAATAAATATTAATTTTTTGCAATTTTTTTACTTTCAATTCATGAAATAGAGTTTCCTTTGTCTTCGTTCAAAAACTACTGAAAAAATGTTGAAGTGGGAGAACTCTCCTCTTATGGCAACTCAGTGTTAGTCTAGATCATTAATTCTAGTACTTTTTCTACGGCCTTTACATCTCCTTTCTTTTTTGTTTTTTTGCTGGGTAGCTTTAATTAGACCCCAATTATGGTCTCAAATCAATTAAAAACGATTTTTATTATTTTAATTAATTTATTTTTAATTTGATTGATTTAAATTTACCAAATTAGTGTTTAATAACCAAACTATACTTGTTATGTTGCTAAGATGTAAATGGTGATGTTGTAAATGAACCCAAAATGGCAGGTTGTTGTTGCTGGTTGTTAACATTAATAACAATTTGTATGTCGACTATATTTGTAAAAAAAAAAAAAAACAAAATCCCCTCATCACCACTTTTCAAATCTCTTTAACAATTTAACAAAAATTTCTTGTTTGTCTGAAGAAATCAAATAAAAATCATGATAGTCTTTTGAATTTTCTTGAAAATCAAAACCATTTTTTTCTAAAACATTTTTGTTAACACTGTATTTGTCTAATTTTTATCACTATTTAAACAACACCTGCAATTTGTCTAATTTTGTATTTTGAAATTTTATTACTCCTAAGCGGGTCTTTTGTGGCACTTGTATACTCATATTACAAATACACATTTTGAATCAATGGCTGCGTTCGGCAGATACACTTTAATTGTCAACAGTTCTACAACAGTTGTACAACTGTCTGCTGAACGATCTGATCACTAACCGCTCAGTCTGAGCGCTCAGGTAGCGCTGTCATATTTTGGTAGCGTAAAAAAAGTTTGCTACTTTTGATCAATTAGTGATACATTTGTTGTTGTTGATTTTAAAAATATTTTTTTTTTGTAAGCATGACAAATAAAAACATACAAATATAATTCAAAAACAAAAATTTAAATAAAATAAAGGAAAATATAAAAAAATTATATTTAAAAACAAAACAAAGAAAACATCGTTCGGCAGAGTTACTAATCACAAAGCGCTACAGGTCACCGGTATCAGTTTAAGGTTTCTCTGCTGAATGCTACCAATGCAACAACATTTTTATTGATCAATCATAATATGTTATTTGCTTAAGGCAAACACTAGAAAAAAATGTACAAAAAATTTTCTTAAATGGTAAAAAAAAACATGCTCAAAACATGTAGGAATTAATTATATGTGGAACTCAACATTATATTAGGGAGGCTGTCGGTTTTGTAATTCACTGTTTTTGAGGAAAGTGTATTAGGAAAGTTAAATAGTGCGTTGCATTCAAAATTTTAAAAATAACTGCCACCTTATTATATATAAAAAAAAAATCACTTTAGTAAGAAAAATTTATATGATTTTTATTAAAACTTTGTTATTTTTTTCTTTTTGGTAAAATATTATTTTGATGAATGTTTAAGTTAAAAACCTGTAATAAAATGTCATCAAATGTTTGGTGTATTGTGTTAGTTTCAAATATTTTATATGAACAAATTCTAAACTTGCAATTTTTTATGCTAAACTATCAATCACGTAGCTCTGACATCATTTTTATATAATTAGTTGTGTTATTTCTATAGAATTTCTTTTGTTAATTATCTTTACTTAAGGTTTATACTATTCTACTGTTAAATAACATTGTAGAATTAATTAGTACATCACTGTAAAGATTTTAGTTTATTTCACTGTGCTGATGTGCAGCCAAGCGTTTGATGAAAGAACAATGACATTTGATAACACTAGTTTACAAAATAATATAAACAAATTAAGGAAACTATCAATAAATTAATACTAAAACGTAACACTCATACGTCTTATTTGTATTTAATCTATATCACGTATAAAATCAAAATTTATCCATGAATTTTTATGAAAAATGCTTTGTTTTATTTGTAATATGTGGACTCTACATTTAATATATACAAATATTTGCAGGATTTATGTTTCTCCTATTTTCCGCACCTTCTCATGACAAGCTGAACACAAATATGGCAAAAATTTTAAAATCGGTTGAGCAGTTTCGGTATTTTTTTACTTTTAGATATTTTTTTTAATATCGTGGAATTGCCCTTCAACTGTTAAAATTATTTTATAGTTTTGAAATATATGGAAGTTAAGTTTTCAGTTAAGCATAATAACCCAGCAAAACACTGGAACTCGTCCATTAAAACTTTTAATTGAATTAGTGGAATTTTCCATAAAATATTGTGCAAAATTTCATTTTAAATGAATGTGCTCTGTTAGATTTGAGATCATACAAATAAATTACAAAGAATAAAAATTTAAAAACTTTTGATAAGGCCAGCAGGATAGAATAAGTATTTTCGGGTCCCGCTATAGACCCATTTTCAGTATTCATGCCTTTATGGGTTAATAATTGATAATGGTCTTTTTATATTGACTGTGCAACAAATAAACAAATGTAAACAAAACTCAATTAGACTAACATCAACGAAATTCTAACAATGCTATTTCTATACTCTTTTATTACTGTTTTTGCTTTGAACTTTAATTCTTAAAGTATCGCAGCTGGTTCTATTCAACTCCGTTCGTCAGCTCATTGTATTTATAAAAGTTTCCTACACACAATTAACCCTCTAACCGGCCTAAGCTTTTTTGCAATGAAATTTATACCACGTGTTTCTCACGAAAAATAAACAATAACTTCTTCTACAAAATTTTTTTTCGTTGCCTACTTTAAGCGATATGGGCCAAAATAGTTTAAGGGTGAATCTCGAAATCTAGCGCATAAAAATTATTAGGTTTAGGCACAAATTCCTTCTCTTACCAAGATGTAATTGCAATAAAAAAATACATTTTTTGTGCTGTTACTTAAGAGGATATAGCGATTTTCGTTTTTAGAAAAACGCGAAATTGAGCGAAAACGCACCAAAACTTCAATATATATTATTCAAACTTATAAACTTTGCTACCTATACTAAATATATTCTTTTTGCCAGATTTCATAAAAATCCGTTCATTCTTTTTAAAGTTAAGGCGATGTCCTTTAAAGGTATCCTTATGGAATCCTGTGCGTCCTTGGACCAAAGTAATGAACTTTTTGAATACCTTAAGCTCCAATCTTACTTCATGGTCACTATCAATTGTTTTAGTCAATTTAAATATGTTTTTAAGATTTTTGAAAATTTTGGTTCCCATGTGAAAATCGAAATATATATGAGCATACATGATCATACATTGACTTGTATATTATCATACATGGACTTACGTGATAATATATGACTATGCATAGTTCAATGTATGACCATACATGATCCCATATATTTCCATATATCTTTGGATCCGAAATTTGAGGGTATATGACAATACGTGTTCATACATGACCATATATGCTCACATATGAGTCATATATACTCATATATGATCATATATGGCCATATACCTTCATATACCCTCAAATTTCGGATCCGAAGATATATGGAAATATATGAGATAATGTATGGTCATACATTGAACTATGCATTGACGTATATGATCATGTATGCCTATGCATGATCATATACTAGTCAATGTATGATCATGTATGTTCATATATATTTTGATTTTCACATGGGTTGTTTTAAAATATTTAATTTTTGAAATTTTACGAAATTTTATCTTTGACACTTTCAGGCTTCCAAACCGTGCATTGTATACAAAAAAATGCTTCACAAAAAATTTAATAAATTTTGTTTTCCGTTGAAAAAGCATAATTTATTATTATAAAATACTCCTTTGGCGCATTTCTGGTCAATTTAATATACCCCGCCTGGAGGCACGCTTGCCGGTTAGAGGGTTAAAAAGTTTCACTAAGAGTATATTCATAATATATATGAAATTTTTTTCATCAAATTTAAAAAATTTTTCATTTACTTTATGAAGAAAGTTCATTATTTTTTCATTTAATTTTCGTTAAAACTCATCCAGCAAAATTCTCTCTGTGTATAAATATTGTAAATTCACTGCCAAAGTGTAAATGGAAAAAAAAATACACACACACAGATGGAATTTTACTGGACGAGTTTTAATGAAAATTTTCAGTAAACTAATGAAGTTTTCTTCACAATGTAAATGAAAAAATTTCTTAAATTTTATGAAAAAGCTTCATATATTTTATGAATCCAGTTTAAATAAAACTTTTTCATTGAGTGTATGAAATTTTTAGTAAATAAAATGAAATTGTTCACAAAATTTTATAAAAATTCCATTAATTCAATGAAAAGTTTTAGTGGACGAGTTCCATTGCAACTTCATTGGTTTTATGCAAAAATTCATTAATATCATGCAGATAATTCTCTCAGTGCATGATGCGTAAATTACTTACACACAAAATTCATATATAAATTTACATTGAAAATATAATTTACCATTTTTGTGCGTAAATTTATCAAATAAAATACGTAATGCGGTCAAAAAAAAAAAAAAAAAAAAAAATTATTTTTTGAAATATTTTATTAACAAAAAATGTCATAATAATAAATGTTGGTTTTTAATTTTTATTTAAAAATAAAAATTAGTTTTTTTGGCCTTTTTAATTGATAAATTAAAACTTTATTAATTCTTGTTCGAGGCCAATTTCCCTATTATGAATTAACAAAATAAGTACTTTTTCCAAAAACTGTTATTTTTCTTCATTTATGTTACAACCCTACGGGGAATGAGGAGTCAATTGCCCTCCAAGGACCTATCCCGTGACCGGTCAACCGAAGGCATATTACTAAATTAGTACAAATATGAACCAAAGAGAATGAATTAATTTTCTAAGTATATTCTGATCCGTTACTTTCACTGTTGCTTTTAAAAAACTTGACCTACACCGAAATAAAAAACAAAATTCGCGGCATATTTTTTAATATATTTTTTTATTTATTTTGAACTTTATTTTTTTACGATTTGCTTATTTTAGCTCTAATTTTAAATTTTTATAATTTTTTGCTAAAAAATTCTATGTTTTGTATTTTCAACGTTTTTAATGTTAAAGCTGTTTTAATTTTAACAGTTGGTAGGTATTTCATTTAATTTTCTTTTTAACTTAAGGGCAATTTTTAAAATTTTTATTTATATTACCAGAGTTTTTGAGGTAATTTTCTAATTTTTAATTGATTTTTTAATTTAATTATGGCCAACGCCAAAAACGAGTCAACTGCCATTAAAGAACCTATCCCGTGACCGGTCATAACTATATTTGTGTGTGTGTTAGTGTTGTTTTCTTTTCTATTTTTTTCTTTTCCATTTTTTTTATTTGCTTGTAGTGTTTATTTTTTCTTTTTTATTTGAACAGAAACGAAAAATATATAACTTTACCATCAGCCATCACGCATAAGCAACATTAGCTCAGACGGTATAGCGCTTGCCTTACAAGCAGGAGGTTGTGTTATCGAGCCCTATTTCGACGCCAAGTAGATTATTTTTAATTCTTAATTTTTTATTAGTTTATTTGAAAAGCTATTTTTAGACACACCACCTTACTGTCACAAGGTGTCTTAACTATGGAAATTGGTCATTTCCAATGACATCGCCATGTTAAAGTGACGTGTCTATTTCAAACAAAAAGACCGATCAACGACCGGTCTCCGCCCCCTTGGGACCTATCCTGCGTGTCATCTGGGACCGGTCCCTTTCCCCGTAGGGAATAATATTTAAGCCTAATACGAGCTTCATATTCTGAAGGCATTTTTCTCTAAGTACTTTTTCCCAATAAAAAAGCCTCAGATTCTGAGATTTTTTTTTGTATAGGTAAAGCCTTAAATTCTCAGCATTGTTTCCTAAAAAAGATCATATTACTAGAACTTTTTTCGATAGAAAAAACTATTTCCTTAGAAAAAGTCTTACATCCTGTGTTCTTTTTCCTACAGAAAAAATATCAGATACATTAAATTTTTCGTATAGAAAAAATCTAAGATTTTGGAGACTTTCTTCTGTGGAAATGTTTTAGATTCAGCAAACTTCTTCACAATTCGAGGATTTTTTGTTTTTTTTTTTTTTTTTTTGAAAGAAAAAGTTTTCGAAATCTTTAGGTTTTCTTATAGCAAAAGTCCTCAGAATCCGAAAAAACTGCTCAGAATTGAAGCGTTTTCTCATATATAATTCATAGAGGATTCTTCACTTTCTGACCACTTTTCCACCAGAAAAAGCCTAATATTTGAGCACTTTTTCCTTTTTCCTAACACTAATTTGCCTCTCAAGTGTAGATGTTGTCACAACGACTGGTCCGGCTGGAGTCACCACCGATAATATTGGTACATATTTTTATAAAAATTTATTAAAAAACTATTTTTATAATATTATATTTTATAATTTTCATTTACTTGCATTTTTTCCAAATGCCAATTTGTCTGTATTTGCTTTACTATTATGAGTTTTGTTTTTGCTGTTCCTATCTTACTAAAATTTAGCAAAAATTATCCATTGCATTTTTAACTAATTTTTAGTAGTTATAACTAAAATTTTTACAGACTTTTCTCTCTTAGTGAACATGTGCCCTAGACCGTACTTCAAAAAGAAAAAGTTCGCCGTACACCCTCCAATATGAAGTATTTTTGCAAGGCAATTTCAAAAAAAAAATTTTTTTTTTGCCTAACGTAGGGGTTGCCTTTTTCAATTTTTCGTTATAGCTTCGGCATTTAAAATCGGATTTTAAAGTGTGATATATCGATTTTTTTGCCTCGAGGAGACCAGTGTTTTGCTATAAAGGAAAAATCCAAAAAAAAAAAAAATTTAAAAAGGCGACCCCTACGTTCGGCAACCAATATATAAAAAAAATTCTACGGGGTTTATCGAAAAACTTCATTAGCAAAAGTTTAATGGTTTTTTGAGAGCTTTAATTTTCTGACATTAGGGTGGTAGATTAGGGTCGTAGTAACTGAGATCTGGTGGCTAACTACTAGAACAGGATACTTGAGGTCAATGGCCCTCGAGAGAAAAACACTGGTCTCCTCGAGAGAAAAACATCGATGTATCATACTTTAAGATCCGACTGTAAATGCCAAAGATATAACGAAAAATATAAAATGGCGACCCCTACGTTCGGAAAAAATATAAAAAATTTTTTTTTGAAACCTCCTTGCAAAAATACTTCATATTTGAGGGTGTACGGCGAACTTTTTTTTTTTTTTTTTGCCTGTAAGGTGTTACGCTCTAATGTGCCCATAATTCCAAATAAAATATTAATTGAACTCCATCTCACAATTTCTTCAACTGATTTAAATATTATTTAAAGTGTATTTTATATCCGTCTTTCTCTTGCTTTATATTTTATATTTCAAATAATTTATTTCCACATAATTACTGTAAGTTCAGCAAGTGTCAACAAGTTTTATTTTTTCTAACCCTATTATAGATTAATAACATCAACTAAATACTTACTACCGGCAAAAGTTAGTAGTTGGTGGTGATAATCAATAACTCTTGCAATAAATTAATACATAATATAATTCATTGTTGTCAGAAATTGTTATTATTAAAAAAAAAAAAATATGTATAACAACTGAATGAATAAACGAACCACAGTAATTGTCATTAGACCGCATTTAAGAGTTAGCGCAACAACATCAAAAGAATTCATAAAACAAATATGAAGTTTTTTAAACAAATTGAAAACAAAATACAAAGAAAGCGATAAACAACAAATTTTGAAAAATATAAATATTTATAAACAAAAATGTAGTAAAACAGCTGACAATTTTATTGATGTTGTGCATTATACTCGTACATTTAATAATTTAAAACATAATTTTAAACGATTTACAAAACAATAATAAAAAAGATTATAAATATTTTCTATATGTGACGCGCAAAATAGAAAGGGACCTAGGGTAAAAACCGGTTTTGTTCAGGAGAGCATGGGATCGGTCTCATTCGATGCTCAGATGTTGTCCACAAAAAATAAAAAAATTGATTTTTTTACCCTTAGGTCCCTTTCTCTATGCGCTGTCACATATATGAAAATGCCTGAAATTACAATATTATTGTCAATGTATATATTTCACAAATTTTCGCTGTCAATTTTATTGCAGGATTTGGAAAATTGCATAATCAACTGTTTCTTAAAAGAATAATTATTAATTTAAATAATTTACACATATACTTTAACATTAATATTTGAAATCAATCAAAATATTTATAATAATTAGTTGCTACACTATGTTCTAGTATCAATTTTATTGCACAATATAAAAAGAAATAGTTGCTTTGAATTAAAATTTTGTTAATTAAACATGTATTCAATGTGAAAAAATCACAAACTACAACTATTGCCTATCTTTTTTGAAATGTTGCCATTATTATGTTATTGACGCTGGTCGCCTTAATTGTAGTTTAATTCTTTGAAATTTTCTGCTAAAAAGCGAAATAGAGGTGCAGGTGAAATACAGAAAAACCTATAATTAGTTTCTTTTATATAATTATATATATAAATATTTTAATAAAACATCTATAATTAAGCTAATTTAATTATAGCAAAATGAAAAAATATGTACATAACGACAAAATGTTTGAAATAGTTGCTGATTTTTGTTTTTTTTTTAGTAACAACTATTTATTGTTAGTGCAAATAAACATGATTATATTTGATTCAATCATTTACATATTTAAAATTATTTCATGGCAATCACATTTGTTTCATTCGAGTGGATAAAAAGCGTTCAGTAGTTTTTTCTTTTCTAAGCTCTTTATTATTAAACAACATATTTAAAATGACTAACAAATAGACAATTTGGCTACTAAATAAATATTATTTATGATTGTATTTTGTAGCATTTTTTATTGTTAATATCTCCGAGGTGTGTTAACAATTAAAAAAACTTGATTTTGTATACTTCATTTAAATACTTTTTTTTAGTTAAATATAGGCGCGCATTTAAAGTTTTGAATGTGTGCATTGATTTAAATACTTAACAAATAAAATCTGAATAAAATATGTATTTGTACATATTGTTATGAACAGAGCTTTAAAGAATTAATTCCTTTTTGGAATGAATTCCCAAAAATTTAATTCAATTCTTTAATTCAAGGAATGAATTCATCAATAAGACATAAGCAGGAATTAATTCCTGTGAATGAATTCAAAGAATTCAAATTTATAGAATGAATTCCCTGACCAAAGCGTAAAGAATTAAAATTAAATAATTCATTCAATAAAGAATTCATTCAACACTATTTAATTCAATTTGAAGTCAAGGAATTCATTCAACTGTGCACTTAATTCAACTTTTGATCAAGGAATTCATTCAATTCTAGTTAATTCAACTTTTGGTCAAGTAATTTATTCAATTCTAGTTAAATCAACTTTTGGTCAAGGAATTCATTCAAGTTCAACTTTTGGTCAAGGAATTCATTCAATTCTAGTTAATTCAACTTTTAGTCAAGGAATTCATTCAATTCTAGTTAATTCAATTTTTAGTCAAGGAATTAAATTTATTTCGTTTAATTCCCTAGGAATTAAACGAAAAAAATTCAATTCCCTAGGAATTGAAACTTAAATCAGGGAATTAAACGAAAAAAATTTAATTCCTTAGGGAATTAAACGAAATAAATTTAATTCCTTGACTAAAAGTTGAATTAACTAGAATTGAATGAATTCCTTGACCAAAGGTTGAATTAACTAGAATTGAATGAATTCCTTAATCAAAAGTTGAATTAAGAGCACAGTTGAATGAATTCCTTAGCCAAAAGTTGAATTAACTAGAATTGAATGAATTCCTTTACCAAAAGTTGAATTAACTAGAATTGAATGAATTCCTTGTTGAATGAATTCATAAAATTTTATGAAGGCATTAGAAAAAAATGAATGAATTCCTTTAATATAAATCGAATGAAAAAAAAGGAATTCATTCAATTCCTTAAGTTTGGTCAGGGAATTCATTCCCAAAATATAAATTCAGTTCAAAAAAAGGGAATTAGGGAATTAATTCTTCGAAGCTCTGGTTATGAATACATACATGTATTTAGATTTAGTTTTATTTTATATGTTTTGTTCATACGAATCCGTTTAAGTTTATGTATGTGGGTGAAGTTCTGAAGACCAACGAAATCGTGTTTTTTTCAAACAACTTGTTTGGAATAAAACCTTTGTACTGTGGGCCAGAAGTTCAAATTCGAAATTGACCAAATCGGGCTTGATATATGAAAATTTTTAGAAAACAAACCTACAGCTTGGCGGCAAGACTGTTGCAGTTACTCGTAGACTAATAACATCCCTACGGGAAATTTTAACAAACTGTCACCGAACTGGTCCCCTTTATATGAATTAGACTGGTCACTTTTACATGGCGTTGTCATAGGAGGGGGAAATTGACCCCTTGTGACATGTCACAAGACAAATCCTAGGACAGGTTACTGAACGCTCATAAAAAACAAAGTTCAGGGACCTGTCCTGGGATTTGTCTTGTGACATGTCACAAGGGGTCAATTTCCCCCTCCTATGACAACGCCATGTAAAAGTGACCAGTCTATTTCATATAAAGGGGCCAGTTCGGTGACAGTTTGTTAAAATTTCCCGTAGGGATAGTACAACACGAAAAAAAATACGGTGTTCTGACAATGGATTCTGATAGAGGAGACCAAAAACAAAAAAAATATACGTCTGTAGTCATTGTGAAATATCACAACAGAATTTTATTTTAGGGGGGTTAAAATTCCCCCACCCCCTTTTAAATGTTTATTGTGAATCGGCATAGGAACCATGTGAATCTTTCATTTTAGGTATAGGATGTGTTCAGCGAACTTATGTTAAACCCTACGAGAAATATTTTT
Source organism: Leucophora obtusa (assembly GCA_949987735.1). Classification (NCBI taxonomy): domain Eukaryota; kingdom Metazoa; phylum Arthropoda; class Insecta; order Diptera; family Anthomyiidae; genus Leucophora; species Leucophora obtusa. Next base: position 347,427,752 of record OX465295.1, on the reverse strand, counting down.
GTGGAACATTTTAACCCTTTAACTCTTCAACTAAAGGAACTTTTTTGGCCTCTTTTAAAAAAGGTCGAAAAAGACCCGTAAGTTGCAGAGTTAGAGGGTTAAAATGTTCTATAAAAATGTTCCTCGTAGTTTTTTACATAAGTTCGCTGAACACATTCTATAACTAAAATAGAAGATTCAGATGGGTTCCCCCAGGTTTGTTGGACATTTGAGCACCAATTCTGAATAAGTACGAGATTAACCCTTAATCACATTTTAAGTTTTGACTTATTTCAGGCATTGAAGTTAAATTTTCAACTTTGATGTCTTCAGAGACTTTTACCGGAATTTCATGACAAATATTTTTGCGGAACATTTGAACCCTCTAACTTTTCAATTAAAGGGACTTTTTTCAGCCCCTTTTTAGAGAGGGACAAAAAAGCCCCGTAAGTTGAAGAGTTAGAGGGTTAAAATATTCCGAAAAAATTTTACTATATAACAATTTCGAAATTTTTCCAAAATTACGGGGTTCTAGACAATGGATTCTGGTAGAGGAGACATAAAAAATATACATGTGTCGGCGTATTGAAGTTCACATCGGAATTTTATTTTAGTAGGAGTTAAAATTTCCTCCCTTTTTCAAATGTTTATTGTGAATTGTCATAGGAAACCATGTAAATCTTCCATTTTAGGTATAGGACGTCGAACACTACGGGGAATATTTTTGTAGAACATTTTAACCCTCTAACTCTTCAATTACATGGACTTTTTTGACCCCTCTTTAAAAAGGGACAAAACACCCATAAGTTGAACAGTTAGATGGTTAAAATGCTCCACAAAAATGTTCCTGGCATATAAGTTAAATTTTCAATTTTTCTATCTTCAGAGACTTATAGCAGAATTTCATGACAAATATTTTTGCGGAATATTATAACCCTCTAACTCTTCAACTTACGGGTCTTTTTTGTCACTTTTTAAAAAGGGGCCAAAAAAAGTCCCTTTAATTGAAGAGTTAGAGGGTTAAAATGTTTCCAAAAAACATATCCTATACCTAAAATGGAAATTTCACATGGTACACTAAAAATAGCAATAACTAACATGTTACATCTACAAAATTTTTACTAATTTTAAGTTGAATCTAGTTGTATGCAAATAATATTCTATCTTGCTAAAATTGACAGAAATATTTGCTAAAAAAATAGTACGCTGCTGGTTTGAGAAGGCTCCATTTTTTATTTGCATAAAAACATTAAAAAAAATTTTGAAAAAAAATTTTTTTTTGTGGTTTTTATTCCACTAATATATTTTTTTGATAATTTTAGCGAATTAAGTTGTTATTTCCTATTAACAAAAATTTAATTCAAATATAGTTAAAATTATGTATAGTTTTGCTGTTTCCAGCTTACCAATATATACCAAAAATAATCTGCCAAGGTAATTGTTAACAAATTTTTAGTAATTTTATATAAAATTTTACAGAGTTTTTTTCTATTACTCGTAGTACATATTTAGCTGGCATTCGCCAAACTTGGTTGTTATCTACTCTGCAGTATTTCCAACGTCGACTTCGACTAAAAATGCCCTGCTATGTAGCTATTGCCCCGGCTTAGGGGTTTCTACTCTGTGGTATTTCCATAGCCCACAGATTTTGCGAACTTTTTCTGAATAAAAAGCCTTTAGAAACCTTTCGGACTTTAAGGAATTCTTTCTATAGAAAAATTATTTAATTCTGAAGACCTTTTCCTTAAGAAAACCCCTCACATCATGAACACATTCCTAGATAAAGTAGTCAGTTTCTGAGAACTTTCGTCTCATAGATTTTGAAGATATTTTCCTTCAGAAAATCTGTTAATTCTAATTATTATTTCTTAATGAAAATCTCTCAGAATGTGATGTCTTTTTCATATAAAAAAAATCCTCAGATTCGCGGACTTTTCCCTATAGAACACCCATTTTACTCTAAGGACATGGTGAAAATTGGATCGTATATGAACATATATGATCATAATTGATCATATATGGCTATATTTGGTCCTATATGTCCATATATATTGCAATGTATGATCATATATGATTTCATATATGTTCAGATACGAAATTTAAGGGTATAATGTCATATATGATCATATACAGGCATATACCCTAAAATTTCGGATCCGAACATATACAGTCATATATGACACCATATATGATCATATATGGAACTGTGCATGGACATAAGACCGTTCAAACTTACAGGCAAAAAAGTGCTCGGTGCACCTTCAAATATAAAGTATTTTTGCAAGACAATTGCAAATAACAATTTTTTTTGCCGAACGTAGGGGTCGCCTTTTTTAATTTTTCGTTACAGCTTCGGCATTTAAAGTCCGATTTTAAAGTGTGAAATATCGATTTTTTTTTTGCGTCGAGGAGACCAGTGTTTTGCTATAAAGGAAAAATCCAATGAAAAAAAATTTAAAAAGGCGACCCCTACGTTCGACAACCGAAACAATAAAATTTCTGCTTAATTTATCGAAAAATTTCTTTAGCAAAAGTTTAATGATTTTTTGCGAGCTTTAATTTTCTGACATTAGGGTGGTACATTAGGGTGGTAGCAACTGAGATCTTGTGGGTAACTACTAGAACGGGATGCTTGAGGTCAATGGCCCTTAGAGCAAAACACTGGTCTCCTCGAGAGAAACACATCGATGTATCATACTTTAAGATCCGACTGCAAATGCCAAAGATATAACGAAAAATGTAAAAATTCAGCCCCTATGTTCGGCAAAAAAAACATTTTTTTTAAACCTACTTGCAAAATAATTTAGATTGGACGGTGTATGGCGAACTTTTTTTTTAAGGTACGGTCTAATGGACATAGATTATAAGCTATATCCATATATGATCATATACGATCCCATATATGTTCATATATGATCCCATTTTCACCTGGGTCATTTGAAATCAAGAGAATCGACGATCGAATCACGAGCCATCGTTAGATCTACAAAAACTTTATGAGCCGATGCCAAAAAATCGATATATCATACTTTAAAATCCCACTGTAAATGACGAAACTATAACGAAAAATTAAAAAAGGCGACCCCTACGTTCGGAAAAATTTTTTTTTTTTTTTTTGATATTGCCTTTCAAAAATACTTTATATTTGAAGGTGTACCGTGCACTTGTTTTTTGCCTGTAAGGTGGTACGGTCTAATGTTCATATATATTTCGATTTTCACATGCGATCTCCTTAATTTATTTTAATTTAAAGTTCCACACCTATAAAAAACACCCTTTATTTAACAGTTTCATTTTTGCTGTTCCCGTCTTACTAATATTTAGCAAAAATAATACGCTCCATTTAGCAGCTTTTTCTGCAAGGTAATTTTTATCTAATTTTCCTATTAAATAGTGTAGGTTTTCCTTTTTTTTCTGGTTTGGAAACACTGTGCAGTAATAATTATAAGGTTTTAAGACCGAATCAGTATCGTAGAAGAGATTTTAAAAGAAATTTTGTGATACACAGAAACTAGAAACTGAATCTAGACCGATAGACATTCGGAGGTATTTTAAAATTTATATTCTTTACCATAACTTTTTAATTTTCGTGCCATTGTACATTTAAAAAATGTTGACCTCTAAAGGGTATTTTGTTTATATTTACTTTTAAAATGTATTACTTAAACTTTGAATCATTTCTAGTTTTTTGAATAATATAAATTTTTTAACAACAACTTTGTTTTCTAAGCTTTTTATTATTAAATTGAACAAAATCAGCTTAAATACACGATCACAGATTTTATAGCTTTTTATGGTATTCAAAATTAGACTAAAGATGATTATTTATAAGGTGTTTTTTTTGATATGGTATTAAAAATGAAATACTATTGTATTTAAAAGATTAAGTAGTGATAATAATTAAAAATAGGGTGTTTTTTTATTCAAGATTCTTTTTAAACGGGAAGTTGAAAACACATTTTAAAACAGACATCCCAGCAAAAAATATATTGGATTTTAGAAGCACTGCAGAACTAGCAGCACATTTTTGAACGCTACTTTCTTCTATAGCTTCGAAAAATGCAATAAAAGAAGGCAGAGTTTTTTTTAGCGCTACTCTCCTTTCTCTCTTCTAAAAATTCAATAAAAGAAGTGTTTGATGTTGTTGTATTTTTGTTGTAATTTATTGCTTTTAGGTGGGACATCGCGAACAAAAATCATTCCATTTACCCCCAACAAACGAAGCTGTTTCCAAAAATGCAGCAAAAAGCAGCATTTAGTTTATTGCGGGTATAGGATATGATTTTTGTTAGCGATTTCCCACTTAGAAGTAGTAAATTATAATAGAAATATAACAATATCAAACACTCTGCCTTCTTTTGATTTAATTTAAATTATAAATTATAATAGAAATAAAACAATATCAAATACTCTGCCTTCTTTTAATTTAACTTCTTTATTTAGAAGGGGAAAAGGAGAGTAACGCTTAAAAAATGCGATTCTTGCTCTAAATTATTTTTAAAATCGTTTCTATTTTTGACCGGGTTAGTTCTGAATAGTTAGTTCTGTTCCTCTTTGTGTGAACAATTTTGTTCCAAAGTCAAGGCTTTATAAAATGATTAACTTTATTTGAAAATAGCTACTTCTCTGATCGTTTACCTATTTAATATTTATCTATTGAAATAAATATATTAAAATTTATACAATTCAAAACATGTCACATTTTGAACTCATATGACACTTAACTACTTATCTTATGTTAATTAATATTAACACTTGTATTAAACCAAGTGCAACTTTTAAAACTTATCATGTTTGTTTGAATTTATTTTTATATTTGCTAAGCTTTAAAACACTATAAGAAAATGTAAATTTTAAATGATTTTTTTACATAAATCATAGAAAATATTTATTTATTTGTTTATTTAGACATGTATAGCAAGTGTGACAACATGCTGTGTCTTTGGTTTTAGGGTGATCATGTTTAGAGCAAATAAATAAATTGTAAAAAATTGAACTAATTTCTGTGGCCATAAGACAGGTTTGCTTTAAAATAATAACAATTACTAAACTATTTTACAAAAAAAAAAAAAAAAACAATAAAATAAAATATTACAAGTTTCAAGTTTATACAACTTAGCTTGGGTTTCTTCTATAAAAACATGCAGGCCTTTTAAAATCGTCGTGGGAATTTGTTAAATTGTTTGTAGTAGACTTTATTATTTATGATTTCAATTAAGTGCCTTTTTGTGACAATCTTTTCCAATACAATAAAAAAAAATTTCAAAGTCACAATTGTCATTTGGTTGCTTTATAAAGGCGATATTTCAATAAACAACAACAAAATTAAAATACAATTGAAAATTGTTATAAAGTGGCAGAGCATTTAGGGTAATCAGAGGCAGCGATAAATAACATAACAAGCGTCAGGAGAGTCAACATAAATGCAACTCAACATAACTTGTATTATTTCGGAATAAAAGGGATACAAAATTGACACAGGAAACAGATTCGTAGTTCCAACCAAATTTTTTGCCAACCAAATTTTTATAGTTTAAGGTAAATTCACTTTTATTAATTATACCATACACCACTACGTGGTCAGGGTATAACAAGTTTGTGCTGATGTTTGTAACACCAAAAAATATTGAACCGAGACCCACCTTATAGTATACCGATCGACTCAGAATCACGTTTTATTTCGATTTAACGATGTCCGTCTGTCCGTCCGTCTGTCTGTCCATGGATTCTTGTGCGCAATTTCCAGGTCGCAAATATTAAGATATTTTGACGAAATTTGGTACACCGACCTATGTTGACCCAAGGACAAAGCCTATTGATTTTGGTTAAAATCGGTCCGTGTTTAGACCTAGTGCCCATACAAGGGTCCCCCCAATATTGGCTTTTTTACACGCTGCAGGTCGCAAATACGAAGATATTTCAATGAAATTTGGTTCACATGGTCCCAAGGACAAATCCTATAGATTCTAGATAGGATCGGTCCATATTTGGACGTGTCGCCCATATTGGCTATATTTACGATTTTCTCTTCTTTTATCATTCTAAGTATAGAAAATTTTGAGTTCCATTTTAACTCTTTCGAATTTCGGATCCAAACCAGACTGGTGTAGGGTATTGTATAGTCTTTTTAACTTTTTTACTCGTTTTTAATATTGTTCTAATTACTGAAATTTATTTAAAAGTTTTGAATTTTTTTTGTATTAATTTATTGCTTCAATGTTTATGGATTATAAATTCTATAAATATACTTGAAGAATTATGTCGGTAAAATTAACTACAATTGCAGTTAAAAAAATGTACACTGCATTTGCATTACCTTAAATTGAATGTATTTTAATCGTCTATCGATCCCCTTAACCAAACTTTTTTTGTACAAAAAAAAAAATAGGCAAAAATTTTCAACAAAAAAAAGATGGGTCTATAGCGGGACCCAAATATATATATATATATTATAATTTGCTGTGGCCTTATCGAATTTTTGAAATTTTTATTCTCTGCCATTTACTTGTATGATCTCAAATCTAACAGAGAACATTCATTTACAAATTAACCAAAATTAAAAAAAAAGTTTGGTTAAAGGGAGCGATATATACATTTAATTTAAATTACATATGGGTGAAATCAAAAAATGTGATAAATTTTTGGCCAAATTTTTGAGAAGCAAAATGTGTTAATATTTCGGTTTTTTCTTAATGGAATCAGTAAGTTTAGTCATTATAAACCTAATTGCAAAAAATCTCTTCTACAAGTTGTCGCAATAACTTTTTTTGCACAATTTTAATTTTTTTTTGTTGTAACGGAGTTTACATTTCTGCAAGCAAAAGATATAACAAAAAAAATTGCGTACGAATTTTCTTCAATTTATTAGTTTTTCGTATTTGAGTTTTCAACTTGCTTTCCAATGATACATAATTTGTGTTTATCAAATTGGTGGTTTCGCGAATAAAAATACAATTCATTCCGCGAAAAAATTTTTATTTTTTTTTTAATTTTTTATTTTTGGTCCTTTTAAATGCTTTTCAAAAATATAAAATTTTTTCAAATCCAAACAGCGGTTGCGTAGTTACAAAATAATATATTAAAAACATAACATTTCACGATCAAAAAATTCTTAAATTGTGTGAAACAAATTTAATTTGTCAAACTAATGTCAGTAATGACTCGAAATATCGATTCAAAACCAATCAAATGCAAAATCAATCGTTTTTGCTGCAACAGCTTAGGGTAAAAAACTGATAACTTTTTTTGATTTGACGCAAAATTATTAGTTGAATCGTCTTTTGACGCATAAATATTAGTTGAATCACCTCTGTTTATGGTTATTTTAAAATATTTTAAACATTTATCTGCATTTATTTGTATGAAATCTGATGCAAACAATTGTGGTTACGGAGTTTACAGTTACGGAGTTTACATTTGGTTACTTTTTTCGTTTTCTTTCGGAAACGCTTTGTCAGAATTTTTTTTCCGAAACAAAATCGCATGATGCCTACAAGGCGAATCCAAATATGACATTGTTTTTCTTACTCGTTAAATAGTTTGGTGTAAAAATTAGGAACGGAGTTTACAACATTTTTTCAAATCTTATTAAAGACATCTTTTTTCATTTCGAGAATGTTACATGCTGCGGAAAAGCTTCAAGTGTGTTATACTGGATGATTACTTACAGTCCAACGATCATTTGAGTATAAATAACATTATACTTTTCGCAATATAAATAATAGATAACTCCAAAATTCTGGTATATGCATTTTTATCAAAAATTATGACGAAAAATCGTTACATAGTTGAAGTCGTGATAGCTAAGACATACGAAAAAGTTTGTAAAATGTATTAATTTTTATTAAAAACGGCACTTTTCCTCTTCATAAAAATTCTTACAGTTAGTGTTTAGCTTTATTGGTTATTAAAATATAAGCTATTAAAGTTAAAAAACCTTATGAGTTACTTGTTACGGAGTTTACATTTGGCCTATAAAATTGGTCACAAATTTCATGTATTAACCAAAAATTGGTCAGATTGTTATAAATTTTGTAAAACAGGTGACAATGCGCTGATATATATCGAAATATGTAACTCAAATGTAATCCATGCATTAGAAATTCGGTGGTTACACGGTTTTTATCACATTTTTTGATATCACCCATATACAGGGGTGAAGCATCGTTATATGGACGAAAAAAATGGCGATCTATGACCCGGGGCAATTTGACACCATGCTCTCAAATAGGTTAATTTAGATTTATTTTTTTACAGAAAATGCTAAATTAAAGGTTTTTATATCGACGTTTATGTCAAATGGGCCATTTCGACCCCATGTGCATGTAAGGGTTAATTTCTAATCTTTTATTACTATGTATAAAATTTGGTGTTAACAGAGTTATTTGGACAACTTTCACCAAATTCCGCAAGAAACAACACATTGTTTTTATACACTTCCAGGAAAAATCGAAAAATTTCAAAAATTTCACCTTTGACATTGGTAAAAAATGGTTAACGTTGTCGGAGTTTTACAAAATTTTCGGAAAACAATCTCTTGTATCAGAATTAAAATAAATCGAAAGTGATTTTGTTACAGCTAGCTAAAAACACAAAAATTAATGCTATTATCTAAATTATTGGCCAAAATCACACTTTTCTCTAAAATTTTCAAATTTAAAACGCCGTCACTGTTAAGTTAAAAGAGGGATATGTGTAATTTACCGTAGAATTACTCTATGCGTTGACCACTTTTTCTCATATTTTGTTGAACAAAATTTTAAAAAACTTAAATCTAGAGTTTTGGAAATTTATAAAAACAAAATCCCATCTATGGCCATACCTGGGACTAGGTTATCATAACCCAAGAGAGACAAAGATTTATATCTGAATATTTGTGGAAATGAAACTAGAGTATAACATTTGTAAGTTTTTGAAAAAAATATTTTATTTTTAACGATTTTTATAATTTATCTCATTTTAACCCTACAATGGTCTGAGGAAATTGAAATTTCTAAAATATTTTCCAACCGATTTTGGAGTTTTATACATTACCAGAAAGGTAATTCAGTCTAAATCATGATTCCAATTACATTTTAGAAAAATATAGTTATTTAAGAGCCAGTATTTAAAAAAAGGCAAAAAACTGGTTTTTTTCGCCTTGTAAATCGTATTTCAAATTTCAGGGCCGATGCGGCACGTATTCCCGTTATCCGATCACCTTAATTTTTTACATGGTGTATTTTCATACCCAAAGGCACATTTTTAGGGGGGCGGCCTTAAATCGCAAGTTGAAAAATAAGGTCTACCGTAGCACATATGCATAATCACTGGAGCAGGGAATTTCATGCAAATGCATGTTTCTTCTCGATAGTCAAAAACAAATATAGCCTAAATACTTATCCGAGTCATCAAATTTAGAACAAAATGGCATCGATTTGTAGTTGCATATTTTTGCATATTTTGACAAAAATGCATGTTTTTGCATATTTTGACTTTAAATGCATATTTAAAGCCTTTCTAATGCATATTTTGGGCTTTTTAATGCATATTTGTGCATATTTTTAGTTTTTACGAGCAATTTATAATTTGTAAAAAAATATAAAAAATTGATACGTTTTCGTGTTTTATTCAATCAAAATATTTTTTTTTTTTTTCATTATTTTAAAAAATAAAATTTCTTAAAAACCTTATTGTTCTATATCTATTTGCAAAATAACTAACTCAATATATTTTTATATTTTAAAGTGCGTCGTTTTTGCAAAAATTTTCGTTTTTAGGCGCATATTTTCGATTTTTAAGTGAAACTCCTTGCCCTAATAATCACTATTGAAATTTATAAATGACTTATAAAACAAATTTTTCATACAAAATTAATTTTATAAACGTGTTTTCAAATTATTATGCATAATCAATTATAATAATTTATAATTTTCTTCATACATAGTCTAATCGTTTAAACGTAGATTTGCTTTAAATACTTAACGTTAATAGGTATGAGTTAAAATATAGCTAATATTTTAGTGATATAACAAACTTCTTGTAAGCTGATTTTTCTTTCGTGCTGTGATTACCCTTAATATTTTTTCTTTCAAACTTGAAATTTACTATAAATAACCACATGAATAGTAAAAAAATAGCCATAGAAAAAATTGCAACCATATATAGTCTAGAGAGTGAAATAAAATTCAAAAAGTCAACATATGTAAGTGTCATTAATAGCGTTTCTTTTATAGTCCAATTTTATTTTAAAATATTTTTTTTTCAAAGAAATTTAATTGAAAATAAACAGTCATAGTCAAAGCAGACCAGACATATTGTATTGTGGTAATTGTTTAATGTACAGGTAAACCTCGATTTACGTAATTTTGATACAACTCCATTACATATTAGGGTTCAATTTTCAAACAACGCTAAAAAAATCTCGATTTAACCGAGATTTATTTAAAAAAAAAAAAAAATTTAAAACCGAAAATGCCGAAATTGGGCAAAATTCCAAAAAAATAAAATTTATGCAGTGATTTTTCGCGAAAATTGAGGGTGCACTGTATAGTATTCCGTATAATATTCAAGCATAAAGAAGACTGAAGTACTCATTTCAGTCTGCAATGTTCATTCTTCGGTATTATTTTTTTACTTAATCGAGTTATAATACTTGAGCAAATTTCAATTCATGCGTAATTGTTCGACTTTTGCATGTCTTTTCGAATTCATTCTTCTTTTGTATCGTACGTATCTAGTGAGGAGTGAATGTATAAAATCCAAGTTAACAATGGTTTAATTTTTTTTTGTTATTTGTTCGTCTTCATCATCAACAATTTGACATAATTTTCACAGTCAGAAAGAAAAAAGATTTAAAGCATTTTAAGTATTAAAAGTGATTTTTTTTCCTTTTTGTAATCCTATTTAAATAATAAAAGAAACAAAATACAGAAGAAGCTTAGTTAAAAGATGTGCCACTTTTCAGAAATATGTACATATTACTTGTAATACGTTTAATGAGTCATTAGTTGTTGGAATAATTGGGTTTGAAATGCAACTGGATTATAGATGGCATGAAATATTGGAAAGTTGTTGAAAATGTACTCAAGTTTCTAAGATATTTAACTTCTTAAATTTCCTTAACATTTAATCGAATTAAAAATTGTGAAAGAAAAATCCTATTTAAAAGTTAAAGACTGCCTGAAATAATTGTTAAATTATAAAAATTCACCACTATATGAGTTTTAGCTACACCTAAAAAAGTTTTACAGTTACTATATTACAGTTGTTTGTCTAGTAATCAGTAGTTTTTAACTGTAATTACAGTTATTTTTCTATGGAAAAATAAAAAACAACTATTATGTTTTTTAAATAACAAAACAACTAACGTACTGTAATTTAAAAAAGAACTGTAATTTCATAACAGTTGCTTAAATTAGTTATTTTTAATATCATAATAAACAACTATCAAAACAGTAATTTTACAGTAAATTGCTCTTTTTTTTTGTTTCAATAATTATTTAAAAAAAACAAATTTGATTGATTTTTTTTAAATTCTTGTTTAGTTTATATTTATTATTATTGATATATTCTTAGTTTGCAAATAAAAATCAGAAAATTGTATTGTAAGGTAATAAATAACTGGACAACCGTTTGAAATTTTTACTTCAAATTTAAAGTAGAAAAAAAAAAAAAATACTTTATTATATAAAAAATTTACGATATTGTCCTTTTTTGATGATTTTTTTTAATGGCATGGGCTACACTTGGGCGTCAAAATGCTTACCAGAATAACTGCAAATTTTTATGTCATATTTGTAGAAAAATAGAGTGCCCAAAACCGCAACCGTAAACCAGTTAACTGGTTACTTTAAAAAAAAACCGCCCGGTTTCGAATAATTTATAAATTCGAATAAACCGAAAACAGGGTTTTATTTGTCGGTTAAGCGGTATTTTTAAAATATGATTTTATCAAAATTATTTGCAAGTTAATCGTTCGAAAATTCTATATTTCGACTGCATTTTTAAAATATTTTAATAAACGAAACTGCAGTTTTTTTATCTTTTGCACAAAAAAAAATATAATTTCACATGTTTTCAAATAAATATGATAGGGAAATCCTTTGTAATCGTTTGAAAAATGTTTTTAAATACGTAATAACTTTCTTTCTGTGTAATTAATCGGTTCCATTTTTTTTATTTAGTGATTGGTCTTTCAATTTAAGAAAATTGTACGAATAGGATTATAAAACAAGAACTGTTAAATCTACAAAAATTTAAGTTTATTTAAATAAAATTTTGTGGAATGCAAATAATGTTCTATTCTGCTAAAATCAGTAGAAATTTTTGCTGAATAATATCGGACTTAAAATAGCTAAAATTAATACTATTTCAGCTGATTTTAGAATAGTAGATTGTCGTCCCATTAAAAAATATATAAGTTAAATTTTGAAAATGGAATTGTTTTTCTGTGATTTTTTGAATTTCCTTATATTCAGTATTAAATTTTTAGTCTACTCGCAACTATACTAAAACTGTAAAGTAAATGCTTAAAAGTCTCAATATTTCCCCCTATTAGTGATATCAATTTTTTTTTATACGAGCTATTATTAAGCTTGTTCGTTTACTTACTACAAGTTACTATTTTTACTACAGTTGGCAAAATGCAATACAAAAATTCAAAAAAAAAAAAATTCCATTTGTAGTAAAAGTAGTAAAAATTTCGAGTAAACCAACACAGTAATTAATAATAAAAAATATAGTGTTTTGTAATTAACATAAAAAACCGTAAGCGAAACCGATTTTTTAAAAATAGTAATTTCCGAATAAACCGAAAACCGGTTTTACGAAATGGCCGGGTTTTTGGAGACTCTTAAGTAAAAACAAGTCTTCCTAATGCAACTTTCTCATAAATTGGTTATACATAAATAGATGTCACTACACTGCTAGATATGTCAAAACAACAGCGTATTATTTTGGAAGATGACAAAGCAAATTGTGGTAAATTTTTTTTGTTGTTTTTGTGTTTTCTTTGATATTTTAAATATTAAATGACGCTCCTAGACGAGAACAAGAAATTCTCATTGAGTTTGTGATTTAACCTAATAAATATTTCTAGAAATTCTAAAACGTCGTCTCCTGACGATTTCCTCAAGCAAGAATGAAATCCGGATAGGGACATGCCTGCAACGGATTATTTTTCACAATTTGCCAAATAAGTTTTTTGATTTTAGCACATATAATTCATTTAATGCAATTATTGTTTATGCCGCTAAAAATAAATTTGAAATAACGAATATGCAAGTGCTTGTGCAAATTTAAACGTAACTGCCAATTATAGAAAACATACGATTTTCATTTATTTACACAAATAGATATCACTACATTGCTAGATCTGTCAAAACAACAGAGTAGTATTTTGGAAGATGACAAAGCAAATTGTGGTAGTTTTGTTGTCTTTGTTTTTCTTTGATATTTTAAATGTTAAATGAAACCGGTTAAAAATTTACCATATAACTGTCTTTCAGACAATATCAATTGCAATTCAAATATTAATTGGAATTGTGAATTCTCATTTGAAATTAAGAAATTAATTAAAATTAAGAATTTGCTTTTGAAATTAGAAAATATCGACTGAAATTCACAATTTCCATTTGAAATAAAGAAAACATCAATATAATTTCAAATTTAGAAAATATCATTTGAAATCCAGAAAATGTGAGTTGAAATTTAGAAAATGTCAATTGATATTCAGAAAGTCATCAATAGTATTCAGAAAATATCAATTGAAATTCATAAATTATCAATTGAAAATTCAGAAAATATATGCTTTCTTAATTTGGATAAATATTTTCTAAATTTCAATCGATGATTTTTATATTTCAGTTGACATTTGCTGATTTGCAATTGATTTTTTTCTAAATTGCAATTCCTATTTTCTGAATTTTAAATGATATTTCTGAACTTTAAATGATATTTTCTGAATTTCAATTAATATTTTCTGAATTTTTAATACTATTCTATTAAATTTCAATTGATAAATTTCTGAATTTTGAATGATATTTTCTGAAGCTTAAATAATTTTTTTAGAATTTCAGTTGAAATTTAATGAATCCATAGTGATATTTTCTGAATTTCAAATACAAATTCTGAATATCAATTGATTTCTTTTCTAAACTGCAAATGGAAATTCTGAATTTCAATTGACATTTTCTGAGCAGCAGTTGCAAAAGTTGTATATATTTCCTTGACATTGACTGAAAGCTGTGTTAGGTAAAATGCCTACGAAGTCAGTGCTGAAATTGTGGTCATGATACGATGATTTTTAATAATTTTTATAGCTGCTTTTAAAAAAAAATTAATACAATTTACTTAAAATCAATTGAAAAAATAAACTTCAAAAGATGTCGGCAATCACTCAATCCATTCAAAAAGTTTAATTATTTTTAAACACTTAAATATTTTATTATATCTAAAAGATTCTTTAATACAATCAAATCTGTTGTTGATAACGTAAATATTCAATATTCATTGAGGGCGAGTTTCTACGATGTAGATTAGCTTGAAACTTAGTTTAGCTCATTATTTAATTGATATGCTGCTAAATTCTAAAGGAGAAAAAGTTGTTTAAAATTTATTTTTATCGCGATTAACAGTAATTGCCTTAAGGGAATCAAATATCCTTCATTCCCAAAATTTATTTAACAACTTGCGAAAAATAATCTGTTGAAGGCATGTCCCTATCTGGATTTCATTCTTGCCTAAGGAAATCTTCAGGTGAGGACGCTTTTAGAATTTCTAGAAACATTTATTAGGTTAAATTACAAACTCAATGAGAATTTCTTGTGCTCGTCTAGGAGCATTAAACATTTAAAATATGAAAGAAAAAAGAAAAAAAACAGCAACAAAAAATTTTACCACAATTTGCTTTGACATCTTTCAAAATACGGTTAAACGTAGATTTGCTTTAAATACTTAATGTTGATAGGTATGAGCGAAAATACAGCTTTAATGGAATTATACCAATGTTAACTGTAATTATCTTAAGTATTGATTTAGGATAATTTGGCACCCATTACCTGTAAAATAAATTACTTATTGTCGATTATAATATACTCGTTACAGAGAAATAAAATTATTCGTTTCTGCCTGACTAAACCAAGTTTAACTGACATCTTAAAAACTAGGCCTGAAAGTTTTATAAAAAATGTATCTAATTATTTGTTTTTTGTATACACTTTTTTTATTATGAAAAAAATAAACATTTAAGATTCTTTGTCAAGGTTAAGATGCTATTATTTAAAAGTTTATTTGCAAAAAAGAAAAAAAAATCATAAATAATGCGGCATTTGTTACTTAAGGCGGTAAGTATTACTGGCAAAAGCAGAACAAATGATTGTAAAATTAATGTATTATTGAATTAAAACGAGAAACTTGTTTTTATTATAAAGTTTTATTGATATTTTTTTTATTCAAAATCAAGATGATTTGTGGTGAGAATTTTGCATGGTTTTCGCAATACCAGAAAGGTGTTACAATTTTTATGAAAATACAAAAACGCCCACATAATTTTAAAAGCGGATTTAAATATTTCAAGCAATTAATTATAATTTATATAGTTTTATACAAATACATCATGTTAGGATTAAGAAAGAATTTTAAACAGAATGGAAATTTTTAAAACTCAAATTTGTCAAAAAAAAAAAAATTTTATACACTTTACATATATGAGAGGCTATCTAACGGTTTCTTATTTCATTTGTAAGATATCGAAATATAGGTGAGAGTTCCCATAAAGAATATATGTTCATGATTATGGTAAGGAATTTCATGCACTTAAAAAACGATAATATGCGTCTAAAAACTGCAGCTAGAAAGGAGAAATATGCATTAAAAAATGCACTTAGAGCGCGTATTTTTGGAAAAAGAAAGCATTTTAAAACATTTAAAGTTTGTTATTTTTCCAGCAGCCACCGAACTCAACATTTTTTCATAGGTCAGTAAGATTTTGGAGAATGGCTATTTTTCAAAAGACAAAAAAAAAATATATATTTTGTTCAAATCAAAATATGAAAATGTGTCCATTTTTTATATTTTTAACACATTAAAAAATGCTAATGAAAAATGGAAAATATGCACAAATATGCATTAAAATGCACAAAAAATGCATTAAAAACGAATCAGATATGCATTTCAAACCAAAATATGCCAAAAACATGAATTTTTGTTAAAATATGCAACTACAAATCGATGCTATTTTGTTTTAAAATTGATGATTCGAATAAATATTTAGTCCATATTAGTTTTGCACTATCCAGAAAAAAACTGCATTTGCATGGAATTCCTTGCCTTATTCATCCTTATACAATTCTAAGACGATATAGCTATGTCCGTCTGTCTGTATATTTGTTTGTAAAAATGGCGAATACGGCTCCAAGACGCAAGCAAGGTGTTAATTTTTACCTACATTACCACACAAAATCAGTTTAAAAGTTGTAAAAATGTGAAGATTACACAATTTTTTTTTTTCATCACAAAAATTATTTTTCACCACAACATTGTTTTTATCACAAACATTGTTTTCACATTTGGAAAAGTTTTTCACCTTATAATGTTTTCTTGTTTCGATTTTTTTACCCTACACCACCTCACAGTGGGCCAATATCTTCTTATTTTTCCAAATATACATTTCAGGTAGATCGAGAATTTAATTATATTTTCAGAATAGAGAATTGTTGGATTATATGTGAATAAAATATTTCATGATTCTTTCTAACCGTGTTTTGTTCATAAGAGGTCAAACTGAAAATTTAAAATTTTTGTGCTATTTTTGAATTTAAGAAAAATGTAGTTAAATATAAAAAATTTTACAAAATTTCCTTTGTTGGTTATCACAAACTTATGAATTATGCCCAATTCACATTATATAAACTTACTCATTTTTCATTTGGGGATTAAAATTGAGCCTTTTTTCCTTTTATTCTTTTCATAAAAAAGGTGCAAAAAGTTCCAAGAAAAATAAAAAAAAAACAATAATTAATTTGTTTTTGACGACCTTTTTGTTGTAATTTAATATATTTATAGGCTCGAGGTCATGATTATTGATTATTTATTAAATAAGTTAAATTTCAACAAAAAGGTCGACAAAAACAAATTAATTACTATTTGTTTAATAATATTTGGGACTTTTTGGACCTTTTTTTTAAAGAATATTGATGATTTTTGATATTAAAATATAAATATTATAGATTTTAAGCTTTCTGGGAAATTCAAAATCTCTAAATGTCAGTTTGTTTCCCAAAAAGTCTTCTATTTAAGCCTTACCGACCATTACTAACTTTTCATAAACATTTGGGCCTATAACTGAAAAAGTTTCCTCATGTCTCACTGGTTTCCAGCATTCCCGAGTTTTAGTAAAATCTAAATTAACAGGACTAAAAATTATCTTATACCCCGTTTAGACAGAAAAGTTAATGTCTTAAAAGTCGGATTAACTTCTTAATCAAGCACTAAACAACTAGATTAAACCATAATATTTTAATCTTTTTGATTAACAATTAATTTAACTTTTACTCGGATTACTATTTCTAAACGACTCTGTTCATAATACTAATTGTATACAAAGCTGTTTTCTATTATACTGATGATTGGCAACACTAAAAATACACACACAAAGTCAGATAAAAATTAATGTTAGGACGCTGCCGTGAAAATATGTTGGCGCTGTCAACAAATATGTTGCTGACGTCGACACTTGCTATGTTCATAACAAAGCTTTGAAGAATTAATTCCTTAATTCAATTTTTGAATTCTGAATTAAAAATTCGATGAATTAATTCACTAAGCACCATATATTAAATGGAATTAGTTCATATTTTTATACCCTACACCACTATGTGGTCAGGGTATTATAAGTTTGTGCTAATGTTTGTAACACCAAAAAATATTGGTCCTAGACCCACCTTATAGTATACCGATCGGCTCAGAATTTTTTTTATTTCGATTTAACGATGTCCGTCTGTCCGTCCGTCCGACCGTCCCTCCGTCCGTCTGTCTGTCCATGCATTCTTGTGCGCACTCTACAGGTCGCAAATATTGAGATATTTTGATGAAACTTGCTACACCGACTTATGTCGGCCCAAGAACGAAGCCTATTGATTTTGGTTAAAATCGGTCCATGTTTAGACCTAGTGCCCATATAAGGGTCCCCAAAATTATATTGTTTATACGCTGCAGGTCGCAAATATTAAGATATTTTGATGAAATTTGGTACACAGACCTATGTTGGCCCAAGGACGAAGCCTATTGATTTTGGTGAACATCGGTCCAAATTTAGATCTAGTGCCCATATAAGGGTACCCCCCAAAATTTTCTTTTTTACACGCTGCAGGTCGCAAATACGAAGATATTTCAATGAACTTTGGTACACAGACCTATGTCGGCCCAAGGACGAATCCTATTGATTTTGGTTAAAATCGGTCCATGCTTAGACCTAGTGCCCAAATAAGGGTCCCCCAAAATTATATTGTTTATACGCTGCAGGTCGCAAATATTAAGGTATTTTGATGAAATTTGGTACACAGACCTATGTTGGTCCAAGGACGAAGCCTACTGATTTTGGTGAACATCGGTCCATGTTTAGACCTAGTGCCTATATAAGGGTCCCCCCAAAATTAGCTTGGTTACAAACTACAGGTCGCAAATAATAAGATATTTTAATGAAATTTGGTTCCCTGACTCACATGATCCCGAGAAAAAAGCCGATAGATTCTAAATAGAATCGGTCCATATTTGGACCTATCTCCCATATGGGCTATATTTACGATTTTCTCTTCTTTTATAATTTTGTAGAAAATTTTGACACAAGTCCCATTTTAACCCATTCGAATTTCGGATCTAAATTAGTTGGCTTTTAACCAGACTGGTGTAGGGTATTGTATAGTCGGTATGCCCGACTTTAACCTTTTTACTCGTTTTTCGTTCGATTTATTTTGTTACGAATTAATTTAATTGCTATATTTCTTTTTATTAAATCAAATGAAACGCGTTTAATTTTATACATCGCACGGAAAAAAGTGAATTAATTCCTTACTGAATTAATTCACCACTGAATTCGTTCAATTTCATTTTCGTTCAGTGAATTAAAAAAAATTAAATTACGTTCAGTGAATTAAAAAAAAAAATAAGTTCACTGAATTAAAAAAAAAAATACGTTCACTGAATTGAAACAAAAAAAATACGTTCACTGAATTCAAAGCCTGTTTTCTGCCGTTCAGTAGAAGAAAACATTTATTTACAAATAAAATTTGTAACTAAACAATTTTACAGTTTATCAACCTACATGATTAAAAAATAAAGCCTTTTACTATTAAAAATAAAAACCTTATAGATATAGATGAATTTGGAAAAAGATATAACTATTAATTTTTCAAACTTATACTTCCCCTTAAAATGTAGATGCTTGACTATGACGTATTTCTTTTATACGTTTTTACAATACTAAGAACTCTACAAGCTATTAAAATATGTTGTTGCTTCTCATTTGAGTTTAGTGAACATAATTTTTATTTTTCAATTCAGTGAACGTATTTTTTTTAATTCAGTGAACGTATTTTCTTTTTTCAATTCAGTTAACGTATTCTTTTTTTGTTAATTCACTGAACGTAATTTTATTTTTTTTAATTTACTGAACGAAAATGAAATTGAACGAATTCAGTGGTGAATTAATTCAGTAAGGAATTAATGCACTTTTTTTTCCGTTCGATTTATAAATTGAATGCGTTCACCAGTGAATTAATTCATTTGATTTAATAAAAATAACTATTGCAATTGAATTAGTTCTTTGAATTTGTTGTTTGATAAACGAATTCAGTGAATTACTTAAGAAAAGGAATTCATTCAATTCTAGAGAAAATTGAATTCGATTGGTAGTGAATTCATTAAAAAAGGAATTAATTCTTCAAAGCTCTGGTTCATAATTTTCCCTATCGCTATCGGCGATACCAACTGACCTAGTTAAATTTTAACTGTCAAAATAATCTCGAAATTAAAATTAATGGCGGATCCAATATGGCGTGCATAAATTTTTTAAATGTCATCTGATTTGGTTAAAACGCCTCCTAGGGTGTTTTAAAAACGCTAAACGGAAATCTAAAATTAAAATTTTGAAGTTGTAAATCCAATATGGAGGACACAAAGCCACTGGTGTTATTATTATTATGGATCCTCCATATTGAATTTATATAATTTGGTTTTTTTATGTTCGTTATCAGCTAATTTCCTGGTAGAAATTTAAAATAAATCACAAAACATCAGAAATTTTATCGCAAAATTCTTTGTCGCCATATTGAATCGTCCATATTAAATTTAAAAATTTCAATTCCAGATTCATTATCAGCGGTCTCTAAACCAACATAATGGATAATTTTAAATCCAATACATTAAAAACGTATGACCGCCATCTTGGATCCGTCATTTTGAATTTAAAATGTTTTATTTCAGATTCGTTATCAGCAACCTTAAACCCTATGGGATAATTTATTTTCCAATACATTACAATTTTAGATTCATGGCTACCATATTGGATCTGCCATATCGAATTTTTCAAATATAGTTTCAGGCTAGAAAGTCGGAAAGTATGACATGTAGAACAATTTACAGGACCCCTCCCCTCCCCGCCCTCCACCGCCAAAATAACCAAAGAAAACGAAAAACGTGAAAAAGTCACGATCGCCTATTTGTCGAGCCGTTATTCTTCGCGACGTGCCAATTTAAACTTAAATACCAGACCTAACAAGCAGTATATAGCGCGGAACATCGGTCAGTTCCAATATCGCCGGAATCAGAATTTGAATATATTAAACGATATAATATCCTTATAAAAATTAAAAAAATTTTATTTCTGAGTAGTGTTTGTAAGCGTAGAATAGGACAATCGTAATTAATATTAGAAATTGTTTGATTATAATTAATTATATATAATTATAGAATTAACTACTATGAATTTTTTTCTAAAGTTTATTTATAGAAAGAAGAAAGCGTTTTTATTGAAAATTTTAATTTAATTTGAATTCGTATCTATGTTCTGAATATTTAACTTTCTTTGAGATTTTTTTTTTAAACTTCTTCATTATGTTCTACATACTTGTGATCTTTTGTAATATAAGTGTAATTTAATTTGCGTTTTTTATAGAAATACTGTTATCTTTTGCTAATCTTATAATTATAGCACTATAATTTCTTTTTCTGTTTAAACATTCTTTTATTCTGCGATTAAACACACTAAAGTAATCTTTTTTAATATGGTCTTCATTAACAGCTTTCATCATAACATATTTGTTTTCATACATGGAAATATTCCTGAGAATCTTTTTCAACCAACATCATGTTAATTCGCTATGGGAAAACATGAAATTTCTTTTACATTATTTTTAGATGTTAGAGAAAGAAGAATACCGTATCTTTTTACAATTTTTAGAAGAATATAAACAAAACCGCAAAAAAATTCTTATGAATCTTTTAAAATAGAATTTTAGCATCTTCAGGTACATAACTTCCGTTTGGAATATGAAATTTAATACTGTGTTTGTCAAAGGAAGTTATATAAAATGTTGTATGCATTGAAAAGTAGATCATTTTTGTTTAGTGATCATCATTTTGGATAGTTATAACCAGGGCAAGTTTAAAATGGCACAAAAAAAGTTTAATTTCGCATGCAAAATGGTACGAAAAACAACAAAATTGGCACGAAAAATGGCAAAAATGTCATGCTTATTTCAAAAATAAAAAAAGTACTACCTACACTTCTCAGTTGCTCAGTTAATGAATTACTCAAATAAATTTCGTTCTCTGTTACCCTGTAAAATACAAATAAGAAAATTTAAAATTGACAAGTACTTTTCAATACAAATACAAAAAATGGGAAAGATAAAATATGTTTAATAAAAAAAAAAATAAATATGTGTGGAGCATGGTAAGTTTTTTTCATTACAGATTTAATGAAATTTAGTAAATAGGATTTATTTTTTTGCAGATAGCAAATGGAAAATTTTGCATGTGCAATAGTGGATTTATGCATATGGGATTAAAAATCATTGTGCTAAAAAGTACAAAAAACAAATTTAAAGCGGTGCACGTTTGGACCTAGTGCCCATGTAAAGGTCCCTCTGAAAATTGTGTTTTTCTCCTGGTACAGGTTGGAGATACGAATATAATTTAATAAAATTTGGTACGCTCACACATATGTGCCCAAGGAAAAAGCCTATTGATTTTAAATAGGGTCGGTCCATATTTGGACCTATCGCCCATATGTACTTTATTTCCGATTTTTTCTTAAATACACCTAACATTAGGTAAAATCAAAATTTCTTACCGTTTTTCTAATTTTTTGTCATTTTATTGAGTGTATAACTTAGAAATGTGGGATTCACAACAGATGGCATATCTTTTACAAATGGTTTGTGTCTTTAATAACTTAAATGTCATTTTGGAGGGTAAATATCTGTCATTTATTCTCAAGTTATTGAAGGAAATAGTGAAAAACAACAAAGTGTTATAGCCGTCGTATATGTCGATTTTTTTTGCCTAGAGGAGACCAGTATTTTGCTATAAAGGAAAAATCCAATGAAAAAAAATTTAAAAAGGCGACCCCTACGTTCGGTAAACAAAAAAATAAAAAAAAATTCTGCTGGGTTTATCGAAAAACTTCCTTAGCAAAAGTTTAATGATTTTTTGCGAGCTTTAATTTTCTGACATTAGGGCGGTACATTAGAGTGGTAGCAACTGACATATGGTGGGTAAATACTAGAACGAGATACTTGAGATCAATGCTTCTTAGAGCAAAACATTGGTCCGCTCGAGAGAAAAACATCGATGTATCATACTTTAAGATCCGACTGTAAATGCCAAATATATAACGAAAAATGTGAAATAGCGACCCCTACGTTCGGCAAAAAAAAAAAAAAAAAATTTTTTTTTGAAACCTCCTTGCAAAAATAATTTAAATTGGACGGTGTACTGCGAACTTTTTTTTTTTGAGGTACGGTCTAGTGTACACCTCGGCATATGCTATGAGGTTAAATGCCATAAATAATGTTAAGCTTCTAGCATGTTCTACAACCATCGACCATTAAAGTATAAAAGACCGAACGCTACGATGGAAGGGGAAGTTGCGCATTAAGATTTGTGGAGTGCCGTACTAGATTTTGTTAATTGCGTATTAGCATTTTATAGTCGATTAATCATTAGAGTTTGTGTGTGCGTTATATTGTTGTATTTAAGGTAATGCAGCGTTAAATAAATAAATGTAGAGCTAAATCAAACTAAAGAGAGTGTGTTATTTTCATTTGCTAAGAGCACCAACCCGGTTTATCTAAAGGAGATAAACGTACGTTTTAGAAGGTCAACAATTGGTGTCAGAGAGCGTGTTATTTTCATTTGCTAAGAGCACCAACCTGGTTTATCTAAAGTATATAAACATACGTTTTAGAAGGTCAACAATTGGTGTCAGCGGTGGGATTGGCCATTTTGATTGCAATAGAAAAGAACCCGGTTTATTAATAAGAAATAAACCAACGTTTTTAAAAAGTAAAAACGTAACAATATTTTATTTTCGTAGGAGATGCTTTCAGCAAATTAGCCTTTTCTGAAAATTTTCAACATAAAATAATAATAACTGCCAGAAGTTGAATGCCAAATTCAGTATTATATCTGTCTGGTCCTCCTGATTTATCTATTCTGTCTGTTCGTTTAAATGTCTGTCTTAAGATTTTTCTATCTGACTTCTTACATTTAAGGCATTCTTTTTTTCTTTTACAAATTAACTTTGCAAAATAAGTACATGTAAGTTTTTTTTTTGCACTTAATTTTATTTCTTGGTTTTTTTTTATTCTCACGCATAACTTTGGGATATGCTTGAGTTAATGGGAAATTACAGAAGCTCATGTAGCTGCACTATATAATGAGTGTTTGCATATTCCCTTACGAAACAATAAAATTAAGTTTTTTTTCAGCAAAAATTACACGATAATTTCTGTAAAGAAAACACAACCACATAAAATTTTGTTGGAAAAAAAAATTAGAGCAGGTTTTACAGCATGTTAACATTTTAACAATCTCTACTCTAAAACGCCTAAAACGAATTTATGTAAATATCAATGGAAATAAATTGAAAGGAAATAAAAGCAATTTTAAAATAAGCAATCAACACTACTCACGAGTTCAATTTTTTTCAAGAACTTTATAATAAAACTGTTTTTTTTTATAATTATTTATTTGTTTCTTTTTTTATTCTCTTTTTAGATGCCACCTTTGATGATGATAAAAATGAGGACAAAATACGAAAAGAAATCGATACTATTGAATATATCGACAAGTAAGCAAAGTTTTTTTTTTTATTTAATTTAACTAGCTACAAATTAAAAATCTCCCACATGTTTTTTTTTATTATTTTTTTTTTAATATTAATGAAATCTGAAATATCACTTCCTTTTTAAATCTTAATAGATAGATTGACATAAAATATTCACTTTCTTTTTTCTTAAAAACAAAAATATATATTGATAAATATCAGCTTTGTAAATTTCAATACTATTTCATTTAAAATATATTTTAATTAAAGACAAAATCAAGTAGAAAATTATAAACAAATTTAACAAATCAAATTAAAAATTCATGGTTAAAGTTACAAATTCCATAAATTAACTATAAATCGTGTGTGCATATTTAATAAATTAAAGGAATAAAAAACAAAACAATTTCAACTTATGCAAATTTTTTTTTATTTTCGTTTAAAATCGTTACCATAACTTTACCATATTTCCAGATTTTTTTCTTCTTCTTTACTTTCACTGATTTTGTTAATATAATTTGCAGAAAAAAGGCATATATAAAACTGATAATAAAGTCAATAAACTGGTTACATTACCAAATATATGTTTTCTTTTTCGTTTTGGTTGAAAAAAATTTGTGAATCTTCTTTTTTTTGTATTATTAATTTGATTTAATAAAACAGGTGTAACCAGTGTTATTATGTGGCTTATTTGACTTTAATACCAAAATGGTTGTAAAGCTTAAAAATAGTTGGTTTTTTTTTTATTAACAATCTTCAGTGTTTTGTAGACATTTTGTTTTCATATTTTATATTTGTTTTATAACATAATTTTTTGCTTTTCTTTAACTGCTTAAGGAAAATGTTGAATTTTTTCTCTATCAATTTAGCAGTTTTAATGTAAATAAACATTAGCAGAACAATAGCAGTTCATTAAATTGTAACAAATGTTACTGTTAAGTTTGTGTCTTAAGTCTTTAGTTTGCGTTAAGCAACAAATGACAATTAATAAGGTTTGTTACTTAAGTCTTTTGTTTTTTTTTCTGATAGTACTATTAAATGTGAGGTAATATATGCAAATCATTTAAACCAAAACGGGTATAATTTTATCAAAAATCGGCAAATTCATCATCTATTACTACAGTAGACGCTCGCAAATTAGAACCGCTTTGTTTTTGAGGCAATTCTAATTTCTGAATTATTCTAATTTCTGGACGTTTTTTTTCGAAAAAAAATTGAGTAAATTTACTTCCAAAAACTTAAATAAAACTCTTTTTAATATTTTTTAATTCAATTTTATTTGATAAAAACAAGAAAACAAAACACAACAATTCAGTCCAATACATCAAATGTATTTTTTTAAATTAAAAATATGAATATAAAAAAAAAAACGAATGGCAACAAAACATAGCAATGCAGTCCAATTACATCACATGTATTTTTTTTTAATTAAAAACTAAAAAACTGTATTTAAAAAAAATTAAACAATTAAAATTAAACAATGGCCAAGTTAACAACTAATCTTTGTTTGACATATAATCAGTTATATTTGTTTGTTTTTTTGGTTTCTTTAAATCCGAAATATCATTACGGAGAGCCAAAAGATTACTTATGTGCTTAGTTGAAAACAATTCACTGTTATTGCACCATTTTATTAAATTATTTACGCTTTCAATGGCTGTAGTATTAGAGACAACTGATGATACTGCAAGAACGTCGTCTTCGCTGCTATCTGAAGACTCACCATCGCTACTGAGAACATAAACAGATCCGTCATCAAACATATCTTCATTCCATCTGTCGATGTCTTCTATACCGATGCAATCGTTGGGAGCTATTTCTTTTAAAAGAGCTTGAGTTATCTGAATAACTTCGTTGCAGTCCTGATCTATTTGCAACAATTGTGCTATTGGCACGTCATCGTCGCTGTCGTATTGGTTAGAGTCCCAATTGGACAACTTTGACCAAGATTTCTTCATAACACTTTGTGGTACCGCATCCCAAGCTTGTTTCAGTAATAATATAGCATTGCGGATCGAATGGCATTTCAAATGATTCTTCAGTTCACCACCTTCAGCAATTAACTGAGAAAGAAACATACTTCTGTAATTGAGCTTTGTTAACTTAATAGGGTTTTGATCCATTGGTTGTAAAGCTGCTGTCACATTTGGTGGAAAGAATAATGCAACTATGTTTCCATCATCACTTTTAAAAAGTTTCTCAATGGGTGTATGAGCGGAGCAATTATCTATAAGCAAAATGGCTTTCGGAGGCAAATTATTTTCCTGAGAAAAGCGGATCACCTGTGAATTGAAAAAAATTTTAAAATTATGTACTGAACCTGAAATTAATATTTTTGTTTACCTCTTTAATAAATATTCCATGAAACCATTCTTGAAAAATCCGAGAAGTCATCCAAGCATTTTTTGAAAAGTTGTAATGCAGAGGATTATTGAAATTTTTAAAACACCTGGGGTTTTTTGCTTTTCCAATTACCAATGGAACTAATTTGTGTGATCCATCAGAGTTTGCACCAAGTAGGACTGAAATTCTGTCTTTTTGAATTTTATGTCCAGGGGCGTTTTTTTCAAAAGCAGAGACATAGGTTCTGTCTGGTAGGCAACGAAAAAATAATCCGGTTTCGTCGACATTATATATTTGTGACTCCATTAAACCCATCTCAGCGATCTTTGCACGATATCGATGAATAAAAGGAGTGACTGAAGCAACATCACTGGAAAGAATCTCGCCACAAATTTTTAAAAAACGGATACCGTATCGCTTCTTAAATTTGGTAAACCATCCATCACTTGCCCGGAATGCATTTTCATCTTTATCGGGATATTCCTCTCTAAATATTTGTTTAGCTTTCTCTTTTAATATTGGCCCAGTCAATGTACACTTTTTTTCTCGTTGATTTAAAAACCACTCATACAGACGACTTTCCATTTTTGGATATTCAGCGCTGTGCAAAGATTTATTGTTTGCCTCCTGATATGTGTTTGAAACAGCATTTAATATTGCTGTTCTATGTGATTTGATGTAGCTGATTGAAGAAGCTGATTGTCACATTAAAATCTATGGCTAACCAGTTCCCTTGAACGCCTTTGTCAAGCTTTTCTAATATTTTGACTTTAGTTTCCAATGATAAAGTGTTTTTTTACGTTTATTTAACATTTTAAATGATACACTTTCACTATTTAATAGAGACTGCCAAATAATATGTACACGCGTATCAAATTTCACAAATAAACTAGCCAAAAATTTACATAAATGCGACAAAAAAAAAACAAATAGGGAAAAACATATATAATTTGGTGATTCCCCTTTTTAGTTTTACTTTATTCAAACAGAATAAAAATAAATTGGGGATTTCCTGTGTATAACCAAAAAAAAAAAAAAAACGCTCAGAAATTAGAATTTTAAATTCGAATTTCAGAGCATTTAATGTATTGCAAACATTGATTCTAATTTCTGGACGTTCGAATTACTGAAAGCTCTAATTTGCGAGCGTCTACTGTATTATCACAAGTGTTGCTAATAATTTATCATCACACATGTTGTAACAAAATTGATAAATTGTTTCACCGTCTTAGACTTTTTTCGAGAGATTTAATGGTAGCATATTTTCTCTGCAGAACATGTACTCTTTGCAACTACTAACTTTTTTTATATACGACAGTGACATTCCGTTCCAATGCAGAACGGTCAAAAATTGATTCTAAGTTATAGATTTATTACATCTGTGCACTAGGAAACCATGTGAAACTTCGATTTTAGGTATAGGATATGTTCAGAAAACTTATGTAAAATACTACAAGGTCCATTTTTGTGGAACTATTTAACCCTCTAAGTCTTCAATTAAATGAGCTTTTTGTCCCCATTTTAAAAAGAGACATAAACGACCCGTAAGTTGAAGAGGTAGAGGGTTAAAATGTCCCACAGAAATGTTCCTCGTAGTGTTTTACATAAGTTCACTGAACATATTTTATATCTCAATTGGAAGATTAACATGGTTTCCTCCTAAAATCCAGGTTTGTGGGACATTTGAGCGCCAATTCTGAAATTAACCCTTAAATACATTTTAAGTTTTGACTTCTTTCTGGCATTGTACACAAATTTGCAATTTTGGTGCCTTCAGGGGCTCATAGTAGAATTTCATGACAAATATTTTTGTGGAACATTTTAACCTTCTAACTCTTTAAAATTAAAGGAATTTTTTGGCCCCTTTTTTAAAAAGGCTCATAAACACTCCATAAGTTGAAGAGTTAGAGGGATAAAATGTTCCACAAAAATATTTACCATGAAATTATACTATAAGTCTCTGAAGACATCAAATTTTAAAATTTAGGTTCAATGCCAGAAATAAGTCAATACTTAAAATGTGTTTAAGAGTTAATTTCGTGCTTATTCATAATTGGCGCCCAATAGAGCGCCAATTCTGAATAAGTGCAAAAGTGTTATTTTTTCAACACCCCACGCACTTTCCGGTAGATTGGGCGTAAATAATAATATCTCCTCGAAAATTTATCCTCTCGGATTAAAAACAGGCCAGTCACCCGCGATTTTTATACCTAAAAATGGACTAAAATTAGTTCAAGGCTTCTTTGCGCTATAACTCTTAAAGTAAAGGTTTTCCAGCAAAATACCAAAAAGGCATATCTGCAGGCAATAATGTGGCTAGCATTTTTCTCATACACACTTTTGATGTATCAATGATGCGTTATGGTAATTTAAGTGCTTAAAGTCAAAATGATTTAAGTGGTTAAACACAAATTTTGATTTTAACCACTTAAATCAACATGACGCGTCATTGATACATCAAAAGTGTGTATGAGAACAATGCAAGCCACTTTATTACCTGTATATATGCCTATTTGGTATTTTTCTGTAAAACATTTACTTTAAGCGTTATAGCGCAAAAAAGCTTTCAACTAATTTTAGTCCATTTTTAGAGCTAAAAGCCGCGGGTAACTGGCCTGTTTTAATTCGAGAGGACCAATTTTTGTGGTGATATTATTTTTTACGCCCAATTTACCGGAAATATAATGTGGGTAGGTGAAAAAATAACACCCGCATTCACAGCAGATGGCGTATCTTTTACATATGGTTTGTGTCTTTAATAACTTTTATTCTCACTTAGTCACTGAACGAAATAGTGTAAACACCAAAGTTTCTTTTTACTTCGAAAATTTATAATTTTTTGCCAAGAAAGCATCATTTGCAGGAAGTTTTGCTTTACTTCTTCAATTTGACAGAAAGTGCAAGCACATCGATTGCTCACCGAACTTTTTTCTGAATACGTTCCATCGATTTCAATGTGCGAGAAATGGTTTGTGCAGTTTAGAAGTGGTGATTTTAACATGGAAGACAAAGACTGCTCAGGTTAGCCAAAAGAGTTCGAATTGGTAGCATTACTCGATGAAGATTGTTGTCAAAATCGATAAGAACTTGCAAAATCATGGGGAGTCACTCAAGCAGCAACGTTTAAAACGTTTGCAAGCCGCAGGATTCATTAAAAAGTAAGAAAATTGGGTACCACACGAGTTGAAGCCGAGAGACGTTGAAAGACGAGTTTGCATGTCCGAAAAGCTGGTTGAACGCCATATTAAGAGTAATTTTTGCATCGAATTATTTCTGGCGATGAAAAATGGATCCATTAGGACAAACCGAAGTGAAATCGTATGTGAAGCCTGGACAACCAGCCAAATCAACGCCAAAGCCGAATATCCATGGCGCCAAGGTGGGTATCTATTATGAGCTACTGAAATCGGGCCGGACGATCACAGTGCACCTTCACTGAAGATAATGGATTCGTTTGAAGCGAGCATTGACCGAAAAATGGACGGAATGTGCATATTCCATCATGGCAATGCTCGGCCACAAGCTGTAAGACGGTTTAAACCTATTTAGTCTACTAATATTCAGTCTAACAATATTTAGCAAAAATTTTGATTGATTTTAGCAAGGATTTAGCTAAGTACATATTAGCAAAACTTTTTTGGAGATTACTATATATTTTTTTTTTTTTTTGGGTAAAAATAAGCTCGCTGATTTTCAGCAAACCATTTGTTTGCAAACACCGCCCTTGACTAAAAATTTGCCTACACAACAACATTTTTGCTGACTTTACTGACTTTTTTGAGTGTACTAATCTTCAATCTTCACTACCAGAGTTCGTGCCTTAATTCCTTCGTTTTACTTTCTTTAAGACATGTCTAATTGAAAGATATCATTTAACTAATCAATAACAAATCTGCTAATGTAATAATTATCAACTGATGTTAACATTTTTATTGATATTTAAAACACGCTATACATTAACATTTCCTTATTACTTGCATTAACCAGTAAAAGCTCAACCAGCAGGCAATAAAAATATTATAAATATTTAAATATACTACGATGCATATAAATTAATAGTTAAACTTACGAAAAACCACATCAAAACAGATTAAATATCTATTGGTAATTAACACGCACGGCAGGGAAATTTAGCTTTATTAAGAAAAAACCTCCAGTTATCTGTCAGTGAAAAACCAATAAGGAGAAATATTAAGTAAATCAGTGGCAAACCATTAAATATAATTTTAACATGCCTTTTTTTATAATTGACATTAAAATGCAAAAAAAGGAAACCTTTTAACTGTTAAATGAAAAATTGCTTTATTAATACTATAAAGGCAAAAAATATTGCAATTAAAAATTACTAAAGGAAATTAATATTGAAAATTGTTTGTTAATTATATAAAATGGTTTACATCCGTTTATATTAAACTAAACTGTGTTTTGCAATTTTGTTTTTTGGTGGGTCATTTACCTTTTTATAAAATTTGTTATTATAAACCAAAACTATAAATTTTGTTAAACTTATAAACGTGCAATTTATAATCGGTGAATTTTCAGTGTTTAGTGTTTTTTTTTTGTTTTTTAAATATGTATGTGGATTAAACCGTTTAAAAATTTTCATATAATTACAGCAAATCAAAAAAAAAAAAACAGTAAAATCATGTTCGAGAGCATTTAAACTTACTTTAAATATACCTCTATTCAAAAAATCACTTAAAATAAAAACCACAATTTATACTTGTATTAAGAGTTGTTCAAAATACTGGAGTACTTTGTACTCTAAATTGATTTAAAAAAACAAAAAAAAGTGATACAAAATATATGTAAGAAGGAGAGAGCAATAAACTCCACTCTGTAGCACAGAAAACTCCAATATTGTGAATATTACTTTAGAATTCAAAGTAAATTTAAGTTGTTGTCTAAACACGTTATTAGATTAATGTTACCATAACAAAAACCTGGTCAATTTTTGTTTTTGATTTCACTTTACAAAAAAAAAATTAATACCAAACACTTCACTCATGACCGTTAGTAATAAAACAATTAAAAAATTGCTGCATAATGTTGTTTAAATCAAACTGGGTTTGGTCGAGTAACTCGACTACTAACTTGTCAGCTGGCCAGCCATTCGGACAGCCAATCTGTCTGTTTAGTTTGTCATATACTAAAGTTGTTGCTGCTGCAGTGACTGGCTGATTTTTTTTTTTATGATATTGCACCATAATGGTTTGGTTACTGTTTGGTGTTAGTCTCTGTCATTATTAGTAATTTGATTTAACATTACAAATTGTGATTGCAAATTTTGCCACACTATAAAATTCAATGTAGGTACAAGTTAATTATGTATGTATTATTTGGGTTCGATTACCAAGTTTTGGTGTAAATTACGATTGATGTAAAAATTGTAATCTCATAAATTTTATTCCACAGTTCCAAGTCGTTTTTAAAAGTTCGTTTTATCGTACAAAATTGGAGTAAAAATTAATGAGTAAGAAGGTCGGGCATACGGACTAATATATTATATGATTACCTATGTATACCAGTCTGCTTGAAAGTCAGTTAATGTTTGGATCTGAAATTTGAATGGCTTGTATTAAAATTGGAAATATAGTCCATATGGATTATGGGTTCAAATATGAACCGATTCTACCCAACATCAATAGACTTTGACCGTGGTCCATGTTAATTAACGTACCAAAATTTAATAAAATGTCTTTATATTTGTGGGGACCATAATAACAACAAAAAAAAAAAAATAGGAAGTCATGCTTTACAAACTACTTCTTTCACTGCTCCAAAAGTATCCTTCAGTGTATTTTTAATGTTTTTTTAGAAGTAATTCCGAACAACTTCAAAAAATCACTTCTTTCGTTGCTTCCAAAGTATCCGTTAGTATAATTTCAAAAAGCATCAATATTCTAAAAGTGATCCTAACAAGCGATTTTGATACAGTTTATTTCCAAACCGATGATCGCGGGTTCAATTCCTGGCGGGACTAATATTTTAAAATTTTTTTTTAGCATTTTTTTGCATTTTTTTTAATATTTATAATTAGTTTGTTTAAATTCAATATTTTTTTAATTTTTAAAATCATATAAAATAAAAATGATGAAAAATTGCTTTTTATGCACCTGTGAAAATAGTAGTAAAAAAATATTGAGTTGTCTTAGGAGGGGAGTACTTCCAATTCAACATTTTTTGAGTACTTTTTGAAGGAGTGCAAAGGAAACTCTATTTCATCAATTGAAAGAAAAAAAAAATTATGTATTTAAAAAAAAAATTTTAATTGTCGCCATCGGGTATCGAACTTGCGACCTCAAGATTTTTGCTCTAGCCATCCAATCTTCTTAGCTCTTCTTTGATGTGAATGTTGACTGGCAGAAAAACGCCTTTCTCTCATTGCGAGATATTGTGTCTTATTCTCTTTAATAAAAGTACTTATGTATTAAATCAGTGTAAAAAGGTGTACTGCAATTCAATATTTTTTCAGTACTCTTTCACAAGGGCATAGATCAATTTTCATCACTTTCATTTTATTTATTTTTCAAAATTTAAAAATCTAAAAACTAAAAAAATATTTCATTTGAGGTTAAGAAGAATTTAATTTTCAAATCAGACTAGATCTAGTTTCTACCTTTTTGTATTGACAGGCTTCATCATTGATTTGCCATTAAATTGTATTAATTGTTTATATTTTATTATCAGATTGTCTTTATTATCAGATTGTCTTTATTATCAGATTGTCTTTATTATCAGATTGGTCTCTATATGCTAATTTTTTCAAAAGCCCGTCGGTAGAAGGAATCCAACACATGCTCCTACATTACAAAATTAACTACAATAAAGTGCGACAGCTTAACCATCTCACACAAGTAAGGCCTTGAATGCAATGTAACTAATTCGTTGTTTTCTTTCCTATTCAGCTTCCTGTTATTGTTTTTTACTCAGAAGTGATCAACACAAACATACAAAGATTCTATTTTTAAATTTTTGTTTATCTTTGCAATCTCCTTCGTCTGTCCTTTTTCGCAAATGTTTCCAAACTGACGTATAGTTTTTACATATTTCGTTAGTTTGAGTTTATGAAGAAATTAAGAAGAAACATAAACGTTTTTCTTTATTTCATTGAAGCAAATAAATTATAAATAATAAAAAAAATTTTTTTAATTGGTGATGCCACTATTCGAAACCGATTACATCTGTTTGGAAATAAACTGTATGAAAATCGCTTCTTATAATCACTTTAAGAGGAATAATACTTTGGAAAAAATTATTTTAGATTTAAAGAAATCAATGCAAATTATAAAAATCTTTAGAAATCACCTAAAAGAAAATGGACTGAAATTATAAAAATTCGGTAGAATGTTGAATTGAAAAAATCACTGATATTTTGTATGTTGTGCAGGGTTACTTCGAACAAAAGCTATAACAATTTAGAAGCAATGAAAGAAGTGACTTTTTTTAGATTATTTAGAATTAGTTCTGAAAAGCAGTAAAAATAAACTCACGGATACTTTGGAAGCAATGAAAGAAATGAGGCACAAATGCACTTTAACGGGCACACTAACAAAAAAAATTACCCCCCTCTGGAATAAAGAAAAAAACTAAACAAAAAAAAAAAACAAAACTAAAAATTAGTGACGGCGGGGCCCCATAAGCCTAATGGGTCCAAAAAGCGGGAGGCGTATTTACATGCTGGTGAGGGTATTCAAACGAAAGGAAATTTCCTCAGGTTTTAAAAAATTAAGTTTTTTTGTTAGATCCATAAAACGTGGTCCGAGCAAGAGCCATTTAAGAGTATTTTATACCGCTTAGGGAGAACCGAAAAATCGACAACTTATTTTAATTTTTAATTAATTAATTTCTTTATTACAATAACCTAGCCTATAGACCAGGGGTGGCAAGACTTTTTTCGCTGCGTGCCAGAAACGGACAAATTAATTTTAGTTGTCTTTTAAAAGTCCTTTTTTAAAATTTTTTAAAATATTTATAAGCGCTACGGATAACCCCAGGAAATAACCCCCAAAGGGAAAAATTAAATAACATCCAAGAAATGACATAAAAATGTTTGACGGTTATTTAATTTTTGGTGGTTTATTTAATCTTTAAATATTGAGATGATTTGATTATGAAAAAATCCCCAATGAAATAAAATTAAAACCGTTTGAACATTATTGCCTTTTCATTTTTTGGGAGGTTATTCCATTTTTGGTGTTATTTCATTTTGTTAAAAAAAGTTAAATTATTGGGCGCCATTAACTACACTGTGAGACAAATGGTAGGGGTCAGTGATCGGGAAGGGTTCAAACTACCGGGGAAAGTTATATCGGTAAAAAAGAAGTTATACGTGTCCCGGCGTTTCGCTGTGTCACCCCTAGGAATCGAGATATATCGATTTGACCTTTGGTGGTCTTTTTTTTGACATAACTCGAGAACCACTAGTCCGATTTTGCTCAAACAATTTTAAAACGTTTATAACGTTTTTCTATATACTCAACAGTTTTGCCGGTAAAAATAAATGTATGAAGAAAAAAATATTTTTTGCCTAAAATATTAAAAAAAAGTAATAAACAAAAGGTTATTGATTTTTATGGTAGCGGTAACAAACATTTATTTTTACCGGCAAAACTGTTGAGTATATAGAAAAACGTTATATGAACAGAGTAAAGGAATTGTAATTTTTAATTTTTTTAAAATTGTTTGAGCAAAATCGGACTAGTGGTTCTCGAGTTATGTTAAAAAAAATATATATCTCGATTCCTAGGGGTGACCCAGCGAAACGCCGGGACACGTATAACTTGTTTTTGACCGATATAACATTTCCTGTTGGTTTCATCCCTTCCCGATTTTGACTGTCGCATAGTGCTATTTAAGAACGTAAGAAAAATAGCTGAAAATACTCTTCGGGAAAAAATTTGATAAATCGCCCGGTTTTTGTCATCATAATAATGAATAAAAAGCAAATATTATGGATTTGAACAGAGAACTTTCTATTTCAGATAAAATGGCTCTGCGAAACACGATCAAAACCCAGTTTAAAATTCCAACAAAGGGGGTTAAACATATGTTCAGTATTGAGGCTTATTTCGTAGTACCTATTTTCCCTTTAAAAAAAACTTAATTTTTTAGATCCAATTTTAATGCAAGTTGTTTTCCAATTTTGTGCAATTTTCTGTTACTTTTAATTTCTCCGATTATGAGGTATTTTCTCATCGAAACATTTAAACTTTTTTCAATCTAGAATTTTAGAAATTGTCCCAGAATTTTCTGATAATCGAGTTTTCGAGTTCTGTATTAAACATATTTCTTTAAGCAAAAAATGGTGGCAATGCAGAGTTTTATTCATTTTAAATCACACATTTTTGTAGCGAAACTTTTTAACATTAAACTGAATTTTTTTTGCTGATCTTCTAATAGTTTAAATTTTTTGAAAATATCCAACAAAACGTCGCGTGCCACTAAAGACACACGTGTCATTGTTTTGCCAGCCCTGCTATAGGCCATAATCGGTTACAAATTTCTACTAAAAAAAATGTACTCAAATAAAAGGAAAGTTTCTCAAGATTTAAAAAATTATTTTATTTTTGTGATCGATGAAACGTCGTCCTAACTGGATCCATTTTACTACATTTGAGACCCTTCAGGTTGGGTTAGGCTTCATTTTGGTCCAAGAATTACATGAAGTAAAGTGAGTTAAGTTGGTACTGGAACTACTAAGTTGATTTTGTAGAAAAATTACATGAAAAAAAGTGTTTTTGGTTGTTACTGGAACTGTAAACTGTGATATTTGATGCGCCGCAGTCAAATATTTTTTTGGAAAAATTTTATAAATTTTCAAAAATAAAAAGGAGCTGAAATTAGAAAAAATCGCTAGAATGATAAAAAAATCATGAAAATGAATTAAAATCGCTGGAATTAAAAAAAACTGGAATTGGAAAAAACCTAAAAATTAAAAAAAAATCGCTGAAATTTAATTAAATAGACAAACTTGAAAAAATCGCTAAAATTGAAAAAACGACATATTTGAAAAAAGTTACTTTAAAAAAAATCGCTGACATTAAAAAAATCATTGAAATTTAAAAAAAATTATTAAACTGGAAAAATCTTTTAAATTATAAACAATCGCCAAAATTGAAAACAAAACAGTAAAACTTAAAAAAATAACAAACTTGAAAATTCTTTAAAAATTAAGGAAATCGCCAATATTGAAAACAATTTACATAACTGAAAATAATTGTCAAAATTGAAGAATCACTAAAATTGGAAACAAATCGACAAAATTGAAATCGATCACCAAAATTTAAAAAATCTATAAAATAAAACACGTCAAAGCTGAAAAAATGCCGAATTAAAAAAATCGCCAGAAATTAAAAAAAAACATCGGCAACGGTTTAAAAAAATCTCCGAAATTTATTAAAATCGATAAAATTGAATCGTCGAAATTGGAAAAAAATCGACAAAACTAAAAAAAAAATGCGTCAACAATTAAACAAAAAAATCACAAAAAAATTCTTTAAAATTTTAAAAATCGACAAAATCAAAAAAATTGCCAGAAGTGCAAGAAATCACTTAAATAAAAAAAAAAAAATAGCCAGCTCACCAAGCTATTGAGATATAAAATATTATTATTTGTGTACTTATGTATTTCTTCACAGTCGGCTTATGACTACTTCCTTGCGCCAAAACCATTGTTCATCTTCTTTTACCTCATTTAGCAACCGAAACACGGGCAAAAATCCAAATAAAAGTACTTTTTTCTCTGTGAGGCTTAGTTTTCTAGAAAAACACAGTCTTAAATCTAACCACTTAAATCGAAATTTCCTTATCGGGGTACTGGGGTGGATTTTGAACATTTTACTCTAGCTCTATTAGTTTTCAAGGTATAAATGATTAACATTTTCTCAAAGCGATTTTTTAACGAAATATTGCTAAGATTGAATAAATTAAATAAGATATAAAAAAAATCGCCGGAATTAAAAAACGCTAAAATTAAAAAAAGTCAGAATTAAAAAAATTTCAAAAATTGAAAAAAAAACAAAAAAAATTATAAAATTTGTTTAAAAAACCAACTACTAATTAAAAGAAATTCTTAAATTTTAAAAATTAACAAAAATTTTGAAGAAAAAACAATTATTAAAATTGAAGAAATCGAAAAAAATCACGGTCGATTAAAAATACTTGAGAATTGAAAAAAAGTTTAAAAAAATACCAAAATAGATAGAATTAGCAAAATTAGCTTTGATTATAAAAACTGCAACTAAAACTAAAATTTTGCCGAAGCGATTTTTACATTTTTTTACAGATTGCTTATTGCTAGTATTAAGTTTCCGAGATACCGACGATATTCTAAATAAAAGACCTTTGCTCCCTACGATCCTTAGTTTTTGAGAAAAAACGTTTTTAAATCGGGCTATTTATGTCGATATTTGGTTTCTGTGTCAGTGTACTGAAGTGGGTTTTGATCTCTGAGTCCAAAATATTTCCTCCAGCTCTAAGTTTTTGAGATATGGACGACTGAAGTTTTCTTTAAGCGATTTTTCTATTTATTTTTTATTAATTGCTCTTTATGACTTCCATAGGCCGAAACCTTTGTCTATTTTCTTTTGTTTTTTAAAATTCGGTCGGTATTAAGTGCATCATGGTTTTTAAGATTTTTTCAAATTTTGACGATTTTTTAAATTTCGTCCAAATTTTTTCAAGACTTTTTTTAAAGAGTCTTCCATTTTTTTAAAATTGCCATTTTTTTTTAATTTAAACATTTTTTAATTTTGCCAATTTTTTTTTAAATTTTGGCGATTTTAAAATTTCCAATTTAAATTTGTTTGATTTTCAAATTTTAGCATTTTGGAATTTAAGCAGTTTTTGCAATTTTAACGATATTTCTTTTTTATTAAATTGTTTAATATTAGCTTAACGAGAGCATTTACGTTTGATTGATTTCTAGTGGAATTTTTCAATCTTGGAAATTTTCCACCATTCTAGCGATTTTCACTTTTGGCGATTTTTTTATTTATTTATTTTTGTTTTATTATAGAGGTTTTTATCTGTTTTGATGATTTTTTTTCCAATTTTGGTGATGTTTTTGAATTCTTGCCTTTTTTATTTCTAGCGATTTTTTTAATTTTGGTCATTTTTTAATTTTGGTCATTTTTTAATTTTGGTGATTTTTTAATATTGACGATTTTTTTCTTTTTCATATTAGCGATCTTTTTCAATATTTTTTTTTGAATAACCATTATATGTACCTATTATTATTGTTAAATATTTGCTAAACAGAATAATAAACTGATGATTTGAGAAGGCTAGACTTTTATTTGTATTAAAAAAAATCGGAAAAAAATTTTTTTAAGTCTACTAATTACACTATGCGACAGTCAAAATCGGGATGGGATGAAACCAACGGGAAATGTTATATCGGTCAAAACCAAGTTATACGTGTCCCGGCGTTTCGCTGGGTCACCCCTAGGAATCGAGATATATCTTTTTTTGACATAACTCGAGAACCACTAGTCCGATTTTGCTCAAACAATTTTAAAAAAATTAAAAATTACAATTCCTTTAATCTGTTCATATAACGTTTTTCTATATACTCAACAGTTTTGCCGGTAAAAATAAATGTTTTTTACCGCTACCATAAAAATCAATAACCTTTTGTTTATTACTTTTTTTTTAATATTTTAGGCAAAAAATATTTTTTTCTTCATACATTTATTTTTACCGGCAAAACTATTGAGTATATAGAAAAACGTTATATGAACAGATTAAAGGAATTGTAATTTTTAATTTTTTTTTAAATTGTTTGAGCAAAATCGGGCTAGTGGTTCTCGAGTTATGTCAAAAAAAAGACCACCAAAGGTCAAATCGATATATCTCGATTCCTAGCGGTGACCCAGCGAAACGCCGGGACACGTATAACTTCTTTTTTACCGATATAACTTTCCCCAGTAGTTTGAACCCTTCCCGATCACTGACCCCTACCATTTGTCTCACAGTGTTATTTATCAATTTTTTTTTATCTATTTCTTCAGATTAAGTTGTAATTTTCTATTAACTAAAATTTAGCTAAAATAGAACTAAAATTCTATATATTTAACAGTTTTATTTTCACTTTTCCTATCTTACTAACATTTAGCAAAAAGAATCGTCTATTTTCAGCAGCTTTTTTAAAAGGTAATTTTTAACTAATTTTTAGTAGTTTTAACTAAAATTGTAACAGACTTTTTTAATTTAGTAGGTTTGAGGTTAAGAAGAAGAATAAACATTTTCCCCAAAAGTTATGAACACATTAAATTTGCAAATCAGACTAAGTAGATCCAGTTTCTGGCTTTTTCTATGGACAGGCTTCATCAGTGATTTTCTATTAAATTGTATTATTGTTTATATTTTCATTGTCCGATTGTCTCTATATGAATACTTTCAGAAGTGATCAATTTTATGTTAGTGTATGTGACTTATTTTTAATTCAATTTCACAAGGCCGTAATTCCCCTGCATACGACCCTGGCTTTTCTTAATATTGAATACTAGCGGGCGCAGCCCGCTACGTTGTTAGCGTGCCTTAAAGGTTAAGGCACGCCCCCCCACAATTTTTATTAAATTCTTTTTTTATTTAAAGTTTTTTTATTTAAAGCCTTCACCCAGCCACCACAAATAAATAATTCTGCACAACAATGGGTTTAAAATAAATAAATATTTGATCACTTTTTCTCATGAAAGTGGATTGTTAGTAATGAATCCATAATAAATTGCAATATACGTGTGTATGTTAAGATAATTTGGTAAAGTGCGAACTTAGGTAGATAGACCCGTAAGTAGTTTTGTTCATTTGTGTTTTGAATGAAAATAAATAACGTAAAGCAGGGTTGGAAAGCATTTTATAATATTAAAAGTAGCGGGCAAAGCTACGTTGTTAGCGTGTCTTAAAGTTTTTTTTTTAATTCCAGTTTATGTAAAGGTAGACCTGGCAATTCAAGTAAATTCACAAATTCAGTTGGAAAATTTACTGCGGCGGTTTCTTCCACCGGTGCTTCGTTACATGAAGTTTAAATATCGGAATATATAAGTTCCATTCCTTTTCTAAGGTTTTTTCTCTTTCAGAAAATTTGTTTAACTTTTTGGGGAGTATGTTTCAATGCTACATAAGTTTCATATTCCGTTGATAGTGTTTGAACAGGTAATTCCCTCTTCCAATCCATTTGCATTGTCTATAATTTCAATTCCGCTCGTTCAACGTTTATATCCATTTCATTCCACTTGTGTAGTGTTTCAATCCCACTCGTTTTCTATTTAGTTTCTTGATTTTAGTGTTTCATATACACTTGTTCTTTAAGTTTTAGGTTTCTAGCTAAAGACGTAGACGTTAAGAGGGGGGGGGCAATTTTCCCCTTTTGAACCACCATTTTTACCACGTTCCTGTCCAAAGTCCTAGAAATGCCTTGTCGATAAGTTAGCCCATACTCCAAGGAAAACATATTATATATTACAGGTTTCTAGCCGAAGGGTTCGGTTAGGCCATCAAGGGGGAGAATTATTCCGTTTTTACCCCTCCCGGTAGGAATTTCCAAAAATTCCGTCTTAGAGGACGTCTGCGTTGGAGGAGGAACCTACTACATACATAATTTTAGGTCTCTATATCCAGCAGTTTGGCCAGGCCGTCAAGGGGGAAGTTTTTTCCCTTTTTACCCCTCCCGGTATGAATTTCCAAAAATACCATCTTAGGGGACGTCAACGTTGGAGAAGGAACCCAATTTAAGATCCCTTGTTCCAGCAGTTTGGCCAGGCCGTTAAGGGGGAGACTTTTCCTGTTTTTGACCCTACCTGTAGAAATTTCCAAAAATCTCATCTTAGCGGATGTCTACAATAGAGGAGGAACTTTAATACCAAATTTCAACTTCCTACCTCCAGCGGTTTGGACAGGCCTTTAAGCGGCACTTTTCGCTTCATTAATCCCCATTTTTGCAATGTCCCTGTCCAAAAAGCACCTCCTCGGTAAGTGAGCACATACTCCAAGTAACATATGTTTTACATTTCAGGTTTCTAGTCAACTTTTACTATTTGTGCCCCTCTCGGTAGGAATTTCCGAAAATCCATCGACAGGGAATTCCAGCTTCCTAGTTCCAGCAGTTTGAGTAGGCTGAGAGGAACTTAAGTACCGAATTTCAGCTTCCTAGTTCCAGCAGTTTGGACAGGTCGTTAAGGGGCAACTTTCCCTTTTTGAGCCCCCATTTTATAACGACCCTGTCCAAAATTCAAAAAAGTATCTTTCTAATAAGTTAGCCCTCCCTCCAGGGACCCACATTTTAAGCTTCAGGTTTCTAGCCGAAGGGGTTTTTACCGGCCCCCAAGGTGAGGCTTTTTTTTTTTTTTGCCCCTCCCTATAGGAATTTACAAAAATTCCATCTTCGCGGCTATCTGCGATGGATGAGGAACATTCATACCAAATTTCAACTGCATTGCCTAAGCGGTTTGGGCAGGCCGTTAGTGGGGACATTTTTCCCTTTCAACCACCATTTTTACTATGTTCCTGTTCCAAAATAGAAAAATTACGTTGCCGGTGAATTAGTCCTACTCCAAGGAATACATATTTAAAATTTTAGTTTGGCCAAAAGGGATTGGGCAAGCCGGCAGGAGGAGACTTTTACCTTATTTCCCCTCCCGATAGGAATTTCAAAAATTCCGTCTAAGCGGACGCCTACACAGAAGCAGGAACTCACATACCGAGTTTCCTTTTGGGATATCCTGTAGGGAATTCCAAAAATACAAACTTAGTCGATGTCTACTACAGTGGAGGAACCTTTATACCAAATTTCAACTTCTTACCTCCAGTGGTTTGGGCAGGCACTTTTCCAATTTGTGAGACTGTTTATGGGGAGACTTTTCCCCTTTTTGCCCGTTCCGGTAGGAATTTCCAAAAATCCCGTCTTAGCGCACGTCTATGCCGAATATCAAGAAACCTTGTTTTAGTGGAGATATCCGTGGGGGGAGGAAAAAAAGTAGTTTTTTTGAAATTATATATTATTTTAAATGGTACTTTTTGGAAAAACGAAATTTTTTGGAAAAAGATACTTTGTTTTTACAAAGTACTTTATTTGTACTTTTTTTGCAAAAGGTATTTTTTTTTAAAAAGTTGTTTTTTTTTTTGGAAAAATGTATGTTTTTTGGAAAAAGGTACTTTTTTTGGAAAAGGTACTTCTTTTGGAAAAGGAAAATTTTTTTAGAAAAAGGTACTTTTTTTTGGGAAAAGGTACTTTTTTTTGGAAAAGGTACTTTTTTTTTTTGAAAAAATGTATATTTTTTGGGAAAAGGAAAATTTTTTTAGAAAAAGGTACTTTTTTTGGGAAAAGGTACTCGTTTTTGGAAAAGGTACTTTTTTTGAATAAGTTATTTTTTTGGAAAAATGTATGTTTTTTGGGAAAAGGTACTTTTTTTTTGGAAAAGGTACATTTTTTTAGAAAAAGGTACATTTTTTGGAAAAAGGTACTTTTTTTAAAAAAGGTACTTTTTTTTGGAAAAAGGTACTTTTTTTGGAAAAAGGAATTTTTTTTGGTAAAAGGTCCTTTTTTTGGAAAAAGGTACTTTTTTTGGAAAAAGGTACTTTTTTAGGGAAAAGGTACTTTTTTTTGGAAAAAGGTACTTTTTTTGGAAAAAGGTACTTCTTTTGAAAAAAGGTACTTTTTTTGGAAAAAGGTACTTTTTTTGGAAAAAGGTACTTTTTTTGGAAAAAGGTACTTTTTTTGGAAAAAGGTACTTTTTTTGGAAAAAGGTACTTTTTTTGGAAAAAGGTACTTTTTTTGGAAAAAGGTACTTTTTTTTGGAAAAGGGTACTTTTTTTGGAAAAAGGTACTTTTTTTGGAAAAAGGTACTTTTTTGGAAAAAGGTACTTTTTTTTGGAAAAAGGTACTTTTTTTGGAAAAAGGTACTTTTTTTGGAAAAAGGTACTTTTTTTGGAAAAAGGTACTTTTTTTTGGAAAAAGGTACTTTTTTTTGGAAAAAGGTACTTTTTTTGGAAAAAGGTACTTTTTTTGGAAAAAGGTACTTTTTTTGGAAAAAGGTACTTTTTTTGGAAAAAGGTACTTTTTTTGGAAAAAGGTACTTTTTTTGGAAAAAGGTACTTTTTTTGGAAAAAGGTACTTTTTTTGGAAAAAGGTACTTTTTTTGGAAAAAGGTACTTTTTTTGGAAAAAGGTACTTTTTTTGGAAAAAGGT
Source organism: Leucophora obtusa (assembly GCA_949987735.1). Lineage (NCBI taxonomy): Eukaryota > Metazoa > Arthropoda > Insecta > Diptera > Anthomyiidae > Leucophora > Leucophora obtusa. The sequence goes on along the minus strand of OX465295.1, from coordinate 347,383,935 downwards.
ACTTTTTTTGGAAAAAGGTACTTTTTTTGGGAAAAGGTACTTTTTTTGGAAAAAGGTACTTTTTTTGGAAAAAGGTACTTTTTTTGGGAAAAGGTACTTTTTTTGGGAAAAGGTACTTTTTTTGGGAAAAGGTACTTTTTTGGAAAAAGGTACCTTTTTTGTCCCCTTTTTGCCCCTCCCGATAAGAATTTCCAAAAATGCCGTCTCAACGGACGTCTACACCGGTCGAGGAACCTACATACCAAATTTCAACTTCATAGCTCCAGCAGTTTGAGCAGGCCGTCAAGGGGGAGACTTTTTCCCCTTTTTGCCCGTCCCTGTAAAAATTTCCAAAAATCCCGTCTTGGTGGATGTCTACGATAGTGGAGGAACCTTTATACCAAATTTCAACTTCCTACCTCCAGCGGTTTGGGCAGGCCGTCAAGGGGGGCCTTTTTCCCCCCATTTTTACAACGTCCCTGTCCAAAATTCTAGAAAGTACTTTCCAGAAAAGTTAGCCCCTACTCCAAGGAACACATATCTTAAATTTCAGCTTTCTAGCCAAAGGGGTTTTGGCAGGCCGTCAAGGGGGACACTTTCCCCCTTTTTGCCCGTTCCGGTAGGAATTTCCAAAAATCCCGTCTTAGTGGACGTCTACCCCGAAAGAGGAACCTACATAACAAATTTCAACTTCCTAGCTTCAGCGGTTTGGGCTGGGCGATGTTGAGTGAGTCAGTCAGTCAGTCAGTCACGTTATTCTTTTATATATAGAGATTGTAAAATGCAAGATGCGTGTGGTAAATCAATGTCTTTATTGAACTTTTTTTTTGCTGTTTGGAGACCTCAACAAAATAATGTTTTATTTATGATCTGATCGTATTGTTTTTCGTGTTTTTTTAAAATTTTAAAAAGCTTTAACAGAAATTGTTAAAATTTTAAAAAGCTTTAACAGATACCAGTACAAGAACCTGAACAAAATTTTAAACATAATCTCGTTTCCTTAACAAAAGAACTTTTAACTAAAAAAAATGCAACCACTGGAGCATATTAAATTAGTTTAATTTAATTGTGAGTAAAGCGTTTTTTTTTCATTTTGGTACTTAAAATATGAAAATTTTTTTTTTTCTGAAAACCAGCTTGGCACGAGTTGCCAATTTTAAAAATGTTTTAACAAAGAAACATAAAGGAGATGACTCATAAAAAAAATGAGAAATATGGTTAAAACGGCAGATGTTTGGGATAAGGCCTGAAATTAAGTACTTTTTTTCTTTTAAGAAAAAACATAAAAACACAAAGATAAGAAAAAAAAACTAAAAACCAGCTGGTTATTTGATGGATATTTAACGTAAAAAAGAAAAAACTAAAAAAAATTAATTAAAGTTCAAAAGATATTGTTTAAACATACTTTTTTCATATTTTTTTTATCATGAAATGTTAAAACTAAAATTTACAATGTATATTGGATAACCACAGCTATATCTACACACTTTGTTTAAGCAAAAAAACTAAACAAAATAAAAAAAAAATACTGGCTTGAAGAAATAAATCACACCTTAAACAACATTTGAAATTTACGTTTTAAAGAATTACCCATTTTTTGTTTTCTAAAACTATACGTGATTTGTTTGTCTTAACACATAAATACATGACAGCCATGATTTTTGTTTCAAGCAATTTTATGGTCTTTTGTGTATGTTCCACAATTGAAGCTTTCTATCTTTCTTTTTATATAGATTTTCTGTGTTTTTTTTCTTTGTTTTTTTTAACTCCAATCTAATTGAGAAATTTTCTGTGACTAATATTTCTTGGGTGCAATATATTATTAAATTTTGTTCTACTATATCAATGCGTTGTTTTTATTACTTTTTTAATAAATTTCCATTGCAGCCTCTAGGCTACAATTGCTATAGAAAAATTGCAAGAAGAATAACATTCTCTATACAACTTCAGAAAGTTAAGCAAATAATGTACCATAAACATAAACAATGAGGTTTTTATGTTATCCTCAATATATTCAACTGTAAAGTGTACAAAATTGCGCTCATTGGAAAATGTAGGTGGTCTTGTTGTGTTGAGTTCGCTGCATGTTTGCATGTGCATTTTGGCTTCTTTTACATGGGTTTAGATTTAATACTGACCCATATTTATTTTTATACTTAATTTTAATTGAAAAATAAAATGGGTTATGGAAAAAAGCAACAAAATTTATGCAAAAATTAAGATAATTATAAAATGAAATGAAAACAAAAGACTTAACACACAAACTTGTTTTAGGCAATTTAATGTGTTTGGGAGAAACAACATTTTGTTTTTATTAAATTTCATTTTATGGTTTTTAGTTTTTGTTTTCATGTGTTAAATAATATAATCTAAAAAATTTGTTTAAATAAAATTTTATTTTATCAATAATTTTCAGCACTAAGATCGTGTTTTTCATATACTCACAATATTTTATCATTAAAAACAACCTAAAATATATATTAAATTAATTGAAAACACAATTAAAAATAGGACTACTGATTTTTCATTATATTCAAACCACTTTGCTATTTATTTTCAAACATTGTTTAAATAATCCATAAAAGAAAAAAAAAAAATCTGTTAAAACAATCTTCAATTTTTAACTGACAAAATATTAGAAAAAACGATTTTGTGGAAGCTTTTTTTTTGAATTTTCAAAACACTACACACACAACACAAACGTTCATTTTTTTTATTGGCTATGCTTGTGTGTATGTGTAAAGAATTTCTTGTAATTTGAATTGAAATAATTTTGTATATAAAAAAACTATTTTAACAAAAAAAGAAAACCGAAAATATTTGAATTTTTCGTTTTAAAACAGAAAACAGCGAAATTAAATACTTAAATTATTTTTTCTAAAAATAAAAAAAAATAAAAATAGAACTTCTGAAAGTATTCATGTAGAGACAATCTGACAATGAAAATATAAACGATAATACAATTTAATGGAAAATCACTGATGAAGCCTGTCCATAAAAAAGGCAGAAACTGGATCTAGTCTGATTTGAAAATTTAATGTGTTTATAACTTTTGAAAAAAAAATAGAACATTTGACTGAAAATATCAACTCCTATAGACGATACGTATTTTTTTATAGTTCGTTTTTTATGGACTGATACAAAAAGTTAAACAATATGTTTCTATGTATTTTAAAAACTCGTATTCTACTCGTAAACGGTATAAACCTGGTATATTTATTTTGGTTTAAAAAATATGGTTTGTATTTATACAACGTTTACAAGGAATTTACGAGTTTCTGCACTCAAAAAAAAAAGTCAGTAAAGTCAGCAAAAATTGTTGCTGTGTCAGCAAATTTTTAGTCAGGAGCGTGCTTGCAAAAAAGTTGGTAATTTCAGCAAAAGATTTGCTGAAAATCGGCGAGCTGATTTTTACCAAAAAAATAGTAATCTTCAGCAAAAGTTTTGCTAACACTTAGTCGACTGCAAATGAAAAAAATCCTTGCTAAAATCACTAAACTTTTTGCTGAATATTAGTAGACTGAAAAAAACTCAAAAAACTTGTAGCGAAATTTTACTTTAGTTAATTTGTTTGCTGAAAATTTAAATATAGAATATGTGTGGAGTTGTTTTCCTTTTTTTGTCATTTCCGTTTCCAGACAAGCTGCGACATCTACATCTAGTCTATCTGGTTGTCGTCCACGCTATGAATGCTGTTATCAGCACAATTTTTGTAGCAAAATAAATTAGTAAAACATTAGTTCAAAATTAGTTGAGTGCTAAAAAAATATAACTGAAATTTTTGCTGAAAACAGAATTTCAACAAAAAAATTGCTGAAAACTAGTACACTTGATATACAAGACGTTTTACTAATTTTTCTACTAACTTATTTTTTTGAGTGTATGAAAACCCCTATTAATTTACAAGCAATTTAATAAATTTGTTTCCATGAATAGAGCTTATTTTCTAATTATAAAAAAATCAATTGATAGATTTTATGATTTTTCTCAAATCTCTTTCCACATGTTTTTATAATTACAAACAAGCAACAAGTGTTGGTATTTATTATAATTTGTTTTATCGAATTTGATGTTTGCATGTCAAAATTATCCAAACATTAATGTTACATGCAAATAGTTTTACACCCAAATTTTTGTATCGGAATGTGCTGTTCACAAAAAAAAAATATATTCTTCCCACACAAATTTTCCATTGCTTTTAGAATTTTTCTTAATGTAGTGTTTTTGAACTTTAAAACATAAACTTAACATTCAGTCATTGTTGCCGCTTAGACGGCCAATAAAACTGCGTATGAATGATTCTTTTTTTTTTTTGTTAAACGAATTTTTAATTATTTTTGTTACATATTAAAAAATCACTTCCCTATTTTTTGGCATAAAATCATTAATCAATTTCAATGTTTTTAGACCTTTAAACTATAGCAGCATAAAAATTCAATTAATTTAATACATACGAAAAAAACAAGTAAAAAATAATAATCAGTCAGGGTCGACTACAAGATATCCTATAGTAGTTTTAGACCGATTGGACAAAATAGTCAAAATAGACTTTTTTATAACCAATTATTAAAAAAAATTTGCAAAATAATTTTTTTTTTATTTGAGGTTTATTAATGATAAAATCTGTTGTGTATTCAAAATTAAACCGATTTAAATTCAAGTCAGTAGGGCTTGTCCTTGGGCTAATATGAGTACTAGTACCAAATTTCATTAAAATGTACTTTTATTTGCGATATGCAAAACAAGCATAAATTTTCATTTCGGGAATATATTTGTAGGGCCTCTATATCTGAACATAGACCAATTCCAATCAAAATTAATAGATCATGGGCTAAAAAGAGCTAAAATTATCTTTGTGTTGGCAACTTTTAGAGTACTAACAAGAAGACATATACACAAGGGTGGACCTTAATTTTTAACTTGGCATTTAAAGCCGTCCCACAATGCTTCGTCCCATGGACAAAAATAAAAAAAATGTTTCTCTCAAATTAAGATTAAAGACACATTTTTTGAAAGATAATAAAGTTACTCAAATAAATGTGAAAAAAAATATTTGCTTTTGCCGCCACGAGAGAACGCTAAACTCAGAGAATTTTATACAAAAATGACTGAACAGAAAAATGGTTTTTAATTGTTTCACGAAAATAATTCTCAAAAATACATTTTTTTAAAAACTGGTTCGAATTTTTTTTAATTATATATTTGTAGTTAAATTAAAACATAGATTTTAGTATATCTTTGCAAAATAATTATTTTTTTATTTCTCCCAAAAAGACTTTTTTTTTTTGAAAATCCAAAATTTACTTAAGTTTGATGGTGTATAAAAAAAAATTATATAAAATTAGATATTTTTTCCCCTTTTTTTATAAGTTTATACTGTTATATAATAGATCATTAAAAAATTAGTTACTGTTTTTTATCACAAATTTAAAAAATGTGTTTTTTGAAATTCCTAAATTCATGATTTTTACTAAAATTTTACGCATTTAAGAGTGTTTAGTATTCACCACATGTGAACCTTTCATTTTAGGTATAGGATGTTTTGAGCGGACTTATGTAAAACACTACGGGGAAACTTTTTTTAGAACACTCTAACCCACTAACTCTTCAATGAAAGGGATTTTTTTGCCCCTTTTTAAAAAGCGACAAAAAAGACCCGTCAGTTGAAGAGTTAGAGGGTTAAGATGTTCCACAAGAATGTTCCTCGTAGTGTTTTACATAAGTTCGCTGAACACATCCTATACCTAAAATGGAATATTCCCATGGTTTCTCCCTAAAATCTAGGTTTGTAGGACATTTGAGCGTCAATTCTGAATAAGCACGAAATTAACCCTTAAACACATTTTAAGTTTTTACTTATTACTGGCACTTAAGCTAAATTTTCAATGCTGATGTCTTCAAAGACTTATAGTAGAATTTCATGACAAATATTTTTGCGGAACATTTTAATCCTCTAACAATTCAACTTACTGGTCGTTTTTGTCCGTTTTTAAAAGGGGGCCAAAAAAGTCCCTTTAATTGAAGACTTAGAAGGTTAAAATGTTCCACAAAAATATTCCTCGTAGTGTTTTACATAAGTTCGCTGAACATACCCTATACCTAAAATGAAGGATTCACATGGTTTCCTATTTTAATCCTATTTAATTTTTTTTGTTTTAGAAAACTCATTTTAGGCGTTTAAAACGCATTTTTTATGAGAGGCATTTTTTATGAATCGATTTTACCCAGATTTAGCACAAAAATGGCTTGACTTTATATCAGTTCACTTGCTAAATTTCATGGCAATCGGATAATTTTTGCAGGTTTTATAAAGATTAATTATTATTAAGATAAAGGATATATGGCAGGACTAAGAGTCCTTGCTTCGATTTTGATAAAAATTGACACAAACGTTTCCAGTTTTATGTGTATCTCAATGGATACTTTTTGTAATTTTACGTCCATTTATGTAGCTAATTTTTAAATTTCAGGACCTATGGGAAGTGGGCCTGTCCTTGGCCCGATATATCCAAAAATTAAAATTTTTCTTAACTAGGGGGTTCTATTTCAGTGTACCAAATTTCAAAACTCTCTCTTAACTCCTTCTATTTTTGTCCAATCGTTATATGGGATCAAAGCACTGTGCGCCGGTTCTATCCCAGTTCGCGACATAAAAATTTAAAATTTTTAAATAAATTTTGTAGAACGTGTTATTCTATTTATAGAATTTATAATCCATAAACACTAAAGCAATCTATTAATACAACAAAAATTCAAAAATTGTAAATAAATTTCGGTAATTAAATACAAAGGTTTTAAAAATAAATAAAAGTAATTGTACCTGGTCAAAAGTTCGGTTGGCGAAAAATTCAGTTGGAACTACGAATCTGTGTATAGATAGTTTTTTTTTAGCCAAACATTCATTGTTTTAGAATTGCATTTAAGCGAAAAATTTCATTCTTATTTTACTAATCTAAATCGGGAGTCATTTAAACCGTGAATGTATTTAGGCGGGACGCATTTATACGAAATTATTCCCATACATTTTGTATAAAATGCATTTTTGCCAGCACTTTTTGCGCATTTAAACGAGAACTACTGTACTAATATTTAACAATTTTTTTCTGCTAATTTCAGCAGAGTTAATTACACTCATAGAAATAAATCTTTAAAAATAGCAGAAAAAGTTACTAAAAATTAGTTAAAATATTTGCTAAAAAATTGTAAACTGCTGTTTTCAAAAGGCTCGATTTTTATTTGAATTAAAAAAAAAAATCGAAAAAAAAACTTCGAAAATTTTAAACTTTTAGGTGAGTTTTTAGGCTACTAATTATTTAGCAAAATTTTTAGCTGATTTTAGCAGGTTAATTTGCTATTCTCCATTTACAAAAATTTAGCTCAGATATAACCAAAATTCTGTATATTTAACAGTTCTATTTTTGCTGTTCCTATGATACTAATATATAGAGAAAATAATCTGCTAATTTAGCAGTTTTTTCTGCAGCATCATTTTTAACTAATTGATTGAAAAAATTTCAATTAGCCACACTCAGCGCTATGCCGACCGTGGTGTAACTTGTTAAGAGGTGATGCTACGAGTCATAGCCTGTGCAGAGGGCTGCCGGTTCAATCCCCGGTCATGGCAATACACAAAAAGTTTTTCATATAGAGACAAATTAACAATTAAAAGTTACTTTGATCAGTTGACACATAAACTAACCACTGACGAGTCTTTGGGTGAGACGAAACTGCGGCAGTCTGGTGATTCCCTTGTGTCTGTTAATTTTTTCAATAAAAATGTTTTCCTCTTCCTATAAATCAACTCTAGAAAAAAAAAAAATATTTTGTGAAATTTTCTTTTTTCAACTTTTGAGTGACAAAAAAGAGTTTCCTTTGCACTCGTTCAGAAAGTACTGTTAAATATGTTGCAGTGTTTCGTGTTTCTGTTAAAGAAGAAGTACATCTAGATCTTTAATTGTAATGCTTTTTCTACTGCTTTTGCATAGAATAACTCATTAATTGACCACCCTCCCTGAAAATATGCCACTGTGCGGCCTTTGAGGAAATATGTGTACGATATTGTAGGGCATAACAAAATATTAAATCTCCCGCAATGCGCTTTTGGGAAAACTCAAACTGTGAAGGTGAAAGGTGAAACCTTAAATGTTAAAAATAAAAACAAAAAAACTTGTAAATAAAAATCATCATCAGAAATATAATTAAAATTAAAACGAACAAAACATCCAAAATAAGTAAAACCCAAAGTAGTAACAATCACTGAATATTAAGTTTAAGTTTAAAAGTTCAAAAACCCTTCATTAAGAAAAATTCTAAAACCCAATGGAAAATTTGTGTGGGAAAAATATTTCCCTTTTGAAAAACACATTCCAATACAAAAACTCAGGTGTAAAATATTGTATTTAACATTAATGTTTTTATAATTTTGACATGCAAACATCAAAACGACAAAACAAATTAAAATACAAACACTTGTTGCTTGTTTGTAACCATAAAGAAACGGCATACAGATTTGAAAAAAAATGTTTTTGACAGTTGGAGTGTTTTTAAGTTTTTGACTACATGCCAATTATTGTGGTAAAATTTTTGTCTATGTTCGTTCATTGAAGAAAACGCATTATTTTAAAAATGATATTTTCTACAACTGGAGCGTGTTTTATCTGTTATCTTTATAAAAAATTTATTTGGTTACAAAATTTTATTGTTTAATTTCAAATAGTTTTTATTCATGTTTAATTTCCCAGCAAAAAAAAATTGCAAGTAGTGCTTTGGAAACTACTTCTTTTAATGCTTCAAAAGTATCCATTAGTGTATTTTTACTGCTTTTTTAGAAGTTATTCTGAACAACTTGAAAAAATCACTTCTTTAATTGCTTGCCAAGTATCCGTTATTACATTTTTACAGCTTTTTTAGAATTACTTCAAAAAATCACTTCTTACATTGCTTCCCAAGTATCCGTTATTTAATTTTTACAGCTTTTTTAGAATGACTTCTGAACCACATCCAAAAAATCACTTAAGTATTGCTTCTAAAGAGTAATTGCTCTAAAAGTGATCGCTAAAAGTGATTTTGGTATCATTTGGCATTTTCAAACAGAGGGTCCCGGGTTCGATTCCCGGCCGGATCAATATTTTTTTATTTTTTTTTATTCTATTAATTTTTTTTTTAATATTTATAATTTGTTTAAATTCAATATTTTTTTAATTTTTAAAAATATGTATATATATATAAAAATGGTGAGAAATTGATTTTTATGTACCTGTAAAAATAGTACTGAAACCAATATTGAATTGGAGTGCACCTTTTGCACTTGTTTAATAAGTACTTTTATTGAAGAGAATAAGGAACAATATCTCGCATTAAGAAAGTGATGTTTTTATGCCAGCCATCTTTCATATCAAAGAATAGCTCAGCGGTAGAGCTCAGCGACTAGCAATCGTGAGGTCGCAAGTTCGATACCCGGTGGCGGCAATAAAAAAACTTTTGTAAAATAAAAAAATATATAATTTTTTTTCGTGAAGAATTTTTTTTAACTTTTAATTGGTGAAAAAGAGCTTCCTTTGCACTCGTTCAAAAAGTACTGAAAAAATGTTAAAGTCGGAGTACTCCTCTCCCATGACAACTCAATGTTAAAATCATTAGTGTTTATGTTAAAAAAGAAGTACATCTAGGTCATCAATTGTAGTGCTTTTTCTACTGCTTCGGCATCTCTTTTTTCGTTGGGTTATTTATTTTTATTTTCAATTTCGCTTTATTACAATTATTTTGAATTGTGGCCACTAACCTCGCCTTAAGTGACTTTTAACTCAACATAAATTGTATTGAATTATATTATTGATATAAATATCTTTAAAATTTATCACGATTTTTTCACAAAAAAAAAAAAAAAATACATTCAATTGTACAGTAGCTGGCAACGGTAGCTTTAATTAACTGCAAATACGATCTGAAACTGACGTTTGGATGAAATATATTTTATTATGCAGTGTAATGAACTCAGATTTAAAATAATTGATAAACAATTAAAATTTAGGGTTCAGTTTATACATTCCTATTACGAGCACATTACCTTCAATACCAACAACCACCAATTTATCTAAGATTTAGTTATTTGCATAAAATATCGGGAGCAAATATCTAGTATCAGTTGTGTTTCAATCAAATCTATCACTCTTTCCAAATTATTAGTTTTTCCAATCAATCAAAATTTTTTTTGTCAACTTCAGTGCCATTAATCATAAATTTTCATTATTTTGGTAATTATAATAATGTATTGAGACTAGGAACAGAAATATCATAATAAAATTGTGGAATATATCATATTTTTTCGTTTCATACATACTTATTCTTATTTAAATTCAAAGTTACACAACAACTCAATATAATAAGTATCTGTGACGAAGAGGGTATAGACACAGCCTGATAGCCTTAGCCATCTGAGTTCAAATCTCAGCCAAGGCATTATATATTTTTTTTTAAATAATTTTTTTATTGAATCAAATTAAAAGACACAATTGATTTTCTGTTGTTGATATAATTTTATACATAAAAGCCAAAGTTGGTTACCGAAACGGATATCGGTAAGGGTAAAGGTAACGGTATTTAAGACTGTTTCGGTGACTGTATATCATTATCGAAACAGCAATACTGGTACGTACCGGTATTAAAAATTACATTAAAAGCATATAAAAACAATGCATATTTTTAATTTTAAGTGTTAAAAATATAGATTACGAGCAGAGCTTTGAAGAATTAATTCCTTAATTCAATTTTTCAATTCTGAATTAAAAATTCGATGAATTAATTCACCAAGCTCCATATATTGAATGGAATTAATTTATATTTGTTTTCGTTCGATTTATTTTGTTACGAATTAATTCAAATGCTATAGTTCTTTTTATTAAATCAAATGAATTAATTCACTGGTGAACGCGTTCAATATTATAAATCGAACGCGTTCACCAGTGAATTAATTCATTTGATTTAATAAAGAGAACTATTGCAATGGAATTAATTCTTTGAATTTATTGATTGATGAACGCGTTCAGTTGAACGAATTCAGTGAATTACTTAAGAAAAGGAATTCATTCAATTCTAAAGAAAATTGAATTCGATTGGTAGTGAATTCATTCAAAAAAAGAATTAATTCTTCAAAGCTCTGATTATGAGCTATAAATTCAATGCTGGTACTTTTGATAAGTAAATTTATGATCTATATATTTTTTTGTAGGAAAAACTAATGATTATAAAATCAAAAAGTTAAAAAATTGACATTTTTTATAAATTCATAAATACCGGTAAAATCCCGGTAACTACCTATAAAAATAACGGTATCGGTAAAGATAAAGTTATTTGCAATTTTTTAGTATTTCTTAGTATTTGTAACGGTAACATAATTCAATTTGAAACGGTATTTTAGCGATAACGGTATTATAACGATAACGGTAACCAACCTTGATAAAAAAAATACTCAAACTAAAATAAATTCAAATTTGAAATTTGATCAAAAAAAATTTAAATCGAGATTAGCCTAAAGGAAAAGCAATAGGTTGCCAAGCGGAAGGTCGCCGCACAGTGCTTTGATCTAATATAACGATTGGACAAAAATAAAAGGAGTGGAGTCAGAGTTTTGAAATTTGGTGCACTGGCATACCTGCATTTTAGGTAGAGGGTATGTTCAGCGAACTTATGTAAAACACTACGAGGAATATTTTTGTGAAATATTTTAACCTTCTAACTCTTTAATTAAGGGACTTTTTTGGCCCCTTTTTAAAACGGACAAAAAAGACCCGTAAGTTGAAGAGTTAGAGGGTTAATATGTTCCGCAAAAATATTTGTAATGAAATTCTACCATAAGTCTTGGAAGACATCAGCATTGAAAATTTAACTTCAGTGCCAGTAATAAGTAAAAACTTAAAATGTATTTAAGGGTTAATTTCGTATTTATTCACAATTGGCTCTCAAATGTCCCACAAACCTGGATTTTAGGGAGAAACCATGGGAATCTTCCATTTTAGGTACAGGATGTGTTCAGTGAACTTATGTAAAACACTACGAGGAACATTTTTATGGAACATTTTAACCCTCTAAGTCTTCAAGTTACGGGTCTTTTTTGGCCCTTTTTAAAAAGGGGCCAAAAAATTCCCTTTCATTGAAGAGTTAGAGGGTTAGAATGTTCTACAAAAATGTTCCTCGTAGTGTTTTTAGCGGTGATGCTTTAGTGAATTTGCTCTCAAAGTTCAAAGATAGATTTTTTCTTTATTAGCTGGTAATTTAATTAAGAAATGTAGCTTGTATTACGTGAATGAGATATAAAAAAAGAGTCTTTAAAAAAATATATTTATTTGGATTTCTATAAAAAAAAATTGGTAGATATTTTTTTTAAATATAATAGCTAAAGGTATATTCCTAACAAAAAAAATAATAATGTGAAAATCAATTAACATAATTTTTTTTTTTAATATATTATCAAACTTTTGTAATTTTTAGGATTTTAACCAAAAATTAGGTATATTTAAGGATTTATTAATCAAATAGATAATGTGTTTTTGCCAAAGTTTATACTTTTCTTTTTTTAAATAATATTATCTTAATTTTTTGAAAAGAAAATATAGTATTTTATTGAAATCTAAGAAAGTTGGAAACTTTTTCGTAACCCATAAAAGATAAAATTACAAAAATACATATTTTGACAATTGGAAAAAAAATTTTTTTTTGCATAGTTAAATTAAGAAATTGGCTCTTTTCTTTATTTTTTCTTATATAAAATTATAAGAGCATGACCAAAAATTTTAAAATCAATTAACATAATTTTTTTTTAAAGTTCCATTTAACTTTTGATATTTTTAGGCTCCCAGCAAAAATTTTGTAAAAATTCAAAGATTAATTTGATATGTTGATTGCAGATTTTTTACAATTTTATTATTTTTTATTGATTCGAATATATTCAAATATTTAAAAAAAAAAAAAAATTTAAAAATAGCTCTAAAAATTAATTTTTGCGAATTTGTTTTTGTAAGATCCAAAAAATTCATGTTTTTTCATTACATTCTATGCTAAAAATTTAGCGACTTTAGCGACCTTTAGACAGAATGAGTTATACCAGAAAGGATAATATTTGCAAGATTAAGTATTTTTAGTATACCCATATACAAAAAAAAAATATTTTCGTCGAAATCGGAGACACATTTTTTTTTTTATTTTTGATTTTTGTCTATGGGACAAAGCACTGTGCGCCGGTTCTATCCCAATTCGCGACATAAAAATTTTTAATTTTTAAATACATTTTGTGGAATAAATAGAATTTATTGCCCATAAACACTAAAACAATCTATTAATACAAACAAAAATTCAAAAATTGTAAATAAATTTCGGTAATTACAACGGTTCTAAAAAAAAAAAATAAAAGTAATTGTACCTGAAACTACAAAAGTTCGGTTGGCGATAAATTCAGTTGGAACTACGAATCTGTTTTGTGTGTGTAGATAGTTTTTTTAGCCAAAAATTCATTGTTTTAGAATTGCATTTAAGCGAAAAATTTCGTTCTTATTTTACTAATTTAAATCGAGAATCATTTAAGCCGTGAATGTATTTAAGCGGGACGCATTTATACGATATTATTCCCATACATTTTGTATAAAATGCATTTATGCCAGCACTTTTTGCGCATTTAAACGAGAACTACTGTACTAATATTTAATCAGTTTTGTTTTTGCTAATTTCAGCAGAGTTAATTACACTCATAGAAATAAATCTGTAAAAATAGCAGAAAAAGTTACTAAAAATTAGTTAAAATATTTGCTAAAAAATTGTAAACTGCTGTTTTCAAAAGGCTCGATTTTTATTTGCATTTTAAAAAAAAATCGAAAAAAATACTTCGAAACTTTTAAATTTTTAAGTGAGTTTTTAGGCTACTAATTATTTAGCAAAATTTTTAGCTGCTTTTAGCAGGTTAATTTGCTATTCTCCATTTACAAAAATTTAGCTCAGATATAACTAAAATTCTGTATATTTAACAATTCTATTTTTGCTCTTCCTATGTTACTAATATATAACAAAAATAATCTGCTAATTTAGCAGTTTTTTCTGCAACATCATTTTTAACTAATTTTTAGTAGTTTTAACTTAATTTTTTTGCGGACGTTTTTCTATTAGTATAGGATTAAGAATTAACATAAATATAGCGAACATTTAGCAAACTTAACAGGTATTTTCTTTATGTTTGCACCTTACTAATGTTTGGCAAACAAATTCTGCCGATTTTTTCACGTTTCCTTTTGAAATTACTTTTAGTAACTTAATCAAACATTTTTATATACTTCTTTTTCAACTTAAGAGATTATAAATATTATTTAAAAATACAAAAACTGTCAAAAACAATTAACAATCATAAATACACATTAGTGTAAATCTCAGAATTTTATTTAGGAATAATACACAAAACTTAAAATAAAATTCTGAGAAAAATAAATATATAAAATTGGCAAATAAATAACGACTCATAAAACAATGCACTAGGTATACAAATACTGCTCCCTAGTTAAGCGAATTTTGTGGGGTTAGAAAAAAATTTCGATGTTATAAAAATTTCACTGTTTATCTGTAGAGAGATAAAAGAAATTAAATTTTGAATGGTATTCACCAGGGCAGCGACTTTCATGTGCTTAAAAATCGAAAACATGCGCTTAAAGTATGAAGTAAAAATGCAAAATATGCAGCTAAAAACCCAAAAATATGCAATAATAATCCAAAAATAAATGCTTCAAACAAAAAATGTACTTTAAATTTATCGATTTTTAAAAATCATATTTATTACTCGAGAGCTTTTGGTTAAAAATTAAATCCAATATAAATGTCTAAGTAGTTAAGTGCTACGTTAAGGTTTGCAAATTGTTCTTTTTCTTTATTTTTCATTGAATCTTACTTTTAATATTTTTTTTAAATATGACAAATATACGCAATTTATTGAAAAATATGCAATAAAAATCATAAAATATGCAAAAAAAAAAATATGCCCTTAAATGCAAAATATCCAAAAATATGCATTTATAACAAAATATGCAACAAGAAATATAGGTAAATTTTGCAGTAAGAATTTGTTAGTTGTTTAAGTAGTATTTCAGCTTTGTTATTCCAAATGAAAATACCAATCATTTGTGGAAGAAGTGTAAAGTTAAACTACATTCGTAAGCCCTTAAAAAACGAACAATATAAAGTACTGAGAATTCGTAATATTCATTCTATTCAGTCATTTTGCTTAAAAAAAAAAAATAAAACAAAAAAATGTATGTACGTAATTTTTGTTAATTGTTTTGATTAATTTGTGGTTCATTTTATTAACAGTCGAAAACATAAGAAAATATTAGTTCAATTTAATTAAATGCCCACTAATCCTGTTTTCCAGTGAAATTTCATTAGTTTTTAAATACATTTGCAGCGGTCTAAAAAATATTTTAAGTGTAGTATGGACTGAAGTAATTTAGCAAACAATTTTTGTTAACTTTACTAGTCTGTTTTGTTTAAAATAAAATCAAATCATCTCATCATAACCCCGTCTATCGAGGGACCAGTTGTGCAAGCATGCGAGACAAAAAAAGTGTGGCACACATTTTTAAAGATGATGTGTTTTTAGCTGTTATAATTATAGTGACATTTGCCATAAATACATTTAACAAATACAATATGCAGTTGCTATTGTCTGTCGCTGTTTTCTCAAGTAAATATTATGTGGCAAAAAAGTAGTGCCATTAACACAATATGAGATGCATAAATATACATAAAACATAAATGCAAAAAATACTTCAAACAACGAAAAAGGAACTACAATACAACACTGTGAAATGTGTGTTAACAAGTCTATAGAGATTAAGATGATGATGATGATGCCAGATTAATTAACCCAGCAAAAAACCTGTACCCCGTTTCTGTATTTTTCGCATCGAAAAAGTTTTCGCTTAAAATATGTGAAATGCAACCTTGCTATGCTTTATATAGGGTGAGTCACAGACAATAAAATATATATGAAACCAAATCAGCTAATAATGCTTTGCGTGTAAGTTATTTCTAATTTAATTAGGTATTTTACAAAACTACATCTATCCACCGTTATAAAAATTACAATATCTAGAAGAATTACGACTAAAACTCCAGTCAACTTCATCATCTCTTAAAGCACCCTGTGTAATGCAGGGTGACTATGCATTTCTCGATGAGAAAACTTCTCACATTCGATACAGAAACGGGGTACTGGTTGTTATTTCTAAATAAATTGCTTATGAATTCTTGTCGTTTATTTAACCTTCTATTTCTATTTTTAACTCCACAATTTCCTTGAGCTTAAGGTTTGTTTTTATATACATATATAAAAACTTTTTTATTTTCAATATTTCGCTACTCCATTGTTTAGCATCTTCAGGAAATAACAATTAAATTAACAAATTATAAACAATTGATAATAAATTGCTTATGTTATAACTGGAGAATAAAAAATTGTTGTTCTTGCTTTTTTATTTTGCTTTTTTTGGTTTTTTTACTCTTATTTGATTCTTTTTGCTTTTTTTGTATTTACCGTTTTTTTACACTAATGGAAAAAGCCTTAAAAAAATTTAGTTTAAACTACTGAAAATTAGTTAAAAATTACTTTGCAGAAAAACTGCTGAAATTAGCAGATTATTTTTTTGAGACAGGAACTGAAAAAATAAAACTGTTAAATATACATTTTTGTTAATAGAAAACAACAACTTGACCTGATAAAATCAGCAAAACAGTACAAATGTGTTATTTTGAATTGACATAGGAAGCCATGTGAATCTTCCATTTTATTTATAGAATGTGTTCAGCGAACTTATGTAAAACACTACGAGGAACATTTTTGTGGAACATTTTAACCATCTAAGTCTTCAACTAAAGGTACTTGTTGGGTCCCATTTTAAAAAAGATCCGTCAGTTGAAGAGATAGAGGGTTAAAATGCTCCACAAAAATGTTCCTCGTAGTGTGTAAAACACTATCTCTTAAACTTACGGGTCTTTTTTTAAAAGGGACCAAAAAAGTACCTTTAGTTGAAGAGTTATACAGTTAAAATGTTCCACAAAAATATTCCTCGTAGTGTTTTACATAAGTTCGCTGAACACATCCTACCAAAATGTTAAATACCTAAAATATAAGATTTACATGGTTTACCCCTAAAATCCAG
The DNA here is from genome assembly GCA_949987735.1 of Leucophora obtusa. Classification (NCBI taxonomy): domain Eukaryota; kingdom Metazoa; phylum Arthropoda; class Insecta; order Diptera; family Anthomyiidae; genus Leucophora; species Leucophora obtusa. Next base: position 347,366,767 of record OX465295.1, on the reverse strand, counting down.
GTTTGTTTAGGCGCCATTTCTGAATAAGTACTAGATTAACCCGTAAACACATTTTAAGTTTTGATTTATCTCTGGCATTGAAGTTAAATTTTCAACTTTGATATCTTCAGAGACTTATAATAGAATTTCATGGCAAATATTTTTGTGGAACATTTTAACCCATTTTTTTTTTTGCCAATTCATTGTTAAAATCATTAGTGTTTCTGTTAAGAAAGAACTACATCTAGATCAACAATTGTAATTGTTTTTCTACTACTTTTGCATTTATTTTTTTACTGGCTGTATATAATAAAATATAATATTTATTTAGTTATACGTCTCCAAATTTTTGCTGGGAACATTTTGAAATGTGTTTTGTACACTTAACATAAAATCAAAACAATAAAATTGGAGTTTAAATTTCCTTTTGACATTATTCAACTTCTACTACTACAAATAGTAGAAGTTGTTATAATTCACAGCAGCAAATAATTAAGAAAAATAACAAAATGTTAAATTTATCTGATGACATACATTTTGAACTGTTTAAAATATATCAAAATAATTGTTTCCTTTTACACCCAGAAGAAAAATATCATATAACAATTATTTTTCAATTTTGTGGATAATTATTTAAAGAAATTCAATTGATTTGAGGTCGGAAAAAGTTTTGTTTACTCAAAAACTTTTTGAATTTTTAAAACGTTATTCCTCGCCACTTTATCATCACTAATAACTAAAAACAGAAACCAAATAATAACTTCACAACGCGGAAGTTTTTATATTTCTGCAAAAATTAAGTGGCAAATTCAAATACTCACACGAAACCATAAAAACTAATTGTAAATAGTACATTAAAATATAATGAGTTTAGTTGGTTGGAAACGATTAAAATTTCATATTGCTAACATTTGATTCTATTCAAGTAGTGTAAATTATCACCGCAAAAATTTAACAGCTCGATAAATGACCAGCCGAGTGGTGTTGAAGTAACAATATATAGCATTTGGCAAGTGTTAAGTACACGCAGATAAAAATTTATGATCACGGCTACAAAACAATGTTCTCAACTGCCTTAGCAAAGACCATATAATTAAAAGATTTCCCGACTCCCTCAAACTCTGTTAAATGTGTTACATGTGTTTTGCATAGGCTACCATAATTTGATACAAATTTTCAATCTTCGAAGAGACAGACGAAGGAATACCACCTGGTCTAAGTTTCTACTAAGGTTGTGATAGTTTTACACTCAGAGATTTACGTCGGTAAAATTAACTGCAATTGCAGTTAAAAAAGTGTGCAATGCAATTGAATAAACTACAATTGTAGTTGTTTTTAACTGAATTGAAAAAAATTAAAACATTTAAAAAAATATATATATAAATATATTCCTAATGATCATAATATATTCACAAATGATCACAAAATTTTCATACATGACCATAATATGATCATTGATAATATATTATGATTATTAGGATAATATTGTGATCATTAGAAACATATTTTGATTATTTCGGATGCATTGTGAAATTGCATTCTTAACAATATTTTCCACTCGCTGATATCACATAAGATAATATATTTTGTATATAATTATATTAACCCATACATGATTTGATCCGGAAAATGGTGGATCTGGTTAATATAATTTTATATAATTAAATATCTTTTGATATAATCATATAAAAATATATGTTTCACAATACTCGACAAGTTATAATTGTATAAAATCATAAATGATTATATAAAAATCATATCTGATTATATAAAAATCATTTTTCTAGGGAATGAATTTATTTACATGTGTAAATTAGTTATTGAATAAATATACATATTTTGAAAACAAAACGTGCCTAGCTTTTTAACACAGTTTCAAGAGATTGCTGGGAGAATACTATAGGGATCATAGTATGATAATTAGTACTATAATATGATAATATTGGGACCATTTTGGAATCATAATCTGATAATGTGAGAGATTATATTATGATAGAAAAAGTTAAGAGTATTATTATCACAACTATTTCATAATATGATTGTTGCAATCATAAACCCAAAAATATTTGCTGGTCCTCGAATATGGTTATTAAAACCATGTTTTTTCTTTGCATGTACTAAATATAAAGATTTTAACAGTTTTGCAGCCACGCAAATATATTTTTACATTTCCATAAAAATACAGTAAAATCTCCTTTGAGCAGCTAGCTATGTCAGGCATTAAATGCTATATTTTTGCCAGTTTGCTTCATCTGACAAGGAAGCTATCCCCATGGGTTTTCTTTGGTCGTAAAGAAATTTGAATATATGATAGAGGAGTATTTTCTGGAGCGCCCAAAAAAAAATTGTTTTGTTTTTTCTTTTATCACATATCCGAATTCTATTAAGAACGGCGAGGATCCATCGAGATAATTTCCTGATGATTGTTGGAATTCAGCTTATTTTCGCCCGATGTCTTCTTTTTTGGCTGTTCTCATCGGGATGATTTTACTGTAGTAGAAAAAAATCAACTATAAAACAATAAGTAATTTATGTTTTTGAGGTATGACTGCTTTATTTTACATTTGTATTGGGGTGCGATTATGCAAAAAAAGTAATTTCACGCTAGTATAAACGAAATGAGAGCAAACATTTTAAAGCTTGATTGGAAAAAAACTACACTAACTACATTTTTTCTAAAGTTGTTAAAAAATAAACTCAAAAGGGCCCCGCAGAGAAAACTACTGAAATCAGCAAAATGTTTTTCCTAAACCAGATGCAAACAACATGCAAAAATCTTTTAAATTTACAAAATATTAGCTATATTTAAGTTAATTGCAAATAACTATTTAAACAGCAAAAAATTTTGCTGAACCACAAACATAAAAAAAATCTTAAATTTTTAAAAATTTTTTCAAATCTTTTTTAATGCAAATACAATTTATCTTTCTGAAATCAACAGTCTAGCATTTTTTAACAAATATTTCTGTTGAAAATAAATATAACTCAAAGTTTGCAAATAAAACAATTTTTTGCTGGTTTTTTATAATAATGAAGCAAAATTTTTTGCTTAACCTTAATAAATTGACTAAAATTCAACTAAAATATAACCAAATATTTAACAGTTTAATTTCTGTTCTTGTAATCTTACCAAGACGAATCTGATAATTTCAGCAGTTTTTCTTTTTTAACTAATTTTAAGTGCACTCATGAACCTGTAAAAATAGCAAAACAATTTTACTAAAAATTAGCTAAAAATTGCCTTACAGAAAGAACTGCTAAAATTAGCAGATTTTGTTTTGCTAAATAAGATAAGAAGAGAAACAATAAAACAGTTAAATTTACAAAATTTTAATTATATTTGATTTGATTTTTAGTTAATTGAAAGTGCCAAATTATGCTGTTGAAATATGCAGAAAATTTGCTAAATATTTGTAGACTGAAAATAGCAAAAGAAAACTGTTTTATCTACAAAAGTTTTGTTATATTTAAGTTAAATTTAGTTGAATGCAAATAACTGCTAAAATCAACAGAAATATTTGCTAAAAAAATAGTAAACTGCTGATTTAAAAAGGCTCTATTTTTAGTTGCATAAAAAAATCGAAAAAAATCATTTAAAATTTTAAAATTTTTTGCTGATTTTAGCAGTTTAAGTCCCATTAACTTATCTCGAGAAGTTAACTTTAACTTAACCGTGGATAATTAACCAATACTTAATATTTATCCCTAGAAAAATTTAACCACAATAACTTATCAATAAAATGTCAGAATAAAAACAAAGAAAAAAACAAAAACTAATAACAAAAAAAATAAAAAAATCTGTAAACGGTAAAATTAAAGGTTTTTTGCGCGGTTTTTTGTGTGTTTCTGGCCATAAAAAAATAATACACTTAACCACGAGGTTTTTTAAGATTGGCGATCGGGAAATACTATAAAATGATTGTGTCATTTTGCATACTACACGAGGTCATTTAATTAGATCCATTTGGTAAGTTTATAAAATAAAAATGGATTATTTGAAAGATTTATTAATAGTTTGTGCTGCGCCGGACAACCGCGGAATGAATCACGTATATTCACATATAAAATTACAAAAAAAAAAAGAAAACAATAGTGTATTAGTACAAATTCTGTGAGAATTTACTAAAATAAGGCAATTTATGAGATCAGTACATTAAAGTGAGTAGAAAAATAATAATTTTGTATCTTTTTGTAATTGCGAGTCAAAACTGCGGGTTGTCTATGTGAAACAAAATGCTTTCCTTCATTGTTTTTTCAAAGTGGCGAATATCGAAATCTCGGGATTACGATGCAAGTGTAAACGCAACTTAAGAAGATTTCCCAAATGTAATGTTTGTTGATCAATAACGTCCTAGTTTGGGCGCCATTATGTTGAGCTGAGGAGATTGAGCTTTTCGCAACTCACGATAGATTTAAAAACTTACTTACTTTTTCAAAATAATTTTGAATAGAAATGCGAAAAAATGTGTGTAATTTTATAAGTCGCAATAAAAGGAACATATACTGCATTAAGGGCATTCAAAAATCAATTTAATGAATCAATTTAAAATGCGACTTTCCCAAAAACTAAGAAGCTTGTCAGTTAACTCTTTTCGCTATTCCCAAAAAAATTAAAATATTCCCAATAAATGTACAATTCAAAAAAAAAAAAGGATTTTTAGTTCATTGGAGTTGTAAAATGTCAATACTTTTGAATACTCGATACTATTTAATACTTTTCAAATATTTATTTGATACATCTCAATGCAGAAAATAAAACTTAAAGCCCTTTTTAAAAAGGGGCCAAAAAAGTTCCTTTAATTGAAAAGTTAGAGGATTAAAATGTTCCACAAAAATGTCCCTCGTAGTGTTTTAAATAAGTTCGCTGAACACATCCTATACCTAAAATAGAAGATTCACAGGTTTTTCTATGCCGATTCACAATAAACATTTGAAGAAAGGGGGAAATTTTAACCCCCCTCCCCCCCACCGATGTGATTTTTCAAAACCCCGACACGCCCGTGTAAAAAAGTTTAGATCTGACCTGATCTTTTTGGTTCTCAATAGATTTGATTCAATCTAATTAGATCCTGTACCAGATCACATCAAATATGATCAGATATGGCATATGTGGTAATACCTTATGGCAAGATCTGATAAGATCTAGTGCCAAATTTGTTCAAATCTAAAGTGATCTGGACAAATGCGCAAGATATGCCTAGATCTGATCAGATCTCAAATTTGTCCCCAATTTTGAGATCTGATTAGATCTGGTAAGATCTACGAGGATCTGGCCAGATATGCCTAGATCCGATCAGATCTAATTAGATCTCAAATTTGTCCCCAATTTTGAGATCTAATTAGATCTGGTAAGATGTGCTGAGATCTGGCCAGATCTGATCTTTTTTACACGGGCGCGTATATTTTTCTTTGGTCTCCTCTACCAGAATCCATTGTCAGAACACCGTAATTTTTTTTCGTGTTGTACTGTGTAAGTGAATGCAAAATATGTTAAAAAATTTATAATTTTTATGTTTAACAAAATATGATGTGTATAGGTCAGTATTAAATTTTTGCATAGAAAATTATTCCATTTTATCACAATTCCCCCTTAAAAAGTTTTCGATAATCCAAAATGTCAAAATATTTATTTTAAAAAGAAACATCTTAAGACAATCCACTTTCCAAAAAACGACACACTTGACATAAACAAAATTGTGTAAAATATCACTGTCTCTTAAATAAATAAACATTTCATGCATTTTTTTAATGCCCCAAAATATTTCAAAATATTGTAGAATAAAGAAAAAATAAATCCAAATATTTTGAAACATTTTTGGTGTCTACTTAAAGTTTTTAAATGGTATAATAAATAAATGTGTCTCATCTCCTGTTTAACACCCTAAAAAAATAAGATTGAAAACAAAATAAAACCACTAAAGATATTTATTTTACAAATTTAATGGAGATATATATATTTTTCAATAATGTATCGTATGTGGTGTAATACTGCATATAAGAAGATTGATATCTATTTCAATTCAATTTCAAGTTTATTGCCAATTTATATACCCCTTTTTAAATATACGAACGAACATGTTTATTGTGTGATTTTTAAAATATTTATTTGAAAGAAAAAATAACCCGCATTGTTTTTAAAAATACAAAGAAACAATCGACAATGGTTTTAAATAATATACTTTTTAGTAAAATCCTAAGTTTATTGTCAATTTATTTTATTTTTGTGGCAATTAAACAAAACTCTGAGATTTCGTTGTTTTTTTCTATTGAAAAAAATAAGGGGGTACTTAAACAAAAAAGCTGGTGTCAAGATTTATTGTGTTTAGAGTGTAAATCTAAACACTTTAATTATTTAGCACCAGTATTAAAAATTTAAGTATTTAAATTAATTTAAAAAAGTGTTTAAAAACTTGTTGCAACAACCTGCTATTAAAAAATTTTATAAATTTAAAATTACCATATGATTTTCATTAAAAAAAACAACTTCATTAATTTACCATTAAATTTTAGCTTTTAATCAAAATTTTGTTGAAATCAACCTACTCATTTCATATATTTTTTACTCACTCTGTATTTGTATTGTTAACCCACTACGATAAATTTGTGATTGTTTTCTTATAAATATTTAACAACCAACTAAATAAAGTGTCAAATATATTTTCTTTTTAAAATTTTTCATTCATTCCGTCATTTACATACACATTTGTTCATTCAAATGCTGCCACAACTCCAGATGTGCGCCATTTGAAATATGTAAATTTACATTATGATTTCGTTTTTGTTAAATCAATGTGGGCCACATGCTTGTTGCACCGGTGAACTACATCAGTTGCTGATTTGTTAATGCCATAAATTATTAATATCAATATCAAACTATTTGTGTAAATCTGTAGGTGAAAAACTTAATTATGTTTATTTGTGAAAATTTATTGAGATATTTATGCATTTAAATATTATTAATGTTTACAAATACAAATTTTTGTGGATGATTTTTATAGATAAAATATTATTAGTGTAAATTACAATATCGAAGATAATTCCCGCAAATCGGTTATATGAACTTAAAAAAGTATTCGCATAAATCACTTACATATATACAATATATGGGAAATAATGATCTTTATATACATATATCATACATAATTATATATGTCATATCCATTGTAATATCTATCAATATACATACATTTAGATATTAATATATATAGGGCTATATCAAAAACTTTCGAATAACAAAATACAATATAAAATTATATATCGCATATATCCGTATTAACCTACATATATTAATTTTATACAATATTATATTACACTCAAAATAGTTTGTAGTTTAATTTAACTGAATATGTAATTTAAAATAAATGAAAAATCACTTGAAAACCGGTCTACTGACTTTTCATTTAAATCAAAAGAACTTTTCATTTATTTTTAAATCCCTACTAAAAAAAATTATATGACTTTTGATATTACATATATATAATTATATCCGAAAAATGAGAACATCTAATTGTATCAAATTAGATCGTATTATGATCATATTAGATCTAATTTGACACAATAAGATCTAATTTGATGGAATAAGATATGATTTGATACAATTTTATCCTGATTTTGTCCTCATCCAAATGTATCAAATATAATATAATCATATCCAACTACCCGTGTAAAAAAGTTTAGATCTGACCAGATCTTTTTGGTTCTCAATAGATATGACTCAATCTAATTAGATCCTGTACCAGATCACATCAAATATGATCAGATATGGCATATGTGATAACACCTTATGGCTAGATCTGATAAGATCTAGTGCCAAATTTGTTCAAATCTAAAGTGATCTGGACAAATGCGCAAGATATGCCTAGATCTGATCAGATCTAATTAGATCTCAAATTTGTCCCCAATTTTGAGATCTGATTAGATCTGGTAAGATCTACGAAGATCTGGCCAGATATGTCTAGATCTGATCAGATCTAATTAGATCTCAAATTTGTCCCCAATTTTGAGATCTAATTAGATCTGGTAAGATGTGCTGAGATCTGGCCAGATCTGATCTTTTTTACACGGGTAGATGTAATGGTATATAATTCGATAAAATTACACATAATTATATAAGGCATATGTAATTACGTATCGGTTTATATATAATTGGATATTGTAATATGTTGCACTATATATTGTGCAATATATAACAAGATATAATTATATATTTAGGATATAATTTCGTAAAATTTCATATAATTATATCTTGGTATATATGTTCCAATATATAATTATACAAAATTTTATATGATAATATATGACTATATCAAAACTTTTTTAGTTGGGATGTTAATAAATAAACTACAAAATCCTTAAAGAAATAATGATTTTTCATTTATTTCGTTTTTTTAAATTTCAAAAAATTAACTACAAAATCCGTAAGAATAAATGATATTTAGTTTATTTCATTTTTTTAACTGACCTAGAAATCGAAAAGAAATTCTTTTTTTAACAAAACATTTTAAATGAAAATATTAACTGTAACAGAAAATCCATATTTATATGTAATTTATTTTTTAAATAAACGACAAAAACAGTTAAAAAATATATTTCTTTGTATTTTAACTGAATAATCATTTAAAAATAAATGTACGGATAACTTTTTAAATAAACTACAGTCAGTTACTGTAATAATATTTTCAGTGTATCTGTAATTGCATACAATAGGTTTTACGCGGGCTAGAAACTATGGGCTTAAAATCAATAACTGAAATTTCTGAATTTGGTATAACTTGTTGTAAGTTGTATAACTACCCAGTGTAGAAACGGTAATGACATATCATTATTTTTTGGACTACCAGTAATGACACCCACTTACCTTCTGCATTATTTTAAAACATATAATAATGAGTTACTGATCATGACTTATTTTTATCATTATTTTAAATAGAAAGTAATTTTCTAGATTTTTTCGAAAATTTTTTGAAATCTATTTTTAAACTCAATATTTTTTCAACACTGGTAATGATATATGTAACTACATATTTTTTGATTTTTTTTATGTTGGCAAGTAAGCTGACTTGTGTGCAGCAAGTCAGTTATGTTTTTATCTATCAAATATTACATGTCGATATAGCTCAGTTGGTAGAGCTATTGACTGGCAACCTGGAGTCCCAGGTTCGATTCCCGCGCCAGAAAATTTTATTTTTTTTGAAAATTTAAGTTTTTTATGAAACTTATTTTTTTGAAAATCTTCTTTTAGACTTAGTCGTTTTGTCAGTACTGGTAAGCATATAGGTAATGACATATTTTTAGATTTTTCGTATGCTGGTTTGTAAGCATAACTCATTATTTTTCGCGACATCGCCATAAAAAGTAACTAGTTACCATTACCAAGTATGTAGTTACATAACCACATATCTGGTAATGTTTTTCTACACTGGGTAATCTAGCCTCAACTGCTACCAAAATTATCCAAATCAGCATTCTTATATATCATTTTAAACTGGTGGATATATCATTTTCAAGCCCAGTTTCTCGATCCGCCACATTTTTTCTGCTTTTCACAAGATCAAAACTTTTTAACTCGGATTATTTTTTATTTACCTTTTTAAATAAATTTGTTTTGAATATTAAATTTAATGCTCTTGATTTTTTTTGTTGTCTGCTATCATTTCCTCTTGTTGTTTCTTTAATTTAATAATAAAAAAAATTTAAATCTCTTCATTAAATGTCATAATATGCGTGACATTTCTTCTCGTTATAAGTCTTTTTTTTTTATTATAATTTTCTTTGTTTCTCATTCATGAATCTGAGAATAAAAACAAAAATAATTCTTATAAAACAAAATACCTAATAATAAATATATGTTTATTTTATGATGTTTAATGTATTATTAAAGTCTCTAGACAATGATCTTTTGTGAGAGTAAAAACCATTTCACCTCCGCCCCTTATACATACGAGGCCTTCAATACCAACTGAACCAATACAAGAAAAAGTGTATCATATCAATGTCAAACTTATAGTAATGAAACAAATTTTAAAATTTTTCGATAAAGTGGGCGAAGTAGGCGTGATTAAATATTTAACAATTTACCATTTATTTTTAATATCCCAGCAAAAAAAGAGATACCGAAGCAGCAGAAAAAGCATTACAATTGATGATCTAGATGTACTTATTTTTTTAACTTAAACACTAATGATTTTAATATTGAGTTGTCATAGGAGAGGAGTACTCCCACTTTAGCATTTTTACAGTATTTTTTGAACGAGTGCAAAGGAAGCTCTTTTTCACCATTTTAAAGTTAAAAAAAATTCTTCGTAAAAAAATCATATTTTTTTTCTTTTACAAAAGATTTATTATTGCCGCCACCGGGTATCGAATTTGCGATCCCATGATTGTTAGTCTAGCTCTCTACCGTTAAACTATTCTTTGATATAAAAGTTGACTGACATAAAAACACCACTTTGTCACTGCGAAATATTGTGCTTTATTCCCTTCACTAAAAGTACTTTTCAAACAATTGGAAAAGGTGCATTGCAATTCAGTACTGTTTTCAGTACTATTTTCATAAGCGCATAAAAATCAATTTTTCATCATTTTTATTTTATATATTTTTAAAAAATTTTAAATTAAAAAAGTATTGAATTTAAACTAATTAATTATAAATGTTAAAACAAAAAATAAAAAAAAATTCTAAAAATATTGTTCACTTTTTAGGATAACTTTCAGAGCATTTATGCTTTAGAAGCAATACTTAACAGATTTTTTGGATGTTGTTCAGAAGTAATTCTAAAACAGCTGTAAACCTATACTATCAGATACTTTGGCAGCATTGAAAGAAGTGATTTTTTGAAGTTGTTCAGAATTACTTCTAAAAAAGCAGTAAAAATACACTAACGCATACTTTTGAAGCAGTGAAAGAAATAATTTGTAAATCATTACTTTCAATTTTTTCCTGGGATATTACCCAGGAAAAAAAGTGAGGAAAAAGAAGTAGTAAAAACATAACAACAGTTGAATAGGGAGTTGTGAAAATTTGTGGATTTCACTGATGAATTTAACATTGGATTGTCATAGGAGGGAAGTTGTTCTTTTTTGAAACAAATTATGTATATTTGAACCAATGAAAAGGAAGTTCTTTTTCACTTGTTTTTATTTTAATTTAATTTAGAAAAAAAATCGTCATGCATCGTGTGGGGTTTGAATCCACACTCGTTGGCATTTCAAGCAGACGCTCTACCCACTATGCTATTGCTTGTTATAACTGCTAGCTGACTTTTAGCAGTCTTGTTCAGTAAATTGTTTTTATCTTCATTTCTTTAATTTTTATTAACAAAAATACGAAATATATAACATATTGGAAAATATATAAAGTTGTTTTTTTAGTGATTTTTTTTTATAAAAATAATACACTCAGAAATAAAGCTGTAAAAATGGGAGAAAAAGCTACTAAAAATTATGTAATTAAGAATTACCTTGCAAATAAACTGCTGATATTAGCAGATTGTTTTTTGCTAAATACTAGTAAGATAAGAAGGAAAAATAAAACTGTTAAATTTACAAAATTTTGGTTACATTTAAGCTAACTTTTAATACGAATTACCTTGATAAAATCCGGAAAAAAGTTTGCAGCATATTAGTAGATAAAAAATAGTTTTTTCTGCAAGGTAATTTTTAACTTATTTTTACTAGTTCTAACAAAAATGTTTACAGAATTTTTCTTTTTCTGTTAGTAAAAATTTGATCAAAATGGATTTTTTAAATCACAATTTTTTAAATACAAACAAAATTGTAATATTTATCTTTTTCGTATTTTAACAAAAAATATTTGAAGAATTACATATTAGAACCGCTTTGTTTTTGAGGCAATTCTAATTTCTGAATTATTCTAATTTCTGTACGTTTTTTTTCGTTTCGTTTCCAATGATAAAGTGTTTTTTTACGTTTATTTAACATTTTAAATGATACACTTTCACTATTTAATAGAGACTGCCAAATAATATGTACACGCGTATCAAATTTCACAAATAAACTAGCCAAAAATGTACATAAATGCGACAAAAAAAAAAAAAACAAATAGGGAAAAACATATATAATTTGGTGATTCCCCTTTTTAGTTTTACTTTATTCAATCAGAATAAAAATAAATTGGGGATTTCCTGTGTATTCAAATAACCAAAAAAAAAAAAAAAAACGCTCAGAAATTGGAATTTTAAATTCGAATTTCAGAGCGTTTAATGTATTGCAAACATTGATTCTAATTTCTGGACGTTCGAATTACTGAAAGCTCTAATTTGCGAGCGTCTACTGTACCATAAAATTTCATTAAAAATTAATAAAAAAATTAAAAAAAAAATTTTTTTAATTGTTTCGAAAATTAGTTTTTGAGTGTACAAAAATAGAAAAAAATAAAAATTTTACAGTGAAATCTACAAAAATTATTAATTGTGTAAAAAAAGTTACAAAAATTTTTTTTCCACCTGGTGGGATTCGAACCTGCAACCCTCTGATTTCTGTGCCAGCACGTTCCTATGCAACACCCATACAAAATATTAACTTCTTATCACCCATGAAAAAGAACTTCTGACTAGCATATATTTATTGTAGCATTAGATGTTGTTTAAAACCCATTCCTAAGGGAGTAATTCTTTGTGATGTAATGAAGGAAGTCATTCCATTTATTTTTGCTGGGTATTTATCCTAAATTTAATGGAATTAGAAATAAAAATTATGTCGGATTTAGTCCCGATTTTTTTGTGTAACAGACAACTCAATTTATTTCGAAATTGGCCAAAATTAAAAAAAAAATTTTTATTTATAAAAAAGTTGAAATAATTTTGAATTGATTCAGAAAGTTCAAAAGGGTTAATCGGTTTCTATGTATTGTATAATCAATATCATATTTATAAAACTTTCAGATTTACGTAGTATATAGAACAAAAGTCTTAATTTTTACTAAACATCTAAACTTTTTAAAAAATAAAAAAAATAAACAAAATTTTTACGAATTTTTAGATAAATTGAGTTATTTATGTATATTTATTAAAAAATTTATTCCATTATGAAAATAATTATTTTTTAAATTTATAAATATTTTTTCAAATTATCCTTTTTTTTATCACAAAGGCAAAAATATCATAAAAAATTCAATTGCTAACTTTCTGTCATAGGACTAACCTCAATTTTGAAATGTTTAAGCTACTTTTAAAGAAAAATAATACTAAAATTGAATTGATAATACTGAAAACGTTGAAAAAATCAATAATAAATGCATTTTTTTTAATTTTAAATGCATATTTTTTATTTTAAATAAATATTTTATGTACATAGAACACAATTATAAATGCATGCAATTCCGAGCCCTATTTATTACACTAAATATTCAAAATTATCTCTGAATATAAAAAAAAAAATAAACTGATATCAAATGATATACTTTTTTCTGTAGCCGGACAATTGGTATGGAAAGACTCGTATGTATATAAGTTTTCAGTATCAGCAATAAAAAACAAAAAAGTTGTAGGTGCTTTTGTTTTATGCCGCTACAGCTTGTAGCAAGTAGAAAATGAAAGGGTGGCACATATTTAAACAACACTACTTTATAAAATAATAAAAACTTGTTGCTCCAATTTTGGCTTTTTATATTTATTTGTGCTGTTGTGCTGATATTTGAAACTACCAAAAATAATTATAGTTACCGATCGCCTCTGTATTACTTGTTGTGCCGAGCGAATTGCGCTAGTCTGTTTATATAAAATTAACAATCATTGTAATCATCGTAATTCTAAAGATAGTGTGAAAAAATTTGGTACATACACTGTTTTGAGTCCCGAAACTTTTAATTAGAGTAGATTCCTAAAATCACACAGAATTAAAAATGTTGGAAATTCGCTGTTTCGAACACATTTTAGAATTTATCGATAAATTTTAAAACGTATTTTTATGTATTGATTGTTGGAAAATATTGTCTATTCGTTTTACTTTCACTTATCTTTTTCTATACGAAATAAAACGAAAAATATAATCCAGCTATGGCAGAGCTTCGAACGAATTAATTCCCTTATTCCCCTGTTTAACTGAATTTATATTTTGGGAATGAATTCTAGTTAATTTAATCAAGGAATTTATTCAGTTGTGCACTTAATTCCTTTAAGGACTTTACTTTTTCGTTTAATTCCCTAATGAATGAGTTTTTTTCGTTTAATACCCTTAGGAATTAACTTTTTTGTTAATTGGGCTTAGCGATTTCATTTAAACATAAGCTGTATTTTCGTTCTTACCTATCAACGTTTAGTATTTAAAGCAAATAAACGTTTAACCGGTTAAAGTACAAAGACAATTTAAACAGTTAATATTTATAATATTTGCGGTATAATTGAACGTACGTCAGTAAAACTTTTTAGGAAGCAACTTGAAGAAGTTAGGTTATATGTGAAAATGTATGAACGTTGAGTTTTCAAAGTTGATAATTATCCGCTTGAAAGTTAACGTACATAGGATAAGTAATTTCTTAGTTTTTGTCTTAAATACGTTTTTGTATAGTTGAGTTTTTTGAGTTAACGGATATAGTTAAGTCGAAAACACAGCTATTATTGTAATTGTGGAATGCAAACATAAATAGTGACAAAAATTACAGTCGAAAATATTATATTTGTCGATTATATACTATTATTAGTTTGTAATAAGAAAACCGGTGTAAAAAAGTTTTGATCTGACCAGATCTTTTTGGTTCTCAATAAATATGATTCAATCTAATTAGATCCTGTACCAGATCACATCAAATATGATCAGATATGGCATATGTGATAATACCTTATGGCAAGATCTGATAAGATCTATTGCCAAATTTGTTCAAATCTAAAGTGATCTGGACAAATGCGCAAGATATGCCTAGATCTGATCAGATCTAATTAGATCTCAAATTTGTCCCCAATTTTGAGATCTGATTAGATCTGGTAAGATCTACGAAGATCTGGCCAGATATGCCTAGATCTGGTAAGATGTGCTGAGATCTGGCCAGATCTGATCTTTTTTACACGGGAACCCAAAATTATTTTATGTATCCAGTTTTAAAGAAACTTTCATGGATATATGAAACTTTTAATAAATAAAATGAAATTTTTCAAAACATTTTATGAAAAATTCTATTAATTCAATGAAAGGTTTTAATGGACAAGTGAAACTTCACTAGTTCTATATAAAAATTCATTAATATCATGAAGATAATTCTTTCAGTGTAGTTTAGTTGCACCTGCTTGTGCTTATACTTCGGTCCCTTTCCCCTTTAGAGTATTACCAAAGCGATGTTTTGCATAGGGCCTATAAAATTTTATTCATTAATCAAAAATTGCTCATTCCTGGCATTTTCCACAACGTTTCATAGGCAGAAAAGTTCTAAAATTATGAAAATTGTACTGCCTTTTCTTGGTTTTCTTTTTTTCTCTAGTACACTCAGGGAATTATGTAGGTAAAATCAACTGCAAATGACAGTTAAAATAACTACATTTGCAGTTAAAAAGGTCAATCAACTTCAATATGAGGTTATTTTTAACTGTTAAAAATCAACTGACAAATGAAGTAAAAACAACTACAAATGCAATTAAAACAACATACATGAAAGTTTTTGTTAAACTGTACAAATAACTGCAAATGTAGTTAAAATAACATAAATAAACAAATTTATTTAAATACTATTTATTTAATTTTATTCCATAATAAATTTAAAATTGAGAAATCAAAATTTACCTTTAATACACTCAGGGAATTATGTAGGTAAAATCAACTGCAAATTACAGTTAGAATAACTGCATTTGAAGTTAAAAAGGTGTATACTATATTTGCATTTAAATCAACTGCAATGTGAAGTTATTTTTAACTGTTAAAAATCAACTGACAAATGTAGTAAAAACAACTACAAATGCAATTAAAACAACGTACATGCAAATTATTGTAAAATTATACAAATAACTGCAAATGTAGTTAAAATAACATAAATAAAAATTATTTTAAAAATTATTAATTATTAAAACAAATTTATGTAAATAGGTACTCTTAACATAATTTTATTCCATAAAAAATTTAAAATTGAGATATCAAAATTTACGTTTAACATCACTTTTATTGTTCACTATATTGTTCTAGATGTCCGTCTGTGAGGGATGAAATATTGTTTGGCTTTCTTTTTTCTGCAGGGAGAAAGGGATGAAAATATAAAAGAACTGAAAGAAAATAAATACAATATATTTTAATATTCCCGTAAATAAATTTATATTTTATATTATAAAACTTACCTTATTATTTTAATAATTCAATAAAATATATAACCTTTTCCGTATTACGCGTCTTTACTCTTTAGCGTTGTTTTATGACTAAGACAAGAGAAAACATGTTCTTCTCATATTCTTTCACTAGAAATTTCTAAACAATGGCTCGTACACACATTCTTCTATACTTCGTACACATAAACACTTCAAAATTTAAGTATTTGTAACAAAATTCAAAATAACTGCATAAAATAAATGTTGCTAAAATTTAGTAGTTTTTGAAGTTTGTTTAAAAAAATTACTGTCAAAAACATTAAAAACTTCTGCTCTAAGTAAATTAACTGCAATTGTAGTAAAAATAACTACAAACGCATTACTGCACGCATATCTGTCATGTAGTAACTGCAGAACTTTTCTGAGTGTTGATTTTCACCCAATGAAACTGTTTAAAAATAAAACGAAGCTTTTTTCTCTGAGTGTAAGTATAAAAATGTCAAATAAATTAATAAAGAAATTTATAATGTCAAATAAAATTATAATTCGAGAGCTAACTGGTTGTATGGTTGTAGTTATTTTAACTATTTTAATTTGAGAACAAAATTTTAATATTTTTGGTAGTTATTTTTTTAAATAACCCACAAAAACTACTGCATTCTCGTTACAGTTACTTTATGCAGTGTTGTTTTAAATTTTTTAACAACCACATTTTCAAGTGTGTGTGTGTTCCGCCATTGTTGCCAACAAATTTTCAAAAAATAGCTAGATCAGACCCAAAAATAGGTACAAAATTACAAGATTTAAAAACATTGCAAAAATTTAGCGATTTTATCGCTAGATTGTCGAAAATGTTACTTAAAGCCACTGATATTAAGTATTTTTTCTCAATATTTTCTGGAATATGTGTATGAATATGAATGAAAAAATTTACGATTAATTTCTAAATAATGAATCCCGATTTTCATTGAATTAATATTAATACATAAAAAAATACTCAATAGATGGCGGTGTACGGTGAAAAACTACACACCCATGTTTTTTCGAAATATGTATTTTTTTGAAAGTTTTTATATTAAAATCGTTTAAACCTTTCACTACCGACTTATTGTTTGCGGATGTATCGTTATTTTCACTTCAGATTCTTGTTAAGAGTCCTCAAATTAGAAAAAAAATATGTTACATATTTTGCCCCCTCCTATCCACCAAAAGTGATGTTCGAAAATTGAATTTTGGAAACTTCTGATCCCTGTTTTACCCCTTAAACATTCGAACAGCAAAAAATCCTTTGGTTGGTTTTCTTCTCGTTATAAAACGAAGCTACACTAAATAACATGCCACCTTCAAACTTAAAACATGTTTTATAAGGTTGCCACTTTTCACCAAAAAGCTTGTATAAAAACGAGTAAAAAGGTTAAAGTCGGGCATGCCGACTATAGAATACCCTACACCAGTCTGGGTAAAAGCCAACTAATGTCACCAAAATCAATAGGCTGCGTTATTGGGCCAATATAGGTCTGTGTACCAAATTTCATCAAAATATCTTAATATTTGCGACCTGCAGCGTATAAACAGTATAATTTTGGTAGGACCCTTATATGGGCACTAGGTCTAAACATGGACCGATGTTCATCAAAATCAATAGGCTTCGTCCGTGGGCCAAAATAGGTCTGTGTACCAAATTTCGTCAAAATATCTTAATATTTACGACGTGCATCGTATAAACAATATAATTTTGGGGGGACCCTTATATGGGCACTAGGTCTAAACATAGACCGATGTTCACCAAAATCAATAGGCTTCGTCCTTCGGCTGCCATAAGTCGGTGTACCAAATTTCATCAAAATATCTTAATATTTGCAACCTGCAGCGTATAAACAATATAATTTTGGTAGGACCCTTATATGGGCACTAGGTCTAAACATGGACCGATGTTCACCAAAATCAATAGGCTTTGTCCTTGGGCCAACGTAGGTCTGTGTACCAAATTTTATTAAAATATCTTAATATTTGCGACCTGCAGCGTATAAACCATATAATTTTAGTAGGACCCTTATATGGGCACTAGGTCTAAACATGGACCGATGTTCACCAAAATCAATAGGCTGCGTTACTGGGCCAATGTAGGTCTGTATACCAAATTTTATCAAAATATCTTAATATTTACGACCTGCAGCGTATAAACAGTATAATTTTGGTAGGACCCTTATATGGGCACTAGGTCTAAACATGGACCGATGTTCACCAAAATCAATAGGCTGCGTTATTGGGCCAATATAGGTCTGTGTACCAAATTTCATCAAAATATCTTAATATTTACGACCTGCAGCGTATAAACAGTATAATTTTGGTAGGACCCTTATATGGGCACTAGGTCTAAACATGGACCGATGTTCACCAAAATCAATAGGCTGCGTTATTGGGCCAATATAGGTCTGTGTACCAAATTTCATCAAAATATCTTAATATTTACGACCTGCAGCGTATAAACAATATAATTTTGGTAGGACCCTTATATGGGCACTAGGTCTAAACATGGACCGATATTCAAAAAAATCAAACTTGTTCGTCCTTGGGCCAACATAGGTCTATGTACCAAATTTCATCGAAATATCTTAATAGGTGCGACCTGTAGAGTGCGTACAAGATTGCATGGACAGACAGACAGACGGACGGACGGACGGACGGACAGACGGACATCGTTAAATCGAAATAAAAAAAAATTCTGAACCGATCGGTATACTATAAGGTGGGTCTACGACCAATATTTTTTGGTGTTACAAACATCAGCACAAACTTATAATACCCTGACCACATAGTGGTGTAGGGTATAACAAGCTATATTTTTTTTGTATGGAGAGATATTGTGCTGATGTTTGCTACTACCAAAAATAGTTGACCCAGACCCACTTTCAATTACTGCATTTATTATTTATTTATTTATGTTTATTCTATGATAAATGCAATTCGTTTAAAATATATTAACCCTGCTTAATAAATGTCATCCTAATATATAGGGCAATTAAATAATATATAAGACAATGGGATCACAGATATGAACAACTAAAAAATAAACGTGCGTCTTAAAGTCTGCTAAGAGGTACAATGTTCATAATTATTAAGATTTTTCATACTGGAGGGGAGAAAATTATGAAAAGTGCAACTGAAAAACATAAAAAAGGCATAATAATGATGAAAGGAGTGAAAAATAAGTTGCGGTCATTGGTAACGTCAGATATTTCATGCTGCTGCTGCTGCTGCTGCTACCGTTTGCAACATTAAACGGGCGCTTAGCCAGCAGACAAAAATGTAATGGTACCGACTGGCTGACAGGCAGACGAATGGACAGACGGACAAATGCTATTATTTATGATAGGTTTTTCATTTAATTTCGTGAGTTTTTATAAAAATCTTGTTGGAGGGAAATTGTAGTGAGCGTACATTTCAAATAAGGGGGATATTTTTGTTTGTATTTGTTGTTGTTGTTTTTAAAATATCCGCATCCAAAAAAAAGTGAGATTATTTTATATTTGTCGTCGTCATTTATATGAATTTTTTCTTGTAGAGAATCAGTTTAAAATTTGCTCGCGGTCAGAACAGCAAAACGCCAGACGTTTTGTATTCGTCTATTGTATCGGCCGGAAAAAATCAACGAATTTTAAAAATATATGCATAACTAAATAAAAAGTAAAATTTTTTTTGGCACGAGTTTTTCCGCGAGCTGTGAAAAAAATCTATAAAAGTAACAAAAAAAAATCCTTAAAAAAACCCCACAAACTGTTATACAGAGTCTGTCTAAATCATAAAGATTAATATTTTTTGATTAAGCTCGAAAAAAATGAATATCCAGTGTTTTAAAATTTACTGTAAAGGCGCCTGTCTTTTTTTTTTTTTTTTTTTTTTTTGAAAGAATGAATTGTTACTTTTGGACGTGCCGTTACGCGAAAATGTTTCTTTACAACTTGTGTTAAGTTTAAAGCCAGAAAATTGCAATTACAGTGATAGTGATGTTTGGGCTACAAAAGCGTGAAATTTTATTTATTTATTTTTTTTTTTTTTGGCATGGAAAATTTGTGGCAAATCGAAAAATTAGATTTAAAAAAATGATAAAAAATTAATGAAGTTACAGAAAAGTGAAGTGTGAAAAGAAAATAATCATTGGAAAAATCTGAAAATCAAAAAAATTACACAAATTTGATATAGAAAAATCCAATAATCTTAAATTCCACATAAATTAAATTAAATTTAAATTGTGCTATAAGTGTTGAAATATTAAAAAAATCTTTAAGATTTATATAAAAAAAAATATATATATATTTTGTTATACCAACTTGTGAAGTGTTTTAACTGATATTAAGATATTAAAAATATTTTTAAAATACAAAACAATAATATAAAATACGCATAATTTTCTTATTAAGTTATAAAAAATATTTAACGACACAAAATGTTCACAAATTACTAAAAGTATATTTAAGAAGCAAAACCAAAAACATCAGCAAATAATTTTTGAAAATTATCTTTTGAGTTACAAAAGTGTAAAACTCGAAGAAATATTGAATTTTAATAACTTCTTCAGTCCCTAATCGTAAATCGACTTATTATTAAAAACCATATAAAAAAGTGAAAAGTTAAAAAAAATCATGTAGATACACTAAAAAAAAGTTTGACAAAAAAAAGTCACATAGTAATGACAGTTGTTTGTGTTGTAAACAGTAAATGTTATTTTTAACAGTAATTACATTTGTTTTTCTATGTAAAAATACAAAACAGTTATTATGTCAGTTATTTACAAAACACAACTAACGAAAAGTATTGTATTTCGTAATAAACAGTTATTTTTGTGTGTTATTTGAAAAATAAAAAAATTTCGTTGATATTTTGAAATTCTTGTTTAGTTTATAGTTGTTTTTATTGATATATTCTTAGTTTGCAAATAAAAAATCATAAAATTGTATTATATCTCCCTTGCATAAAAAGGAGCTCGGTTTGAAATTTTCCTAGAACCAGTAGTTGACAATTAATGCATTTTCAAGTGTTACCAAGCACTATCATCAGATTGTCTTTATGGGGTTCTCTCTAGTTTTTTTTATTAAAATATATTTTTAAAATAAAAAATTTTTTTCTAAAGTTCAATTACAGGAAGAAGAAGAAAATGTTTTTATTATTAAAATGAGGGAACATTTTAATTGAGAAATAAATTGCTTATGTAACATATTAGTTAATTCTGGTGTGATTAAACTGCTGCAGTATGGTGTCTGTTAAAATTTTTCAATAAAAATATTTTCTTCTTCCTGTAAATGAACATTAGAAAAATTCTTCAGTAATTAATTCTAATAATAGTAACGATTGTCCAATGCAACAATTACAAACACTACAAAAAAAAAGATTTAACTGTAAAAAATAGTAGTTTTTACTGATTTTTTCAGTTGTTTTAGAAGTTTATTAGTTAAAATTTGGCAAATAGTTTTAGGACATTGTTAGTAATTTTCAATGAATTTATTAGTTATTTTTCAACAGTTAAAAATAAAATATAAAAGTATCTTTAAGGTTCGATTACTGAAGGTCCCGTTAAAAATTAACTAGCAGTTAAATTAAAATTTTATGTGGGAAGCAGCAACAAATACTGTGAGCGTCAAAAGAAACTGTACACTACAGCACCCATATGTGCAAAAGTGTTATTTTTGCAGCTCCCCGCACATTTTCGGACAGGTTGTGAGTAAAAAATAAGATATGTGCAAATATTCAAAAAATTAGGTTTCTGCGGTGTAAACCGGACAGGCCGTTTACATTTATATCTTCAAAATTACCCTAAAAACGGTTCATGGATTTATCCATCTATAACTCTTAAACTAGAAGCTTCTGGTGATTAAGTTACATAGCTGTTGTTTACACAATAAAAAGGCAAACATTTTCTTTATACAAACATTTAATCCTCTCATGGTCGTTAGTGGTGTTTTAAGCAGTGAACAACAAATTTTGTGTCAAAACTAAACTTTGAATGTCTCCCACTTAATTTTGGAGATCTGTAAATACGTTTACTCTTCATCATATGATCATATAAAAGTTATCGTAGAATTAAAGCAAAATAAGCTTCTTTTTTTTTAATATTTCGTCCATTCCATGGCAGAATGGACGAAATATATTCTGAGTTATAGATTTCTTACATATTTGCACTGCACTCATAGAAGTAAATCTGTAAAAAAAGCAGAAAAAGTTACTAAAATTTAGTTAAAAAAGATGCTGCATAAAAAACTGCTGAAATTAGCAGATTTTTTTTATAAATACTACTAAAATAAGAATAACAAAATTAAAACTGTTAAATTTACAGAATTTTAGTTATATTTAAGTTAACTTTTAGTTAATTGAAAATAAAAAATTGTACTGTAAAATCTGCAGAAAATTTTGCTAAATATTTGTAGACTAAAAATAGCAAAAATAAACTGTTAAATCTACAAAATTTTTGCTATTTTTAAGCTAAATTTAGTTGAATGCCAATAGTAGTCTATTCTGCTAAAATCAGCAGAAATATTTGCTAAAAAAAAATTGTAAACTGCTGTTTTCAAACGGCTCGATTTTTATTTGCATTTAAAAAAAATTCGAAAATTTTAAATTTTTTAGGCTACTTATTATTTAGCAAGACTTTTTACTGATTTTAGCAGGTTAATTTGCTATTTTCCATTAACAAAAATTTAACTCAAATATAACTTAAATTCTGTATATTTAACAGTTTTATTTTTGCTGTTCCTATATTACTAATTTATAGCAAAAATAATCTGCTAATTTTAGCATTTTTTTCTGCAGCATAATTTTTAACTAATTTTTAGTAACTTTTTCTGCTATTTTTACAGATTTATTTCTATGAGTGTAGGAAACCATGTGAATCTTCCAGTTTAGGTATGGGATGTGTTCAACGAACTTATGTAGAACACTATGAGGGATATTTTTGTGGAACTATTTAACTCTCTAACTCATCAATAAAAGGGACTTTTTTGACCCGTTTTAACAAGGGCCAAAAATGCCCCATAAGTTGAGGAGTTCCACAGAAATATTACTCGTAGTTTTTTACATAAATTCTCTGAACGCTTCCTATACCTAAAATGGTAGACTCACATGGTTTCCTCCTAAAATACAGGTTTGTCGGTCATTTGAGCGCCAATTCTGAATAAGTACGAAATTAACCCTTAAACACATATTAAGTTTTGACTTATTTCTGGCATTGAATTTATATTGTCAACTTTGATGTCTTCAGAGACTTATAGTAGAATTTAATGACAAATATTTTTGTGGAACATTTTAACCCTCTAACTCTTTAATTAAAAGGACTTTGTGGTCCCTTTTTAAAAAGAGACATAAACGACCCGTAAGTTGAAGAGTTAGAGGGTTAAAATGTTCCGCAAAAATATTTGTCATGAAATTCTACTATAATTCTCTGAAGACATCAAAGTTAAAAATTCAGATTCAATGCCAGAGATAAGTCAAAATTTAAAATGTGTTTAGGAGTTAATTTCGTGCTTATTCAAAATTGGCGCTCAATAGAGGACCTATATGGGCAAAAATATTATTTTTTACCTCCCCACGCACTTTCCGGTAAATTGGACGTAAAAAATAATATCCCCGTGAAAATTGATCCTCTCGGATTAAAACAGGCCAGTCACCCGCGGCTTTTAGCAATAAAAATGGAATAAAATTAGTTCAAAGCTTCTTTGCGCTATAACTCTTAAAGTAAAGGTTTTACAGAAAGCTACTAAATTGGCATATCTACAGGTAATAATGTGGCTAGCATTTTTCTCATACACACTTTTGATTTATCAATGAATGACGCGTCATTTAAGTGGTTAAAATCAAAGTGATTTAATGGGTTAAACACAAATTTTGACTTTAACCACTTAAATCACCATGACGCGTCATTGATACAACAAAAGTGGGTATAAGAAAAATTCTAGGCACTTCATTCTCTGTAGATATTCCCATTTAGTACGCTTCTGTAAAACCTTTACTTTAAGAGTTATAGCGCAAAGAAACTTTGAACTAATTTTAGTCCATTGTTAGAGCTAAAAGCTGCGGGTGATTGGCCTGTTTTAATCCTCGAGGGCCAATATTATTTTTTACACTATATCTACCGGAAAATACGTGGGGAGGTAAAAATAATGCTTTTGTATATTCCATATAATTCATGGGTGCTCTAATAGGCATAGATTACATAGAACTCTTACTTACTCTTTGACATTCGCTGTCAGTGCACGTATCTCATGAGAATGTTTTCGACATACGTCCTTTACTTATACAAAAAATATTTGAAAGTGTGTGAAAAAATGTGTTTGGTGACAAAAGAAGAGTAAGATTTCAATGTAATCTATGCCCATGTTTATAGGACATTTTTATGGGATAATCCCACTGACAACTTTTTTGAAAGAATAAGCGATCTATGTAATCTGTATTCAAAAGGTTCTACGTTTCAAATAAGTATTATTTGCATTTTTTACGGACGTTTAAATATTTCTTAATGCTGTTTTAATAAAAACACAAGGAAACCCGGTTTTTTGCAAAATCCGAAATTGAAAACCGGGGGTTTTAAAAGGCCGTTTATTTAATACTCTGTTATTTCTCCTTTCTAACTAATTTTTGTATAAAATCTTTTCTTCTTTCTGAATTAAAATCTTGAAAAAATTTAAATATAAATATTATTTTATTTACAAATTTGTTTTCAATTGCAAATACAAATTTCCTATTTGTTTATTTATTTTTGCGTGGGTTTTCAATAATAAATCTTTGAAATGTACACACAAATATACGAAATTTCTAAAAATAATTTCAAAATATTGAGTCATAATTTTTTCATTGCACTATTTTCAGTTGTTTTTCTTTCCTATTTAGAAGAAGCACAATTTATTTATTATTAATGACTTCGGATGGTTAACAACAAATGTGTAAATTAAAAAAAAAAAAAAAAAGATTACAGTTTATGAAATGTGTGTCTTTGATTAAAATCCTTTACAACAAAATAATTTATTTAGACACTTTACTGCATAATTATGCACCTTAATTTAATGGATTTTACACAGAGATGCTTTTGGTCGATCTCCCCTTATTCATAATTTTTTGCTTTTTATAAATAGAACGTGAAAATAAAGATCTCATTTTATACGGTTTGTACAAAAAGCCCTTTTTCAACGCTTATTAAAATGAAAAAAATAAATAATAAATTTCCGCATCATACTTTTATTTAAAGTTAATTTTTGTGTTGTTTCCCCCTGTACTGTAAATGGTAAATATAAATATCAAATGCAGCATTATAAAATATTAAAATTTTTATTTTTTTCTAGGCAATTTCTGTTCCATAATTGTCTCTATTTAGTGAGTTTTGTAGAGAAAAATAAAAAAGAAAACATTTTTAAGGGCTTTAGTACACTTTTGTAATTATTTTTTTCTTTACTCAGGAAAGTAATCGTTGAATATTTTCTGCTAATTTTATTATGACAATAAATATTTTTTTACACTTTTTCAAATCTTATGATGCTTGTCCTGATTTTTTCAATGTTTTGGAATTTTTTTCTGCATGTTATTTTTATAATGTTTGTTTCTAAATTCCTTGACATTTTAATTGGCTGTCTGATGGATTTTTGTATTTGACACTTTGATGTAAATTGTCTGGATTTTTTTGCAGCTGAGAAGGAAATAAACATGTCAAATTGAGTGTAAAATATGAATTGACAAAATAAAGTGTTGTAAAAAATCATAGATTAAGCTTTAAAATGTTTAAAAAATATGAAAAGATGCAAAAAAAAATTGAAATTGTATCGCACTGATACGGTTTTAATTCAAAACCATGGCAATTCAAGCAATTGGTAGCAATTTTAAAGATAATGTATCGGCATAGTTTGGGTTATACAGTTAATCGATTTTTTATTTTAATCGAATAATCAAACAAGCAATTATTCGTGTTTTATTTTTCTTAACCAATTAATCAAATAAAGTTTTTAAACTAATCGATTAATACAGAAACATTTTATATAAAAAAATATAATATATATACTAGAGCACCCATGGAGTATATGGAATGTGCAAAAGTATTATTTTTTTCACCTTCCCACGTATTTTCCGATAGATTGGGCGTAAAAATAATATCCCCGCAGAAATTGGTGCTCTCGGTTTAAAACACTCTCGGACTGAAATTAGTTCGAAGCTTCTTGGCGCTATAACTCTTAAAGTAATGGTTTTACAGACAAATACTAAATGGGCATATCTACAGACAATAAAGTGGCTAGTATTTTTCTCATACACACTTTTGATATATCAACGACGTGTAATGGTGATTTAAGCGGTTGAAGTCGAAATTTGTGTTTAACCGCTTTAAACAAATCACTTATACTTATTAAGTGTGTATGAGAAAAATGGTAGCACTTCATTGCCTGTAAATATGCCCATTTGGTATTTTTCTGCAAAACCTTTACTTTAACACCCAGAAAACAGATTCAGTTCTGATAACCGCATTTGTAGCCAATCGCATGGTTCAGTTGTGGTAGCAGAATTTTTCAGTTGTGGCAACAGAAAACCAATTGAGACAGAACTAATTTGACGGAATCTCAGTTGCATCAAGAATAATTCGGTAGCCGCAACCGAAAAATTCATTTGATGCAACTGAACTATTCGATTGGCAACAAATGGGGTTGTCAGGACCGAATCTGTTTTCTGGGTGAAGAGTTATAGCGCAAAGAAGCTCTGAACTAATTTTTATCCATTTTTAGAGCTACAAGCCGCGGGTGATACGAGAGGATCAATTTCCGCGGGGATATTTTTACGCGCAATATACAGGAAAGTACGTGGGGAGGTGAAAAAATAACACTTTTGCACATATGGGTGCTCTATTGGGCGCCAATTCCGAATAAGCACGAAATTAACCCTTAAAAACATTTTAAGTTTTGACTTATTTCTGGCATTGAACCAAAATTTAAAACTTTGATGTCTTTA
The DNA here is from genome assembly GCA_949987735.1 of Leucophora obtusa. Lineage (NCBI taxonomy): Eukaryota > Metazoa > Arthropoda > Insecta > Diptera > Anthomyiidae > Leucophora > Leucophora obtusa. The sequence goes on along the minus strand of OX465295.1, from coordinate 347,339,576 downwards.
GAGACTTGTTGTAGAATTTCATGACAAATGTTTTTGCGGAACATTTTAACCCTCTAACTCTTCAACTAACGGGTCGTTTATGTCCGTATTTAAAAAGGGACCAAAAAGTACCTTTAAGTGAAGTGCAAGAGGGTTAAAATGTTCCGCAAAAATATTTGTTATGAATTTCTACTATAAGTCCTGAAGATATCAAAGTGGAAAATTTAACTTCAATGCCAGAAATAAGTTAAAACTTAAAATGTGTTTAAGGGTTAATTGGCGCTCAAATGCCCAACAAACCTGGATTTTAGGGGGAAACTTTGTGAATCTTCCATTTTAGGTATAGGATTTGTTTAGCGAACTTATGTAAAACACTACAAGGAACATTTTTTCGGAACATTTTAACCCTCTAACTCTAAGTATGTGTAAATTAGAAAATGTTAAAAATTTTCTTTAAAAATGCATAAGAAAATTTTCAAAATATTTTTTTTTTTATTTAAGATACTTTAATATCTGTAAAATAGGAATATATCATGGATGGTAACCGAAACGATGCGGTTATCGGTAAGGGTAACGCTATTTCAGATTATTTGGGTAACCGTATTCTAAGGGTAACGCTATTTCATTTATTTCGGTATCGTTATTTTAAGAATAACGATTTTTTGTTATTTCGGTAACGGTATTTTAAGGATAACGGTTTTTTGATTATTTCGGTAACGGTATTTTAAGGATAACGGTAGTCAGTTATTTCGATTCATCCCGCAATTTTTTTTTACAAAAAACAAACAAGATGAAAAATAGAATCAATTTACCAACTTACGTACGAAAAATACTCAATAACCACGTGCAATTACCAAAAGCAGAAAACTAAAAGGATAACGGTATTTCTGTTATTTCGGTAACGGTATTTTAGGAGTAACGGTAGTCCGTTGAAAGGGTTTTGAATCGATAACGGTATTGCCTGCCAACCCTGGAATATATATTACAAAAAAATGTTTCTGCATTTAAAAGAACATTTTTATACCCTACACCACTATGTGGTCAGGGTATTATAAGTTTGTGCTGATGTTTGTAACACCAAAAAATATTGGTCGTAGACCCACCTTATAGTATACCGATCGGTTCAGAATTTTTTTTTATTTCGATTTAACGATGTCCGTCTGTCCGTCCGTCCGTCCGTCCGTCCGTCCGTCTGTCTGTCTGTCCATGCAATCTTGTACGCACTCTACAGGTCGCACCTATTAAGATATTTCGATGAAATTTGGTACATAGACCTATGTTGGCCCAAGGACGAACAAGTTTGATTTTTTTGAACATCGGTCCATGTTTAGACCTAGTGCCCATATAAGGGTCCTACCAAAATTATATTGTTTATACGCTGCAGGTCGTAAATATTAAGATATTTTGATGAAATTTGGTACACAGACCTATATTGGCCCAATAATGCAGCCTATTGATTTTGGTGAACATCGGTCCATGTTTAGACCTAGTGCCCATATAAGGGTCCTACCAAAATTATATTGTTTATACGCTGCAGGTCGTAAATATTAAGATATTTTGATGAAATTTGGTACACAGACCTATATTGGCCCAATAATGCAGCCTATTGATTTTGGTGAACATCGGTCCATGTTTAGACCTAGTGCCCATATAAGGGTCCTACCAAAATTATACTGTTTATACGCTACAGGTCGTAAATATTAAGATATTTTGATAAAATTTGGTGTACAGACCTACATTGGCCCAGTAACGCAGCCTATTGATTTTGGTGAACATCGGTCCATGTTTAGACCTAGTGCCCATATAAGGGTCCTACTAAAATTATATGGTTTATACGCTGCAGGTCGCAAATATTAAGATATTTTGATAAAATTTGGTACACAGACCTACGTTGGCCCAAGGACAAAGCCTATTGATTTTGGTGAACATCGGTCCATGTTTAGACCTAGTGCCCATATAAGGGTCCTACCAAAATTATATTGTTTATACGCTGCAGGTCGCAAATATTAAGATATTTTGATGAAATTTGGTACACCGACTTATGGCAGCCGAAGGACGAAGCCTATTGATTTTGGTGAACATCGGTCTATGTTTAGACCTAGTGCCCATATAAGGGTCCCCCCAAAATTATATTGTTTATACGATGCACGTCGTAAATATTAAGATATTTTGACGAAATTTGGTACACAGACCTATTTTGGCCCACGGACGAAGCCTATTGATTTTGATGAACATCGGTCCATGTTTAGACCTAGTGCCCATATAAGGGTCCTACCAAAATTATACTGTTTATACGCTGCAGGTCGCAAATATTAAGATATTTTGATGAAATTTGGTACACAGACCTATATTGGCCCAATAACGCAGCCTATTGATTTTGGTGACATTAGTTGGCTTTTACCCAGACTGGTGTAGGGTATTCTATAGTCGGCATGCCCGACTTTAACCTTTTTACTCGTTTTAATCTGAAGAACATCATGTTTAATGTTATTTTCTTTAAATAAAAATAAACTAAGTGTCTTTAAGATACAAAGCCATCTTTTTGCTGATATTTTTAACTTTTCGCTAAGTTTTTAAAGGAAATGTGTTTTAAATTTAGCGTAAATAACACACAAAAAAAAAAGCAAACCAAATTCATCAAATAATACAACGTGGGAACTTAAAAACCAAACAAAATAACTAAACTAAAACGGAAATAAAACTGCCTCAAGCCAAAGAAACTGTTTAACTAAAATTACTACAAAAATTTTAAAAAATAAAAAAATATCTCCTAAAAGAGTAAACTAAAAATTTGTTCATGTCTTTGAAACCTCCTAAAAAGCAATGGCTCAAGTCGACTATCAAGCCCACAATTTCACCTGTTATACCGTACCTGAGTGTTCTTCCAATGATGAACTCGAGGATGAAGACTATAGTAGTCAATGTTCTGTTAATTCCACCGATACAACTACCTCTTCTATAGATAATAATATTTTGCGTAAACATCATAATCACATAAAATATTATAAGAAATTCTTTAATCCTTATATATGCGGACAACAACAAAGAATTTCTATGCCCATTATGATGGCAGGTTCACCACAACAAATGGGAGCATTTCATTATTTAAATCCCCAGCAGCAGCAGCAACAACAGCAGCGACATTCTTCGAATTCACCACAATTGGGTTATTTTGTACCCTTTGCACCGAATTGTTATTTTAGTCCACCAGTCCAAAGGAAAAGATATAGGTATTACACTTGAAAAAATTTACAGTTAGAAATAAATTTAACAAAAGTAAATGAATATATTAAGGTGTATTCATAAACGCTTTATAAAAATTAAAATGTTTAAATAAATTTCGTATTGAAAATTTATTTAAGTAGTAAAACTTTTTACAATAATTTTATCTAACTGGTTCCGGAACCAGTTCCATGGAATCGGTTCTAGGGGAACCAGTTGCAGAATTGATGTGGTTGGCAACCGATTGTAACAAACTTTTCTGGGTATTTTATTATTTTACAAATTTTTTTCAAATAATTTGAGTAATTTGATTAAAAAGAAAATAAAAAATACCAAATTCTAGCCTTATTAAACAAATTTCACAATAACTTACAAAAATTTACTAAAACTTTGCAAATTATTCTAACCGCATTTATTAAATAAGGTTATATTTTTAGAATTTCAACAAGTTTGAATAATTTTATTGTTAAAAATAAATGTGCAATTCGCTTTTAAAAACTTTAATAAACTTAAATATTTATACTAGACCGTACCTCAAAAAAAAGTTCGCAGTACACCCTCCAATATGAAGTATTTTTGCAAGGCAATTTCAAAAAAATATTTCTTTTTTGCCGAACGTAGGGGTCGCCTTTTTCAATTTTTCGTTATAGTTTCGGCATTTAAAGTCGGATTTTAAAGTGTGATATATCGATTTTTTTGCCTCGAGAAGACCAGTGTTTCGCTATAAAGGAAAAATCCAATGGAAAAAATTTAAAAAGGCGACCCCTACGTTCGGCAACCAATATATAAAAAAAAATTCTACTGGGTTTATCGAAAAACTTCCTTAGCAAAAGTTTAATGATTTTTTGCGAGACTTAATTTTCTGATATTAGGGTTGTACATTAGGGTTGTAGCAACTGAGATCTGGTGGGTAACTACTTGAACGGGATACTTGAGGTCAATGGCCTCCTCAATGGGCTCCTCGAGAGAAAAACATTGATGTATCATACTTTAAGATCCGACTGTAAATGCCAAAGATATAACGAAAAATGTAAAATGGCGACCCCTACATTCGGCAAAAAAAAAAAATTTTTTTTGAAACCAACTTGAAAAAATTCTTTATATTGGACGGTGTATGGCTCTAAACTACAGTCAAAAATTTTGACAGTTACTACATGACAGTAGTTGTTTGTCCAGTAGTCAGTAGTATTTTTTTTTAACCGTAATTACAGTTGTTTTTTATGGTAAAATATACAACAAATGTTAAGAAAACAATAAATGAAAAATACTGTAATTTCGTCACAGTTATTTAAATCAGTTATTTTAAATATCATAATAAACAACTACCAAAACAGTATTTTTACAGTAAACCGTTGTTTTTTTTTTAATCATTAAAGAAATAAAAAGTTTCGTTGAATTTCTTTAAATTTTAAAAATTCTCGTTTAGTTTATATTTGTTATTATTGATATAACATATTCCTAGTTTGCAAATAAAAATCAAACTCCAATGCAAAAAAAGCATAATAACTGGAGAACTGTTTAAAATTTTTACACTCATAGAAATATATCTGTAAAAATAGCAGAAAAGCTTACTAAGAATTTGTTAAAGATGATGCTGCAGAAAAAACTACTGAAATTAGCCAATTTTTTGCTAAATACTAGTAAAATAAGAACAGCAAAATTAAAACTGCCAAATTTACAGAATTTTAGCTATATTTAAGATAATTTTTAGTTAATTGAAAATAACACATTGTTCGGTAGATTCTGCAGAATATTAGTTATATTTAAGCTAAATTTTTGTAAATGGAGAACAGCAAATTAACCTGCTAAAATCATCAAAAAATTTTGCTAAATAATTAGTAGCCTAAAAACCAGCAAAAATTTTTAATTTTCGAAGTTTTTTTCAATTTTTTTTTAAATGCAAATAAAAATCGAGCCTTTTGAAAACAGCAGTTTACAATTTTTTTAACAAATATTTCTGCTGATTTTAGCAGAATAGACTGCTATTTGCATTCAACTAAATTTAGCTTAAAATAATACCCTGACCACATAGTGGTGTAGGGTATAAATAGCAAAAATTTTGTAGATATAACAGTTTATTTTTGCTATTTTTAGTACACAAATATTTAGCAAAATTTTCTGCAGAATTTACAGTACAATTTGCTATTTTCAATTAATTAAAAGTTAACCTAAATATAACTAAAATTCTGTAAATTTAACAGTTTTATTTTGCTGTTCTCATTTTACTAGTATTTAGTAAAAAAAATTTTCCTAATTTTGGCAGTTTTTTCTGCAGCATCATTTTTAACTAATTTTTAGTACCTTTTTCTGCTATTTGTACAGATTTATTTCTATGAGTGTACACATATTTTAGTAATTAATAGTATCATTTGCGGGATAGGGGCAAAATCAATTTAAATATTATTGATATTATTAATTTCGTAATTGAAACTCGTTTTTAATTTTTGTTTGCAGAGATGTTTAAATTAGTAAAAATTATCTTAACTAAAATTTAATTTACAATTTTATTTAATTTTAAATGGTTTTATATAGAATTTTCTGTAAAATTAACTGAAATTTCAGTTATATCTATTGATTTATTATTTGAAGAATAAAAATCGACTTGGGATCGATTTCGTATAAATTGTCGCTTAATCTTTTATGAAAAATACTAAATTTTGTTTCGTTTCTTCTACTTTCAGAGACAAAGAAAATGATCGTAATCGCCGAGCTGTCAGCTATGGTGGCATTACAAACTCATCATCCATTACCACTCTACCTCGAGCTGCTCCACGACGTGTTAATCTCATGAAAGATCCACCACCTCCACCACCACCAAAACCCATCTTACTACAACAAACATCATTACAATCATCGACCACCAGCAACACCACTTCCTCCCTCTCTATACCCAGTAAATATCCACAATCGGAATATAATCTAATAACAAAACTCGAATCAAGTTCATCAACACTCACTGCTCCCTCAAATTATCAGGCGGCACAAAATTTATACGTTAATGCAGCAACAATTGCAGCAAGTAGCAATAATTATTCATCGCTACTATGTCATAATAGTTCCACATCCAGTCCTTTGGCAGTGCGTAAGCGTGAGAAACTGTTGCATCGTTTTAGTGATGCTGCCACATTGGGACGTAAACTGAAAAAGAAGAAAAATACTAATCGTACTTGTCGTTCCATGACTGAGGCCATTGAAATGTTGGCAGATCCTGTAATAGAAGATGAGTTTTTTGTAAGTACCATGATAATATTAAAATATAAATTAGCATCCCAGCCAGCAAAATGTGCAAACTTTTTTGAGGGTTCTATGAGTCAAAACTTACTCAAATAAAAAACATTTTTTTTAAATTTTCGAATTTTTTGTCAAAAATTGCTCAAATTTTGGACGAAAATATGAGCCTTATAAAATGAATCATAAAAGACATACAAATTTGAGCCAAATTATTAAATCCAAAAGATGGTTCAGAAATGTAAACAAATTTGAATATTTTGTGAACAATTCAAAAAAGGCTAAAAAAAATTATTCATTTTTGAGCCTTTTGAATTTTCTTAAATCTTTTTTTTTGAGTCAGTTTTGTATCAAAAAAGAAGGCTCTTTTGGATGAACCACTTTCTTACAAATTTGAATTTTTAATAATATTTTTTGAGCTTTTGATTCATTTTTGGGCTTGTTTGCTGGCTGGGATATTTTCTTGAATATTTCATTAAAAGGGGTGTATCTGTTTATACATACACTCAGAAAAAATCATACAGTTGTTATTGATTTTTGAAATTGATATTTTATTTCATTCTGCAGAGTTTATACTCGTATCTTATAATTTTTATATTCTGATCCGCTGTATGCATTTTTCAAAATTTTGTATCATTAAGTTTTGGTTATTGTCTATTATAATTTTAAATTTCTTATCGCCAATTCTATTGGTACGCGTTTTGTATTATGTTGAATTTTTTTTAACAGCTTATTTTGTAATATTAAATTGTTCTTTTGTTTTTCAATTGTCCATAAACAGTTGACAGTTGTTCATTGGCGCGTTCATATCGCTAGAAAAAATTGATACATAAAACGGAAACGGATGTTGGAATTAATTAAATTATATCGTGTAAAAAACTATTTAATTTAATGCAAAATTTTAATAATTCATGCTAATAAAAAAATGCAACATTGTATTTTGTGGTATATTAATGATCTAACTGTACGTGGATATATCGAAAATTAATGTGATCGAAATTTTTAAAAGTTTCGGCTAAATATAAAAATTGTTGTTTCCAAAAAAAAAAAAAAACGAAGCTAATATACAATAAAATCTCCCAATAAAGAACACCCCCCTATAGCGAACACTTCCCTATAATGGACAGTTTTGGTGCGATGGTGCCCCAAATCAAAATTTTAGAGTAAAATCACTTGTAACATTTATAATAATTTTGATAAAGCTCAAAACAAGTAAAAAAAATTAAAATCAGGCATGCCAACTACTCGTATATAAAGCCCTACACCACAGTACGATTTGAATCATATTACGTGAAGCGGATAAAATTTCGGGGAGAGAATTTCAATTAACGGTGCAATAAATATTGTGAAACATACAATATTTAAGAAGTGTAATAAAAAGTTGGTCAAATATTTTTGGTAGTAACAAAACTTGACGCAAAGTGATTACGCCCTATACCATATAGCATACATGGGCAAATTCGGCCCGTCAACCAATTTCGTGCGGCCCTTCAATAATTTTAAAGCAATTAAATTTCTTTTTTTAAATTTTAAACAAAATTAAAAAAAAATTAAATTAAATAAAAAAAAAGTAAAATCAGAACTAAAAAAAAAATACAGAATATAGAAAACAGCGATAACAAAATAAACATTAAATGGAGCTTTAAAAAAATTTCACTGGTCAACAAATATCGATTTTTTGCACAGACTTCCTCTAAAACTTTTTAAAGTATTTTCGCCTCCTACGTACGAATTTTTAGTGAAAAATTCCTTCTTCTTTATTTAAACCTTAAGCCTGGGAAAAATATTTTATGGCTCAATATAAAAGAACTTAGGAATATCTTAGTTTTTTATAGGTTTGAATTTAAAAATATACCTTTCATTTTAGGAAATTTTTAAGGCCGTTCTACGGACTCCGTAAGGATCGCTAAAATTTACTTTTGGGAATTGTTCTTGAAGCACTTAAAATTGGTAAAACAGTTAGACACAATAAAATTTTATTAATAAATTTATAGAAATAAAGCTGTGAAAATAACAAAACAGTTAGTAGTTTTTCTGCTATTTTTACAGGTTTATTATTTAAAAGTGACTTTGAATAAAATTTTTTGCCGATTTTCGCTAAATATTAGTAAAATTAAAAGAGCAAAAAAAAACTGTTAAATATAATATAGTAATCCTGCTAAAATCAACAGAAATGTATGACGAAAAATAGTAGACTGCTGATTTTATAAAAATAGATTTTTATTCTCTCAAAACAATTAAAAATTAGAAATTTATTAATTTAGTTCGAAGCCAATTTCCTTATTATGAATTAACATAATAAGTACTTTTTTCAAAAACTGCTATTTTTCTTCATTAGGATACTCTCCTGACAAATACTTCACAGAGTTTTTGCTTTCAAAAACCTCTACACTTTCAGGAATGAAAAGACGATCGTTTCGGGGATTTTCCAGGCCTCCTTCATGAGGTTTCTTTAGAAAGTGGTGGCGGTAGTGCAATGCAATTTGAAGCATCAAAATCTCATATTAAATGTAGTCTGCTACGTCAATTTTTTTAAAAATTAAAACCCAACATTTTAACAATTAAAAGTTTTCTTTGAGTTTGATAATTATACAAATATACAGCAAAATTTGTTGATGATTCTAGCAGAGTAATTTTGTTATTTTAATTAACTAAAATTTAGCTGAAATATAACTAAAATTCTGTATATTATTTTTTTTATCTCATTAATATTTAGCAAAGAAAATCTGCTTCTTTCTGCATTTTTTATGCTAGGTAATTTTTAGCAGTTTTAGCAAAACTTTTTACAGGCTTTTTTCTATTAGTGCACTTACTTGATCAACCAATCCACTTTTGACGGGATTATACCGCTTTCTAAAGTCTTGCAGGCGGCAGCCTTGAATTTTTATTCCGTTTTTAAAGCAAACAAATCCGCCTTATCCCAATTTTTTAATATGTTATTCAGCTTTTGAATATAGTTTTCATAATTTATTTTTTCTAGAGTTCCCAGCCAGCAAACGAGTCCAAAAAGGAATTAGAAAAGTGCTCAAAATATATTATTAAACTTTTACTTGTGCTGCATTAAGAAGGGCTTTTTTTTATTAAAAAATTACTCAAAGAAATATTTAAAAAAATTCTTTAAGCTAAAAAATTAATTTTTTTGAGTCGTTTTTGAATTGCTCACAAAATGTTCAAATTAATTTATATTTTCGAGTCGTTTCTGAATCACCTTTGGATTTAAAAATTTCCCTCAAATGTTTGTGCCTTTTATGATTCATTTTACTAAGACTGACTAACGAGCAATTTTTCACAAACAAGTTTAAAATTTAAAAAATATGTGCGTTTTTGAATAATTTTTGATTTACAGAATAAGAACCATAAAAGTATCCAAATTTTTAGGCTAGGTTATGAGACTTGTGATTGAAATTTTAAAATTTAAGAATTAGCCCTGGTTTATGTATCATGAAAATGGTCTAAACGAAAGCAAAATAACGAAAATTTGTTTTTGTTTCCCATGTAATTTTGTCGAAAGTAACTGTCAATTTCTATCGTTTAGACTTAGACAATGCCTTAATTTAATGCAATCAGAGCCTGAGAGGTTTGATATTTGTTATACATTTTCGATACGAAAATGTTGTTGACCTATGAGTTTTAAATATCATTTACATTCACATTTTCGATAAAAATTATATTTTTACGCGTTTTGTATCAAAATTATGTTCGCCACTTTATTCTTGTTACACATTCCAATAAATAAAACAAGGGATCAAAATCCATTAAGTAAATTTAAAAATATTTAAAAATTGAAAACTATATTTTCGAAGATTAATTCGACAAAGTTTTTTGACTTCAGAGGGGTTACCGCGTAACTCGATTCGAATAAAAATTGTCGAATTCGTAAATTTTCTACCTTTCGTAAAAAGAAAAGTTTAAACAAAAATCTTACTTTTTGAATTTTTATGTGTAGTGTAAAAGTTTTAGGATAAAAATAAATTAAAAAGTAGAATTTTTATACATAATTATATTTTTAACAATATTTGCAAGATTTACAAATTCGAAAATTTTTTCGAATCGAGTTATGCGGTTACCCCGCAGATTCGTATTAAGAAGGGCAATATATTCGGATCCAAAATCATAAAAATATAAAAGATTTTGATGTACTTCTCCGCAATATTGACTCATAAAGTATTTCCCTGGGTGAGGGAATAAAAAAAGAAAGACCCACAACTCGAAGGCTATTCATAGGACCTTTTTTGTCTTTAGATCTGGGCTTAGGAAACCAAAATACTCAAAAAAGGTTTTAGCAGAAGGCTGTACAAAAAAATAATTTTTGTCGAGTAATGTATTAATTAGTGCGGCCCTCAGTAAGTTTGTGAAATTCCAAATTTGGCCCTTCAAGCCATTTATGTGCCCATACCTGCCATATAGTGTATAGTATATTTCTATGAAAATTCCGATTTCTCAGATATCGGAATAGATCGGGGATCCCAACTATATGCTTTTTGTTAGTTCAGAAATTCTAGTTTCCGAATTTGTACATTGCGTAAATACCCAGTCAGAAATAGCTAGTGATACAAGAAATCAAGCACTGGCATACCACTGGATAACCACGGTGTTAAAAATAAATGACTGGGAGAACACTCATTTGGGACGCTTTGCCATCGTTTGCAAAAAGCGTTTTGCCAGTAGTTGTTTTATAAAAATTTCGGTGGTTTATAAAAAAAAACCACTGGCAAAGAATGGGATTAGAGTGATATGCCAAGGTTTGCAACCAGTGGTTATGCAGTGCTACCTAGCCAATGCTACTGGTAGACCAATGATTTTATAAAAATGCTGATGCTTCGTTAAAAAAGGTTTGTAGTCCAGGGATGATAAAGTTAGTACTATAGTAAAGGGTTCTCCAACAGGGACGCTACAAAAGTAGAAAGACAGGGACAGCAAACGACTCCATATTTCTTGCCGCTCTTTTGACATTTCTCTGCAGTAAGGTTTGCCATTTCATGATGGAAAGATATACGAGCCAACAACGAGTCGAAATTATTAAAATTTACTACCGAAATTCGGAGTCAGTGGCCTCAACGTTAAGAGCGCTACGTCCAATTTATGGTCGTCATAATGAATGGCTTCGTCAATAAACAAAATATGCGTTATTGGTCAGACAGCAATCCACACGTACTCCATGAGTCATCATTGCATCCCGAAAAAATTACGGTTTGGTGCGGTTTATGGGCCGGCGGCGTCATTGGGCCGTACTTCTTCCGTGATGATCAAGACCGGCACGTTACTGTGTATGGGAATCGCTACCGTTCAATGATAACCGAATATTTTTGGCCCCAAATGGATGATATGGAATTGGAGGACATGTGGTTCCAACAGGACGGCGCCACAAGCCACACAGCGAATGTCACAATCAATTTATTGCAATCCAAGTTTGGAGAACGTGTTATCTCACGAAATTGTCCAGTCGATTGGCCGCCTCGGCCGTGCGATTTGACGCCGTTGGACTATTTCCTGTAGGGCTACGTCGAATCTATGGTCTATGCCAACAAGCCAGCGACGATTGATGAACTTCGCACGAATATCGGCCGATTTATGCTTGAAAACCGTCGAAAATTGGGTTCAGCGTCTGGACTTCTGCAAGCGTGCCCGTGGTGGCCATGCAAAAGAGATCGAACGTACATAATGGCATCGAACGTACATAATGGTATCGAACGTACTTTCACAGGAATAAAGAATTTCATTGAGATCCGAAACTGTTTTGTTTTATTTAAAAAAACTTTTGTAGCGGTCTCCTCTGGTACTCTCTGACTCACTTAGTACTATTTACACATTTTTCGATTATTAAATTTTTTGTGCTTTTTTAATTTTGATATTATTGTGTTTTCAAATATCGGAGTTTAAATTAAAAATACTTATGTTGAAAATATTTAAAATATTAGATGTTACTATTGAAAACTCAACTTAAACACATAAAAAATGTTCTTTCGCTTTTTTTTATTAAAATACGTATGTGTATACAAAACAAATTCTTAAAAATTAGGAGAATTAAGAGATCTAGAAATTTTTTTATTTTTTTAAACGAGCAAAATGTTTTCCCCAATCAGAGCTCCTAAAGAATTCACTCATTCGATTTCCATTTCTGAATGGTTAAATACCTAAAACCTATTTCGAAGAATCGAATGAATTCTTAATGCACCTAATGCAATCATTAAATTCATTTGATTCGATTGTCAATCAATCTGTTCAATCGAAAATATTCTTATGACATTGCAAGGTGGAATAGACCTGTAAATAACTTAAAAATAATATTCGCTTTAAAAAGAAGTCAATACGATAATCAGGGACTTTAAATTCTGAACCCTACACTCACAGAAATAAACCTGTAAAAATAGCAGAAAAAGCTACTAAAAATTAAGCAAAAAAGGCCTTACAAAAGAAACTGCTAAGATTAGCAGATTTTTTTATATATTTTTTATATTTAACTTTTAGTTCATTGAAAATAACAAATTATACTGTAAAATCTGTAAAAAATATTAATATTAGTAGAGTAAAAATAGCAAAAATAAACTGTTATATCTACAAAATTTTTTGTTACTTTTAAGTTAAATTTAGTTGAATGAAAATAGCAGTCTATTACGCTAATATCAACGGAAATGGTTGCAAAAAATAGTAAACTGCTGATTTCAGAAGACTAGATTTTTATTCGTATTAAAAAAATAGAAAAAAAGCTTTCTACATTTAAAATTGTTGGTGATTTTTAGTCTACTATTACTAATTTTAGCAGGTTAAATTGTTATTTTCTGTTAACTTAAATTTATTCAAATATAAATAAAATTTTGTATATGGGTGATATCAAAAATGTGATAAAAACCGTGTAACCACCTAATTTCTAATGCATGGATTACATTTGAGTTACATATTTCGATATATATCAGCGCATTGTCACCTGTTTTACAAAATTTATAACAATCTGACCAATTTTTGGTTAATACATGAAATTTGTGACCAATTTTATAGGCCAAATGTAAACTCCGTAACAAGTAACTCATAAGGTTTTTTAAATTTAATAGCTTATATTTTAATAACCAATAAAGCTAAACACTAACTGTAAGAATTTTTATGAAGAGGAAAAGTGCCGTTTTTAATAAAAATTAATACATTTTACAAAGTTTTTCGTATATCTTAGTTATCACGACTTCAACTCTGTAACGATTTTTCGTCATAATTTTTGATAAAAATGCATATAACAGAATTTTGAAGTTATCTATTATTTATATTGCGAAAAGTATAATGTTATTTATACTCAAATGATCGTTGGACTGTAAGAAATCATCCAGCATAACAGACTTGAAGCTTTTCTGCAGCATGTAACATTCTCGAGATGAAAAAGATGTCTTTCATAAGATTTGAAAAAATGTTGTAAACTCCGTTCCTAATTTTTACACCAAACTATTTAACGAGTAAGAAAAACAATGTCATATTTGGATTCACCTTGTAGGCATCATGCGATTTTGTTTCGGAAAAAAAATTCTGACAAAGCGTTTCTGAAAGAAAACGAAAAAAGTAACCCAATGTAAACTCCGTAACTGTAAACTCCGTAACCACAATTGTTTGCATCAGATTTCATTCAAATAAATGTTTAAAATAATTTAAAATAACCATAAACAGAGCTGATTCAACTAATATTTATGGGTCAAAAGACGATTCAACTAATAATTTTGTGTCAAATCAAAAAAAGTTATCAGTTTTTTACCCTAAGCTGCTGCAGCGAAAAACGATTGATTTTGCATTTCATTGGTTTTGAATCGATATTTCGAGTCATTACTGACATTAGTTTGACAAATTTAATTTGTTTCACACAATTTAAGAATTTTTTGATCGCGAAATGTTATGTTTTTAATATATTATTTTGTAACTGCGCAACCGCTGTTTGGATTTTAAAAAATTTTATTTTTTTGAAAAGCATTTAAAAGGACCAAAAATACAAAATTCAAAAAAAAAATTTTTTTTCGCGGAATGAATTGTATTTTTATTCGCGAAACCGCCAATTTGATAAACACAAATTACATATCATTGGAAAGCAAATTGAAAACCCAAATACAAAAAACTAATAAATTGAAAAAAATTCGTACGCATTTTTTTTTGTTATATCTTTTGCTTGCAGAAATGTAAACTCCGTTACAACAAAAAAAATTTAAATTGTGCAAAAAAAGTTGTTGCGACAACTTGTAGATGAGATTTTTTGCAATTAGGTTTATAATGACTAAACTTACTGATTCCATTAAGAAAAAACCGAAATATTAACACTTTTTGCTTCTCACAAATTTGGCCCAAAAATTTATCACATTTTTTGATTTCACCCATATGTATTTAACAGTTTGGTTTTTCCTGTACTTACCCAGTTGCAAAAAATACTAGTTCAGAACCAGTTATGTACTAGTTTATTTAAACCAGGCAACTAGTACGAGTTCTACCGCCTCTCCATACAAACAACTGTAGAATTTAACATGGAGATGTCATAGGGATGGGGGCAATTGTCGCCAAACTCCCACTTTGGTACTAGTTGTATACCTAGTTTGAAAATTACAATTTAAGGACGAAAAATAGGGAGCCAAACTGGTGCTAATGTGACAATCGCGGAACTAGTTCCGAAGTGACTCTTTGGAAATAGTACTGTACCAGTTGGTTGTATCTGAATTATTTAGATAAAAAACAGAGGTTTTTCCTTTGATAAAACGCAGATTAGACCGATAGTTTCCTCTTACTGAGATAATTATATCCATTTACCAAATGAAATTTCAAATATTTTGTGTTTATGATTTCTAATGACAATAAAACATTTTAGTGTTTATTTGCAAACTCAGAATGTATCACGTATTACAAACAAAGGTAGTATTTCAAAACTCGTATTTAAATTCAATCTTTTGAAATCTCTGCACAGTTTCAATGAAACTATTAGGTATACAAATTCTTAAAGATTATTGTTTTTGGAAGAAAAACAAGAAGCTGTACTGGTTCTTATAAGAAATTTACTAAACTAGTTCTGGATTGACTCTTTGGCACCAGTACTGTACCAGTTGATTTACACCTCAATTCAATTCACAATAAAAAAATTTAAGTGTTTATTTACGAACTCTGATTTTTTAATTAAATATAAATGCAAAAAAAATAATTTCAAATCTCATATTTTAATTCAGGTAATTTTTTTAAACAGTCTCTACATAGATCGTATTTAACTAGTACACAACTGGTTCAAAATGATTATTTTGAGAACTAGTTATGTAATTACTAGACAAGAAACTAGTATATTTTAGAACAAGTTCGACCATTTGCTACTGGGTATCTTACTAATATTTTACAAAAGTAATCTGATAGAATTTTTTTATGCAACGTAATTTTTAATTAATTTTTAATAGTTTTAACTAAAATTTTTACGTTTTTCTATTTCTGTATGAGTTAGATAGTATAAAAGAACTCTTTATTTTTTATGAGTTTTTATTTGTTAATTTATATTGATAAAAAATTTAAATGAAAAAATTTGTTTGGTACTATAGAGGTCAAAAAAGTACTATTTTTAAAGCTCGTTAGTACTATTTTAGAAATCCCATTTATCATCCCTGTTGTAGTGAGAATGTTCCGAGTTCAAATCCGGTTGCAAAAAAATGTTTTTTTTTTGATTTTTTTTAATTTAAATTTTTTTTTTGTTTTATAAAATAAATTTTTTGTTTGTGGGAAAGCTCCTTTAAGACCAACTTTTTTTGCCCTCCCACCGCTGGGATATTAGTCTCAAAAAATTGTTTGCCAGTACTAAAATTTTAGCACAACCAGTAGTTGTCCAGATTTTGTCACTCATTTATGTGTTAGCTCAGTGGGTAGATCAATCGTCTGCCAATCTGACGGCCTTGGTTCAAATCACGGCAGGACCAAAAAAAAAATACATATGGGTCATTCCATCTCAAATCGACCAATGGTTGGACTCGACCCCTTCGATTTGGATGAATTTTGGTCAGAACTTTTCTTTCATCATATAACGAAGTTTTGCCAAAGGAAAAAAATTACAAATTTTTTTTTTTCAAAAGTTATGCAATATTTAAAATTTCAAAAGATGTCATAATTTTTCTAATTTTTTGCTTTGTTACAAGGTTATTTTTTGAATATATCGAAAACTATAATAGGTTAAGAAATGTTTCTTAACTCGTTTTAAAGAGGATATTTAGCCGTATTAAAAAAAAATATAAAAATAAAAAAATTAAAAATTTTAAAATATTAAAAATCCAAAAACTCAAAAACCATTATTTTTTTTGCTCAATTTTTTTTTTAAATAAAACCTCTAACTGATCTCAAAAGATCCTGAAATTTTCAAGAGAGCGTTTTAAAAAAAAAAAAAAGATATGAATTTTTTAATTTTTTTATTCTCTTTTTTAAGTTGAATCTTAATACAATAAATTTAAATAAATATCCAATTTTGAAATTTTGAGCAATGAACAACAAATTGAAGGCTTTAGAAGCACAGAAAAATGTTTAAATCGAAATTATGCTTTCATTTTTTTGGTAATAAAAATAATGTAAGATTTCAAGAAATTTTATAGGATTTTCAACAATATACAGTTTGTATAGATCCGATCAGTACTCGCTAAATTTTACTATGTAATTTGATAAAAGGGCGATATCCCAAATTTTTCATTAAAAGCCTCGCCTACTTAAAACAAGTGACAAAATAAAAAACAAACTTTACGTTACGTTAAAATTCTGTAGAATTTTCTGAACCAACTCCTCGCCGTTATATACAATATATATATCATGTTATATATCACTGGAAATCTTATAAAAAAATGTATGATCTGATGTAGACATAAGTATAACATTTCAGATAAAAAAGACGGATTATGTACAACACGGATTTTTTTTTTTAACTTTTTGTATCGGAGGACATTTTACATTTACGAAATTAAAAAAGAGTATATCACAGAATTAATGTATCCGTCAAAATATGAAGTTTTATTTACATATTTCCTATGTTTAGCACAGAAAGCGGCCTAAATTCTTTAAAAATTTACCAAAAATGGTGTTGCGGGAAAAATTTTGCCAAACCTTATGTAGTGCAAATATCGAAAAAAAACCAAAAACAGGTGCCCACTTAAATTTAACAAAGAATAATATATATGAATTTAGCAGTCATAGAAGTATACCTACTTCTCCATACAAAGTACACAAAATTTTGGAAAATTTTAAAGCAGCAAATTCGAAAGAGTAAAAAAGTACCAAAAAGGTACCAGTGAAAAGCCCTTTCCAGCAATACCACATTTGCCTATCCTAGAAACAAAACAACAAAAAAGGACCCATTTTTGAACCCCTCTTTGAACCCTTAAAATTCCGAGGTGGCCGATAAGTTGAGACAGCTCGATCTTAGATTTTTTTTTTCTAACGCATATCCAAATTTCATAAAAATCGGAGTGTTTAGGATAGAGTACTCTCCTTGTCAGTAGTTTTTACGAAAGAATTCATTCTTTTAACTATCTTTAAATTTGCCAATATTTACCAAATTGTGGGCGTCAATTAAAAATAAAATTTAATCAACCATTATTTGCTGGAAAAATAACCAAGCAAAACAAAAATAAAATTGTCTAAATAAATTAAAAAAAAAGTGTATCTAATATATAAAAATAAATACTTTAAACTATCGGGGTCAATACGTGTACTAAAATGTTATCCGACGATAGAAAAATTGAACAAGTCAACAAAAACACACAAAAAACTAAAGTAACAGAAAATTTAATTTGAAAAAAAAAATACAGATTAACAATGACAGATTAAATGCAGAAATTAACTTAGAGAAGAAAAAAAAAACATAGTTAAAAGAATTTAAATTACAGCAACTAAATTAACAACAACAAAAATGATAAAAATAAAATTGAGTTGTAAAAATAAAGAAAAAAGTGTGCCAAATTTGTTAGAATACAACAAATAACATGAAACAATATGACAATTTTAACTACATACAAATCTAATCGAAATACATTTTCAAACCTTGTACACCACGATGAACCGTAAAGAAGGAATAATGAAAAATTCAAAAAGAAAGTGCAAAAAAAACTGACCATTATAATGTTTTGAAAACTAAACAAGACAGGGTAAACAAAAAATGTAAACACCATTTACAAATAATAGATAATTACGGTAATATACTCGAAAGATTTTGCTTAAGAAATTTTTTTAGTGTACATATTCACAGATCGCATAATTAGGGCTTAAAAAGTGAGGTCGAAAATGAACCCGTGTTTTGTTAAGCGTATCTTAACGATCCTTCAGGTCCTTCGGCCAAAGTTGGAATTTAGTTTTAAAGTAGAAAATTTAACATAATTACACAGAGGGAATTAATGGACGAGTTTTAATGAAAATTTTCAGTAAACTAATGAAGTTTTCTTCTCAAAGTAAATCAATAATTTCTTAAATTTGATGAAAAAGCATCATATATTTTATGAAACCAGTTTAATTGAAATTGAGTGTATGAAAGTTTTAATAAATAAAATGAATTTTATCAAAACATTTTATGAAAAATTTCGTTAATTCAATGAAAAGTTTCAATGGACTTCATTGGTTTTATGCAAAAATTTATTAATATCATGCAGATAAGTAAATCAAAAATTTCTTAAATTTGATGAAAAAGCATCATATATTTTATGAATCCAGTTTAATTGAAATTGAGTGTATGAAAGTTTTAATAAATAAAATGAATTTTATCAAAACATTTTATGAAAAATTTCATTAATTCAATGAAAAGTTTCAATGAACTTCATTGGTTTTATGCAAAAATTTATTAATATCATGCAGATAATTCTCTCTGTGTACGTATTCAATTTTTATTTTGAAATTGACTCTTTCACGCCTTTAATCCGAACCATCGAAATAATTTTACCTCTTAAATATAAAAACTTTTAAATCTTCAAAATACACACTTAAATGTTAAAAGGCCTAAAGGAAGCTTCGCCCACTTGAGGGCTAACTTAACTAAAAAAAATCTAATGTTAAAACTTTAACTTTCTAAACTAAATAAAATAAATGAAAATTGTGTAAATTAATAACTTTTTCGTATGCCGTGTCTAACATTTTTCTGTGAGTGTAAGAGTGTATAAAAAAAACAATGCAAATTTTCAAGCACAAATAACGCATAATTGGATTAAAAAACATTGGCGTGTTGAGAGTACAACAACAATCAAAGAAAATTGTAAAAATCAATTGCAATTGAAATTTTAAACGAAAAACAACGATTTATTTTTTCCAAAAAAAAAAAGTCAAAAAAAAAATTAATAAAAAGGTGAATTTCTTAAAATACAATTAACCATAGTGTAATATTAATAAAACCCAAAAGTGTAGCCTACTTTTAAGAGCCCAAAGAAAAAGAAACAACAAATTTTAACAACACTATTTCCGTTACAACTTAACTCAGTGCAATACTCACCATGAAAATATTGAAGTATACCACTAGGCGCAGTAATAGTCTAAAGAAACGGAAATCAAATATGGCATCATCAAAATCATCAGTTATGCATCCGGTTAATCCCAAAGCAGCTTTCTATCCATTTCTCAAACAAAGACCAACGGCCTTTATACGCAATGGCATTATTGGCAGTGGTGAAGGACCCGGCTCAAAGGGCCTGTATCAAGTGGATGATCGTATTTATACCACCTCCAAAATGTTTATACGTGATGGCTATATGTATCCTCGGCAAGCTGGACAATCTATGGATCCTAGATTTCCTTATGAGCTCCATGAGTTTCCTGATGATACTGGTGCCACTGGCCTACAATTGGTTACCACTCCTAAGGTTCACATCTCGGGAGAGTATTTAGCTAGTGGCTCCGATCATCCTTCGTCAACGGCAGCGACTGCTGCTGCTGCTCACAATAGCAGCTCTTTTACTCGTCGTGATGCTCGTAAGGCAGCTACAGAGATAAATTTAGCCAATCAGGTATACTGGTTGCAAAAACAACGTATACGTTCACGTAGCAATAGTTTGGGTCAAAGGGGTGATGTCTCTATGCCTCCTCCTCCACCTACGCAAACATCCAATAACATGGAATGTAGTTATATACGTAATGTGGATGATTTGTTAATGTCCATGCGACAACAGGATCCAGGATATCAGGCACCACCAAGTGAGAGTGGTCAGTCGATAGCGTCAAATCGCCGTATGAAAAAAGTAAGTACATATTCTTTAACATCGGAGTGGCCAGACTTGAGGTTTTGTCCCCAAATTTGGAAAGTTTTGCTGGTCAAGGGAACAAAAATTCTCATTTAAGGATAGAGGATTTTTTTGGGGATTTATAATCTTTAATAAATTTTTAAGATTATAATAATTTTGTATAGTTTTCAGAAAACATTAGTTAAGTTTGTCTATATAATTTCATAGCAAAGAACAAATTTGACCTTTAGACTGAGACTTTTATATCTAAAATATTGTTTATAGAAAAAAACATCATATTAGTTGTGGATAAAAGTTTATTAAATTTAATAGACAAACTTCAAGAATTTAAATCTAAATTTCTTAAAAAACATTCTTTAAAATCTTGAAAATTTCAAAAACAAAGTTAGGATTTTATTGCTTTTTTCAAATAGTGTAACATAAATCGAAAGTTTTCTAGTAAAATTCCCTGAACTCTGAGGATTTTTCTAGACATTTATACGAAAACAACACTGGTTTTTCTTTGTCATATCACTTTTTTGTTAAATACTTTTCTTTGTGCTTTTAGTGTTAAATTGAATTAAAAAAATTATTAACACACTTAAAAATTAATAACACCACATAATTTTAAACTAAAAGAGAACTAATTTTTAAAAATTATGAAAAAAAAATAAAAAAATATTTTTGACACTTGCTTTACTTCTATATTCGTTTTAACAGGGTTTATCGAAAATTAATTGTAAAAGACATCGGATGTATCAAAAAAGCACATTTCAAATTTTTTTACCCGGTTTTTGGCAAAACGAGTTAGAATCTGATTTTAAGTTTTTATGAAAATTGTATCGAAAAACTGAATTAATTTCGTAGTTTTCGGCTCAAAAACTACCAGTTTTTGTCCGGTCTAAATGTACTAGAAGAAATTTGAAAATCGGTATTTATTGTTAGTGCCAGTTTTTATATTTAATTGTACAGATATTATGTGGATAATATTAATTTTAGCTAATTCAATAAACTCTAGTGAATTTTTCAACATTTTTTCTAGTTGGGGATTTTTTGGGATATTTTTAGCTTTGTTTGGGGAAAACGAATATGTATCTGGCAAGACTATAAACTGGTACAAACCAGGAACTGCCCTACGGGAAATTTTAACAAACTGTCACCGAACTGGCCCCTTTATATGAAATAGACTGGACTGGTTTTTTTATGAAAATTGTATCGAAAAACTGAATTAATTTCGTAGTTTTTGGCTCAAAAACTACCAGTTTTTGTCCGGTCTAAATGTACTAGAAGAAATTTGAAAATCGGTATTTATTGTTAGTGCCAGTTTTTATATTTAATTGTACAGATATTATGTGGATAATATTAATTTTAGCTAATTCAATAAACTCTAGTGAATTTTTCAACATTTTTTCTAGTTGGGGATTTTTTGGGATATTTTTAGCTTTGTTTGGGGAAAACGAATATGTATCTGGCAAGACTATAAACTGGTACAAACCAGGAACTGCCCTACGGGAAATTTTAACAAACTGTCACCGAACTGGCCCCTTTATATGAAATAGACTGGTCACTTTTACATGGCGTTGTCATAGGAGGGGGAAATTGACCCCTTGTGACATGTCACAAGACAAATCCTAGGACAGGTTACTGAACTCTAATAAAAAACAAAGTTAGTTAATTTCCCCAAAAAATTAGGATAATTGGATATCGGGAAGGCGTGGCGCATCGGCCCTAAAATTTGAAACATGAATTACATGGGCAAAATATGACTTTTTGTGCATTTTTTCAAAAATATTGATATTTTCAAATTAAGTCGAAATTAAAAACATTAAGGAATCATGTTTTGGAGTGAATTCTCTTTGTAATAAAGCAATAAAAACTTAAATCGGTTAAAAAACAGCCGACTGACCACTTAATCAAGAAATTCGGGTCCAAATTTTTAAAATTATTGAAATAATCTACTACAGAAACATTTTTTTATTCTATAAGGTCCAAGAAACTGAGATGAGAAGTATTTATTTTGTTTTTTTGTGTTTTTTTAACTTATTTTAAATTAGTGCCAAAAAGGTCAAAATTTTTAAACACTGTTTTCAAATCTACAATTTTAAAACTTTGAAAATATTTTTAAAGAAATTTTAAAAAATCAATGATTGGACTTTAAGGTTTTATTAAGAACATATTAGAGATTAAAAACTAAAAAAAATTGTGGGAATTACTTTTTTCATTTGCATAGGGCAGGTCAAAAATTATCACAAACCATATCACATTACACAAAAAATGATTTTTTTTCCTTAAAAAAATCGTTATCTTTATAAAAAAAATTATTATATACACATATGCACATATGTAGTCCTATGGACTTTCCTGCACAGAGTGGGGCAGTATCGAAATAATTTGGAAATAATTCAACCACTTCTTGTTGGCTGATTGGATTGCTATGAAATTTTACACTGTCATAGAGTTTCAGTTTTGAGGCCGAAAGCCACGGACCCAACGGGAGCTGTGCTATGTAGCTTGCCATTTTTCAATTTATCAAGAGATTTTAAAAACGTAACGAAGAATTACATTCGGTAGTAAGTTGGCAAATGGCTTTTGAATTATATTCTACTTGTAAACGTCATATAATCAATTATAAGGTGCCATTTATAGTAAAAATAGCCTTTGCTATGAATCAATGAATTATTTAAAAGATATTTCGATCTGCCCCACTGTGCTGCGGTTAGAAAATTTTAGTCTGCTCGAAGGCCAGTAACTGTTACAAAAACTTTGAAAATTACCAGTCTTTTTTTCTTCAGTCTTGAAAACTCACAATCATAACAAACGCAAATTTTTGCTTATTTACAAATGATCTTGCCACCCAAAACAAAAAATATTTATTTTGAATGCAGTTTGACAAATATTTTTTCAAAAAATTAAAATACGGGGTTTATACGAGTATACAAATTATCATATTATAATTCCAAAATATTCATACTACACTTAGAGAATTGTCAGCACTTCAATAATGAATTTCTTCATAGTTTCAATGAATATTGTCACTGGAACTCGTCGATTGAAACTTTTCATAGAATCTATGAAACAGGTTTCATTAAAGTCAATGTTTATAAAAAGTTCATAAAATTAATGAAACTCTTCATAAAATGAATAGACCACTCCTCCAATTAATAAATTATTCAGCCAATGAAGAGCTTCATAAAATCTATGAAGCAATTTCATTTATTATTATTTCTTATAGTTGGTTGTTGTCATTGCTAAGCTGGAGTGGATAAATAAAAATTACTAGCAAATGCAAAAGGCGTAATAAAATCGTAGCATATTTTACGGATGTACAAAATATATCTAAAGAAAAAATTCATTAAAATAAAAAGTTTTATAAAAAAAAAGTTTCGAAAAAATTAATATGATTTATAAAAAAATTTCATAGTCCAAAATTAATAATAAAAAATTAATTAAAAAAAAAAATAAAAATTATAAAAGATTATTCTCTCAGGAAATGACGATATTTTATAAAAAAATTAAAAAAAAATAAATACTATTGAACAATTTCATATAAATAAAGAACATTTTCATTAAATTTATGGAAATCTAATTTATGAAATTCAATGAATTTTTTAATGAAATTATGAAATTTTATGAAAGAAAAGTTATGAAAACTTTCATAATATTAATTAAATATTATATACATAATGAAATTCTTCATTGGTTCTACGAAAAAAATGCTATGAAATTATATCATTAATAACATGAAGATTAATTCTCTCAGTGTGGTACTTTAAATAATTTCGTACGGGTATTTTAGGGTTAACTGTATTTTAAATTATTTTTTAGTGATATTTTAAGGTTAATGGCAGTCATTTAAAAGGGTTTTAAATTGTTATTGGTATTTAATGTACAGTGTTTGCAAACCATGAATGAAACATAACGAAATAGAGCGATTTTCATGTTCATTCCTATATTTTAAAACAAATTAACATAATAATTATTTCAATTAACCCACAATGCGTTTAACAAACTTTTGTTACAACTTTTTTTTATAAGTAAATGTTTTGCATGAAGTTTTAAAGCAGATATAAATTCAAGGGCTCAAAATATATTCTACGGGAGTATTTTTTTCTGTGGTCCAGTGAAAGAGTTTTCTAATTTTTTCTAAATTCAAGCTTTATTTTCCTGAATTAAGAAATCATGCGAATTTTTTAACGAGAAATTGGTAGGGTCAAAGACATGTACCCAAGTAATATTTTTCTGCATTTTTTACTATCGTACTACGCCCTCTAGCGGAAATATTTTAATGCCGATTTTTTCAAAATTATATTTTTAGTATGTGCTCTCAATTAAAATCTACATAAATAATTAAGATTAAAAAAAAGAAGATTAATACATAATTTTTATGAATTTTTTTAATTTTTGTTTTGTGATTTTTTAAGATTTAAAAAAAAATCCGATATTAAGATTTTGATAACAATATGTGGCAACCCTGTAATGATAATCTAATTTTTTTTATTTAAGTTGCGTTTACATCTGTTTTCAAATCCCGAGATTTCAATGGAAATCTCGACTCGAAATCTTGACCGTTTATATTTGCACTTTATGACAGTAGCGAGATTTCGATTTGACAACAGTATTTTTTGTAAACAAAGTACCATAAATAAATAACCTCAAATTAAAAATATTTCTAAAAACCCATTTTATTGATTAGCGGAGTACAATTTACATTATTTTATGTAAAGATCTAATGTTAAATATGTTAGTAAATTTAGTTTTTTGCAAGGATGACAAGCTAGAAGCCAGATTTTGCAATATTTCGGTAGAAGGAAGACATGCACTTCCCAATGCACTTTCTTCATAGTTATGCTTCGCGGGAAGTAAAAATTAGAACCACGCAACACTTGTTATAATCATTAGTACATTTCCATTTGGTCTAAAGTTATATTTATTATATTTATAATAATTTTTTATTTCATTATTTTGTGTTATTTTTAGGTTATTTTTTTAGTTGACCATCGTTGCCACTTTTTCATGCAAAAACTCTACAAATTAAGCGAAACGCAGTGTTGTATTCTGTAAAAGTCTCCGAATTTGAGAGATTTCCATGAGATTTCTTAGAAATCTCACAAATTTAGGGGATTTCTTTTGTATCTCGGGATTTCACACGAGATTTTCACTGAAATCTCAATTTTAGTCAAAATCTCGGGATTTGGGTGCAGATGTAAATGCAACATTATAGCCAAACTTTTATACTTTTTTTTATTATTTTTACTGCTGCTATACCAAATAGCGTTTTGAAAATATCGGTTCTTGAAGTTGTGTCTTCATATGACGACGCTAGGATAATTTGGGTTAAAAATCCCACTTCTTACATAAAAGAATTCCAAAATATTCATTGCTGTGCAATATTGTTTTGGGACATTCATATAAAACAGCTCCAAGAAAATCAACCTACATTAACATAAAACACCTTTTTAAATTTTTTGAAAAAAAAGAAAACAAAGTGTGTTAACAAAATAAAATTGAAATCACGTTTTAACCTTAGAAGATGTCAATGGTTTATAAGTAGATTTTAGCATAAACCTACAAAAGGAGAAAGATTCTTCAAAGAGACAACATTGCCATAATGCTAATGTATAAATGCATTTTGAAAGAAAATGTTTCAATAGGGGCATTCATTACCTTTTAAAATTGACTTATCTTTTAAAATTAAAAAAGAACTCTAAAGTTGAAAATTGCAAAATTTAAATAATACACCAATTACAGCATGAAGTTACAATTGCAGAATGAACTTTACAAATACACCAGTAAATCCACCCAATTACTGAATGTCCAGTTAAAATATATCCGAAAGTTAAATTTAAATTTTATATGAGAAACAACAACAAATGTATCAGTTAAAGTTGCAGTTAGTAGCTAATATTCTTTTAAAGCGGTTAACTGAACATGAACTTTTGACAGATGACATTCTTTTAAAGCAAGTGGGCATTTTTGTTTTAAATTTTATTTTATTTTTTCAATTTGTCTGAATGCCCCTACTGTTTTATCACTACAATATACATTATTGTTTTGCCAAAAAGAAATCTCTGTATGGAATTAACAATTCAAAAAATTAAAATACTCTTTAGCCAAAAGACACTACCCATAAATTTTAACACAATTTAAGCACGTGACTAGTATTAAAATAAATTACTACATTTAAAATAAAAATCCAACCTGAAACACTTTCTTTTGGAAAAATTCACAATAAACTTTTCAACTTTTTTTTTTTTTTGTTATTATTGAAAACTGTAAAGCCCTTCCTTAAAATTAACGCATTAAAATGAACGTGTAATTCAAATCAGTCTGTCTACAAATGATAAATGATTTTGCAGAACAGTAGCTAAACATATTCATACAAAAATGACTGCAATCTGCGGGTTTTTTTTCAGTTAAGCTTTCAAAAAAATGTTAGTGATTTACACAAAATTATTTTTTCGTTGTTTATTTGTACATTTCCTATTCCCTTTTTAATGTTACTTTAACAACGCAAACGTTTTATAAAACAAATAAAAACTGTTTTCCAAACCAAATAAGAAATGCAGGTAAATTAAGAAGAAAAAAATTTAGCATGGATCTTGAAAAGACACACATACAAAATTGAAAGGTTTTGTAAATGCAATAAGAATTCAATGGGCTCCTTTTTTTAAACCATAATTTGATTTTAATGGAATTTTTATGTGAAATAAACGGATGTTGAGTCATGCGAATTGAAATACAGTGGAGTTAATGGGCAAACAAATTTTAAAGAAACATGTTAAATAATACTTTGTTTTTCAGTTTTTACATACACATATTGTCAAAATAATAAGTACAGCCTTTAAAATTAAATTCAGTCTTGTTCAAAAAGTAAGTAATTAATCAAAAAACAATGGACAAAATAATAAGTACATTTGGTTAAAATAAGCAAAACAGTAAAAATTTAGCTGAGTTTCGTTAAAAGCCGGTAGATCTACCATTATTTTGAATTATTTTGTTGACTCTTTTTGGCATGCTAGCAATAAGCTTCCTGCAGGTCTCTACTGGTATTTCATACCAAGTTTTTTAAACCAAATTCCATAACTGATCGTTATTTTTAAAAACCTCCTTTCCAATTCTTTGTTCTAATTCTGCCCAAAGATTTTCGATGGGGTTTAAGTCCGGAGATTGACTTCGCCAGTCAAGAAGGGCCACAAGATTGTCTTGGAACCAATCCTTTACCAACTTAGAAATATGCTTTGGATCGTTATCCTGCTGGAATGTCCTTCTAAGAGGCATACTTTCCTTAGCATAGGTCAACATCGTATTTTCCAAGATATCTTTGTAGTGGAATCTGGTCATAGTGTCGGTAATTCGATGTATCGGACCGACACCATACCACGAGAAACAACCCCAGACCATAATATTGCCGCCCCAGTGCTTGACCGTGTTCTTTGTAAAGCGAACATGGAATTCCTTACCTTTAGCGTGTCGAACATTCCGGGCACAGTCGTTTCCAAATAAATTAATTTTTGTTTCATCGCTCCACAAAATGTTTTGCCATTTTTTTCATCGTCTGCTCCGGACCATTTGGAATGACTTCTTGCAAACTCCAACCTAGCCTTTAAATTTTTTTGTCTAAGCAAAGGGACTCTTCTGGCATCCGTCCTGGTAAATGAGCTTGTTGTAGTCTAGGATGAACCGTTCGCGATGAAATTACATTTCCAATATCTGCTGAAATCGCTCTTGAAGACACAAATGGGTCCTTCTTCGCAAGAGTTACAACACGGATATCTGTTGTTTTTGAAGTTTTTTTGGGTCTTCCGCGAGTTACGACGGGATTTTTTGGCTTTAAAGCATTTTGTACAAAAAATAGCGACCGATTAATAGTTTCTGCTATAGAACGAAGACTTTGGCCACTTTCTCTTAGTCTTGAAACAATTTTTCTCTCCTCCGAAGAACAATGACTTTTTCTACCCATCGCTGATTTTTTTTACTATATATTTCATTATGAATAAAGATAAACAACAGTAAAATAACTAGCTTTTCCAAAAAAAACTAGAGAAGACTGCGAAAATATTAAAAAATTCAGCAATGTATTTATTATTTTGACCAAGTACTGAAATCACACCTGTACAAAACTAACACACAATGAAATCAACGGGGAATCCCCAGTTTTGTTTTTACTTTTAAGGGCATTGCCATATTACAGTTACTTAAATAAAAAAGAATTGCCATGTTTACTTTCCGTTAAAGTATCTAAAATTAAACATAAAGAAAAAATAAGCAGGTGTACTTATTATTCTGACCATATGTGTATATGTATAAACTGAAGTTAACACTCTAACCAGCCTATTCTTTATTGCAGTAAAATATATGTACAGTGGGGAGCGTTATTGAGTACATGTCAGTACTTGAGGAAACTTACAAGTGCAGACATAAAAATATCAGTCAAGGGGACTAAAGTATACTTTTCTGAAAGCAAAAGGTTCGCTTAATCTAAATCTGGCCTCAGAAATGACCATCCTTATCAGACTTTAGAGCTATATAAATGGGAAAAACTTAACTTTTCTTCAAAATATTTCGCATCGTATATTTTCTTGAAAAATATTTTTAACAAGATTCGTAACGGCATCTGAATATACTACTCTTCCTCTTTAAAATGATTTTTGAATTCTTTTGATAACATATTTTTTTACGGATATATCGTTTATTGAAATTTGGGCCTTCACCGCAATTTCAAAGTAAAATTGTAAAAAAAAATAAAAGACCCAAATTTCAAAAAACGATATATTTTTATAATATCAAGTGCAGGCAATTTGTGTATATCGGAGACGGACTGCCAGCAGGTCATTTTTATTTTTTTTAGTAAGTGTTGTTTTTTTTACGCGTCATATAGTCATTATTAGAGCAAGGAATTTCATGCAAATGCATGTTTTTTCTCGATAGTCCAAAACTGATATGGACTAAATATTTATCCGAACCATCGAATTTAGAACAAAATCACATCGATTTGTAGTTGCATATTTTTGCATATTTTGACTTTAAATGCATATTTAATGCCTTTTTAATGCATATTTTGTGCTTTTTAATGCATATTTTTCATTTTTAGGAGCATTTTTTTATTTTGTAAAAAAATATAAAAAATTTATATGATTTCATATTTTGATTCAATCAAAATAGACATTCTTAAAAACCTTATTGACCTATAGGAAATCTTCGAGTTCAGTGTCTGTTTGCAAAATAACTAACTTAAATATATTTTTAGGTTTTAAAGTGCATTATTTTTGCAAAAATAATAGTTTTTAGTGCATATTTCTTATATGTTTAATGCATATTTTTCCTTTTTAATCGCATATTTTAGGCGCATATTTTCCATTTTTAAGTGCATGAAATTCCTTGCCCTAGTCATTATAAACACATTATTAATTTGCAAATCAGACTAGATCTAGTTTCTGCCTTTTTTTTATGGACAGGCTTCATCAGTGATTTTCCATTAAATTGTATTATTGTTTATATTTTATTGTCAGATTGTCTCTATATGATAATTTTTTCAACAACCTGTCGGCTGTACTCACTTTGCGGTAAAATTGTCGTAGCACGCTTACCCCCCCCCCCCCCCCCCCTGTGTAACTCTCCAAGACACTTTTGGTTAAGTTTCGGTAATTTTGGGTTTCCACGGTAACGTACGGGAACACACGGTTTGTGTTCATTACCAATAGTTTTGAGTCAAATTAAGTCCGTTTTTAAGATTTTTAAAACTTCTGTTCATTTCAAAAAATCATTTAAGTTTTTTTTTTTCTTGAGAAATTTTTATTACGACCCTTTCTTGCTTCCAAACCGTGCACTGAATATGAAAAATGTGTTCAGAAAATTTTGTTAATTTTGTTTTCTATCGAAATATGTGGCTCAATTTCTTTTAACAAAATATTTATATGACACATTTATGGTTAATTTTATGAAAACTGCCTTGGGGCAGGCTTGCCGATTATAGGGTAAATAACTGCAATTTCAGTTAAATTAACATAAAAATAATCTAAACCACCATTAAACACCACAAAATTTTTATTCAAGTTTAAATACTTAATTACTTTACATTTTTTGCCAAGTCATTTTATACTTGTTTTGAAAATTGTATTCTTTTTCTTGTCAGTTCATGAATGAATGCATATTCTGACAGGTGTATATTGATGTCATGCGTTCATGGTTTTCTTCAGCTTCAGGGTTTTCGCTTAATTCTAAAATCAAACATCATTAATTTTAATTAAAATCAACTGCTCCAAGAGAACTTCATAACTGAAATTATAAATAATACGATTAAATGTGGAGTGTGCGTTTTACCCTAAACGCCTTCCATTTTTAGAATAGCAGTTTTTTTGATCATTGAATGAATTAAAAAAATATATTATGAAATTTCTTGAAATTTGATAAAAAAAAAAAAAAAAATATGGGTGTGTTAAAAAAATGCGCTTTATCATGAATATATGTGTGTATTTTTGCAGATTATTTTTTGCTGAAGTTTTTTTTTATATATTTTTTTAATTTTTGCATAACACCGATCTTAATGTTATTGTTGACAAGTTCAATGGGTTTTTCAAAAATTATGTGGATATTTAAAAAGCATTTGTATTTTAAGGTTTGGCTTACGGTGCGATCTGGTTTTTAATTTGAAATAATCTTTAAATTTTAACTATTACTTAACTATTGATAGCTAAACTTAAAGTGTTGCTAAAAAGGAGACTATCGCTGAAATTCTTTATTCTTGAAATAAAGGAAACAAGCCAAAACACCTCCGAGCAAAAATCGATTTTGATGAAATTAGGATACATATATGACAGAGGGTAGAAATCTAGCAGACATGCATACATTTTTAGCGGCCCAAACTCAAATCTATGGTTCACAAAATAATATACTATAACATTCAAAATTTTGTGTTTCTGGACTTGTTAAACAATTTTATTTATTTTAAAGGGAAATTCATCCGATTAATTAACGTGCTCCTTTCTTTGGAAATGTGATAGAGAAGAAATGAAAAGCGGAAAAAAATGAAAGGATTAAGATATGGCAGCACTGTAACTACACGAGATGCTGAAACTTAGAACAGTTGTTACGCGCCATCTAATGAAAAGTTGGCGAACTTTGTAGAAGTTGTGTATTTAGTTTATAGCCCTGTTGTGTTATTTTACTTCGGTGGGTTTAAGTGCTCTGGAAACTCTACTGAAGTATAGGAAGCTCATACACATTATTTTTCTAAATTGAAAAATTATGTGTATGAATAGATTCACATACATTATACAAACATACTTACGTAATAGATTCACAAGTACCGGTTCTAAAAAAATCTACTGGGAACTACAGTATTATGCTGCATTCACATCTGTTTTCAAAACCCGAGATTTCAATGGAAATCTCGACCGGAAATCTTCACCGTTTACATTTGCACTTTATGACAGTAGCGAGATTAGCGAGTAGCGATTTGGCAACCGCATGTTTTTTTGTAAACAAAGTACCATAAAAAAATAACCTCAAATTAAAAATATTTCCATTTTATTCATTACATTGTTTTGTGTATAAATCTTACGCTAATTATTAAGTAAAATTGTTTTTTTTTTTTTTTGTAAAGACGACGAGCTAAAGGCAACAATTTTCAATATTTTGATGGAAGGATGATATGCACTTTCCAATGGTTTCCTCAATTTTTGCTTCGCGGGAAGCAAAAATTAGAACCACTCAACACTTCTTATAATCATTAGTAAATTCCTGTTGGGTTTAAAAGTATTTATTATATTTTTAATAATTCTTTTATTTTATTATTTTTTGTTATTTTTCGGTAATTTTTCAGTCAGCTGATGACCAGCGTTGCCACTTTTTCATGCAAAAACTTTACAAATGAAGCGAAACGGTGTGTTGTATTCTGTAAAAGTCTCCACATTTCTGACATTTTCATGGGATTTCTTAGAAATCTCGCGAATTTACGGGATTTCTTTTGTATGGGGAATCTCGGGATTTCACATGAGATTTTCATTAAAATCTCAATTTGAGTGGAAATCTCAGGATTTGGGTGCAGATGTAAAAGCAACTTGAGGCAAGTCTGATTTAAGTTGTATAAAGATTTAAAATCTCTTCACTTTGAAGTTCGAAGTTGGTATATCGCTCACCAACGAAAATATCAATTTATCTTAATAAAAGGGAGTAACCAAAAAAATAAATTACATTCTTTATAAATAATTCACATTCATAAATATAAAGTTTCCTTAAAGTAAAAAATTGAAAAATGGAATTCTTCTCCCTCAATCAAGCAATCACCGATCTTTGTTATGTTGCCGTATTAAGATTGTTAATACAGAAATACCTTCACAAAAACATCAATCTTTTGTTCCGAACCCATTCGTCATTAACTCGTAAGTAGTGAATATTATTCATAATTCGAAAAAATTCCTTTAGGATTGAAATTCCATACATAGAAGAACAATAAAAAAAAGAATAAATAATACTAGCAAAACAAAACGAATACCATAATGAACACACATCACAGGAGAAAAAAATCATTCAGTGCGAATACCTGTAGATTATTAAAAAAAATTATTTATACACGTACTACAACATTTACAATGAAACTCCTGGTGTTGCATACAAAATAAACGAACGAACGAACAAACGAAGATTGTTGGGAAATGAATTGAGAAAGAAAACATGCACAAAGAAATACAACTCAACACAGCCATACATTTCAAGAAAAATATTTATTTTGTAGTTTTGTAGCAGAAAGGTGAAACCAACCAACTTACACTTGGCTAACTAACTATACTAGGGAGAGTAGGAGATTTTGTAGAGTTGTTGGCTATGTAGAGTTTTGTTAGATGTGTGTATTTTACAGTGTTGCCACTTTTTGAATAATTATTCAAAAACGGGACTGTTTACACATTCGTTGGATAATTTTTGAATAATGACATTTTTGTGTAGTTTTTGTGTAATTTCACTTTTTATTGAAAATTCCGTAAAATTTTAAAAGTCACGGAGCTTTTTAATAAATTAATCAAATTTAGTCGATATTTAGACGAAACGAGTTTGTCAGTGAAACATTTACCACAAATCTGCATTTTCTGGTGAATTACTTTTGTAAATTTTTTCAACACTAAACCCAATTTAGAAGAAATCAAAAATGGTGCTATGTATTTTTTATTGTTTTGTTTAAAGCACCGCCTTTTGTTTATATTTTGCGAAAATAATTGTCAAGCTTCTTTTAAAAATTCTCTTGGTTTGCAAGAACATTTAAAAATTTAGCGAAAGAGTGGGAAAGTTTGAGTTTGTTATGATTGTGACTTTCTATTGTCTGAATTTTTTTTTCCTGTATTTATCATGATACTGGGCTTTCACCAGACAAAAATTTTGTCAACGCCGCAAGGTGGATCAGAATCAGAATATTTTTGAATTCTGTAAATCCAACATGTTTCAGATTTCAACAGAATCGTATGAAATTTTTGAAAAAAAATTTATATTTAAAAAAAAAATACACATACTGCAGAGAAATTTCATGTTAAAGTCTGCCTTGCTACCATAAACATAAAACTTAAAGAAAACAGGAAAAATTTTACACATACGGAATTTTTAAAATTTTCTCTGTCTTGCCGATATTTAAAGCTAGGGTTGAACAGGGCTATGCCATCACATTACGGACTCCTTGGAGGATCTACTCCAGCTTTTTTTTAAATTCCAGCTTTGCATTCAGAGAAAAATTGGTTAATTTAAATAGAAACGGTTCAATTTTGAGGAGTATGGGAGAGAATAATTAGCAAGTAAGTAATATTTTTGCACGCAATGCATCTAAATGAAGTAGCCTTTCTGAAAAACATAAATACTTTGTTCCGAAAAAAACTTTTAATGTGGATAAAATACCATTTTTTTAATATTCAAATTTAAAAGTACGCTATTTTAATCCTGAAAACGATATTGCATTGAAACTCCCTTTAGTTAATAGAATAATTTGTTATAATATTTTCAGAGAAATTGGCCTGGATTTGCAGAAGGCAAAAACGGGGACCAGGTTATAGTAAAAATGCTAAATTTAAGTTTTAAAATGCAAATAACGTTTGCACTTTGTAGATGATAATGTAAAAATCGGTTTGTAATATAAACATAGCAAAACTTTGGAGTGAATGGCATAGCTCCCGCAGTTTCGGCCATCCAAAACTTACAGTGTGAAATTTCATATCTGTCGGTGAGAAATGGCG
This sequence comes from Leucophora obtusa, assembly GCA_949987735.1. Taxonomy (NCBI): domain Eukaryota; kingdom Metazoa; phylum Arthropoda; class Insecta; order Diptera; family Anthomyiidae; genus Leucophora; species Leucophora obtusa. Next base: position 347,304,775 of record OX465295.1, on the reverse strand, counting down.
AAATTCTTCCCAAAATATTTGTATTCTTCTCCACTCTGCCCAGGAGAGTTTATTTTGAAATAATATGAAAAATAAATTTTTTGTGTAATTTCATACGGTTTTGGATAATTTTTGACCTACAGCTGTGTAATTTTTTGTTTTACTGGTGGCAACACTGGTATTTTAGCTTTGAATATGATAGTGGCATGGAGGAGAATGTTGCTAAGCCTCAGTTTAAGGCTGCTACTTGCTATAAAGTAGTTTGTCAACATTTTTGCTGTTTTTTTTGTTTTGCTCTGTTATTGAGGAGTGTGAGTGTTTAACAGGGATTCAAAGAATAAAAACTTTTTTGGAAGACAAAATATTTATGAATTCTTACGGTGGGTCTCATACTGAAGGTTTAGCTTAACTATTAAACAAAAGGAAATGTCAAAAAATTGTTTACAAAACAACAACAATTTTTTGGGTTAACTATTAGTTAACGCTTAAACCTTCGGTATGGGATTCACCGTTAGTTTTTAAACAATTTATGATATAATAAATAAAGTGGTAATGAATATGATTGAAAGATTTCAATAAAATTTTACTTGGTTCAAATGCTCATACCGGCAAAAAAATACCACATTTATTCAGTGAATAATCAGCAGTTCTATTGTCTTTTTCATTTATTAATTTTAAATCGTTCCTCTGCATTCTAATTTTTGTTCTTAATTGAAAATTTAGTATTATTAATCGGGTTTTCACTTCAGATTGACAGTAGTTTCTCTAAAACTTATTCTGGGTAAATTTTTTTTCTAAAAATGGGTTTACAAAAATATTGAAGTGAAACCCGTGATAAAAGACTTGCTAGCAAAAAAGGTATCCCTTGTAAAAAATATTTAAAAAAATCTGAAAATAGAAATTTTTAACAATATTCTCCTTCTTTCACATTCTAAATATGAGATCACTTAGTTTTGTCTTCTCTACAAAATACCCATTACGAATGTTCACCTTTGGATGCATTCCTTGAAAGTCCCCTGCAAACATTAAAATACGAAAATGTTTCGCAATCGTATCGCCTGGAAGAAAAATTTTATAGCGGCAATAATCATATTCTTATTGCGGAAGATCCCCCTTTCGGGAGTAAATGTCCTCTCTATAGCGATACCCCCAAGCAATACGAAAGCGATACTTCTGAATGATAAATCGGCGATATCGCTAATTTATCACCTGGAAGATAAAAAGGAGATATCGCTAAATTAACTCCTCCAAATAAACTAAACGATTTATGTTTTTTATTATTAAATTTAAGTCTGAAAAATCCATTGACAAAAACATTAATTATCTTGTTGCCATCATACCCGGTTGTTTCCGCGCACTAATTCTCATTTTTCAACTAATTTGTTTCCCGTATTTCTTATAATTGTTTTTTGTACAAATTTTGTATTATTTTTTTCCAACATTTTCAAAAATTTTAAACGAATTGTGTTTATCTTCCAGATGATAAAAAAGTGATATTGCCGCAATATTATCATAAAAAAATTATGACAAAAAACACAATTTTGGAATTGGTTTTTCCAAATATCTCCAAAATATCTTCCAAATGATAAAAGGGAGACAATTTCAAAATACTACTTGATTATTTTAATTCAAATGAAAAATAGAATATATCTCTTTGTTATCTTCTTGGAAGATATCTTCCAAATGTTTGCAGGGTCATGGTTGTTTAACCAATCTTCAATGTATTTGTTTGAAATTTAACTTCGAGTTCGATATTTTGTGACAATTGAATCTCCTAAAGTGTTGGAATTTCTTGGACAAGTAGTGGGATACTATAAGTTTTAAACGACAAAATTCGGTAGTTAAGTCTTTGGTTAAGTTGTCAGTTGACTATGAAAACTGTGTCGCTCTCAACGAAAATATGTTCCAGCCTATTTCCCTTTATACAAATGACCCATGCGCCTCCATTGAAATCACTACCTAGTATCACCGGCAGCCTTTAGAAGTCTGCAATATTTAAACATCAGATAAATTACCAAAAGCAAAACCACAGCTCTTTTTATAACCTCCAAAGTAAACCTCAACACAAAAAAAATTTTTTGTTTTAACTTATCCAAAGAAAAGTTTTGTTAAATAACAAATCCATAGTTAATTTTGTAATTGTTTCAATTAAAAAAATTAACAATAAAACTTTCACATGTAATAGTCAGCATTGTTAATTTTTTTGTTGAATGAATTACATAATTGACTTTGTTAATCAACAGACTTTTTAATTGAAGGAATTTATGATATATTTTCTTGCGTGGATATCCTGTGGATATAAACCTGTTCCTTCCTTCCTTCTTTGTCAGTAAGTGATTTTGAGTCATTCGGTATACTAAGTATAAGTTGGAGATATGAGCATTTTTTTTTAGAATTTACAAACATCAGCACTACCTCAATATAAACTGTTCCCATTAGACGGGTTATAAAGAAAAATAAGTTTTCCGTTTTTTTCGGAACAGAAAAATATGTTGTTTACATTTAGTCAACGCGATTATTGCTAAACACCACAGAATTTTGCATTTAAGTTGGGCGCCATTTTAAAACTTCTTTTCAGAATTTGAAAAACAATTTACAAAATTGATTTCTTTTAAACTTCTGTTGCATTTGCTATGTTTGGTGCCAGTGTGTTTCTGAATAATGTTGATTTTGGATTTAAAATGTTTATTTTTTTTCTGTTGTGTTTTGGTTTTGTCTTACCTACCTACTATTAACTAGGTATAGGTAGTATAGAGACCCTCTTTATGTTGTGTATTGAGTGATTTTTTCTTTTTTTTGCTGTTTATGCTAAAGTTGAATATAGTTTTTGTTTGTTCGATGGTCTGTCGTTTGGTTTGGTTTCTGGCTAAATGAAAAATCTGACTCAAAATCTTTAATGTGCGCGTCCATTTCAAAAGCATAAGAGATTTCGTGCCGAGTGGACAAGATTTACGGACTAATTGTGCAAATGCTGGTAAATCCATGTAGGGTTTCTTTGAAAACAACAACAATAATGTTTTAAAACCATTGGAATCTGTACTTTTCTGCTCTTTAAATATCAACAAAGCAACAACATAGAGAGTGTAATTGTTAATTAGATATGAAAAAACTCGCGTGTGCCTTTTGTTTAAAGTTTTATCAAAATATGATAAATTAATAGCGTTATAAAGTATTAAAAAATTATAAATAATAAGGCAAACAAAATAAAGCATGTTAACCAGTCATTAGTAAAAGGAGATTCTGAAATTTTTTATAACATAAATATTTATGACAAAAAGAAAAAATTGTGATAATTTTAAATTATATGCATAATTAAAATCAAAACAAGTGCCGTATTTACATATATAATTAAATTAACACCAACGAAAAATTATTATAAATTTAACAAAAGTTTTAATACAAATTTTGAAAAATTTTAAATCTTATCTTTTAAATCTCTTATATTTTCATTTAAAAAAGAATGTCTAGTTTTGTGTAACATGTATCTTTTGTAAAATAATAAGAAAAAAATATTTATTCATACCTGTTTTCATTTCTGAAAACCTGTTGATCGTTTCGTTAGACTCGATCTCACCTTAAAAACCACCTTTTTTGTTGTGTATCATTTTGGTGTTTAAGTGTATTGGAAAAACCGGGTCCTTTTTTCTTTTTTTTGTTAAAATTTTCGTTTCGTTGCTGTTTGCTTGGTTGCATCATGTCACCTTATTGTATCATTTGTGGACAATTTAAAACAGAAACCCCCTATTTGGATTAATTTCGATTTCAACGTTTTTTCATACATAAAATGGATATTGTTGGTCCATCATCTGGAAATCAGATTGTTTTGCCGAATAATCACTATCGTCATGATTCACAACAGGTAAAGATATTAACAAAAACAAAAATTATTTAGATTAAAAATATTTGCAAAACTTTAAGAATTAAGAGAGATAATAATATCTAAGGAGAATGGGCACGCAAATATTTTATGTTTGTGCAAAGTTTTGAGAGAATACCCTACGGGGAATGAGGAGTCAATTGCCCTCCAAGGACCTATCCCGTGACCGGTCAACATAGTACTAAATTAGTACAAATATGAACAAAAGAAAAATAATTAATTTTCATAGTATTTTCTGATACGTTATTTTCACTGTTGCTTTTAAAAAAACTTGACCGATACCGAAATAAAAAACAAAATTCGCGGCATATTTATAAAAATATTTTTTATTTATTTTACTCTTTTATTTATTTTTAACTTTATTTTTTCACGATTTGCTTATTTTAGATCTTATTTTAAATTTCTATAATGTTTTGCTAAGAAATTTTAAGTTTTGTATTTTCAACGTTTTTTTAATGTTAAAGCTGTTTTAGTTTTAACAATTGGTATTTCATTTAACTTTTCTTTTTAACTTAAGGGGAATTTTCTAAATTTTTATTTATATTATCAGAGGTTTTGAGGTAATTTTCTAATTTTTAATTGATTTTTAAATTTAATTATGGCCAACGCAAAAAACAAGTCAACTGCCATTAAGGGACCTATCCCATGACCGGTCAATCGGGGGCATATTCAAGGCACTTCCACCATATTTGTGTGTGTGTTAATGTTGTTTGCTTTTCCATTTTTTTCCTTTCCATGTTTTTTTTATTTGCTGTGTGTGTGTTTGTTTTTCTTTCTCTTTTTTATTTGAACAGAAACGAAAAACATATAACTTAACCATCAGCCAGCCATCACGCATAAGGAACATTAGCCCAGACGGTAGAGCGTTTGCCTTACAAGCAGAAGGTTGTGTTATCGAGCCCTACTTCGACGCCAAGAAGATTATTTTTAATTCTTAATTTTTTATTAGTTTATTTGAAAAGCTATTTTTAGACACACCACCTTACTGCCACAATGTGTCTAAACTGTGGCAATTGGTTATTTCCAATGACAACGCCATGTTAAAGTTATATGTCTCTTTCAAACAAAAAGACCGATCAACGACCGGTCTCCGCCCCCTTGGGACCTATCCTGCGTGTCATCTGGGACCGGTCCATTTCCCCGTAGGGTAATGACAGGTAGCATAAGATATAATATTTAACTCATAAAGGACATGCCATTGATACGCTGGATAATATTTGCAGATATACATATACCAACAAATGCTTAGTTAGGAAAATATTTTAATTTTTGTGCAGATTAAAAGATATAAATCGTCGGCTTATTTTTGGTTTGACCTACTGATATTATTTTTTTTAAGTTGTGAATGGGTTACATATAATGTAAATATCCTCTTTTTAATACCGAAATTCTTTTCTCGATATCTCGTATCATATGTGAGATATATAGTATCGAATTTGATATACCTGCCCATTTTGCATACAAAAATGACAAAACTTAAAACTTCTTTATCGTTTTTCTCGATAACAAGTTTTTGGCATATGTGTCCAACTAATAATAAGCCGACAAAAGACCTTCAAAATGTACTTAAATGATACTAAAGATGACAGTATAGGTATACCGAAAAGCAATTTCATAATAAAATATAAGAATCTATCCATCTAACCGACAGTTGGTTGTGCAGTAATCAGTAGTTGTTGTTTTAACAGTAATTGCAGTTGTTTTTCTATGAAAAATACAAAACAACTATTATGGCCGTTATTTAAGAAAGCAACTAACGAAAAGTACTGTAATTTTGTAACAGTTGTTTAAAGCAATTATTTTTAATATCGTAATAAACAACTACCAAAACAGTATTTTCACAGTAAACAGTTACTTTTGTTAATTATTTACAAAATAAAAATTTCGTTGAGTTCTTTAAAATTCTTGTTTAGTTTACCTAAGTAATTATTGATATATTCTTAGTTTGCAAATAAAAATAAGAAAATTGTATTGTATTTCCAATGCATAGAACTTAGTAACTGGAGAACTGTTTGGAATTTTGACTTTGACTTTTAAGTAGCACGAAGTAAGTACACATTTTTTTTGTAATCGAAAGAAAAAAATTTTTTTTTTTCTATTAAAATATATGTATAATAAAAACGAAATTAACTGGAAAAACAGTAGTTTTTACAAATTTTGTAAGTTGTTTTAAAAATTTAATTTTCAACAATTAAAAATAACTACTTTTTTAGTTATTTTAAACGTAAATACCTTTGTCGCCTTTTTAACAGCATATAACTTTGTTTTTACTGTAATTTTAAGTAGATTCTACCGATAAACTTTTTGGGTTTAGATTCAACTTGACACTGGATATCTCAGATGTGATACAAGATATTGAAAAACGGGTTTCGGAATCAGAAAAAATATATTCACATGATCTATTCCTAACTCAATTTTTTTTTCAAATTGTCAGTGGATCAAACCAATAATAGATAAAAGGTTAAACTAAACCATTTATTGAAATAAATATCAACATTTCTTTATAAAAACTAAATTCTACAACTGTTCCAGTTTTAAGATTTTCTACTACGGGTGTGCCACATTTAATTTCGGTATTTAAATGAATAACTTAAAAAATAACCGATTTTCATATGCGTGATATTTTTTATTTAATTTTGTCCTTTTCAATTCGTTATGACAACTTTTTGAATCTAAATGGCCGCCTCTATCGGCTACAGCAAAATGTTCTTAATTTAATTTTCCATAGCTTTTTCGAGCGTCTCGGGCGGTTTAGCGATGATTTCGGCAGGAATGTTTGCCTTGAACTCGTCAATGCTCTGAGGCTTGTTGGGTATACTTTGCTATTTAAATAACCCCAAGAAAAGAAGTCCGCAGGAGTTAGATCTGGGTGGCCAGGCAATGTCGCCTTTTTTTGACATCACAAGTCCCTGAAATTTTTGTTGCAGAAACTGGATTGTTTGATTTGCAGTGTGTGTGTCGTTTCCCATCGACAATTTCACCTTCTCTGAAAAAAGAGCCCACTGATCGTTTTGGCGCAAACGCCGGCCGAAACAGTCACTTTTTGGTCATGCAATGGTAATTCCTGGATCTCGTGTGTATTCTTCGCCACAGAGTGTGAAATTAGCCTCGTCGGTCATCAAAATTTACTTCCAAAAATCATATTCCGTGTCAACCCATCGAGCGTGATACAAGATATGTACAAGATATCGAGAAACGGGTTTTGAAATCAGAAAATAGATATTCCTTATCATGTGATCAACATTCACATAAAGTATTCCTAGCTCAATTTTTTTTTGCTGGCCGCTCTGCCAGAAAAATTCTTTGAGTTAATTGCAAATGCAAATCCTCCTTTAAAAATGCGCCGCAAAGTGTTTTTACTGTCACCAAAATGATGAGCGCGGAGACTATACTCCTACGACTCATTTGTGTTCTCGGCAACGCTCTCTCTTACAGCTTCAGCCAGTTCATTGGAACGTCTTGTTCGTTGGAACGCCACGTGCTCAACAAAATTCGACACTAAACTACGAATAATGTGTCAGACGGTGCTTCTTGGCCACTATATTTTCGTCGATATGCACGTTGAGTTAACACAACTGAACGACTATTTTCAACGTACTGTGTCACTATTTCGGCGCGTTCTTTTGGTGTAAAACGATGCATGGTAAAAATTGTACTGAATTCACATTTCAAAAACATGTGTTCTTAAGTCAATCGTTTGACAAAGGTCAAAGTTATAAAATTTTGCCATATCGACATAAAAACGACGCACCCTGTACAAAGGGCCTCTTTTCGGCCATTACTGATATAAATAAAATTCCATCATAATTTAAATAACAAAAGAGCTAATAAATAGTTCTGTTATAAATTACAAAAGAGTCATCTTAATATACTATAAAATATAAAAAAACTTTTACTTAAGCTAGATAAATTGTGATTCATGACTAGGCCTAGGAAGTTCTTGCAAATATACACTCTAAAAATTTGTCGGTAGAATCTACTGAAAATTACAGTTAAAATAAATATATATGCAGTTAAAAATTCGACAAATAACTAAAATGTTTTAATTTTTTACTCTTGAAAAATAACCAACAAATAAATTAATAATAAATTAATTCAAAATATTTTAATTAATTTATTATTAACTAAAACATTAAAGTGCCTATGCATAATAAAATGGAAACCTTTTAACACATTTATAAAATTAATTTTGTATGGAAAATTTATTTTGTAAAGTCACTTATAAATTTTAAAACTGATTATGCATACGACCCTAAAAAGATTTAGACTAGGTTATGGGTGTTGCATTTTGGTCCTATATTGGAAATAACCAGTGTTGCCAATTTAGCATATTTAATGCTAGATTTAGCATTTTTTAAATTCATTTAGCATGAAAAAAATGCATCTAGCATACGGCATTTTTTTCAGCATTTTTCCAACAAAATTTAGCATATTTTTAGCATTTTTTACAGTTTTATTTTCTGTTTTTTTTTAGAATATTCTACATAATTTGAATTTAAATGTAATATGAAAAAGAAATATTTTTTTTTTACTTTTAGAGTAAGTACTAGGAACTATTTTTATACGTACACGTTAATTACACTGTGCAGTCGCAAATTTTAACAAGTTTTGAACCGTACTGGTAAAGCTAATTCGAGTACGCTGAATTCAATGGTGATAGCAGTTTTTCAAATTTAGCACTCGTATTCCCGATATTCGCAATTAAAAATTTTGACGGGTACTAAAAAAATTTTATTTTTATATTTCTGGGATCATTTTTAATTATAAATTTATCAAATTTGATTAAATATGTAAAACATTAAGGAAGCTGTCATTTTTTTCACTAAATTTTTTTTTATAGATTTTTTTTTTCGCAAAAACATTTTTTTCTGCAAATAAAAAGGATGTGTTATGTTATTTTGTGTATATTCAATAGGGTTTAGAAAAATATTTAATAGAGTTAAGAAAAAAAATTCTTTCGAAAAAAAAACAAAAATCGGGGAAAAAAATGTTTTTGGGTAAAAAATAGCGAAAAATTGTATTTTTTAACAGGGTTGGATTGTTTGAAATTCAAAAATGATCCCAAAAGTATAAAAAATATTGCTTTATGGTACTTTAATATTAAAATTTTAAATCGGCATGCCCGGCTTTAACTTTTTTACTCGTTTTACTTTTTGTTGTTGTTATGGTGAAGGAGTGATTTTGCACAAAATACTCCAATTTTTGGTAAAAAAAATAATAATAATTTAAAGAATAGAGTTTAAAATAGAATTAATAGAATTGCAAAATGTTGATAAGGTTCGTTTTTAATCTTTGCAATTTTTATTGATACATAGTGCTCCTATATTTTAGCGCAGAATTTTTAAACAGTTAGAGTAAAAATCTTGGTTTTGCTCTGTATATTTGTGAAAAATCTAAAACACGCGTTTTTTTACAAAAAGTGTAATATTCAAAAATATTTTTTTAAATATTTAAAGTGGTATTCTCGCAATAAAATTCAGTTTATTGACAATAAATGTATAAATTACAGTTTATAGATTTTTTTTTGTTTTTTTTTCATACACGTTAAAATAATCACAATTTAGAAATTTGGCAAAAAACCATATTTCTCAATAAAAATCACCTTTTTTTAAAAATAATTTTTTTTTGGTATTTTTCTTGAAATGTACACGCCTTTAGAAATCATATATGAAAAAATGGTTAAAATCGAAGATATCATGCATTTAAGGGTTAAAGGATTTTTGAACTTTTTACAAGAATTAAGTTTTAAGTTGTTTTTAATTTTTCTTTTATATAATTTTAGTTAATAAAATGAACTGAATTTATAATTATAGATGACTTATTTTCAGTCTAATTGTAAAAAGTCACTAAAATATTATTTTTTTAAACAAATTGAAACATTTTTTTATAAAATTTTTTTAGCATATTTTTTCTAGCATATTTTTTTAGTTTTTAGCATTTTTTAGCATTTTTATGCAAAAAATCTAGCATTTTTTCTTAAATAAGTTTTGGCAACACTGGAAATAACATACATATAAGTTAAAATTAAATATAACAATAGTTATTCCTGTTCTTTTATTTTGAATCGGAATCGGTTCTAGTGGCACCAGTTGCAAAATAGGTCTAATTGGCAACCGATTGCAACGACTATTCCTGGGACATTAGGTTGCGTGTTCGATCACCAGCGGCAGCAAAATCAATTTGAGAAAATAATATATGTATGTATATGAGTTTTCTATCATACTCATACATAACGCAGCGTCCCCCTTCGTCATCGTCCCATAGCACTTAACCCAATCGAAGTAAAAGCTTCAACAAAATTCGCCAATTCTCCATCACATGAGGCGCAACAACTGTTTTAAGATTCAACACCTCGCGCAATTACAGTGTTGCCATATATTTCTAAAGAAAGCAATACGTTTATAATTAGGAATAATTTCCTGAGTATTGCTCCTCTGGCAAAAAAAGCTTATTAATTTTGATTACAACCGGTGCATGTTTTGACCTAGTGTCCATATAAAGATCTCCAAAATGTTAGTCTTATACTTGTCCGCACGGTACGGGTAGCAAATATACAGATATTTAAATGAAACTTGATACGATGACTCACATGGACAGAAGGACAAACCCGGTCTATATTCGGACCTGATTGGTTGGTTGATTTAAGTGGCAGCTCACGCCCTCGTGACCAGCAAGTATAGTCAAGAGCGACTCCGTTTTGAAAAGAGCACACCACCCGTATAGAGCTAATAGCAGGAGAATTAGACCCAACCCGCAAGATTAAGATAACCGATAAGATCACCACCTAATCTTACTCCCGATATCACCGACAGGTCATCTAGTATATGATTTCTTTGCCGTTTTTAGTTAAATTTCTAACAATATATCTAAAAATAAGCATTTATTGAAAATATGCATTTATAGCAAAATATGCATTTTTAGGAAAATTCGTAAAAATATGCACTTTGGCACTTTGTTTCACATTTATTGATTCTCAAATATATTTAGTTAATACACATGTATTTAAATGCACTTCCTAGCCCTATTCTTAACCAATCAAATGCTACGCTATTGTTATTTAAAAAAATATAAAAAAATGCAAACTTTAATAGCTTAATAATGTAATCATTTAATATGATCGTATATTTGTATACAATTAAACAAAAACAAGATATGCTGGTTACTCAAAACATTCATTGAAGTGGCCAGTACAAAACAGCCATTAACTTATGTTAAAAGATGCCATAAAAAAGTGAATGCCTTAAGTGAAAAAGCAAATCTTAAAACGATAAAAAAATATAGCTATAAAATTGATAGTTTAATAGCAGATATGGAAACCAGATTTAATTTCATTTTCAATTGAAAAAATACATTTGTTTTATGTTTCAAAAGATAGGTAGTGCATGACCGATTAAAATGATTATAGAAGCCAAGGTCCGAATTGATTTTATGAATTTTTATGGGAAATAGAAGAAAATAATAATGCCAAGTTATTTGGGATATTTATAACAACCATATTCAGGCTTAAACTGTATTTTTATGCAGAATTAATTAATTTTGAGGCGCCATATTGAGCGCCATTATGCAGATGAAAAACTGTTTAAATATGCTGCCATTGAAACAGCATGCTTTTGTGGCTTCACGTTGGGCGCCATTTTTAATTTTATACAATAATTTTTCATTTCGTTTAAAATTGTTTAAAATTTTTAAACGATTCGATTTTAAACTAAAAATTTATAAAATAAGGTCATAAAATCTTCTTTTAAAAAAAGTTCACGAAATCTAAACATTTTCTATGAGATTTTTTAAATTTTCACATCACTAATGATTTCCATTCAAGCCCTGCTGGTGTCCCGACAATTAATTTAACTTTCTCATAACTAATTTGAAAACTTTTTATTTAACAATTTTCTATCAATATTTGGTAAAGACAACAGCAACCATACTAAATGACAATAAATTAACAGTATATGGCACTATAGTGTATTTGTCATTTACCAGTCAGTACAAGTATCTACTAATGTTTAACAGTGAAATTGCAGAATAGTAAACAAAGCTATAAAAATAAAAAAAAGCAAAAAACAAACAAAGAAGAAGAAGAAAAAATAACCATAAATAATGTTGTTATAATCAACAAATATAAAAAAGTAAAATTGGTAATGAACACTCTTTGGAATGGCTAAGATGGACAAAACTATCAGCACTATCATCATCAAACGACATGACATGCATATTTTTAAGAAAAATGACAACAAAACTAAAACATAAAATGACCATAAACTTATGAAAAAACGATCCACAACAAGAGATTTTGACTTTTCATTTTCATGGTAGTTAAGTTATAAAATAAACAAATTGTTTAGTTTATAAATTATACCGTAGACGATAACAAATACAATTCAATTTTGATCAAAAATAAAAAAAATAGAAAGTATCAAATATTATTAATTGCTTGAAAAAATAATTAATATATTGTTGTTGTTGTTTTTTATGCAGTTGCATATAATATGCATGCATATTTGGTCATTATGATGCATGATAAGTGGCAAAGCCTGTTGCTTTTTTTTTTTTCTTACAAAATGTCAATAACCATCAATCAATCAAAAAACAACTGAAATTTTGTTGCATTTTTGTAGCATATCAAAATTATTACAATGCGTGAAATAAATATAAGTTCACCCAGAAAACAGATTCAGTTCTAATAACCGCATTTGTAGCCAATCGCATGGTTCGGTTGTGGTAGGCGAATTTTTCAGTTGTGGCAACAGAAAACCAATTGATACAGGACTAATTTGACTATGGCAACAGAATTTCAGTTGTATCAAGAATAATTCGGTAGCCACAACCGAAAAATTCATTTGATGCAACTGAACCATTCGATTGGCAACAAATGGGGTTGTCAGCACCGAATCTGTTTTCTGGGTGTTCACTTATTGAGTTAAAAGTTTTTCAGAAATATTTGAAATATTTTAAACTTTTTCCTACAACATAAAAGTAAAAATAATTCTAGTCGAAAACGAACTCCTTCATAGTCATTTGTTCTAATTTTTATTTATTTTATTTTTTTGTCTGCGACCTAAAAATAAGTTCAAGAACATTAAACTCAATTTTTTCGATACAAAGTTGCATCTGCACCCAAATCCCGAGATTTCGACTTAAATTGAGAATTCAGTGAAAATCTCACAAATTTTGACACTTTTACAGAATACAACACTGCGTTTCGCTTAATTTGTAGAGTTTCTGCACAAAAAAGTGGCAACGCTGGTCAACAGCTGACTAACACAATAACAAAAAATAATGAAATAAAATAATTATTAAAAACATAATACAGATAAATTAAAACCTAATTAACATGTACTAACATAGGCATACCTAGACCATTTTTCTGGGGTGGGCAAGGGACCCATTTATGTTCGGCTGTTCATTTGCCCATTCTCAGACTCTTAGTCTTAAAAAACACTTTCGACATTATACTTACAATTTTTTCTTCCGATAAAATTTTCATAATTTTCAAAATTTAATAATCCTGAATATCTTCATGTTTTTATAGAAAACTATGAAAAGAATTTTTCAATTAGGTGAATTTTTTTAAATTCTGGGGTGGGCAAAAAGCAGTGTAGGGTGGGCTTTGCCCACCCCACACCGGTCTAAGTCCGCCAATGTGTACTAATAAGATAAATGTTGAGCAGTTCTAAGTTTTTCTTCCGGCGAAAAATAACTATGAGAAAGCTTTGTGTGGTTCATGTCTTCCTTCTATGAAGACATTGAAAATTCTTGATTCTTAGCTTGGCGTCCTTACAAAAAAATAAATTCACTAACATAATTAGCGTATAATTATATAAAATAATGTACTCCGCCAATGAATAAAATGATTTTTAAAAATATTTTTAATTTGAGGTTATTTTTTTATAGTACTTTATTTACAATAAAATGAGGTTGTCAAATCGAAATCTCGCTACTGTCATAAAGTGCAAATGTAAACGGTCAAGATTTCTGGCGAGATTTACACTGAAATCTCGGGATTTAAAAACAGTTGTGAACGCAGCATAAGACTTCAAACATTAGTGATTTTTATACTACTTATTCTTTAATGTATATCAGTTTTTCAGAAAAAATTGATGCATACAAATTTGTGCTAATAATAAAAAAAAATCCCGAAATTTCGAAGTCTTGTATCGAAGAAACTGATTTTAATATTCTTGAACCTGTATTTATGTCGTAGCCAAAAAATAAAATTGATTAAAAATGTTAGCAAAAATTAGAACAAGTGGATCAAAAGCAGTATTAACAGGAATTGTTGTTACTTTCATGTGGTAGGAAAGAGTTTAAAAATTTTTAAATATTTGTAAAAAAAAAAATCACAATTTAATTGGGTAATCTTATAATTATTTCGTTCACTGTATTTTGTATATGATTTAAATAGAGTTCCAGTGAAATTTTTGTGTAATAACCATAAATTTTAATCAATTTGAAATTGTTGGTGTTTATAATCCGATAAAAACTTCATTTCTGCTGCATTGACCATATGGCGGATATTGAAAGTAGTAATTATGTTGTGCAGATTTCAATTTTTAAACTTTTATCTTGTTTTTAAAATCAAACGAATTTACAATTATATTGATTGATTTTTTTTTTGTTTTAACGTAGTTTATGGTTTAAATTAAAAAAATTTTAATTTTACATAAAATGTACTGTACAACACTTGTTGTTGGGGTGGATAATTCCAGCACCAAAAAAAAAATTACTTGGTTAGTTAGAAATCCCCAAAACGTTTGTTGCTGATAGCTAAAACTTTTATGTTACACAGATTTAGCAGCAGATTAGCCAGCACCAGATTTAGCAACAGATTAGCACCAAATTTTAAGTGACAAAAATAATTGTTAAAAGTCAGTTTTTATTTCAACAACATTTTTAATTGAAACAATTAAATATTTTGTTGATATGACAAATTTCCAAGATTTTTCAATTAAACTTGTTTGTTGAATGGGCCAATTAATTGTCGATTCATAATGTCGATTTAATGCATAAAACAGGCAATTATAATTGACTAAAAAAGCATTTGTTCTGCAAAGCATTTGTTGATAAAAACAAATTTAGAAAAAAAGTCTTCACACTCAAAAAAGTTTCTCGGTAGAATCTACTAAAAATTACAGTTAAAACAAAGGTATATGCAGTTAAAAAGGCGACAAAGGTATTTACCATAAAGTAACTAAAAATGTAGTTATTATTAACTGTCGAAAAATAACTAATAAATGCATTAAAAATAATTAACTAACACTGTCGTATAACACTGTGAGACAAATGCTAGGGGTCAGTGATCGGGAAGGGTTCAAACTACCGGGGAAAGTTATATCGGTAAAAAAGAAGTTATACGTGTCCCGGCGTTTCGCTGGGTCACCCCTAGGAATCGAGATATATCGATTTGACCTTTGGTGGTCTTTTTTTTGACATAACTCGAGAACCAGTAGTCCGATTTTAAATGTATGAAGAAAAAAATATTTTTTGCCTAAAATATTAAAAAAAAGTAATAAACAAAAGGTTATTGATTTTTATGGTAGCGGTAACAAACATTTATTTTTACCGGCAAAATTGTTGAGTATATAGAAAAACGTTATATAAACAGATTAAAGGAATTGTATTTTTTAATTTTTTTAAAATTGTTTGAGCAAAATCGGACTAGTGGTTCTCGAGTTATGTCAAAAAAAATCTCGATTCCTAAGGATGACCCAGCGAAACGCCGGGACACCTATAACTTGTTTTTGACCGATATAACATTTCCCGTTGGTTTCATCCCATCCCGATTTTGAATGTCGCATAGTGTAATTGATAGAACTACATAGTGAATATTTATTATATCTAAGCTCTGAAATTTTACACTCTGGTCTTAATTTTCCTTCTTTCCAAAACAATTTTTTTTTGAAAACAATGCTTTTTTTCTCCAATTATAATTGGTTGCTTTGAGGCATTGGTGTACATTTGACATTGCGGCTTAATCAATGCTAATTGAAAAAATTTCATTGGCATTGAATTGTAATGATTTTTTTATTTTCTATAATTTTAAGAACTATAGAAAAATTGGGCATCAAATGAAAATTTTTTGGAGAATCATTTATGAAAGAAGTTCTCTCAAATTTAAATATAATTATGCCTATTTACTTTAATCGAGGGCGTTCTGAGGTTTTTCAATATTCGTCATCGTTCGGCTTTGGGATGATTTTCACAAATGTTCAAATAAGTGTAAACCCTGAGTCCACGATATTGTCAAAATTGTTTTCTCTAATTCTTAAACGCTAAATATATAAATAATATATTATAATAATTTATAAATAATATATAAATATAATATGTAAATTTCAGACATGTTTTCTTTTTTTATTTTTATGTACATATATAATAATCTAATAATTGTAATTTAATTCAAATTCACATTTAATAATTTTTCTTTTTTTTTTTCTTTTTAGGTAAGTTTTAATTTCATAAACACCCCAATGTAAAACCAGGTTTAGTATAAAGAAGTTTTATCATATAAAATGTTTAAAATTACAATGACCTCGCAATAAAGGTCCTTAAAACATTAGTGCACAATAAAATCGCCAAAAGAATTTCACCCTGTTTCCTCACATGAAAGGCCACAAAACCACAAAGTTGCTTAGCACCTATTAAATGCAAGGCAAAAAAAAATGCATTAAGAAGTATTTGAAAATATTTTCCATATAAAAAATTAAACTGAACACAAAAAAAAAAAAAACAAAGAAACCTTAACACAAACAAATGACATGAAAAACAAGAAAACTAAACTGGTTTTTATAAAAAAATAAAAAATATATACATATTAAAAAAAATAAATAATAACAAGAAGAAAAAAATAACATGCATGATGCTGAAAACCAGCCACAAAGTACATAAAAAAATGCCCTCCAGAATCAGTTAAATATACTTACAAAGGTACACAGTGCTACACACACTTCAAACCCATAATGATGATTGTTAAAAGCACAAGACCACAAATTATAAACCAGGTTTATACAAAACGAGTACATACAAACTCAATACAACTCTACATGAAATCCAGACAATATTCAAAGGGTTTTGAATTTTTTAAAGAAGTCTACTCAATATTTTTTTTTGTAAGAGTGAAAAAGTTTTTGATATAACTCAAATTTTTATAGATTTTGGCTCAATATTGTGGTTTTTAAAGAAAGAAAAAGTATTTTAGAATTTTTTTCTGTCGTTGTTTTGTCTTGCAAGTAATTTATACATGATACCACAATTCATTTAATACTTTTAACAACTTGATAAACTGGTTTGAATTTGTTTTCTGTTTTTTGTTTTTTTATTCTCCACACTCACACAATCTTATATTGGCGGCATGCCAAGTTTAAGTACTAAACCATTTCAATTTTGTTTTCAACATGGAGGACATTCAGATTTTTGCCCCATTGCACTTTGATCGAAAAACTCGAAACTATAAAATATCCATCGTATCATAAAAAAGTATAGAACAAGAATAAGATTGAAATTAGAAGAGAAAAAGGAAAGATTCCCTGTCTAAAATTTTCCAGTCGTTTTAATAAACCCTAAAACACAGACATCTGTAATTTATAAACAGAGTCCATATTTAGGACGCCAATATCCAATACCGGCAATGAATGTTCAAAAAAACTGAACGAGAAAGCTCCAGACATGACACACACAATGTTAGAACATCGGAGATGCCAATCCTCGCCATATGACGAGCGTTGTGTCCTGTAAGCAGGCCAGTTAGTCGACGGCAGTCATTTCTGCTCAAGCTGAGTAGGTAGGTATTTTGCCATATTCCAGCCTGATCTGCATACAAAACATTTCGTACACTCAGGGAACTTCGGCAGTCAGAATTTGTTAGTTGTTTAAGTAGTTGTTTCAAGTGAAAATAATATTGATTTGTAAAAGAAATTTAAATTTAAACTACGTTTGTAAGTCATGTATTTATCATACTTTAAGATCCGACTGTAAATGCCAAAAATATAACGACAAATATACATACCTATTTATTTATTTGTGTCTCCTTTTTTTTTTGACATTCACAAAACAAATAAATATATTTAAAAAACGGCGATGACAGATTTGTGCGGAATTTTGTAAAGTCAAATACAGAATTTTTAAAATCGGCTTAGAATTGTGGCCTAAAATGTTATTTGCTCAAAAAAGTGCTTTTGGACACACTGTGCTTTTGGACACACTGTGCAACCGATTAGCCATCTCACCCAAGTAAGGCCTTGAATGCAATGTAACTTCTTTGTTTTCTTTCCAGTTCAGCTTTCTGTTATTGTTTTTATTACTCAGAAGTAATCAACACAGACTCATACAAATTTTTTCTGTTTTTAGATTTTTGTTTATCTTCCAATCTCCTCTTGTCCCCTTTTCCGCAAATAATGCCAAATAGGCGTATGTTTTTTAATTTCAAGGCCAGGCAGCTTGTGTATATATTGAGACGGGTTGCCGCAGAGCAAATTTCATAATGTAATTTAGCGTTCACCCGTTTAATCCCCAGCGGTGTCTTTAGCCGTAAATTTTAAAACAAATTGATGCCTTTAATGTTTCTAAAAGTGGGCAACTTTCGGTGGGTATTACTTTTCGCCCAAAAAAATAATAAACAATTTGACTTTTGGCAAAAATCGCTTAAAACGATTTTTTTTTCATAGGCTAAAACGTGTTACCGTTATCCTAGAAAGTCAATATTTTTTCTGGACAGTACTGAATGAATCCTACACAATAAAAAATATGCAGTAATTAATTTCATAAACATAATTGTTTATATATTTATTTTTTATTTTAGCAATTTTTGGCGAAAAACAAAAGGTGAAAATTCTAACAGAAGGTCTCAACCGCTTTTAAAAAAATATTAGATCTGCAATATCCATGTGGGTCAACAACTTTTGCCGAATATTACATTTCGCTGAAAGAAAAAATAGATTACACCATTTGCAGTTGAAATTCAGAAAATATCGATTGAAATTCAGAATTTCCAATATGAAATTAAGAAAACATAAATTGAAATTCAAAATTTACACTTGAAATTCAGAAAATATCAATTGAAGTTTGGATTTGAAATTCAGACAAAAATAATTTAAATTCAGATATTCCATTTGAAATTCAGAAAATATCAATTGCAATTCATAAAACATCAATTTAAATTCAGAAAATATCCATTGATATTCAGAAAAAATCAATTGAAATTCAGAATATATCAATTGAAATTCAGAAAACATAACTAGATTTTAATTCATGATTTCTGCATTTCAATTACTATTTGGTGAATTTTTATTGATATTTTCTGAACTTCAGTTGATATTTTCTGAATTTCAATTGATGTTTCTTGAAATTTAAATGAAAATTCTGAAATTTAATTGATGTTTTCTGAATTTTAATTGATATTTTCTGAATTACAATTGATTTTTTCTGAATTTCAATTGATTTTTTCTGAATTGCAATTGCAAAAGCTGTAGTCTGATGTGAAAATTTATGTCATTATAATTTTTAGAGAAAAATATTTGTCCCTCTTCTTAACCCCAACCAACCAAAGGTTTAAAAGTCTTAATTCTTTCATTCACTTTATAAAAATTAATGAAATTTGGGTTAAATTTCATTCCGTAATAGCATTCTTATGGAATTAATTCGATAGCTTAATTCCCAATAGCTTTAAATTATATGAATTCATTCTATTTTGATTGAATTCTAACTGAATGAAACCCAATTTACCTGAATTCTTTTAATAAAAAGGTGAATGAAAAATGATTTGTTTTCATTCACTTAATCAAATGAAAAATTTTAATTTGCATGTAATTGCTGAAATATTAACATAATACAAATAACAGAAATAAATAGTATCGTATGTTACAGCTTGTATGCTTTGGTTTTGATTATATGTTAGTTTCAAACTACACTGCACTAAGTGAATGGTAATAAAATTTCTTCATTCAATTAGTAAAATGGTCAATGAACATGCGATTTGAATGATTCAAGTTAGGAATTCATTCAATTCATATTAAAGCTTTGGGAATGAAGCTTATGAATGAATTCTTTACGAATGGTTTAAGGGAATGGTACATGAATATTTTTAAAATTTGAATTTAATTTTTCGTGATTTAAGCTTAAATTGTATTAAGTTTTTCGAAGCTCTGACCCCAAACTTACTAAATTAAAAGTGATCAAATGCATATTAATTACAATATTAATTGCTACTGCCTATATGACGTTGAAAAAATTTTAACCTTATTTGACTCTGGGCAAAAATCGGTTCACAAGGGTTAATGATTCTGTTGGTTAACGGTATTCTAGAAGTTAATATTTTTTATTTGAAAAAATCCAACACATTTTTTAGCGGTAATTAATTTCATATGAATAATTTTTTATTATTATTATTTTTACAATTTTTGGCAAAAGTCCGAAATTTTAAGGCAGAAGAAATTCAAACAGAAGATCTCAACCGATTTTGAAAAAAAATTAGGTCTGAAATGTATATGGGGGTCCACAACTTTCGCCCGCAAATATATCTCGGTCAGAGAGAAAAATGACAAAACGAGGCACCGTGGTACACCCCCTGGCGGGCATCATCCTCTACTAACCACCAATGTAACGCTTGTGCTTCAGTGACTTTTGACTGCCTTTTATCGCATCAAAAGGTACCGTTATTTTACTTAGCTTTAATAAATTAAATTGAAAGTTTTGAGTTTAAGCTGGATCACTTTAAAATTTGAAACGTCCTATTTAAAAAAAAATAAATACAATCTCAATTGGAAATGGTGTGCATTATTTCACACACAAAAGGGGGGTTTTACACTAGACTACACCATCAACATGACTCAAACTCAATTATAATACTCAACTATAATCTTTGAGATCTCAATGACTTTAAGATTTTTATATTTCTATTAGATTTGTGGAGTTATTTTAAAATGTAGTTTTTCTATAATTTAAAATTTGTTACACATGGTAGCACTTTTTAGGATTTACAATTTTTTGAATGATCTTTTGGTGTGTACAATTTAATATCATTGTGTGTAGTATTATTGCCCATCTTAAAATATCATTAATCATTTAGTTTTTTTTTCTAAATATCATATGAATAATGGTAACTGACTACCATAAGAAATTTTAATATACAGTAATCTTCATTAATTTTTATGTTTATTGTTATTTTTTTTTTAAGTTCCAAATCGGCTTTAAATATCCCCAGATTTTGTTTATAAAAAGGTGTATATTATAAATAAATAAATCAAGGTTATGTGGTTGATAATTATTACAACATTCAGTAATTATTCTTATGAGTTAACAAATTACACTAGAGGCAAAAATGTTAGGGTTTTTTCTGAAATAATAACTGGGCAAAATTTTTTGAAAAATAATAAGTTTACCAAAATGTCCTGAAGGCGAAAATACCTTCAAATAAAACTTTTATTGTACTAACAAAAGAAAATAAGATACATATATTTCAATAAAATTTATTGATAAATTCCAAAGTTTTTATCAAATATGTTTAAGAAAATTTTACGGATTTATACAATTAACACCAAACAACTTTATTAACTGTTTTTTTTTCTTTGCTTCTAAATACGTATGGTTTTTTTTTTTTGGTAAATTATTGCTCGCGACTTCATAATATTGACATTTAGTACGCAAAATAGCTGTAATCTAGTGTTATTATTTAAAATGAGCCTGTTCGGTAATGCATCTCTGTTCGGCATCTGATGCTCATCTATTATTGGTATGCGAGGCTGATATAAGTCAGCGGATGCTATAGCGGCATTAGTCAATTTTGTGATGCATGTTTTTACGCATCATCTGCTTTATTAGTGATGCATTTTCGAACCTGTAACTAGCTGATACTGCGCATAAAACGCAATGCAGTAAACAGGCACTAAATTATTTCAAAGGTATATTTAGTTCCAAATATGTTTTTCCTTAAGGCTTCGTTACTCGAGCGTAAACGTAACGTGACGAATCAGCTGATTCAATCTAAGATAATAAGTAAAAAAACTGTCAGCTTTACTCTCTTAACTTATTAGATTTTCCATAAGGAGTTACGTCACGTTACCTTTACGTTCAAGTAATTTGGGCTTAGATCCATTATAATTTTATGGATACATTTTTTCTATAAAATTCTTCTAGTTTTCAAATCACATCACATCTTTGTTGTTACAGTTTTACTCTACACTGTAATTGAAACAAATTAGAGTCACCAGCAGTGTATTGTTTTGTATTACAAAATAAATTCTTCGGCCAATTCAAGTAGTACAACATGTGAATTTTTTATGCATTTTAATAACCGGTTACATTTTTTTATACAAATTTTTTATTTTTTTTTTTTTTATTTTTTCACAAATAAATACCATACCATGATCTATAAATATTTGTATGGTGTTTAACACAATAAAAACTTTTATGGCGTAATTTTAATTTTTTTTTTGCCAACTTACAAAATTCCAATCAGTTTTCAATATGGTCTATAACAGAGATTCAAAGAACGAGTTCTTTAAAAATATAATGAAATAAAATTTTAACAAAAATATGCCAAATCGTTGTTTAAAAATAATAAAAAAATCTACACAAAAATCTGATACTTATTAAGCGGCGAATACATTAAGAAATATTGAGTAGGGAACAAAAAATATCAAAAAGTTTTGTAAACACTAATTGCACGATGTCAAAACGCACACACACACATTCACAAAAAAAATGTAAATTTTTTCGCGAATGTTCCTTAATGTATTCGCCGCTTTATAGTATTTATGAGAAAAAATGTCGAAAATTTAGAGCATTTGTCCGTCGTGATTATGCCCACCAGATCTTCGAAGGAATTAATTCCCTTTTTTTTAACTGAATTTATATTTTGGGGAATGAATTCTGTGACCGAACTTAAGGAATTGAATGAATTACGATTTTTTCATTCGATTTATCTTGAAGGAATTCATTCAATATTTTCTAATTTCTTCATAAAATTTAATGCAATTCATTCATTAAGGAATTCATTTCTAGTTAATTCAAGTTTTGGTCAAGGAATTCATTCACTTAATTAACGGAAGGAATTAACTTGTTCGTTTAATTCCCTAAGGAATTAATTTGTTCGTTTAATTCCTTAAGGAATTAACTTGTTCGTTTAATTCCCTAAGGAATTAACTTCTTCGTTTAATTCCCTGAGGAATTTTCTTTTTCGTTTAATTCCCTAAGGAATTATTAGTATTTTATAAATAATATTTTGTTTTTCATTTTATAGCCTTGTGTGAAAAGTTAAATGTTTCTGGGCATTAAATGAAAAACTTAAATTCAGGGAATTAAATACAAAAGTTAATTCCTTAGGGAATTAAACGAAAAAGTTAATTCCTTCCGGGAATTAAGTGAGCAATTGAATGAATTCCTTGACCAAAAATTGAATTATCTCGATTTGAATGAATTCTTTTGTGAATAAAGTCTTTAATTTAATGCTTCAGGTTTTGGTCAGAGAATTTATTCGCTGAATTTAAATTTTTTGAATTCATTCACAGGAATTAATTCCTGGTTTTTTCTCATTGTTGAATTTATTCCTTGAATTAAAAAATTGAATTAAATTTTAGGGAATTCATTCCAAAAAGGAATTAATTCTTTAAAGCTCTGATGCCCACACTAAATTAACAACGATTCTGCATTTATAAGAAAAATTCTTTAAATTCCTAAAACACTTCCTTAATTTTGTATTGAATTGATAGAGAATTGTGAAATGAAATACAAATTATAAGAGAGAATAAGAAATAAATTTTGTAAACAAATAAACAATAATGCACATTTTGTTCGAACGGAAATTTACTAATAGTTACTAAAAATCGCTACAAACATAGAAAAAACGTTAAAAAAATCAGAGAAATTAACAACATTCTCGACAATCAATAACTGAATACCATTTTAAAGGTGAATTTTGTTGATAGTTTCTTATTGATTTCCCATTTTAACCGTAATTACAGTTGATTTTCTGTGGAAAAATACAAAACAACTTTTTTGACAGTTATATAAAAAAAAACAATTAACGAAAATTACTGTAATTTCGCAACAGTTGTTTAAAGCAGCTATTTTTAATATAATAATAAACAACTACCTAAACAGTATTTTTACAGCAAACAGTTATTTTTATTAGTTATATAAAAAATAAAAAATTTCTTCGAATTTCTAGTAAAGTGTTGTTTTTTCAAACGCGTCATATAGACCAAATGCAATTAATATTGTAATTAATATGCATTTTTATTAATTTTAATTAAGTGGGTTTGAGGTTAAGAAGAAGAATAAACATTTTTTTCAAAGTTATAGACATATAATTAATTTGCAAATCAGACTAGATCTAGTTTCTGCCTTTTTTTTATGGACAGGCTTCATCAGTGATTTTCCATTAAATTGTATTATTGTTTATTTTTCATTGTCAGATTGTCTCTATATGATAATTTACTCTCAGAAGTGATCAAACGGACATGCAAACATTCTACTTTAGATTTTTTGTTTATCTTCTTATTTCGTTGAATTTTAAAAATTCTTGTTTAGTTTATATTTGTTATTATTGATATATTCGTAGTTTGCAACTAAGATTCAGAAACTTGTTTTGTATCTTCAATGCATAAAAGCATAATAACTGGATAACCGTTTGGAATTTTTAGTTCAAATTGTAAATAATCATATAACATATTTTTTTAATCGAGAGAATTTTTTTTTTTTATTTAAATATACTTTTATAATACCAAAAGTATTAACGGTACAGTAATTTTAACTCATTTTTTCAGTTGTTTTAAAGTTTTTGTATTAAAAATTTGTCAGTTAATTTTACGACATTGTTAGTAATTTTTAATGCTTTTGTTAGTTATTTTTCAACTGTTAAAAATAAAAAGGTTTTTAGTTATTTTATTTTGCATATACCTTTGTTTTTATATCATTTTTAGTAGATTCTGCCGATTCTGAGGGTATGTATATACGTTAACTTTCAACGTGGAGAGGTATCAAAGTTGAAAACTCAAAATTTATAAATTTTGAACCATAACGTAACATCTTGGCGTTAATTCAAAAAAAGTTTTGCTGACATACGTTCGGTTATATCGCAAATATTATTAACATTATTAGCTGTTGCAAATTTTTCAAACTTAAATCGGTTTAACGTGGATTTCCTTTAAATACCTATGTAACATTGATAGGTAAGGTCGAAAGTACAACTAATAAGTTTTTACTAGATGAATAAAAATTTTGATTTTTGGTTTTATTTATGAAAGTTTCATACTTTTAATGATAATTTTCCAATATACATAAAACAAATTTTATAAAAACTATAAAGCCACTAAGGCCCTATACTGAATATCCAGTTAAAAATTAGCCAACAGTAAATTAAAATTTTATATGGGAAACAACAACAAATATGTCAGTTAAAGTCCCAGTTGTAGCTAACGGGACATTATTAAAAATTTCTTTAATTTTGAAAAGAAGAATTTTATTCATTTACTGAAAATTTTATTGGGTGAAATTTTATGTTTTTTATTTTATGATTTTTGTATTTATTCAAGGGTCATATTTTTCGATCAAATATCGCCAAATCGAAAACTTTAATTTAATCTGCAACACATTCTTTTATAACTCTGGTATAATAATACTCTAAACCACTGCGTTGACAGGCTATAATGAATTTGTGCTGACCTGCACCTACAAAATCACTCTGTGCTTCAATTTAACGATGTCTGTCTCCGCCCTTCGTCCATCCGTCTGTCTTTCTGTCTGTTCATCCATGTATTCTGGACACGCTGCAGATCGCAAATTTTAAGATATTTTAATAAAATTTGATAAATTTATTCACATGGGCCCAAGGATAAAATCTATATTTTTTTTAATTAGCATCAGCTCAAATCTAAACCTACCACCCATTTGGACTATATATCCAATTTTCTCTTAAGCAAAATCAAAATTTATTACTGATATTTTTTTTATAGACAAATTTTGGCACAAGTCCATTTCAACCCATTCAAATTTCGGATCGAACCCAGATCCTGAAAATAATAATTATTTTTTGAATAAACTCATATTGAAATTTCTTTGCTTTTATGAATCGGTGAATAATTCATTATCACTTTAAATCAATTATTTGAAATTGAATAAAGAAAGGATGTAATTTAGTCAAATTCAAAATGATTCAATTTTGATTTGATTAAATTATTTATTTTGTGATTTGCTTCAAGGCAACCATTTGTGATTGAAATAAATTGTTAAAATTTAACCAGTTTTTATATTTATTCTTTAAATAAGATATCGATCAAATAAAGTAGGCAATAATTCTGAAAATAAATTAGTTTTTGCGTATCGATTCCTTCAAAGTCGAATCAGATTTAAAAGTCGAATTAGGGAATTATGCTTTTAGAGGTCAAACATTACTTGACTTTCAAACAGACTTGTGTAGAGTATTATATAGTCTTATACACCCGACTTTATCTCTTTCTTACTCATTTTTTATTGAAACTGAAAATTATATATTATTACAAACAAGTCAATTTACCTACCTCAACCAACTGAAAAAATTGGTAGATATTTCCTTTATAAACTAGTCAATCAATTCACAACCCTGACTCATTCATATTTATGTGAATTTGAAAAAAATATGCTAAGAATATCAACAATTTAATAAATAGATATGATTATTTAGAAGAAACAAAAATTAGCATAATAAAGAAACTGGAAATTCATAAAAAATTAAAACAGACAATGGATAGTTTAAACAAACAACGAATAAATAAATAACTTTAAAATAGATTCGAAAAGTGAAATTTTTGAATATCTTAGCAGTAAAAAGTAAAATTAGTAAAATACAATAAAAAAAATAAAAATTTTTAAAAACTATTTTTTTTCAGCAATAATTTCATTTGTTTTAGCAATAATTTCATAGTTGGAGCTAAATCTCTTTCCACCGAGCCATTTCTTTAGGTTTGGAAACAGAAAATAGTCACTGGGGGCTAAATCCGCTTTTCCGCATTGCGGATGAACAACGCCAAACATTTCTTTGAAGTTATCACACGATTGCGTTTATGATCACTTGTGGAAACCCAACTCATCATTTAAAATCGAAACCACAGTGCCATAAGAAATGCCTATGACATCAAAAATCTCACGCACTTTCACTCTCCGATTGGCCATTACTTTCCATATCGTGAATTTTTTCAACATTTTCGGGGGTATTGACCTCAATTGGCCGTCCAGAACGTCACTAGTGCTTGTGCGACCACAACAAAACTCCGTAAACCAACTTTTTACCCTTGAAGTCGATGGTGCAGAGTCCCCATAATACTCATCAAGCTTTTCCTTGGTTTGAGTGATGGTTTTTTTTCCCAAAATATTATGTTTGATGAGCACTCGAAATTAATTTTTTTTTTTCATTTTTACAAAAACCATGATGCATTAAACACATAGACGACTGCGGCTACACGACTACAAATGCTGCTGGCTGCAATTGTAGTCGTGTAGTCAGCTCCTTAATTTTTTTGAAAACGACAGCAACATAAAAAACAGATGATGCAAAAAATTGGATGTTTTGATAAATGTTAATCTTTTTTGGTTTGTGCTTCTAAAATAATGGCTGAGGAATATTTTGTTAATTTTATAAGATCCATTTTTTTTACAAAACATCACAATAAAATTAGTTCCAAATATAAATTAATGAAACCTTCAAACAATTGTAAAATATAAACAGCTGTTTCTTTAGTGTTCCCATAACGGTGATTTTTTAGTCAGAACTAGCGATTTTATTTCGCCTCTAGCGGGAAAAATTGTCCTGTTTTACATATTTTGTTATATTGTCAACACTATTTTTGTTTTGTAGCCAACAAAAATAGAAATTATCCTAAGTTGACTACAGCGGCAAGAGTAGTCGTGTAGCCATGTAGCTGTGTTGGTGTCAAAATAATCGTTTTCATATAAACGTGTGTATTTTATTTTTGACAGGCTGTAGTCGTGTAGCTGCAGTCGTCTATGTGTTTAATGCATGAGGTTGTATATTTTAAGCACCTGTTAAACACAAAGTTAATGACGGAATTTGCTCAAAATTTTACGGTAGTCTATTAACACATGGTACTTGACAGGAGCAGTGTTGCATATAGGGTTGCCACATGGCCTTGAATGGCCTTGATTGTCAAGTTAATTTAGGTTTTGTCAAGTGCCAAGGTCAACTTTAATTTGTCAAGTTAAATTGAATTTTTGTCGTATCAGTAGTTAAAAAAAACATGCAAAATTACAAAACTGATGAAATTTATTAGTGTTTTAATTTTTTTTTAAGGAAGTCGTTGCAATTTTCAAACTTTAGGCCCAAAAAAATATATAAATTTTTCATAATTCTTGCAACGCCATTTTAAAATTTTACTTTTTTTTTCATAAATTTATTAAATTGTTGATATATTATCAAAATCAAATGGCGGTTAAGGTATATATTTGGTTTTGAGAGCGTGAGTAGAGATTTACGAAAGACGGTTTTCCTTAAAAATCGGCAAACAATAATTTTACTGGGACAAGACAAACCTTAAGTGCTATTTTATTTTGATTATATATCATCCATTTAATAAATTTATAAAAAAAAAAAGTTTTGGTTTTTTACATTTCAGAAAAAAAATATGTTAAAATTTCAAATTGACGATTCGAAAACTATGGAAAGTTTATATATTTTTTGGCCTAAAGTTTGAAAATGTCAACGACTTCTTGCAGACTTCATCTTTTTCTTCTTAATGCTACAAAAAAAAAAAAAACACTAATCAATTTCGTAGTGTTTTGTTTTTTTATTATTTGGTCCATTTAACCCATATGTCCAAACTTCAATGGCTGGTAGCACTATCGAGTTTGTCCCCAAAAATTCCAAAAAAAAATAAAATTTTTTTTATTTTTTTATGAATCTTAATAAAATGGCGAGTGTATTCAAAAATTATAAATTTTTGTATTAAGAAACACCCTACTGCACACATATGCACATTAAATTTTTTTTTATTGTCAAGTTGTTTTTTTAAATCAAGTTATTTTTTGAGAAGTGTCAAGTTATTAGACTTTTGCGATATGGCAACCCTAGTTACATATCATGTTACTACGAGGGCAGTACGAAAAGTCACGGACTTATTGTTTTTTCTATTTTTAGTCTCCTCTAATATTTTGAAAAAATTTCTGCAGACTTAACAGTATAATTTGTTTTTCAGTTTTACTTTTGTCGTTCTTATCTTACTAGTATTTAGCAAGAAAAATCTGTTAATTTCCACAGTTTTTTCTGTGAGATCATTTTTTTTACTAATTTTTAGTAGCCTTTTCTGCTACTTTCACAGGTCACTGGTTTTTGCTTGTATTGTTTACAAAAAATTAGTTTAATTTCCAATATATTTTGTTTTCACTTTAATGTCTAGACTTGGCTGACCATTTATACTGGATTCTTTTCAGTTGTTTTTTATTAATAAACAAAACAATTTCAAAATATTTCCATAACAACAATAGGGAAATATTTTCTTTATCCAATATTATTTCTTTACACTAATCACAAACAATAAGTTCAATTCTATACAATACAAAAAAATAAATTCCCATCATGTTCTAAAGAGTGATTTTTTTTTATATAAAACTAAAAGAAATGTCTTTGTTAGAAAAATTCCTTTTTTTTCTTGTATTCAAATGTACAAAAGTGCAAAGTAATATTAAATAATTCTAACACCAGGGGTGTTTCCTCTATTTTGTAATACTACGAGTAGGTACTTCACAAAATGAAGTCAAACAAAAACGGTCAATTTAATCACTCAGAGTAAATTTTTTAATATTAAAAGTGTTTAAGTTTTATTTTTTTTTTTTTTATTTAAGTATTACAAAGTTCAAAATGTTATTTAAATATGACTTAACCTATAAAAAACATTCGTAAAATAAATGCTTAATTAGGGAACAGGTTAAAAAGAAGGTTAATTTTAAACACCCAACCCTTTTTTTCAATTTGTAATCAATACTGGTAGCTTTAAAGTTATTAAACATGATTCATGGCTAAAATATTAAGTATTTCCTAGTTTTTGTTTTATTTTATTAACGAAAGTCTTTGGATCTTTTCTGTTTTAATTTTGAACTGAAACATAAATAAACAGGTTTGAATTGTTAATTAACAATAAGAAATTTATAAATTCAAATTATGTTTTTTTTTTGGCGAAGGAATTTTGCAAACTTAAGATATTCTAAAGAAATTATAAAACTTTCACAAAAAATTTATTTCCCCAAAATACTAATGAATTTATTAGCAAAATTTGTTTTTTTTTTCAAAATAAATAAAACTGATTCGCAAAAATAATATGCATAAATTTAGAGTTAAATTATAACATCGCTTCTTAATGAAAGTATTTCTTTCTCATAAATAAATTATAGAAGCAACAAAAACGAAAAACTCACTCACAATATTTATACAGTAACTTAATGTAGTTAATTTAAAAAGATTATTTGCTGTTATTTTTAAACGAATAAACAGTTATATATAAAGAAATATATTTTTAAACTATTACTACCAGTCATTAAAATATTTTTAGTCAATATTTTCTTTATTAGTGGATAATTGCCGAAGTACTTCGGTAAAATACAACTTCAAAAGTTTTGTGTTAAGTTACACAATTCTTTAATTAAAATATAATATTTTGTAAGACAATTTAGAAAAGAAAAAACTTAGGTAACTTAACATATTTTGAAGTGCGTGAAAATGGAATAGGTCAAAAACTAAGGCAAGTTGACAAAAACCAAAAATTAATATATCTACATGTATTTTTTATACTAACTTACAAAATATACTTTTGAAGTTGTATTTTACCTAAGTACTTCGATAATTATACACTTTTTATTTTTTCCGTGTTGAAATAGAGCAAAAAAATTCCCAAAATAGCTTAAATCATTCACAATAAAGCAATTTTTTTTTTGCTCTAAGTCCAGGAATTTTCTTTCGCGTGTAAATATGCATTTTGAAAACAAAAATCGAAAAAATATTAAATTAAGAAAAAAAAAAAAATTGTTTGTTATCGATATTCTCAATTGTTTTATTAATATTAAATTTCGCTTAGATAAAAACAATGAGCCCTTAATCGGAAAAGGTTTAAATTACATTTCTATAGTGAAAATTATTTGGGTTGCGTTTTTCTTAATTTATTTTTAATTCGTTTTTTATGTGCAAATCTTTATTTGTTGGCAACAATTTTTTTATTTATTCTGTAGTCACTTAATTCAACATCATGTTGTTTGAAATGTGTCAAATAGAAGTGCAATTGGCTTTTGTTGTTGTTTGATTTTAGTTCGTGTTATTTGATGATTTTTCAAATAGATTTTAATGTTTTATACAAACAAAATGTTGTAAATACAACGTGTTGCCCTGCTGCAGCACCAATGTTGGTGGTTACACTTCTGTACATACGGTAAAGCTCATTTAATGCATACTCGTATAATTCTCGGAAAATACTAATCGTATAAACTAACTTATTTGAAAGGTCCGACATTTTGGCAGCAATTTTTATATCAGAACAGGTAAAACAAATAAAGTCGGTCAAGGCTAATGTTGTAAATTATTCGAGTTTAAACGTTAAAAAGAAGTTTGATCGTAAAAATTTATTTGAATTTTTCGTTATTCGAAAATCACGATTTTTTAATTTTTTTTTTATTTAATTTGAATTATTTTTTGTTCGATTAATCGATTTAAACAATAACCCTAGTCAAGACTATTTGCCAAGCTACATCTGTCTGGCTAAAATCCATAAAAGTTTGTATCCGAAATTTTAGTGGGTCTAAATTATCTTGTGTCCAAACATGTTTATTAAATCTCCTTCCTGTACCAGTGTTCTGCTGGTATGTGAAATAAAAAATGCAACTCTACCATATTTAAAACAGGGAGAATCGCATAATGTCAAATTTAGATGCAGGTATGGAAAAAAATTTACTTATAGGTATATAAATTTGAAATTATGATACTGGCCCAGTGTCAAATATGGTAGAGTCGCATTTTTCGATGTGAGAAACTTCTCGCATATGTATGTAGTTATAGAGCACTTGTTCCGGTTGAATTGTTTTTTTTTATGAAAAAATCATCGATTGCTTTAGTACTAGGTCCATATATGGGCCGATTTTAACTGAAACCAATACGGTTCATCCCTCTCTCAATACAAGTCAGTTTACTAAATTTCACTAAAATATTATTTGGGGTCACTGCGCCTAAACATGGACCCATGCCAAGCAAAATCGAAAAGGCTTCAGCGCTTAAAAGAATTAATTATTTTTTGGCTGAATTTCCCCAAAATCGATTTCAAATTTTCACCAAATCAAAATAATTTATTCAATTCAACTGCAATGATGATTTAAAAATGAATTCAATTGTGACAGTTCTTTAATTCGAATGGATTAATTCACTAACGAATGCATTAATTTATTACAAATCGAAAGGAAAAAGAAAAGCATTAGTTCAATTTATAAACCGTTCATTACGAAAGAAAAATTCCACTTTACCGTTCAGTGATTTAATTAAAATTGCCGTTCGTTGATTTAAAATGGATCTTTTATAGTTCCAGTCATTTAGATCAAATTTTTACCGTTCAATATTAAACGGCAAAATATGAAGACAATTATTTTATCGCAAAACTGAAATGGTAACCATCTTTGGAAAATAAGAAAAAAAAAACAGTATTAAAATAGAATAGATTTCTCACGATTCGAATCGGGCAGTTTTTAAATGCCAAATTATATGGAAAAACCCTCCGTTCCGAGCCTACACTCGTCTCGTCTTAAACGGGTTCTACTGTATGTATTTATATAAAACATTTTACTTTCAAAATACAGTTTTTAACTGAAAACTTTTAAACAACTGTAAGGCATTAGTATTGAAATGGTGGAACGCAAAATGGTAAATGTAAAGTTTAGGTTCTTGACTTTTTTTATAAAAGATCAAAGCCAGATTCACAATGATGGAGTACTCCACTCTGCAGAGTGGATTTTGTTGCTTTCTTTTTCGCACTTACATATTTTTTGTATCGTGCCATCTCTATTTTAGTACACTCCACTCTGCAGAGTGGAGTATTCCATCACTGTGAATGTAGCTTTAAGCCACAGTGATGGAATACTCCACTCTACAGAGTGGATTTTGTTGCTTTCTTTTTCGCACTTACATATTTTTTGTATCATGCCATCTCTATTTTAGTACACTCCACTCTGCAGAGTGGTGTACTCCATCACTGTGAATGTAGCTTAAAGCTAAATTTTTTTGAAATTCGGGCATGAGGAAAATTTTTTTTAAGACCCGTTAACTTATCTCAATTTATACCCTGGTTAAGACCTCTACACTAGCCTTAACAACTGGTAAACATATTTTTTGAAAAACTTATCTAAATTTAATAAAATTTAACCATAGAAATTTCTGTGGTTAAGAAACTTAACCAAGGTTATTTTAGAACAATTCACCCTACATAAGATATTTTAATACTTTAGACTTGTAATGATGATTATTAAAAATATTTAAAGCGCAGCTTTAACCAAACTTTGACTAAGAATCGTTTATCACACATGTAAGTATTTTCGATGTGCATTTCCCCCACTTTACCAAAACTTATAAAAATTGCATCAGTACTTAAAATCGTGCACAAATTTTTGCTATTTAGGATTTAGGTTTCTGTGATAGCCCTACGGGAAATTTTAACAAACTGTCACTTGACGCCTTGTGACATGTCACAAGACAAATCCCTGGACAGGTCCCTGAACTTTGTTTTTTATGAGAGTTCAGTAACCTGTCCTAGGATTTGTCCTGTGACATGTCACAAGGGGTCAATTTCCCCCTCCTATGACAACGCCATGTAAAAGTGACCAGTCTATTTCATATAAAGGGGCCAGTACGGTGACAGTTTGTTAAAATTTCCCGTAGGAAAATTTTAAAATTTTAATTTTTCCTATTTCCTTATATAAGGAAATAGGAAAATTTTATTTTAAAAGTATGTGATGAACCCCTGGACAACCCACAGTTTTGACTCGCAATTACAAAAAAGTACAAAATCATGCACAGCGATTATTTTTCTACTCACTTTGATGTGCTGATCACATAAATTGCTTTAATTTAATAATCTATCACAAAATTTTCACTATTTTTTTTTAATTTTATGCGCGAATCTTTCCGCGGTTGTCTAAATTAGCACGAAATACTTATTAATAGTTCCAATAATCCACTTTTATTTTCTAGACTTACCAAATGGATTTAATTAAATCACCTCTCGTAGTATGCAAAAAGATACAATCAGTTTATAGCATTTAGCGACCGTGAATCTTAAAAAAACGACGTGGTCAAGTGTATTATTTTTTTTACGACCAGAAACACACAAAAAACCGCGAGAAAAACTTTTAATTTTCCCGTATTGAAAAAAAATTTTTTTGTTATTAATTTTTGTTTTTCTTTTTGTTTTTATTCTGACATTTCATACTAAGGTTAACTACCCAGAGTTAAAATATTGATAAGTTATTATGGTTAAATATTCATAGGGATAAATATTTAGTATTGGTTAGTTACCCATGGTTAAGGTAAAGTTAACTTCTCGAGAAAAGTTAATGGGCCTAAGTCCATAAGTAGTGTTAAAATTATTATTTCGATTAAAAACATAATTTTATATATTTTCAGACAAAAATTTTTCGTGAAGGCACTCAAAAAAGTTTGTCTTTACAGTCTGCTGAAAATTACAGTTAAAACAAAGGAATATGCAGTTAAAAAGTAGACAAAGGTATTAAAAGTAACTAATTTTTTCTTTCGATTACAAAAATATGTGTTTAGTAGACCGTACCGCAAAAAAAAGTCCGCCGTACACCCTCCAATATGAAGTATTTTTACAAGGCAATTTCCAAAAAAAAAATTTTATTTTTTTTTAGCTATAGCTTCGGCATTTAAGTCAGATTTTAAAGTGTGATATATCAATTTTTTCGCATCGAGGAGACCAGTGTTTGCCATAAAGGTAAAATCCAATGAAAAAAAATTTAAGAAGACGACCCCTACGTTCGGCAACCAATATATAAAAAAAATTTCTACTGGGTTTATCGAAAAAATTCCTTAGCAAAAGTTTAATGATTTTTAGCGAGCTTTAATTTTCTGACATTAGGGTGTACATTAGGGTGGTAGCAACTGAGATCTGGTGGGTAACTACTAGAACGGTCAATGGTCCTTAGAGCAAAACACTGGTCTCCTCGAGAGAAAAACATCGATGTAACATACTTTAAGATCCGACTGTAAATGCCAAAGATATAACGAAAAATGTGAAATGGCGACTCCTACGTTCGGCAAATAAAATTTTTTTTTGAAACTGTCTTGCAAAAATATTTCATATTGGAGGTTGTACGGCACAATTTTTTTGCCTGTAAGGTGGTACGGTCTAGTGTTCAGCCTATTTAAAATTTGAAGTGAAAATTCCAAACGGTTCACTAGTTATTATGCTTTTATGTACAAGTACAAGTTTCTGATTTTCATTTGCAAACTAGGAATATACATAAATAATAATAAATATAAACTAAACAAGAATTTTTAAAATTCAAAGAAATTCAACGAAATTTTTATTTTTTTAAATACCTACAACAACAAAAAATGTTTACTAATATTCAATGATAAAAACAATTTCTTTAAACAACTGTTACGAAATTACAGTACTTTTGCTGACTTCTTTTTTAATAACTTCATAACAGTTGTTTTACATTTTTTCATTGAAAAACAATTGTAATTTCAGTTAAAAACAATAACTGCTGATTTAAATTTCGAAAAGTCTATGACTCTTAGTTATGATTAGGGCAAGGAATTCCATGCAAATGCATGTTTTTTCTCGATAGTCCAAAACTGATATGGATTAAATATTTAGCCATATCATCAAATTTAGAACAAAATGGCATCGATTTGTAGTGGCATATTTTTGCATATTTTGACAAAAATGCATGTTTTTGCTTCGAATGCATATTTGGTGCTTTTTTCAATGCATATTTTGCGCTTTTTAATGCAAATTTGTGCAAATTTTTAATTTTTGGGAGCATTTTTTATTTTCTAGAAAAATATAAAAAATTCATACGTTTTCATATTTTGATTCAATCAATACCCAGCGAAAGGGTATTCCAAAAATGGACCTTGGCGTGGCCTTGGACCCTTGCAAATTTTTAATAAAAATTTTCCACTTCATAAAATTTCCCATATCTTGAAACCTAAGCGAGATAGAGCAAAATGGACAAAATTTTTGCTCCAGTGGAGTGCCCTCACATGTTATGGACTAGGCCCGGGGAGGGTCCCGAGACCCTAAATTTGGATAAATTCTACGACTCAGTGTAATTACAGATTAAACTGTAGTTTTACAAATTTTTTACTTAAATTTAGATTTGTTAAATTTAACAAAAGAATTTGTTAAAATCAACAAATTTTATTTTAAGCCAAAAAAACAGGAACAAATTTTGTTAAAGTAACAAATTTTTTTGTCCAGCCAACAGACGTATTATTTTGAGTGTAGGAATAAGCATTTAAAATTCTAGTTTCTAATTAGAAATTTTTTAACGGGGAATTTTTCTACATTCTCTTTTATCAACGAGAAGAAATGAAAATTTCGATTCGACAAAATTTGTAGTTTTTTACAAAACTTGTGGTCTCCATACTTTGTTTCAAATTTTGCCCTCCTGAAATTTTCGTTTTTTTTTCTTTTTTTCTCTCGATAATGATTAAAAAAAATTTATTTATTTTGTTAGAATATTTAAAATTTTTAGACAAACTAGAAGTAAATTTCGATTGGACTAAAACTTTTTAGAAATATCGTTTACATCTATTCACAATTTCTCAAGCACTGCCCTAAGATAAATTCCGCTAAAGTCCGAATTCGATCCACCATAATAATTACACCTTCTTTAAAAGTGATGTTAAGCACAATAACAATTTTTTATAATTATTTTTTTCATTTGTATTCTAGATTTATTTTCAACATCAGTGGCCATTATGGCCAAAATAAAGCGCCAAAGCGAAAACTCCTTCGTTGTTTACATAGTTCGAATTTCATTGCAAACATGGGACATTAAATAGTTAAAAATTTCAGATTTCTAATGGAAAGCTTAAACTTAACATTATTTTCAATAGAGCTGATTTTTTGTAACATTTCTGTTTATATCCCAACTGTTACATTTCGCGATCCACCTTAATATACAGTTAGCAACAACAAAATGCAATTGAGAATTGGTACTGTATTTGTGTAATTGCAATTCGTGTGCAGAAAGCGTGCCTCCTGTTTGTTTTTAATTTTATTTTGATGTAATTTAATTTTTATGTTTTTGTTTTTCTATAAAAGAAATCTTCTTTAAAAACTTTTAATTTGTGTAGGAGGGTAAAAATGCAATAAAAGTAATAAAAAATGTAAATGATGGATAATTTTTCAGTTGTAGCAAGTATTAAAAATGATTTGGAGACAGTCAAAGAAAAAATTACAAAATCAAAGAAAATCGTACGCTAACGTACGAGTACAAAACACTGTTGTTGCTTCACATGTTATTTTTGTCTAATTTGACACTAGTCTAACGCCGACGTACTGAATTAGGTCGTACGCTAAAAAAATATTTTTTTCTAATAACAATATACGCTATAACGAGAATTTTCTATAAAGAGTTAAGAAAATAAAAAGAATGCAATCCTCTCAGTTAGTGAAAAAGATATACAAAACGTGGCTGCAAATAGGAAACTTTTTTCGCCCACTTTTAATGATAGAATAATATTTTGGTAAATGAATGTTTTTTTTAGTTTGACTCTAGATCATAAATGAATATTACTTTCTGTTTAAATTTTTTTTTCAAATTAAAGAAAGAAAGATGATACGATTTTCAGAAGTTAATTACAAAGAATAAAAATTTTAAAGAATTCGATAAAGCCAGCTAGACAGAATACGTATTTTCGGCTTTCGCTACAAATTGTATCATCTTTCTTTCTTTAATTTGTAAAATAATTTGAACAGAAAGTGATATTAATTTATGATCTAGAGTCAAACTAAAAAAACATTAATTTACCAGAATAAAAGATCAACTAAAAATTCCCTCATTCATCTTAAAAATAATATTTTTTAATGCTGCTGCTGATAGATTTCGTTATATCTATTATAATTTAAGCTAAAAATTTATCAACTCGTCTTCGGTTTATCTAGCCCGTTTCCTGCTTGCAAGCATAAGCTGTCAGCACAGGGTGAGAGAATAACATAGCCATTGCCCGAATTGCGCTTTCTGAAAAAGATCCACAAATCAAGATTCAAATTTAAATTTTAAATTTATTTATTTAAATTGTTTATTTCTATCATCCCCTTTAATATCACAAAATCTCTGTCATTACCATAATTTTACCCTTTAATATTCGCATTAAAAATAAATTTTCCAAATTATATATTTTGCCTCCGTTTTTCTCTATTTCATGGCTGCTTTCCAACAAAATTACGAAAAAAAGAAATCTAACATAAAATTTGCATTCAAATGTCACTTTCGATAACTGTCACTTTGTTCAAACAAAATAATTTCAACTACAAAAAAAAAACAAAAAAAACAACGTAGAGTTATTAAATATGCATAAGGAGAAAGGAGTTGGTTGGGGGTATGCCAACAACCACAGTATCAGACGAGACACATATTGTTTTAAAATAAATTTGGAAGGGCTTTTAAAAAAAATATGCTGTGCTAGCTGTTTATTTTGTAGTGATTCAAACTACTCGTATGCAAAAAAAAAATGCTTTATCGTAAAGGGTTATTTTATGCTATGAAAACTTTAATTTTATTAAAGTCAATTTAGTTTTTCGTCTATTGTTTTTAGAAAACACTTAAAAACCATATCAAAGGACATATAATTTAATTAAGTTTCTAATGGACCATAAATTAACAAAGCACTACTGGCAATGAATTTAAAATTTTAAAAATTAATAGTATATTAAAGAAATAAGAACTGATTTTTATTACTTATATAAATCGTAAAGTTAACAACTACAAAATGAAGGAAATTTTGCTCTTTAACTGAAATTTCGTTGAAAATTGTTCAATACCAAAAGAAGCTTTTATAAAATCTTAATTTTTTTTTAAGATATATTACGAACATTACTTTATAATTTTCTTTTGAAGATTTATAAAAATTATTGTTGTGAAATTTTTCTGCAGTATTGTATTACTGTAAAGAATCCAGTACTGGATAAAATTTACACTTTCGATATCGAGCAATCGATAAATTATGACTCTTCATTAGTTATCATTGATTTTGTAAAAAGTTTTTTTTTTGTTGATATTAAATTTGTTGAAATTAAAAAGTTTTAATAAGTAAAGCCGGTTTTACTATGCTGGAGAGTGAATTTTGTTCCTTTCTTTTTCTCGCTTACATATTTTTTGTATCTGCTATCTCTATTTTAGTACACTACACTCTGAAGAGTGCTGTACTCCAGCATTGCGAATCCGGCCCAGAGTTGCCACTTTTTGAATAACACTGTGGAACAAATTCAGGTTAGCAAAAGTTAGGTCGATTCTGAGAGTGAGGGGTGAAAATAGAGGCTAAATTAGAAGACCCGTATCGAGGCGTTTGCTTATGTTAGTTCGAATTTTTTCATATTGTTTATATGGT
The DNA here is from genome assembly GCA_949987735.1 of Leucophora obtusa. Lineage (NCBI taxonomy): Eukaryota > Metazoa > Arthropoda > Insecta > Diptera > Anthomyiidae > Leucophora > Leucophora obtusa. Next base: position 347,265,332 of record OX465295.1, on the reverse strand, counting down.
TTTTTGGCTATAACTCGTCGACTAATTGATATTTTTTAAATCTGTAAAAAAAATTATTGCTAGAGACCTGTGCAACAATTAAAATTTTTAAAAAAAATGATTGGATTTTTTTTTTTTTTTTTTTATTTGTTGTTCAGGTCTCTAGCTATAATTTGGCTTTTAAATATCAATTAGTCGACGAGTTATAGCCAAAAAACCATATAAAAAATTCGAACTAACATAAGCAAACGCCGCGATACGGGTCTTCTAATTTAGCCTCTATTTTCGCCACTCACTCTCAGAATCGACCTAACTTTTGCTAACCTGAATTTGTTCCACAGTGTAATTATTCAAAAACGTGGATAATTTTAGAATAATGATATTTTTGTGTAGTTTTTGTGTAATTTAGCTTTTTACTGAAAAATTTAACAAATTCATACTTTCAAGTCCCACAGCAGAAAAAATGAGTTTGTTTGTGTAACAACTACCACAAATTTCCAGTTTCTGGTGAATTATTTTTATAAATTTGTTCCGCACGAAAGCAAATTTATTTATTGGAAGTTAAAAAATGTTGTTTTGTGTATTTTATTTTTATAAAAACCCCGTATTTAGTTAATTTTTTGAGAAAATATTACTTAAACTGCATGAAAATAAATATTTTTGTATTGGCCATTTGAAAATGAAGCGAAAGAATTTAGGTGACTTTCTCATGACTGAAAAAGCTAGTTATTTTCAAAGTTTTTAGAAGAGTTACTTAGCTTTTATCAGACAAAAATTTTCTTACAGTATCACATTGGGCCAGATCAAAATATCTTTTAAATAATTCATTAATTCAGTCTTAGTTAACATGCAAATGCCCTTTTTACTATAAATGACACTACAATTGTCTATTTATATGACCTTTGTAGGTAAACTGTATCTAAATATTAACCGATTTTTCTCCAAATGAGATGAAAATTTTCCGATATCCGTAAAAAGCTTTGTTAGGTTTTTAAAATCTGTTGATAAATCGAAAGCTTTCAAAACTTTCACATTATAGAGGTACCTTTCTATCGAGTCGAATGACACAGCTTCCGTTGAGTGGGTAGGTTCGGACCTCAAAATTTATGCACTGTGACAGTATGAAATTTCATAGCTGTCCAACTAGCCGGTAAAGAAGTGGCCGAATTATTTCTAAATTATTTCGATTCTACCCCACCATGCGCAGAAGAGTCTAAAAGGCGGATTATGGGACCGTAAACGTAAATGTGATGTAACTGTACCGTGCCGTAGCTAAAAAGTACACTTATAGATTATCGTAAACGACATTACTATTTAGCATCTATTTCATGTGGTTTTATATTTTATTCTAAATTTTTCCATTTATTTTTTAATTTTTATTCCTTATTTGTTGTTTGAATCAATTTTCTTTATTCATTTCATATTTTTTCCGACTAAAATCATTCAGCTGTTTCGATGCCGGATAGAAAATTCTGATTTCAACAGAATGATCCGGCAAGTTCGTTTACATTTACGTGTTAGTAACCATTCGTATACATTTCTTCTTGTGGTATCGGAACAGCTGATTCGTTACAGATACGTTTACGGTTGGGTAACTCAGCCTTAAAGGGTCACATATGTGCTTGTATTGTTTTTTTTTTAATATAAAAACGATTATTTTAAACCACGAAAAAAATATTTTTTTGTGCAATTTCAAACCATTTTGGATAATTTTGGCCCTACTGCTTTGTATTATTTTGTTTAATTGGTGGCAACACTGATCCGGCCTAAATCTACAAAAATTGTAATAGAGAAGAATTTACATATCGTACGTTTATTATTGGAGTGCATGCAGCACAGATCAAAAAATATGTTTCGAGAAAAACGATAAAGAAGGTTTTTCATTAATTTTCCTCAGAAACTACACAATAAATGATCTTTTTGTATTCACCATTAGTTGTTGCCAGAGCTTCGAAGAATTAATTCCCTTTTTTTGAACTGAGTTTATATTTTGGGAATGAATTCCCTGACCAAACTTATGGAATTAAATGAATTCCTTTTTTTTAATTCAATTTTTCTAATTTCTTTATAAAATTTAATACATTCATTCACCAAATAATTCATTCAATTCTAGTTAATTCAACTTTTGGTCAAGGAAGTCAGTCCCTAGGGAACTTATTCGCTGGGAATTCATTCAATTGTGCATTTTTTCGTTTAATTCCTTCAGGAATTATCTTTTTCGTTTAATTCCCAAAGGAATTAACTTTGTCGTTTAATTCCCTAAGGAATTAACTTTTTCGTTCAATTCCCTACGATTAATCGATTGAATACCCTACTTTTCACCCAAGAATATAAAATGAAAAATGAAATATTAAGCGCATTTTTTAATCACCTGGATTTAGAATTTTTCATACAAAGAGTGGATTTATTAAATCCAAAAAAAAGTTGGATCTATTTATCTGGATTTACACATAGCAATAAAAATGCAAATATATTAATTTAATTTAATGTCAGAAAAACAAATACGAATGAAAATTAAAAGAGAAACAAAAAATTGCAAAACTAGCAAATAAAATGTTTTTCTTAAAATTTTTTGTATAAATTATGTTAAGAAAAAAACTACACCTCACCAAATACATATTTTCCATCTTGGACATGGAGAAATAGCTGTAAGTAATTTAATTAAATGCAATTAGTGAATATTAAATACTGCAGTGGAATATTTTCATTGTGTAAAAATATAAATTGAAGTTATAAAACTGAAAAGGCAGACTGTTTATCGCTGTTTTATATAAAATATAATTAAAAATTGAAGGTTATAGTAAAATCCTGTATCATTGAATTCGGTAATAAAAATTAGGGTGAAATAAGTGTCGGATAGAAAATTCTTTTTAAAATAGGGAGAATCTAACCCCAACTGTTGAGCACTTTATGAACTACTTTTTGGATTTCTTAAATTCAAGTAAATAAAAAATGCGGTTATTATTTTTACAATTATACCCCTAAATTCATAAACACTTTGTAAAATTATAGGAGGTTTAATAAACAAATTTTGTATGACGTTTTGTAAACCTCCTATAACTTTACAAAGCATTTATGAATTTAGGGGCTAATATATTTAATATGACGTTGTTGTTATTAAAGGAGGTATACACAGACTTTATGAAAATCCGTTTTAATTAAACCAACATTTATTTATACAAATTATCGGAGGAGTTTAAAAGTGAAAACTTAAATTCAGGGAATTAAACGAAAAATGTAATTCTTTAGAGAATTGAACGAAAAAGTTAATTCCTTGGGGAATTAAACGAATAAGTTAATTCCTTCAGGGAATTAAACGAAAAAGTTAATTCCTGCAAGTGAATAAATTTCTTGACTAAAAATTTAATTAACTCGTGTTGAGTGAATTCGTTAGTGAATGAATTCTTTAATTTTAATGCTTAACCCTCTAATGTCCAAGGCCGCTAAAAAGCGATCTTCGGATCTTAAAAAGTTTTCGGCTAAATAACAATTTTTTATTAGACAAGTTGTATTATGTCAAGAGGAAACATAATTACCTACTTTATTAGTTAAAAATTAACTTGCAGAAAAAACTGCTGAAATTAGCAGATTGTTTTGCTAAATATCAGTAAAATAAGAACAGCAAAAAAAATTGGTTTATTTATAGAATTTTGGTTATATTTGAGTTAACTTTTTTTAATCGAAAATGAAGAATTAAACTGTAAAATCAGCAGAAATTTTTTATAAATATTAGTAGACTAAAAATAAAAAAATAAACTGCTATATCTACAAAATTTTTGTTATTTTTAAATTAAGTTTATCCTGCTAAAATCACCAGAAATATTTGTTGAAAAAATAGTAAACTGATGATATCAGAAGGTTAGATTTTTATTCGTATTACAAAAAAAAAACTTTGAAAAATTTTAATTTTTTTGTGATTTAAAAAATCTACTAATTATTTAACAAAAATTTTTTTTGCCGATTTTAGCAGATTAAATTGTTATTTTATATTAACTAAAATTTAACACAAATATAACTAAAATTTTGTATACTTTAGTGTTTTAGAAAAATTATTTTTTTTTTATATTGAAATACCTTAATTTCTGATTACAAAACAAACATTTGACGCATTTTTGGTCCATTTAATTAACTCCGTAAAAGGCGGTCCACCCTCAGAGAGGGTTAAATTATTTATTTCCAGTGTACTTGTGGTTTAGTCTTTAATAAAAGGTTGTTCAACAGGGACGCTAAAAAAAAGTAGAAAGACAGGGACAGCAAACGACGCCATATTTCTTGCCGCTCTTTTGACATTTCTCTTCAGTAAGGTTTGCCATTTCATGATGGAAAGATATACGAGCCAACAACGAGCCAAAATTATTAAAATTTACTACCGAAATTCGGAGTCAGTGGCCTCAACGTTAAGAGCGCTACGTCCAATTTATGGTCGTCATAATCGTCCTAGCAGATCAACAATTGAGCGTGGGGCTACGTCAAATCTATGGTCTATGCCAACAAGCCAGCGACGATATCAAACGTGAAATTGCAGCAGTATCGGCCGATTTATGCTTGAAAACCGTCGAAAATTGGGTTCAGCGTCTGGACTTCTGCAAGCATGCCCGTGGTGGCCATGCAAAAGAGATCGATTTCCATACATAATGGCATCGAACGTAATTTCACAGGAATAAAGAATTTCATTAATATCCAAAACCGTTTTTGTTTTATTTAAACTTTTTTACTTTTGTAGCGCTCTTATTGAAAAACCCTATAAGTGTATATTTTTATAAAACAAAAATATTTGCTTATGAAATTTTATCTTTTTGCTTAAACAAGTCAGCAAAATTTTAACATAAACACATACTTTACTTAACTACAAAACAATTTGCTTAAATTGCAATTATTTCTAATGAAAAACAACTCCATTAGATATTGAAATTTTTATCCAAAAACAACCCACACTAAAATCAAGCTGATAATTGGAAAATCGTGCGTTAATTTACTTGTCAGATAATCTTCTACTAACAAATATCTATCTATGTAGTTAGGATAAAGAATTCAATACTCTAGGAGTATGAGTAACCGAAATAACCCAGCAAAAGTTTTAAGAAATGTTTTAAATTTTCTGAATTTTTGTGAATCATTTTAAAATGGTTTTACAATCGGTTAATAGTTCACAAATTATAAATAAATTATGAGGCATTAAAACTTTATTTATTTTTTCTAATTCTTAAATTCTAGAATTCCCTGCTTTAAAATTTTTTTAATTCACTTGATTACTTTAAACTTATTCAGAAAGCAACTCATTCGAAATCGGTTCAATAAAAATTCTCATTTCTTTTAAATACAATACTTTGCTGGGATTCTTATATCTATAATTCTTTTTAAGGTTACGCCTAAACACTATTTTCAACAAATTTATAAAGAAAAACACTTCATATAAATATGTTATTATGCAGTTATAGTTGTTTAAGTGGAATTTTCTTTTTACGAGTATTGAAAAAAAAGGTTTATTTTCATGTAAAGTATTTTATTTTAAAGAAATCCCATATGAATCCACTTAAAGTCATATGGATAAACGAAATAAAACAATTTTGTCATCTTAGAATTTAAAAAATTGAGTTGTATAAAGCACGTTCTTAGATTGCTAAAGAATAAACAAAAACGCAATTCATATGTATATATTTTTTATTGATAAGTTTTTTTAAAAAGAAAATGTTTAATAAGAAAAAATTATCCCCAAAAATATATTATCCGATTACAGCGCTGCCATCCCATTTTGTTGATGAATCGTCAAAATCGTCATGTTGTAAATGAGAACTCGTCAAAAAATCTTCATTCCAAAAACTCCTTATATTTCAATGAAAGAAGGGAAGAGTTTACTTAAACTGCCTGTTATGTAAAAATGTGTCCCAACAATTAGTCCTTCGGTGAGCTTCTGATCCTGCTTCAAAAGCAGTACCAAGAATATGTGTTTGACATATTTTGAGGATGCTGGACTCTCTATTGTAACATAATACAATTAACTTTTTGAGGAATATTTCGAAACGGTTGGACGTTTTACATTACATCATGCTCTTCTATTAACTACCCGAAATTGAAAAATTAATTTACATGACGAAATGTTTCACATTTGTGTTTCATTTGGTCTAACATATTTAAATTCTTTCAAGAAAATCAATAAATTAATAGAATTGAAAATTATCAATTAGTCTGATGGAACCCTGGATTTCTCTTCAAAAAATTTATTAGAAATCCTTTTAATATTTCTTATTTTTTTAGTGAAATTAAATTTTTTTTAAATTATTTAATTTTTAAAAAATCGTCATATTTTATACATGAAATTTTGCAAAATCGTTTATCTTCATTTCATCAACTTACACTTCAAACATCGTCAAAATGGAGACAAATCGTCAAAGTTGGCAGCGCCGTCTGATTAGAATAACAGTACTAGAAAATTGGTAAAACAGAGGAGTTAATCCATATCAGTTCAACGAACGGCTATAATCTACATTATCCCGTGAATTCTCGGGAATTTTTTTTTCCCCGATTGCACTAATAGAATAATATCAAAAACTTTAGTTAAAACCTACATAAAATTAGTTAAAAATTATCTTGCATAAAAACTGCTGAAATTAGCAGATTATTTTTGATAAATATTAGTAAGATAGGAAGAGCAAAAATAAAAAATAAAAAAAAATATTAAATATACAAAATTTAGGTTATATTTGGTTTAAACTTTAGTTAATAAAAAATAAAAACTCAATGCAAAAATCAACCAAAAAATTTTGTTGAATAATGAGTAGATTAAAAAATCAGAAAAAATGTAAAATTTTCAAAATTAAATTAAATTGATTCAAATAAAAAGCTAGCCTTCTGAAATTAGCAGTTTACTATTTTTTTAGCAAATATTTATGTTGTTGTGTTTGAGGATATTTTTACACTTTCGCAATTTTACAAGACTGAAATTTTGACATGAGCACAAGTCCGTACCACCTTACAGGCAAAAAAAAGTGCGCCGTACACCCTCTAATATGAAGTATTTTTGCAAGGCACTTTCAAAAAAAAATTTTTTTTTGCCCAACGTAGGGGCAAATTATATTTTTCGTTATATCTTTTGCATTTACAGTCGGATCGTAAAGTGTAATACATCAATGTTTTTCTCTCGAGGGGACCAATGTTTTGCTCTAAGGGCCATTGACCTCAAGTATCCCGTTCTAGTATTTACCCACCAGATCTCCGTTGCTACGACCCTAATGTACAACCCTAATGTCAGAAAATTAAAGCTCGCAAAAAATCATTAGATTTGTGCTAAGGAAGTTTTTCGATAAACCCAGCAGAAATTTTTTTCATTTTTTTTTTGTTGCCGAACGTAGGGGTCGCCTTTAAAAATTTTTTTATTGGATTTTTCCTTAATAGCAAAACACTGGTCTCTGCGAGGTAAAAAAGTCGATATATCCGACACTTTAAAATCCGACTTTAAATGCCAAAGCAAAAAAAATTTTTTTTTGAAATCGCCTTCCAAAAATACTTCATATTAGAGGGTGTACGGCGAACTTTTTTTTTGAGGTACGGTCTAATGAGCACCCTTAACATTATCCCAAAGTTTTTTAAAAGTGTTTGTACTTAATTCTTTCAAAATCCTTTCAAATAAACAGCTTAACTAAAACACTATCAACAGTTTTTTTTATGATACTTTAACTTGTTCTCAAACTATTACTGCTGACAAGCAGAATACAAATAATACTTAAGGCGTTTAGATTACAAATCAAATCCATATCACACTCTTGAAAGCTAGATAAAATCTACATTGACTTTGAGAAAACTGATTGGTGCAGACTACAAAAATCGTAGGTCGAATCGCATGGTTTGGTTGTGGTAACCGAATTTTTCGGTTGCGACAACAGAAATTCAATTGAGACAGTAGTAATTTGACTGCGACAAAAGATTTTCGGTTGCCTCAAAAACAATTTGGTAGTCACAATAAAAAACATTTGCCATTCGATTGGCAACAAATTTGGTTGTCAGCGCAAATCTGTTCACTTTACACACACACAGAGTACCAGTGACAGCAGTAGTTCTGTGAACCTTGTTTCAGAATTTTGTGAAAACTATTCAAAATTGTTACCAATTTTCTATCAGTGTTATTAAGCACTGCCAACTCTGCGAGTATAGTCTAAACGCTGTATACGATTTGTAATAGTCGTAAACTTTGTCACAGGAGGTAGAGAAATTTGTTTTGTTAGACAGCTTAGAAACGTGTTGTAAAATTTTTTATAGTATGTATCATGCCAATTGGTTATTCCGCAGACATGTGGAAAAAAATCCTAGACAAGAACATGTAAGGAATACAAATTAAATATTTATTTAAGGACAATATAATTCGACATTAAAGAAAGTGAAGTAGTATTTCGCGTACAACCAGAAATAAGTGTCTAAAATTGGTCTAACAAAATTTAATATATAAGGACTCAACAATGGGTTAAAAATTTGATTAGTTTTAAAATACATACACTAATATTTTAGTTAAAATTACAAAAAATTTCTTAAAAATGACCTTGCAGATAAAACTTGAAATTAGCAGATTATTTTTCCTAAATATTAGTAAGAAAAAACAGCAAAAATAAAACTGTAAATGTACAGAATTTTAGTTATATTTGAGTTAAATTTTAGTTAATAGAAAATAACTTAGGCCCGATTACTGAATGTCCAGTTAAAATGTAGCAGAAAATTAAATTCAAATTTTATATGGGAAACAACAACAAATGTGTGAGTTAAAGTCCGAGTTAGAGCCTAACTGGACATTCAGTAATCGGGCCTTAACCTGCTAAAATCAGCAATAAAAAATTATAAATAATTAGTAGACAAAAAACTGATTAAAAAAATCTTAAAACGAACAAAAATAACACTCATTGTAATAACCCTACGGGAAATTTTAACAAACTGTCACCGAACTGGCCGCTTTATATGAAATAGAGTGGTCACTTTTACATGGCGTTGTCAAAGGAAAGGGAAATTGACCCCTTGTGACATGTCACAAGACAAATCCCAGGACAGGTCCCTGAACTTTGTTTTTTTATGAGAGTTCAGTAACCTGTCCTAGGATTTGTCTTGTGACATGTTACAAGGGGTCAATTTCCCCCTCCTATGACAGCGTCATGTAAAAGTGACCACTCTAAAGGGGCCAGTTCGGTGCCAGTTTGTTAACTCTTTCACTACCCTTGTACACTACAGTGAACATATCTTTAAAAGAATATATAAAATTTGATAATGGAAAAAAAAACTTTATAATTTTTGTAAATATGTTTATTAGGATATTGGACTTTAAATAAAAATCATTACATGTATAAGCAGTTCAACATGGCAATATGGTCGCAATATTTGTTAATGAAGTCTAATTTTTTTAATATATCATATTCTCCGAGAAAAGGAGGTTTTGGTATTCCTGCTAAACTAATGAAGATACATACTTAATTGAAATTTGGGATATAGCTTGGTTTTATGACGAGAAGAAACCAACCAAAGGATTTTTGGCTACTCGAATATTTACGGTGTAAAACGGGGCTAAGAAGTTTCAAAAAAACAATTTTCGTACGTCATTTTTGGACGATAGGAGGGGGAGGAGGCAAAATATGTTAATTTTTTTTCTAATTTCAGGACTCTTAACAAGAATCTAAAGTCAAAATAACAATACATTCGCAAACAAAAAGTTGGTAGTGAAAGGGTTAAAATTTCCCGTAGGGAATCTTCAGATCAACTAAAATCTATAATCAAAATTTAAAATATTTTTAATTTTTTTTAATGCAAATAAAAATCTAGCCTTCTGAAATCAACAGTTTACTATTTTTTTTAGCAAATATTTGTGTTGATTTTATCAGCATAGACTGCTATTTGCATTGAACTAAATTAAACTTAAAAATAACAAAAATTTTGTATATATAATAGTGCGTTTTGACTATTTTTCAGTCTACTAATATTTAGCAAAATTTTCCTCCGCAGCTTTTACAGTATAATTTGTCATTTTCAATTAACTAAAAGTTAACTCAGATATAACTAAAATTCTGCAAATTTAACAATTTTATTTTTGCTGTCCTTATTTTACTAGTATTTTTCGAAAAAAAAAATCTCCTAATTTCAGCAGTTTTTTCTGCAAGGTAATTTTTAATTAATTTTTAGTAGATTTATTTGTATAAGTGTACGATTAGAAAAATGCTAAGAGGCCCTTGAATTATCTACTATGAGTTTAAAGAATTTTATCAAAACTACGTTTAGTCAAGTGAAACAGACAGAGAAAAATGTTGTCAATCACCAATTTGAATTCAGTACAGTAATATGAAATTTGTTGTACTAAATGAATTTATTGATTGTACCAACAATTCAGTGATGTCAACATTTAAGAAGCAAAAAGCGCAGTCCAAATTATGTTAAACAGTTAAAAAGCGTATAATTTTAATTTTGAACTAAAATCCAATATGTTGGAAATCGTTTCCCATGTGAAAATCGAAATATATATGAAGATACATGATCATACAATGACTAGTATATAGTCATACATGGCCATATCATATACGTCAACACATAGTTCAGTGTATGACCATTCATCATCTCATATATTTCCACTTATCTCCGGATCCAACATTTGATGGTATATGACCGTACATGTTCATATATGACCATATATGTATGCTCACATATGATTCATGTATGCTCATATATGGCCATATATAATATACTAAATACCACATATAATATATTAAATACCCTAAATAATAATAATAACCTGTCCAGACAGCAAAATTAAGCTTATTGTACTTGCTTAAAGTTAAGACACTTTTTAATCTCCATCGTCAACATATGTATTTTTGAGCAGTTAAAAGTTTAACTTGACAGTTAGAATTTAAAATTTTCAATTTAAAATACCAAGATCTGCGATCAATATCTGAGATATAGCGATCTGGCACATAAAAACTTTTTCATTCAACAACATTTTTTTGCTGATTTTAGCAGGGTAAATTGTTATTTGTAACTAACTAAAATATAGCTACAATTTTATAATTTTAACAGATTTTTTCTTGCTGTTTCTTTTTTCTTACAAATGTTTAGCAAACAGATTTTTCTACTAATGTTTAGAAAACAGATTCTTATGATTTTAGGTATCTTTTCCGCAGGGCCCTTTTGATATAATTTTTAGTAACTTTAACAAAAAAAAAATGGCTCTGTCCGACATTTCTTATATTTTAATAGAAAGTGATAGTTTAGGTTTTATGGTAAAACTCTAATAAATATCAAAAATTGTTTCAATATACGTAAAAAGTATAAAAAAATATAACGAAAAAACAAAACCCATTAACTGCAATTTAACTTCCTGAAATGCCAGACAGAGCCAGTGAGAGAGGGGTTAACATTAGTGGAGCGACTTGTATAGAGCCTGCTAGGCTCATTAAAAAATTGAGAGCTTGTCCTCATCTCATATCGTTGTAGTGGTATTCAGAACCATACACAGTAAAAATAATTAATCTAAAATATCGAATTAAACACATGATAAAAATAAAAACTGTTAATGAAATGTTAAATTGAATCAATTAATGTTTAATTGTTTCAATTAATCGTATACAATTTTTAGTAACTAACAGTATCATTTGAGTGATAGGTGCAAAATCAATTAAAATTTCAATTAATATAATGAATTTTGTAATTAAAACTCGTTTTTTCTGTGTAAGTAATAAGTAAAATTACAAACACTATTTCATTTTTTCATCTGACAGGAAAAGAGTAAAGCTGCTATTATACTATGGTTTTTAAATCGTTAAATTTCTTTAAAGTTTTTTAAATTAACAAATTATTTCCTCAACTCAAGAGATAGTTAAATATCAATTAATTTTCTTGACCATTTATTATAAATTTTCATTTTTCTCAACTCGTCTTTCTAAATTTTCCCAGACTGTCTGCCTTTTATCTTACAAAACAAAAATATCTTTTAAATTATACACTTCGATACTGTACTGATTTCTAATTTAAAATCTCCCCAGGTACCAGAAAAACAATGCTTAATTTTTTGTTTTAGATTTTTTTTCATACAGAGCGATCACTTAAATGATCTTTAATTCTTGTTTACTAGTAGACAAGAAAATATTAAAAGGGCGAAGAATTACCCTTGAAAATAATTCAGGTAGTAAGACAGAAAATGTATAAGCATGTTGCAACATGTTCAAACATGAAAAATAAAAGAGAGGATTTTGAAATTTTAAATATTATGATGAAATTAAAGATAAATGCAATGCTTGAATGAATCATCATGAAGGAATTTGTAAGAGGATGAGATTATTTTAATTGAATTTTATAAAAAAGGGGAAAATAAAAATTTATATACATCCCAGCCAAAAAAGTGATGGAAAAGAAGTAATAAAAACAATACACCCACAGCAATAAACCAGTAAAAATAGCTGGAAAAGCTGGAAAAGCTAATACAAACTATGTAGGTCAAAATGACCTTACAGAAATAACTGCTTAAATTAGCAGATTTCTTTTTTATTTTTTTTTTTTTTTTGATGAATTATATTAATTTAACTTAACTTTTAGTTTTTTACAAATGATAATGCCGAATATTAGTAGACAAAAAATAACAGAAAAAACTGTTATATCTACAATTTTAAGTTATATTTTAGTTAAATTTAGTCGTATAGAAGCGCATGATTTTGCGATAATTTCAAACAAATATCATCGGTGTTAGAATTGAAAGTAGAAGGGATTGTAAAGGAAATACAACCGATTCTTTGGAACAGACAAGTTTCCTGGGGCTTTTCCTTCGTAACACCTTCTACTTGCAATTGTAAGATCGATGGTATTTTTTTAAATTGTCCCAAAAGCAACCGCTTCTATAGCCCCCAAAAAGGAACTGGTTGCCCTAGTATCAATTTTGGAACTAGTGCGTGTATTTGCTTTTTGTTATGTGCGCTTGCGAAATGTACGTTTTTAAAAGAAATTAATTAAAATCCTTTGCTTTTTAATCATTAATAACATTTTATTTTTATTAAGGCCTGCTAACTTATCTAAAAATAAACAAAGTTTAGTACTTAACCATAATTATGAATGTCAAATTTATATGGCAATATACAGTGGTGGAAAATTTAATAGGAACGATTCAAGTTTTTTCAAATTTTTTTTTCGTTGACTTTATTTTTAAAAATCAAAATAGTGGCTAAATTCGGCCCGGGAGGCAAATATGTGGTGCAGAATTTTAACATAATGTCTGTTTTTTATTTTGTCACTTGTTTTAAGTGGGCGTGGCTTTCAATGAAAAATAAGCGATATCTATACAAACGAGGATCTATACAAACTGTATATTTTTGGAAATTCTACAAAATTTCCTTAAGACTTGCATTATTTTTATCCAGAAATGTTCGCCAGACTTAAAATGACAGTGTCTTAAACATGAAAAGAAATTTATTTGTTTTTAGCAATTTTATAATAAAGTTAACAATACTGAAATTTTAAAGCGAATAGTTTTATGCTATACTTGCTACGATATAACAAAAAAGTCAAGTTTTTTTTCTATGTTAAGTATAAAACATTTCCTATTAAAATTTCAGTGTGGTTAACTTTATTATAAAATTGCTAAAAACAAAGAAAATTTTTTTTTTAAATTTTACTCTGTAATTTTGACAACACTCGCAGACGGAGAAATGTTTTTTGCCTCTTCCTTGTAATTGACAAAGAAGTGGTAAAAATAAAATTTGTATTTTATTTGTAACGATGGTACGAAATACAAAAACAAAAACTTTCATAATATTTCTATTGTTGGTTATGTCTTTGCAGAGACTTAGAAAACCAGTGTTGCCATTTCAGTGCTTTTCGGGTATTTTTTGGTGCTTTTTTCCATCCCGTACCCGGTGATTTTTTACAAATACCCGTTTAAAAAAAGCGGGTATTTTCAGTGCTTTTTCAGATTTCTGCCAGTGCTTTTAGTGCTTTTTGTACAGTTAATGATTTTGGTATTTGTTGTCGCTTTTTAAAATTTTTCTAGAATTTTCTGTCAAAGTTGAAAAAATAATACGAACTATACAAAAAATACGTTTTTTCACAATGTTTGTAGTACAATTTTAAATGGCTACTTCGTCATATTAAAACTTCAAAATTTTTTAATTTTAGTTTGGTGCTTTTTTACCCCTTTTTTGGTTATTTTTTGAACCTTTTTTACACGATTTTTCAAAGCTAAAATGTGTTTTCCGATTATTGACTGAAAAATTGATATCGTGCTTTTTTACCCCATTTTTGGTAAATTTTTACCCTTTTTACCCGTTTTCATAATTCTCACGGTGCTTTCCTGCCTTCAAGAGTTGGCAACACTGTCGAAAACATATTTTATTGTTTGCTCCATTCTCATTTCGTTGATGTAGTATACTACGTTTAATATGAAATTTTGATGTTTCAATTTGCATTGCACTATTGCCACCACTTTCTAAAGAAAACTGAAGAAGGGGACGTGGAAAATCCCCGAAACGATCGTCTTTTCATTCCTGAAAGTGTTGGAGGTTTTTGAAAGAAAAAACTCTGTGAAGTATTTATTCTGATGAAGAAAAATAGCAGTTTTTGAAAAAAGTAGTACTTATTATGTTAATTCATAATAAGGAAATTAGCCTCGAACTGAATTAATAAATTTCTAATTAATTAATAAAAAGGTCGAAAAAACAATTTTTATTTTTTTGAATAAAAATTAAAACCCAACATTTTGGCAGGTCAATATCGCTAATTTTTCATTGAAATCCACGCCCACTTAAAACAAGTGACAAAATAAAAAAACAGACATTATGTTAAAATTCTGCACAATATTCTAAACAACATATTTGCCTCCCGGGACGAATTTAGCCACTATTTTGATTTTTAAAAATAAAGGCAACGAAAAAAAATCAGAAAAAACTTGAATCGTTGCTATTAAATTTGCCACCACTGTATGTGGTTAACGTTTATTTTCGGCAGTGTTGCCATTTTAGCATATTTTCTGCTAGATTTAGCAGATTGAGTTTGAAAGTTGCATAATTATTTTTGAAAAATATGCTAAATGCTTTTTAGCATATTTCGATTGACAAAAGCAGATTTTTAGCATATTTTTGTCCACGTAAGATCTAGTTTTTATTATTTTTTCAATAATGAATACACTAATTTTTTGAATGATTAAACACGTATACGTTAAAAAAAAAACTGTCAAAGATGATTATCTAATACGAAAACTCAACAAAAACGCGCCTAGTAGAGTAAAAGTTTCAATATTTTTTATGCAGCAGATTTTTAGCATATTTTTGTATGTGGTAATTTAGCAGATTTTTAGCATAATGAATATTTCAACATTTTTGTAATTTTTTGTTAGGCTTATTTTTAGCATATTTTTCTTTTTTGACAATTTAGCAGAATTTAGCATATTTTTTACGGTAATTTAGCATATTTGGAACGAAAGTTTCTGGCAACACTGATTCTCGGTTATTTTTGAAATAAGTTACTCGGTCTAAAACTATTTTCTTTTTTCTCTTCAGAGCTAACGCAATAACTTTCTGCAAAAAAAAAAACTAATGGTGCTAATTTAATTTTTTCAAACTTAAATTTATGTATAGTGATAATAATAATCATAAATAAAATAGTTTTAGTTGTTTAAATAGTGTTGTTTGTTATTTTGACCGCATATGTAGCAGATGCCAGATTATAACTTTTACTACATTTGCATTTAATTGTACAGTAAAAGTAATTATTGTATGTTAGTTATTATGCTCGTTTTTGGTAGTGGTTTTTGCTACATTTTATTTAGTTGTTTTTTTTTTCTTTATTTATTAGTTATCGCCTTTTTAATTGCATTTGCAGTTATTTTAATTGTAATTTTTAGTTATTTCTGCCTACATAATTCCCTGAGTGTACAAATTAATTTTAATTTCTTAAATATCATATTTTTCCGTTACCATACAAGCAAATCCTCATTTGTACCTTTCAATATAACAAATAAAACGTTTGTTCTCTCTATCATCATCAGAGAAGACAAAATTGCTGGTTTTGCTTTTTATTGCTTGTTTTACTCATATTTACTTCTTTTTGCTGTTTTTGGTTTTTCGGTTTTTCAGCTTTAAAATAGATTTTTCTTAAGATTTTGAGCTTTGAATTGATTTTTTTGAGACTTTTTGCCGAAAAATACTTTTTTTGCTCACAATAAAATTTTTTTTCTCAACTTTGATTTATTTTTTAAAAAACTGTTATTTTTCCAAGTTTTTTTTACTTTTTCTTTCTTTTTTTTTTTTGCTTTTTTTACAATATTTTTTTGCTTTAAACATATCGGATTGTGCTCTTTTCTGTCTTCTCTGATCATCATATACTAAAATTTCAGCGCAAATGGAGTTATCACTCGGAGGAGACCCCTTGTGAGATATAAGTACTATTAATATGTTATTCTTATAAAAAAATTATTCCAATAGAAAAATGATTTACTCTGACAGTTTTTTATAGAAAAACTTACCCTATAAACAATTTCACTGGAATTCAAGTTGAAAACAAGTTCAATTCCAGCCCTGTTTTCCAGTTTTAAGGCTTGAATACAACTTTAATTGCATTTTATTTCAATAGCATACTCCAGCGAAAGGGAAACAAAAATTCAAGTTTCAAATATTTTTGTTAAATATACAAATGCTAGAATTTGAAATGTACTTTACTTCAAGCAAAATTTAAAGCATTTGAATTGTTAAAACCTATGTGCTTATTGGGTTACACACAAAAAAGTAGAAACCAGGTTTAATTATCAAATTGTTACAGACAATTAGTATTTTCTCTGTTTTTGCAACTACCACGCAAATGATACTATCACTTACTAAAAATTTTGTACGATTAATTGAATCAATTAAAGAATTCACAAGATTTAATTAATTCAATTAAATATTTATTTAAAAACAAATTTTTTTTTAAACAAATCTTTAATTAGATGATTTAAGCTAATATTTTTTTGTGTGTAGGAATAGTAAAATCAATTGGCTATAAGAAAAATAATGGAGTTTGTTCTTTATATGGTTTCACACTACTAAAACAAATCAAAAAATTTTCAAAACTTATTCGTGGGGCCCTTGCAACCCTGTCGTCTCTTCCATTTCGTGACAGCGAATATTTACTTACATATGAAGTATTTCTGTTAAGATCGTATTCGTTTAAATTTAAATTAAGATTGAATTCCGTATCAGTGTGAACAGGGTATACCAATTTCAAGTATATTTTATATTAAAATCTCATTATTTTCACGTTTAAAATGCATAAATCAACGCATAGTACTTAAAATTGTTGATTATAATCTATTGGGACTTCCTCTTTATAAAAACTACAACAAATTTTTAAAAAGAATGACACCCGCACTTCAGTTTGAAATTTTACATTAATATATAGCACAATCGAACAAAGTTACATTCCACCAATTGTGACTAAAAAATATCACTCTCCCCATACTAAACACTCTTCTCTCTCTCGTTCCTCATTACAAAAAATTACTTAATTTTAAAAATTAAACTAGTTTTTATCAAAAATATTCACCAAATATTCAAAATTCTTTCTCAATACATTAAAAGAATTTCACAATGATTATTTTAAAAAGATCACTATATCTTTTTAATAAATATCTTACGAGTACTATCTCGCATTTATATATTATCTTTACATTTTCTCATTTCTCTCTTGTTAAGAACCATTTGTATCTTTTAGATACTTTTTTATGAAAAAATTACAAATTAAAAAACAACAAACAACTAACGACTTCCTTATTAAAATTATACAAACTAATAAAACTCCCTACCTTAACTTCAATAAAAAAAAATTTATATTTTTGTTTGAGTTCTAAACAACATCCCCATCTAACATATATTATCATATGGCTGGTGGATATTTATCTTCTGGATTGTTTGTTCTCGTATAGTATCTTGTAGGCAGGCTGGCCAGACTTAGGGTTTTGTTCCCAGATTTGGCGATATTTTGTTGGTCTTGGGGACAATAATTTTCATTTGAGGCGGGGAATTTTTTTGGGGATTTAAAAAATGTTTTGGGGATATTTTCAAACTTCCCTTTAGAAAAACGTGTAAGTCCACACATTGTAATCGATTTCGTGTACTTCACATTGTGAGTACTTACGATATGGGATACTTGTGTATAACAATTGTATATGAAACTAAAAATATTTGAAATTTTTCATGTCTAACTTACATGCCACTATACTTGTGTGTACTTACGAAGTATATTGGCTTGTGGGCCATTACAATGCGGTTATACCCTGGGTAAAGTAAGCCGGCTTATGTGTAGGATTTGAAAGTACTCGGAGATACTTATGTGTACTTACTAGAATCCCCGAGTGCTTTCAAACTCTACACACACAAGCTGGCTTACTTTACCCAGGGAATGGCCGCATTGTAATGGCCCATAAGCCAATATACTTCGTAAGTACACACAAGTATAGTGCCATGTATGTTAGATAACATTTTTGGAAATTTTCAAATATTTTTAGTTTCGTACACAATTGTTATACACAAGTATCTCATATCGTAAGTACACACAATGTGAAGTACACGAAATCGATTACATTGTGTGCACTTACACGTTTTTCTAAAGGTTTTTCAGAAAACATTAGTCAAGTTTTTTCACGGAAATTCAACGAAAATTACAAATTTACCTTTTCATACATTTTCCGCAACAATTCAATGCTTTCTAACACTAATAAATATTTTATGACTGAGAATTTAATAGCATTAATGTCCAAGTTTCCAAGATATTGAAAAAGATAATTCTTTTTTAAATAAGCTGGCATTAAAATTTAGTAATTTTATGAATTAGTTAATAATTCATTATTACTTTAAATCAATGGTTTGATATTGAATAAAGTGAGGATGTGATTTATCAAAACTTCATTGATTCAATTTTAATTCGATTAAAGTTGTCGTTTTATGATTTATTCGCGAACTATAAATCAAGGCAAATATTTCCCAATAAGCACATAGGTTTTAAAAATTCAAGTGCTTTAAATTTAGCTTGAAGTAAAGTATATTTCAAAGTGCTAGGTGTTTTTAACACAAATATTTCAAACCTGAATTTTTGTTTCCCTTTTGCTGGAGTATGCTATTGAAATAAAATGTAATAAAAGTTGAATTCAAGCCTTGAAACTGGAAAACAGGGCTGGAATTGAACTTGATTTCAACTTGAATTCCAGTGATTTAATTAATTAGCTTGATTCTATGAAAAGAATCAACAAAAATCCATTGATTTAAAGTAACAAAATCATATCAATTTAATTCTAGTAGCGCCATGTATATGTCAGGCCGGGGACTTCTCTATTGACCTGTTATTGGTTAATTGAAGTAGGAAATAATTCAATCAATAAGATGAGTTTTGCGAATCGAATTGTTAAAAATTGATTCAGATTTTAAAGTCGAAATATATTTTTAAATTCCTGATAGTGGAGATAAACTTGAAAAATTTTCAATTTACGAATTCTTTAAAAAAAACTAGTTCAAAATCTTGAAAATTTTAGCAAATTAAATAAACTTGATTACCTTTTTCAACATTTTTTCTAGTTGGGGATTTGTTGGGGATATTTTAAGATTTTTTTGGGGATAACGAAAAAAAGTATCTGGCAAGCCTGCTTGTAGGTTTGTTTACATTATGTGGTTCTATTGGGTTTATGTGTTTACACATTACGATATCACAAGCGCGTACAAAAAAAAGTATCTACAAGTTTGTGTATCTTATTGTATGTTCTGTTTTGCTATTTATATTCGTTATAGAGAGTTATTTTTTGTATCTATAAGTTTGTTTTGTTGCTCCCTGATATTGTGGGTTCAAATGACTTCACAAGCCATATAACAAATTAGTAAGCAAACGTGTTTCAAAACGTTAACAAACCAAAACTAAAACAGGCGGTTATAAAATAAAATTAAACAAATGCGAGCGTAAAGCGCATCACATTTATTAAAACCGGCAATAAAATGATTTGAAAAATATATATATTTTATAAAAAACCAAGAATTTTTTTAGAATAGAAAAAAAATTTAAAAGATCTATTAGTTACGCTAGCTAAATAAGAGAAATAAACAACAAAGAAAAGTGAGGTGTAAAATTGTGTGATTCTAAAAAGTTTATTTAATGTTTAACGAAAAGTAACTTTGAAAGCAAAATGCAGTTGCAATTTCCTTACACAATAATTGTTTAACCCTCTAATGAACCAACTTTTTTCTCAAAATTTAAATTTCTTTAATACACATATGTAACTCCGATATCTCGGTTACTACGAGTTACAAAATAAGTCATTACTATACTAGGGCAAGGATTTCCATGCACTTAAGAATCAAAAATATGCTCCTAAACATGCGGCAAAAAAAACAAATATGCATTAAAAACATAAAAAATATGCACCAAAAACGACTATTTTTTGCAAAAATAACGCCCCTATCAAAAAAATATATATATATATGGCATATACAGTAATATCTTGTTTTATCTTATATAATTATATGTTTCTCATGTGGTACCTTATATAACCATATATTTTTATATATTGTCTTTTGTAAAATTAGATATCAACCATTTATACTATACATAATGAGATATGACAGATCTGTTGTTATATATAATTATAAATGATCATATATAACCATGCGCGGTTCCAGCAATTATATTAAGGGGGAAAATCATACGCCTCAGTGTCCAACTCAATGTATTTGTCTACGGTGGGGTATGATTTTTCCCCTTATATTAATTGCTGGAACCGCGCATGTATATAACATAATATATGATCACATATGGTTGCATATAAGCCGTATATTTTCAGATATAATATATATGCCCTCTTATAAAAATTTTTGGTTTTTAAGATGTAAGATATTTTTATATTTACATTAGGGTGTCCCTTATAAAGTGTTTGGTAGATTTTCGACACGCATACCCCCCAATTTTTTTACAAATGGTCCTAAATTAACAAACTCGATTTTTTTTTGGAAAACGTTAACCCGTGCCGAGTTGCGGCCAAAAATTGCCCATTTTGGAAAAAAAAGTGTATTATTATTAAAAATTTACAAAATTCTAAATTTTTAAAAATTTAGTATTTTGTTTCATTTATTCATTTATTATACTCAAAATGATTCAGACATGGAATTTTGACTTCATCGTATATCATTAACCCACTTTAGCCTGGAATCGAAAATGACCCATAACTTTGATAAAAATGCAAAAACGTGTTTTCTTAATTAATTTTAAAAATGTTTTAAAATGCCGAATTTGGAGATGTGGATTGCTATTTGTACCACATAATAGTTGATATTAAGAAAAAAAATAAATTGGAAAATTATAATTCGAGTTTGGGTTTGGAGCGACTAAAATTTTACATAGTTTTCGGAAAAATGTCACTAAAATTTGGTTAGACTATAATTATCTTTATATTTGTTTAAAAAATATTTAACCCTTGGTGGCCTGTGGTCAGAAAAGACCCATGAAACTTAATTTTAATTATGATTACGAGATTGTAAAGCCATTAAATTGATAAAAAAAATCTCAACTGGATAAAAATAATTATTTTATGTAACGCAACCCATTTGGGGTTAATTTTTATACTTTTGACCAAAAATGACCCACTAGGAAATTTACAGAATAACACCTTTCATAATTTTATAAAAATATCACCTCAAATGGATCAAAAATTTCTTTTTCCCACTTGATAAAAATTATTATTTTGTGTAACTTGATCCACATAGGGTTAATGTGTTCACTTTTCGGCAAAAAAAAATACCCACTGGGAAATTTACAGATTTTTATTAAAATGGGATATGATATAGGGGGTACAAAACTAACGAACAAGCGCAATTCTCTAAAGCCCCATTCTTATTTTTAAGGGTTAAAAAGGTGGGGTCAAAAGAGTCCGTATGTCAATAGCAATTTTAGTTTTGTAATCGTATTAGATTCTAATTAAAAGCTTTTGTTTATTATGCATTTATTGCTTACTATTTGGAAATACGTTATTCTGAAAATTTCCAAGTGGGCTTTTTTCGGAAAAGTGAAAACATTGACCCCATATGGATCAAGTTACACAAAATAATAATTTTTATCAAGTGGACAAAAGATTTTTTTGATCCATTTGAAGTGATATTTTTCCGAAAATTATGAAAGATGTTATTCTGTAAATTTTCTTGTGCCCCGTTTTTGGCAAAAGTGTAAAAATTAACCCTATATAGATCATGTTACATAAAATAATTATTTTTATCAAGTGGAAATTTTTTTATCGCATATCCAATTTAGTGGGTCTTTTTTTTGTGAAAAGTGAACGTTAACCCTATATGGATCAAGTTACTCAAAATAAGAATTTTTATCAAGTGTAAAATTTTTTTTTATTCATTCAAAGTGATATTTTGCCGAAAATTATGAAAGGTGTTATTCTGTAAATTTCCTAGTGGGGCGTTTTTGGCCAAAAGTATAACAATTAAGCCCACATGGATCACGTTATATATAATAATTATTTTTATCCATCTGAGATTTTCTTTATCAATTTAATGGCTTTACAATCTCGTAGTCATAATAAATATTAAGTTTCATGGGACTTTTCTGACCCCAGGCCACTAAAGGTTAAAGATTTTTTAAACAAATGTAAAAATAATTATAGTCTAACGAAATTTAAGTGATATATTTCCAAAAACTGCAAAATTTTATGAAAATATTCAAATTTTGTTAAATTTTTGACAAAATAAGCAGTTTTCGTAAAATGTCCTGGAAAGCAGTCCCTCCAAACACAAACTCGAATTATAATATCTCCAATTAATTTCTTTTCTTTAATATCAACTATTATATGGTACAAATGGCAATGGACATCCCCAAATTAGGCATTTTAAAAAATCTTTAAAATTAATTTAAAAAAAACACGTTTTTGCATTTTTATCAAATTCGTGGGTCCATGTCTGAAGAATTTTGACTATAGCTGTGTTTTCGACTTAACTATATCTGTTAACTCATAAAAAAACCCAAAGAGCATAAAAACGCGTTTAAGACGAAAACTAACATATTACTTTTCGTATGCACGTTAACTTTCAACACGGATAATTATCAACGTTGAAAACTCAACGTTTATACATTTTCACATCTAACATAATTTATTCGCGTTATTTCCTAAAAACTTTTGCTGGCATACGTTAGATTATAACGGAAAATTTATAAACATAGCCGGTTTAAAATTTTTTTATACGACAATCGGTTAACGTAGGTTTGCTTTAAATACTTAATGTTGATAGGCATGAGACAAAATACAGCTTATATTAAATGAATAAATAAAATAAAAAATAATTTTTTTTCGAAATTTCTAATTTTGGGAATTTTTAATAATAATACACTTTTTTCCAAAATTGGCCATTTTTGTTCAACTTTCGGCACGGTTTAAAGTTTTCCAAAAAAAAAATCGATTTCATCCATTTGCGACCATTTCCAATAAAACTGGGGGGTGTAATGACAAATATATTTTTAAGGGACACGCTAATGTGTATATATAAAGTTTTTTGTGTTATTTTTTAAATGTTATTAAAATTTAAATAATTTGAAATATATCATAGGATAAATTTTGATCTCAAAATATCAAGGTTGGTAACCGATACCTTTATAATACTATTATCCGTTTCAAAACCCTTTCAAATTGATAACCGATACCGATACCAATGCCGAAACTCTTAATTTTAAAAAATACCGGCATCCAAAAACCTTTTCCCTTAATACCGGTATCGTACCGGTATTGAATCGGTTTCTAATAAAATAATTTTTTTTACGTTTTAAACAAAAAAATATAAATTTTTTTTATACAAAATATGCAAAATTTAAAATTAATTGAATTCTATCTGTGTTTTTAATAAAACAATCGTATTACTAGCAGCAGAGACTATTAATTATAGAGATAGGAAATCAAAACTTACACTACTCACCGGTAGAGGGCGCTGAAGTTTAATATTATCTGAGCAACTATTTACTATCAGTTTAGTATCAGCTGAGCCTATATTTTAAAAGTCAAAAACTGCTCCAAATAAAGAAAAAACAATCGCGGAATATATTCAAATAATAAAATTGGAGATATCCGTTTGTTTTTTTTTTGCTTTGTAGTTTGTTATTATTTAAATTTAAATAAAAAAAGGAAATTGTAAATTTTTTAACAAAGTGCCATCTAGAGACAACGATATTTTTATAAATTATTTTTTTGGTGATGCCTTGCCCCTGACTAGCAGGTGTATTGCTATTATTTTTTTAATTTGGTTTACATAGGGGTTACACGTTCAATTTTTGCCTTTCAAGTTTCAATACACTCACATTTTTTTACTAACACACTCACATTTTAAAAAGTTGAACAGCAACTTGATATCAATTTTTGCTTTCAAGTTTTGAGAAAACTTGACGGTCAAGTTTTAAACAACTTATCAAATTTCTTGGAAATTTGTTTTTCTTTTTACAAATATTGTGCCGCAATAAAATACGGAATGTGAATATTTCGGTATATCGACGAAATGATTTAAAAATAAAAATAAATAAAAAATCAATTTCTGCTGACATGAAAATGTCTGTGGAAGATGTGAAGAAAAAATAAAGTCTTTTCGAACTGCCTACAGTGCGGAAACAGCCCACAGAGGCGATCATTTTTAGTTCTTTCCTTGACGACGGCATCTTGAAAGCAAAATTGACTATCAAGTTGCATGCAGCCTACGTCACAGCTTCAAGTTCAACTGAATTTGACAAGCAGTATGAGTTATTAACTTGAAAGCAAAATATTGATCGTGTAACCTCAGTGTTAGCAACATTGTGTTTTTTTACAACAACACAAAATTTATTGTGAAAACACAATTCTTAAATAATACCGGTACATACCGGTATTGATGTTTCGGTATCGGTAATACCAATACCAATACCGATATAAATGAAATACCGTTACCGATTCCAATACTGAAACAAACAAAAACTTGATACTAATACCGATATCAATACCGTTATTCGTTTCGGTTGCCAACCTTGCAAAATAACCAATTCGATCTGCCAAAATTAGCTTATCCATTTGTATCCAAGTGGATCTAAATTAATCGCATGGGATATTTTGGGATCTATCAGGACCTCAATTTGATATTATTGGATCTCCGCTAAGTCTGTTTCAATTAAAAACGTTTTTAAAACTTTGATTTTGTGTTACGTTAGTTAGTTGATCCCTTTTAAGCCGCCTTCTCCATACAAAGGGTTAACTAGCAGAAAATAAATTTATATAAAAAACTCATTAAGCGTAACCATGCTTATTTTTTGTAATTTTTTTTTTTTCATAAAAGTGTGCTTGCTCTGGTTTTGTTTATGCCTGCTTTTTATAATGCATTTCACTTTTATATGAAACATTTTCAGCAAAAAACCATCACAGTCAGTTAAACAATCTGTACGTCAGTTTGTTCGTCCATTCTTCTGGCAGCCAGTTTTTAATTAAGTATTTACTTTAGCTTTTTACATGTTGTAAAACTATAGATGCAATTTTCCAGATATGAGTGCAAAGAAAAATGCAAACTTTTATGTTTAAGTATAACCAACTATTAAATTGTCAATGCGTTAGTTTTAGTTTCTAAATATGTCTTATTTTTTTAAATAAATAAACCCTATTTTTTTTATTATTTTTTGCTTTTAATATGAAACCACTGAAATATAAAAAAAGATACTTTCAGTAATAAGTTCTTTTGGAGAACATAAACAATGGGTTTCATTTAGAATAAGATTTTATAAAGCAATTGCAAACTACTTTTAAGATACAGTAAAAACTTTTGAAAGTTGATGTAAATAAACCAAAATTATTAAAGAATTTAAATATTTCTTAGAAATTTTATTAGACTCTCCGTCTTTTCTACATTAAATTCCTAAATTAGAACATCTACAACAGATATTTTTGAGTTTGTAATTATCATTGCTGCAGTGTGAACAGCTTGTTTTTCTTTAGTTTCTTGCAAACATTTTTTAATATCTAGAAATTTTATTAAAAATTCTTTTGCAGATTAATTTGTTTTTTTATATATATAAATGTTTAACAATGATAAATAGGGATTTTTCTTAAAATCTCAAGTTTTTCTTTTTAACTTTTAGACAATTTAAAGAGTTTTTTGTTCTATACAACAGACATGTGTCAATCTTTATATTTAAATAAAATTTTGTAGCGCTTTTTTTTAGTAAAAGAATTTAAAAATGTCTATCTTGCTTAATTTTCGTTGAGAAATGTGTGAACTGCTAAATATAAGATTCTCCTCACAGTGCTAATTGTGTTAATTAAAATTATTTTTATCTCATCTGTAAAGATACATGATCTATGTATGTTTATTTACACAACTTTATGTTCTATAATACACACTATTTAGGGAACTTGAAAAATAAACAATGAACAATTCTATATTATATATCAAAGGGGCCTACAAACGAAACAGTTGTTTAATGAAAATTCAAAAGTCATAAATAAACTTCAGGAAATATACTGTGAACATCAAAAGAAACTGTACACTAGATTAATTAATTTTTTAAGGGCGATTTTGAAGAGTGTCGGGGTCGAATTTGTGTCCTTTCTATATAAAACTATTATATATGAAGTTTGCGGCAATCGAATGAAGAAAAGTCTAGGCGAAAATCGATTGAAAATTTCAAGAGTGTTTATATGGGAAAAATATGACTTCTTTAGTTTTTAGGAAAATTTCATTCTATAGTTTAATTTTTTCAACCACTTGTGTTATAAATCAATTTTAGTATTAAATTATCTTAAAAGCAGCATAACTTTAAAATCGGTTAAGAATTCGCCAAGAAATAGCAAATGCCCCAGACCAATTTTGTGCCAAAAAAACACTAGGTCACGAAATTTCATGGCACTTTTTTAGACTTTCAGAAATTGATTAAAGCCATAATTGTTTTTTACTCTCTATACTTATAAATACTCAGATTACCTATCTGTTAACCTGTCGCGCAATAAGGCAAAAAATGCATAAATTTTTTGGCATAATTTTCAAAACTCCATTTTCGATTTTTAAAAAATTTTCTTAAACAAATTTAAAAAAAATGAATTTTGCACTTCAAGGGCTAGTTAAATACTTCCTTGAGATGAAGTATGCCAATTTTGAGGCAAATCCCTCCATGGACGTGTCGGTGACAAGCTCTTACTTTTTGTGGATTTCGAGAAAAGTGTGATTTTTATAAAAATTAAGTAAATTTACTCTTTTTAAGTACTTTGTATCAAAAATGAATCAATTTTGTACTTTTACATGTTATATTTCATATTAATAGCTTAGCGGTTTAGAAAAAATAATACGACCTCATTAACCCTTTTGGACATGGGGTCACATATGACCCCATGCTAATAAAGGACAATTTATTCAAAAAACCCAAATATTTTTTAAATACTATTGATTTTTTAGAAGTGATGCTTAAAATATAATAGACAAATGTGCAGATCTTCCATGCTAAAATTTTTTTTTGCCTTGTTAAAAGGCAACATTTTAAAAATGTTGCCCTCACCCCATTAAAATGTTACATTTTTCCAATGAGAATAGAACACAATAAAATCACTGTTGCATTTTTCTAAACATATGTATGTGTATTGTGTACTCGTATGCAATATTTTTTACGCAAACTATTACTAATTGTAGCCTAGTGGTTGTGGTGCCTGCCTTTGACATGGGCTATACGGGTTCAAATTCCAGCCAAAGTAAAAAATAAATTTTTTTATGTATATTCTTTTTACAATTAAAAATTTTTTTTTTCATATTTAAAACAAATTGTATAATTTTTTGTTTATTTTTGGCCTAAAAAATTGTTAAATACTAAATAACAGCAAAATAATAAAAATTTAATTAAAATTTTATAAAAACAAAAAAAAAAACGAAAAAAAATATTGTGCTCCAACCGGGGTTTGAACCTGCGACCTACTGCATCAGAAGCCATGATAGTACCCCCTAGGCCACCAAGTTGCGAGTTAGCTAGCAAAAAACATTACAGTAATACACATGGCGTTGACATAAAGAAAAAAACAGGGCAACACTCTACCCCGTAAATTTTTTGAGGGCGAAAAATGTTGCACTTTTGCCCTTTATTTAGGCAACATTTTTAGAAAAGAACACCTAGCCCTCTTAGAATGTTACCCTTAATTTAGAAAAGAACACAAAAAAGGCAATTCAAAGACAGTGCAAAAAAAAGGCAACATTTTTTTCAGAAAAGAAAACGCCATAAGTCATTATTGGTACACTCAACCAAAAAAGTCTGTTGGCTACTGAAAATTCTGCTGTTATTACGGGAAATTTAACTATTTTGAGGCCAGCGGTATTTTTGCTAATTTTAGCAACACATGTTTGCTGATCTGTAGTACAATGAAATTAGTATAAAAAATTAGTAGCCGCTACTAAATTTTAGTAAAATTTATGTAAAATGCAATTCAAAAACGATTAAATCAGTTAAAAAACTTACTAAATATCATAATTTTAGTACAATGAAATTAGTATAAATAATTAGTTGCAGCTACTAAATTTCAGTAAGTTTCTGTAAACTGTAATTTAAAATCAATCTGCTGAAATTAGCAAAAAATTGAACTAAAAAATAAAAAAACTGTAAAAACTAAAAAAAAAAAAATTTTTTCTTTCGATTGTAACAAGCGTATAATTACTTCATCGTAATTGAAATTTGGAGTCAAAATTGCAAACGGTTCTCCAGTTATTGCCGTTTTGTGAATTGGAGATGCAATAAAATTTTCTGGGTGTTATTTCTAAACTAAGAATATGTCAATAGTAACAAATATAAACTAAACAAGAATTGTAAAAAATCAAAAAAAAAATATTTTTAAATTAGTATATTTTTCTGCTAAATTTAGCACTCGGTTTTGAAAAATTAATAAAATGTTTTTCTGAAATCAGCAGCGAAAATTAGTAAAAAAATCCTTAATTTGTAATAAGAGAATAGGAAAAATGATTACTAAAAATAAAAATTGTACTAATAATCAGTATAAAAATAGTATAGTGCGATTGAAAACTGTTTACAAATTTTTTTACAAACTTTTTTATTTGAGTGTATAGCATTATTTTTGTTTTGAAATAATAGAAAAAGTAACTTGTTATAAGGAACTCATTGTTATAAAGACTGCGTTTGAAAAAATTGTCCATCATATATATCAACCGGCTGGCAGCGCTCCGTCGTCGACTTATCGGCTACTAACCGGCGGCTTGCATCTCTTCCTTACACATTAGAGGGTTAATTGTAATATTGTTGTATTTGAATTGTTTTAAACCCATTATAATATTTTTTTAATTAAAATGTCAAACGTGCTTTATCATATTAAAGTAAACTCCCTAGAAATATATTTATTATTGAGATACTTTTTGAAATACAAAACTTGTATAGAAAATTAAAACAAAAAACTTATAACTGACATAAAGTAGAAAATATTTCATTCAATATCTAATCAGAGACTATTAATTATAGAGATAGGAAATCAAAACTTACACTACTCACCGGTAGGGGGCGCTGAAATTTAGTATCACTTGAGCAACTATTTAGTATCACTTTAGTATCAGCTGAGCCTATATTTAAAAACTCAAAAATTGCTGAAAACTGCGTAAAATAAGAAAAAATCAAGCGCAAAATATATTTAAATAATAAAATTTGAGAATTATTTTTTTTTCTTTGCTTTTTTGTTTGTTATTATTTCAATTTAAATAAAAACAGAAAATTGTCAATTTTTTGAACAAAGTGCCATCTAGTGATAACGATGTCGTTATAACTTTTGTTTTTGGTGATGCCATACCCCTGTATCTAATATTTCATATGACATCATAAACGTGTATAATTTATCTACACTTCATTTTTCTATGCATAACAAAATATTTTTATATTTTAAATATTTAATTAACCTCTCGTTCACCGTTTTTTTCAAGAAATTCCAATAATTGTTTTTATAAAAAAAAAAACATAAAAATGCAAATACTAGTGAAGCTAATAAACAAAACACGACAAAAATAAAGAAAAAAAGAGACTGAAGTTTTTTAGTGATATACATATAAAAACAGATAAAAATATAATAAAATAAATATTTTGTTTTAAAAACAAAATAAATTTATTAACAAGTATTTTTCAACACCGAAAAAAATAACGAATATAATACAAAAGGAAACGAAGTGCTTTAATTTAAAGCGCTTTAAGTTTTGAATACAAAATTTCTTGATTTAAATTAAACAATGAAATTTCCAGATTATGTACCAAATAATATAGTGGTAAGCTATTATTTTTATTAAATATATTTTTTAAATAATTTATGCATATTTGTTTATATTTTTATATATGTAGTTAATTTATTACAATATCAATATTGTTTTAAAAAAAATTTTGTAATTTGTATGAAAATTATAATTTCATTCACTTTAGTTGGTATATTTAGTAGACCATAACATTTAAAAGACTACACCTGCATTTTTTGTAAAATTTTAACAAAAAATAAAAACAACCCACGTTTTTAATTTGTAGCTTATTTACTACATTGTAGTTTTTTGATGAAATTTTGGGTTTGTTTTTCTTAACGGAAAAAAAACTGCATTTAATGTTTTACACATCTATTGATTTTTTTATTTAAATTTCATTATAAAAAACAGTTTCCATTTATTTACATAATGTATTCACATATGAAATTTTATATTTCCATTGCATCTTTTGTGTGCTAAATATTGGGAAAAAAAATTATTATAAAATTTTAAACTCCCACTCGCAATTATTGGGGCTTAACCATTTACTAAACTATACAATTTTATTATATTATTATTGGCCATTTATGGCTGTACTTTATTGTATTTTTATATTCTCATTCAATATTTGTTTCTTTACTTTGGGTTCAACTACTTGTCATAGACAGGTGAAGCCACTAATCTTAAAAATCTTAAATTGAAATAGTTATATATGTTCATTAGAGTGGATCGAATTCGTAATTTAAGGGGATTTCGCTAAGGGCAGTAATAGCCAAGTTGTAGATAGATGTAAAAAATATTTTTAAAAAATTTCATTCAAATCGCACTAGATTTCAAATAAAACAAAGTGAATTATTTTTTCAAAATCGAAATTTTTTCATAAAAATATTTCTTTATTCTCTATTGTAAAGGAGAAAAAATGGAAATTTCTATTCGGCAAAATAAGGGTCCTGCCTCCACAGCGAATTTTTCAAAAAAGTATAATTTTACCACTCGCTGTGGAGACCGCAAATTTTGGGCCATTAAATTTTCGGATTTTTCTCGTTAATAGGAGCAAATGGGGGAATTCATAAAAGGCCTCGTATATCGTGTTTAATTAGTTGGTAAATTTATGTTTTATGTTAAACTTCAAATATAAAACATTATTCAAAAAAGTTTGGCAGTAGTTATTATTTTGAACTGTAATTACAGTTATTTTCTATGGAAAAATACAATACAACTATTATCGCAGTTATTAAAAAACAACCTACCCAAATTACTGTATTTGTTTAAGGCGATTATTTTTAATTCTTAGTTAATAAAAATTAATTATTAAATATATAAATTAATTATTATTTATAAAAAAAAACATAGGCGTAACTGGACCATTTGTCCGGGGTGGGCAAGGGCCCTATTTATGTTTGGCTGTTTATTTGCTCATTCTCAGACCCTAAATTTTAAAAACCATTTTCGACATTATGCTTGCGATTTTTTCATACAAAAAAAAAAAGACTTTTAAAAGTAACTCCCTCATTTTTGATAAAATTTTCAAAATTTTCAAATATTTTTATAGAAAACACTGAAAATGCCTTTTTTCTGAAGAAAACCTCGTGCTTGGAATGCTATACGCTCAGAATAGTATAAAATTTTGATATTTGATGGAGAAAAGGAATCTAAGATCAACCTGTCTCATATTTTCTTCCAGCTCTGACGAACCTATTCTTACCCTATATTTTGACCACTTATGTTAAATTACCGAGGTGATCAAAAACAGACATTTTCATCATAGAATTTTTGCTTCTACGACATATTGAAATTTCCTCAAAATAGTACACTCATAGAAATAAATCTGTAAAAATAGCAGGAAAAGTAACTAAAAATTTGTTAAAAATGATGCTGCAGAAGAAAATAAATACAAGTAAAATAAGAACAGCAAAATTAAACCTGTTAAATTTAGAGTTTTGCAATTTTTTTAGGAAATATTTCTGCTAATTTAACATTACAGACTGCTTTTTGCATTCAACTAAATTTAGCTTAAAAATAACAAAAAATTATAGATATTGATATAGATATTTGTTTTTGCTATTTTTAGTCTACTAATATTTAGGAAACTTTTCTGTAGATTTTACAATAAAATTTGTCATTTTCAATTAAATAAAAGTTAACTTAAATATAACTAAAATTCTGCAAATTTAACAGCTTTATTTTTGATGTTCTTATTTTAATAGTATTTACCAAAAAAAAAACAGTTCTTTCTGGAGCATCATTTTTAAATAATTTTTAGTTGCTTTTTCTGCTATTTTTACAGATTTATTTCTATGAGTGTAATATTAACTATTTATTCCTTTAAAAAACTATTAAATCCAAGAAATTTTTCTCTTACAGCCACAACTAAGATCGATTTGTTTTTTAAATATTTCTTAAGTAAGAATTTTTAAACATTTCTTTTTTAAGAAATATTCAAGACAAAAATCGATATTAGTTCTAGCTGTAAAACTGACCCTTAGATTCCAACAAATTATCTTCCTAGGAAACTAGAAGACATTTTCCCAATCAAAAACATAGGATTAACTGATATTAAATAAAAAATAATCATAGAACAATAATTATAGACAGATGTTTTTTAAATTCTGGGGTGGGCAAAAAGCAGTCTAGGGTGGGCTACAAATGCATTATTTTCGCAGTAAGTAGGTAGTTGATTTTGTTAGTTCTTCAAAAATAAAAGATTGAATAACCATTGAAAATTTTGGCTTACAGTTGTAAATAGGATGAAGTAATTACATACATATTTTATAGAAAGAAAAATAATTTTTTTATTTTTTTTTTTTTTTATTAAAAAACAGTAATTTTTTAACAGTTTGTCAGTTGCTTTAAAATTTATGTAGTAAAAATTTTTTCGGCTATTTAAAGTACATTATTAGTTATTTTTACTGCACTTGGTAGTTGCTTTTCAACAGTTAGAAAAAGCAATATTTTTAGTAATTTAATAGTAAATATATCTTTGGCACCGTTTTAACTGCATATACACTGAGAGAATTATCTGCATGATATTGACGAATTTTTGCATACAATCAATGGAGTTTCTCTGGAACTCGTCCATTGAAACTTTTTATTTAATTAATGCATTTTTTCACAAAATGTTGTGAAAAATTTCATTTTATTTACTAAAACTTTCACACACTTAATGAACAAGTTCTATTAAAACAAGATTCATAAAATATATGAAGCTTTTACATCAAACTTAATAAATTTTTCATTTACTTTGTGAATCAAACTTCATTAGTTTACTGAAAACTTGTGTTATTCTGTCTGTGTTTTAACTGTTAATTGCAGTAGTAGATTATACCCATAAACTTTTTTAAGTGTAGACTTTACAGAGTTTACACAATATACGAGCAATAAAAATAAATATTTTTCATACCACATTTCGAAAAGATAAAAGGTCGATAATCAACACCGATTTGTCTGAAACTTTTAAAAATGCTTTTTACATCTATTCACAATTTGTGTGCTCTTGCCATAAGCGAAATTTTTGCAAATACTGAAATCGATCCACCCTAACGTTCATATTAGAAATATGTATTATCAATGGTAGCATTTGGCAGAGAAACCTTAAACTGATACCGGTGACTTGTAGCGCTTTGTGATTACTTACTCTGCTGAACGATGTTTTCTTTGTTTTGTTTTTAAATACATTTTTTTCTATATTTTCCTTTGATTTTTTAAATTTTTTGTTTTTGAATTATATTTGTATGTTTTTATTTGTCAATAATACAAAACAAAAGTTTTTAAAATCAACAACAACAAATGTATCACTATTTGATCAAAAGTAGCAAACATTTTTTACGCTACCAAAATATGAAAGCGCTCAGACTGAGCGGTTAGTGATCAGGTTGTTCAGCAGATAGTTGCACAACTGTTGTAGAACTGTTGACTGTCAAATTGTATCTGCCGAACGCACCCAATGTTTAATCAAGATTTGTTTTATTTTAAATTTTTTTTGGAGGTAAATCTTTTTTTAAATAACATTTAAAAAATAAATTTATGAATTCATTATGATTTAACAAATTTACAATTTTCAAATTTTAAATTTTTAATTAAATTAAATGACCTGTTTTGTTTTGTATAACTTAGTAAATTATTGTCAAAATTAAGATTTAAATACTTTTAAAAATATGTAAAATATATTCAAAAAATTTGTTGACAGAAACAGGTAGATCAGATAAAATTCCCACATAGATCATTGCTAAAAATTAGATTAATAAATTTGATAACTTGATTAGGGTAAGTTTAAAATGGCAGAAAAATCGATGCTTTTTCTACTGTTTGTAATTTTATTTTAATTTCATTTATGATGATTGAGGGGTATATAGTTGATCTTTTATTTGGTAAATGAAATAACTAATAACACTGCATAACAAAATCTTGACTTTTAAAAATTAATAGAGCTCTGACCATCAATTCTATATATTCCGGACATGCTGATTACAATGGCGTACTTTATTTTTCGATCAATGGTACAGTTTTTTCGCTAAATGTCTTTAAACTTTGGAAGTTGCCCATTCAGTTTTTTATATACAAATTTTGAAATGCAATCAAAATAAATTTTTTGTGGTGAAATGTAGGCACAGGAAATGTATGATAGAACTTTAAGAATTAAGGTTCAAAGCAAAAACGAGTAATAATAACAAAAGGATAAAAATAGCATTGTTAGATTTCGTTGATGTTAATCTAAGTTGAGTTGTTAACATATTCGATTTGCTTTCAACTTTCACATAAGTAGACGATTATCATCTTTGTAGCGAATGACGAAAATACGTATTCTGTCTTGCTGGCCTAATCGAATTCTTTCAATTTTTTTATTATTTGTAATTTACTTTTGAAAATTGCATCATCTTTCTTTAATTTGAAAAATAATTTAAACAGAAAGTGATATTAATTTATGATCTAGATTCAAACTAAAAAAAAAAAACACATTAATTTAATTTATTGTAATTTTTAAAGCCATTTTTCTACAAAAGTATTATATAAAACTTTGGCATTGATTAATAGATGTTGCTAAGTGTCGCCGATTAAAATCGTTGGCGGCGGGTGCGGCTAACAAAGAAGGATCTATGCCACGGCTACTAACCGGCGGCTTGCATCTCTGGTGAAGAGATGCAACCTTAAGGCTGCCTTTCTTTTAATACACTCATAGAAAAGAGTTTGTAGAAAAACTATTAAAACCTTTAGACCTGTTGACTTATGTCAAAATAAACTGAGTTTAGTGCTTAACCATAGTTATGAATCTCAAATTAATATGGAAATATCTATATAACTTTGCAAGCTTTTAACAAAATTCTGCTTCAAATTGAATTTTGGTTAAAAATTTTTCTATTGTGACTTGACAAAACACTTCACTGTTTTGTTTTTGTAAAATTCCCTTTTTACAATCTATTTGCAGATTTAAGTAATTTTTTTTTCTTCTAAATTAAAAAAATATACATTGCTAATTAAATGCAGCAGGGGCATTAAAATTCAGGTAGTTGTTATACATAGTAAACAGAACAAGGCGCTGCTGCATTTCTTAATGTGTGTGTTTTATAGATTTCTAAAAACAGCCAATTTGGCTAACTTCAAGCGGTGATATTTAGCCATATAAGGACCCTTGAAAATTTGTTGCCTTATTTTTCCATAATCATCTTTCCAATAAACGTCGTTCGGTGTCCTAATACACATTGAATTATAATGAAGGAAATAATAAAGAAAAATAAGAGGAAGATACAACTCTGTATTGTATTCATCTTACCTTATTATTTATAACACAAATACTTAAAATATTTTGTACATAAAAAATGCTGCAAATGTGTTTAAAAACAAATGAAATTTCAATGGAAAACAAGTCCACTTGCATTTCATTAAATTCAACTAACATTTGCTTTTGTTTTTACTGTTAATAAAATGAACCACAAATTAGTCAAAACAACTAACAAAAATACTTACATACATTTGTTTTTATTTTAGTAGGTTTGAGGTTAAGAAGAAGAATAAACCTTTTTCTCTAAAAATTATAAACACATTAATTTGCAAATCAGACTACATCTAGTTTCTGCCCTTTTCTATGGACAAGCTTCATCATGATTTTCCATTAAACTGTATTATTGTTTTATATTTTATTGTCAGATTGTCTCTATATGATAATTTTTTAACAACCCGTCGGCTGTTTCTACATAAATTTTTCAGCCAACCAGCGTTATTTAACACAAAAAATGAGTCAGTTTGACACTGTGCTCTCAAACAGGGTTTTTTTCTATAAAATGCTTTATTAAAGGATTTTATATCGATTTTCATGTCAAATGACACTTTTCTGCATTACAAAAATTTGGGATCATATTGACCACATGTGCCTATAATGGTTAATTTCTAATTTTTTATTACTATGTATTAAATTTGGAGTTATTTGGACAACTTTCACCAAATTCCGCGAGAAACAATACATTGTTTTGATATACTTCCAGAAAAAATCGTAAAATTTCACCTTTGACCTTAGTAAAGAAAGGGTTATCGTTGTCGAAGTTTTACAAAATTTTCGGAAAACAATCTTATATCAGAATTAAAATAAATCGGAAGTGATTTTTTTACAGCTAGCTAAAAACACAAAAATTAATAATATTATATAAATTATTGGACAAAATGGCACTTTTCTCTAAAATTTTCAATTTTAAAACCCCGTCACTGTTAAGTTAAAAAAGGGATATGTGTAATTTTCAGTAGAGTTATTCTCTAAGGTGTATTTAATAAACCTCTATGTGTTGACCACTTTTTTTATATTTTGTATTTCAAACTTCAGTTCCCGTTCTACGATCACCTTAATTAACCACTTTATGGAAAATAGTAGATATGGGTAAACAGCGATATTTTGCCCTTAGTTCAAATATTTTGCAAAATCATTTAAATTTCCTTTTTTTATCGATAGTACACTTCAAATAATACCTTTAATTCAGCACAATTTGTTTCTGATTTTTGGCATAAAATAAAATTTGTTAAAATTTAAAATGTTTTAGTTAAAATTAAGTAAAACTACATAATTTTAACAGAATGTCAATAAATTTTTTTTGGATTTTTTAATGTCTGAAACATTTTGATTTAATAACAAAAAAAAAATATAAGAAATCGCAAAAAAATACCTAAAAGTACTCTCATAGAAATACATACATATGTAAATAATAGCAGAAAAAGCTATTAAAAATTATTTAAAAATTAAGTTGCAAAAATATGCTAATATCAGCAGATTTTTTTGCTAAATACTGGTAACATAAGAATAGAAAAACTAAAACTGTAAATTTACAAAATTTTAGTTAAATTAGCTTTTAGTTAATTGAAAAGAACAAATTGCCCTGTTTAGATTTGCAAAAAACTTTATGAATATTAGTACACTCAAAATATATTATCCATAACCGATTGAAGTTTATTTGAAAAGTAATAGGTAAAGATTTTTCAACTGAAGAATCAATTAAACTACATGAAAACATATTGTTTAACTTTTTTTATAAGTCAATAAAAAACAAACTACAAAAAATGTATCGTCTGTCGGAGTTGATATTTTCAGTCAAATGTTCTATTTTTAGTTTTCTATTTTTAGAAAAAATAATTTAAATAATTTCGTTGTTTTCTGTTTTAAAAGAAAAAAAAATCAAATATTTCCGGTTTTCTTTTTTGTTAAAAAAGTTTGTTTATATACAAAATTATTTCAATTCAAATTACAAGAAATTCTTTACGCATACACACAAATATAGCCAATAAAAATATGAACGTGTGTGTAGTGCTTTAAAAATTCAAACCAAAAAAACTTTCAAATATGAAAAAAACAAAACACAAAATCGATTTTTTATGATTTTATCAGTTAAAAATTGAAGATTGTTTTAACAGACTTTTCAATTATTTTTATTTCTTTTATGGATTGTTTAAACAATGTTTGAAAATAGATAGCCAAATGGTCTGAATATAATGAGAAATCAGTAGTCCTTTTTTTAATTGTGTTTTCAAGTAATTTAATATGTATTTTAGGTTGTTTTTAACAATAAAATATTGTGAGTGTAGAAAAAATAGCAGTCTACAAAATTTTTAAAAATAACAGCTGAAATCAACAAAAATATTTGCTAAAAAAAATGGTAGGCTGCTAATTTCAGAAGGCTAAATTTTTATTTGTAATAAAAAGTCCAAAAAAAAACTTGGAAAATATTAACTTTTTGTGGTTTTTAGTCGA
Source organism: Leucophora obtusa (assembly GCA_949987735.1). NCBI lineage: Eukaryota > Metazoa > Arthropoda > Insecta > Diptera > Anthomyiidae > Leucophora > Leucophora obtusa. The sequence continues at coordinate 347,226,926 of OX465295.1, read as the reverse complement.
TTTTTTCTTAATTTTATTTTTTATTAACTAAAGTTTAACCCAAATATAACTAAAATTTTGTATATTTAACATTTTTATTTTTGTTGTTTTTTATTCTACCAATATTTAGCAAAAATAATCTGCTAGTTTCTGCAGTTTTTTCTGCAAGATAATTTTTAACTCATTTTTTTGTAGATTTAGCAAACGTTTTTATGAAATCTCTTCTCTTGGCGACACTGAATGTGCCCAATATTATTTTTTATTCTTTTTAATTCTAATGGATAACATTACATAAATATCAAATTTGCTTATTGTTGTCAAAAAAAAACGGATTGTAAGTAAATAAACAAAACATTTCATAAAACTCAACACCAGAAGTATAAATTTGGGTGGTAATTAAATTACTTATGAATATGATTTGATATGAGATATCACGAAATTGATTATTACAAACTTCCTCCTTTAATAAAAAGTTATATAATTTATGTTTCCCTTTTATTGAATTTATCATAAAAATGTGTGTTAAAACATTTTTATTTTTATGATTTCCAAATAAATTTGTATGCAAATTACACGCAACAACAAATAAAAAATTTCGAAAAATAACTATGATTAAAGAAGTTTAAATGCATTTCCGGTAATTTTTTTTTTTTTAATAAATTAACTACTTGAAAAAATCTCTGCAATCATTTAAGCATGTCGTACAAATAAAAATGAATATTTTACTTTCCTAGCAACATACATTTTTTGAATAAAGTTATGAATAAATTTATTTAAAAATTTACAATTTATGATTTATTAACATTCCTTTTAATTTTTTCTTTCTTTACAGGGTGATCGTACAACATGGGAATATCATACTGTATCGGTAACTCGTGTACCGGGTTATGGTTTTGGTATTGCTGTTTCCGGAGGTCGTGATAATCCTCATTTTGCTAATGGTGATCCTTCAATAGCCGTATCAGATGTCTTAAAAGGCGGACCAGCCGAAGATCGTTTGCAGTAAGTTTTTTAAAATTTTAATTTCCTTTTTTTCATTTAAAGTACTTAAATAGTTAGAAATTTAAAGGATGCACATGTTTAATCCTACTTTTTGTCGACAAAACTAACATTATTTTTCCATATACAAATTATGCCTGTATGAATATTTATTTAAGAATAATTTTTATTTTGGTAAACACAAGTGTTTTTCGACAACAAAAAAAAAAACGTATTCATATGTTTAGTTTTAGAGTTTTAAACAAGATAAGCACGTTTGTGGATTTTCCTAGGGTTAGAGAGGGCGGAAAGGAAAAATAAAAAGTACAGGAAATTCATATCAAATACTTCTGTATGCAGTTTTTCTTTGGTTTCTTGTTTCGGTTATATTTTATTATCTAGATTTTTGTTTTTCGTTTATATGTTTGTTTAAGGTAGTCATGTTCATTTTGGTCGGTTAGAGATTTTGAATGTTTTGTTTTCTTCATGTTTGTTTTTCTTTTGTTAAGATAAGATTTTATTTTATTTTTTTTAATTCTTTTATAACTTTTACTTCAGTGTTGAAAAACAGAAAGTTGTAATAATTTATTTTGATTAGTTTTTGAGTTTTTAATATTTCATTTCTACTTTTACTAAAAACACTTACACATTTATATATGAACAAGTATTTCAATATGATAGATATTAGTTAAAATCTATTTAGAAATCTGTTTTTAGTTTTTCAAAGATTTAGTTTGCCAGGTTTAAATATTTAAATCAAATTTCTCTTAAAAGAACCTTATTTGCAACAGAATTTTATACCGATAATAGATAATAGAAATACTGATTTCTCAATTAGCATTCTTTATGGCGCCCTATAGTGATAATTAAAAATACCCTTTTATAATTAAAAATACCCTTGTATTTTTAATTATCACTAGCTCCTTAGCTAACGCAAATCTCTATCAATATGACATATCAACTTTTACTTTATGCTATGTGTCAACACTGGTTGCTCAATATTGCAACACTTTTTACTCAATATATTTAACCTTCCGTTAGTGAAAAGAAAATACATATTTTATTATTTATAGTAAAAAAGGAAATGAAATAATTTTCAGTATATTAAAGTTTTTGATTCGATCTGTCAGTTTTACATAAAAACCCCAAATCAGCCTACCATTTTTATAAAACCGATCTTCTTTCTACGCTTTAATTAATTTTTGTTTAAATTTACCCATCTTATAGTAGGAAACTCCGAGTGCGGAAATAAAATAAAACTGCACACATGATAAGTAAGTTAACTTACATACAAAACCAGCAAGTTTACATTGAAAATGTGTAAAATTTTTTTTTTTTAGAAATTTTATGTAATTTAACGAATTTTGTGTGTAAATTTACCAAAAAAAAAATACATTATTCAGCACACAGAAGAAAGAATTAAATCATTTTTGAAATAGTTAAGGAATTCACAGTTTGAGTGCTAATGTGCTACCGTTGTAAAATATCATGATTTTTGAAGTTTAACCAATAGAAAGTTGTCAAATTTACGATAAGTGCTAACTTACTACTTTAAAAAGCATGAACTGTGAATACCCTCATTGTATTTTATCAATAAAAATGATTATAATGATATTTAAGCCTAATACTAAAAAAACCTTAGGTTACACTGAGAGAATTACCTGCATCAATTTTTGAATAAAACCAATGAAGTTTCACTGGAACTCGTCGATTGAATATTTTCATTGAACTAATGGAATTTTCCATAAAATGTTGTGAAAAATTTAAATTTCAAACACTGAATGGAAAAGATTCATAAAATAAAGACTGCGTTCGAAAAAATTATCCATCACATAATTGTTCTGGTCCCCGTCCATCAATGCTTTTATGGTATTATTAGATACATTTCGAGCTGCTAAATACTAATTTCCGCGGAAATCTTTGGCATCTTTGACGACCTTTTTCATTGCTTTAATTCCTCTTTTAACCAAAGCCCAGTACCTTTCAATAGGATTGAGTTCTGGACAGTTTGGTGGATTTGCTTCTCGAAGTACCAAAGGACATTATTATTTAAGGGCCACTCTAAGGCTGGGCCAAAAGAAAGTAGACACTCCATGGTGTCTAACAAAAGGCTTAAGACGCTTCTCCAGACACTCTTTCCGAGTTTATTCTACACGTGGTCACGAAAGACTTGCTCCTCTCACCACAAGTGTAGATAGCTTGCCATACCAAGAATTTTCAAGGAAATTTCGGTTTCCTTTTTATCTTAAATTTGTCCTCCACATTCCCCCGTGAGTCTGCACTGTGGCCTGGAAGCTGTGAGGAGTTGGCTAAAACACACGTCTTTTTTTAAATTTTTTGGCACGCTGTTTTGCTTCCGTTTTCTTTACAGCATTCCTAGCTGGAATTTTTTGTACTCTAAAAGTTTTCAGGCCAACGTCCTTTTTGACCTTGCGTAATATATCCACTTTTTGAGCGACTTTTCTCCCTGAAATGTTGGGATTCTTCATCAACACATCACTGATTTTGTTCGCCTTATTTTCTTCTAAGATGCCCTTTTCGAGTGATCTCCAAGTCGTCCTTAAACTTCTTTGGAACACTAGAAATCATTTTCAACTTTTAGTTCCCATGCTATTTTTTTATACGTCCACTGAGGGTGGTTTTGAAAAGTTTTCACAGTTTTTTCGCACTTCCAATTCGTTTGCAATTTCGAATCGAATAAAAGCCTCTAGCAAAAAAAGTTTTAAATAATGAAATTTTCTCACGTTCATTAAAAACAAAAGCTACTAAAATACAATTTTTAATTTGAGTGATTTTTAAAAAGTTCTTGCAAAAAATGCGATGGACAATTTTTTGAAACACGCAGTCTTATGTAGCTTTTTTTTAAACAAATTTAAGATATTTTTTATTTATTTTGTGAAGTAGTTTAATGAAAAATTTCTTTAGAACTCCTGCAGCAAAATTCTCTCCGTGTATAGGCGCTTTATCCTATGGAAAAAACTCAGATTTAGAGAACTTTTTTCAATAGGAAAAAGTGCTTAGAAACTAAAGGATTTTCTATTGGCAGTGGGTTTTTCTAAAGGTAAAAGTTATAGAAATCAAAACGTTTTTTTTATAGGAAGAGTCTTCAGAATCTAATAGCTTTTCTATAAGAAAATTTGCTCAGAATTTGTGGGTTTTTCTATAGGAAAAAGTCCTCAGAGTCTGCGACATTTTCTACGGGAGAAGTCAAATTAATCTAAGGGTTTTTTTTGGGGAAACTTCCTCGGAGGCTTGTAGCAGTAAAACGTCATCAGAATATATGTCTTTTTCTTTAGAATCCTTGGGCTTTTCCGTAGAAAAAGCTTATTATAATCTAACAATTTTTCTATAGCAAAAAGTCTTAAAATATGTAAAAGTCTTAAAAGAGTACTAAGAATCTGACAGTTTTCTGTAGGAATGTGTTCAGAATCTAAGGGTTTTCTCAGGAAAAAGTCCTAAAAATCTAATAATTTTTCTATAGGAAAAAGTTATCAAAATCTGAAAGTTTTTTCACAGGAAAAAGTCATTACAATATCAGGCTTTTACTTTAGATTTCTCAGAAACTAAGAATCTTTATAATGGAAAAAACTCCTCAAAATCTGGGGAATTTTCTTATGGAATTTTTTTATAGTAGAGAATTTGTCAGTTTCTGACCAGATTTTTCTATTGAAATAACCTCAGATTCTAAGCAAATGTTTTTGTAGGAAAATACCTCTTGATAGGAAACAGTTTTCCTATTAAATCTTTCCTTATTTGATAGGAAAACAATCTCAGGATGAAAACTATTTCTAATGGAAAAAAGGATTTTCTATCACAAAATGCCAATATACTATTTTCTTACTTTTATATAAAATTAATTTGTTGTGGTATGCCACCAGTGCGCTACCGATGTAACTTCCTGATTAATTGAATTCCACACTTGGGACTAAATGGACCAATTATTTTTTTTCGGTCTGCAATTAATCAATGCCAATGAAATTTTTTTTAAATCTCCATGTTTGTGGGAACAGCACATGCTTGAAAAAACTTGATGAAATACGTAATATTTGTAAAGTTAGTACCGAAATGTTACATTCTTATCTGAATTTCCCTTTTCTTCTAAAACAATTTTTGTATATGCAATGCTTTTACCACAATTATAATTGGTTGCTTTGAGGCATTGACGTGCATTTCATTGCCACGGTTTTAATCAATGACAATTGAAATCTATTTCATTGGCATTGAATTGTAATGCCATTTATTGGCATTGACATCAAGTAATGCCAATTAACTTTCAATGCCAAGGATAAATTACCAGTGTTGCCAACTCTTGAAGGCAGGAAAGCACCGTGAGCATTATGAAAACGGGTAAAAAGGTAAAAATTTACTAAAAATGGAGTAAAAAAGCACGATATTAATTTTTTGAAAAATTTAAATCGAGAATTTAAAAACACACTTTAGCTTTGTAAAATCGTGTAAAAAAGGTTCAAAATATAACCAAAAAGGGGTAAAAAAGCACCAAACTTATATTTAAAAATTTTGAAGTTTTAATATAACGAAGTTGCTATTTAAAATTGTACTACAAACATTGCGGAAAAATGTATTTTTTGTATAGTTCGTATTATTTTTTCAACTTTGCAGAAAATTCAAGAAAAATTGAAAAAAACGAGAACAAATACCAAAAATATAAACTGTACTAAAAGCACTGCCATATGTCAAGGGAGATAAAAATTTGTAAAAAATATATTTTGTGCATTTTTCAATTGCCTTTCCTTGACATCCACTTTGACGAATTTATATCACATGTGGTCGCAGATAGACGTGTTTTTGTGTTTTTTGGAGTGCCAAAAAAATAATTGAAAGCCACTACATTTTGCAATAACTTCCTCAAATCGTGTGATAAAAAAATACTTTTTCATTATGTGAGACCTATGATCCTAAGCTTTCAGAAAATAATAATTTGATTTTAATAAATGCTTAAAAAGTGTGAAAAAATATTAATTTTATGTTAGTGCCTGCGTCTGGGGTACAATCACCAGATGGCTCCTGGAGCTACGAACAGTTGGTGCTTCCCTGCCTAAAATGCTCTATAAGACTTTTCTATATGTTTAAAATATGTTCAATAGTAAATTAGTACAATCGCGTTTATTCTTAAATTTATATTAATTACTCAGTTTTTTGTAATTTTGAGATTCATTATAGTATAGTTTTAAATTATTTTTTTTAATGTAGTGGAGATTTATTGATTAAAAAGAATCATATACCTTAAAGAACTTATTCTAAATTATTTATTTCAGTCATTAAAACATTGAATTTGCCGTATTAGCAATATTTTTTTGTTGAAATTGTATATAGCTCTTTTGGCGAATATCCCCCAGGTTTGGGGCAGTTACGCCGATTTGGGTTACTTTGGAAATCATAAAAAAAGTAATAGAAAATATGCAAATAATTAGAATAAAAATCATTGAAATTAAAGCCAAGATATGTAGATCTTCAATTTGAAAGTAATTTTTGATAAATAATAAGGGGTTAGCAAATCACAGTGCTTTGAAAAAAAAGTGGCGAAGGATCCCCCCTCTACCCTACCGGACTGGAAAAAGCACCAAAAAATACTTGAAAAGCACTGAAATGGCAACACTGTAAATTACACGTTTTTTGTAAAAATTTATTAGAAAATAATTTATTTTGACAATATTTCATATTTTATTGCCATTCTGTATATATTTTCATTACTCTTATAAATTAGTAAATTTACAAAATTTGTGCGTCAAATGGAAATTCATCAACAAAATAAAAATAATTACGCAACACATGTTTAATTAAAGACATATAATACTAAGAGTTGTACTAGATGTGTAGTTTTGTATATGAAAGTGTGTATAAAAATGCATAATTTTTTAGAGTTTATACATAAATAATAGCGGTATTCAGTGTTTGGTGCGTTTTAGGTTGCAACTGTTTGTTATTATACCCTACACCACTGTGTCGTCAGGGTATTATAAGTTTGTGCTGATGTTTGTAACACCAAAAAATATTGGTCCTAGACCCACCTTATAGTATACCGATCGGCTTAGAATTTTTTTTTATTTCGTTTTAACGATGTCCGTCTGTCCGTCCGTCCGTCTGTCTGTCTGTCCATGCATTCTTGTGCGCACTCTACAGGTCGCAAATATTAAGATATTTTGATAAAATATGGTACACCGACTTATGTCGGCCCAACGACGAAGCCTGTTGATTTTGGTGAACATCGGTCCATGTTTAGACTTAGTGCCCATATAAGGGTTCTACTAAAATTATATGGTTTATACGCTGCATGTCGCAAATATTAAGATATTTTGATGAAATTTGGTACACGGACCTATATTGGCCCAATAACGCAGCCTATTGATTGTGGTGAACATCGGTCCATGTTTAGACCTAGTGCCCATATAAGGGTCCTACCAAAATTATACTGTTTATACGCTGCAGGTCGCAAATATTAAGATATTTTGATGAAATTTGGTACACAGACCTATGTTGGCCCAATAACGCAGCCTATTGATTTTGGTGAACATTGGTCCATGTTTAGACCTAGAGCCCATATAAGGGTTCTACCAAAATTATACTGTTTATACGCTGCAGGTCGCAATTATTAAGATATTTTGATGAAATTTGGTACACCGACCTATGTCAGCCCAAGGATGAAGCCTATTGATTTTCGTTAACACCGGTCCATGTTTAGACCTAGTGCCCATATAAGGGTCCCCCCAAAATTATATTGTTTATACGCTGCAGGTCGCAAATATTAAGATATTTTGATGAAATTTGGTACACAGACCTATTTTTGCCCAAGGACGAAGCCTATTGATTTTGGTGAACATCGGTCCATGTTTAGACCTAGTGCCCATATAAGGGTCCCCCCAAAATTGGCTTGGTTACAAACTGCAGGTCGAAAATATTAAGATATTTTGATGAAATTTGGTATACCGATCTAAATCAGCCCAAGAACGAAGCCTATTGATTTTGGTGAACATCGGTCTATATTTAGACCTAGTGCCCATATAAGCGTCCCCCCAAAATTATATTGTTTATACGCTGCAGGTCGCAAATATTAAGATATTTTGATGAAATTTGGTACACAGACCTATTTTGGCCCAAGGACGAAGCCTATTGATTTTGGTGAACATCGGTCCATGTTTAGACCTAGTGCCCATATAAGGGTCCCCCCAAAATTGGCTTGGTTACAAACTGCTGATCGCAAATATTAAGATATTTTAATGAAATTTGGTGCGCTGACTCACATTATAGAAAATTTTGACACAAGCCCCATTTTAACCCATTCGAATTTCGGATCCAAACATTAGGCTTTTACCCAGACTGGTGTAGGGTATTGTATAGTCGGCATGCCCGACTTTAACCTTTTTACTCGTTGCAATAATTTTGTCATTGACAGTGAGCGGTACTTTAAGCAAGTTTGCAATGCTGGATGCAAATTAGGTAACAGCTGATATACAGAATTATTCTTCGTGAAAATGAACAAAAAGGTGTTTGATTATTTTGTGAAATTGTTTTAAAATGCTTATGAAAAAAAACTTAACTTATCCAGAATAATTTTTATTTCATCTGGCGTCCACTTTTTGTTCGGTTTTTCTCTTTTTAATTTTTTATTTAGCGTGGTCGGCTCCATACCTTTAATTTTTTTTGACGATTCTCAATTATTGTTTACAAATATCAGCTGTTCGAGTATCAGTAATGCAAACGCAATACACGTAGCAAAAAAGTTTTAGTATTGCGCAAAAGCAATGATGTGACAATTGCAATTCTGAGTATTTTGTAGTTAGATTGCAAACAAAAGCTACAATATTTTGCATTTGCACTTTCGCAAGACCATATGCATCAAACACTGAACTCCCTTAATGTAAACAAATGACTGGAAAAAATTTGTAAAATTTTTAAAATTAATTATATAGCCTTGATTTTTACTGCACTGTTACATCGTTTTTATATATATTGTAAAATTATCGCTCCTTAACAGTATGTGTTGCTTTGATGCAACGACGGCGTAGAATGGGTTAAATTACATTTCACTGGCGCCTTAGCAGTTATTCCATTTTTGGCGCCCAACTTCGTTTATATTGTACTCGTTAACTATGATTCAGCACATGGGAGAAAAAAGTTTTATTAAAAATATTTTATATTCAAAATATCGTTCAAACGTAATTAATATCCGCAAATTTAAGATTGGGACAGTCGCCAAATCCCAATTACAAAATAGTGTCCAACCTAGGTCGTGTAAGGCATCTAACCAACACTCAGGGGATGGCCCCTACAAATGCAGGAAAATAGGTTATGAGGAGGAGGAAAGAGGGAGCAGTATTTGTGGACTTGAATTGATTAACATTGTAATTTTAAAGAAAGAACTTTGCAGGGAGTTAATTCCATATACGGCAAGTTCTTTCCTCTGCGCGTAAGCGAATTTTGACAACAAACTTGTGTGATCTGCTACATAAGCGGGTGTTGCGAAAGAAAACTCGGGCTCTATTTAGATATTTGTTTTGTAATCAACAAAATATTTAATTGGCTCAATTAAAAATGTTGTTAACATAAAAATTTTAAGATTTGAATTTGGTGATCATTTTATTTTGGTATCATTTGAAATAAATTCTGATTTCTAACCAAAAAAGCAACGAAAAATGCACATTATCCAATATTCGTTTACTCATATTGGCGATTTGCAGGATCAAAGTAAAAAAAGTTCTATTGGGCATATTTAATTTAAGACTAAAACACACACATATAATTGGCTAGGTTATAGCTTTTTTCTTTTTATTCGTTTCTTTCTAAAAAAAAACTTGTAATTCTTTACTTTCATTATGCCCTTCCTTTAAAATGAAATATTTGAAATTCTTTTGCATTTATTAAGTCTACAAAGACATGGCTTAGTCGGCTGTGCAAATAAAACATATGTCATTGTGACAGTATGTATTTCTTTCTTAAGAATTAAGAGAGCAAACTGCAAATATTAAGCATACCTGCTGGCATAATACTATTTAGTATGACTTTAAAAGATGTCTGCCTAAAATAAAATACAAATTTGGCATAAAAACCGGAACTAAAGAAAATATATTACTTAAATCTGTAAATTTAAGATATTTATCTATATCAACAAAGATTTTAATTTTCTGCTTGACTGGGCATGTACTTTGAAATAAACTGAAACTATTAACCCATTAAATGTGTTCGATAAACCATGAATTAAAAAAACTACATATTAAATCAGTGTAAAAAAGTGATTAGCAATGTAAATCCTTTGACGCTTTATAAAAAAAATAGTAAATTAAATAAATTTATTTGGCGCCCAATAGCAACGCAAATAGATCGAACGAAATTATTTTTTTTAAACGTCAGTATTTTACAGCGAATTTACAACTGAAGTGATTTTTATATGAAATCAAGTCGATATGAAATCTCTACACTCTCAGAACAATTCCGTTGTGGAAACCGAATTTTTTGCCAACCGAATTGATTCGGTTGCTGCAACCTCGTAATTCGGTTGCCCCAACCGAATTCAGTTGTGGCAACCGAATTGGATTTCAATTCGGTTGCAGCAACCGAATTATCGGCTGTCACAACTGAATTCGGTTGAGTCAACCGAATTACGAGGTTGCAGCAACCGAACGAATTCGGTTGGAAAAAATTCTGTTGCCACAACGGAATTGTTTTGAGGGTGTAGACAACAAATATTACAATATTTCACTAAAATACTTTTAAATGGCGCCCATGTGATTAAAAATAGATCGATGAAGGCAAATTTCTTGAATTTATAAAACATTTCATAATTAAATTACACAATATAGTGAGTGGCCTTTATAAAAAACTATTTAATCTGTATTGCTCGCCCATATACATATATATCTCTTTAAAGTTACTTTAAATGGCGCCCGAGCAGGGACAAATATCTAAAATATTTCGAACTAGAGTTAATTTTAAACCTTAAATGGTGGAAATACTTATAAATAACACTATGCTACTGTCAAAATCGGGATGGGATGAAACCAACGGGAAATGTTATATCGGTCAAAAACAAGTTATACGTGTCCCGGCGTTTCGCTGGGTCACCCCTAGGAATCGAGATATATCTTTTTTTTGACATAACTCGAGAACCACTAGTCAGATTTTGCTCAAACAATTTTAAAAAAATTAAAAATTACAATTCCTTTAATCTGTTCATATAACGTTTTCCTATATACTCAACAGTTTTGCCGGTAAAAATAAATGTTTGTTACCGCTACCATAAAAATCAATAACCTTTTGTTTATTACTTTTTTTTAATATTTTAGGCAAAAAATATTTTTTTCTTCATACATTTGTCTCACAGTGTAATTGAGGATATTCTATAATATCAAATATTTCTTTAAATTACCTTTCAATGGTGGCCAATCAGAGACATAATTTTAAAATAAATAAAACGGGAGACCCCTTGGGAAAACAGTACCATTAAATAGAAACATTTCAGATTTCGACACTTTCTTTAAAACCAGAAATAGAAAAGATTAAAAAATCTCTAATTTTAACTTCTCTAATTTAACTTCAAATTACACTTGTAAAAACCACATGTTATAGCATTTCACATAAGTAGTAATTTTATTTTAAAGCATTTAAAACTTTTGCTTTTATTTTGTTAGTGGATCTTCCACAACACACACTTTTAATTCTTTTTTTTTAATAAGATAATAAAATAAAGATAAGTTGCATGCCCTCATAGATCTGTTAATTACAGAGTAATAAGATCAGTCACATACTTTACGACATGTACATATGTACTTAGAAGAATGTGTAACTCTTCCCCATAGTAATACATGATTTACCCACATTTTTTGGTGTAATAAACTGTATCATTATCTTTACAAAAAATATGGCTTGTCATTATAATTGTTATAAACTATTTGTTTTTTTAACATCTTTATAACGAAATTAAATTTTATAATGATTTCAATGGAATTCTACTTGTTTGAGCTACACAAAAAATATATTTTAAAAAGTAACAACATTTCAATTGAAATATTTTTCTACATATTCTTGTGAGTTTAAGCCGATTAAACTGTGTTTTGCGCTAAATATTTATTGACTTCTAACGGTGGGTCTCATACTGTAGGTTTAACTTTAACTTAACTATAAACAAAAGAAAATGTCAAAAAAATGTATACAAAGCAACAACAAATTTTTGGGTTAACTATTAACTAAAGTTTAAACCTGCAGTATGAGACCCACCGTAAGATATTTTTTTTTTTCAAACTCGGTTATTGAATTAAATTTTAAATAGTTGTGAGAAATGAATTTCTTCCCAATCGATTGTTTCTGTTACAGCTTATTCAGTTGGTGTAATAGAAATTTGGTTCCGATAACTTAATTACGGTTGCCAAAAAATCGTTTATCACAACTGAAATATATGGTGGCTGCATATTAAACAAATGCTAACAAATTTTGTTAAAATACCCAGCAAAATTTTTTGAACTGGTTACCTCTGAATCCGTTCTAGAACAGGTGATTTTATCACCGACTCAGTGGAACAGGTTCTAGAACTGGTTCCTGGGAGTCAAAATGGAAGATTTCACTGTCACAGAACCAGTTCTATAACTGGGTTCTAAAACCGGTTCCAAAGCAACCTGTTCTAGTTAAGAAGAAAAGAACCTGTTGCAAACTCAAACAAAAATCACCGATGATAGAACATAAAGTAGAACAGGTTGCATGCAAGTACGAATTGTTCTACAATCAGTTCTTTGTATCCGACAATTTCGCTGTGTACCTTTATGTTATAAAGAAGTTCTTCTCAAGAAAGGTGAAAATTTTCAAATAAAGATACAAGAAAGGTGAAAATCTGAAGACTAAATGATTGAATCATTGTGGCAACCGAATTTTTTTCAATATTTTTATTTGTTGCCGGTTAATACAATAGAACTTCAGTTCTTACGCAGGATTTGTTTTCGACAACCAATTAATTCAGTTGCGGAGGCAAACCATTCAGGTAGCAAGTAATTCGGTCGCCGCAATCAATCAGTTTTTTCTGTGTATTTTATTAAACGTTTCTGAGAACCCTTTTCTCTACACACAACCAAAAAAGTCTGTAATGGCTACTGAAAATTTTCTTGTTTTTGCGGGAAATTTAACTTTTTTGAGCCCTGTGGTATTTTTTGCTAATTTAAGCAACACATGTCTACTGAGTTGTAGTACAGCAGAATTAGTAGAAAAAATCAGTAGCCGCTACAAAATTTTACCAAAATTGTTATAAACGTCAATTCAAAATGGATTTGCTAAAATCAGTTACAAAATTTACTAAATATCAATAATTTTAGTGTAAGGAAATTAGTATAAATAATTAGAAGACGATACTAAATTTCAGTAAATTTTGTAAACTGCAAGTTAAAATCAATCGTTTATCACAACTGAAATATATGGTGGCTGCATATTAAACAAATGCTAACAAATTTTGTTAAAATACCCAGCAAAAATTTTTTTTGAAGCCCTTCATCTTTCACCACCTTTCACTTCTTCTCTATCCCCTTTCCAAAGGAATCAACACGTTATTTAATAGGAAGAATTTCCTGAGTGTTGCTTCACTTTATTAAAAAAAAAAAAAAAAAAAAAAAAATCAATCTGCTGAAATCAGCAACAAAGTGTACTAAAAAATAAACAAACTGTAAAATCTAAAAAAAATTTAATAAAAAACAAAAACATTTTTTCTTTCGATTGTAAAAAATGTATAATTACTTCATCGCACTTGAAATTTGGAGTAAAAATTGCAAACGGTTCTCTAGTTATTACTTTTTTATGCATTGGAGATACAAAAAAATGTTCTGAGTTTTATTTATTTTGTACTACAAAATTCTATTTTTAGTACAAAATTCTCGTTCCGTTGAATTTTTGTACCTTATGTAATGTCACTGTTTGTGTGTTCCAATCATCATTTTCTTATTGCGGACAACTGATGAGTTGGGATGATGACAATTGTATTGTCTATCATGAAAATGGTCAACCTTTTTGAAATAACAAATAAAATCTAATATGAGAGAACAATATTCTTACTAAGTATATGCATTATATTTCTTTATTACATATCCAAATTTCAGCTCAATTGGAAGGTGAGCCAAAGAATATCTTTTCTGTCAGATTAATAATATTTTCGTAACACAAAACCTTTTAACACAAAACCTCTTACTTCAACTGAAAAACAGGTTGTAAGAATTTTTTCCAAAGAAAAGTGTTTTAATTCTTAGAACTTTTATCAATAGAATATTTCTTAGATTTGTAGAACTTTTCCTAACATTCTGTAAACTGCTTTCAGATATTGAGAACCTTTTCCTATAGAAAAATCCTTTGATTGCAAGAACTTTCAATAGATCTTCAGATTCTAAGAGAGATATGACTTCATATATACTTCTCTGACCACCACTAGTGCTCCTAAGGCTATTTCACTCTAGTAATCTCCATGCATATCCCATGGAAAATATACTGATTTAGACCTTTAGTTGGCTCATATTTAATCTTATGTGAGCCGATTCAAACGGAGGCGCCTAGAGAATCGTAAAAGTGATCGGCGACGGATTGTAAGCCGATCGCGCCGATTTTGCTTTTCCTATGCTACTAATATATAGTAAAAATAATCTGCTAATTTTGCAGTTTTTTTCTGCAGCATCATTTATAACTAATTTTTAGTAATTTTAACAAAATTTTTACAGACTCTTTTCTATTACGGTTAGAAATACCTTTCCAAGATTTGTTTTTCATGTTTTTCTATCTCTCTCTCTTTCTCTTTACAGAGTTAACGATCGCATTATTTCCGTTAATGGTGTTTCCCTCGAGAATGTTGAATACGCAACCGCCGTTCAAGTTTTACGTGATAGTGGCAATACAGTGACTTTAGTAGTTAAACGACGAGTACCTCTTAATATGGCCAGTAATAATCAACATCAACATGCTCACAGTATGAGTAATGTTGGTTTAAATTCACTACCAAATACAAATGGACCAGCCATGGTGGTCAATCCCACCAATTTAAATACAATGAGTCAACCAAATTCCTTAAATTCCTCGTTGGTACAACAGAATGGTCAACCCGGACAACCGATAAAGGTGACACTGACTAAAAATAGTAAAAAAGATGATTATGGTATTGTATTGGGATGTCGTCTGTTCATCAAGGAGATATCTACCAAGGCACGAGATCAGTTAGCTGCCAATGGATATAGTTTACAGGAGGGTGATGTTATTACTCGCATTCATAATACCAATTGTGCTGATACGATGAGCTTAAAAGAAGCTAAAAAGATTATAGATGGCTGTAAGGAACGTTTAAATTTGGTAGTTTTACGTGATATAACCAATCAACAGCCCACTATGATAAATCCATTAAATAATTCTACTACTCACGCTCAAAATATATATGGCACCCATCAACCTCAATTATCGAATTGTAGTAATAATTTAGATGATCCTTATTTGAATGGTGGTGCTACATATTCGTCACAAAATTTATACGTTCAACCGCCAACCAGAAATTCCAACAATGGTCCACCTAACGGTTTAAATGATGAAAAAAGTAATTTAACACCACGAGGAAGATCTAGAGGTCCTATTATGGAGGGAGTATCTTTGCAGCAGTTAGATAGACCTGTAACGCCACCAAATGGTTCAACATCACGATCACGTATAGATGAACCACCCAGACCACCACCACCCAGAGGACCTAATAATGCCGAGGATTTCTATAGTTCTCGTAGACAGATCTATGAAGATGATCCATTGACCAGATCACGCCAATCTGCTGAACCCAGATTTATATCATTCCAAAAAGAAGGTAGTGTTGGTATACGTTTAACCGGTGGCAATGAGGCAGGAATTTTTGTTACTGCGGTACAACCCGGTTCTCCAGCCTCACTACAAGGTCTTACTCCAGGTGATAAGATTTTAAAGGTTAACGATATGGATATGCATGGTGTTACACGTGAAGAAGCGGTCTTATTTTTACTCTCCCTACAAGATCGTATTGATTTAATTGTTCAATATTGTAAAGAAGAATACGACGAAGTTGTCAATAATCAACGTGGTGATTCGTTCCATATTAAAACACATTTTCATTGCGATAATCCTTCTAAAGGTGAAATGGCTTTTAAAGCTGGTGATGTTTTCCGTGTTATAGACACTTTACATAATGGTGTTGTTGGATCCTGGCAGGTTTTGAAAATTGGCCGAGGTCATCAAGAAATGCAGAGAGGTGTCATACCGAATAAGGCTAGAGCTGAAGAATTAGCAACAGCACAATTTAATGCAACCAAAAAAGAAATGAATGCTAATGAATCTAGGGGTAACTTTTTCCGAAGAAGAAGGTAAGTTAAATACTAAACTTTAATGCAAAGTGCTGCTAAAATACTAAAAAAATAATTTTTAAATAAAATAAACTATTAGGAAGATTTGTGAAGTTTAGTTTTGAAGCAACTTTCGCGAAAAAAATGATGTTATTCAAACTTCTCTAAAGTATTCTCTCTTTTTTCCATAATTTTCAGATCTACCCACAGGCGTTCAAAAAGTTTATCACGGGAAAATTGGGATGATGTTGTATTCTCCGATAGCATCTCAAAATTTCCAGCTTATGAACGTGTGGTCCTGCGTCATCCTGGTTTTGTTCGACCGGTTGTTATATTTGGTCCTGTCTCGGACTTGGCTCGTGAAAAACTAGCCAAAGATTACCCCGATAAATTTTCGACTCCCCTACAAGATGATGATAAGACAACAAATTCTAAATGTCGCATTGTACGTCTATCAAATATACGTGATATTATGGATCGTGGCAAACATGCTCTATTGGATATAACTCCCAATGCCGTAGATCGTTTAAATTATGCTCAATTTTATCCGATTGTAATATTTGGTAAAACCGACAGTAAACATGTTATTAAACAACTGAGACAAGGAATGCCTAAGGCTGCCCATAAAAGTTCGAAAAAACTATTGGAACAATGTCAGAAATTGGATAGAGTGTGGTCACATATCTTTAGCACACAAATTGTGTTGAACGATGAGGAGAGCTGGTATCGTAAATTACGTGATGCAATTGATTTGCAACAAAGTGGTGCTGTTTGGATGTCAGAAACTAAGGTAGGTTACGATAGATTAAAGAGAAATTTTAGATTCAAGATCATTTATAATGGACTTTCTCAATTGTCATAAAATATTTTTAGTTTTCTTTGACTGGTGAAGGGTTTATTAGATTTTTTTATATAATGAAAATATATTGGCATGATTTTAAATAGATGTTGTAAAAACCAAAACTGTGATTAAAGTAGAATTAATAATAATATTGAGATTGTTTATAATAATTTTTAGTAATAAAACTGTAATAAGTAGTACAACTTTAAATTATCTTTAGACAACACTTTAGATGGGTTTAGAAGAATTTTCCCAAAGACTTTAAAATTAATTTAACTACGGACAATAATTTTTTATCTAAAACTAGTTTTGTTTTTAAATTATTCAATATGCACAATAGAGTGTCTCGATAAATTGCTTATTTGTGAATTGGTTTAAATAATAGCGTTCAGATAATGCGTATTAATGCGCTGAATTCGGACAAATTTAGCAAAGAATTTTTAGAGGTGATCTTTAGTTCCCTACTAGCGATTTAAGATTTTGATATTAGTGTATTTTAAAAAAACAAAACTTTGATTTTGTTTATACAAAATTGATGTCAAAAGTTTTTTATAAAATTTTGACGGATTAGTTTTTATTTAAAGAGAAGCAATACTCGGGAAATTCTTCCTATTAACTAATGGGTTGCTTTCTTTGAAAAGGGGATAGAGAAGACGAAAGATGGCTAAAGATGGAGGAGTTCAAATATGTAGATACTGTTATTGCGCGGGATGTTAAATTTTGGAACAATTGTTGCACACCATCTGATGGAGAGTTGACGAACTTGTTGAAGTTTTTTAGTTCATAGAAGTGTTAAATTCTTTTACTTCGGTGGAGCTAAGTTCTATGGGATCACCGACGTTTTTATGATGCAAAATTTCAACTTTTTGGCAAACTGGGTCTTAATAGTTGCGCGTTGACGTGACGAGCCCATTAATTATAAATGCTTTCCGAAACAATGTTTTTTGTAACAGCTCATAATTACGTAAATTTTGTTACCATTTTTGTTTAAAAATTGTAAGTATTTTTAACAATATAAATACACATTGCCAACCTTAAACACCGTTATTCAACAAAAAATCCCCTCCAAAAATTGATTTGAGCGGTATTTATTCAAATTTTTGTTATCGGGACACCCTAATGTACAAAAATTTAAACAGTAATATTTGTTTAAAGGGAAATTTACACGGAAAAAATATAAAACAGATCAAAAAAGGAATGACATGCACTGAAAACTCCCAATAGCGGACATTTTCATTAGCGTGGATCGAATTTGACCGATGAAGGAATTTCGCTTAAGATGGCGACAGACAAGTTGCGAATAGACATAAAAATATACTTTGAAAGTTTTAGCCAAATCAAAACTGACCTTAAACTTGGATTTTTCATCTAATAATCTAAAATTTTCGAACAAACTGAAAAATTTTTGTTTTCGAAATCGAATTTTTCCCGAAAAATATTTCGTAAACAAAAAATTTCGGTTAGACAAAGTTTGCTGTCTACACAGCGAATTTAAAGTTTAAAATCAATCAAAATTTTAAAAATTTACTTTTTCCGAACAATTCGTTGTGGAGACCACTAATTATGTTCAATCTAAATTTTCTCTCCTTAATAAAAGGCAATACAAAATATTTTTCGTAAAAGGATTTCGAAACAAAAAATTAACTATGCGCGAAAAATTTAACTTTTCACATTAAAAACGCAAGCCGGATATCAATTGCAATTTGGCTGAAGTCTTTCAAAAATATTGGTTACATTTATTCAGAACTTGTCTACCCCTGCCCTAAGCGAAATTTCTTCAAAGGCCTAACTCGATCCACCCTAACATTAATTCAACGTATAGATTTTCAAACTTAGCTGACAAATTCTTAGCAACAGCACTTTCTACTATTGGGAGGTCTCCTTTTGAGATCGAACTAGTTTGAATTGTTAATCGGTTTTTCATCAAAATAGGAAAATATATTACTTAATATATCTTTAGTCTATTAGTTTACTAAGGTTTTTATGGTTTATAATTAAAATTTAACATTATTAACAAATTTAATTTTTCCCCTCTCTTTTTCCTTAAACTCCAAAGTTACCCGATTCCCCAACCGAAATGATATTCCCACCCTATATAGCACAACCATGCAAATTATCCTGTTGTCGACCCATGTCGTCATCAGTGCCCCGTTATGTTGCTAATAATCAAGCTTTAAAGCGGCGTAATTCATTTACGCTTGCAAACCAAGACAATGACGATGATGATGAAGATGATAGCAATGATTTAATACCACCAAGGCCACCAGAAATGGTGGCCACTATGGTGAATAATAGTAATGAATTACCAAAACGTTTAACATCATATGAAATGATACCGATAATCAAACCAGCCTCCTCTATGCCAAATGGTTTACCCAATTCTCAGCACCTACAAAATGAAATGGGTACTAGTGATGAGGGTTTGTTATCCGATGGAACTGAGTCGCATTATAGAGGCTCACAACCGAATATAATGATGACTAGTTTCAGAAGTAATTCTAGAACAACTTCCAAGTCAGATAATATATCTAACTCCAATTTGACTACCACCACTACTTTAGCTTCTTCTACACTATCCAATTTAACTTCCAAATCCGGAGCTATGAGTGGTGCTAGTGGAGGAGGTTTTGGTTTGAATTCATATGGTAGTAATAATGGTAGTGGTCCGTTGGGTTCTCGTTACAGTAGTAGAGCTACCTCAATAGAGCCACGTACCACTGCCTATTATTATCATGAATTAGCTCAAAAATCTCAAGTTTTTGATTCAAATTTAAATCTTTTAAATGAACATCACAATGCCGACCATTCAACTATTCCTACAACAACAGCTGATTCTGGTAATGCCCGACAACAGCACCAACAACAACAGCCATTACCACGTCAGCAGTTGTTAAGTAGTAGCCATGGTGGCCAACATCGATTATCCTATTTAAATGGTAGTTTAGATAATGTTTTGGAAACTACTCGCAAAAATTTGGATGATTTAATACTTGGTAATTCATTACTTTATAATGCTCATTCGTCAAATGATTTGTTAAATAATAATGGCAATAGCAGTAGTGCTGGCACTTTGGTTGATGAAAATCTTAATTTAAGCTACAATAACAATAATAATCCAATACCGGCTGCTAGAAATATTTCAAATTTAAATAGCAGCAGTAGCAGCTATTTAAAACATAGCAGTCAAAATTTACATAATAGTAATTCAAATATTCTCAATAGCAACAACAACAACAATCATTTTCATCATAATGAAAAATATGTTGCATGAGAATTGAAATAAGAAAAATTTATGGATTCAGTTGAGAAATCAAGATATTATACAAGTTTTAAGATATTTGTAAAAAATTACAAAGTTTTTCTTTTTTAAGCACTGTAAGTTGTTTTTCACGTGGAAAAATTTTGCTCAAACTATAAAAGCCCCAAATTGTAATTTAAATTATAAAAATTAACAATTTTTTATTTTTATAACAAAATAACAATCACAATAAACCAATAATGTCACTTTTTCACTAGAAAAATAATAGTCTTGTACATTAAATTTACGTGAAAATAAAGTTTACAGAGTTTTCACGTGAAACTCATTGTCGTGAAAAATTATTTTTTTTATATGGAGTTTAAATGTTTTCCCACATGAATTCGAAACAACTTACGGTGCTTTCAACTTAACATTTGATTGAAAGTTTTTTTTTGGATGAGTTTTATATTTATACCTAAATTAAATTATAATTAAAATAAAAATTCTTGAATTATCGTTTGCAAAGTCTCCAAGTTTATTAATTAACGCTGAAATAGATTACCTAGTAAATTAATATTTTTACAAATCAAAACTTTGTAGAATTTTACAGGTTTCAGAGATTTTCCATGGGATTAAAACACCGCAGGTTGACAGATAGGGAAAAACTGGATTTAAAATAAATCTTGAAAAGAAAAGAAGAAAAGATTAATTTTAAAAATCCCAAAGCTAGTGTTTTCACAATAATAAGCACATTTTGCAATAAAAATGTTTTTTGTTTCCGTTTTATATAAATTTTTTAATTTTATTGTTGTAATCGAGACAATATATTTTCTGAGGGTGTCTGAGCTTTTTTCGATATTTCTAAAACTCAATAAATTTTTTTTTATTTTTCAATTAACAGTTTAAATAACAGTTTACTGCAAAAATACTATTTTGGTAGTTGTTTATTATAATATTAAAAATACCTGTTTTAAGCAACTGTTACGAAACACATTACTACTTTTCGTTAGTTATTTTTTTAAATAATACATAATAGTTGGTTTGGTTTTTCCCATAGAAAACCAACTGTAATTTTAGTTAATACCGATTACTACACAGCAAAGATTACTACAGACTACGTAATAGTCTGAGTTACGCAATAACACAATAACACTTTCGAAGCGTTTCTTTCTAACTAATGTCTAACAACAACAATACGTTGGAATGTGGCAAGAAGAAAAATATAAAATATAGAGGACTTGACTTTCTATGTGTTCTCTGCTGTAGACATCATGTGAAATGGCAAGTTTTGGCAGATTCCGTTGCTATTTTGTTCATATTTTTTCCGTCACGATTTAAGATTCGTTTTACGTTTGTATTATGCTTATTCTCTAACCTTGATCACGGAATACTCTTAGACATTATTCGTGTAGAAAAAATCTCAGATTCGGACATGTCGAACATAAGAAAAATTTCCATAAGTCAAACTCTATTTTAATGGAACAATCTATAATATTATTCCAATACAAATATTCTCTGTTTCTACGACATAATTCGATTGAAACTTTATCGTGCTAAAAAAATTATGAGTTTCCTTATGAATAAGTAATGTGTTCGAAGAATGCAACTATATAGAATAATTGAGCATCTATCAAGTGGATATCGGTAAAGCAGTACTCTAATATGATTTGCATGGCTATCAATATCAATTCTACATTAATCCAATATAAAATCAAGCTAGTGTCATATAGGCTTAAGAAAATTCTACAGTTAAATTCTCCGATCTTAAAAAAAATTCTCAGCTATGGAGAATTATTTTAAATAAATTTTAAGACATTCTCAGGCAATTTTCCTGTAGAAAAATTGTTAGATAAGAGAGGCAAATGTTACTTTCATTTCATGCATATCAAGTTTAGAGTTTTGTTTCTAAAAAAATTAAATATCTAGAAAAATTTTTGTATTTTTTATTAAATCTAAGTGAAATTAATCAAACAACTTGATTATAACACAATTTTTTTAATTACCTTCATTTAGAAAAACTTAGGTAATTTTTACAAATATAATTTAAACCTCTCGTGATTTATCTCAACGTTTTCAAATAAATTTTAATATTGCATGTAGTTGTTAAAAAAAAAACTATTTCATATATACCAAAGCAAAAACTTTTTTAATATTTATATATATTTATCTAATATCTAACTAAATGTTGCATGTATTGTATGTATTGGTACTAAAAATCTAAAATCCTTCATTTAGATGCATCATTTTACTAATCCTTTGAACACAATGTAGAAAAAAAACTAAAATTATAACCTTAATAAAAACAAAATTTTATAATGTTGCTAACTTAATGTTTTTTGTTTCATTTTTTTTTTCTTTTATATATAAAATTTAAAACACTCCAAATATACAACAACCAAAAATATCATCATCAAAATCCACAAATAAACACCATGGTCATTTCCTTGCTTTTAAAATCAAACATCATTATCCTTAAATTTAAAACTAACCATCCCTAATGTATTTGTCCAAAAAAAAAAACATTCAAAATGTGTCCGTCCTTATCTGAATAAATTCGATTATCTGTCCATTTATATCATATACAAAATATAATGCTTGGCAATCAAACGTTTTATTACGTTACTTTATTGTTACGTTAATTCATTCGTTTTGTTTACGTTTTATATCACTTGTTTTTGTTACGTTACATTTACGTTTGTTGCTATTATTTTTTCAAATATTTTTTAAATTCGTTGAAAATTTTTTTAACTAATGCTTTCCCCTAAAAACACTTTAAACAATTTCCCTTTTCCGTACCTACTTCCTCGAAATTCCTTTAAATTTAAATTTTTGACACAATACAAAAGCCTGTTGAGTCCTTATCTGATGACTTCCTATTCCCAATGACCTCCAATCGCTTATCGTATGCATCAAGCCCTGAATCCGATTTGGAATTAAGTCCTGGGCCGTCGTCATCATTATCTCTTGGCAATTTACCGCAATTGGTTAAGTCGAGCTCAGATCCATCGATTGCCACTAATCAGGATAACTTGGATAGGGATAGAGACATAATTGGTGAAGGATTACCACCTCCATATACGGTAAGAGGCATATTATTACAGAAAAATAAAACCAAACATTACACTGCTCGTAATACAAACAACTCATAAATATTTACAAAAGACATGTTTGTGCATGTTTAAAAAATAAACTAAAATATATTGAATATAACTCTATATTTAGTAGTTATTTTAATATTAATGTATGAGCGATTTTTTTTTAAATCCTCTTTAGATTCCTTATGATCATTCAGCCCAACCTCCAGCGAATCGTCGTCAAACTATGGATACTTCTAAATACGGTGCATACTCTTCAAATTCCAATTTATTAAATTCAGATCCTTCAACACCCTCAACCAGACCTCAGTCTTTATATGGCATAAATGCCCCTGATTTGCCACCGCGTATAGATCGTCAATCAAAACCGGGAGACATACAAACACCACCAACCACTAATACACCCTCAAGATCGAATAGTTCGGGAGGTACTTTAGGAAGATCAGCTCAAGAGAGACTTTTTGGTAAACCTATAGTAAGTGATGATGTACAGGCTGAGTATATATCCAGAAATACTGCAAACAACAACTCGGATGCTATGGAGCGACATCATGCCTCTTTGGAGAGACAAGCACGCATGAATGCTGCTGCCCAATCGAAAATACCTGGCGCTACACCGCAACAAAATGGTTCCAGTTATGATAGTGTTTCCAGCTATGATTCTTATAATGCCTCCCAGTTAACAATGCAAAATTTAGGCCGATTAGGTCCAAATGCGCCCGATGATCTCAAATCAGTACCAAATGCAAAGTATGTATTTTTGGGAGTAATTTAAATGAGGTTTTCTTAATATTTGGGTCTTTTACTTTTACAAATCTCTAGTGCTGGAAGACCTTTGCCACCTGTAGTTATGAGTTCTCAACATGCCGATTATGCTCGTAGTACTCATGACCATCGTCAATATGCTGGTGCTAATGATCTTAATAGACAGAGTAGTCCGGGTAGACCTCCCTATCATGATATGAGTACAGCAAGAAATATTGGTAAGTTTAAAGATACATTTTATACACCTTATATTGGATCTTAATTGATGTTAACGAATAGAATTGGAAAGCTCTTGAAAAGCGATTTATTTCAATTCCAACCCCCCAATTCATAAACGCTTTGTAAAATTATAGGAGGTTTACAAAACAAAATTTTCATACAAAATTTGTTCAATAAGCCTCCTATAATTTTATAAAGCGTTTATGAATTCGGATAAAATTTGATAAAATGAGAGTAAGCAAAAATCCCTCTCACAAAATGACAAATTTACCCAAAAGTACGGGAAAGCACAAAACCACTTTTCTAGCCCAAAAATTGATTTCAAAGAAAAATGTGAAAATGTGCATAATTTTAATTTAGTAGGTTTGAGGTTAAGAAGAAGAATAAACCCTTTTCTTTAAAAATTATAAATAAACATATACATTTTCAAATCAGGCTATATCTAGTTTCTGTCTTTTTCTATAGACAGACTTCTTCAGTAATTTTCCATTAAATTGTATTATTGTGTTATTTTATTGTCAGATTGTCTCTATATGATAATTTTTTAACAACCCATCGGCTGCAGGATTCGAAGTAGTGCATATTCCTACATTACAAAGCTAACTATACTAAGGTGCGACCGCTTAGCTATCTCACCTAAGTAAGGCCTCGAATGCAATGTAACTAATTCATTGTTTTCTTTCGTATTTAACTTTCTGTTATTGTTTTTACTCAGAAATGATCAACACCGACACATACAAACATATTATTTTTTGATTTTTGATTATCTTCGAATCTGCTCCGTGTCTCCTTTTTCGCAAATGTTGCCAAAATGACGTATGGTTTTTACGTTCAAGAGTAGGCAGCTTGCGTATATATTGGAGATTGGTTGCTACAGGGCAAATTTCATAATGTATTTTAGTACAGTGTTGTTTTAATATGATATAGACAGCTGCAATTAATATTATAATTAGGCTGGGTGCGAACTGGCTAAACTAAATCTAAACTAAATTCAAGTTTCATTGAAATTAAAAAATGTTTTAAAACAAATTTCAAAGAAATTTCAAAACCCTTTTGTCATTTTGTATTTAGTTTAGAAGAAATTTAGCCACCTCGCACAGGGCCTTAATATGCATTTTATCAATTTTAATTTAATTTTAATGAAAATTGGGATCCATAATTTGGTTAATAAAAGGTTAATCGCAAAATGTTTCATTATTCAAAAGTTTGTAACACTTCCTATAAACATATTCATGAAATTTTTGCCAAAAATAACCTGATATCAGTGTCTTTAATTACCATTTTAGACGAATCTAGCGATAAAAGAGCTAAATTTTTGCAAAGTTTATAAATTCAGTTTATTTCTACCGATTTTTGGTTATGATCTAGCCATTTTTTTTTTTAATTTGTTGGCACTACTACTTTTACTACATGTTTTTTGAAAAATGTTTCTAATTTCTTATTTCAGATCCTCGTACTGGTACACCTCAACGTCCATCAAATTTGGGCTTAGACGGTAGTCCACGTAAAGTTGAAACCAAAACTGATTATGGAAAATACAGGTATGTTTTACACAACTTTTCTAAATCTTATTCTGTGTGTTCGATTACTCGAGTTTCTTACTACTTTTACTACAATCGGAAAGTTTTGTTTACTTTTTGTATTGAATTTTTCCAGCTCTAGTAAAAGTAGTAACTTGTAGTAAGTAAAAGAACATGCTTATTATCTATTCTTTAGTTTTTATTAAAATTTAACAAAATAACTATTGTAAATATTTTTTACAATACAACAATAAATTTTTCTTTTTATTTCTTTTTACTTTATTTTTATAACAAACAAACAAAAAATAACCAAAAAACTAACTGCATGCTTTAAAACTGATATCGAAACGTAACTATTACAACATAAATACTATGTCATAAAAAAATCTCTTACCCCATACACATACAAATGTAAATTAAAAAAGATATCATTTCCATATACATCCCTTTCATATACACTGTCCACCACAACAACAACGACAACAACGCGCAATCATAAATTGTGCTGCTTTGCCCCCATGCATGCCACCAGTTAAAACTTGGCGTTCTTGTAGAACAACGAATGGCTTTTTGATGGCCTATCCAGCGCAAATGTGTTCTTTAGCACGTCCCATTGTGCAAAATATTTCCATATATGATACACTAGTTTGAAATTTTTGTTCTTATATAAAAAATTCTTAAACTTCTTAAATGTATTATAAATATTCATTAATTGTATGTCTTTTGTTACGTGTACTTAGTTCTTTAATGACTGCTGTAGTTTTCCTAAAAACCTTAATTTTACAAAATAAACTTTAAAATATAAAAATTTTTGTATTAATATATTCTTTGTCTTTTTGTTTTGTATCATTTTTCATCAATTACGGAATTATCTATCTTGTTGCATACATTTTATGTTTATTCCCGTTCTGCTGTATTTTATTTTAAATGTCCTGCTTTATAATCCTTGTGTCTTTGTCATGACAGTCGTAATAATTCTGCGACCCAAGCTGATTACAATAAAATTCCCAAACAAGCGGGCCCTCCGCATATGGTTGTACCACCACCCAATAATAATGGCAATATGAATGGCAATTCTACTCCAAATGGTTCTGGTGGACCATTTAAGCCAGTACCACCACCGAAGCCGAAAAATTATAGACCACCATTACAAAATTCCGGTAATGGTAATGGACCCAATCAATGGGAAAATGGGGTAAGTTTAAAATAAAATTAAAAATAACTACCAAATTTTTACTAAAAAAAAATGTTTAAAACAACAACAGAACAATAAGAACGTACACTCATAGAAATAAATCCATAAAAATAGCAGAAGAAGTTACTAAAAATTAGTTAAAATTGATTCTGCAGAAAAAACTGCTAAAATTAGCAGATATTTTGCTAAATACTAGTAAAATAAGAACAGCAAAATTAAAACTATTAAATTTACAGAATTTTAGTTATAAATATTTAAGCTAACTTTTAGTTAATTGAAAATAAAAAATTGTACCGTAAAATCTGCAGAAAATTTTGCTAAATATCAGTGGACTAAAAATAGCAAAAATAAGCTGTTATATCTACAAAATTTTTGCTATTTTTAAGCTAAATTTAGTTCAATGCAAATAGCAGTCTATACTGTTAAAATCAGCAGAAATATTTGCTAAAAAGTTGTAAACTGCTGTTTTCAAAAGGCTCGATTTTTATTTGCATGTAAAAAAATCGAAAAAAGCTTCGACAATTTTTTTTTTTTTTTGCTACTAAATATTTGGCAAAATATTTTGCTGATTTTAACAAGTTAATTTGCTATTTTACATTTACAAAAATTTTGCTCAAATATAACTAAAATACTGTACATTTAACAGTTTTATCTTTGCTGTTCCTATATTACTATTATATATAGCAAAATTAATCTTTTAATTTTAGCAGTTTTTTCTGCAGCATAATTTTTAACTAAGTTTTAGTAGTTTTAACAAAATTTTTTACGGATTTTTTTCTATTAGTGAAGGAATATATCAATAAAAATATGTGCGTTCCCGTACGTTGCCGCGGGAACCCAAAACAGCCCAAACAACAACAATTTGCACACAATTTCGAGTACGGGAACGGCTTTGGGCTAGTTTGGGTAACTGCGGTAAAGTACGGGAACAGACATAATAAATATAAACTAATACTGCGTTCACAGCACGATTCTTAAACACGTTTATGTAGAAGTTAACCATATCAGTTCAGACATAAAAATGAAGTATTCAAGTTAAACGTCTCGAACAGCTGTTCTTTAACAATTGTAAAAAAAAAAACAAAAATTTAACAAAATCCCAAAAATGCAGTTTTGTGCATCAAGTGGGTTTTTTTTTATTAAAAATCTGGTATGTTGCCAACTGGCTACACCATGCATTTAAGGGTTAAAGTTAACCCTGCAGTATGAGACCCGGCCTTAGAAATAAGTCAGTTAAGCTTTGAAATCATATTATTCTTTATTGATAAAATTTTAAGAGCATCATAATATGTCTCTTCCCGTACTTTACCGCGGTTACCCAAACTAGCCCAAAGGCGTTCCCGTACTCAAAATTACATGTAAATTGTTGTTGTTTATGGGAACGCACATAATATGTACTATAATATTTTTTTAAAGAATTTACAAATACACTGGACATTCTACAGGAATCAATGTTTTTACAAAAGAAAACAATATATAAAATAAATGGGCACCTTTAAAATTATGGAAAAGCAATAATTAGCCTTAAATTTTTAAGGTTAAACAAAAAATTAATTAAAGCTTTGGATATAATTTTTCGGTGCTTTTGCAGAGTGACATAGACAATTATTGCACTTTTAGTGTACATATTTTTCTCTTTAGATTTTTTAAAATTTCATTCAATTATTTTTTTCTAGGAACCTGGTTCTCCTCGTTCACCCAATGGTTTTTATTATCCTCCAGCGCCGCAGCATCATCATTATGCCCAACAGACTCCAGGATCTCCACACACTAATCCAAATGTGCAACCTACTTATGGTACTAACAATAATTATGGTCCAGCAACAACTCCTGGCTATCCACCAGCCAATAATTATAATGGAAATCCCACCTCACACCATTATAATGGTGGGAGTGGCACCGGACCCTACATAGCCCCACATCGGGGAATGCCACCACCAATAGGTAAGATTTTAAAAACACTTCAATATATTTATGTAAGTAGAACATGATGACCTAAATAAAAAAAAAACACCCTTTCTCAATAGGTAATCTTCCTCCTCATACGCCGGAACGTCATGGTTTAGATTTAGCAGGTAGTCGTGAACAACGTGGTTCAGCATTTGAATTATATCGCAAACCGCAAATTGGTACAGCTGGGCACCATCATAATATGAGGTAAGTTTTCTTATTTTTTCTTTTCTTTTCAAAATCTATAAATTCAAAAATAGAAAATCAAAACAAATTTTCCTCTCTACCTACACATTTCAAACGATACTCTTTTTTTCCATAATTTTTAAATATTTTTGTGTTAACGAAAAATGTTTTTATTTTTGTTTATTAATCAATAAAAAAATCGTTAAAATTAAATTTAAAATTCATTCATTTTACATTCTCAAAAAAAAATCATCATAGCATTCGGGTTCAAGGTCATTTTATGTTTAATGAAAATATTTTTTTTATAAAAACATTTTAAAATAATTCTTAAATAATACCAAATTTTATTAAGTATTTTACGTACAAAATTTACAAAAATGTATCCCTTAAAAAATATTAAATTCTATAAATTTTTAGAAAATTTTTTGTAATAAAATACACTAAGAAAAAAATTTTGTTTTTATTTTGCAATAACCAATTTAATTAATCAATTACAAAAAAATAACAAACATTTTTCTAATCAATTTTACAACAATCTGATAATTAAACGAAAATAAAACATTTTTCGGGTTAACGTTATTAAAAAAAAAATATTAAAAAATCCTAACCTTATCTTTGAGTATGTTTCTCAAAGTTTTTACTTTTATTAAAATCTTTTAAGTAATTTTTTTTTTATCGTAATTAACTACTTTTTACATAAATTCTTAAGGTTTTGGTTTTAAAATATAATTTTTCATAAAGTTATTTCTTATTCTTAAATATTATATATTTCAAAAGTAAATGGTAAAACTAACCTAAATTCAAAAAAAAAAAAAAAAAAAAATAACAGAAAATAATTACATGGCTTTTTTAAATATCATCCATTTCTTTTAGTTTTTAATATATTCATACATTTCTTTATATATTTTTTGGGATCTAAAATTTTTAACTTATGGTTTGGTAAACTTAATACAAATTCTATTTTCTATTCAATTGGTATTTGCAAAATAAAGAACAAAATTTTTTTCTGTTTAGGAATTTTAATATATTTTCAGCCTTATTGAAATACTTATATACATAAGAGCGTTAAACAAAAATAGAATTTAAAAACAAAATTCAGTTTTAATTTTCATAAGCACATAAAATTTACCTTTCAAACAAGTATTTTAGAGAAATTTAGAGAAATTAATTTAGATAATTTGCCCAAGTGTACTTTGATTTTAAATGTGTAATTCCATCAACCTCACATTGGTAAAATTGCTGTCAATGCCAATAAGTTTTTGTCTAAAAAATAAAAACCAAATTTTAATAATTTATACCAAAAAAATTTGAGTCGAACTATTTAACCAATATGTTGTTTTTTTTTTTTTGTTAATATTTTTTTGTTTTGTAAAATCCCAGAACGTTTATGAGTCAAAAACGAAAAGCTCAACCCCAAGTAATGCAACACTAGGTCTGTACGAATACATTTCTAGTAAAAAAAAGTTAAGAGTAATACAAAAGTAATACAAAAAGTACTCAAACAAAAAAATGTTAAAAATAGTAAACAAATAAAAAAAATATTATATTAACCGAGAAACCCATGTACGGCATGTAAATATCTAATATCTGCAGTTAATTGATTTAATAACAATTCCCATAAAAATGTGTTTAATTTTATCATTTGTTGAACAAAAAAAATTGTTCTGCTGTAAGAAATTTTTCGAATAAATTTTCGCCTCAAATTTTTTACTATTTTTTTTTATTATTTTATTTTGCTCTCGAACAGATGTTTAGGTAAAACTAGTAGAAATGGTAAAACTAGTTAAAAATAGGTCTGTTCGGGTACTCAACATTGGGATCCTCCGGGATCCCAATTTTACCAAAAAGCGTTTTCTTACTGCACAATTGGGTAAATGAGAGCTGTCATGAGAGAGTAATATTCTTGTTCTTCTTGCACGAAAAAACCCAGACTTTTTTTTCGTGTAAATTTGGGTAAATTGTTTTTATCAGCTGTTATATCATCAGTTGGGTTCAACTAGTTCAATTGAACTACTCACTAATTTGAACCAAAGACCTAATTCACAACTAATAGCTCTTTTAGTTCAATCGCTCATTTCATTCATTCAGAAAATATGTTTATCATTTAAAAAAATTAGTATAAAAGTTGCAAAAGTTTATCGGTTATGTTACAACTCCATAAAATTACCGACAAATTTTTGAAATGCTTGTTTAAATGCGTTAAAGAGATAAATATGTAAATAAATCGAAGCTTTTGTTTAATATTAAAATCTTTACCAAATTTAATAAAGTACGTATTCCTTTTTGTAAAGGATATTTTTATTAAAAATTTTGATTTAAAAAGGGGTTTAACTAGAAAAGCTATCTAGATTTTTACAACAAATTGAACAAGAACTAGAAGGAGCGCTCACCAAAACGAACTATAATGCACAAATCTATTGACGTTTGTTTTTCGGGCTTCAAATATGGTTTTTCGCGTTCGTCTACTTTTGGGCATTTTTGTCACTTGGTGAGAGTATTTCTTGTTAACTCTCATTTTACCGAACTTTACCCAAAAAATAAAGAAACAGAGCTAATATATAAACAAAAATAACTATTACATCTGAAAGTCCAATCGCACTTAATTTTGTAATCAAGCTTTACGTTTAATTTTATCACTAGTTGAAAGTAAAGGCTCCATTAGTCTAGTAGTATCGTGTCAGCTGTTTTCGTTTAGTTAATGACAGTATACACAACTACTTCGTTTGGAAGTACATTTGAGGTAAGAAAATCTATTGAAAATAGATTTCTACTTCACGATACCTCATTTCGACGTACTTTACTTCTAAACTAATTTGATTTTTACCGCGGTTACCCAAACTAGCCCAAAAGCATTCCCGTACTCAACACACAGCAACATATGCAAAAAAAATGCTTTAACAAAGCGATGCCATTTTGTTGCAAATTTGTTTATTCGCAAAGATATTTGGATAACGTAGTCCTCCTGCTAACGACAGAAACATTTATTTACATGAACTTCCGAAACCTAGTTATAATAATAACCAGGTTTTCAGAAAAAAAATCGCATATTTCTCATGAAGTGTTCTAGACTTGGGTATCCAAGTTCGTTTTGGTATTCGCTGTTTGTGATTCAATTTATTGTACAGAACTAGTTCGCTCTTCTAGTTCAATTTCTCTTTGGCAACGTAGTTCAGTCATTCATAAAACCCTTTCTAATCGTTCGCTTGGCAACTTTGTTAGTTAATTGTTTATATTGCTCGTCTTTTACTTAGTTAATAAAGATATGTATAAAACATCAGGCAAATTAATTTTAGAAATAAAGAAAAATGTCTATTTAAAACTTTTTTTAATTAAAACGACCAAAGAAAGTAGCATTTACGATTGAACTAGGTCTTTCGTTCAATTGAATTAGTTCGTTCACGAACCACACAAGTCTAAAGTTTTGTAAAGTTATAAAAAAACTTTCCTAATATCTGCAGAATGATTCTTAGTTTTTATAGACTTTAAAAATATTAAAATATTTCCAAGAACTATTTTTTTTTTTGGCTCTTGCTAGTTTTTACTTGTCACAACTCATATAAAAAAACAAGCAAAAACTGGTTTTGTACAAAAACTAGGTAGTACAAGAACTAGTAATAATGGATAGTAGTTCTTTTTATCTTCATTGCAGTTATTTTACTATGAGAAATGTAAAACAACTGTTCTGACGTATATTTTAAGATATAATCAACAAAAGCTACTGCACTCCAGTAAAACATTTAAAATATATACTTGTTTAAATATTTCTTTAAATTTCTGGTATCTACTTTAATTGATCTAAGCTTGATTCACAGAGTCTCCTTCCCTGTCCATCCATATTGTATATTCTATTTTCGAAATGACATTTCGTATAATAGTAGATATGGATGGTCAATTTATTCAGTTTATTTTTTTGTAAAATAAAGATTTTAAAGTTTTAATAGTAAATACTCAATCAAACACGAAATTTCTCTAAAATACTTGTTTAATTTCTATAAAATAAAATATTTTTTATACTTCCTTTTAAAAAATCTCTATTCTCTTAAATCAAACCAAAACAAATCTCTTACTTTCAATTTTTTACAAAAACAAAAAAAAAACACTTGCGATAACTCTTTAGCGAAATGGAGCCATATGAACAACAAAGATATGATGATTATTATGCAATGCCACCACCACAACATCCACCGACACGATCTAGATCAGTACCACGTTATGCCCAAGAAAGGCCACCCCACCCACAATCACATGATCCCAATAATTATTATAATTATGGAACACCAGCCCCGCTACCACACCCTTCCCATGTACAACAACAGTACTATAATGAAAATGACCACCAAGGTAATGAAATGCCACCACCATTGCCCCACAAAGTTAAAAAGAAATCCATGCTGAAGAGTCCTTTAACGGCCATAAAAAATGCTCTGATTAAGACTACTAAACCTTTAAGGCGCATGAATAGTATGGTTGAACCAGAACGTAAACAGAAATCGGGTATAAGACGCCAGCATTCTATGCTGGAGAGAGGTATGCAAAGGCCGTATTATCCTGATGAATACCCCACATATCCAGCAGGCTTTGATGATCGTTATTATGGAGCTAGGGGAAGAAGTGTACCAGCTTCGGCCATGAAAGGTAGAAATCAGTATTATGAACAACAACCTGAGTCCAATTATGGTCATTATCCACCCGTACAAGATGTTATGAATAGCACTTATCAAAATCTAGAAAGTGAGGATATTTACGGTTATATGGGTACAGTACCCAAATCGGGACGAGAACGGCCTCATCATGATTATAATACCAATTATTCAGAACATGATGATCTTTATGCTAATAGAGCTTGCATAGATCTTGAAAGAAGACAAGCTGAAGCTGCTAATGCCAATGGGCAGGGAAGAAATGGTAGAAAGATTATAAGAAGGCATAGTACCACTGCCGCAGATCGAGCTGCAGGAAGAAGGCCTTTAATGACTCCAAATGGATTGCCAGGAAATTATCAACAAGATGATATATACCAAAGTAAACAGGGAGCTTATATGTTAGATAATCAACGTAGAGCACCAAATTCTGATGTAATGACTCGTAGAAGATTTTATCCAGGGGCTGCTAATGAACAGGCAGAAATACATGAACCTATTTATCAGTCCCGCAGAGAAATGCAACGTGAAAGACAAACTAATCATCTTTATCAAACTAAAAAAGAAATGCAAGAACGCATAACACAAGGTAAAAGAGAAATGGAAAGAGAATTCAGTCCACATAGTAGCAGTCATTCAGACAAAGATGATAAATCCGATAAAGAGCCCATATATCAGTCAAGACGAGAGGTTAAGGAGAGTGCTTTAAAAACGAGAGCTCAACTAAGAGAACAAATTTATCAAACAAGAAGAGAGGCTTTGGATAGTATGGCTGAACCGGGTTATGTATCAAAACGGGATATAGGTAGACCAGAACCAATCTATGAAACAAAAGAAGAGAGTATTTTACAGTCAAGAGAAAATGAGACAGATGAAAAGAAAGAGGGTAAGACGGAGATATCAACACAAGTGGAAATAAATCAAGAAGAATCAGAGGATACGCTCAGTATATCAGAATTACAAAAGTCTTCAGATACTGTTATAGAGAATATTGTAGCAGAACAAAAGTCACCAACAAAATCCGCTCCACTCGTACAAAGTGAAGATGATGATTTAGATATGGAACAAGCTAGAGACTTTGATAGATCGGAAATGCCTACAGTTATAGAAAATCTACATAATCAGGGCATGTTAGAAGAAAGTGAAAACAATATAAATGAGACACGAGATTTTTCCGACGATGTTTTTGAAACACTACAAGCTATATCATCTCCCTTACTTATAGAAGGACCACCGATAGAACCGTTGGCACCACCAAAACCCACTTTACCCCTAACACCTCGAGCCAGCAGAGCTCCTTTTCATATATCTAATATACTAAAAAGACATGGTCCACCACCATTGAAAAAATTGAGTGAAAGTAGGACATCCATGGAAACACAATATACATCACAAGCTAGTTTACCAGTTGGTCCACCAAATGCCACTAGTACCCCCTATACAAGTAATATGTCTTTACCCATAGCTGGTCCCGTTCCTACCTCAGCTCCAGCTGTTGCCAGTGTTCCTGGTACTGGTACTTTTCCTTCCGTACCCCACGAACCCACTACCTGTCGTGGTATTTTCGATACGAATGGAGGTACTTTAGCTGATAACATATGGAATGTTTCCCTACAAATACCACCTGGCGCTATACCAGCTGGTGTTCGCCAGGAAATTTATTTTACTGTTAGTGATCCTCGTATGGGACAAGCTGTTGGTGGTCCTCCTTTGGATATGGAAAATGGTTTGTTCTATTTATCTTCTATTAAAACAAAATTATAGCAAATTTTATTTTTTTTTCTAAAACACTATTTTGTGTAAATTTCCGTTGTTATATACTGATTATAATTTCTTTAATTTATTTTGCATACCACTTGATTTTTCACTTGAACATTTCCTTTTATTTTTATATGTGATTTTTATTTATTTGTACTAACTTTTTTTTGTAATACTTACTAATTATTTGTAGTTTTTTTGTTGTTGTTACTGATATTTTGCATGTTTTCATAATTTCATAATTTTTAAATGTCATTTCGAAATTATTAATGCGAAACATAATCACTTTACACTTTTGAGAAATTACACTTTTGAGATTCTTGCATATCTTAATGTCTTGAACCAAAAAGATTTTTTATATAGGTGTGAAATATTGTACTTTATCACATGATCAAAGTCGTGTTATAATTAATTAGATGTAAATGAAATAGATTCGTGTTGGTCGAATGATTGGTTTATGGTGACCAACTTTTTCGGTTGTGCCAGAATAAAATCAATTGGGACTACAGTAATTTGACTGTGAAAATAAAATTTCGGTTGCCTCAATGGTTACAACCCAAAAATCCTTCGATGGGTTTGCAATCTTACTGAATCTCATTCTGGCATCAACATATGTATTTGCCTGAAATTTAAAAACCCGGTCTCTTTATATAAAAGAACCTTTCACTTTTAGATGGCGGTGACCAAACTCTTCTAAAAAACACACCTAGCAAAATTTTCCCAACAAAAAAATCGGTTGTAAATCAACTTATTTTCCTCTATAGTCCGATAGCACCACAGATGATTTTTGTTTGAAATTGTCCCCAAAGCAACCGCTTCTATGGTCCCAAAGTAGAAGCGCTTTCCTTATAACCAGTTCTGGAACTTATTATCCGTCAGTAATACCTTACATTTAAGTTCCGTGGAACTGGTTCTGGAAGTAGATCCATGGACGCTTCTAGTGGACCCAATTGTAAAATTGTTGCGGTTGATAACCGATTATAAACATTTTTTCTGCGCGGTTCAGTGAAATATTTTAAGACATAACACAGAACTAACCTTGGACATGTCAACAACCTATAAAAGAAACATTTCAGTGACACGCCAGAAGGGATCAATTTCCTTCTTCCCTCACAACGTCATATACTCATATCGGGCCCTATCCGAGAAAAATAACCGTTCGATAAAAATCCCTTCATCTCTTAAAACTTGATAAGTTTAGGAAATACCGTTCTGAATTCCATCAAACAAAAATGACGTAAGCGTCAATTTTTATCAGAGGGATCCCGCGGGATCCCAAACTTACCCAAAAAGCGTTCCCGTACTCGAAAATTGGGTAAATGAGAGCATTAAAGAGAGTGCATTTGTGTTTCTCTTTTTACCAAAGTTACCCAAATTTTTTCTTCGGGTAACTTTGGTAAATTGTAAAACTAACAGCTGATGCATTGATAACCAAAAACAACAATTGTAAAAATAAATTGAAAAATTAAATTAAACAAACCAATACGCAAAAAAAATGTGTTATTTATAATAATTAATTGAACAAAATCAATAAGAACTTTTAAATGCAAATAAATATGTGTATTTATTTAAACTATACGCATTTTCACATTTTTCTTTGAAATGCATTTTTGGGCTAGAAAATTGGTTTTGTGCGTTCCTTTACTTTTCGGCAATTTTGTCATTTTGTGAGAGTATTTTTGGCTTACTCTCATTTTAACGAACTTTACCCAAAAAGTAAAGGAACGCACTTAATGTGTGGAGGCCAACAACAACATTTCTGTTTTGTTTTCCTTTTTGAGAAATGTTGCTATTCCAATATATAAAAAAAAACTCTGTTCATGTTTTGATGATCCTCTAATAAAAACTACACCGTTATAATTTTCTTCGTTATATTTATGAATCAATTTCAGTGAATTAGCTTCAGATTTTGGGATAAATTTCATATAATATAGTTTTTTGCTTGTATTGAGTTAGTTAAGAAAACAACTAACGAAAATTACTGTAATTTCGTAACAGTGTTTAAATGAGTTATTTTTAATAGCATAATAAACAACTACTCAAACAGTAATTTTATAGCTCAGTTGTTTTTGTTAGTTGGTAAAAAAAAAATTTCATTGAATTTAGTTGAATTTTAAAATTTCTTATTTAGTTTATATTTGTTATTATTGATATATTCCTAGTTTGCAAATAAAAATCAGAAACTTGGATCTCCAATTCATAAAAGCATAATAACTGTAGAACGGTTTGGAATTTTTACTTTATATTTTAAATAGGCTCAAGTAATAATACATATTTTTGTAATCGAGAGAAAAAAATTATTCTTTGTTTCTTTTATTAAAATATGTATACTTTTATATTAACAAAAGAATTAACTGTATAAAAGCAGTATATTTTACCCATTTTGACAGTTGTTTTAAAATTTTTGTAGTAAAAATTTGTCAGTTAATTTTACGACATTGATAATTACTTTTAATGCGTTTGTTAGTTATTTTTCAATAGTTAAAAATTACAAAATTTTTAGTTATTTCAAAGATAAATATGTAGGTACCTTTGTTGCATTTTTAACTGAATAAACCTTTGTTTTAACTGTCATTTTCAGTTGATTCTACCGACAAGCTTTTTTTGCGTGAATAAAATCTAAATAATTTCAGTTTCTGATTTGTTTATTGTATTACTTAAAATACTATGATAAATATAAAATTTTCATAAAAATGAGAAAGAAGGCAATTTTTCCCCATATAATTTATTTTTCTAACATTAGGGCGGATGCGCCACGCATTCCCGCTATGCGGTCATCCTACTTTTTTTCCTCACCACGTTTTTATATACAAACAAACATTTCTAGGGCCACTGTCGAAATTCGCAAGTTGACAAAATAAGGACCTCTCTGATGACCACAGTGACGTATTATATACATTAGGCTCGTTTTGTTCCTATAAGTGTTACAAAATCCCATACAAATTTTGACATTGGGCATGTTAAGTGTTAACTTTTTAAATTTTTTTTTTTTACGTTGATAATCAGAGACTAGTACTTATAGAGATAGGAAATCAGAACTTGCACTACTTACCGATATGGGGCGCTGAAATTTAGTATTACCTGTGCAACTATATATTTAGTATAAGTTTAGTATCAGAAGAGCCTATATTTGAAAACTCAAAAATTGCTGAAAACTGCGTAAAATAAGAAAAAAACCAAGCGCGAAATATATTCAAATAATAAAATTTGAGATATCCATTTGTTTTTTGCTTTTTTGTTTGTTATTTATTTCAATTTAAATAAAAAAAGAAAATTATCAATATTTTGAACAAAACGATGTCGTTATAACTTTTGTTTTTGTTGTTGGTGATGCCATACCCCGTTTTTTCGTATTCATGTGAAGTGTGAGCAACAAAACAATGCTAATAATGGTTATATACACTCATAAAAATAAACCTATGAAAACAGAAGAAAAGCCTACTAAAAATTAGTTAAAAATTACCTTGCAGAAAAAACTCAATTTATGAATATAAAATTGTTATTTCTTTCGCTTTATCCTTTTTTTCTCTGCTTTTTCCTTCTTTTCCCTTTATTCCATTTTCGATTTTGCTGAGGGGGGGGGGGGGGGGGGGGGGGATTTTCCTATTCCCCCGTGGTACCGCGCATGTTTGCATGAGAGTTTTTATACTTTTTAATACAATTCAATTATTTTCTTTCTGTTTCTGTTTACTTTAACGTCTTTGTAATTATTATCTTCTTTTTTATGTGAACAACTTATTACACTTACCAGTTATTATACACTTACAAAAATTAAAATTAACCTAAAAATGCGTTTACACTTGCAACGAAATCTTGAGGTTTCGATATTCTTCACTCTAAAAAAAGCTTATCGATGTTCAGTTTTGAATAAAGCACACATACATAGTTCTAATAAATGTATTCCCTTAAAATATAACGTTGATACGCTTATTTTCACTGTTTTTTTCAGAGTGGTGAATGGCGAAATCTCGCGATTTCAGCGCAAATGCAAATTCAGCTTAATATTCTAGCAATAAGTAAACATTAACATTTGTTTACATTATATTTTCTTTACATTTTTCCTTTAGGTGAAACCATGCTGTCACCGTTGGTAATGTGTGGTCCACAGGGTCTTGAATTTTTAGTACCCGTTACCCTAAATATACCCCACTGTGCAGGTAGAACAGCTTCCTTGGGTTTAGCTCTCAAAGCCACAGATAGTGAAAAGAATATACATACCGAATGGGATAATATAGATTTACCAAGTAATGCAGCTGCTCATACAGTATCGGTTAAAGTAGATCATTTTTAAAATTAGAAATTTAGCATTAAACTAGAATTAAGTTTTTTTTTTTTTGTTAAAAATAATATTATATAAAATATTATGTAAATATACTATATACACGTATATAATATTTAAATATTTTTACAAATTGTTTTATAGTTTTATAACATTAAAAAAAATAAGATTTTTTTATATAATTAAAATTATTATTTAAGGTTAAATAAAAAATATGTTTATTTACAAATTTTATAGTAAATTTGTGCCTTTAGCTGTATTTATTAAAAAGAAAACAAATAACGAACGATTTAATTAAATTAATTATTTACGATGCTTTCGAATATTATTTTATATTGTTTATACATTTAAGTAATTGTAAATAATTCCACTATATAATTGTTTATACATGTTTTATTATCTATTATTTCCTTTGTAATTTTTTTTTTTTTTTTTTAATAATATTTTGATTTAGTTTATTGCAATTTTTCTGAAAACATTTTAAATGTTTATATATATTTTATAGTTTTTGAATTTTATTTGTCGGCTTTAAACAAACAATATTTAAGAAATCTACTCAATATTTAGAAATATTGAGAAAAAATCTATATGTCATATTAAACATAAAATTATTTAAAAAAAAAAAGATTTTTTTGTAAATCATCCATTGTAATAGCATTAATTAGTATCACCATTCATACAATAAATATTACATACATATAAAAAGCTTCAATAAAAAATATTTAAAAATTGTTTGACTATTGCATTACTAAAACCAAATAAGTAGGAAAATCCTATATCGAATTAGGGTTTTAAAGGCTTTAATTTTTTTTATAAACTAACAATCAAAAACGTTCATAAAAATTCAGTTGTAAATAAAATAAAACTTAAAATATGAGAGGGCTGTGTTATATCGAACTTATAGAAAACAGTACTCCAAAGAGCGATTTATATTTTATCTCTGCAAATCGGATTTAATTTCATTTTAAATCGAAGTCAATTTAGCTCATTTAATTTATTTCACCACAAAAAATTTATTTTGATTGCATTTCAAAATTTTTGTATTTAAAAAACTAAATGGAAAACCGCCAAATTTGAAAGACATTTAGCAAAAAATCTGTACCATTGATAGTAAAATAAAGAACGCCATTGTAATCAGCATGTCCGAAATATATATTAATTTTTAAAAGTCAAGATTTTGTCATGCAGTGTAATCTATGGTACATTCTTGTTTCAAATGAACTCTTAATATCTTAGTAAATTCAAATTCAGTTTCATTTAAAAATGTTTTAAATTTACATCGAAACAACAGATTCTTTTATTTTCAAAATAAGGCCCTGTGCAAGGTGGCTAAATTTGTTCTAAACTAAATACAAATTGAAAAAAGGGTTTAAAATTTCTTTGAAAATTGTTTTAAAAAATTTTCTAATTTCAAATATACTTGCATTTAAGTTTACAATTAGTTCAGCCAGTTCGCACCCATCCTAAATATTGGGTTATATTAATAAAAGTTAACCAATTCTTCGAAGTAATTATTTTGGTTTAGGAATAACGTATCACCAAATTTATCCATAGGCTTGAAGGATATGTACTATAAAATACAAATGAAAATTAAAACAAAAACTTGTCTACCCGGCAGCATTGTGTAATAATTACTTATTACAACCTAATAAATAATTCCGCCTATTAGTGAAATCTAGTTTTTTATTCATATGATACAAAAAGTGCGTTCCTTTACTTTTTGGGTAAAGTTCGGTAAAATGAGAGTAAGTAAAAAATCCTCTCACAAAATGACAAAATTACCCAAAAGTAAAGGAACGCACAAAACCACTTTTCGAGCCCAAAAATGTATTTCAAAGAAAAATGTGAAAATGCGTATAATTTTAGTTTGAAAAATTGAATAAACCCACATATTTATTTGAATTTAAAAGTTCTTATTGATTTTGTTCAATTAATTATTATAAATAACACATTTCTTTTGCGTATTGGTTTGTTTAATTTAATTTTTCAATTGTTGTTTTTGGTTATCATTGCATCAGCTGTTAGTTTTACAACTTTGGTAAAAAGAGAAACACAAACACACTCTCTTGAATGCTCTCATTTACCCAATTTTCGAGTACGGGAACGCTTTTTGGGTAAGTTTGGGATCCCGCGGGTTCCCGCGGTAACGTAAAGGAACGGACCTATTATTTACAAATGTAAATAACATTTAATTTTATTAAAAACTGTTTCATGTCAAATTTGTTATAACAATTTTAATGTATTTTTTCTCGTTTTAAAATGAATAACCCAAAAATTAAAGCTTCATTTGAACTTTTCTCACTTTGAAAATGGAAAATCACCTTTAGTGGAAAATCAAGTAATGATTTATGGAAAATTAATTGAAATTTCATTTTATTTAGAAATTTTTTATTTTATGGATTATGCTTGCAGTACTGATTAATGTGGAAATACTTTTTATGTATCCAGTTTCACATAAAGACGATAAAAGAAACCTTACGTGAATCCCCCATTGTTTTTCAGTACAATATTTAATAAAAACTGAAAAATTAAAATTACTACAATAATGTCTTGTCAAAATTCGGATTAAATTGTATATAATTTAAAGTAATTTAATCCAATTTGATACACGTAGATACAATTGTATTCACCATTTCTCGGATTAAATTGTATCTGATTAGTTATTGTATTCTATCAAATTAGATATATGTATCACCATATCATCTTTTTTAATCGGGTAGCGAAAATATTTTTTCTGCAATTGTTAAAAATCAGTACAATCGGTATAAAATAAGAAAAATCAGTACAAGATTTTTCATTAGTTTAAGTGACTTAAAATTAGTACATGTACTGTTCGTTTTGCAAATTGTCATATAACCCGTGTAGAGGATGTCCTTTAAGCGTATCGTTCCGGTTAGCTCTGTGGGCGTCGACCAAAATTATAAATTTATTTTCTAAATTATAATTTATTTCAAACTAATTTCGTGTTCATTATTTTTTGAAAATATTACAAAGTTTTGACTTTAACTCTCTCTCACTTCAAACCAGTACCCGGTTGAAGAAAAATGTAGTGAACAATATTTTCTCTCTAAAGGCATCTATGCGCATTATAACCCTCTAATTCGCAAGACTGCTTTAAATTAAAACTCAAATCAATTATTTTAA
Organism: Leucophora obtusa; assembly: GCA_949987735.1. NCBI lineage: Eukaryota > Metazoa > Arthropoda > Insecta > Diptera > Anthomyiidae > Leucophora > Leucophora obtusa. Next base: position 347,183,819 of record OX465295.1, on the reverse strand, counting down.
ATAATATTAAAAATATGTTTAATTTTTGCATAGATTTTTTTGTAAAGATAAAAATACAGTTTAAGAATATATAAATTTTTACCAATTTTTAAATGTAAACACATTTAAATTATATTTTTCATAATAATTGTTCCTAGTTTCTTTAGAATATATAGTTTATTTTACGCTTTACATATAGATGATTTTATATTCAACAGTCATAATTACAGTTTTATAGCTAAAAATTTTTAAATAAAAAAATTAAATAAAATAGTCATTTATAAAATAACAAACATTTTATGTATTAGAGGAAGTTGAGGTTATCATAGCATTATTATCGGTCGGTTCTGGAATGGAAGATACGGCCTCCTTAACATACCCGTATATTTGTTTACGTGTGTCCGAAACAACATCACGTACCATATTTTTAAAGAATGCCGTATGACCAGGAGCCTCAGCATAACGTTCATAATGATCCAAAGAATCTTGTAGTTTTAAAGTTAAATCATAATTTTTACGAACCACCTCTAAAATTTGTTCTTCTGTGGGAGTGGACAGTCCCTGTTCAGCTAACCATTCTTTGATTTTATTTTGGAAATGTTTAACAATAGCTAAGATATTAACTAAAGCATTTAATAATTTAATAACATCATCTTTATATTCACAATCGGGCATGGTTGTATAACGTAGAACTATTACAGAGAACAAGGGTTAGAAAAATTGACTGACGAACGAATTTAAAAAAATATATATATATTTCAAAACTCACCCATGGCATGTAATTCAGTAAAGACTTTCTCCTCTCTATTTAATTCATAATAAAGTTCATCATAGCTATTCGTGGTAGCCAAAAATGTATCACCATAGGTTATAAATAAATTAAAAATATTTATTACCTGAAAAGAAAAACCAGAAAACAGTGCAATATTTGTAAACAATAAAAGCCATTAAAATTTAAATATATTTTCTCTCGTTCCAAATATTTTTCTAAGAAAAAAGTACTGGGGGGTAACCGCGTAACTCGATTCGAAAAAAAATTTTCGAGTTCGTAAATCTTGCAAATATTGTAAAAAATATAATTCTGTATAAAAATTCTACTTTTTAATTTATTTTTATCCTAAACCTTGTACACTACACATAAAAATTCAAAAAGTAAGATTTTTGCTAAAGATTTTCTATTTACAAAAGGTACAAAATTTACGAATTCGAAAATTTTTTTTCAAAAGAAATTTTATTTAGATTCATGTATAGAAAATTTATCCAATTCTAGTAAATTTTCTGTATAAAAGTAATTTTTCGATTTCCTCAGCTTCTGAGTACTTATTCTGAGTATTTTTTCCTATAGCACATTTCTCAGATTCTGAAATTTAGAGTATTCTTTGATTTAGAGTATTTTTTTATATAGAAAACTTATTTAATTAAATAATTCCTCAACTTCAGAAAATTTCTCAAATTATAAACATATTTTTCCTATAAAAAATTCTGATTGTGAAAAATTTTTTTAAAGGAAATTTCTCATTTTCTAAAGCACTGTACTAAATAAAACTCTCGGATTATATAAACAATGTTCTAAGGAAAACTTCACAAATTCTAAAAAAAAATTTAATATTCTAAATAACTTTTTCTCAATCCAGAGTAATTTTTTCTATAGAAATTATCTGTTTCTAAAGAATTTTCCTACCGAAAAATTCTATGATTTTCACTTTGTGTTTAAAAAACTTAAATTATTTTCATACCAACCTGCAACGATAAATAAAAAATGTTACATTTTTTAACTAAAGTTTGTTCTTGATTCACAAGGAATCTCAATAAACCAATTAAGGCCGACCATAATTCTTTCCATGGATAATTTAAACGTACACGACAACGTTTTTGATAACATAAAATACGATGTATAACACCAACACATAATAAATACAATTCCATGGGAAATTTTTTCATTAAATGGGAAACAATAAATTCGACCAACAAATCTAACAAAGTCGCCGCTAAAGGCTGAGATTTACCCACACGATCGACATTTAGCTTACGATGACGCATTTGGGCACGATGTAGCATAACTTTAAATGTTAAATTGCCATCATGCATCATTGAGTTGGCATATTGATCTTCCGAAATGCAGGTGAGTATTAAAAAGCAAAGCTTTAAATTAGCAACACTTGATTCATTTTTATTATCTTGCATGACAATCGAACTGTAAAATAAAATGATATTATTTCGTACAGAACTAAACTAAAATTTTTTGCGCTAAACTTACCAGTACTGAAATACAGCCACTAATAGATTAGTGGGATATTGAGTCATGTCGATTATGGGGGCATTGGCTAAATCAGGAACCGGCTGTGTTAAACTTAAGGTATTACTAGGTGAGGGCGGTGCACTTGTTTCGGCCTGTGTATGAGCCAATGTTGTTATAAAATTACGATTTAAGTGAACGGCTTCATATAAAGCCAACAACAAACCATTATTGGCTTTAATCTGCTGTACCCGTTCACAGCCTTCATCCGATACAAACATATTACCCACAATATTGGAAAGAGAAGAAAACCATGAAGAAGACTGTGCATTATTTAAACTTTGCATATATTGACGACAAAAATCAATTAATGATTGTGAAATCATTTGACCATAACTGCAATAATTAAGAAAAAAATTAGCAAAAATTTTTTGAAATAAATGTACAAAATGTAATATTTACCCATTTAATGCCAATTCATCGGCTAATATAGATAATTGTACAATGTAAGGATTCGTTGCCTCATGCTTACGATAGTTTACCAATATAGTTAATAAGATGACTATATCATGACCATGTTGTGCCCTTAATGTTGGATCACTTAATAATCTTACAAAGGCATCAAATAATGTGTTCATCATTAGATATTCCAACAATACATTTTGGCTGACATTGTCTGTGCCAGTTACCAAAACCAATAAAAGTTTTAAGCACATAAATCGGGCATTTTCCGTTACATCGCCTAGAAAGAAAATATAAATTTTAACTTTTTCGAAAAAGATAATCTAATGATTTTTTTTTCAAATCAGAATCAGAAATGGGAAAGTGTTTAATTTACGCCTCTTCCAAAAGTGGCGCAAATTGTGATTGGACTGTATACATAGGTATAAATAAGAGTTTAAACCAAGATCATATTTCATTACCAACTAATATCAAACCCATATCATTACTTACTCAATAATATATGATTACAATGATCCATCAATTGTTTCATCCATTTATCCATATTTTCATAACCAAATATTTCATTAAGTATATCATATGAATTATCTGCGATAGATTTCTTGAAGATGGCAAAAAACAGTGAACATAAAGTCTGTAAGCTATTGCACAAACGCTTAGGATGATCTAATGATAATATAAAAAAGAATAAAGAAAATTGAAGAGTGCCACACCCTGTATTCTGGCTAAACACAATGGTGTCCTTCTTAACTCACCTGTATCTAAAATTTCGATGCATTTTTGAAAAATCATATTAAGATTTTGTTTAACCAACACAAATTGTTCGTTGGTCAATTTGGTTACTTCGCCTTCAAGGGACTCAACATTGGGTTGCAGTAGAAAGAATTCATTCCAAAACTCAGAACTTTCATGTGTGGGATCTTCGCCACGAAAAAATAGTTCATATATGTAGACTACCTTTTCCTTGGGTCGTTTAGAAGAACCACTGCCACTTCGTTTTCGTGAAGTCATTGTCGATTAATTTAACTATAATCGTTGTTTATGTTAATTATTAAAAAATGTGTTTATTTTTATTTCAATTATAGGACTTTTTCTATTTTTGTTGCGTTGCCGTTCTAAAACGTCATTTGTTTTTATTTTAAATAACGCCGTTTGTCAGCGATCGACTCTGACTTAAAATAAAATGACATTTATTTAACAGCTGTTCTTTGTTGTTGTTTTTATTTGTTCTTTATAGTTGCCATGTCTATCTTATTAATTTGGTGTATCCACAAGTCACCCCAACGAACAATTCGCTCCGTTTACGCACCGTTTTCGGCCCGTCATAAACGGAATACGACTCCGTTTACGTACCGTTTTCTGGATCCGTATTCGTACCAGAAAACGGAACTTAAGGGACAGCGAAACTGATTTGAATCTGTTAAAAGTCCTTTAATGACGGACCGTTATGTCGTATTAAAAACGGACAAGTCCGTTTAAAGTCCATCAATGACGGACCGTTTATGGACCATTGTCGTGTTAAAAACGGACAAGCCCGTTGAAAGTCCGTCAATACCGGAACGTGACTCCGTTTTTAGAATGCCGTTTCCGGTAATTATCTGTACCGTTTTTTTTTAACAAAAACGGACTCGTATACTAAATTGACCCATTATTAACTTTAATATTTTGCATGCTTTTTAATAGATGTATTAAATAATTTATGAATTTTATTAAAAACTTTGTTTACAGCCGGTGATGCTACCCAGATAGAAAAATACGAACGGCACAGTAATGGCTCAGCGTTGGAGACGGTAGTGCATGTACTGGCGATGTGTCGGATTTTTTCCGTTTCCAGTACTGGTACGGTGTCGAAATGATAACACCAATATACGCTTGGCCGTAGGTATTTGCCTACGTTGGCACAGTGTTGGATTTTGTTACTTCGTGGTGTTTTCCCAGTACTATAAATTAAAAACATTCAGTAACTTGCCAGTACTTTAAATACAAAAAATCAGTGTATAGCCAGTACTATAAAAACAATTAAAAACCTGGTGGTGAATTCCCTAAATTTTAATAAAATAAAAAATATATACATATTTTTGTTTTAAATTAATTTTGTTGGTTTTTGTGTAATAAAATATTAAATAATTGCAAAGGTAGAAAATAAAAAGTTTTTCTTAAATTTTCTGGTTTCTCGCTATTTTATATAAAATATAATGGAAAAAGTTATATTGAAATTCTTCATGACTGAATTCGGTATTAAAAATTATTGTAAAAGAAGTGTCAGTTAAAATAGCGGAAAACAGTGGCAAAGCACATTATAATTGGTACTGGCATAATCAAAAAAACAGTGCTCTCCCAGTACTATTTTTTTCTACCGTGGGCAATTTCCACCTGGGTAACTTCATTAATCAGCTTTAAAATGCGCAATATTGACCAAAAGAAACAATTTATTAATTTTGATTTTAACTGAATGTATACGATTGGGGTTTTTCATACGATGTAAATTCGCAAACTTTTTTATTAAAACTGCTTAAACGGAGTTTACATTATGTCATAAGTCATAGAACCTATCAAAAAAGTGATTCAGATAACAACTGTTTTCATCTGATTGCTTTTGATGATGTAAGCACATATACAAAATTTTCTTGACAATCTAGCAAACAATTTAGCAGGATTTTTAATTTGATTCGTCACACGTAAAATCAGATAATGTTAACCGCGCTTTAGGATACAATAAAATATTTATACATATTTGCTTAATTGCATTCGGTTACGACACCGTTAGCTACGGATTTCAAACTTATGAAAATTATTGTTGGCCGTATTTAACGGTGCGGAAACGGATACACCCAAACGGATTCAAAACGTGTTGTATTCGAAAATTCGGAAGTACGGTCCGTTATTGTTCCGCATACGTACAAGCTTTGACGGATATGTGTTTTACGGATCGTTAACGTGCCGTAAAAGCCGGATTGATGATTCCGTACATGCCGGAGAGTCAGTAAAAATGTTTCTTGGGACTGGTCTCAATAATTGCTGATGCCTAAAAAAACATGATACAGCATATATTTAAGTTGCCCTGCTAATAACAAATATAGACTAAACCACAATTATAAAAAACTCAATGAAATTTTTTATTTTTTAAATACCTAAACATAACTGTTTACTGCGAAAATTTGAGGGCTATTTCTCCTAAATTCTGCAAAATTTCTCAAAAACTGTTTAAGCTATTTCCGAAATGTTTTATACTCATGTTCAGCACCCCGTTTCTGTATTTCTCGCATCGAAAAAGTTTTCGCAAAAAATATGTGAAATGCAACCCTGCTCTGCTTGATATAGGATGAGTCGCAAACAAAAAAATATATATGAAACCAAATCAGCTAATAATGCGGTGCATGTAAGTTATTTCTAATTTAATTAGGTATTTTAAAAAATTACATGTGTACTCAGTTATAAAAGTTACAATATCTGCAAAATTTACGACAAAAACTCCAGTCCATTTTATCATCGCTTAAATCACCCTGTTTAATGCAGGATGACCATGCATTTCTCGATGACTAAACTTCTCGCATTGGATACAGAAACGGGGTACAGTATACTAAATTTAAAGGGATGCGTCACATGCCATATAACATAAATTTTAACAAAAGTGAATGCAGAGCATTGAAGAATTAATTCTTTTTTGAATGAATTCACTACCAATCGAATTCAATTTTCTCTAGAATTGAATGAATTCCCTTTCTTAAGTAATTCACTGAATTCGTTCAACTGAACGCGTTCATCAAACAATAAATTCAAAGAATTAATTCCATTGCAATAGTTCTCTTTATTAAATCAAATGAATTAATTCACTGGTGAACGTTTTCAATTTTATAAATCGAACGGAAAAAATTTTAGGGATTAAATTTTTGTACCATAAAGTCTTTTTTCAAATTCCGCTATTGTTTTGCAATTCTTTACGTGCGTTTTTTTTTTTAATTTATAATCTAGGGGCTATAATACACATTTCAGACAACAAAGTTTGGTGGCTAGTTGCAAAAAAAAAATCGCGAAAAATAAAATTTGCAAAAAGGAAAATTTTTGCATCAATATATTTGTTTGCAGAATCTAAGTCGCTGATTACGTTTCCTAATTAATTTTTTGTACCAAAAAGTCTTTTTTCGCGTTCCGTTTTTATTTTGCAATTTTTTAAGTACGTTTCTTTTTAATTTATAATCTAGGGACTATAATACACATTTCATACAACAAAGTTTGGTGGCTAGTTGCAAAAAAGAATCGCGAAAAATAAAATTTGCAAAAAGGATAAATTTTTTCATCAATATATTTGTTTGCAGAATTTAAATCGCTGATTAATTTTTTAATTAATTTTTTGTACCATAAAGCCTTTTTTCGCTTTCCGCGATTATTTTGCAATTTTTTAAGTGTGGTTTTTTAAAATTTATAATCTAGGGTCTATAGTACCAATTTTATACACAAAAGTTTGGTGCTTAGTTTGCAAAAAAAAATAAATAAATAAATCGCGAAAAAACTATTTGCAAAAAGGAAAATTTTTGCGTCATTGTATTCATTTACAGATTGTTAATCGCTGATTGAATTTTTTAATTATTTTTTTCTACCACAAAGTATTTTTTCGCGTTCCTCTATTATTTTGCAATTTTTTAAGTGCGGATTTTTAAATTTATAATCTACGGAGTATAATGCCCATTTCATAAAATAAAGTTTGTTGGTTAGTTGCAAAAAAAGAAAATTTTGGCATCGTTTGCAGAATGTAAATCTTTTAATTAATTTTTTGAACCCCAAAGCCTTTTTTCGCATTTCGATATTATTTTCCAATTTTTTAGGTATGGTTTTTTAAAATTCATAATCTAGGGCTATAATACTGTTGGAATAGTATAATTCCATAGTATAGTTCCATTCTTGACTTTTATAACTAAATTGTTATTTTCCATCCCTGGTTACAATCGATGTTTTGAGTCATACAAAGAGCGCACATAATGACCCTGCAAACATTTAAAAAGATACCTTCCAAGAAGATTTTAAAGCGATATATTCTATTTGTCATTTGAATGAAAATAATCAAGTAGTATTTACTTTGAAATTGTTTTCCTTTTATCACTTGGAAGCAGAGCTTTGAAGAATTAATTCCTTTTTGAATGAATTCACTACCAATCGGATTCAATTTTCTCTACAATTGAATGAATTCCTTTTCTTAAGTAATTCACTGAATTCGTTCAACTGAATGCGTTCATCAAACAACAAATTCAAAGAATTAATTCAAATGCAATAGTTCTTTTTATTAAATCAAATGAATTAATTCACCGGTGAACGCGTTCAATTTTATAAATCGAACGGAAAAAAAGTGAATTAATTCCTTACTGAATTAATTCACTACTGAATTCGTTCAATTTCATTTTCGTTCAGTGAATTAAAAAAAATAAAATTACGTTCAGTGAATTAAAAAAAAAAATAATAAGTTCACTGAATTGAAAAAAAATAAAATAAGTTCACTGAATTGAAAAAAAATAAAATAAGTTCACTGAATTCAAAGCCTGTTTTCTGCCGTTCAGTAGAAGAAAACAATAATGTACAAATAAAATTTTTAAATAAGCAATTTTACAGCGTGTGCTAGTAAAAATCAACAAATTAGAAACCGGATGCTGTTTACCAACCTACATGATTCAAAAATAAAGCCTTTTACTATTGAAAATAAAAACTTTACAGATATAGATAAATTTGGAAAAAAATATAACTATATAACTAGTTTGAAAAATTAATAGTTATATTTTTTTCCAAATTTATCTATATCTGTAAAGTTTTTATTTTTAATAGTAAAAGGATTTATTTTTGAATCATGTAGGTTGATAAACAGCATCCGGTTTCTATTTTGTTTATTTTTACTAGCACACGCTGTAAAATTGCTTATTTAAAAAATTTATTTGTAGATTATTGTTTTCTTCTACTGAACGGCAGAAAACAGGCTTTGAATTCAGTGAACTTATTTTATTTTTTTCAATTCAGTGAACTTATTTTACTTTTTTTTTCAATTCAGTGAACTTATTATTTTTTTTTTTAATTCACTGAACGTAATTTTATTTTTTTTTAATTCACTGAACGTAATTTTATTTTTTTTAATTCACTGAACGAAAATGAAATTGAACGAATTCAGTAGTGAATTAATTCAATAAGGAATTAATTCACCAGTGAATTAATTCATTTGATTTAATAAAAAGAACTATTGCAATTGAATTAATTCGTAACAAAATAAATCGAACGAAAGCAAATATGAATTAATTCCATTCAATATATATTGCTTAGTGAATTAATTCATCGAATTTTTAATTCAGAATTGAAAAATTGAATTAAGGAATTAATTCTTCAAAGCTCTGCTTGGAAGATAATTCGACGATATTTGGAAAAAAATAATTCAAAAATTTTATCTTTTGTCACAACTTTTTATGACAATATTTCGGCAATATCATCTTTGTATCATTTGGAAGATAAAGCAAATTTGTTTGAAATCTTTTATCAATTTGGAAAAAATTAAAACTAAATTTGTACAAAAACAATCAAAAGATATATAGGAAGTAAACTCGTGAAAAGTTAAGATTAATTGCGCGGGAAAAATCGGCTAAGATGAAATCAAAATAATTTATAAGTTGGTCAATGGATTATGTATGCAGATATTGTTTTTCAGGCTTAAATTTAATAATGAAAAAATTAAATCGATTTTTTATTGTACTGGAAGTTTATTTAGCGATATCCCTTTTTTCTTCCATATGAGTTATTGCTTTCATATTGCCTGAAAGTATTGTTTTAGTGTAACAGTTGTTTCCGACGGAGGAAACTTCCGGAATACGAAATTGATATTGCCGGCAATAAATGTTTTCTTCCTGGAGAATCTTCTTCGTATTGCCATGTTTGCTGGGTGATATTGGTTTGAGTATGTTCCTGTTCCAAGGCACATAATAGAACAAATGCTTTCTCAGTGATAGAGAGTCCCCCAATCTCTTTATTATGTATACTCTTTGGCAGAAGTCATTGAATAACTTTCAGTTATTCTAAAAGAGTCAGCAATTGTTTTGAGTGGTTTAAGTTTTTCATTATATGCTATAACTTAAACCACACAAAAAATCTACTACTTCCGAAACAGTTTAAGCACAAAAAATATTTACTGCTGTAGCAATAAAATTACTTTTCAATTATCTGCTGGCAGCTAAAAAAAAAAGTAACAAGAAAAACTCTAAGCTAAAAACAAAAAACGATCAATAGCTTATTCTGCTTTGTTTTGTTTGAAACAGTATGTATTTATTGAAAGCAGAACGCATTTAGTTTAAAAAAACGTATATTTTTGGTACACATATTGGAAAAAAATAAAAGTGATGTTTATTGCAAATGTCGTAATGTTTTTCGATTGTGTTATTTATTCGGAAATAAAATGAACAATATTTACGTAAATTTACAGTTATTTTTTATTTTTAATTGAATAAGAGTTCAATTAATAATAAAAAGTGATTGTAATTTTAGGGGTATGTTTTGCAAATTTCAACAGAACAGAATTTTTACCTAGATTTAATCAACCTGTATATACTCCTGTTACTCCTTTGCAATTAATAAAAATATCTAAAAAATGTTGTAAGTTCAAAATTCAGAAACATATATATATTTAATTTTTGTTTCTTTAAATTTTATTAAGGAGTTACCGAATTAATGTATATTATAAAAAAACCGTATTATGATTTTTTATTAAAAAATTAGTACAATTAAATAAAACAAAAAAAAAAATTCAATGAAAAACCATTGGACGTTTGTTAAAAGTCAAAATAATGCAGTTTATGGTACTTTTTTTATACTGTTTTGTTGTTTTACAGTTGCTACAAAATTGTTTTTTTTAATTTTAGGGAACTTTATGCGGATTTTTACCGAAAGTCTATTTTTTCACTATGGTGGCAAGCCTATAGATAGGGCTGATAGGCCCAAATACCCTAGGTTTTAATTAAAGTTTGAAATTGCAGTTATTATTTAAAATACTAATTATTATTCCAAACTAAATGAATTTAATATAAAAATATTGTTTAAAAATTTGTCTATAAATTCTAAAACAGAAAATTTTCGAGATGTTTAATTCCGTGTGATTTTACAAATCCACTCTAAAAATCCGAATCTCAGAACAGGGGTGTTTGATTTAATTTCAATTTAATAAAAATTCTGTGCATAAAAACATCATAATTACTTACAACACAACACACTCAAATGAAAAAGTCTTTGAAATTTACAGAAAATTTTACACTTGTTATAGAAAATTTTACTAAGTTTAGACCATTTTTAATAATTTAATTAATTTCTATCATCCTTTGACTTTTTTAACATATTTTAGATTTTAGAAATTTCACCGTAAAATGTATTTGCCCCAATTATGGAAACAACATTAAAAGTTAAAAATTTCAAAATCGGCTTTAAAAATTTTTTTTAAATATTTTTCTAAAATAAGTTGTAAGGTGGGATTTAAAATATTTTACTTACTAATTTTTCTACAAACTTTTTAATTTGAGCTTACTTGCTGGAAATATTTATGAATATTTTTAGACAAATATATATGTATATTTATTTCTTTTCTTAGAAACATGCAGAAAAATAGTATAATAACAAGTCAAAATTTTACCTGAGTTGGAGGAATTGCAAAACATATAATCTGGCATGTGATGAAAATCGATCGGTTTCAAATCGATCGTTTTTGAAATTTCAATCCTCAATATTTCTTATTATTTTTAATTTAAAAGCGATAAGAAGTCGTAAATCGATATACCTGATACAACTATAGCGGTTAAAAACAATTTCAACCCTCTTTGTCTTTGGTATTCATCATTTAATTTTTGATTTTTAACCAAATCGATCGAAATCAAAAGCAATCGTTTTCCATCACATGCCAGAATATTCATATTTTATTTAAATACTTATTTATAAAATGTAAATTCTATTTGGAATTGATCATATTTGATCCTAAACCGAACAAAAATAACAAATTTAAATATTTTTTAATTATTTTTACTTTTTTTTAATAAAAAATCCGATTTGCTAATTTCAAATTAAAATCTCAAAGTTTTTAATTTTTTCTTTTAATTTTAATTAATTTAAAACACAATTCGAAATATTTTTATAAAAATGACTTTTATAACATAGCGCTTGAAATTTCTTAACGCGTTCGTTAACTTAATATTTTATTTTACCTCATAAGAAAGCGGCAATATTTAACTGTTTCCATGGTTGTATCTTTAAGGATACAGTGGGCATTTAAGGGTTAACAAAAAACTTTATTTACTAATCTGACAATCAAATATTCTAAAAATAAGTTATAAGTAACGGTGCTCCATTGTATTATATTAAATTTACCATCAACAGTATAACTGTTTTCCGTCAATAAAAACAGCTCTCAAATATAATAAAAAGACGCTTGTGTACATGAAACTGTTCGACATTGCTTTTTTAAAATCCGTTATTTAATTTTGTGTGTGAAAATCAGTTTTACTTTTTGTTTTTTTAGCTGTGGTTAATAATTTTGTTGCTGATCAGTCTTTCTTCGTTTTATTTTTTAAGCTACTAGTTATACGACAGAAAACGGTTTAATTGCTGGTGAATAACTGGTTGTGTGTATAAAAAGCTGTTTGTTTAACTTTTATTTTTTTCACTTTAATCCTTATAGCTGTTTGGTAAAACCGGAAGTTTTTACAATAACTCTTTTAGCTCAATTAGCTCAATAAACTTTTGCTGTGCTACTGCTGTTGAAATTTGATGGTAGCAGAAGTTTAAGCAATTGTTAAATGCGCAGTTTTGTTTTTTGCTTTTGCTGAAATAGCGTTAGCAATTGAAACCCTTCTTCTTTTATGATTTTATAGAAAATTTTGACACAAGTCTGTTTTAACCCATTCAAATTTCGGATCCAAACATTAGTTGGCTTTAAATCAGACTGGTGTAGGGTATTATATAGTCGGCATGCCCGACTTTAACTTTTTTATTCGTTTTTTTTTTTAATTCACTGAATGTAATTTTATTTTTTTTAATTCACTAAACGTAATTTTTTTTTTTTAATTCACTGAACGAAATTTTATTTTTTTTAATTCACTGAACGAAAATGAAATTGAACGAATTCAGTGGTAAATTAATTCAGTGGTGAATTAATTCAGTAAGGAATTAATTCACTTTTTTCCGTTCGATTTACAAAATTGAACGCGTTCACCAGTGAATTAATTCACTTGATTTAGTAAAAAGAACTATAGCAATTGAATTAATTCGTAACAAAATAAATCGAACGAAAACAAATATGAATTCCATTCAATATATGGTGCTTTGTGTATTAATTCATCGAATTTTTAATTCAGAATTGAAAAATTTAATTAAGGAATTAATTCTTCAAAGCTCTGAGTGAATGGCTTATGGTTATTTGATTTGGCTAAAATTTTCACTATATCAGCTTTATTCCCGTGCGAAATATTGTTCCACCAAATCACCTGGTGTACTATACTTGAACTTAAATAAAAAGTCGCTTATTCCAAACTAAAAACTACAAATTTTAACTGGAAATAAAATAGTTATTTTTTGCCGATAAAAAATAACAAGTATCGTTAACTTCACATTTTTTTCTGAGTGTAAAAGAGAACTTTAAACATTGTACACATAAAAAGTTTTAAATAAAAATACATCAGACAAATTTAACGAAGCGTATCAACAAAAATGAATGCCTGTAGGTGTAAAAACCATGGATGGTAACCGAAACGATGCGGTTATCGGTAAGGGTAATGCAATTTTAGATTATTTCGGTAACGGTATTTTAAGGGTAACGCTATTTCATTTATTTCGGTATCGGTATTTTAAGGATAACGGTTGTTTAGTTATTTCGGTAACGGTATTTAAAGGATAACGGTTTTTTGATTATTTCGGTAACGGTATTTTAAGGTTAGCGGTATTTCGGTAACGGTATTTTAAGGATATTGGTAGTAAGTTTTTTCGATGCATCCCTCAATTTTTTTACGAAAAACAAACGAGATTAAAAACAGAACCATTTTACCAACTTACGGTGGGTCTCATACTGTAGGTTTAACTTTAACTTAACTAAAAACAAAATAAAATGTCAAAAAAATGTACACAAAACAACAACAAATTTTTGGGTTAACTATTAACCTAAGTTTAAACCTGCAGTATGAGACCCACCGTTAATGTACGAAAAATACTCAATAATCCAGTGCAATTGCCAAAACCAGAAAATTAAAAATATCGGTAACGGTATTTAGGGGTAACGGTATTTCATTTATATCGGTAAGGGTATTTTAAAGGTATCGATATTTAATTTATTTCGGTATCGGTATTTTAAGGGTAACGGTATTTCAGTTATTTCGGTAACGGTATTTTAAAGATAGCGGTATTTCGGTTATATCGGTAACGGTATTTTAGGGGTAACGGTAGTCAGTTGAAAGGGTTTTGAATCGATAACGGTATTTTAGCGGTATTGACTGCCAACCCTGGTAAAAACCAACATTTTAATAAAATAAACATCTCTCAAACTCAAGTCCATCATTATTTTGTATTGTTAATTTCAATTGTGTTTAAGCTTTTTTATGACTATGTACATAATACTAGCTTGGTATTTGTATATGCCTGTCATTGTTTAATCTCTATTTTACTGATTGGCCGGCATTATAAAAATGATGAATAATTCGTTTTCAAATTTAGTTTATTTTAAAACGTAATCCAGGTTTGAGTGTTATTTTTTGTTGATACAACTTTTTAATCAGTTCGGAATAGTAATTATTTATAACAAAATGCGTTTTGCTTTAGCAGTTTTGTTAGGTAATTTCGATTCCATTTAAATTTATTTTAATTAAAATTTTAAGATTTTAAGTCAAAATGATGTTATTAATTATAAATTTCAATAGAAAAATAAATGAAAACTTGTGCTTAAATATTTTCTGAAAATATGGGACCGAAAATGAGACTTTGACACATTCGTTGTTTCCCATATAAAATTCGGTAAATTTTAACTGGACATTCACGGTGGGTCTCATGCTGTAGGTTTAACTTAACTATAAACAAAAGAAAATGTCAAAAAAATGTACACAAAACAACAAATTTTTGGGTTAACTATTAACTAAAGTTTAAACCTGCAGTATTCGGGTCTAACCCCTCAATTCCAAAATGCTTTGTAAAGTTATAGCAGGATTACAAAACGTCATTTTCATTTTTTGTTCAATAAACCTCCTATAATTTTACAAAGCGTTTATGAATTTAGGGGTAAGACTACAAAACAGAAGTGAAACAGATGAATTTCGAGGTTAAAATTGTGGCTAAATTTGACTACAAAATATTGGTTGCGACTAATATATCGTCACTGTGCCGAAGAAAAAAAGCTATTTGTCGAAAAATTTTTTTGTGATGAGACCTAAAAAACTGCTTTATTTCGGCCATCTGCAGAACTTTTTAGAAATTATTTTTTTTTACACGTACATATATAAACAAAACTTCAAACTTTTTATTTATAAAAATATTGCTTCCAAAAAACATGGCCAAGACACAAAATAAGGACCTAATTTAGGTGTTCCACAAATAATTCTTGAAAACAAATAGATTTTTTTAGGCGCAGCGATGATATATTTTTTATAGTTTTTTTGCAAGGTTGGCAACCGAAAAGAATAACGGTATTGGGGTCAAGGGAAATTATTTCCAAATGCCAACCTCACCCACAGTCCACCTTGGACATGGTGTCCGCTGTTAACGCTGACGAGGCTCTGACGACCGAGTATGGGCGGTATAACCCGGTTCCCACGGCAATGGGACTATGTGCCGGAACGATTCGGTTGTATGTATTTGAATTTTTGAATTTATCCGAGCAAGGATTGCCACTCCGGTTTTAAATGAGAATTATTAACTACAAATTCTCTTTTTAACGCCGTTACAACAACAACGGTATTGGTATCGATTTTTTGTTTCTGTATTGGTATCGGTAACAGTATTGTTTCTGTATTGGTTTCTGTACTAGTCGATAACGGTATTTTATTTGTATCGGTATTGGTATTACCGATACCGAAACATCAATAGCGGTACGTACGGGTATTATTGAAGAATTGTGTTCTCACAATAAATTATTTGTTGTAAAAAACTACAATGTTGGTAAACCAAATTAAAAAAATAATAGCAATACGCCTGCTAGAAATACGATTTTTTTTTGTTAAAAACACAGAATTAATTTAAAATTTTGCATAATTTGTATAAAACAATTTTTTTATTTTTTTTTGTGAAATTTGTGAAAAACGTAAAAAAAAATTATTGTATTAGAAACCGATTCAATACCGGTACAATACCGGTATTAAGGGAAGTCGTTTTTGGATACCGGTATTTTTAAAAATTAAGTTTCGGTATTGGTATCGGTTATCAATTTGAAAGGGTTTTGAAACGGATAACGGTATTATAAAGGTATCGGTTGCCAACCTTGGTTTTTTGTTATGTTTTCACTACATTTGTGGTTGTCGCTAAAATACCGTTTCAAATTGAATACCGTTACTGTTACCAATACCTCTGAAATTTTTTCTAACTACCGTTATCGTTACCGATACCGTTATTTTTAATGGTAGTTACCGGTATTTATTAATTTATATAAAAATGCAAATTTTTTGTAAAATTTTCAGTTTTTTTTTCTACAAAAAATTTATGGATAATAATTTTAGTTATTAAAACTACCACCATTGAAGATAAAGCTTATAATCTGTATTTTTAACACGTAAAATTAAATATATGTTAAGTTTTTACTTGTTTTTATATGTTTTTAACATAATTTATAATACCGGTACGTACCGGTATTGCCGTTTCGATAACGGTATACCGTTAAACAAATGAAATTCAATACTGTTACCCTTACCATTTTTCGTTTCGATAACCAACCTTGCTTTTTAGAATTTAAACAGCTAAAAATTGCTGCAATATAAGTCAAGTTTATGTAAAATGTGGACTTTTTTTATTATCAATTGCCTTGTTTTGTCATTATCAGTATATGTAACTTTGGTGGAAGTACAAAATGGCATGTGTATCAAAAACTAAGAAATAATGCATCCCCGTGTCACCCACCGATTGCGCTATAACTTGGGTATCTGATAAGGGGACAAAACAAATGGAACTATATTTCTTATATCAAACCAATATCATGTTTAATGGGTAAGAAGGCCCGTGTGAAAAGATGGCAGTTAAAATGTCTTTCCGTATATTTTTCATATTTAATTCAAAGTAACAAACGGAATGAAACAAAATGTTTAGATGTTTTTAAGGTTTTTTATACCCTTCCCTTAAAAATCTTTACCGTAACCGAAAACCGGCGTCAGTAATAGTTATTTTTGTTAGACGAAGTATTTTTTATAAACTGTCTGGCTGGCGCTCGACTACTTATTTAATTACAAAAATATTGTGAAATTGGTAACTGCTTATTTTTATCTATTAATAAGTATATAAGCCTTATTTTTAACTGCTTATCAGCAGTTAGAAATAAGACAACTTATTTTTGCAAATACTTATTTTTTTATTTTATTTTAAGAAGATGCACAAATTTTCGTTAAACTTTTTATTGCATTACCATTACTATTACATAAAGTAATGGTAATGAAAATGTAGTGATAATGAGTTTGGTCCATATCTGCCCGTAGGGTATTGGTAGCCACAGATAACTATAATTTGACACCAAATAATATTAAATAGGATTTAACAAAGTTTTTCGAAATAATATTGAAAGATATATTTTAAATGATAAAATAAAAAAGTCCCAACTTTGTCAAATATATTTTTTAACATACAAACTTTAATAATCTCTCTTATTTTTTATTTTAGTCATCAGTTTAACAGCAGTAGCTGTAGCTACTCCAGCTAAATCTAAGCAAGCACCAGCTTGTTCTCGTAATTGTGGTGATGACTATGAACCAGTTTGTGCTAAAGCCAAAAATAGTAGCAAGGAACGTCTATTAACTTTTGGTAGTGAATGTGTTATGGCCAATTACAACTGTCAACATAATGATGATCGTAAGTCGTAGAAATAATAAACAATAAAAAAACAATAAAATTTAAAAATTTCGCATATTTTTTACAGCTTTTGAGGTCAAAACTAAAGGTGAATGTGGTGGTAATGTTAGCGTACGTTTGTCATAAACAATTTACTAAACAAATGTTTATTTGAATAATGGAATTAAAACAACATTACTCACAATAATTTTATTTTTTAACAATAAAGGTTTATATTATTTATTTTGAAAAATATTTTTGTATGATAATCTTTTTTCTTTGTCGGTTTAATAAATGTATTATATGACTTCCCTCTGTTTTTAAATTATTACCTTCTTATATATCAGACTTAAACTTTACTTAGAATTTCTTAATTGTATATTCATCTTAAATAGTACTATAAAACTTTCTAAGAAAGCCTCATTTCTCAACGGTGAAAATTATCATCACTTTTCCCCAAGTGTTTTACAATATAAAACGCTTAATAAAAACTAGTACAATAAAATTGCTGAAAACTTTTTTTAAACTACGAGTATAGTATATTACTACACGAATTTTTTATTTTATAATAACTGTAAGAACCAGCAGTTGTTCAATAGGCAAATCTAGTCCGATTTATGTTGTTGTTTAACTTTATAATCGGCCAATGCTGCTTTAATAGCATCTTCAGCCAACATTGAACAATGCAATTTGACGGGAGGCAAACGCAATTCTTTAGCAATATCGGTATTCTTCAATTTTCCTGCCTCATCAATAGTTTTACCCTTAACCCATTCTGTGGCCAACGAACTGCTAGCAATGGCTGAACCACAGCCAAATGTTTTAAATTTAGCGTCAATAATTTTACCATTTTCATCGACTTTAATTTGCAATTTCATGACGTCACCGCAGGCAGGTGCTCCCACTAATCCAGTGCCAACACTTGTATCTTTTTTATCTAAAGAACCAACATTACGTGGATTTTCATAGTGTTCAACCACCTAGAAGCATAAAAAAATAGTTTTATAAAATTAATACAAAAACAAAACATTCTTATATCAAGTACCTAACTCATAACAAGAATTATTATAATTTATGTATAACGCTGCTTCTCATACTGAAGGTTTTTGAGTTTAATTTATTTAATTTAACGTAAAAATTTGTTGTTGTTTTCCATATAAAAGGTCCATTCGATTACTGGATAATTTGTACAAATTTGTGCAAATTTTTACTGGATGGCGTTCGTTAACACAAATACTCAGTAAACAGAAAGAAAAAAAGAGAGAATAAAGTGACAGTTCTATGATGAGAGTTTCTAAGTCTTCTTCTTTTTCTTGCAAATTTTTACTGGATAAATTTTTGCCAGTAAGAATTTGCAAGCAGAAAAAAACATGTTTCGAAAACATATGTTTGTTTATTGTAAATAAAAAGAATTATTTTCCAATTATATTATTTTTGGAAATGCAAAGCAGTAAAACTTTCAAAATAAATTATGGTAAAGATAAGAAAACCTTCTAAAAATTGTCTGCTTAAGATTTAACATCAAAAATTCTATTCTTCCATAGCGATCAGTTAAATTTATTTGTATATTTGGTGTTGTAATCAGCTGTATCTACAAACTTGCAAATTGTTGTAAATTTTCTGTTCGCATACATGTTTGGGAAAATTTTATTTTGAGAGAAAATCTTATCTTACTCTCTGTAAGTTTGTACTGAGTAATTCTTACTGGACTTGACTGAGAAAAGTAATCGAATGGACCTAATTTTTTACATTTTCTTTTATTTAGGATCAGTTTTTAGAATGTGGATTATCTTTTAACTTAGTTGAACGCAGTTTGTAACAGTAACTATAAAATGTGTTTTATTTCAATAAACTTGGAAATGGCTGACAAAATTAGTTTTCGGTTTAACTAAACCAAGTTTAATTGACATCCTAAAAACTCGGCCTCAATGGTTAAACCTGCAGTATGAGTCACACCCTAAATATTTATTTGTTAACAGAAGTATTCAAATACTTGTGGGAGGTGATTGTATAGTACGGTATTCGAACTTTTCTTTAGTTTTTCTGTATTTTTCTTATAATACGATCGACAACACGCGTCGCACACTGAGGTTTTTTGTATGGGGGTGAAGAAAAAAAGGTTTTTTTGAAAAAATATAGTAGTTTAAGTTTTATTTATATAGTAGAACATAAAACAATTGAGATTAAAAAATATACACTCAAAAAAGTTTGATATTTACATGACAGTTGTTTGTGTAGTAATCAGTATTTCTTGTTTTTAACAGTAATTACAGTTGTTTTTCTCTAAAAAATGCAAAAAAAAAATGTTATGACAGTTATTTAAGAGAACAACTAACGAAAAGTACTGTAGTTTGCTAACAGTTGTTTAAATCATTTATTTTTAATATCATAATAAACAACTAACATAACAGTAATTTTACAGTAAACAGTTGGTTTCGATAGTTATTTAGAACAAAAAAAATTTTGTTGAATTTTTTTTATTTTAAAAATTCTTGTTTAGTTTATATTTGTTATTATTGATACAAATAAAAATCAGAAACTTTTATTGTATTTCCAATGCATAAAAGCATAATAACTGGAGAACGGTTTGGAATTTTTAATTCAAATTTTAAATAGGCTGAAGTAATTACACATTACTTTGTAATGGAAAGAAAAGAATATTTTTTTTATTAAAAAACAGTAGTTTTGTCAGTTGTTTTAAAAATTTTATAGTTAAAATTTGTCAGTTAATTTTACGACATTGGTAGTTCGAAAGAAAATTCATAGATGGTGCTATAATAGCGTAATACAAAAATAATTGGCCCGCAATGGGTTAATGTATATAAATGATATTTAATATACCTATCCAATACCAGAGCTTTGAAGAATTAATTCCTTAATTCAATTTTTCAATTCTAAATTAAAAATTCGATGAATTAATTCACAAAGCACCATATATTGAATGGAATTAATTCATATTTGTTTTCTTTCGATTTATATTGTTACGAATTAATTCAATTGCTATAGTTCTATTTATTAAATCAAATGAATTAATTTACTGGTGAACGCGTTCACTATTATAAATCGAACGGCATAAAAGTGAATTAATTCCTTACTGAATTAATTCACCACTGAATTCATTCAATTCCATTTTCATTCAGTGAACTAAAAAAAAATAACATTGAGTGAATTAAAAAAAAATAAAATTGCATTCAGTGAATTAAAAAAAATAAAATTACGTTCAGTGAATTAAAAAAATATAAAATTACAGTTCAGTGAATTAAAAAAAAAATACGTTCATTGAACTCAAAGCCCCGTTCAGTAGAAGAAAACATTTATTTACAAATAAAATTTGTAACTACCCGTGAAAAGACGATTAGATTCAATGAAGTTAGGTTTGATCCAGTTGTATCTATTCATATTAGAGAGTGAATAACAACGTATAAAATTAAATATGGGTTTATCTGCGAATCCGATTTTCAAAATTTTCTTATTCGTTGCCTTATATAATCATATCCGAAAATATCTTTTCCCTTATATCATTTTATATGCCATATACAAATACATATACTTGATTAAATTATATCTCGTTGAAGATAAATTTGTATATTGCTTCGAACAACACTTTATAAAACTAAATGTGACGCAAGAGCAAAAATATTTTAAATAAAATAATTTACTATCTCAAATCGAACATAATGTATGTTGATTTAAATACAATTATATACTTACCCCTAAATTCATAAACGCTTTGTAAAATTATAGGAGGTTTATTGAACAAATTTTGTATGAAAATGACGTTTTGTATACCTGCTATAACTTTACAAAGCATTTATGAATTTAGGGGTTAATAATTCAATACAAAATTAAAAAGCTGAGCTTATTATGAGAAAACATTTATTGCCGGCAATATCAATTTCGTATTGCGGAAGTTTCCTCCGTCGAGAACAACTGTTACCCGAAAACAATACTTCCAGGTAATACCCCAGGAAGATAAATCGGCGATATCGCTAATTTATCACCTGGAAGATAAAAAGGTGATATCGCCGGTACAAAATAAACGATTTTTTTTTTCATTATTAAATTTAAGCCTGAAAAAGAATATCTGCATACATAATCCATAGATCAACATATTAATTATCTTGATTTCATCGCAGCCGATTTTTTTCGCGTATTAAATCTTGATTTTTTCGAGGAATTTGTTTTCTATGTATCTGTTGGTTGTTTTTATACAAATTTTGTTTTAATTTTTTCCAAAATGACAAAAAGTTTCAAACAAATTTTCTTTATCTTCATATCTTTTTGTCATAAAAAATTATGACAAAAAATTCAATTTTTGAATTATTTTTTCCAAATATCAGCGAATTATATTCTAAATGATAAAAGGAAGATCATACATATCGCAGCGTCCTCCTTCTGTGTTCCCATACCACTTAACCCCACCGAAGTAAAATAATATAACAGGGCTATGAACTAAAAAGCTTCAACAAAGTTCGCCAACTCACCATGAGATGGCGCGCAACAACTGCGCTATACTATACATTAGAGCGTACCACCTTACAGGCAAAAAAAAAAGTTCGCCGTACACCCTCCAATATGAAGTATTTTTGCAAGGTTTCAAAAAAAAGATTTTTATTTTTTTTGCCGAACGTAGGGGTCACCATTTTACATTTTTCGTTATATCTTTATAGCATTAACAGTCGGATCTTAAAGTATGATACATCGATATTTTTCTCTCGAGGAGACCAGTGTTTTTCTCTCAAGGGCCATTGACCTCAAGTATCCCGTTCTAGTAGTTAGCCACCAGATCTCAGATGCTACAACCCTAATGTACCACCCTAATGTCAGAAAATTAAAGCTCGCAAAAAATCAGTAAACTTTTGCTAATGAAGTTTTTCGATAAACCCAGAATATTTTTTTATATATTTTTTTATATTTTTTTTCATTGAATTTTTGCTTTATAGCAAAAAATCGATATATCACACTTTAAAATCCGATTTTAAATGCCGAAGCTATAACGAAAAATTGAAAATGGTGACCCCTACGTTTGGCCAAAAAAAAAAAAAATTTTTTTTGAAATTGTCTTGCAAAAATACTTCATATTGGAGGGTGAACGGTGAACTTTTATTTTGAGGTACGGTCTACTATACATATTCATATAAACAAACATAATTTAATGCAATTGAATAAGACCACAACTCCGATAAAATTGGATGAAATTATATCAATTCAAATATCTTTTTTATTCGTTTATATACAATTTAATTAATCCATTTTCCGGATAAAATTTTATATAATTTAGTATGATGCCCAATAAAAAAAGATATGCTAGCGAATAAATTTTTTTTTACGGGTAAGCAATTTTACAGCGTTTGCTAGTGAAAATAAACAAATTACATATATATTAAGTGTTAGAGAAACCCGATGCACTTATCAACCTACATACATGTTAAAAACTAAAGCCTTTTACTATTAAAAACAACAACTTTACAGATATATGTACCTAGATGAATTTGGAAAAAATATAACTATTAATTTTTCAAACTTATGCTTCCCAGTAAAATTTAGATGCTTTACTATGACGTATTTCATTTATACGTTTTTACAATACAATGTTTTCTTCTACTGAACGGCAGAAAACAGGCATAAGTAATTTTTGTTTTTCAATTAAGTGAACGTACTTTTTTTTTCAATTCAGTGAACGTATTTTTTCTGTTTTAATTCACTGAACGTAATTTAATTTTTTTTTATGCACTGAATGTAATTTTTTTTTTTAATTCACTGAATGTAATTTTATTTATTTTTAATTCACTGAATGTAATTTTATTTTTTTTAATTCACTGACTAAAAATGAAATTGAATGTATTCAGTGGTGAAGTAATTCAGTAAGGAATTAATTCACTTTTTTTCCTTTCGATTTATAAAATTGAACGCGTTCACCAGTGAATTAATTCATTTGATTTAATAAAGAGAACTATTGCAATGGAATTAATTCTTTGAATTTATTGTTTGATGAACGCGTTCAGTTGAACGAATTCAGTGAATTACTTAAGAAAAAGAAATCATTCAATTCTAAAGAAAATTGAATACAATTGGTAGTGAATTCATTCAAAAAAGAATTAATTCTTCAAAGCTCTGTCCAATACTGTATATATTGTCCAAATCGTACTATTATTGACGAAGATATATAAGCCAGTCCAACCAACAAAAACTATTGGTTTGGAATTCCTATAAAAAGTTTTAACTTTGGTGAAAATTTGGACCTGATCGGAGTGTTGCAGCTAAACCCAAATTCTTGGTATATTTTGAAATTAACTGTTTAGACTGAGCAAAACTACCTACTTTTTGTACCAAACTAGTTTTTGCTTGTTTTTTATATATGCAATTTGACTATTAACAGCCAAAACCTTAGTCTAAATGCAGTATAAAGAGAGTAAACCCTTACCCTACTACAGTAATAATAAGGCAATGTTTTTATTATATAAAAAAAAACAAAACTAAATAAAAATTTGATAAATAATATATTTAAGACATAATAAAGACCCCTCTACAAAATAGTGGACACGCTTTTGTTATATTGCCAAAAAATAAATTCCAATTTTATTCGAAGACGAAATCTTAATTGGTAACCGAAACGATGAGGTTATCGGTAAGTGTAATGCTATTTTAGATTATTGCGGTAGTAATTTTAAAGCTAACTTTATTTACTTCGGTATCGGTATTTCAGTTATTTCAAAGTAAGTTAATTTTGTTTTATTTTTTACAAAAAACAAATTTAAATTAAAACAAAAATTCCCCAAGTCAATGTATGTAAAATACATACAATTATCGTACCAAAACAGACCTTTAAAACAATTATTCATTCATCATTAATAATTCAATTTCTAAAAAAGCATCAATAAAATTTATTTTCGATTCGCGAAATGTCTAGATTTATTTGATCGCGAGAATTATCATTTTATTTTTTGGTTCGCGAAATAAAATTGTATTTTTATGATTCGCGAATCAATTTTAGTCATTAATATATCTATAAGAAATAAACTTTCATTGATTTAACAATCATTTTAACTACAAAATTAAATTTACTCAAATCAATAAAGGAATTCACAGTTTAAATGCTAACGTGCTATCGTTGTGAACTAGCATGATTTTCGAAATTTAACCCATAGAAAATTGTCGAATTTACGATAAAATACTAATATACGACTTAAAATCAGAGACCGAAAATAACAGTTATTTTTGAATTTTTAAACAAAAAAAGCACATATAATTCAAGTACATCATAATGATCCTTGTGGCCTAGTATTCCAAAAAAATGCATTGCTTTTTAAAATTTTTACTTTTTTTTGAGCAAAAATAAGTTATTTTTGACTTTTATTTTTTCGAGCAAATATAAAAGTTATTTTTTTACTTTTATTTTTTCGAGCAGAAATAAAAGTTATTTTTTGACTTTTATTTTTTTGAGTAAAAATAAAAGTTATTTTTTGAGATTTTATTTTTTCGAGCAAATATAAGTTATTTTTTGACTTCTATTTTGTTAAGCAGAAATAAGTTATTTTTAGACTTTTATTTTTTCAAGTAAAAAATAACAGTTATTTTTTTACTTTTTTTTTTCTTCAAAAAAATAAAAGTCAAAAAAAAAACTTTTTTATTCTGAGTTTTATGATAAGTCATAACTGCTTAAAATAGCACGAACTGTAAATCCATCAATGTTTTAAATTGTAATAGTTTTTTAAACGAATTAAAAAATTGACATCAATTCGCGAATCATATAAAAAAAATAATTCACGAATTAAAAAATATGGAAATAATTCGCGCACTTTTCTGAAATCATCTTTAAAAATAACTGAATCAATTCTTCAAAGCTCTGTTCCAAAAGCAAAGCAATCGTTTGCAAATGCCAACCCCACCACAGTCAACCTTGAGCATGTTAACGCTGACGAGGGTGTGACGACCGAGTAAGGGCGGTATAAGCAGGTTCTCACCGCTATCGAAATATGTGTCGGGACGCTACGGATTTATTCGAGCTAGGATTGCCACTCCGGCTTTTAACTAGAATTAGTAATAAAAAATTTTCTTTTCAAAGCCGATAAATAAAAAACAACCAAAAGTAGAGAATTAAAAATAATGGCAGCCAGTTACCACCAACTTTTTTCTTCACTTTTGTGGGGCTTTTTAGTTTTTGGTTATTTACGAAAAAAAAGTAATAAAAAATTTAAGAAAAAGGCTACACGGAAAAAATAAAAATTGTATAATTATCGAAGTAGTTAGGTAAAATACAACTTCAAAAGTATTTTTTGTATGTACTACATTTATACTTTAGCAAAAACCACATAGATTTTGTACAAAACGAGTTTTTGATTGCTTTTTTGTATGCTTCTTGACAAGTTAAAAACTACAAGAGCCAAAACCATGTAGTTTTTTCTCAGGTATAAATGTAGTATTAGTAAAAAAAAATACATGTAGATATATAAATGTTTGGCAAGTTGACTTGCCTTAGTTTTTGATCTATTGCATTTTCACTCACTTCAAAATATGTTAAGTTACCCAAGTTTTTTCTTTTGTAAATTATCTTATACTACATTTATATTTGAGCAAAAACTACCTACTTTTTGTAGAAAACTAGTTTTTGCTTGTTTTTTGTATGCGTTTTGACAAGTTAAAAACTACAAAAGACAAAAGCCAGGTAGTTTTTACTCAGGTATAATTGCGGTATTCGAAAATCAGGCTTCTGTAAAGAAAAAATAAAAAATCGCGCAACTTTTTTTTTTAAACTAGAGTTAGCCGAAAACTCGTTATGTGCATTGTCAGTGAGGTGTAGGCAATTTGGGGTGCATATAAACGACAATTGCTTATAACCGGCGTGCATATAAGCGGTAAATACTGTATATATCTGGCTAATATCTATACACCTTGAATATTCGTTAAAACTAAAGTAGTGCTCTCCATGGTGCACCCTATCATTTTAATGTGTAATTTAATGAAAATTTATATTATAAATTCTGCATAAATCTGTTTGCACTTACATTTTCATGATAAAGAGCGATCGGTACACTTTGTACACGCTTCAACTGATTTTGCAATAAACGTGAAGCTCTGGTTAAAGACATTTTTGCAATCGTATTTTTTTATTTTATTTAAATATTAATTTCTGTTGTGAAATTCTTTTTTTGTAGAGCAGAAAATTGTTACGCACACGATATTTTTCTTTTTCGTTCTAGTGTTTTTTCGGCTGTCAGATTTTGTATTACGTTTTATTTTTTTAATTCGTATCATAACTACAGTGATGCCAATGTTTCAGAAAAACGCAGTCTGGCCGCTTTTCAATGGAAATCTCGTTAGAAATCTTGACCGTTAACAGTTGCACTTTACGCGGAGTATACACGAAGGAACATTCCTGAAAAAATGCCCATTTTTTACGAATGTTCACTTGTGTATGTTAATGTGTCGTGTTGACATTCGTGCAATTCGTGTTATCAAAATGTTTTGATATTTTTTGTTCCATACTCAATGTTCCTTCGTGTATACTCCACTTTATGACTTTTTTAAGCCTATCCGATACTTGCTAGTTTCTAGATTCTAGTTTTATGCACCATCAATGCAAATCATATGAAGGGTACTGCATTACCAACATCAATTTGACAGTTTGCTAGTTTTTCGATATAGTTGTTCTCTTCACACACATTATTTCTCACATAAGGAAATTCGTGCTCTCTTCTATTTTTGATTATTAATACTGAAACTAGCAAGTGTCATATAGGCTTTAAGCCTATAGGCTTTAAGCCTATAGGCTTAGGCCTATATGACACTTGCTAGTTTCTAGATTCTAGTTTTTTGCACCATCAATGCAAATCATATGAAGGGTACTGCATTACCAACATCAATTTGACAGTTTGATAGTATAGTTGCTCAGGTAATACTAAATTTCAGCGCCCTCTACCGGTGAGTAGTGTAAGTTTTGATTTCCTATCTCCTGCTTTAGTTTTTCTTTTTCACATCACTTTTTTATTAAACACTTTTCTTTATGTTTTTATTGTTAAATTAAATGAGAAAAATTATGAACACATCCTAAAATGCATAACAACACACAATTTTAAACTAAACCGGAATATTTAAAAAAAAATATAAAAATATATTTTTGACACTTGCTTTACTTCTATATTCGTTGTAACAGGGTGTATTGAAAATTACGTATGAAAGAAACCGGGTGTATCAAAAATGCAAATTTAAGATAATTTTTCTTGGTTTTTGGCAAAAACCAGGTAGAATGTGGTTTTCAGTTTGTATGAAAATTGTATAGGAAAACTAAATTAATTTGGTAGTTTTCGACTCAAAAACTAAAAATCGCCAAAAACTACTAGGTTTTGCCCAGTCTAATAGTACACGCAAAAAAATAGCGTATGTTATAGTATACAAACATGCTTGGTAAAAACGATTTCCTATAGAAAAAAAATAGTTTTCATTAGCTTAGTTTAAATCAAACCCTTAAATTTTTATATAAATCACCTAAAAATATAACTTTTTATTGGTACATTATAAATTCTTTTGCACATTATGTTAAATCACTTTCTTTTCTTATCTATTTAAAAAACTGTCAATATTTAGTTACATTATGGGAAAATTATAAAAAATTTCATGTAGCGACCCAAAATAATCTTAGGTAGTTTTACAATTCATTTATTTGTTGCCAGATGTTTGTAAAATGTGTATAATTCCTAAAAATACCATTAAAATTGCCAAAGTTGAAAATTGTTAAAAAAAAAATAAAGAAGATAAAACAATATGGCGAAAAGTAGATGACAAAAGTGAAAAAAGTTTATGCTAAATGTCATATGGAATTGTCGGTGGGTAAGGCTAAAGGACAATCTCAAACGGATATGGCTTTATATTCACATAAGACACAACTATCGATGCGTTTACAAATTTATCGTCCACATTTTCATCAATGGGTTCACCTAAAACTTTTCGGTTAGTAAAACTATTATATAATCAAAATAAAATAGTTAATAACTTTCATTTTTATTTGCATTGCAGTTTAAGTTTTCAACAAGTTGATGCCGTCTGGAAATGGTTGGCTGATTATCCAGAATATGCTGATTGTCATTTTTCATAGTTGCAGTCAGAAGCTAGGGGTGATCAACATGTTTTAGACTTGAAGGATGTTATTTATATGGCCAAACAATTGAGACTGGAAAAGGAATTAGTATTACAATAGCACAGGCTGACAATGCTTTGTTTGAAATGGTAACAAATTTAAAAAGTAGTTTTTATATTGTAATTAAATAGTTTTCCAAATTTAATATTTTAAACAAAAATGGAGATTATAATGCTTTAATTTGTATCCAACTATTAATACCAGTAATAATTATAAAATAAATAATTAAATAAATTAATCAAATTGTTTTAATAAGGGACAAGGAAAGAGCTAAATAATTTAACGTAAATTAAAAAATAAAATATGGCTTAAGTTTAATAAATTAGTGCTAACAATTCCAAAAACAGAATAAGAAATAATTACCAATTTTTTTTGTATAGTTATTGTTAGTTTTTGTTTCCTTATTTTATACCAAGCATATTATATAAGTTATACCCAAAACTTGGGTAGAGCTATAATACATACTAAAACTATGTAACTTATACCCTTATTTTATGTAATTTTGCGTGTATATTTATACTAGGCAAAAACTAACAGAAATAACTGTTGAAATAAGCAGATCATTTTTGCTAAATTTCATTAAGATATGAAAAGCTAAAATTTTGTTAATTTTATTTTTTTTAGCAAATATTCCTGTTGATTTTAACAGGCATTCAATTAAATTAAACTTATAAAATGTATGGATATAATAGTTTTGTTTTCCTACATTTAGTCCAATTAAAATAATTAAAATTTTTACATATGTACCTCTAGCAAAATTTAACATTTTACGACTCTCCTTCTTTTAAATATGGTAGAGTCTTTTTCTGCTAATTTTATAAGTTTATTTACATGAGTGTAAAAAAATACAACAGTTTTTCATTTGAGAATTTAAATAACGATTTGAGGCCTCAAAAATTTGAGTGAAATTTTTCTACGTGAAAAAGGACATACTGTGCTGAAGCAAAAACTAATAGTTTTTTAAAACTGCTTTATAAATTTCATAAAAATTTTGAATCAAATTTTGAATTTAAAGTGGTTCATCAAAAATTTAAAAAGAGTCGAATACAAACAAATACATACCTTTAAAATTTTGTAGGTGTAAGTGTGTTTGTTTATATTCCACTTTTTACTAGATTTACCATTTTTACTAGTTTTACTCAAAAATCCGTTCGAGTACAAAAAAAAGTTATAATAATAAAAATTTGTAAAAAATTTAAGCGGAAGTATTACACACCATTTTCAGTTTTATTTCAGAAAATTCCAAGTTATCCAAAATGTTTTAAAATTGTCCAAATATATCTTAAAAATGTCTAAAAATGTTTCAAAATTGACTAAAATGTTTCAAAATTATCCAAAAATGTTTTAAAATTTTCCAAAAATGTTTTAAAACTGTCCAAAAATCATTCAAAATTGTCCAAAAATGTTTCATAATTGTCCAAAAATCTTTCAAAATTGTCCAAATATTGTTTAAAATTGTCTAAAAACCTTTGATATTTTTCCAATTGCATTTCAAAATTGTCCAAAATGTATTTTAAAATTTTCAAAATGTATTACAAAATTATACAAATATATTTTAAAATATTACAAATATATTTTATTTGTATTTAAGAAAATTCCATTTCTATTTTAAAATTGTCCAAATGTATTTCAAAATTATTCATTTGTATTTAAAAATTTTAAATCTGTATTTCATTTGGACAATTTTGAAATATATTTGGAATTTTTTGAAATAAAACTGAAAATTGTGTAGTTTTTACTTGACAAATTTCTTCCAGCAAAAACTAGTAACATAATTTTTTGTATAACAAATGATAAAATTGAACACATTTTTATGCGAAACATTATTTAATTAATTGACTTTAATGTTTCGCTAAAAAGTTTGCATTCCACGTACGTTTTTTCCCGGATTTTTGAGATTTTTTTTGTTTAGTATTTTTACAATTTTTGCGTTCGAGTATATTTTAAATTTTGACAGCAAATTTATTATCATGACATATTTAGCGGTTTTGGATCGAAAAAGTTGGCACCAGTGCGGTTTGTTTACATTTTGTATTTGTTCTTTTATTTCCCTTGTCTCATTTATTTTTTCTTATTGGCTGCGCATCAGGGATAATAAGGCTGGTACAATAGTACAATGATTGGTACTATGAGAATATCAAAAGTCCTATCGTATAAGTAAGAATTTTATTGAGACTTGTTAAAGATAAGAAGCGGCAGTATCAGAAAAAAGAATTAACTTTAAACTATAATGCTGCCCATACATTAAGGAAAATTAAGTAGGGAACAAAAAAATATCAAAACACGATGTCAACACGCTCACACAAACACACACATTCACAAAAAATGGGCATTTTTTCACGAATGTTCATTAATGTATGGGCCGCTTAATAGTTCTGTTCTAAAGGCTGAGTTAAGGGCAGATTATGGGACCGTAAACGTAAATGTGATGGAACTGTACCGTGCCGTAGCTAAAAAGTACACTTATATATTATCGTAAACGACATTACTATTTAGCATCTATTTCATATGGTTTTATATTTTATTCTAAATTTTTCCATTTATTTGTTCATTTTTATTCCTATTTGTTGTTTGAATCAATTTTCTTTATTTATTTCATATTTTTTCCGACTACAATCATTCAGCTGTTTCGATGCCGGATAGAAAATTCTGATTTCAACAGAATGATCCGGCAAGTTCGTTTACATTTACGTGTTAGTAACCATTCGTATACATTTCTTCTTGTGGTATCGGAACAGCTGATTCGTTACAGATACGTTTACGGTTGGGTAAAGGCTGAGTAAAGGTTCGTATCTGTAACGAACTCAGCCTTTACCCAACCGTAAACGTATCTGTAACGAATCAGCTGTTCCGATACCACAAGAAGAAATGTATACGAATGGTTACTAACACGTAAATGTAAACGAACTTGCCGGATCATTCTGTTGAAATCAGAATTTTCTATCCGGCATCGAAACAGCTGAATGATTTTAATCGGAAAAAATATGAAATGAATAAAAAAATTGATTCAAACAACAAATAAGGAATAAAAATTAACAAATAAATGGAAAAATTTAGAATAAAATATAAAACCACATGAAAAAGATGCTAAATAGTAATATCGTATACGGTAATCTATAAGTATACTTTTTAGCTACGGCACGGTACAGTTACATCACATTTACGTTTACGGTCCCATATTCCGCCCTTAATTCACAATGAATGATTAAGCTACTGTCCGTTAACTTGTAGTCTACACGAGACATAAATTATTTGACATGGCCACTAACATCATGTTAATGTTAAGTGTGGACCACTCATTTTAATGTTATGATTTACGTTTTTTCTGTGTTAACATAGTTGTTAAAGCAGATGTCAAGAGAACTACTTTATAACATCTCAGTCGATGCCATATTTTTTTAATGCTTAATGGCATCACCAACAAACAAAGCTTATAAAAAAAACAAAGAAAATATATAAAAACAGTGTAATTGTGAAGTAATTTGCATTATTAGAACTTAAAATGTAATATTCTTTTTATTTATGAAAGAAAAATATACAACCAATTAATTACTGTGAAATAAAAGACATTCATTTGCGACTGACTCCGGCAAGAAAAAATTAATAATGAAATTTCTTAGCATTAATGTTCTCCACCACAAAAGTATTAGATTTTATTTGTGACTCTCATAACAGCTATCGTAACAGAATCTCATAGCTAATGGAGACTCAGAGTAAATAATAACATAATGTTTGCTCACGACATTAACAATAACACTACAAAAACTACAAAACTAATTCAGTTTTTCATTACAATTTTTATACAAACTGAAAACCAGATCCTATATAATTTTTGCTAAAAACCAAATACAAATATCGGATATATGAATTTTTTATAAGCCTGGTGTCAATTATAACTAATTTTCGATGCACCCTGTTACAGCGAATATAGAAGTAGAGCAAGTGCATAAAATTTCTTTAAAGAATATTTCCGTTTAGATTAAAATTGTGTGTTATTATAAATTTTTAAATGCGTTTATAATTTTTTGTTTACGGAAGGTGGGTCTCATACTGCAGGTTTCAGTGTTAACTAGTAATAGTTAACCCAAAAATTTGTTTGTACACGCAGAAAAAAACAGGGGGAATAATATCTAAGTGCTATGTAATTATACAACTACATAATTTTCAAGTTAGTTTTACAAAGTTCTTGTAAAGTATGCACATTTTTTTGTAAAATATATACAATCCTTGCAAAATATATACATGTGTAGTGGAAAATATCCGAAAAAATGCATATATTTTGCTAGAAAATTGTAAAACTTACTTCGAACTTATGTAGTTGTATAATTACATAGCACTTAGATAAAGTTCCCCCTGTTTTTTTTCTGTGTGTAGTTTTATATACAATTTTTTGACATTTTCTTTCGTTTATAAGTTAAGTTGAAGTTAAACCTACAGTATAAGACACACCGTGAAGGCTTACGGTGTGTTTCATACTGCAGGTTTAAACTTTAGTTAATAGTTAACCCAAAAATTTGTTGTTGTTTTGTGTACATTTTTTTGACATTTTCTTTTATTTATAGTTAAGTTAAAGTTAAACCTACAGTGTGAGACCCACCGTTAAGAGTTAACTAATAGTTAACCCAAAAATTTTTTTTGTTTTGTATACAATTTTTTGACGTTTTATTTTGTTTGCGGTATATTTCATATTGCATATTAAATATCTTATTCAAAGAATTAATTTGATTTTAGTTGTTTTTTTTCAAAGAATCAAGCGAATTGATTTAATTTTAACAAATCAATTTAACAAAAAAAAAAAAACGATTGCCTTTATTTATAGTTCGCGAATCAAATCATTAAACAAATAATTCAATCTAATCAAAACAGTAATTCAATCAATCAATTGAAATTTATATAAATCACATCCTCACTTTATTAGATATCAAATCATTGATTTAAAGTTATAATGAATTATTCGCTGATTCATAAAATGAATCAATTTTAATGCGAGTTTATTCAAAAAGGAATTATCTTTTTCAAGCTCTGACCCTACAATATGAGGCCCACAGCAACAATTTTTTGGTTAACTTTTTTTTTATATAATTTTTGTTTTTATATAATTTATTTCATAATTTTTTTAAAATTTATAACAAAAAAGTTCTTAGTACCACGAGGTTAAAAAAGTGCGATTTTTCAAACCGGATGATACTATGTTGAATTTCCCATTTATCATCCCTGCTGCGCATGACGAAAAAGGAGTATAAATAAAGAATAATTCTGTCGGCAAATCTGGCAAAACGCAGCTGATTACAACAAAACGTAGACGGGAAAGACACGTAACACAAAAAGTAATAGAAGAATAAATTTAACAAATAAATTAATATCCACCGTATAGCAAAATTGTCAAAGATATTTCTAAAATTAATATAAGAAAATATGAGGATTATTACCTTAATACTAATTGTTGCTATAATACAACAAGGATGTGGCAAAGAAACAAAAGAAAACAAAACATTTGTGGCTACAAAAGAATGGCAAGAAATACCGGAGGGTAAGTACAAATTGTAATGAAATTTCAATAAAATTGGTAAAGGGTCATAAGATAATTAATGGTCTTCATATTTTTGTAGGTCAGGGTGTACCAACAGGTTTACACATACGTATGAACTTGCAAACTGGTAAAAAAGAAGCAAAAATATTAGAAGAATCAAAAGAATCTGAAGAGACTCATAGCGAAAATGGTATGTCATCCAATGAGGCAGCTTTATCCGTATTACCAGAAAGTTTAAGTAATGCGAATAGCAAAGTAAAATCTAAACAGATTAAACATTTAAATGAAGCTTTTAAAAAAATTGGCATTGATTATACTCCCGAGGAAAAACTGGATAATATCAAACGAGAATATCGTTCCTATGAAGAACTTAAAAAAACTTATGAAGGAATGCGTAAAAGTTTCAAAACTGATGCAGAGATTATAATACAGCTAATCGAAGAGTTCCATAATATCACAACTTCTACGGATATTAAAGATCCTGAGATACGCATTAAGACACAAAAACACATTTTAGAAAGTTTTAATTATTTAATGTCACAATTTGATAATGCTCTAGTATTTGTGGATCACGGAGGTTTGGAACAGGTTCTACTACCCGTTCTAGTTAATCAAACGCATATTGGTTTAAAAGTTGAAGCTATGCGTGTTCTGGGAGCCATGTCTCAAAATAATCCAAAAGTACAAATTAAAGTCTTTGAACGTAATGTGGGTTCACATCTTACTCAAATTCTAATGACATCGACAAAAACGGAAGAATTATCTTCAGCTTTATATGCATTTTCTAGTCTTTTACGTAAATTTCCTCATGCTCAACAAAGAATTCTATCGACTTCTGGTACACAGGCTTTAGTTTCCGTATTGTCAAAAGAATGTGAACTAAAAATTAAGGCTAAAGCTGCAACAATTATTGGTGATATAATAGTGGAAAAAGAATTGGTAATTTCGAAATCTTCAGCTACAGATGATCCTTTGGCAGCAGCTCAATATGCCGAACTAAGTTTCCCTGAATGGTTACAAGCCAATTCTTATTGTGAAACTATGGACTCATTAATTACCGCCAGTCTTTATGAATTTTTAGAGGCTGCCGATATTTTAGAATATTTTGTAAATTCTTTAGAAAATACCCGTTCTTTATGTTCTTCCTTATGGTCGCAGAGTCCTCAATTAAGGCATATTTTACTTACACTCAAAAATCGTTATTCTCAATCTCAAGATGAATATCGTTTGGAAGTGTCGCTATTATTAGTAAATTTAATTGAGAAATTGTACCCAGATCCAATTGTTCATGATGAATTTTAAATTAGCTTATTTTCAGTAACATGGTGACTTTATAATTAAATTATAAAATTTTTAAAAGGCTGTTTTTGTAAATGTTTCTCATTTATATTTAATCTATAAATGGATTCTATTTTCATTCATTTTTAAGTTCTCTTTTACTTTTACTGTGACTTTTACCTTTAAATACTTAATTTTATAAAAATAAATCAAGTTTGAAATGAATTTGCACATAAGAAGTGAAAATTAAATAAAACAATAAAATATAAAAATGCTTATTCACAAAAATTTTTTTGTCTTATTGAGGGCTAAGGTTGCGTTTACACTTGCATCGAAATCCCGAGATTTCGCTATTCACCACTCTGAAAAAACAATGAAGAAAAGCATATAAATGTATAATTTTTAATAAAACACACATAGTTAGCTATAATAAATACATTTTCTAAAAATTTAAAGTTTATATGCTTTCCTTCATTGTTTTTTCAGAGTGGTGAATAGCGAAATCTCGGGATTTCGATGCAATGTAAACGCGACCTAATTGAAGAATTTTTGTTGTCGTTTTGCATGTTAATTTGTTTGATTAAAGCTGCGTTTACACTGCACCGAAATTTCGAGATTTCGATATTCACCACTCTGAAAAAGCAATGAAGGAAAGCTTATAGATGTTCAATTTTGAGTAAAGTAAACATATTTAGTTCTAATAAATACATTTTTCACAAAAATTAAGGTTAATACGCATATTTTCACTCTTTTTTCAGAGTGGTGAATATCGAAATCTCGGGATTTCGGTGCAGATGTAAACGCAGCCTAAACTATAATACAAAGGTACTTTTTTTTTAATAAAAGGTACTTACCAGGAAAAAAATAAACCGAATGCATTCTACAAGAATGCCTTTTTTACTGCATATAAAGTAGCTATATATGCTAATTTATCACTTCCAATAAACGTATTTTAAATGACTTCCAAAATGCCATTAATTAAAAACTTTTCTTTACTTCCCAGCAAAAAAATACCTGACCAAGATCCGTAAAAGCACCTATACTCTTCGGCACGAATGCGTTCAAATTGAGGTTAAAAACGCATTTTTTTAACATTGGCTTGTCATAGGAGAGAAGGTGTTTATGCTACTTTAAGTCTGCTTTGCACCTCATAAAAATGAGTGCTTGGATGTTCTTTTTTATATAGCAAAGCAATTCATTTTTGTTACTATCTAAGGAGAGATGAAAAGTAACTTCTTGGGAATGCATTCAAATATATATTTAAGAAGTGATATTTATGACTTGAATGCATTCCCAGGAAGGTACTTTTCATCTCTCCTTAGATAGTAAAAAAAATGAATTGCTTTCCTATATAAAAAATAACATCCAAGAACTCATTTTTATGACGTGCAAAGCAGACTTATTATAAACACCTTCTCTCCTATGACAAGCCAATGTTAAAAAAAAATGCGTTTTTCACCTCAATTTGAACGCATTCGTGCCGAACAGTATAGGTGCTTTTACGGATCTTCGTCAGGTATTTTTTTGCTGGGTTATTAATGAAGAAATTACTTTGTTAAATTACAAATATTACTTCTTAAATATACATTTGAATGCATTCCCAAGAAGTTACTTTTCATCTCTCCTTAGATAGTACAAAAAATGAATTGCTTTCCTGTATAAAAAAGAACATCCAAGCACTCATTTTTATGATGTGCAAAGCAGACTTAAAGTAGCATAAACACCTTCTCTTCTATGACAAGCCAATGTTAAAAAAATGCCTTTTTCACCTCAATTTGAACGCATTCGTGCCGAACAATATAGGCGATTTTACGGATCTTGGTCAGGTATTTTTTTGCTGGGCACCTATATTGTTCGGCACGAATGCGTGCAAATTGAGGTGAAAAAGGCATTTTTTTAACATTGGCTTGTCATAGGAGAGAAGGTATTTATGCTACTTTAAGTCTGCTTTGCACGTCATAAAAATGAGTGCTTGGATGTTCTTTTTTATACAGGAAAGCAATTCATTTTTTGTACTATCTAAGGAGAGATGAAAAGTAACTTCTTGGGAATGCATTCAAATTTATATTTAAGAAGTAATATTTGTAATTTAACAAAGTAATTTCTTCATTAATAACCCAGCAAAAAAATACCTAAATAATAACAAACAACAAAGGCAAAAATACAAACAGATATCTCAAATTTTATTATTTGAATATATTCCGCGTTTGTTTTTCCTTATTTTGAGCAGTTTTCAGCAGTTTTCCAGTTTTTAAATATAGGCTCAGCTGATACTAAACTGATACTAAATAGTTGCTCAGGTAATACTAAACTTCAGCTCCCTCTATCGGTGAGTAGTGTAAGTTTTGATTTCCTATCTCTATAATTAACAGTCTCTGCTTTAAGTCTGCTTTGCACGTCATAAAAATGAGTGCTTGGTTGGTTACCGTTATTCGGTAAGCAACCTTGAGTGACTCAAAACAATTTTATTTTTATTGGACAACTTGAAATATTGCATAATCTATTGGCAACACTGTGCAATTTTAATTTTGCGCTGTTTATGTTTGTGTGCATTTTGAGGTTATGTTGAATTCATATCTTTCATAAATTACACTGAATAACACTAAAAAAATTAATGGAGATCTGCACCCCGTTTCTGTATTTCTCGCATCGAAAAAGTTTTCGCAAAAAACATTTGAAATGCAACCCTGCTCTGCTTGATATAGGATGAGTCGCAAACAATAAAATACATATGAAACCAAATCAGCTAATAATGCTTTGCATGTAAGTTATTTCTAATTTAATTAGGTATTTTAAAAAATTACATGTGTACTCAGTTATAAAAGTTACAATATCTGCAAAAGTTACGACTGAAACTCCAGTCCATTTTATCATCGCTTAAATCACCCTGTTCAATGCAGGATGACCATGCATTTCGCGATGACAAAACTTCTCGCATTGGATACAGAAACAGGGTACTGACCATCAGTTCTATATATTTCAGACATGCAGATTACAATGGCGTACTTTATTTTTCGATCAATGGTACAGATTTTCAGTTTTTTATATAAAAAAATTTTCAAATTCAATTAATATGAATTTTTTTGTGTTAAAATGTAAGCACAGGACCTGTATCCATATTTACGATATAAATTTTTAAGATACTAAAGGTGTTTAGTACGATACTAACCTTAGTAAAAAATGTATTTATTGCCATAACTTTTGCAAATGGAAACTGTTTTGCTTGAAATTTTGCAAGAACAGTTTTTAGAGGTGACCCCATATTATACTAAAAGTTGAACTTTGGGGACATCATGGAAAGCTATGCTGCCATACAAAATTTTTGAAAAACGTATAGGCCCTATAGATGAATACATTTTTTTTGTTGAAATATTTTCCTTTTAATTGCTTCTTTACTAAGCCATATCATTTATTAAGGCCGATTTTACTTTCAGCGATTCAATTGGCTAAAACCTTAAAAAACCGTACAAATCCATTTAAAACGCGAATAGTGGTTTTAATATCAAGTTTTATGCATCAAATTTTAAGCCTAAATATGAATACAGGTCCTGTGCCTACATTTCACCATAAAATATTTATTTTGATTGCATCCAATAAACCAAACGATATCGTCTCGAGGTGATATCCTAAGTGATATTTATTATCATATATGATTATCACTTGTGATACGAAAACGATAGATTTTTCGTAACGATATCGTATTACCCAGGAATTATGATACCGTTTTCGCTATCGAAATTCCCTGGAATAACGATAGTAAAATCGCCAAAATCTGCTCCAGCATCGAAACACTATCGTTATTCCAGGCGATTTCGATATCGAAAATGATATCATATATGATAGCAAAACCGGAATTCTTTTAAAATGAGCTAAAATGAAGTGAAAATGAAAAATTGATAACGAAATCGTCATATTCAGAAGAAAAGTCGAACTCACCTTGATTTTGCAAGTATAATTGTCCACTAAAACGGAGTATAAATATCCAAACGAAGTAAAAATTGCAAGTTTTTATAAATTTGTTTGTTTCTGAAAACTGTTTTAATTTTTGTAAATAATGAATATTTTGAAGTATACTTTATCATTAAACCAGGGACGTGCGGTGAAGTTTTTAATTGGGTGTTCTCCACAAATATTTGAGAACAGTGCAAATCTATGGTCATAGGAAAATTACACAAGTGCAAAAAGTACAACCATACTTGCATATCAGGGAAATCAATGACAAACGGTAAAAAAAAATTAAAAAATTTTAACTTTAATGCTGCGTTCATTTATATTTTTAAATCCCGTGATTTCAATGGAAATCTCGACCGGAATTCTTGACCGTTTACATTTGCACTTTATGACAGTAGCGAGGTTTCTATTTGACAACCGCATTTGTTTTGTAAATAAAGTACCATAAAAAATAACCTTAAATTAAAAATATTACTAAAAACCATTTTATTCATTGGAGGAGAACAATTTACATTATTTTATGTAAAGATCTAACGCCAATTATGTTAGTAAATTCGTTTTTTTGTAAGGACGACAAGCTGGAAGCCAGATTTTTTGATATTTTGATGGAAGAAAGACATGCACGCAGTATTGTATTATATGAAAGTCTAAACATTTGTGAGATTTTCATGAGATTTCTTACATATCTTGCGAATTTACGGGATTTCATTTGTATGGAGAATCTGGGGATTTCACATGAGATTTCGATTGAAGTCTAAATTTTAGTCGAAATCTCGGGATTTGGGTGCAGATGTAAATCCAACCTAAAATTACATTTACCCCCTTGTTTTTATAAAGCGAGCGGAATAATTCCGCCAGAGGAATGTGTGTATTTTGTTATTGTAACAAAAATACAATACATTCCTCTGGAAGAATATTTCCTTTCGCTTTAGAAAAACATGGGATCAGTAATTGATTGTTGAGAATATTTTGAATTTTCTAAGTTTTTCTCTGTTTCTAGCGTTTTTTCCGTGTTTGTAACGATTTTTAATAATTTTAGCGATTTTCCGTTCGAAAAAACTTTGTTTATAAATTATATTTTTTACTCTCTCTAATATTTGTTGTTTCATTTCATCAATCCTATATCCATTCAATACAAAATTAAGCAAGTGTCATACGGGTTTAAATAAGTCTATTCTTGGTTTCTTCCAATATCAATACCAGATCGTTATAGATGGGGTGCCGTTTTTTTGTTCTTTTAATTTATTTTTATTGTTTTCTTTTTTACCTTCCATTTTTTATGCTTTTTAATTAATTATTTTTAAATTGTCATTATCTATTTTTTTTACATTACAAAAAGCACGATTTTTTAATGAAATTTTTAAAATTCAAAACCTGAAATTCATAAAATTTAAAAGCTACCGAAATTCAAGAAATATCAAATAAAATTTAAAGGTAAAAACTACCAAATAAAGCCAAAAAATTCCAATTGACATTAAAAAAAATCTAAATAAAAAAGCTCAAAAAATACCAAATTAAATTCAGTTTACATTTATTTAATTTCAATTGATATTTTTCTATTTCATTTTGTATATTTGAATTTAAATTTATATTTTTTAATTTATTTGGTATTTTTTTGAATTGCAATTGATATTTTTCAATTTCATTTGGTTTTTTGCTTTTTAATTGATATATTTTTTTTTTAATTTCAATTGGTATTTTTATAATAGCAAACGGTGTTTTTTTCATTTCGAATTGATATTTTTTAATATTAAACGGTATAGGTATTTTTTTATTTCATTTAAAATTTTGTGAATAAATATTTTTATATTATTTTTTAAATTTCATTTGTGTTTTTTTATTTCGGGTTTTTTTAATTTCAAATGGTATTTTTTGAATTTGAAATAATATTTTTTAATTTCAATTTGGTATTATTTTAACTTCAAAAGACATTTTTTCATTTAAAATTGCTAGTTAAAAAATACAAAATCTGTTCTTTGATTATTATGTATATTTTATTAATTTCAAATAAAGCTTTAAAAAGAAATTGCAATTTTTTAATTTGCAGAAAGAATCATTTGAGTTTGATTTTCATTTTGGAATTAATTGTTATTTTTTGGATAACAAGTAGTGTATTATTTTTAGGTTTTTTCAGTTACAATAGAACAGAGATGAAAAATTATGAAGTTAATTTTTGTTTGAAATATTTCCTTTTATTTAATTCTTAAGTATTTAGCATTTACTTTTCCGCAAAATGAAGAAAATTTTTTAAAAAACCCAACTAAAAAAGATATTATATAATCATATATCACCATATATAAACCCATATATACGTCCATATCTAATTTGATCCGAATATTGGAATATATAATTATATCAAACGAGATAAGCATGTTATCTAACCTGATACAATTTGATCCGAAAAATGGATCTATCTAACTTCATCAATTTATATATTAATACATATAATTTGATGAAGATTTTCAAATAAAATTTTAGTAAATATTGTTGAGATCACTTATTTTCATTCATATTAAATACTAATGCTTAATGTTTAGAAAAATTTTTGTTAATAAACTTGGAAATAGCTGACAAAATAAAACATTACAAAAATTTGTCGGAACAACTGTCTTATAAAATAAAAAAAATAACTTTCAGAATTAATTTTTTTTCACGGAAAAAATAACTGAACTTAAACCAAATTTATTTCAACATGTTTTTCTAATTTTTATATTTAAATTTAAAAATTGCAATTAAACTTTATAAAATTTTGTATAATTAGATATCATGTCAGATATAATTATATATAAAATTAATACAATTTTCTATTAACTTTGTTATATATTTTGATATAATATGGTTTATAAAAGCTTATATGCCATTATATATAATTATGTATGAACTATATTTGCAGATCTCTTATATATGGCTGGAGACCAAATATATATATCAAACAAATTTATAAAACAATTGGAAAATTTTGTTTACTTTTTGTATTGAATTTTTCCAGCTGTAGTAAAAGTAGTAACTTGTAGTAGGTAAAGGAACACGCTTTATATCAGTAGTAATAACATTTATTTTCGTAGAAACATTCAGTGTGTTCGATTACTCGAAATTCTTACTACTTTTACTACAATTGGAAAGTTTTGTTTACTTTTTGTATTGAATTTTTCCAGCTGTAGTAAAAGTAGTAACTTGTAGTAAGTAAACGAACACGCATATTGTGTATGTAGTCTTGAACGTCGTGTATGTATACAAAATACATCACACGATCTACTTAATATAAATACAGTAAGTGACTAATGTGCGGAAATATTATAGAACCCTGAGAAAATTTATAAAAATTTTAAATTTACAAACATGTGAAATATTTTTAAGGTGTGCAGAGAACCTCACCGCACATTAGAGGGAACGTCACTGCATTAAACCTTATCGAACACGATATTATAATCTTATTGGAATATGATATCGTTTTCGGATATTTAAGGTGATAGCGATTTCGCTATCGTATCGTTCTTTGGTTTATTGGGCATTCAAAAATTTTTGTATATAAAAAACTAAATGGGAAACCGCCAAACTTTAAAGACACTTAGCGAAAAATCTGTACCATTGATCGAAAAATAAAGTACGCCATTGTAATCAGCATATCCGAGATATATATAATTGATGGTCAGAGCTCTATTAATTTTTAAAAGTCAAAGTTGAAAATAAATAAAAGAGTAAAATAAATAAAAAAATATTTCAAAAAATATGCCGCGAATTTCGTTTTTTATTTAGGTATTGGTCAAGTTTTTTAAAAGCAGCAGTGAAAGTAACGGATCGGAAAATACTTAGAAAATTATTTCAT
Organism: Leucophora obtusa; assembly: GCA_949987735.1. Classification (NCBI taxonomy): domain Eukaryota; kingdom Metazoa; phylum Arthropoda; class Insecta; order Diptera; family Anthomyiidae; genus Leucophora; species Leucophora obtusa. The sequence goes on along the minus strand of OX465295.1, from coordinate 347,140,417 downwards.
GCTCTTTTGTTCATATGTGTACTAATTTAGTAATATGCCTTCGGTTGACCGGTCACGGGATAGGTCCCTGGAGGGCAATTGACCCCACATTACACGTAGGGTAGTGTTTATTTTTTCTTTTTTATTTGAGCAGAAACGAAAAATATATAACTTTACCACCATCAGCCAGCCATCACGCATAAGCAACATTAGCTCAGACGGTAGAGCGTTTGCCTTACAAGCAGAAGGTTGTGTTATCGAGCCCTACTTCGACGCCAAGTAGATTATTTTTAATTCTTAATTTTTTTTAAGGTTTGTTTTTTTCGAATTTTATATCTATATCTATAAATTCTTGTAAAAAAACGACTATCCGTACTTACGTGAATTGTTTTTATTTTTTGTAAACAAATAAAATTTAAACATTTGGGGCTGCCTTTGGACGAAATCTGTTTTCGTATATGGGCTTGCCCGGAACGCGAAATAGAGCAATTACCTTAAGTGGCATGCTCTCCCTTTACTAACAACCACATAATTCATTTGTTATTTTTAATATTTTATCAATTTTAAAATACTAAAATTCCAAAAAATTCTGTGTCAAATATTTTTGTTTACATTTGAAAGAGAAAAGCCAAGAAATTTCAAGACTTGGCAGCATTTTTATAACTACCTATTTTTAAGAAGCTAAATTTATACCTACTTAAAATTTTTATAAATGCTTAAATTTGTATGGAATATTTATATAAAATTCGAAAAAAACAAACCTTAGTTTATTTGAAAAGCTATTTTTAGAGGGCGATAGAGGGCGCTGAAATTTAGTATTACTTGAGCAACTATTTAGTATTAGTTTAGTATCGGCTCAGCCTATATTTGAAAACTCCAAAATTGCTGAAAACTGCGCAATATAAGAAAATCCAAGCGCTAAATATATTTAAACAATAAAATTTGAAATATCCGCTTTTTTTTGCTTTTTTTTTGTTATTATTTTAATTTAAATAAAAAAAAAATTTGTCATTTTTTTGAACAAAGTGCCATCTAGTTAGGGTTGCCATCCGTCCTCTTTTCCCCGGACACTGTCCTCTTTTTTAGGGCGTCCGGGGCAGTCCTCCTTCTTTTTCAGTAAGTGTCCGGGGTTGTCCTACTTTTTGCGCTTTTATCCAAAACTTTTTTTTTAATTGTTGGCAACGCTGTTTCGCCGATGTTATTTCACTTACTTTAATTCCCAAATTTGAAGCTTATCAGCAGTGAGCCAACAGTTGAATTAAAATAAAATTATCATTGCGTTTAATGATGAAAATTTATTTAATGAATTCCTTATCCTGAAAAATTATGTAAAAAATTTTAATTCAATTGACCGATAACAATTTTTGGTGCGATTTTTTTTTATTAAAAATGATGTTTGCTATGAAATGAAAAAGCTTTTAAGGTTTTATTTTTTGTTACCAGCACATAATGCCAAAGCAGTGGACGCCAAAAAGAAATAAATTGAGTCCAGAAACTATTTCTGTATTTCTGATATTATTAGAGTCAAATATAATTTTGAGTAGAATTGTCAGGAATTTTATGAATATTTGAAGAAATGCGACAGTAATATATTGATTCAAATTGGAAGCGTTGAAAAATATTCATGAAATTCTTGATAATTCATATCGAAATTAAATTTGACTCTAATATCAGAAACAGTTTTTGAATTCAATTTATTTCTTTTTGGCGTCCATTGCGCTTTTTTTTTGTTTATTCAGGTACTACTAATTTTAAGTTCAGAATGATTTTTTATCTTTTTTGTGAAGTTTTTTTTTAATCAAGGCGCAGTGGACGCCAGAAAAAAATTTAATCCAGAAACTATTTCTAGTTCTATTTCTGATATTATTAGAGTCAAATAAAATTTTGATATAAATTTTCACGAGTTGTTTGAATATTTGAAGAAATGCGTCAGTACTATACTAATTCAAATTGGAAGCATTGAAAAACATTCATGAAAACCTTTACAAATCGTATCAAGAAATTATAGAAATGTACATTCCTGAAAATGTATACAATTTTAACCATTTTTTTATATATGATTTCTAAAGGCGTGTACATTTCAAGAAAAACACCAAAAAATTTTATTTAAAAAAAGGTGATTTTTATTGAAAAAGATATTTTTTTGCCAAATCGCTAAATTGTGATTATTTTAACGTGCATAAAAAAAAATTATATAAACTATGAATTATACATTTATTGTCGCCAAAATTAATTTTATTGCGAGAATACAACTTTAAATATTTAAACAAACATTTTTTAATATTATACTTTTTGTGAAATACGCGTGTTTTAAATTTTTCACAAACATATGAAGCAAAACCTAGATTTTCCCTATAACTGTTTAAAAAATCTGAGCTAAACTATAAGGAAGCTTTGTACAGAAGCGGCCCCAATGCCCAAAAATGCAGTTTTGTGCATCAAGTGGGTTTTATTATTAAAAAACTTATATGCTGCCAATTGGCTACACAAAGCATTTAAGGGTTAAAGTTCAGAATGATTTTTGTTTTTGTGAATTTTTTTAGTGGGAATAAAAATTGTTTTATTTATAAAATAAATTTTTATTTGTATATTTTATCCCGTTGTTGATTTTTGTGAAATTAAGTTATTAAAAAAAATGTCCTATTTTTTAAGACAAATGCCCTCTTTTTTTGAGGTTGACGTCCTCTTTTTCTCAAAATGGAAATGGCAACCCTACATCTAGTCATAACGATTTTTTTATAACTTATTTTTATGGTGATGCCATACCCCTGCACCACCTTACTGTCACAAGGTGTCTAAACTGTGGCAATTGGTCATTTCCAATGACAACACCATGTTAAAGTGATGTGTCTCTCTCTTTCAAACAAAAAGGCCGATCAAGGACCGGTCCCTACCCCCTTGGGACCTATCCTGCGTGTCACTTTGGACCGGTCCCTTTCCCCGTAGGGATGTTACTCTCTAATAACAGGTACTTTTTTTAATAAAAAATACTTTTTTTTTAATGACATGTACATTTTTAATAAGAGACCCTTAAAAAAAGATGTAAAATAAAATTTTCTATTAAAATTTAGTGTATTAATGAAATGTTCTTTAAAGATTAATGGGTTAACTTAACAAGCCAACATATAATCCTTTCAAAAATCCATTATTGACACCCTAACCGCACCTCCAACTAACACCATCAAACAGTAGTAATGACAACATATGATCCCCCTATGAATATTACACTAATGTATGTAATATCTAATGTTGCATTCATTGATGCAACATGTGTGTGTTTTTCTGCACATGTTGACGCTGTATAAATTGTTATAGAAAAAGGACATTTATATTAATAAATGTTAAACTAAACACTAATTTTTAACAAGAAACAAATGTAAATAGTGTGCGTAACAAAAAATGGGGAAAACAGCTGCCTGGCAATTTTTTATTTTTTTTGGAGTAGTCATAGTTCATCTAGAGATGACACATGTTTATTTTAAGTTCAAGTTCAATAGGACTATTTAGTGTATTTTTTTCAGTAATGATTTTAATGTAGAGATTTTAAAATAATTCGTTAAAGGAGCAAGGTGTTATTTGGGTTCCTTTACGATCATGAAAACGAGGGTGTAAATAATTTATGTGACATAGTTTTCATGTTTTTACTTAATTTTTGTTTAATTTTTATTGTGTTGAAATAAAAATAAATAAAAGGGACATCGTTTAATAACACTACTCAACAATTTCAAACATTTTCTAGAACCTGTCTTTGTAATAAATACAGTCAAAATGTTTGACAGTTACTATATGACAATTGTTTGTGTAGGAATCAGTAGTTATTGTTTTTAACTGTAATTATTATTATGTAACTTATGAAAGTACTGCATTTCATAACAGTTGTTTGAAGCAGTTATTTTTAATATTATAATAAAACAAAACAATATATTTGCAGTAAACAGTTATTGCCATGGTTGGCAATCGAAACGAATAAAGGGGGATTTTTTTAGTTAACGTTACCCTTTTAGTGACAAAATTTCTACAAATTTAAGAATATTTGTTTATTTATAAACACTAATTCGCATAGCATAAGAATATACAGCAGTTAAGTATTCTTTATCCATTCAAATAGAATTTCAATAGTATAGTCCTAAGTGCATTTAAGTACACAGAGAGAAGTTTGCTGGTTTTAGTAAACTATGAAGTTTTCTTCACAAAGTAAATAAAAAATTTCCTAAATTTAATGTAAAAGCTTCATATATTTAATAAATCTAGTTTTAATTAAACTTTTTTTTAAATGAATGAAACTTTAATAAATAAAATGATATTTTTCACAAACTTTTAAGAAGAATTACATTTTTAACTCCACAATTTCCTTGAGCTTAAGGTTTGTTTTTTATATATAAGAAGTTTTTTATTTTCGATATTTCGCTACTCTATTGTGTAGCATCTTCAGGCAGGCTGGCCAGACCTGGGGTTTTGTCCCCAAATTTGAGGGTATTTTGTTGGTCTTTGGGACAAACATTTTTATTTGGGGACAGGGGAATTTTTTTGGGGATTTAAAAAATGTTTTTGGGAATTTTTTGGGGATATTTACAACTTTTCGTAAATTTTGGAGATTATCGGTGGGTCTCATACTTCAGGTTTAAACTTTAGTTAATAGTTAACCCAAAAAAATTGTTGTTTTGTGTACATTTTTTTGACATTTTCTTTTGTTTATAGTTAAGTTAAAGTTAAACCTGCAGTATGAGACCCACCGTATATTAATTTTAAATAGTTTTCAGAAAACATTAGTCTTTCAACGAAAAGTACAAATTTACAATTTTTTACATTTTCCGTAATAATTCAATGCTTTCTAACACGAATAAATATTTTACGCCTGAGAATTTAATAGCATTAATATCCAAGTATCTAAAATATTGAAAAAGATAATTCTTTTTTGAATAAGTTGACATTAAAATCTATTCATTTTATGAATTAGTTAATAATTAATTATCACTTTAAATCAATGATTTAAATTGAATAAAGTTAGGAAGAGATTTATTCAAATTTGAATTGAATGAATTTTGATTCGATTAAATTTTTCGTTTTATGGTATGATTCGCGAACTATAAATAAATCAAGGAAAACATTTTTAGTTAGATTTGTTAAAACTGATTCAATTTGCTTGATTCTATGAAAAGAATCAACAAAAATCAAACTGATTCTTTGAATAATATATTGATTAATTGAAGTAGGAAATAATTCAATCAATAAAATTAATTTTGTGAATCGATTTGTTAAAAATTGATTCAGATTTAAGAGTCGAATTAAAGAATTATATTTTTAAAGGTTTGATTGTGGAGACAAACTTGAAAAATTCAAATTTACAATTTTTTTTTTTAAAACTAGTTCAAAATCTTGAAAATTTTACCAAATTAAATAAAATTGATTAACTTTTCCAACATATTTTCTTGTTGGGTATTTTTTGGGGTATTTTAAAATTTGTTTGAGGATAACGAAAAAGAGTTTCTGGCAAGCCTGTGTTCAGGAAATAACAAATTAAATCAATTTGTTATTTCCTGAAGATGCTACACAATGGAGTAGCGAAATATCGAAAATAAAAAGCTTTTTATATATAAAAAACAAACCTTAAGCTCAAGGAAATTGTGGAGTTAAAAATTAAAAAATAAGGTTAAATAAACGACAAGAAGAATTACATTAATTCAATGGAAAGCCTCAACGGACGAGTGCAAGTGAAACTTCATTTGTGTTGTTCAAATATTCATTAGTATTATGCACACAATTCTCTTAGTGTATGCACTATAAAATCCACCCGTGATTCGTTTCGGTTGCCAACTCTGGTTATTGTTGTTAATTACACTATTCAACAATGTTTAAATTTTTGAGGAACTCCCTCCTGTAAAGCAAACTCACAAAAGTTTGTCGGTAGAATCTGTTGGAAAGACAGTTAAAACACAGGTACACTCAAAAAAAAAGTCAGTAAAGTCAGCAAAAAATGTTGCTGTGACAGCAAATTTTTAGTCAGGAGCGTGCTTGCAAAAAAGTTGGTAATTTCAGCAAAAGGTTTGCTGAAAATCAGCGAGCTGATTTTTACCAAAAAAAATAGTAATCTTCAGCAAAAGTTTTGCTAACACTTAGTCGACTGCAAATGAAAAAATCCTTGCTAAAATCACTAAACTTTTTGCTGAATATTAGTAGACTGAAAAAAATTCAAAAAAACTTGTAGCGAAATTTTACTTTAGTTAATTTATTTGCTGAAAATTTAAATATAGAATATGTGTAGAGTTGTTTTTCTTTTTTTGTCATTTCCGTTTCCAGACAAGCTGCGACATCTACATCTTGTCTATCTGGTTGTCGTCCACGCTATGCATGCGGTTCTCAGCACAATTTTTGCAGCAAAATAAATTAGCAAAACATAACTTCAAAATTAGTTTAGTGCTAAAAAAATATAACTAAAATTTTTGCTGAAAACGGAATTTCAGCAAAAAAAAACTGCTGAAAACTAGTGCACTTGATATACAAGACGTTTTACTAATTTTTCTACTAACTTATTTTTTGAGTGTATATGTAGTTAAAAAGTCGACAAAGGTATTTACCTTAAAATAACTAAAACTTTTGTTATTTTTAACTGTTGAAAAATAACTAACAAATACATTAAATATAACTACCAATGCCGTAAAATTAACTGATAAATATTTACTACAAAATTTTCAAAACAAGTGTCAAAATCGGTAAAAACTACTGTTTTTACAGTCAATTCTTTTTGTTTATAAAAGTATATTTTATTAAAAAATTTTTTTTTCCATTACAAAAATATGTTTTATTACTTCAGCCTATTTAAAATTCGAAGTAAAAATTCCAAACCGTTCTCCAGTTATTATGCTTTTATGCATTGGAGATACAATACAAATTTCTGATTTTTATTTGCAAACATAACAAATATAAACTAAACAAGAATTTTTAAAATTAAAAAAATTCAACGAAATTTTTTATTTTTTAAATAACTAACAAAAATAACTGTTTACTGTAAAATTACTGTTTTGGTAGTTTTTTATTATGATATTAAAAATAACTGCTTTAAACAACTGTTACGAAATTACAGTACTTTTCGTTAGTTTTTTCTTAAACAACCGTCATAAAAGTTGTTTTGAATTTTTCTATAGAAAAACAACTGTAATTTTTGTTAAAAACAACAACTACTGATTACTACACTTTTTTACGGGGGTACATAATTCCCTGTGATTGGAAGAGAGACTAGATAGGGTTTAAAGTTTGACCAAGATCATTAACAGAAATATGAAAATGAGAATAAATAATAGATCCTGCGGTAACACGGAATTTAGTGAAACTCTCTTATTTTCGAATTTATAAAAGTGAAATAACGTTTACTACTCGAATAACTAACATGTACCTAGTACCTGTGAAGTGTACAACAAAAAAGCCAATAATTTCTTTACAAAATTCAAGAGCTGTAAAAATTGTAATCCGTTAGGCGTGTAAGGATGATAATAAATTTGGAACAGACATTTTTAAACCCTTAAACAGCCAAAATTATAAAAAGAATCTCGCATCTATCAATATCATAAATTAACGAATTACAAACAATTGACAATAAAAAATGTGTAAAAAATAAACACAAAAATCAAACAACAACTGACCAAATAAAAAAAGGACATTTATAAAATGAAAAAGGATCACCCACTCTATAAAACTAAAAGTTTTAAACATCTTGTGTTGCATTAAAAATCAGCTGCTAAACAGCAATTAAGGTTCATTTGGGATTTTTATAGAAAAAAAATAAGGACAATCTATTGGCACAAGCAAAAAACCAAAAAGGAAGAAGAGTATAAAAAAGTACGTTATCAAATTTATAGAAATCTTACTATAATCATTTAGATCATCACGACAAAAGGTCAATTGTTTTCAAAGACAATTGTCCAGCCGTTGTAGGAATTCTAGGGACAATAAAAGAAAAAGGAAAAACGTTACACACTTTTGAGGTCGTCTTAGGGGTCATCAGGATCATTATTTAAAATAAAAATGTCAAGGGAGAGAATATTTTAAATTGCAGCTTGAAAATTGGTCTTAAGTAAAGTAATGCGGAGAGAAAAAGAGAGAAGAAAGTAGAGATCTTGAAATATCAAGATGATCTTAAATGCTCATTTTAGCAAACGAAATTGAAAAAAATCATTAATTCTATTTAAAAGTAAGATGAATGGAACCATAGTACATATTGTATTTATTTTAATACAATTGTGCAAATTTCAAATTGGCGCGCTCTTTCTCTATTACAGATTTTCTTCTTGTCAAATTCTTATTTGGCTTTATCATATTTGTTTAAAATGTCATTTCCATTATATGGTCATTGTATTACTTTTCCATTATCCTAAAGCCATTGTCTAGTCAACTAATCCAACTGTTTTTTAAAGGAAAGAAAGAATATATAAGAATGCCAGCATGATCAGCAGGACCATTTGACAAAAATACTATAAATATGTTAGAGAGTAAAAGAGAAAAATCTCAACAAAAACGTTTTAACATCTTGAGGAAGTGGCCAATAGCTTACTTTATTTTCTGAAAGAAATAGTTACAAAAAATTGATTTTTTTGTTAGAAAAGTGTCAAGAGACAAAGGTATTGATGTTTAAAAACAAACTAAAGTACACACAGGACATTTCCGGATTTGTGTTGTGTAGGAAATAAAATAGAAATATCGTTTTTTTTATATATAAATGATACAACTACTAAGCTGTTGGTTTTTTAGCTCATGTTACATGAATGTTTTTTAATTGTTGCTTTAAACAAAAAACTTTTAACTTAAAAACGTATCCTTGTTAATGATCTCCAGTGATCATTGAGAAAATTTCACACATTAAAGTCATACGCAGAGAAAACAGATTCGTGCTGTTAATCGCATTTTTTTCCAATCGAATAGTTCGGTTGTTGTAACCGATTTTTTAGTTGTGACAACAGAATAGGACTAATTTGACTGTGACAACGGAATTTCAATTGTATCAAGAACAATTCAGTAGTAGCAAACGAAAATTTAATTTGATGCAAATGAACCATTCAATTGGGAACAAATTGGGTTGTGAGTATCGAATCTGTTTTCTGGGTGCATAGTCTAATGTTCTTTGTGATTGGTTACAATTTTACCGTTTTAGGAACAAATATCATCTTGGTTAGAGAAGGCAAACGTTGACGATTCTTAAGTTATAGAAAGCGAGAAATTTTTTATTTTAATCATTATATCCAACGGTTAAGATACAGAAATTTCATCGTCAAAAAACTGCATGGAAAATAAGTATTCCTTTAGAAGATCAAGTAATGCCATAACAGACTTGCATTCGGTTGCTTTAACCCACATCCTGTAGACCTGAATTTGCAGCCCTATAATCGACTAAATTCTGTCTGCTTTCAAAACTTTAACGTATTCGTTCAAGCTAATTTCTTCTTGCCTATGGATTTGATCTTGATACAGAAAACGTCCAGATATGTACTGCGGACTTGCTGTGATCTGATCGATCCGCGAAAAGGACAATGTCTGCCACATTAGTCCATAAATGAATTTATTGGATTAGAAATAGAATCATTTTATATAAAGGTTCTTCTGGGCCACTTCATCACCGACTTTCCATGTATGTCCCAGTTTTACCTATCACATATTCCAAAGCAAAATCGCATCCAAGTCTTGCTGTCTGTCCAAAATAATAAACGTTGCCTCATTGTCCTTATTGCTGAGGACCTGTAGTGATCTGATCCACAAGATCTCTGCCACATTATCCAAAAATGAATTTATTGGATCAGATATAGAATTCCTATTTTTTATACAGGTTGTTGTAAATTAATGTTTTTTAGTTCGGTTCTAGGCTATAAATTATTATCCATATTATTATCACTTTCTGTTTTAAATTATTTTTCAAATTAAAGAAAGATGATACAATTTTCACAAGTAAATTACAATGAATAAAAATTTTGAAAGAATTCGTAAAGGCCAGCAAGACAGAATATATATTTTCGGCTTTCGCTACAAAGCTATCATCAGTGTCATTTGCCTTGATGTGTTAAACATTGATAATCGTCTACTTATGTGAAAGTTGAAAGCAAATCGAATATGAACTCAACTTAGACTAATATCAACGAAATCTAACAATGCTATTTTTATCCCTTGTTATTATTACTCTTTTCTGCTTTGAACCTTAATTCTTAAATTATCTCAGCTGGTTCTATTCAACTCTGTGTGTGATAAACACAGATTTTTGAATTACAACGAACCGTTAAATATAAATGTATGTTATTTAAATTATATTTTGCACCATATCATGTGTTTTCAAGATGAATGAGGGGTATGTATAGTTGATCTTTTATTTGGTAAATGAATGTTTTTTAGTTCGATTCTAGATTATAAATTAATATCACTTTCTGTTTTAAATTAAAGAAAGATGATACAATTTTTACAAGTAAATTACAAAAAATAAAAATTTGAAAGAATTCCATAATTTTTTTTCGACGCCTCAGTTTTACCTATCACATATTGCAAAGCAAAATCTCATCCAAAACTGTCCGTTTATTAAAAGTAATAATCGTTGCCGTATTATCCTTATTACTGAGAAATGATCTAATTCAGAAGAAGGATAATGTTTGCCACATTAGAAGGCAGAGTTTGCTGAGCTGAATTTAGTAGGTCAGAAAAATATATCCTATTTTTTGTCCAGTTTGCTCTTTTGAAATTTTATGAGGAAATTTTAGTTTGGGCTAATTAATCGCCGACCTTCTAACCCTTAGTTTCACCTGTCCGTTATTTCGAAGCGGAATTGCATCCAAATTACATACAACTTTCCGTATGTCCGAAGTAAGAAGTTTATTCTTCTTCTGAATTCGGTTGGAAATACCAGGTTGTAACAACGGAATAAGTTCGGTTGGAAAAAATTCGATTGTCACAACGGAACTGTTTTGTGAGTGTACCAAGAAGGGTATTAAACCGAACATCTGACCAGATATCGAAGATCTAACAGAACCTTATGCCATTGTCATACAGTCGATCGAAAAATGAGTAACAAGTGGAAGTAAATTGTGGGATTTAAAAAATATTAGTACTCGTATAAAGAATAAAGATAATAAAAAACATGAAACATAAAAATATAAACAATAATACAATTTAATGGAAGATCACTGATGAAGCCTGTCCATAAAAAGTCAGAAACTAGATCTAGTCTGATTTGCAAATTTAATGTGTTTATAACTTTTGAGGAAGGTTTATTCTTCTTCTTAACCTCAAACCTACTAAAAATTAATGTTTAAATTTCACTCTTATACTGCACTTATACTACATTTATACTGAGCAAAAACTAAGTACTTAGTTTTTGTACAAAATTATAGTTTTTGCTTGTTTTTTCAATATGCGTTTTGACAAGCAAAAACTATCAAGTGCCAAAAACTATGTAGTTTTTGCTCAGTCTACATGAAGTATTATACTACATTTATACTTGAGCAAAAACCACTTAGTTTTTGTATAAAACTAGCTTTTGATTGTTTTTTTTTGTATGCGTTTTGACAAGTTAAAAACTACAAGATCCAAAAATCAGGTAGGTATAAATTTAGTATTACACTAAACCAAAAAATAATGGTTTTTGAAAACTACTTGTATTTAATTGTCAAATTTCATACAAATAATAAATCAAAAACTAAAAGTTTTTAAAACTACTAGTTTTTGTTGATAGTGTAAATTAGGCTTTATCCCCATCCCAAAATCAAAATGAGTCGCGTGTGATGTTTATATGACGGCTATTTTTTGGAGTCCGTACCATATAGACATCTTACTCTTCTTCTTCTTTTGCCTACAAACAAATTTTTACACACACATCCAAATATTTCTTGTATAGGTATAGGACGTTTGTCCTAAAAGTGCATATAATTTGTTTATACAATATGACATATGAATATACAACATTTGGAATTTTTTCTTTCCAAATTGGCTTCGATATTGTGAGGACGATTTTTATCACATTGTGTTGGTTATTTTGGTGTCACGGAAAAATGATTGAGAACCCTATGAATTTTTATAAAGTTTGCTTTGATATTTGAATCGGTTGGTGTTAATCAACCAATCAGAACATTTTATTTTTAAATACTTTGTTCTGATTGGTTGATTTAAAAAACATTGATCAATAATATTGAATGTGTATGTTTGCCTTTAGAATAAAATTATCAAAAATTTTCCAGATTGGAAATAAGTAAATAATAATAAGCGTTGGCTTGAAATTTGTTTAAAAATTTGTTCCTCATTTCACTGGATAATAAAGACGAAATTTTGTTTAAACCTCTATTTATATTGTGGGCCGACTAAAATTTACCCTATAGTCGGCATGGTAGGGCTGGTAAAGACAGGGGTAGCGAAAACACCCTATGCTACCTCCTTTCCATCATCAATATCCCTTCTCTGTCCCTTTTCACCATTATTTTATTTCGTTTTTGTATTGTTTTGCAATCTTAATAATATTTTTGTCAACGTTCCTTATCTACCTCCGAAGGGGCAAGAACACACCCCAGCCCTGAGCACGGCCGGCTTTATAGGTAGCCTGCCCTGGAAGAGGTAGAGCAAGGCTGCAAGGTTCGTTACAATATTTTAAATCGGACTTAGTCTTCTATTTAAAATTTTATTTAAAAAAATAACTTTAAAAAATTTTTAAATTTTGATTTTGAGCGACTATATTTACAATTATTGAGATATTGATCCACTCTTAAGTTTGAAAAATAGGGCATATTGAGATTAAACTGCGTAAAGGGTTTTCTTTTTTGAGTTAAAGTTACTAAATTATACATTTTTTATTGAAATAATCGGTTGAAAAATGGAAAAAAGTAAAATCGCGAATTGTATAAAATCTACACCCAAAAAAAAAAAGTCAGTAAAGTCAGCAAAAAATGTTGCTGTGGCAGCAAATTTTTAGTCAGGAGCGTGCTTGCAAAAAAGTTGGTAATTTCAGCAAAAGGTTTGCTGAAAATCAGCGAGCTGATTTTTACGAAAAAAATAGTAATCTTCATCAAAAGTTTTGCTAACATTTAGTCGACTGCAAATTAAAAAAATCCTTTGCTAAAATCACTAAAATTTTTGCTGAATATTAGTAGACTGAAAAAAACTCAAAAAACTTGTAGCAAAATTTTACTTTAGTTATATTATTTGCTGAAAATTTAAATATAGAATATGTGTAGAGTTGAAAATTTAAATATAGAATATGTGTAGAGTTGTTTTTCTTTTTTGTCGTTTCCGTTTCCAGACAAGCTGCGACATCAAGATGTAGATGTCTATCTGGTTGTCGTCCACGCTATGCATGCGGTTATCAGCACAATTTTTGTAGCAAAATAAATTAGTAAAACATTAGTTCAAAATTAGTTTAGTGCTAAAAAAATATAACTAAATTTTTTGCTGAAAACGGAATTTCAGCAAAAAAATTGCTGAAAACTAGTATACTAGTATATAGATATACAAGAAGTTTTACTAATTTTTCTACTAACTTATTTTTTTGAGTGTAGAGCCAAATTGAATAAACTGGTTGCAGATTCGAAATCAGCACCCGCCAATGATCCTAAATCAACTGCAAAGTTGTGCAACTTATGTATAAATATTGTCTTATTTTGTAGAGCTGTGTAATAAAAATATGTATTTTAAATATTCGAATTATCTCAATAATATTTTTCTATTTTTTTATATCATAAATTCGCAAGAAAGTACAGAATGCATTTTGAAAAATTTGTATACAAATGAATTATAAATTAAATTATGCTAAATCATAACCAAACCTCAAAAACCAAAATCTTGTAGGTACACCCCACAAAAAGTACCAAATTCTTAACACAAAAAGTCGACCATAAGATTATTATCATATCGTATGAATATATAATAAAAAATCAATTTCCTGTTAACAAATCGTAATCCTCTAAGGATCAAAAAAAAAAAATCAAACAAATCATAACAATAATCAAGAAAAAATTAAATGCGCGTGCGTAACACACGCTTACTAACATCCCTAAATTTAAATCATAGTTTCTTCATGTGTTATATTTACGCAAGATTACATACCCTCCAATGTCAAAGTCCGTCTGGGCTAAAGATCATACATACACAATCTTATGCATTAGAAATGCTCAAGAAAATAAAACAACAATAAAACATAAACTACAAAAGGAAGTGTAAAAGAAAACAATTTGAAAAAATTCAAATATTAGACGACAAACCTTGGCATACGTTTATTTTACAGATCGCTACGTAAAGAAAATAACCCCTAAGGATCCTTTTCAAAATATTTTCAATAGAATAAGTGTTAGATTTTAGTGGCGCGCGCGTTTTTATGTGTTAAAGGTGCTGGCTCTATGTGACCTTATTCAATGATTCTTACTTATTCCATGCATAATATTAGGGAATTGGTGCAACAAAAGAAATTTGAATGTCTTTCGTGGATGTGAGGGGGGAGAAAAGAAATTATACTACTTCATTGATAACTTAAGATTAAGTATCTACTGTTTAACATTAGAGTTCAAATGCCATAGGGATATGAATTTCTTAAGAAAATAGTTTAAACAAAAATTGTAATAAGATTTTGAATGTTGTTGTTTGGAATGTTAAAATTTTCAAAACGGATCGCTTACTCCTACAATATTATATATGTATAGTCTTGGTGTGTACATATGAGTCTCGATTTTGAAATATTGTTATGCTTTAAATTTGTGAAAATCTATGTCAAAGATTACAAACGACCTATGACTATTTTTGGTTTAACATGTGCTCCCGTTTTATTTATTTGGAATTTGTTATGGATGGAGTCCTTGTATATTTACAGCTGCTGGACCCACCACATGAAAGGATGTTGCAATAAGCCGTACAGTTTTTTTCAATAATAATAAAAAATTGTTGCCTGGTGCATTTATGCACTATAAGATTTTTTAGAATGATGAATTTTATAGAAGAACTTCAATGCAACAATTCTGCGATGAAAAACTGATCACTGATGGTTCACAGAGAAAACAGATTCGTGGTTATGACCGAATTTGTTGCCAATCTCCTAGATTGTTTGGGATAACTGAATTTTTCACTTGTGTTAACAACAGAAAACTAGAAAAAGTAATTTGACTGTGATCACAGAATATCGGTTCAATCGACAAATATTCAGCAGTCAAAACTGAATTTAGTTGCTGCAACTAAACCATTCGATTGGCAACATGAATCTCTCCTTTGGGTGGATATTATTATATTCTGGCTAAGCAAACTTTAATGCGAAGAACAACTGCCGGAAGATTAGATTTGATAGCATTGTCTCACACGTCCTAAAAAAATTATCAGCCTCAAATATCGAGGTATAATTCTCCCCTTAGTAAGTAATAACTAGGAGGAGATTATACTTGGAAAACATTCATCACATTGCCATTTCCATAATTCTATTCAATGCTTATCTAAAACCTTCAAAATGTTCTTGACTCCTCAAAAGACTTAGTTGATGCTTCTCCACAGAGTTCGTATTAAGGACACCTCACGCTGTGCACAGTGTTAATTCACGTATGAATACTGATTGTCAGCTTCACCAAACCAATAAAACTTTTCATTGTTTTTGGATTAGATGAGGGTAAGTAATCAATGACCCACACTTTCTTTCATCATTTTACCGATTATTTTCCTTATATTTTATCATATCATAATCAGATCTTAAGATTTTAAAGAATGGATACATTTTTTTTATTATTATCCGCGCGGCTATTTTAATTGCATAGTTGTCTGCCTGGAAAAACTTGTTTAGGAGTAAGAAAGATGCTCGAACGTCATGCTCCTAGAAATAATCACTTGACTCAGTTTGTATTTCCAACTAACAAAGAAACTACACAGTGGTGTTACCTCAGATATTGGGTCATATGAATAAAATTTAGCAATTAATTCGAAGTAATTACTTTAGGCTTAGGAATGACTTTTAACACCAAATTTATCTATATTGCTGTAGAATAGCATCAAAAATCAAAAACTTAATATTCGCAAGCAGACTAAATTTTTTTTGCCGAACTTTCACTTGATTTTTCTTTTATCGCAAAACACTGGTCTCCTCGAGGTAAAATAATCGATATATCAGACTTTAAAATCCGACTGTAAATGCCGAAGCTATAACGAAAAATTAAAAAGGTGACCCCTACGTTTAACAAAAAAAAAAAAAATTCGAAATTGCCTTGCAAAAATACTTTATATATGTACGGTCTAATATAGAGTTTGCAATTCGGTTTTAACCGTAACCGAAACCGCGGTTAACCGCACTATTTAAATATAAACCGTAATTAATAATTAACCGTAACCGCATGTAAAAACCGTGCGATTTTGGTTAAATTACACTATGCGACAGTCAAAATCGGGATGGGATGAAACCAACGGGAAATGTTATATCGGTCAAAAACAAGTTATACGTGTCCCGGCGTTTCGCTGGGTCACCCCTAGGAATCGAGATATATCTTTTTTTTGACATAACTCGAGAGCCACTAGTCCGATTTTGCTCAAAAAATTTTAAAAAAATTATAAATTACAATTCCTTTAATCTGTTCATATAACGTTTTTCTATATACTCAACAGTTTTGCCGGTAAAAATAAATGTTTGTTACCGCTACCATAAAAATCAATAACCTTTTGTTTATTACTTTTTTTTTAATATTTTAGGCAAAAAATATTTTTTTCTTCATACATTTATTTTTACCAGCAAAACTGTTGAGTATATAGAAAAACGTTATATGAACAGATTAAGTGAATTGTAATTTTTAATTTTTTTTAAATTGTTTGAGCAAAATCGGACTAGTGGTTCTCGAGTTATGTCAAAAAAAAGACCACCAAAGGTCAAATCGATATATCTCGATTCCTAGGGGTGACCCAGCGAAACGCCGGGACACGTATAACTTCTTTTTTACCGATATAACTTTCTCCGGTAGTTTGAACCCTTCCCGATCACTGACCCCTACCATTTGTCTCACAGTGTTATTATACATTAAAAACCAGTTTTTTGTGAATAGTTTAGTAGCAAAAAAATAAAAAAATTTACAATTCACGCAGTTTTATAAAACTTGTCTAAAAAATATAAAAATTAATACATATTTTTTTTAGTTTTTGTGTTTAATCTGGAACGGTAATGTTATTTTTTCAAGCGATGATGATGATGATGATGATGTCGTGCAATATTTAAATAGTTTTGGAATGAAGCGCAAAAATTAAGAAAATGCTACTGATTTTACAAATAAAACTTAGTTTTTTAATTTGTTTTGTTAAAAAAATAAGAATTTTAGTATTAGATACAATTTTCTTATTCATTCGTCATTATTTTTTTTTTTTTTTTTAAGAGAAGCAACACTCAGGAAATTCTTCCTATTAATTAACGTGTTGCTTCCTTTGGAAAGGGGATAGAGAAGAAGTGAAAGGTGGTGAAAGATGAAGGGCTTCAAATATGGCAACACTGTAATTGCGCGAGATGTTGAATTTTAGAACAGTTGTTGCACGCCATCTGAGTCGGCAAACTTTGTTGAAGCTTTTTTTAGTTCATAGCCCTGTTATATTATTTACTTCGGTGGGGTTAAGTGCTATGGGAACACCGATGAGGGATAGAAAAAAACTCATACATATAATTTTTTTCAAAAATTGATGTTGCCTTGGTTGGGGATCGAACCCGCAACCTCACGTGTAACAGTCCAACGCGCTAACCATTACATTATTTTAAAAAAGGGATCTGCAAAAGTTTCTATATATTCAATTGGTTTTTGTTAAAAATTTCTTTTCAAATTCGGCTTCTATTTATACACAACACCACTACGCTGATGTTTGTTACACCAAAAAATATTGAACGCAGGCGCACTTTTTAGTGTACCGTTTGACTAAGAATCACTTTTTGGTTCGATGTAAAGATGTCCGTCTGTCAGGTTGCAAATATTGTGATGAAATTAGGTCCACCGACTTGTATCGACACAAGGACAATTGGTTAAAATCGGTCTACGTTTAGACCTAGTGCCCATATAAAGTCTCCCCAAAACTGGCTTGTTCGCACGCTATAGCTCGCAAATACGACGATATTTTAATGGAATGCGGTACACTGATTCACATGGGTCCATGGACACAGCCTATTGATTTTGTTTAGAATCGGTCCATGTTAAGACTTAGTGTCCCCTAATTTTACTTATATACTTTTACCTCTAGTTGCCACATTTTTTATCCGATTTTCATAAGTAATACCTTTCTGGAAAGGTTGTAATGTTATATTGTTTACAACTTTATTAGTTGTTTCAAAAAGCCACCTCAAGATGGCGCTAATCTAGCATTTATTAGAAAATTGCAAAAAATTTAAATTTGGGAGCCTCGAAAATGATTTTTTTGATATGTCGTAGTAGAACTTTTTTTCCCCATGCTAAAAGCTTTCGAAAAATCGAGCACGCAATATCAAAAAATTTTTATCCATACAATTTGACCCACCCTAGTAACTATATATAACGCAATGACACGAACAATGTTGTCTCATATAGTCAGTCATTTTGTACAGCAGTTTGTGGCTGAGTGAGTTAACTGACCGACAACAACTCCAGAGATCTGGGTTCGAATCCTGCCGACGGCGTTTTTTTATGAAATAAATATTATTTTAATAAATAAATATTTTTATTAATTTTTTGTGTTATTTTTTAAATTTTATTAAAATTTAAATAATTCCAAAAATATCATAGGATAAATTTTGATCTCAAATTATACAATTCGATCTGCCAAAATTAGCCTATCCATTTGTATCTAATTGGATGTAAATTAATCCCATGGGATATTTTGGGATCTATCAGGATTTCAATTTTATATTATTGGATATTATTAGATCTCCCAATTTTGAGATCTGCTTTGATCTAACTTAATCCTGTAATATGTTTGAGGGATATTATTGGATGAGATTAAATGTCGATCTATATCAAATGAGATATGGCTACATATGCTAGATATAATGTTTTCTTGATCGGGTCCTTAATTTTAAACGAATTTGGGCAATAACTTAAGCCATTGTGTTAAAAAATTTAAGTTATTGCCGAAATGTGTCCTTTAAATTTTTTTTTCAAACATCATGTTTTTCAACGTAATGGAAATTAGATATGAACCCGTTTTTCTCACATAATATTGGCTCTGCGTGAGTATGGAAAACGTGCAAATAACTAAAATTCGAAAAAATCCGACATGTGCGCTTTTCAAAATTCATGATTCAATTATACTTATACTCAAAATATTGCTAAAAAGCGGTGCATGTTTATTTATGTTTACCCTCTAACATATACTTAGCAGTGACGATCTCTTTAATGTGCGGAGGTGTTCTCTACACACCTTAAAAATATTTTACATGTTTGTAAATTTTCCCAGTGTTCTATAATATTTCCGCACATTAGTCACTTACTGTATTTATATTAAGTAGATCGTGTACTGTTGTGATGTATTTTGTATATATACACGATGATCAAGACTACATACACAATGTTCCTACGAAAATAAATGTTATTACTACTGATATACATAGTAGTAGTAGTAACACGCATAAGAAATATTTGTTCAACAAAACAAACAGCACAGACCTTCTAAAAAAATACTTTTTGAGCAACATAGTTTAAACACAAATATATGTTAGAAATGTGCGGAAATTTGTTGCGAACATATTATTTAAAAAAAACACACAATGTTGCAGAGAAAACACGCTTACATACAAAAACATATTGTGCGAAGAAAAGAACTGCACATTACTAATAAATAAGGCTAGAGCTTGCAAGAAATACTTATTTTTTGAATCAATTCGTATAAAAATGTATTCATTTTATGAATCAGTGAATAATTTATAGTCATAGTAAGTAAGTAAAATCTAATAAAAAATCTGACTACAAAATAGAGGAAATCAAAATAGCAAACAAATTAAATAGTATTGCCTCATTGCAGATATGAAATTTTTGCTATTAATTTGTTATTAATTAATTTAATTTTTTAAAAAATTTTCTTAATTTTGTGGAAAAGTAAATGCTAAATACCCGAGTAAAAAAAATTGATCTCGCGCAATATCTAATTATATCCAATTTGATATTGTTTAAGATCTGCTGTAATATCTAGCTGATCCAATTAGATCTCAAAATTGGGTGTATCCAATCATATCGTATTAGATCCCATTGTATATATGGGGATAAACTAAGATCAAGTTATATCTCAAAATTGGGAGATCCAGTGATATCTTTGGGGATAAACCTAGATCTATTTTGATCCGAAAATTGGCGGATCCAGCTATATATTTGCGGATATTTTTAGATCTAATTTGATCCGAAAAATGGCGGATCCAATTAGATCCAGCTATATTTTTGGGGATAAACTTAGATCTAATTTGATCTCAATTTTGGCAGATCAAATTAGATCCGGCAATATATTTGTGGATAAACGTATACCTAATTTGATCCGAAAAAGTGGCAGATCGAATTAGATCTAGCTATATATTTGGGGAATTAGATCCAGCAATATATTTGTGGATAAACTTAGATATAAATTGATCTGAAAAATGGCAGATCAAATTAGATCCAGCAATATATTTGGGGATAAACTTGGATCTAAATTTATCAGAAAAATGTCAGATCGAATTAGATCCAGCAATTTATTTCGGTATTAAAATGGCAGATCGAATTAGAAACAGCAATATATTTAGGGATTGACATCTAAAAGTATCCATAAAAATGACAGATAAAATTAGATGCCGCATTATATTTGGGTACTACGTAAGATCTCCATTTATTTGGGATTAAATAAGATCCCAGACATATATTGCCAACTGTTCAAAAAAGAATAGACTGGCAGAGCACTGATTGTATAAAAATTACAATATTTTGTTAAAATAAGGTTTAAACTCAGAAGGTAACGAGTTCAATATGCATTTCTTTTACAAAATGAATTTCTTTTTATAAAATTAAAATTTTTTTTTCTATAAATTTTTTTATAAAATTATATATTTATTTTTTTATTAAATTGAAATCTTTGAATAAAATAATTTTGTTTACATCTTTTTGACGCTCTACACCATTTCCAATTGTATTAATTGTTTTAAGATTTATCAATTGTATTTCAGAAATAATCAATTGAATTTCAGTTTTATCAATTGTGTTTCAGAACTCATCAATTATTTTTCACATTTATGAATTGTATTTCAGAACTAGTAATTGAAGTTCAGTTTTATCAATTGTGTTTCAGAAATTATTAATTGTATTTCCGAAATTCACAACTGTATTTCAGAAATTATCAAACTGTATTTCAGAAATTATCAATCGTATTTCCGAAATTATGAAATGTATTTGAGAAATTTTTCTCTATTAGCTATGAAATTCTGAAATAGATTTCATTATTTCTGGACACAACTAAATAAATAAATAATTAAATTTGTGTAATATTGTAGTTTCTGAAGTGCAAATAATATTTTGTGATATACAATTAAAATTTTCTAAAATACATTTAATAATTTCTGGAATACCTTTTTTCGATGCTTATAAGTTAGCTCGAAATGCTTTTATCATTCATTTAATTTGTAGCTATCACACATCTATAACAAGTCTCGTTAGATTAGAGTGTAGAGGTCTTGGCTGACAATCTGGTGGACTGGGTTAAATTTCATGTTTTTAAAAGCAAATATTAAAAAAGTTTTCTCAATTTTTTGAAAAATGTTTTTTGAAATCTATTTTTTTGCCAAGATAGTTAATGCAACGTTCTGCCAACGCATAACCGACCATCGCCTACGGTTTGCCAGCATTGTGCCGATTATATTTTTCTGTCTGGGATGTTAAACTTAAACCTATTGTATTAACATTAATTAACACTATATTTTTATTTTTAGGAAATACATTTTTATTTTATTATAAGTTAACATTAAATTAAATTTTAGATAATGGCACCAATTTGTAGTTGTAATTATTATATATTAAATCGTATATTCATAAACATTCTATACAGTTAGACGAGGTTTATGGAACTATTTAACTTTATAAAGTGTTTATAAATTATAACTTAAATGTACAAATATATATGTTAAATGTACGTGAACAAATTGTTGATATGGACCCACAAATTGTATCTCAACTGATATTGGAATTATTGTACCATTACCATACATCAATATATATTGAATGATATACATATATTACAATATATGACACTGTATTATAAATATTGTTAATGAAGTAACATATCTGATAATAAAACGCCATACAGTTTTACATTATTCAAATTAAACCATATATGGAATTGTATTCAAAATGTTGATGTGGTACCAAATTTGACCATATATTGTTTAAATTGTGCCATATATGACAATATATTGTTTAAATGATACCATATATGTCTATATATTAATATTGTTTAAATGACACCATATATCAATATATATGGGACTATATATGGTAGCATATATTATCATATCTGCATCTGTATTAAAAATGTCGTTCATCAGGTACCATATATGAGCATATATTGTTGAAATGGCACCATATATGACAATATATGGTTTACATGGCACCTAGGGTTTGGGGTTCGGGAATTCCCGGGAGGGAATTCCCGGGAAATCCCGGGAAAAGTTTGTCGGGAATTCCCGGGAAAATAATATATTTTTCCCGGGAAAACGGGAAATTTTAAAAATATTAAAATTTTTAAATTGTTTTTGTTTCGAAAAGGATTTTTTAATTTTAGTCATAAAAAACATTTTAAATACCAAAACAAAAATGTCATTGTTAAAATCTTTTAAAAGGGAATACATTTATTTGACACACAAATAAAATCTTTGCCAAGTAATTAGGAGCATTTCAACTAATAAAGATTTTTCGCATAACTTATTCAAAATTTAAGTAGTAAAGCCTAAAAACTTGGTAAAATGTTTAAAAGAAATATGAAAAAAAAGCTTTGTTTTTTACAAATAATCGCTCTTACTATCTAAATTTTTCAAATGTATAATTTAGGTAAAGTCGACTTTAGTTAAAATTTGATTAAAAACAAAGTCGACTTTAAATTTAAAATACTCCTTTATATTAAGGGTCAATAATTTTATAAGTAACGTTTTCATTAATAAATGTGAAAAGAAAAGACTAATGGTTACCGGTGGTATCTAAATTTGGTTATCCGACATCTAAATTTGGTTCACAAAAAAAAAAATAAAAAAATTGATGGTCATGCAACTTCTCTTGAAGAAAACAACAACAAGCTAAAATTAGCAAAGTACCCGAAGAAAAAAGAGTAAGCTGAATAGGCATTAAAGGTTTTATGGTAGGGCAAACATTTCCTAAAATGGTATCCAAATTAGCCGCAGTCAATCCGCACCATAACTAGATCTTCGTTTATTCGAGAAAGTTTTTATAATAAAAACCTGGCATTGCAAAAAAAGAAACAGATGTAAAGAACATTATAAGTGCGTTCCTTTACTTTTTGGGTAAAATTCGGTAAAATGAGAGTAAGCAAAAAATCCTCTCACAAAATGACAAAATTACCCAAAAGTAAAGGAACGCACAAAACCACTTTTCGAGCCCAAAAATGCATTTCAAAGAAAAATGAGAAAATGCGTATAATTTTATTTTGAAAAATTGAATAAACACACATATTGATTTGCATTTAAAAGTTCTTATTGATTTTGTTCAATTAATTATTATAAATAACACATTTCATTTGCGTATTGGTTTGTTTAATTTAATTTTTCAATTGTTGTTTTTGGTTATCATTGCATCAGCTGTTAGTTTTACAATTTAACAAAGTTGCCCGAAGAAAAAGTTTGGGTAACTTTGGTAAAAAGAGAAACACAAATGCACTCTCTTGAATGCTCTCATTTACCCAATTTTCGAGTACGGGAACGCTTTTTGTGTAAGTTTGGGATCCCGCGGGTTCCCGCGGTAACGTTAAGGAACGGACCTTATATTAAATTACTACAATCATGTAAAAGATATCATGATAAAAGAAATATTGAGCAATATTTCTAACAATAGGAGATTTACTATAATCTTAGATGAATGGACAAGAATATCACAAAAGAGATATTTGAACATAAGTATAAACGTAAATAATTCATTTTATAACCTGGGGTTGGTTTATATATCAGGAAGATGTAATGCTGATGAAATAAGAAGAATTGTAGAAATAAGACTAGAAGAGTTTTAATTGTCTTTGGAAAATAACATTGTGGCCACCATATCTAATGGGCCAAGTGTGATGAAACGGTTTGTTTCCGACAGTCCAGTAGTAGGTGCTTTCTGCTGGAATCATGCAATTCATTTGGCAGTGCTGCGATTAATTTATGTGAAATCAAATGTTCAACATTCTGATATTATTTACTTTGAATTCTCACTACACAGACTGCATTTGTACTGAAATAGCGTTTTTTTTTAACAAAAATTATTTATATAGGTGGTTTTCATTAACAATTTTGTTGAAAAACATTTCCCGGGATTCCCGGGAATCCCGGGAAATTAATTTTTTCATTCCCGTTTCCCGGGAAATAAAAAAGTCCGGGAAATCCCAAACCCTAATGGCACCATATATGGTAATATACTGCTTAAATAACACCATATATAAATATATATGGCACTATATATGGTAGCATATATTATCATATGTGGAACTGTATTAAAAATATTGTTCATGAGGTACCATATATGGGCATATATTGTTGAAATTGCACCATATATGATAATATATGGTTTAAATGGTACCATATATGATAATATATGGTTTGAATGGCACCATATATGATGATATATGGTTTGAATGGCACCATATATGATAATATATAGCTTAAATAACACCATATATAAATATATATCGCACTATATATAGTACCATATATTATCATATCTGGAACTGAATTAAAGATTTGGTTTATGAGGTACCATATATGACCATATATTGTTTAAATGGCACCATATATGATAATATCTGGTTTAACTGTCACCATATATAATTATATATTGTTTAAATGATACCATATATAATTATATATTGCTAAAATGCCACCATATATATTAAGATATAGTTCTATATAAAACTATATATGCAATAAGATCAACCATGTTATGTAATATATAATTATATATGCCATATCTAATATTATGAAGGCCGATATCTAATTAGATGAAATTATATATGGCATAATATAAAGAAAATTTTTCGGAAAAAACCTCATATATAATTATATATGGATATACATAACCACATGTCTAATTATATATTGTAATATATGCTACATATGATTATATATAATTTTTTTTACTTGGGTACTTAAGAATTAAATAAAAGGAAATATTTCAAACAAAAATTAACTTCATAATTTTTCATCTCTGTTCTATTGTTACTGAAAAAACCTAAAAATAAAACACTACTTGTTATCCAAAAAATTACAATTAATTTCAAAATGGAAATCAAACTCAAATGATTCTTTCTGCAAATTAAAAAATTGCAATTTCTTTTTAAAGCTTTATTTGAAATTAATAAAATATCCATAATAACCAAAGAACAGCTTTTGTATTTTGTAACTAGCAATTTTAAATGAAAAAATGTTATTTGATGTTCAAAAAATACCAAATTGAAATTAAAAAATATTATTTCAAATTCAAAAAACACCATTTGAAATTAAAAAAGACGGAATAAAAAACACAAATGAAATTTAAAAAATACAAATTGTTATTCACAAAATTTTAAATGAAATAAAAAATACCAATACCATTTAATATTAAAAAAATATCAATTCGAAATCAAAAAACACGATTTGCTATTAAAAAAATACAAATTGAAATTATAAAAAAATATATCAATTAAAAAGCAAAAAACCAAATGAAATTGAAAAATATCAATTGCAATTCAAAAATACCAAATAAATTGAAAAATATAAATTTAAATTCAAAACATACAAAATTAAATAAAAAAATATCAATTGAAATTAAATAAATGTAAACTGAATTTAATTCGGTATTTTTTGAGCTTTATTTCCATTTTTTTTAATGCCAATTTGAATTTTTTTTGGCTTTATTTGGTAGTTTCTACCTTTAAATTGTATTTGATATTTCTTG
The DNA here is from genome assembly GCA_949987735.1 of Leucophora obtusa. NCBI lineage: Eukaryota > Metazoa > Arthropoda > Insecta > Diptera > Anthomyiidae > Leucophora > Leucophora obtusa. The sequence continues at coordinate 347,114,381 of OX465295.1, read as the reverse complement.
AATTTCAAACGGTAGCTTTTGAATTTTATGAATTTCAGGTTTTCAATTTTAAAAATTTCATTAAAAAATCGTACTTTTTGTAATGTAAAAAAAGATAATGACAATTTAAAAATAATTAATTAAAAAGCATAAAAAATGGAAGGTAAAAAATAAAACAAAACAATAAAAATAAATTAAAAGAAGAAAAAACGGCACCCCATCTATAACGATCTGGTATTGGTATTGGAAGAAACCAAGAATATACTTATTTAAACCCGTATGACACTTGCTTAACTTTGTATTGAATGGATATAGGATTGATGAAATGAAATAACAAATATTAGAGAGAGTAAAAAATATAATTTATAAACAAAGTTTTTTCAAACGGAAAATCGCTAAAAATGATTAAAAATCGTTACAAACACGGAAAAAACGCTAAAAGTAAATATTCTTCCAGCGGAATGTATTTTATTTTTGTTACAATAACAAAATACACACATTCCTCTGGCGGAATTATTCCGCTCGCTTTATAAAAACAAGGGGGTAAATGTAATTTTAAGTTGCATTTACATCTGTACCCAAATCCCGAGATTTCAACTAAAATTAAGACTTCAATCAAAATCTCATGTGAAATCCCGAGATTCCCCATACAAATGAAATCCCGTAAATTCGCAAGATATGTGAGAAATCTCATGAAAATCTCACAAATGTTTAGACTTTCATATAATACAATACTGCGTGCATGTCTTTCTTCCATCAAAATATCAAAAAATCTGGCTTCCAGCTTGTCGTCCTTACAAAAAAACGAATTTACTAACATAATTGGCGTTAGATCTTTACATAAAATAATGTAAATCGTACTCCGCCAATGAATAAAATGGTTTTTAGTAATATTTTTAATTTAAGGTTATCTTTTATGGTACTTTATTTACAAAAAAAAATGCGGTTGTCAAATAGAAATCTCGCTACTGTCATAAAGTGCAAATATAAACGGTCAAGAATTCCGGTCGAGATTTCCATTAAAATCTCGGGATTTAAAAATATAAATGAACGCAGCATTAAAGTTAAAATTTTTTAATTTTATCATTGATTTCCCTGATATGCAAGTATGGTTGTACTTTTTGCACTTGTGTAATTTTCCTATGACCATAGATTTGCACTGTTCTCAAATATTTGTGGAGAACACCCAATTAAAAACTTCACTGCACGTCCCTGATACTTAGTATCCAAATTTCGTCAAAATCTGAGAGTTCACCCTAAAGAACAACATACATACGTTTATAACAAATAGTTAATATCAAATATACGATGTGAATACTTTTTTCGACTTTGATCTGTAAAATTTAAGATACCAGTAGTGTTTAAACTAATATTGTTCGACCATAACACTGTGAGACAAATGGTAGTGGTCAGTGATCGGGAAGGGTTCAAACTACCGGGGAAAGTTATATCGGTAAAAAAGAAGTTATACGTGTCCCGGCGTTTCGCTGGGTCACCCCTAGGAATCGAGATATATCGATTTGACCTTTGGTGGTCTTTTTTTTGACATTACTCGAGAACCACTAGTCCGATTTTGCTCAAACAATTTAAAAAAAATTGAAAATTACAATTCCTTTAATCTGTTCATATAACGTTTTTCTATATACTCAACAGTTTTGCCGGTAAAAATAAATGTATGAAGAAAAAAATATGTTTTGCCTAAAATATTAAAAAAAAGTAATAAACAAAAGGTTATTGATTTTTATGGTAGCGGTAACAAACATTTATTTTTACCGGCAAAACTGTTGAGTATATAGAAAAATGTTATATGAACAGATTAAAGGAATTGTAATTTTTAATTTTTTTAAAATTATTTGAGCAAAATCGGACTAGTTGTTCTCGAGTTATGTCAAAAAAAAGATATATCTCGATTCCTAGTGGTGACCCAGCGAAACGCCGGGACACGTATAACTTGTTTTTGACCGATATAACATTTCCCGTTGGTTTCATCCCATCCCGATTTTGACTGTCGCATAGTGTAATTAACCTTAAATATCGAATTAAACATATGATGAAAATAAAAACATTTTTTAATCAAATATTTATCTGAATTAATTAATATTTAAATTGTTTCAATTAATCGTATAAAATTTTTAGTAATTAATAGTATCATTTGAGTAATAGGTGCAAAACCAATTAAAATTTTAATTAATATAATCAATTTCGTAATTAAAACTCGCTGGAAAAGAAGGAATAGTGTTTGCAAAAGATCTTATACTAGAGATTTTTATGATCGCCTAGTAATTTCTCTCGCTGGCTTATAAACTTTTTTGCTTAGGTTGGACAATTCCTATAATTGTCTCTAACTATGTTCTTGTCCCCAAAATATTTCTAATAAAAACTTCAATGAAAGTACTATAATTGCATGGCAATATCTTAAATCTTTAAATAAAAAATGAAATTGATCTTTTTTAAGATCATTTCATGCTTGTCAGGATTAAAAAATGACTCAATCCTGAAATATTTGAAATCTCAAACATGATTATGATGAACAAGAAGAACTACTTTCATGGTCAATTAGTGATCAACAATTAGTGAAAACTTAAGACACATTCAAAGAGATCCTAGTGGAAAATATGCTTAGATTTTAATCCTGTCATCGTGTGATTGGCATACGTAATAAATAGATCATAAACATTTTTATGCAGACAAAGAAACGTTTAAGACTTTTGGGACATCAGTAAAAAAAAAGAAAATAAAAAACGAGATTTTAATCTCCAAACCAAAAATATCTTGATTAAAAATTACAAAACAGAAGAAAAAACTGAAAATCGCCAACAATATGAAAATGTCACGCTTATTGGAGAAAAACAATAACAATTGTCATCTGCTGTTGCTTTATTGTGGCTATAAGGTCCGATAGATGGATGGAAATGCAGACAGTCAAATTCTATCCATCGTCCTATTGAATCAGTCAGTTGAAATGAAAAAAAAACACAGTAAAAGTGTAAGTGCTGTTGTACTCTAAGGATATACGCACTTTAGTATATGCATATTGACAAATAATCCTGGTATTGTTATTCAAAAATAAATGAGTAGGAGAGTATAGAGCATACGAAGAGCAAGGTTGTATGTACAATATTTTTTTTGGCAGGACAACGGAAGAGAATTGTAGAATAAATATACAAAAAAGTAACAACATGCATTTCCATTTCATACTGACTGTAGGATGTTGAAGAGGTTTATAGTTGACATTTGTGTGATGTTGATGATGATGGTGGTGTACATTGTTGATGCTAATCCGTGTGGTGGTAGGAGTATTTTTGGTAGGTTTTTTTTCTACTAGTACATTTGATAGTTATTATGTGTTTATAGTAATTTTTTGTCTTGTTGGCGTCATTCTGTAATATCAGCTGAATAATTCCGCACACCCGGTGGATGTTAGAATAAAAATACACTCATGTTTTTGTCCACGCACGAACGGATACACTCAGAAAAAACTGATTAGTATGAATTAAACTCTATGTGTAGTCGATTTTGTAAGATGTTACTTAACCTTCTAACCGGCCTAAGCTTTCTTGCAATGAAATTTGTACCATGTGTTTCTCACGAAAAATGAACAATAAGTTCTTTTACAACATTTTTTTTCGTTGTCTATTTTAGGCGATATGGGCCAAAATAGGTTAAGAGGGTATCTCGGAAACTAGCTCATAAAAATTACTAAATTATTTCTCTTACCAAGAAGTAATTACAATAAAAAATTACATTTTTTGTGTTGTTACTTAAGAGGATGTAGCGATTTTCGTTTTTCGAAAAATGCGAAATTGAGCGAAAACACATCTTAACTTCAATATATATTATTCAAACTTATAAGCTTTGCTACTTATACCAAATATATTCTTTTTACCAAATTTCAGAAAAATTCGTCCATTAGTTTTCAAGTCTGTAAGGAAAAATCCATAGACTTAAATAAAATAAAATAAAAAAAAAATAAAAAAAATAAAAGTTAAGGCGATGTCCTTTAAATATATCCTTATGGAATCCCGTGTGTCCTTGGACCAAAGTTAGGAATTTTTTGAATAGCCTAAGCTTCAATCTTACTTTGTGTTCATTGTTTTAGTCAATTTAAACACTTTTTCGCTTCCAAACCGTTCACTGTATACAAAAAAATTCTTCACGAAAAATTTAAAAAATTTTGTTTTCTATTGAAAAAGCTTAATTTGTTATAAAATACTCATTTGGCGCATTTGTGGTCAATTTAATATACCCCGCCTGGAGGCGGGCTTACCGGTTAGAGGGTTAAGGTAAAATGCACTCAAAAAAGTTCAGGGAGATTTGTTTACCCATTTTCAAAATAAAGTTTATTACGAAGAAATCTTCTGACTGATCATGACTGACATTAAATCAATTATTTTTTATTATAATTAAATCATATTATTTAGAATGTGATAATAAATTCAATATATGTAAATAGATCATCATCAATTATTAACCTATAAAGACATATGATACTCGTACTTGTGCTTGAAACCATAATTTTCAAACTTAAATAATTTTTTAAGAGCTAACCTAGAAAAACGGCTAGCACCACTAGATTCAGCGTACCCGAATTAGTTTTACCCACTGGGTGCCTCACCTGTCGGGAAAAAAGTCTCCTTTTCGTGCATAGTGTAATTATCCACATTGAAAGTTAACATGCATACGAAAAGTAACGTGTTAATTTTTAATTCTTTTTAATCAAATTTTTATGTACTTTGAGTTTTTTTCTGAATTAACGTATATAGGTAAGTCGAAAACACAGCTATTGTAATATTAGGTGTGTTTCCTTACTTTTTGGGTAAAGTTCGGTAAAATGAGAGTTAGCAAGAAATACTCTCACGAAGTGACATAAATGCACAAAAGTAAACGAACGAGAAAAACCATATTTGAAGCCCAAAAAAACAAACGTCAATAGATTTGTGCATTATAGTTCATTTTGGTGAGCGCTCTTTCTAGTCCTTGTTCAGTATGTTGTAAAAATCTAGATAGCTTTTCTAGTTAAACCCCATTTTAAATAAAAAATTTTAATAAAAATTTTGTTCTCAGGCATTTTTATTTACAAAAAGGAATGCATAGTTTATTAAATCTGGAAAAGATTTTAATATTAAACAAAAAATTTATTTACATATTTATCTCTTTAACACATTTAAACAAGCGTCTTCAAAAAATTGTCGGTAATTTTATGGAGTTGTAACATTACTGATATGCTTTTGAAACTTTTACACTAATTTTTGTAAATGATACACATATTTTTCCGAATGAATGAAATGAGAGATTGAACTAACAGAGCTATTAGTTGTGAACTACTTCTTTGGTTCAAATTAGTGAATAGTTCAATTGAACTAGTTGAACCTAACATAACAGCTGATAAAAACAATTTACCCAAATTTACACGAAAAAAAAGTCTGGCCTTCTTCGTGCAAGAAGAACAAGAATATTACTCTCTCATGACAGCTCTCATTTACCTAATTGTGGAGTAAAAAACGCTTTTTGGTAAAATGTTGAGTACCCGAACACACCTATTGTCACTGTTTTTTTATATAAGTTAAGAGAGGAGAAAATATATAATTAAAAACATAAAATGTTAAACAAAGTAGAATTGCAAAAGAGTGAAATGAAAAATAATAAGCCACGTGTACCTACAGTAGACCGTACCTCAAAAAAAAAGTTCGCCGTACACCCTCCAATATGAAGTATTTTTGCAAGACAATTAAAAAAAAATTTTTTTTTGCCGAACGTAGGGTTCGCCTTTTTCAATTTTTCGATATAGCTTCGACATTTAAAGTTGGGGTTTAAAGTGTGATATATCGATTTTTTGCCTCGAGGGGACCAGTGTTTCGCTATAAAGTAAAAATCCAATGAAAAAAATTAAAAAAGGCGACCACTACGTTCGGCAACCAAAAAAAAAAAAAAAAATTTATACTGGGTTTATCGAAAAACTTTCTCAGCAAAACTTTAATGATTTTTTGCGAGCTTTAATTTTCTGACATTAGGGTGGTACATTAGGGTGGTAGCAACTGAGATCTGGTGGGTAACTACTAGAACGGGATACTTGAGGTCAATGGCCCTTAGAGTAAAACACTGGCCTCCTCGAGCCAAAAACATCGATGTATCATACTTTAAGATCCGACTGTAAATTCCAAAGATATAACCAAAAATTTAAATGGCAACCCCTACGTTCGGCAAAAAAAAACAAAAAAAATTTTTTTTAAACCACCTTGCAAAAATACCTTATATTAGAGGGCGTACGGCGCACTTTTTTTTTGCCTGTAAGGTGGTACGCTCTAGTGTACAGTTTCTTTTGACGCTCACATTACTTTAAAATACAAAAGTAATGTTTAAATTATTTTCACTGAAGTAGGAAAATAGGTTAATAAGTAGGTATTTGTGATAATGTCCGTTGGGGTTTATGTCATGTCAAACATTTGTTATGAAAACAAATTTTCGCTTGCATATCTGAATGTTGAAAGAAGAATTCCAAAAAATACTTCTTTCGAAATCATTAAGAATACCTCTGAATATTTCTCGACATTATTATACTCAAATGAAAGTTTTTTTTGTGTGTAGAATTAATATCCATAAAAATTAAATATATTGAGTCATAAAGTATAAAGCAAGGCGCATAATTCACTAACAACAATGCGAATGGTTCGGATGTGGTAATAGAATTTTAATTTGAGGCATCAAAATCTGTATTCTGGCCTCATAAATTATAATTGCAGTTGGACCCAGCAGAATCTCAATAATGGTTGATCATTACTAATATCTAAATAATAAGCAATAGAACCTACTTCATATAATGTGGTGTCAAAACTCATTATTTTTATTCGATAAGGTCGGTTATAAAGAAACAGACAAAATCTATGCATCTGCTTACCAGCTGCATTACAAAAATATAAAATATAAGCAGTTATCAAAATAAGTAGTTATTCGAATGTTGTTAAGCAGTTAACAAATAAGTGATTACATCTGTGTAATCATTCTAATTAAAAAAAAAAAAAATCAGTTACCAGTATCACATTATTTAGTCGCATTTTAGCTTGACTGCTTATAAAAACAACTGACAAGGAAGGTATCCCATTATCTTAATGAGATTCAGATTTGTGATAGAGGAAAAAAAATAATGTACACGTATTTTTTTTAGAGGCCCAATCTCATGTTTAAGCCCATATGAGACTAGCTTTGTTCTTCATGCATATTTTGAAATTTCCGCAAGCACGAAATCCATTTTAGACCTATGGTTCTTCGTAGAATCATTTCCCCTTCTACGATTTTTTAATATTATTTTTGCCTCTATACAACCTCTTAGTTTTTACTCCGCAACATATCCAAGTTTTATTAAGATATTCAAGGTATGTTAAAATTTTTAACCACCAACTTTAAAAAACGGCATAGGAAGGAATTTTGATCTGCTGATTTATATTCAAACACCGAAGATAGGAATCTGACATGATTTTGTTTTTGCAATTTTATTATACTCCCGGTTGAATCCAAAACTTACCGAAAACACTTTTGAAACCTATGTATGTTTAAGATTACGGAAATATATATCGAAAACAAATGGATCAGGAAGAAAGTATTTAACCATGTTGCGTCAAAGCACATTGAATTAAAATGGTTTTTAATAAATTATTTGTTATCATCACTGCCAGTTGGATTAATTTAAATTCCTAATTTTTTAATTTTTTTAAAATTACCTTTGTTAAAATGTTTAACCTAAGAAATTTGTATGGTTACATTTATTCATTGATCAGAAGAAATGCTTGGGTAAAACTTTGATTATTTATTCAATAATATTTTAACTAGTGGTTAAGGCTTAAATTTAGATAACTTAACGGCCTTTGTCTAACAAAAATAACCCAACAAATTTGACAGTTGTTTGTGTATTAATCAGTAGTTGTTGTTTTTAACTACAATTACAGTTGTTTTTCTACGAAAAAATGGAAAAAAAAACTATTACAAAATTTAATTAAAAAACGAATAAAAAATATCTGTATTTCGTTATAGTTGTTTAAAGCAGTTATTTTTATTATTATAATAAAACAATATATTTGCTGCAAAGAGTTATTTTTGTTAGTTATTTCATAAATAAAAATTTCGTTGGTTTTTCAAAATTCTTGTTCAGTTTATATTTGTTATTATTGATATATTTTCAGTTTGCAAATTGACTTACATTGTATCTCCAATCCATAAAAACGAAATAACTGGAAAACTATTTGAAATTTTTACTTTAAATTTTAAACTACACTTTGCTCTGCAAACGAGAGAAAATTTTTTTTATTCAAATATATTTTTATAACAAAAGAAAAGTTGCTTAAAAAAAGTTAGTTTTACCAATTTCGTTAATAGTATTAAAATTTTTTTAGTTAAAATTTTTTATTTCTATGACATTGTTAGTTATTTTGAATGCATTTCCTAGTTATTTTTCAACAGTTAAAAATAAAGATATTTTTAGTTTTAAACATAAAAACTTTTGTCGCTTTTTTAACTTCCTTTGTTTTAACTGTCATTTTCAGTAGATTTTAACGACAAACTTGTTTTGTATTGAAATGTTTTTAGATGCCTTCACGTTTTTGAACACATCTTCTGAACCGCTACACCAACTTCGCTACACAAATCTGCTTGGAAGTATAAAAAACAACCTGTGAATAAATAAACTGTAAAAAGTATAAAAACTACGTTTCTGGGGCTCCTGGAACCATAAATTTCCAATTCAAATTTTTATTTTTAAACTCTAACGCAGGAAAACGGTAAGACCACTGAATTCAGTGAACTCGAATTAGGTTTACACAACGGTTGGATTCTTCAGCTAGCATAGTGTTATTATTTTTCTTTTCATTTCTGTTAATTTTTTGTTTTTTTTTTATTTTTTTGAGTGTAATGTATTTCATATAAATGTAATATTGAACTGGTTAGTATGTGCGTAAATTTCATATTCATTTTTGTATTGTGTATTCCGAAAAAAACCGGATGGTGTTAGTTGCCGTTGTACGCACACACATATTTATAAATAAAGCAACCGTTTTTTCGGAAAATCTATACATATAAATATCATAACAGCAACAAACATATCCTGTACAAAAAGGATATTGGAAACACACAAAAATAACAATCTAAAATCGCACAAAATTTATTTTTTTCACATCTCTTCTCTGTTTCATGATGACCCGATTTGTTGCTGTATAATGAATTTAGTTTTTTTTTATTTTAAATACTTTAAATTTTATGCAGGCAGAGAATTCCTTATTATCCTGTATGTTGCAATCCCTGTTAATTGTTGCATATTCATTTGTGATATGATTGTCATTTATATTGAAATATTTTAAATGTTTTAATTTAGTGAAATGAAATTTTAACGGTGGGTGTCACACTGTAGGATTAACTTTAACTTATATAAATATTAAACAAAATAAAATGTAAAAAATTGTTTACAAAACAAAAACAAAATTTTGGGTTAACTAATAGTTAAAATAGTTATGTCGGTCTATAATCGATCTGTAATCGGCTGCAGTTAAAAAGTCTACACTGAAGTTATTTTAAATATAATTGCAATTAAAAATCACTGCAATTGCATTTAATTTTACCGACATTATTCCCTGAGTACAGATTATATTCTTTGCATATATATATTTAATCCTTTAATTCCCAGTGGAACATAGGACCGTTAACTTTGCATAGCAGTGTTTAAACATAACCGTTAACTCATAAAAACGCAAAGTACACAAAAATGTGTTTTAGCCGAAAACTTTCCCACTTTTCTTATGCACGCTAACTTTCAACGTGGATAATTATCAACTTTTGTACATGTTCGAAGAAGTTACGTTATTCTTCGCGTTACTGCCAAAAAAATTTTTCTGACATTGTTTAAATACTTAACGTTGATTGGTAAAAGTGAAAGTACAGCTTATATGAACTACTCATGTGCAAACACCTGTTTATTTATTAATTTCTTAAAAAATTTCAATAAAACTAAAAATAAGGTATTGCACCTAAATTGTTTTTGCACAATAATTTTTTAAAGGGGTTTGATTTTGACAGTGGTAAGTAGTAAGTAGTTTTTGTAAATCTAGTGTTTCCTGATGAGAACTGTATTAAAAAATTGCACAAAAGTTGTCATTTAAATGTGTTTAAAAATATCTCAGTTTATATCTCAGTTTAAAGATAAAGGGATTTATTTAACTTTTAAAATAAATCCTTCACATATTCTATCTAATAAGATTTAAATTTAATTAAGTTTATTTTTCTATACACTTTCATTTTTAAAAATATTTGAACAAAATGGATTTTTGATACTATTTTCATATCTTATTATTCAAACCACCATATTTTTTGTACTTTTTATTTAAGTTCATTCATTACCTTTTATTTAAAAATACGCCCCCTTACTTTTCAAAAGTTTTTCTTGTTTTTAAAATGTGTTGTTTTTATTTATTTTTATTTTTCTACAAGAAAAAATAAGAAAAAGTGTTATAAAACACGCGTGCGCCATACTTTTTACTTCTTATATTTGTGGACTGAGTTGTCATGTTAACACTTTTTAAAAATCTTTAAAATTACAAACACTTAAGAAACCAATTAAGATGCAAGATACAATAATAAAATACTTTAAATATGTAGTTTTTATGGAAATTTGTATATACTAATACACTCACTTACAAAATTTGACAAACGATTTAAAATTAATATTAACGAACAATACCAAACAGATATTGTTTAAGGGTAAGTCACACGCTAACTATCCCTGTCCATAAATATCTACTATTTCCAAATATTGGTGACAGAAAGAAGACTATAAGTTCAGAAGTGGCAACCCTTATCGGACCAGATCTCCGACGCAACTTTGGACAAAATAAGCGCGAGAGTGAAAACAGCAAGTCATGGTGGCACACACCAATAAAACGAACTGTTTGCTGAAAAAACATTAATTAAAAGTGTGAATAAAGAAGCGAAAGAAATTTCGAAATCATGAGGAAGAATAAAAAATTTAAATATTTTTAAAATATATGAAATTTAAAATACCCGTGCAAAAAATATCAGATTCATTTAGATCTCAAAATTGGCGCCAAATTTGAGATATAATTAGATCTAATCCGATCTAACCAGATCTGGTGCACTACATAGAATAATATCAAATTTTATATGGACTTATATTATCGATAAAACAAAAACTTTAAACTACTATTGAAAAATTTTAAATTAATCTTTTTACCGACCCATCTAAAAAATGTTAAATCTGACCAGATTGCATAAGATCTGATTATACCAGAGCTAATTAGATCTCAAATATTAGATCTAATACCAAATTTAAATAGAATATATACGTCTAATTAGGTGTTAACAGAACAGATCAGATGGCAGATTATCGCAGTCGTGATCGAGTTTTTCTCGATAGCGAGTATTATTATATAAAACATTAAGAAGATTTAAACTCGGTTAGGGATGTAGAAGTTCGGGCCAATATTATAAATATAAGTAAAATTTATATCAATAGTTGTTCGGGTTCTTTTACCTGCACTTTGAAAACGTGAATTTTTAACAATTTCCCCAAATCTAATCTTTTATACCCGGGGAGTAATTCATTAAATAAAATTTGTTTACCTTATTAAAAAAATATGACTATTCGTGTCGAATTTAATTTAATTATATCCGAAAAATTAAAACGTCTAATTCTTTCAAATTAGATTGTATTAGATCATATTACATCTATTACTTTGATACAATTAGACATAATTTGACGCAATAATATATGCTTCGATACAATTTTATCTAGATTTTGCCCTCATTCAAATGTACCAATTATAATATAATCATATCTAACTAGATATAATGGTAAATAATAAGATAAAATTAAAGGTTGGTTGAAAAGTTCCTGCGCTCACAAAGAGAATGCACTGCTAGCTCCAAACTTTTTTTTTTCTCAAGTTGGTATAACTGTCCTGAGAACACATGCAAAGTTGCAAGTCATTCTGTCAATTCATTCTTTGTTTACAAGACATTTGAAGTTGACGTGTCATTGAGTTTTTTTAATATGGAAAAAATTGAATATCGTGCAGTCATTAGATTCTTTGTTTTGAAGGGTTTAAGAACAAAGGAAATTTATGAACAATTGTTAGAAGTGTATAAGGAGTCCTCACCATCAAAACGCACCGTTGAATTTTGGGCTGGTGAATTTAAACGTGGTCGTACTAGCCTTGAAGACGATCCACGCCAAGGACGACCAAAAACTGCAACCACAGCAGAAATCATTGAGCAAGTACATAATATGGTTAGTGAAGATTCAAGTTTGACTAAGCGTGAAATTTCTAATGCCATAGGCATCTCAGACGAACGAGTACTCCATATTTTACATGAAGAATTACGTATGAAAAAACTGTTTGGAAAGTTAGTGCCGCACACATTAACAATTCAACAAAAACTGGATCGAAAACAAATTTCTCAGCGTAATTTGGAGCGTCTTAAGCAGAATAAAACCGAATTCTTGTGTCGTTTTATAACTTTGGATGAGACTTGGATCATCATGATCCTAAATTGAAACAAGAACGTTTACACTGTACTGAAGGTGGTTGTTCAGCTTCAAAGCAGGTGAAGTCACAACGATCAGCAAAGAAGGTTATGGCATCAGTTTTTTGGGATGCAAAAGGAATTTTGTTGATTGATTATCTTCAGAAAGGTAAAACAATCAACTCTGAATATTATTGCAGCCTTTTGGATTAGCTGGATGAAAACATTCGTGAGAAAAGACCTGGTTTAAAGTAGAAAAAAATCATTTTTCATCAAGACAATGCACCTGTTCACAAAAGTGTTTTGGCGATGGCTAAATTCAAAGAATTAAAGTACGAATTGCTTTAACATTCACCGTATTCACCAGATTTGGCTCCCAGTGACTACTGTCTCTTCAGAAATCTCAAACAATTCCTTCGTGGAAAGCATTTTTCGTCGAATGAAGAGGCCATAGCAGACGTAGACGGTTATTTTGCAGAGCTTCCGGAAAACCATTATAAGGATGGGATAAAATTATTGGAAGATAATTGGAACAAGTGTATTGAGCTTCTAGGATATTATATTGAATAAAAAAATATATTTCGTAACAAAAACATTATTCTTTCCTTTCGAGCGCAGAAACTTTTCAACCAACCTGTATATGTAGTTATCAGGGCAACGACTTTCATGCACTTAAAAATCGACATGAGCTTATAATATGCAGTAAAAAATGCAAAATATGCACTAAAATATGAACTTAAATTTAAATACGCACTAAAAAATAAAAAAATATGCATTAAAACTCAAAAACAAAGACTAAAAAAAAATACACTTAAATTTGACGATTTGTTTTAAATTAAATTTATTACTCGAGAGCGTTTGCTTTAAAATTAAATCCAATATAAATAACTATGGCCCAGTTTAATAGTCAGAACTAAGAATGATTTTTGTCTTAAATATTTTTTAAGAAAGAACTTTAGTTTGAAAATTTTTGATTTAACCCTTAAATGCATGGTGAAGCCATTTGGCAACATACCAGTTTTTTTAATAAAAAAAGCCCACTTGATGCACAAAATTGCATTTTTGGGCACTGGGGCCCCTTCTGTACAAAGTGTTCTTATAGTTTAGCTCAGATTTTTTAAACAGTTATAGAAAAACTCTTGGTTTTGCTTCGTATGTTTGGGAAAAATCTAAACCACACGTTTTTAAAGTGGTATTCTCGTAATAAAATTCATTTTGGGAACAATAAATTAATAAATTCATAGTTTATAGATTTTTTTTTGTTTTTGTGTTTTTTTTCATATACGTTAAAATAACCAATATTTAGCTATTTGGCAAAAAACCATATTTTTCAATAAAAATCACCTTTTTTTTAAATAATTTTATTTCGTGTTATTTTTGAAATGTACACGCCTTTAGAAATCATATATAAAAAAATGGTTAAAATCGAAGAGATCATGCATTTAAGGGTTGAGCAAAATTTTAGAAATAAATTCGTTCTTACAATCAAGCACTGGCTTACCGTTGTCAGTGGTTTATAAAAAAATCACTGGCAAAGAATGGACTTAGAGTGCTATGGCACAGTTTGTAACCAGTGGTTATCCAATGCTACCTAATTACATATTACCAGCAATATAAAAATCAACTCACTGGTAGAGCAATGATTTTATAAAAATGATGACGCGTAGTTAAAAAAAAATTGTATTCCGAATGTTCCCAGTTCAAATCCGGTTGAATGCAAAACAATTTTTTTTGTATTTTCTAATTTAAAAATTTTTTTGTTTTATAAAATCAATTTTTTTGTTTGTGGAAGAGATCCTTTAACACCAACTTTTTTGGTTTTCCCAACGCTGGCAGATTAGTTCCAAAAAACTTTTTTCCAGTGCTAACGTTTTAGCACAGCCACTAGTTGTCCAGCTGTTATCATTCATTTATGTTTTTAGCCACCAGGTATTATATGTCTTGTTAGCGCAGTGTGTAGGGCTGGGAATGGGAAAGCACTTTTTGGCAGTACTTGCCATCGCTTTCCCGTTTGTATTTTTCTGACTGGGCAGTTATGACTGTAAAACTGGCCCTAAGTAGACAACATCTTTATTTCTTTCTTTATTAAAACATTTGATTTTCTAATACAACAAGATAAAGTATCTTATAAATTACAGTATTAGAATCAGACAAGTCAGAATCATCATGTTTCGTTTGTTTGTATTTTTCTGACTGGGTAGTTATGACTGTAAAACTGGCCCTAAGTAGACAACATCTTTATTTCTTTCTTTATTAAAACATTTGATTTTCTAATACAACAAGATAAAGTATCTTATAAATTACAGTATTAGAATCAGACAAGTCAGAATCATCATGTTTCTTCTTTTAGTGTAGTGCTGGGTTAATGTTGACAAATTCTTCCTTTTTTAACTTTAACTAAATCTTACTTTGGCTGGCTGTGGCATGCGAGTGAATCCGAGTAAAACAGGCCAAACAGAGCTTAAAATTACCGCGGCTTCAGGGCTGCGAACTGACGTTCCAAACTATCATGGAAACTTAATACTGAGCACAGTGTTAAGAAGGCAACAGCTGCGTTCTACTCCTGTAGGAGGATGTTCGGTTCTAGATGGGGTTTGAGTCCGAAAATGGTGTTGTGGATATTCAGGTCAATCGTACCTGAATATCCACAACACCATACTCAGTTACGGCTATATAGTGTGGTGGACGGCGACTACCAAGCGGGTAGTTACGAATCAACTGTATAGGGTGCAGCGTTAGGCTTGTATTCTGGTTACGGGGGCGATAAGGACTTGCCCCTCTGTGGGTTTCGACATCAGAGTGTACATCGACGGTCAAAGATGAGTTGTGGGGTGGGATTTGCGGTCTTCTGTGGTGAGTGATACTACTCGATATTTTTGATTTGGATAGTCGATACTAGTAGATACTTTTAACAGTTTTTAAATTTGAAAATTTTTAAAATTTTTAGTAAAATTCTTTAAAAATGTTTACGTCAATTCAATATTTAAATTTATAAACATATTTTTAAACTTTTTCACCAACTATTCATTGCGTTTTTCATAGTTTTTTAACATATACTTTTAAATATTTGATAACATATACTTTTAAATATTTGATTTTTTCGTTTAGCAGAGTTGTAGTTTTGTGATAAATATTTAAGCGGAGTCACATTTTTGTGGTAAATATTTAAGCGAAGTCACATTTGTATATATTTTGTCTGTCCAAAATGCAACTCTGAAAACATCGAGTAGTAGTTTTGAGTATCGAGTACCAAAAAAAAAAGACTAATACTCGATACTCGATACCCACTACTACTACACCACTACTATAAATTAAAATATAAATGAGTATCACAAAATAATCGCCGGGTTTAGTCATGTTTGATCCTGCCTATTTTGCATATTTTTTGGAAAAGCGATAAGGAAGGTCTCCTGAGTGTACTCCATCAAAGACCGTTCTTGTAAGTGGAATAGATTGAAAAAAAAATCATTAATTTCCTTTACAAAACTCAGTTACTGAATTCGTGTGTACGAAATCCACCTTTTGGATCCCGCTGAAAGGCAACCTTAGAGTTGAATGTATGGCTTTGAACGTGAGTCGACCGAGATTTTTCCGTTAACTTATTATAGGTCAATATTCAGTTTGAAAACATTTTCGACGAATTTAACTGATGGCCGGATTTTTGTATGGGCGATAGGATCAGATTTTAAACTACAAATGGAGAGGTTAACCCGAAATTAAGTTAACTGAACCAAAAAACCAAACGTACTGCAGCCGTACTATAAAATCAAATTTACAAATACTTTGACTTACAAAATACACAGAGAAAACAGATTCGTGCTTACAACCGAATTTGTTGCCAATCGAATGGTTCGGTTGCCGTAACCGAATTTTTCAGTTGAGACAAAAATTTGTCAAAATTTCTAAAAAAGTTATTTTTTCTTCGGCCGGAGGCAATAATTAATAATTTTCGGCTTTATCCAACGTTATAATTGCTATAAAAAGTGAAATAACATTATCCGCCCCAGTCGGAAACAAGATTTTTCAATTTTTAGTTAAGGAACAACTCCATGGCTGTTTTTTGGACTTTTCGTTCACCGGAAGCAAAGTTTAATTAATTGTTTTGTTCATCTATCACTTTAATAAGAAAAAAACACATTTTAACTGGTTTTTATTTAAATTTAGTTTATTTTATTCAATTTTAATTTTTTTATTTTTTTTGTTGTCTTTTTCTGCTTCAGACTTGTCATTCAACACCAATTGATATCAATTTGATCGTGTTTAACAACGTGTTTAAAAATTAAACACGATAATTTAGCGTGTTTAAGGGTAGGAAAAATGTACTGTAAAACATCTCACTTAAACATGTTTAACGCTAAACACGTCAAATCGAGTTAAACACGTATATGTGAACGCCGTATTAAGCTTTAGTTCTGTTAGAAAACTTTTGTAAGTAAGGGTATTGTGAAAGTATATAACATAAAAATCTTCAAATGAATTCTTCTTCCTAAACTAAAACAAAAAGACAACAATAATAAAAACTTAATACATAAAGGATTACATTTTTAAAACTACTACACGAAGCTATCTATGAATGGGTCTGTCTACAAAAGTATGTACGAAGTGCGTGCTACCACAAGATTTTCATCTTATATGCTGGAAAATAAGAAAAATCCCCATAAAATTTGTTAGACTCTATGTAAGAAAACGACATTGAACTTGAAAAATGAAAAGAAAAGAAAACATTTTGTTTTTCAATTTCAATAAAATAACCAAAAAGTGTTAAAAAGGGGTTGATTATCATACTCAAAGAACATTTTTTTTTTCAAATCTTTTATTAATGATCTTTAAAACATGGAATAACACAGCTACTTAAATGAATATAAGTAGTAAATTGGATAATATTACCCCTTTTTGTTAAAAATGAAAGAACAAACATATCAACAAATGTGTTGATGGATTTAAAAAAAAAATGATAAATATTTTTTTAAAACCCCTTTTTAGAAAACATATGTAATCTATTGTTCACATTAAAGTGTCAGTAGTCAAAACCATAAAAAAGGATCCTATTGGTTTTTCAAGGGGATTAAATTATAATGTATATAGAGCAACCCTAACTTGTTGATTTCTTTTATTTGTTTGCTTTTCAAAATATTATCTAATAGGAGTATCAGAAACAAAACAATAAAAAACGATTACTTCATTAAAAAAGGAATGATTTTTTTATGTATTACAACAAAATTACCCTCATCCTAATTTGGGATACTTATCACGTTATGAAGTCTACAAATTAACCACCAATAAAAAAGGCTGATTGCTGTTCATTTCATATTTATTATAAAAAGATACGTAATGTATACATTAACAACTTCCGTTTTTTTAAAAACATGCCGTGTTTTTTCCTTTTCCCTATTGTTTAGTTAATTTTTTAAGGGTACTTTTTTTCTATTCTAAATTTTTTTTTTTACATAAATGCTCTTGTAATTGCAGAGTGGGTAAACACCCTTAAATTGTTTGTTTGTTTTTTTAAGCGCCACTTAAACAAATTTATTTATTACACTTAAATTGTGTAATTTATAATAGAGGGTCTTGGAATCAATATAAAAAATGATCCGTTTATATGGGGTGATTTTTTATGCGCTTATTATAAAAAAGGCGATTATTACAAGAAAAAAAATTGAGAGGCATAGAAAGATCATGTGATTTGTAATGTTAATCTTTAATTGGGTAATTAACCTTTGTATGTTTTTGAAGGGGATTTTTTTTATTTATTTAAAAATTTTCTGATGAACAGTGGACCATAACTAGAAAAAGTGACGCATTGAAAGAGACTTCAATTAATTAAAAAAAAATTAAATTCTCAAAAGAAAATACTATTTAGAAATTAGAAATAATTGAGAAATACGAGAAGTTTTGTTTCAAAAGTATTCCATATTAGAGCTTTAAAGAATTAATTCCTTTTTGGAATGAATTCCCTAAAAGTTATTTCAAGTTTTTAATTCATGGAATGAATTCATTAATAAGAAATAAGCAGGAATTAATTCCTGTAAATGAATTTATAGCATTCAAATTTAGAGAATGAATTCCCTGACGAAAGCATTAAGTATTAAAATTAAAGAATTCATTCACTAATGAATTCATTCAACATGAGTTAATTCAATTTGAAGTCAAGGAATTCATTCCCTTCTACATTTAATTCCATAAAGGAATTTTCGATTAATTCCCTAAGAAATTAACTCTTTCTTTTAACTATGTAAGGAATTAACTTTTTCCTTCAATTCCCTAAGGAATTAGGGAGTTAATTCCTTGACTAAAAGTTGAATTAACTGTAATTGAATGAACGCTTCGAGTATGTACCGGTCTCTGAGCGCATTTAAACGATTTTTGTTTTTTTTTTGAAAATCTGCTGACCATTGACAAAATCATTAATAAAAACATTTTGAAAAAATGGTAAATTGTTTTTTTAAAACAGTGGTTAGTATTTTAGCATATGTATTCGCGAGATAAAGTTGCCAGAGATAGAGAAAAAGATTCCCAGGAATCTATTTTTATGAAACAGTCACAGGGTGATCCATATCACCCTGTTACCATTTGACTAATTTTTAACAAAATTTTTGTTTAAAACACTGATTTATACAAAGATTTTAGTTATCTTCATTTAACACAATACTAAAAATCCTCAATACTTTAACTAATTTTGAATGTTAATTTTTAAAATTATTTATAACTAATTTTTAAGAACCCATTCATTACATTTTACACAATTTATTGTTAAAATATAATATTTTCATGTAAAGTACCTATTGTTTTTTCAAACGCGTCATATAGACCAAATGCAATTAATATTGTAATTAATTTGCATTTTTATTGATTTTAATTAAGAAGGTTTGAGGTTAAGAAGAGGCATAAACATTTTTTCAAAGTTATAGACACATTATTAATTTGCAAATCAGACTAGAACTAGTTTCTGCCTTTTCATCAGTGATTTTCCATTAATTTGTATTATTGTTTATATTTTATTGTCAGATTGTCTCTATATGATAATTTACTCTCAGAAGTGATCAAACAGACATACAAACATTCTACTTTAGATTTTTTGTTTATCTTCTTATCTCCTCTTTGTCACCTTTTTCACAAATGTTGCCACACTGACGTATGGTTTTTTACGTGCAGGCAATTTGTATATTTCGGAGACGAACAGCCAGCAGGTCATTTTTATTTTTCTAGTAAAGTGTTGTTTTTTCAAATGCGTCATATAGACCAAATGCAATTAATATTGTAATTAATATGCATTTTTATTGTTTCATGTTTCAGTTATTACCCGGTATATGGCGCCATCAATGTATCTAACGTTCTAAAAATGGCGCTATTTCTTTCCCTCCCGATTTTTTAAAATGGCCCATATCTCGAAAATTAAGAGAGATAGGACATAATTGAGGAAAATTTCGACAACCCCCAACCACGCAATACCCCTGTGAAAAGGTTATTTCTACCCAAAAATGAACCTTGGTGTGTCCTTACATGCTCTTAGATGATAGAGACTAGGAAGCAACAAATTTTATTTTAAGCCAAAAAACAGGAAAAAATTTTGTTAAAGTAACAAATTTTTTTTTGTTAACTACATTAGCATCCCAAGTAAAAAAGTTTTGATATAGTCATATATTATCATATAAAATTTTGTATAATTATATAGTGGAACATATATACCAAGATATAATTATATAAAATTTCACGAAATTATATCCTAAATATATAACTATATCTTGTTATATATTGCACAATATATATTGCAACATATTACAATATCCAATTATATATAGACCTATATATAGTTACATATTCCTCATATAATTATGTATAATTGTGTCGAATTATATACCGTTATATCTAGTTAGATATGATTATATTATATTTGTTATATTTGGATGAGGACAAAATCCGTATAAAATTGTATCAAACCATATCTTATTTCATCACATTAGATCTAATTGCGTCAAATTAGATCTAATATGATCATAATACGATCGAATTTGATACAATTAGATGTTTTCATTTTTCGGATATAATTATATATAATATCATATAATTTTTTTTAGTGGGGTACTTAAAAATAACTAAAATTGTAGTAAATTTAAATGTAATTGCAGTGTATACTTTTTTAACTGCAATTGCAGTTAATTTTACCTACATAATTTTCTTAGTGTGGTAGAGTTACTTGAAGTTCTATAATTGTTTTTAAAGACAGCTGACATATTTATTTTATTATTTATATGAACACCTATAAAAAATTATGAAAATCACATTAAACGGAAATGAAAGGGTAAAATTTCGTATAATTTTATAAAAGAAAAATCCTTAAAATTCGATACTTTTTCATTGCAAAAACTAACAAAAACTATAAAAAAAAGAAAACATCAACCACAAATCAGTCTTATTGACAAAAATATGACTTGACAAAATAATCAACAGCTGGTGGCAAAAAAAAAATACTAATAAAGGAGTAAAAAGGATAAAGAAACACTTCAAGGAAAACAAACAACATTTAACCGAAAAATAAATAGGAATAAAGAGAAAAAAATTTAAAGCAACAAAAGAAAACAGAAAGGATTCGTTTTTGCATTTGAAATTTTGAATAAAAAATTTGAATGATAGATGTGTTATTTGAAAATAAAAGGGGAGGATCTATAAGGTAATAGAAAGTAACCATTATGTGACAAGCGAAAAAAAGTCACCTGCATAAGTGACAAATGAAAAATGCTAAACATTTTAAATAATATTGAAGAGATTTTTTTTTTGACAATTTTAATTTAAATGTTTTTGTTATTGATGATTTAATAGGTGCAAAACCAGCTGAAAATTTTTGTGGTTAAATTTTTTCAATACAAATTTTTGAATAGAGTTATTCTGAAAGAAAGGATTGATGATGGCTTAGCACTTATTCGTAACAAACATGTAATACTTGATATAATTGTAGGTAATTTTCAATTGCATGTACATATTTTCCAATTGTATATAAATAATTCCCAAAAATTTTGTAATTGCAAATTGTTACGGTTTTATAACAAACAGCTGTTGCTGTCAGATTCTTTACAAAACACGTGATATTTTGTTTTTTTTTTTTGATAAATTTAAAATTCAACACGCGATATTTTGTTTGGAATATAATCCAGGCTTAGAAATATTTCTACCTTATGATCAACACCCTAAATTTTGTTATATATTACAAAATAATCATACAAGATTTAGAATTTCTTTTAAAGAGAGGGCGTTAAAAAGTGGTTGCCTTTTGGGGTTACTCCCTAAATTCTTGAATTATAATTTTATTTCATTTAGATATAAAATTTATATCAATTTCTTTTTAAAAGTCCTTAAAGAAAGCAAATACTCATTTCCGTTTTGCAGACTCCTTAACAATAAATAAATACTCTAGAAATAAAATATGTCATAGAGCAAGATACTTTTGACATTTTGTATCAAAAATCACAATCTAGCATCAACCATGAAAAATAACCATCACCTGTTTCTAAGATTTCCAAAAACTCACTCAAATTACCAGACAAACAAACAAAAAACTATTTGAAATTTTTAAATCCTTTAAAAAAATAAACAATAGTTTTAAAATACATCTAACAAACAATGATCCATACTCAAACTCCTGTCCTTTTTTTAACATTCCAATAAGTTGTTACTCCTCTTAAATTCAGATCCCAAAAAATTTCAATTCCTTTTTTTTCTCACACTCTATTATATTTACTTTTTCAAAATTTTGTTACGGTAATCATTAAAATACAAAACCACATGTTGTTGTATCTTTCAAAAAAGTATCTGTTTCAGTTAAAAAAATCCACCACACTCGTACCTGTTTTTTAACAAATTCTTTCCATTTTTTCCATTCAACTATTCGATTTTTTTCAATATTTTTTGTTTGTCACTTTTTAGGATTTTGTTAAACAACCCCTAATTTTTGCATTTTTATTTTTATTATTGTTAACTATATTTTTTCACTTCAATTGTATGTTTTCCACCCCTCTCTAACCACCCCAAAAGTTTTCTTTCCCCCATTTACATAAAGAATTTTTATTTCAAATTATTTTTTATTAGCATTTTTATATACGAGTAAATATATTTTTTTATGTTTTTCCATAAGGGTTGCAAATACTGTACATTTAATCATATTTTTTATGTATTTTATTTTTATTGGTAAATATTTTATTCTGGTATTAAAAAAAAAAAAAAAATACATGCATACGATTTTTTACTATCAAATATAAAAAAAAAATATATATTATGTAATTGCTTTTGATTGGCTGGCTAGAATTTTTTATGGGAGAAATTTGTATCCTTGTATGAGTTTTTTTTAAATAGGTCTATTGTATGTAAATACAAAATTTAATATGAATGTGGTTAGTAGTACATTATGCATTAGAATGAATATTTTACTTT
This sequence comes from Leucophora obtusa, assembly GCA_949987735.1. Lineage (NCBI taxonomy): Eukaryota > Metazoa > Arthropoda > Insecta > Diptera > Anthomyiidae > Leucophora > Leucophora obtusa. Next base: position 347,091,461 of record OX465295.1, on the reverse strand, counting down.
TGAGAACGATTTTTAAAAGCAAATTAATTACAGATACTTTCGCCCCTGAATTATTTAATCCACTATTACATTTCCCAAATGGAGATATTGGAAAAAGTATTTCTAAAACAAGTTATTTGCTGAAATGTAAAGAAAATTGATAATTTGAATATGAAAGATGTGGTTTCTACTAGAGATGGGCATGTGAGCAGAATTTTATGTGATTCCCGTAAATTACCAAACTTTTTCTCGACTTCTAATAAATATTTCCCTTCATTTTTTGCCGATTTTATTTTTTGGATTTTTAAAATACAAAATAAGTGGCAAAAAGGAGAGATTTTTTATTTTTAGCAAACGTAGGGAAATTTTTAAAAACTAATATTTTCAATAAAAAAAAAAAAAAAAACTCAGAACAAATGCCAAAAAATATTGTACTAATTTCACACGTGTGAAAACTAAAAATCTAGTATACAATTTTCATTTTTAAATTTAATTCATCAAATTTTTGTTATTCGGTCGAATTCTACATAATAGGTATATTCGACGAATTTTTCGGTTAATGAAAAATTTTAATTTTTTTTTTTAAAGAAAAAATTAGTATTATGAAATATTTTTCTTAACAATTTTTTCATATAATGTCCATAATTTTTCAAATTGAGTCAGTAAGGGCAAGTTTTAAGGTGCGTTTACAATGATGGAGTACTCCAATCTGTAGCAAATTTAGTTCTTTTCTCTTTCTTACTAATACATACATTTTTGTATTTTGCTATCTTTTTTATTCCACTTCAGATTCAAATTTTGTTTGACTCTGGAGTACGCATTTGTTGCACTCTAGAATTAACATTGATCTGTTAACTATTTAACACGACAAATATACCTTAAAAAACACATCACTAATTTGCTCACATCTCCAATTGTCAACAAATTAAACAAAGAAAAATATTAAAAAACGTAAAACCAATACAAAATATATGTGTTTGGAATTTTTTAATAAAATAAAAATTTATTTTAAAATCTAGGCAGTTGAAATTAGGCCCAAAAATTCGCGAAGCAAAATGTAAGTATTTAAGTGTCAAATATTGCTTGAAATAACTCTACTCTGCATTGTGAACAGTTAACATTTTAATCTGTGCTGCAGAGTAGAGTCACTCTACCATTGTGAAAGCACATTTATAATCAGAAGTCGTAGTGGAATTATATCTAAAATTTTGCTTACGTTAGAAATTTTCAAACAAATTTTCTTACTTAAGTAATATTTGAAACAAAACCCGTAGGGTAGAGGGGGGATCCTTCGCCAGTGGGGCACATACACTAATCCCATTTTTCTCCGATGTTAAGGGAGATAAAAAATTGTAAAAAATATATTTTGTGCATTTTTCAATTGCCTTTCCTTGACATCCACTTTGACGAATTTATATCGCATGTGGTCGCAGATAGACGTGGTTTTGTGTTTTTTGGGGTGCCAAAAAAATAATTGAAAGCAACTACATTTTGCAATAACTTCCTCAAATCGTGTGATAAAAAAATAATTTTTCACTATGTTAGACCTATGATCCTAAGCTTTCAGAAAATAATAATTTGATTTTAATAAATGCTTAAAAAGTGTAAAAAAATATTAATTTTATGTTAGTGCCTGCCTCTGGGGCAGAATCACCAGATGGCCCCTGGAGCTACGAACAGTTGGTGCTTCCCTGCCTAAAATGCTCTATAAGATTTTTCTGTATGTTTAAAATATGTTTAATAGTAAATTAGAACAATCGTGTTCATTATTAAATTTATATTAATTATTCAGTTTTTTGTAATTTTGAAGAATCATTATATTATAGTTTTAAATTATTTTTTTTTAATGTAGTGGAGATTTATTGATTAAAAAGAATCATATACCTTAAAGAACTTATTCTAAATTATTTATTTCAGTCATTAAAACATTGACTTTGCCGTATTAACAATATTTTTTTGTTGAAATTGTATCTAGCTCTTTTGGCGAATATCCCCCAAGTTTGGGGCAGCTACGCCGATTTGGGTTACTTTGGAAATCATAAAAAAAGTAATAGAAAATATGCAAATAATTAGAATAAAAATCATAGAAATTAAAGCCAAGATATGTAGATCTTCAATTTGAAAGTAATTTTTGATAAATAATTAGGGGTTAAGAAATCACAGTGCTTTGAAAAAAAAGTGGCGAAGGATCCCCCCTCTACACTACTTATTTCTGAATATAAAACTGGTCATAATATTCAGTATTTGGTTAAGTGCTGCTATTTATGACATCCCTATAAGGAGATGTTTTATGAAACAATCGATTTCGTCTAAAATTGGTAAGAAAAATTATAATTTAAAAAGGCTTTTTCATAGAAATTTCAGAAAATTTCTAGAAAATTTTATTCAAAAACTTAAAATTAATTTAAAACTTTATCAAAAATATTATAAAATCTATTGACATGGTAGTGTTTTGTTAAATTTAATGCATTTATGTATGGCATCCCAGCAAAACCTTCTATTACCAGGTAAAAATTTTGTGTACAAATTTAATGCAAATAATATTACTTTGTGACAAAAATATATTTTACAAAAAACATGTGGAAATTTTATTTCTTCGAATTTTTTTATTGATATTTTCTGAACATATACTGAAGAGTATGCTCTATCCAAATAAAATATAAAAAAATCGAAAACAAAATTTTTCCTAGAGTCGATACCCCCCTTAAACATATATTTTCAGTTTCCTTTAAATTTATCAGTATTGTGTCTTCACATTTAACAAACTGCATTTCCGCTAAAAGTGAGCAATCCCATTCGTCTATCGTAAAAATTACGACCAATCCCGGATTGATCGTGATTTTCACGAACCTACTGACGGATATCGGTTGATCGCCTCTTAGATTAATGATAAATACCCTCTTTCACAGTGGGGTGAAGGGTATATAAATAAATACATTTTTAATTATTTATTCTCACTATGTATGTATATTTGGCATCTGCATGTGTATAAATATTTTTTCGTTGATTTTTTTAATGATAGCCAGCCATTACTGTTTAATATTCTCCTTTATGCATACATAGACAAATAAATGCCTGTTGTTTTTTATATTTTAGAGATACGAGCAACACCACAACCCCATTAATATTTGTCGACAATAACGGATGCTTCAGGAAAAACAAAAAAAAAAATACTTTGGACATTATCAAATATCAGCAGTTTAAACAACCAAACGTGTGCTGTGAAAAATATACAAAAAAATTGAAAATAACAAAAAAATACTGAAATTTGGTATATTTAACTATTGGACGCGTGCATAAAGAGCGATTACAACAACACCAAGAACGGTAGACAAAAAATAATAAGAGTTGTTTTTATGTTAGTTTGACCGAGACTAAAGTGCCATCAGGAGCAGATGTTTTTTTATATTATTTTTCTGTGATTTTTACTAGAATTTTTATGAAAGGAAATGTTTTTAGAGTGTGTCTATTTTAATAAAGCTGATGACACCTTAATGGAGAAAATAACCGTTATAATAGAACTCAGAAGGTGGTACTTAGCCAGCAAAATCTCAGTAATGGGTGGTTATTACACTCATAACTCTAATAAGTCTGTTGGCTGAACAGAGAAATTTGTTACTTTAACAAAATTTATTACTGTTTTTTGGCTTAAAATAAAATTTGTTGATTTTAAAACATATTTTGTTAAATTTAACAAATCGAAATTTAAGTAAAAAATTAGTAAAACTACAGTTTTATTTTTAATCACACTGAGTCGTAAAATTTGTTAAAATTTAGAGTCTCGAGATCCTCCCCGGTCATGGTCCATATCATCGAAGGACATGTAAAGGCACTCGGGTGGAGCAAACATTTTGTCCGTTTTGCTATATCTCTCTTAGTTTTCGGAATATGGATATACTGAGTATTTTAGTATTGTGTTAAATGAAGATAATTTAAATCTTTGTTTAAATTAGTATTTCAACCCGCTTGACAGATTTTTCTACTGACGTATTATTTCAAGTGTAATAATGTCTAAATTACAAGCGGTAGAATTAGGGCTTACTGCATATATGTAGTTCAGTTTAAAAACAAATTATTTTTATTCCCAAATATAATTTTTTAAATAGTTGTCCATATTCGCTGAATGAAAAAACGTACAAAATTTATAACGGTAAGCAGGCGCCCCATTACAAAAATATTAAAAATAAGTAGTTAACAAAATAATTACTTATTCGAATACTAATAAGGGGTAAAAAAATAAGTGGTCTTAAGTTGCTAAATAAAAAGGCTTAATCATATACTAATTAGTGGTTAAAAAATAAATAGTTACCGATATCACATTATTTTTGCAATTAAGTAAAAACGACTTCATCTGACAAAAATAACTAGTACTGACGCCGAATTATAAGCAGCAAAAAAATGTAGTTTCATTATACAACTTATTTGATAATAAAAGATTTTGCTGGGTAGGTGATTTTTATGAAATACAGTAGTCGCTCGGTTATATGAACTAATTCAAACAGAGCCTGTTCACTAAATGGAGAAGTTCACATAATCGAGAGAATATAAAATAAGTAATTCAAATGATTTTTATTACATTAAGTTTTTATTTTTAATAAGTTTTTCAATAATTAATGTACATGAAAGTAGTCGGTTATATTTTTTTGTACTTTTTTGCTTCAAGGGATTTCTGTAGTGATTTGTCCCTGCATTTTCGCAATGCCAAAATATTATTAATATCAGATATATTATTTTTACTCCAAGCAATAACTTTATTGAATGCTTCGAGTGCCTCCGTTGTGCTAATTTCAGCTGTTGTTACGATGCACTGCTCTTGATCATCATCTTCAACTTCGCTATCTATATCTTCGCTACCAATGTCTTGATTCCACGTTTGAATCTCTTCCCGTAAAAGCTGTTCACATAATAGAGATAGGCTGTGTTCACTCTTTAGAACCTCCTGTGTTTAAATTTTGTTGTTCACTATTCTGGAAATTTACATAACTGGATATTCATATAACCGAGCGGCTACTGTATTTCATAACTCCCCGTTTACACTATCACACAAGTGTGTTATACATGTAGGAAATGTGTTGTATTAAGAAAATGTATAATAGTGTGAACTAAATTCGTTACACACAAGCCAAAATGGGTTGCACACACAGTTTAAAAAGAGTTAGCACTTTTTTGACAAGCTTAATTTTTTGAAATATTTCATAAAGTTACCACTTGTGTCAACACAAGTGTTGTGCTATTCACAAATAAATGATAACAAAGATTAAAAGCAACTAGTGGTGAAAAAATTAATGATTAGAGAAAAAAATAGGTGGAGGCAAATTACTGGAATTGTGATCGAGTGTTATGCGATAGCAATTATTGATACTTAAAACATTACAAAGATTAGAGGTGAAGCATTTAGTTCCTTTATTACAAATATGAGCAGTGTTGCCAGGTTTATAAGGCGCAAAATCGTAAAAATTTTTGAAAAATATCATCAAAATCGTCATAGAGTTTTGAAGAATCGTCAAAAAACCGTTTAAAACTTAATAAATAATGCAAAAATTATAAATTTTTAATCATTTCGCGCTTCTTCGATTAAACACATTTAATATAACATTTATAAACATCGAAATTTGCCATATTCTGAAATAGATGCTCTAAAAAAAGAAATGCCACAAAATTTCAGGCTTCAAAATATTAAATGCATATTTATTTTATTAGTACAGAAGTTTTATAAAAAAAATTATCAAATTTTTTGTTATTCTTCCTAAAAGCTTTGTACAATTTAAAATAGGTATCTTAAAGCAAAATTGACATTTTTGCATAAATAAAAATTATGATGTACTTGAACGGATTTTTGTATTTTTTGTAAACATAATTTTAATTAGAATTTCAATACTTTTTATCTCAAATTCTGAAATATTTTTCAAAAATCGTAACAGAAGAAGAAAAATTTTTGATTATGCAGCAGTTTTTGTTAAGTTTTTTGCGATTCTGCGTAATTTTAAAAAATAAAAACTTGAATTAGAGATTACGAGTAAAGCAATATCGTATCTTTTTCTGTATTTCGGATTAAAAATCGTCATTTTGAGGGACAAAATCGTCAAATCGTCATTTGGGTATTTTTGATAGTAAAAATCGTCAAACCTGGCAATACTGAATATGAGTTAAAGTTGTAACAATGGTTATTCGTGTTCTTTTATTTGCACTTTAAAAACGTGATTTTTTTTAACAATTTCGAACGCTTACGACTGCGGAAATCTGGCCCATGTTTTCATTTATTTATCCATAACAGTCTGAACACTCAAAAGATTTTCTTTTATACTTTTTTGACAACCGGACAGTTTTAGCATACTTTTCGTCATACTTGTGTGAAGAAAAGTATAAACACTTGATATTGTGAACGGGGCTTGTGGTACACATTTTTGACTTTAGAAGACCAGATTTTTTGACGAATTTTGAGACCTTAGTACAATTGTATAATTATTGTAATTAGAATGGTATTAAAATTTCATTTTATTATTAAAACAAAAAGTTGGAGTTAACTAGCATAATAAATTAGTTTTCTAAACTCATGCTTTTTAAGAAATATGATTTGAAAAATGAATTATGACATCGTTAGAAATAACAACATGGTTAGTGGAAAATTGTAATTTTTGCTTAAACAATATACAGTGGTAAACTTTAATGAATACATGTTTGAGAAAAATTGTTTAATTATGCTGTTACTCATGAGACGTCGAACTTATTGGATACAAAACAATTGGATATAAAACTAAACTCGTGTCAGCAGCCTCAGAATGTGTACCTAATATAATAGCTATAGAAAAGCCTGAGTTGTAGCAACACCATTTCTAACTTTTATTTGCAAAATGTGGATCCTGTTTTGAAAATTTTATATGCAAAATGCAGATCCTGTTTTGAAAATCCTTTTGATTTTGGTTAAAATCGGTTCTTGTTTAGACCTAGTGCCCGTATAAGCCCCCCCCCCCCCCAAAAATTGGATTTTTAGACGCTACAGGTCACAAATACAAAGATATTTCAATGAAATTTGGTACACAGACCTATGTCGGTCCAAGGACGAAGCCTATTGATTTTGGTTAAAATCGGTCAATGTTTAGACCTAGTGCCCATAAGCCTACTGATTTTAGAAAGCCTATTGATTCTAGATAGGATCGGTCCATATTTGGACCTATCGCCCATATGGGCTATATTTCCTATTTTCTCTTATTTTATCATTTTATGGAAAATTTTGACACAAGTCCATTTTAACCCATTCGAATTTCGGATCCAAACATTAGTTGGCTTTTAACCAGACTGGTGTAGGGTATTATATAGTCGGCATGCCCGACTTTAACTTTTTTACTCGCTTTTAATTAGAAATCTGTAAAACACAAAAAATTAGCAAAAATATTTAAAAATGGCGAATATTTTGTATGACTCTCAACACTAATAAATTAAGATTCATTAATTTTCTTTATATGCTTTCCCATAGAGTGTTGTAATTATTACAAAAGTTTCCTGCCAGATTTGGGACTGAATAAAGAGATATTGGGATTAAATTCGCTTTAAAATTGGTACAAATCAATCGAACAGTATCCCACAAAATAAAATAATCACATTTGAACCAATTTATTTCGACTACTTGCATATACTGCAGTTTTATTTAAATAAAAAATGGTCGAACTGGTACAAAAATGGACTTTAATTTCATTTTTTGCCAATTATTGGAGTCTAATATATAATGTATAAATTATAAGATTTCTGACATCATCCTTTTATTTCCAGTAGGTTCAAGGGCTCCTGACTTACAGCGGAATTAGCCAATTTTTCCGAAACATGTATCCATTCAAGTTTACCACTGTACGAGTAACTCTAACCCACATTTAAATAGTATCTATATGTATTTGTCCATTTAATACTCTTCCAAAATATTAAATAAAGTATGTCAAAATATATTTATTTTTCCCATTGTTTGTGTGTGAGTTTTTTTTTTTGGGCAAATATTTAAATATTTCAAATTATTTTTATTCATACATTTAAACCAACACTTTAGGTTATTTTCAGACAGCATATAGGATACGGATACAAACAAATAATAACCCCATCCCAAAAAACCTAAAATGCATACGTAAGAGAGTGTGAGTGTGTGAATTAAAAACCACCCATTGTTAAAAATAATAATAAAAATGGTAAAAACAACTACAAACACTAAAATATAAACGCCATATTGATAAAAGAATAATAATGAAAACCATATGATAAGTAGACCCATTTTTAGTTAATATACAATTTATACGTAGGATGTTAAGCACTTTAAGTAGAATAATTTTAAGTTAATATATTTTATCAAGGGATTCATAAAAATACAATTAAAAAGTAGTTATATGTAATTAAATCTGAAAACTTATTTAACAAATTGTCAAAAATAAATTGTTGTAGGCTTGTCCCTATACGGATTTCCTTCTTGCCAAAAGAAAATATCAGGGAAAGATGTTTTTATAATTTCTGGAAATATTTATTATGCTAAACCACTATGAGAATTTCTTGATCTCATCTAGGACGTTATTAAACATTTTAAATATAAAAAAACCAAAAAACAAAAATTATCACAATTTGATTTGTCATCTTCCAAATTACTACTCTGTTGTTTTACAGATATAGCAATGTAGTGACATTTATTTACGTACTTTTATAAACAATTGAAAATTATATCTTTTTATTCGTGAAAGTTACGGCCCTATGTTCCCTAAAGGAATTGAAGAAAACAATATATATATACGTATATTAGTGAGTGTTACATTGAAATTTGCACAAGCACTTGCATACTCGTATTTCAAATTTATTTTTATCGGGATAAACAGTAATTGCATTAAAGCAGTGAAATGTATGTTTTCCTCACAATTAACATGAAAAAGAAAAAAAGGTATAGTATTTTTCAATACAATCTGATAGTTACGATGTTAAAATGTTTAAAGAATTAACACTTCGTATGATTAACGTCAAATTTTGTATGGAATTTCGTAACACGTATAGCAAAAAACGGATTTAAATTTAAAGTTAAATTTAAATTCTAAAAATAATTCTGTAATCGGGCTTTAAAGAAATTTCTATTTTAAAATAAATTCTTTTAAAATGTGGGAATAGCTTTTTTATTTATGAGCGGGATTTTAGATTCTCTAATTACTACATTATAAGTCGAAAAAATAAATGGCGCCCAACGTAGAGCATATGAATTAAGATTCTTTCTTTACCATTTGTAATATAACGAAATTTTGTTCTAAGACCCCATAAAGCATATAAATTCATGATCCTTATAGACCTATACACTCACTGGGAAGTCACATTAGATATAGCTCATTTTTACCAAAAATTTTTATCATTGTCGTCAGTAGTTTGTTGTTGAAAATGAGCGAACTCGGTTCAGCTATTTAAAAATTACACCCAGATAATTGTCGCCACGTCAGTAATGAATTTCTCCATAGTTGCAATGCAAATTATTGCAACTATGGACTACATTGAATCGAGAATTGTACATTAAATCCTTCATAGAATTTATGAAAAAGGTTTCATTGAAGTTAAAGTTTATAGAAAGCTTCATAGAGTTAACAGAACTCTACATAAAAAATGTACTGCTTAATAAAAATCAATTATAATGAACGAAATTTTTTGTTCTTTCGATTTTCGCTACCAGTGCTTGAAATTGAGAAAATTTTATGAAATCGATTCATATATAATAACCAGATAATCCGATATATTATAGCAAAAAAAATATTTCAAAAAAAGCAAAAAACGCAAAAGTAACATTTTTGAAAAATAACACTTAAAAAAACAAAACCCCAAAAATAGGAGCAAAATAAATTTTTAGGAGCAAAATAAGCAATTTAAAGCTATTAAATCTTAAGAAAAAGCTAAAACAAACAGATATGAATAAAAAAGCAAAAAAAAAAAAAAATCAAAAACTTTTCTGATAATAACACAGGCCAAAAATTTTTTTAACTCTGAGATTAGAGTATAGTTTTCTAAAGATTTTAGATGTTCTAAAACCGAATCTGATATCATAATTTCACGGCATCTGCGCTGTTTCAGAATTAAAAAAATATTTAGAGAGAAGATTTCTTCCCTGCAGTTTTAGCAACAGAAAATCTTTGTTAGAATTGCAAATAATATACAGAGTAGTATTGTGGAAGATGACAAAGCAAATTGTGGAAAATTTTATTGTTGTTGTTTTTTCTTTGATATTTTAAATGTTAAATAACGCTCCTAGAAGAGAACAAGAAATTCTCATTGAGTTTGTAATTTAATTTAACAAATATTTCTAGGAATTAAATTCGCAAGAATTGGGCAAGAATTAAATTCGAATAGGGACATGTCTTCAACAGATCATTTTTGACAATTTATCAAATAAGTTTTGGAATTATAGCACATTTAATTCCTTTAATGCAATTAATGTACTTCCCCATGAAAATAAATAAAAAAAAAACTAATATGCAAGTGCTTGTGCAAATTTAAATGTTACTGACACTTTAGAAAACACATTATTTTCTATTATTGTTTATACATGAATGGATGTCACTACATTACTAGATCTGTCAAAACAACAGCGTAGTATATTGTAAGATGACAAAGCAAATTGTGGTAAATTTTTTGGTTTTGTTTTTTCTTTGATATTTGAAATGTTAAATAACGCTCCTGGACGCAATTCTCATTGAGCTTGTAATTTAACTTACACTCAGATAAAAAAGTTTGTAAAAAAATTTGTAAACAGTTTCCAATCGCACTATACTATTTTTATACTGATTATTAGTACAATTTTTATTTTTAGTAATCATTTTTGCTATTCTCTTATTACAAATTACGGATTTTTTACTAATTTTCGCTGCTGATTTCAGCAAAACATTTTACTAATTTTTCAAAACCGAGAGCTAAATTTAGCAGAAAAATATACTAATTTAAAAATATTTTTTTTTTGATTTTTTAAAATTCTTGTTTAGTTTATATTTGTTACTACTGATATATTCTTAGTTTACCCAGAAAATTTTATTGCATCTCCAATGCATAAAACGGCAATAACTGGAGAACCGTTTGCAATTTTGACTCCAAATTTCAAGTACGATGCAGTAATTATACGCTTGTTACAATCGAAAGAAAAAAAATTTTGTTTTAGATTTTACAGTTTTTTTTATTTTTTAGTACAATTTTTTGCTAATTTCAGCAGATTGATTTTAAATTACAGTTTACAGCAATATACTGAAATTTAGTAGCTGCAACTAATTATTTATACTAATTTGATTGTACTAAAATTATGATATTTAGTAAGTTTTTTAACTGATTTTAGCAAATCGATTTTGAATTGCAGTTTACAGAAATTTTACTAAAATTTAATAGCGGCTACTAATTTTTTCTACTAATTTTGTTGTACTACAGATCAGCAGACATGTGTTGCTAAAATTGGCAAAAAATACCGCTGGCCTCATAACAGTAAAATTTCCCGTAATAACAGCAAAATTTTCAGTAGCCATTACAGACTTTTTTGGTTGAGTGTAGCAAATATTTCTAGAAATTCTAAAAACGTCGTCTCCTGACGATTTCCTTGGACAAGAATGAAATCCGGATAGGGACATGCCTTCAACAGATCATTTTTCACAATTTGTCAAATAAGTTTTGCAATTTTAGCACATTTAATTACTTTAATACATAGATGTTTTATATGATAAATGTTTGCATTTAGGCTGCAATATAAAGAACTAATAATTGGCGCCCAATGTGAAGCGTCAGCCTCATAATTCAAAACGTTTGAATCATGACTTTTTGGTTTAGTACCATTTTTGCACTAATTTCAACAAAGTAATGGTAGGTAAAAAATAAAACTGTTAAAATTACATAATTTTGTTTATATTTGAGTTAACATTTAGTTAATTGGAAATGACAAATTATGCTGTAAAATCTGCAAAAAATTTTGCTCAATATTAGTAGGCTAAAAAAAGGAAAATCAAACTGTTATATCTACAAAAGTTTTGTTATTTTTAAGCTAAATTTAGTAGGTCTATCCTGTTAAAATCAACAGAAATATTTGGTAGAAAATCAGTAAAAATCTGATTTCAGAAAGCTAGATTTTTATTTACAAAAAAAAAAAAACTTTGAACATTTTAAATTTTTTGTGGATTTTAGTCTTTAAATTATTTTGCAAAATTTTTGCTAATTTTAGCAGGATAAGTTATATTAAACAGTTTTAGCAAAAATAATCTGCTAATTTTAGCAGGTTTTTTGCTGCAAGGTAATTTTTAACTATGTTTTAGTAGTTTTACCTAAAATTTTTAAAGACTTTTTGTTATTAGTGTATCTAAGCAATGATTGCTTAAACTTGCGGACATTATTATTACTCGTACACTTAAAAAATAAGTTAATAGAAAAATTAGTAAAACGTCATGTACAGCTGCGGTCAAAAAAATAGCACCAATTTAAGTTTTTTCTAATTTTATCCCCGTTGCTTTTATTTGTAAAGATCAAAATAATGATTAAATTGTCCCCGAAGTACTGGAAGATGGTCTAGAAAATTGTAGAAAATTTTAGTGTAGAGTTTGTTTTTTAAATTTGCTACCCATTCTAAGTAGGCGTGGCTTTTAATGAAAAATCGTCGATATCGAACTTCTATCAAATTATATAGTAAAATTTAGCGAGTACTGATCGGATCTGCACAAACTGAATATTGTTGAAAATTCAATAAAATTTCCTCAAATCTTGCATTATTCTTATTCACAAATGGTGGTCAGATTTAAAATGACAGCGGTTTCAATATGAGTAAATTTTTCTTTGTTTTTAGCGATTTTTAAATAAAGTTAACAACACAGACATTTTTTTAATGACCCTATTAAAAAAATTAATGAGGTACAACATGCAATCATATCTTTTTCTGATGTTGGCCAAAACAAAATTCGATCCGAAAAATGGTGGATCATGCTGTATTCATTTATATGCACCGTACATCTAATATGAAGAAATACGATCCGAAAATTTGTTTATCTAATCATATAGAATTGGATGTGACATAATGACAATCAAAAACTAATTTCAATAGAATGGACGATTTAATGCAATATGAGCGAACTTTGAATGAAGTATTTTTGTCTAATGGTATCAAATAAAATGTAACTTTATTGTACTAAATCTAATTATATATAGTAAGATAAAACCCATTTTTCGGATCGTATTTCATCATATTAGATCCAAGGTGTATCTAAATTAATACAGTACGATCCACCACTTTTCGGATCAAATTGTAGTTTAGGCTATGCCAAAAATAGATATGTTTGTATTTTATAACATCTAACTTTTTTACTCGGGTAGTTTGGATATCTTTTTGTTCCCTTTCGCTTTTTTAAGAACAAGGTTTTTATAATATAAAAGCCGTTGTTTATATCCTCTTTTGTTTTTAAGAATTCTCTACTAATGTGGAAGTCTGGAAGTTTTTATATTTTACGAAGTTTCCTAAATAATGTTCGAAAGAATCAAAAACACAATTTTTAGACTTAAATTTTCAGCAAATAAATTACAATAACTAAAGTACAATTTCTCTGCAAATTTTTTGAGTTTTTTTCAGTCTACTAATATTCAGCAATAAGTTTTATTGATTTTAGCAAGGATTTTTTTCGTTTCCAATCGATTAAGTGTTAGAAAAAATTTTGCTGAAATTACTATTTCTTTTTAGCAAACTACTTTTGCTGAAATTAACTCTTTTGCAAGCACGCTCCTGACTAAAAATTTTGCTGACACAGCAACAATTTTTTTCAGACTTTACTGACTTTTTTGAGTGTATCTTAATTTCTGTTCCATAAATTTTCCATTGAATATGTAGTTAGACCAGAAATTTATAAAACAACTCTCGTACATACGATATATTTTTGTATATAAATGTTTTTAGTATATAAATAGAAAACAGTTTTTAGCTAAAAATACAATCAAAAAAAATTAAGGTATTTTGTCGACAAAAAATACACGAAATAAAAACATAAAGTGAGGGTGGGTTGAACAAGGCTTTGCAATCACCATCATCAGTAGCCCATCAGTATTTAATAGAAAAAAAAAATGTATTGAAATAAAACGGGGAGGGAGTAAATAACGCAATGGGTTATAATAATGGAAATTGCTGGATAAAATGTGCGTTTTTTTCCAAAAACATACAAAATATAGAAAATTTTTATAATTTATTTCGGGGGAAAATTACAGCAAATAATGAGGTTTTTTTTCTCATACAAAGGGATGTTTTTCATATTCTGTTAAAAAAAAAATCCACCATACGGTTTTAATCCCAAAGTATTTAGAAAACTATAAAAATGTGGGTGAGATTTTTATTCCATGATTAAGAATTTTGAAAATAATTACAAAACCATTTTCTATAGCAAAAATTAAAACAAAAACTGACCATCGAAAACATGCCGTTTTTTTGTAAATTATATTCTTTGCCGTTTTACCTATTTTTACGCATTTTAATTGAATTTTCAAAATTTGTGCTCAATCTTTCATCACAACTCCAGCATCTGTAGTTTTTGTATTTGATAAGCCGACTTTTTCTAAATACCAACCCGCATTTAAGCCAATTAACAATTATACTTTTTATACAGTTTTCTATACTTTTCTTGTAGCTAATCGCTCTTATGGCTTAAGTAGCCTTAGTATACAGGTCATTTTTAAAAATATAAACACATTATGAGCCTACAATAGTCCTGCATCTTGACCTTAACTTGTGGCTGGAGTGAGCCAGGTTATTTTTCTTTATTTTTTTTGGAGATCATTTATTAAAACCGTAACGTCATGTGCTGTATAAAGTAGCCATAGAACATCTTAGCTGGCGGTTTTTATGGTTTGTTATGTAGAGTTTTAATTATTTAAAGTTTTCAATATAAATTTATTATTGTAAATATTTTTCTATTTCAAACAGCTGACCAATTTTGGTTGTAAAAAGGCGTAACAAATTGTTAAGTGGTTGACGCCATAAATTAAGAAATTGTTGAGTGTTTAAATTTAATTCGACAGGTCTTTAGATAAAATTATTGAAGTATTTAGAAAACTACAAAATTTCAAATCCAATAACATTTTTAATTCTTATATTATATTTAGACTGGACAAAAACTAGTAGTTTTTGGTAATTTTTAGGTTTTGAGCCAAAAACTATAAAATTAATTTAGTTTTTCCATACAATTTTCATACAAACTGAAAACCAGATTCTACCTGGTTTTTGCCAAAAACCAAGTAAAAATATCTGAAATTTGTATTTTTGATACACCCGATTTCTTTTTAAACTAATTTTCGATACACCCTGTTACAACGAATATAGATTTAAAGCAAGTGTCAAAAATATATTTTTTATTTTTTTTTAATATTTCAGTTTTAAAATTGTGTGTTGTTATATATTTTTAAATGTGTTAATAATTTTTTTAATTTAATTTAACCACAAAAACATAAAAAAAAGTGCTTAATAAAAAAGTGATGTGACAAAGAAAAACTAAAAATTCAGTGTAAATGAATTGGCTTTTGTAATTTAGTTTTGTATAAAAACCATCTGGTTTTTGCTCAGTCTAAATTCAGTATTAGAACTATTTTAATTAAACTTAATCGCCGATTATATAAATACGCTTAAGGTCGGATAACACAATGTCGAGTTAAAATTTAACCTAAAGTTAAATTTGAAATTTACGTGGTAAACAACAACAAATGCGTCAGTTAAAGTCCCAGTTAGTAGCTAACAGGGCATTATATTAATGGGGGTAAGTGCCATTAACAAGAATCAAATAGCCTAAAGTTAACACAAACTGAATATTAAAAAATTAAAATTTATATGGAATTTGACATCTTAACTGCAAGTTAGCTCAAATCTTAGGTTATTTTTTTATTTTTTAAATTTATTTTTATCGGGAAATATATTAATTGCATTAAAGGAATTAAATGTGCTAAAATCCCAAAACTTATTTGACAAATTGTAAAAAATTATCTGTTGAAGGAATGTCCCTATCCGGATTTCATTCTTGCCTAGGAAATCGGCAGGGACGACATTTTTAGAATTTCTAGAAATATGTATTTGTTAAGTTAAATTACAAACTTAATGAGAATTTCTTGTTCTCGTCTAGGAGCGTTATTTAAATATCAAAGAAAACACAAAAACAACAAAAAAAACTACCACAATTTTCTTTGTCAACTTCTAGATCTAGCAATTTAGAGACATCAATTCATGTAGAAACAATAATAGAAAATAATGTTTTCTAAAGTATGAGTAACATTTAAATTTGCACAAGCACTTGCATATGAGTTCTTTTTTTATTAATAATGGCCCCAAAAAATATTTTATTTTAGATTTCCCATTTTTGCCTTTGACTTGGAATGTGGACTGGTGGATTTGTTTTTACCCAGCAAAAAAAAAAAAAAATGGAAGTAATGCTTTACAAAGTACTTCTTTCAGTGTTTCACTAGTATCCGTTAGTGTATTTATACTGCTTTTTTAGAAGTTATTCTTAACAACTTCAAAAAATTACTTCTTTCATTGCTTCCAAAGTATCTGTTAGTATATTTTTACAGTTTTTTTAAAATTACTTCTGAAAAAAATCCAAAAAGTATTAAGTATTGCTTCTAAAGAGTAATTGCACTGAAAGTGATCCTAAAAAGTGATTTTGGTATCATTTCGCATTTCCAAACAGAGGGTCGCGGGTTCGCTTCCCTGAGGGACCAATACTTTTTTATTTTTAAAAAATTTTTTTTATTCTATTAATTTTTTTTTAATATTTATAATTAATTTGTTCAATACTTTTTTAAAATTTTTAAAAATATGTACCTATATATAAAAAAATGATGAGAAATTGCTTTTATAGTACTGAAAACAATATTGAATTGGAGTGCACCTTTTGCACTTGTTTAATAAGTACTTTTATTGAAGAGAATAAGGACCAATATCTCGCAGTAACAAAGTGGTGTTTTTATGCCAGTCAACTTTCATATCAAAGAATAGCTCAGCGGTAGAGCGCTAGACTAGCAATCGTGAGGTCGCAAGTTCGATACCCGGTAGCGACAATAAAAAAACTTTTGTAAAATAAAAAAAATATATTCTTTTTAAGACGATTTTTTTTATAACTTTTAATTGGTGAAAAAGAGGTTCCTTTGCACTCGTTCAAAAAGAACTGAAAAAATGTTGAAGTGGGAGTACTCCTCTTCTAGGAAAACTCAATGTTAAAATCATTAGTGATTATGTTAAAAAAGGAGTACATCTAGATCATCAATTGTAGTGCTTTTTCTACTGTTTCGGCATCTCTTTTTGCTGGGTAGTTAATAACAATTTTTTAATAAATAAATATTTTTTGTAGGGTTTTTGTGTACAAAATTTACAAAGACGTATGTTTAATAACACTGAATGACAAAATCTTGACTTGGTACAGATTTTTCGAAAAAATGTCTTTAAAGTTTGGCGGTTTTCCATTTAGTTTTTTATATACAGAAATTTTGAAATGCAATCAAAATAAATTTTTTGTAGTGAAATGTAGGCACAGGACCTGTATTCATATTAAGGCTTAAAATTTGATGCATAAAACTTGATATTTAAACCACTGTTCGCGTTTTAGATGGATTTTTACGGCTTTTTAAGGTTTTAGCCAATTGAATCGCTGAAAGCAAAATCGGCCTTAATAAATGATATATATGGCTTAGTAAAGAAGCAATTAAAAGGAAAACATTTCAACAAAAAAAAAAAATGTATTCATCTATAGCGGACTCTACGTTAAAATCGCGATTTTTCAAAAATTTTGTATTGCAGCATAGCTTTTCAAGATGTCCCCAAAGTCCAACTTTTAGTATAATATGAGGTCACCTCTAGAAACTGTTGTTGCAAAATTTCAAGCAAAAAAGTTTCCCTTTGCAAAAGCTATGGCAATAAATACATTTTTTACTAAAGTTAGTATCGTACTAAAGAGACTTCAGTATCTTAAAATCCAAAAATTAGTTGAATATTACCTTGCAGAAAATACTGTTGAGAAGTTATATTTGAGTTAAATTTTAGTTCATCGATAATAACCACTTACTTAACCTGCTAAAATCAGCCAAAAATTATCCTAAGTTAAATATTTAGTAGACAAACAAAAACAACAAAAAATTTAAAATTTTCAAAGTTTTTTTTCGATTATTTTTAATGAGAAAAATCTAGCCTTCTCAAATCACCAGTTTATTTTTTTCTAGCAAATACTTGGGTTCATTTTAGTAGGTAGACTGCTGTTTGCATTTAACTAAATTTAACTTAAAAATAACAAAAAATTTGTAGATACAACCGTTTAATTTTGCTGTTTTTAGTGTACACTAAAAAAAAGGTTAGTAAAGTCAGCAAAAAATGTTACGGTGTCAGCAAATTTTTAGTCAGGAGCGTGCTTGCAAAAATGTTTGTAATTTTAGCAAAAGGTTTGCTGAAAATCAGCGAGCTGATAGCGAGCCACAAAAATAGTAATCTTCAGCAAAAGTTTTGCTAACACTTAGCCGATTGCAAATGAAAACGAGTAAAAAAGTTAAAGTCGGGCATACCGACTATATAATACCCTACACCATTCTGATTTAAAGCCAACTAATGTTTGGATCCGAAATTTGAATGGGTTAAAACAGACTTGTGTCAAAATTTTCTATAAAATCATAAAAGAAGAGAAAATAGCCCATATGGGCGATAGGTCCAAATATGGACCGATCCTATTTAGAATCAACAGGCTCTTTTCTTGGGACCATGTGAGTCAACGAATCAAATTTCATTGAAATATCTTCGTATTTGCGACATGCAGCGTGTAACCAAGCCAATTATGGGCACTAGGTCTAAACATGGACCCATTTCAACCAAAATTAATAGGCTCCGTTCTTGGGCCGACATAGGTGTGTGTGTACCAAATTTCACTGAAATATCTTCGTGTTTGCGATCTGCAGCATGTAAACAAGCCAATTTTGGGGGGTACCCTTATATGGGCACTAGGTCTAAACATGGACCGATTGCAACCAAAATTAATAGGCTCCGTTCTTGGGCCGACATAGGTTTGTACCAAATCTTATTGAAATATCTTCGTTTTTGCGACCTGCAGCATGTAAAAAAGAAAATTTTGGGGGGTACCCTTTTATGGTCGCTAGGTTTAAACATGGACCGATTTCAACCAATAGGCGTCGTCCTTGGGCCAACGTAAGTCGGTGTACAAAATTTAATCAAAATATTTTAATATTTGCGACCTGTAGAGTGTTCACAAGAATGCACGGACAGACAGACGGACGGACGGACAGACGGACATCGTTAAATCGAAATAAGAAGTGATTCTGATCCGATCGGTATACTATAAGGTGGGTGTAGGACAAATATTTTTTGGTGTTACAAACATCAGCACAAACTTATAATACGCTCTCCACGTAGTGGTGTAGGTAGGGTATAAAAATCCTTGCTCAAATCACTAAACTTTTTGCTGAATATTAGTTGACTGAAAAAAACTCAAAAAACTTGTGGCGAAATTTTACTTAAGTTAATTTATTTGCTGAAAATTTAAATATAGAAATTGTGTAGAGTTGTTTTTCTTTTTTATCATTTCCGTTGTCTGTACCAGATCTAGACAAGCTGCGACATCTACATCTTGTCTATCTGGTTGTCGTCTACGCTATAAATGCGGTTAGCAGCACAATTTTTGTAGCAAAATAAATAACTAAAACATTAGTTCAAAATTAGTTTAGTGCTAACAAAATATAACTACAACTTTTGCTGAAAACGGAATTTCAGCAAAAAAATTGCTGAAAACTAGTACACTTAATATACAAGACGTTTTACCAACTTTTCTACTAACTTCTTTTTTTCAGCGTACCAATATTGAGCAAAATTGATCTGCAGATTTTACAGTATAATTTCTCATTTCCCATTAACTAAAAGTTAACTTGAATAATTATTTTTATTTTTGCTTTAAAAAATACAAAAATTGTTTTTCCGGACTTTCTATATTTTCATTTTTTAATTTGAAAATAATTTAAAAACAAGGAGATATGTATAATATATATGATCTCAAATGGAACGAAAAACATTCATTTACCAAATAAAAAGATCAACTATACAAACCCTTCATTCATTCATAAAAATTATTTATTTTTTTTTACTAATTACGTAAAATCTATAACAATGCCAAAACAAATTTTTCTGCATTCAAAGATCTGTGGCATTTGTTTTAAACGTACAGCAAATATTGTATCTCCATTGCATAAAAATATAATTAGAGAGCTGTTATGAAATTTGATTGCAAATTTCAAGTCGGATAAAGTAATTACATAGTTTTTTTTTTGTAATCGGAAGAAAAAATTATTTTTTTTACTAAAATATATTTTTATAATATTAAAAATAACTTTAAAAACAGTTTTTGTTACCAATTTTGTCCTTTATGGTATTTAAAAATTTTTATAATAAAAATTTGTTAGTTATTTTTCAACAGAAAATATAACTACGTTTTTAGTTATTTTAAAGTAAAACAACTTTGTCGTTTTTTTAAATGCATATGTGACGCGCAAAATAGAAAGGGACCTAAGGATAGAAAGGGACCTAAGGTCAGGAGAGCATGGGATCGGTCTCATTCGATGCTCAGATGTTGTCCACAAAAAAAAAAAATTAATTCTTTTACCCTTAGGTCCCTTTCTCTATGCG
This sequence comes from Leucophora obtusa, assembly GCA_949987735.1. Lineage (NCBI taxonomy): Eukaryota > Metazoa > Arthropoda > Insecta > Diptera > Anthomyiidae > Leucophora > Leucophora obtusa. The sequence continues at coordinate 347,070,832 of OX465295.1, read as the reverse complement.
CTGTCACATATGCTGTTACAGTCATTTTTAGTAGACTCTACCAATAAACTTTTTTCAGTGTCGGGTTGCCCAATTGTGTTTTAGAACTCATTAGTTTTATTGTAGATCATTGCTGATTCTCTTGCAATATTTTATATCTGCCTTTTGACTTTTATAATACTTGAAATATCGAAAAATTTACGATCACAATCTCTACAATTCTTAATACACCATATCACAATCACATAATGGTTTTATTCTTAATATTTTGATTAAAAAAATCCTTAAAACTCTGAAAAGCATCTGATTTTGTAACGAATGCTAAATGTCAATAGCAGTGTGAACAACATTTATTAAAAAATAAAAGTGATTTATCATCATTACAAAAAATTCAATTAATAAAATGTGCTCAATCATTAGCTAATCACTATAAAAATAAAATAATAAAAAGAAACCCAATTCTGAAAAACAAATATTAATTTAAAATCTTAAAGTGCGGGCAACCAGTAGAACAAATTTCAGTTATTGCATCATGATCATACTTTTTACATGGTCCTTTAAGAAAAAACAAACATTCGCAACATTACGAGTACTTAAAATTTTCTTAAAGAAACTCCCCTCATTTTTATAGAAAATAATATAGAAATATACGAATATTATTATAAAATTATGAAATTCTCATAAGGATCATAAAGATCCTTATGATCAATCATAATGTAGTATAATAAACAATCGATATCCAAATGGCCATATGTTTACGATGATGTATGACGTGTGGTTGCCACCAGTTAGTCTTAGACAATATAACACATGATGACTGGGTATAAACGTTAACGCCTTGTTATGGAAGAATGCGCCAAAAAAAAAATATATAGGAGTATGTTTTTTTGTTTCTTTAAGAGGAAGTATAAAGAAATTCATAAAAATTTTCTGCTTTTCTTGCAATGACTATTCAAATTTACTTCTCTTTTAACATAAATGTTTAAATTCTTTGGTGGTTTCACAAGAATTTATTATCCTGTGTCTGACACACTTTTGTTTAAAAACGATTTTTTTTTTGTATATTTCCTAAATGTGGGAGTATTTTAAGGGTCACGGTGTTGTAGAAGGAATTTGATTTATAAGTATGATCTTGGTGACAATTGTTCTTTTGGAGTTCTGTTAAGAAAACTGGTGAAAAGGGGGACTGATATTACTAAAGTGCGCCATGGATTAATATTAAAAATATACTCAAAAAAGTTTGACAGTTACTACACAGTGAAAAATGTCATCAAAGTTTAAGTGATAAAAATAATTGTTTCCATTTTAACAACACTTGTCTTTAAATCAATTAAATATTTTGTTGATATGACAAATTTCCAAGTTTTTTTATACCCTACACCACTATGTGGTCAGGGTATTATAAGTTTGTGCTGATGTTTGTAACACCAAAAAATATTGGTCGTAGACCGACCTTATAGTATACCGATCGGTTCAGAATTTTTTTTTATTTCGATTTAACGATGTCCGTCTGTCCGTCCGTCCGTCCGTCCGTCTGTCTGTCTGTCTGTCTGTCCATGCAATCTTGTACGCACTCTACAGGTCGCACCTATTAAGATATTTCGATGAAATTTGGTACATAGACCTATGTTGGCCCAAGGACGAACAAGTTTGATTTTTTTGAACATCGGTCCATGTTTAGACCTAGTGCCCATATAAGGGTCCTACCAAAATTATATTGTTTATACGCTGCAGGTCGTAAATATTAAGATATTTTGATGAAATTTGGTACACAGACCTATATTGGCCCAATAACGCAGCCTATTGATTTTGGTGAACATCGGTCCATGTTTAGACCTAGTGCCCATATAAGGGTCCTACCAAAATTATACTGTTTATACGCTGCAGGTCGTAAATATTAAGATATTTTGATAAAATTTGGTATACAGACCTACATTGGCCCAATAACGCAGCCTATTGATTTTGGTGAACATCGGTCCATGTTTAGACCTAGTGCCCATATAAGGGTCCTACTAAAATTATATGGTTTATACGCTGCAGGTCGCAAATATTAAGATATTTTGATAAAATTTGGTACACAGACCTACGTTGGCCCAAGGACAAAGCCTATTGATTTTGGTGAACATCGGTCCATGTTTAGACCTAGTGCCCATATAAGGGTCCTACCAAAATTATATTGTTTATACGCTGCAGGTCGCAAATATTAAGATATTTTGATGAAATTTGGTACACCGACTTATGGCAGCCGAAGGACGAAGCCTATTGATTTTGGTGAACATCGGTCTATGTTTAGACCTAGTGCCCATATAAGGGTCCCCCCAAAATTATATTGTTTATACGATGCACGTCGTAAATATTAAGATATTTTGACGAAATTTGGTACACAGACCTATTTTGGCCCACGGACGAAGCCTATTGATTTTGATGAACATCGGTCCATGTTTAGACCTAGTGCCCATATAAGGGTCCTACCAAAATTATACTGTTTATACGCTGCAGGTCGCAAATATTAAGATATTTTGATGAAATTTGGTACACAGACCTATATTGGCCCAATAACGAAGCCTATTGATTTTGGTGACATTAGTTGGCTTTTACCCAGACTGGTGTAGGGTATTCTATAGTCGGCATGCCCGACTTTAACCTTTTTACTCGTTTTTAATTAGTCTTGTTTGTCATTATAGTCAATTCGAGTCAGTAAACTAGTTCGTTCAAATGTTTCTTTTTTGTTTTGAGCTGTGACTGAACTGTGTGTTGTGAACCGATTTGTTCGTTTCACAACTTTTTTATGCACTATTCACCTTTTACATTGTTTTGTCAATGTACACTGAGATAATTATCTGCAGGCTGTTAATGAATTTTTACATTAATTCAACTTTAAATTAAATAAATGCATTTTTTTATAAAACTTTTTCAAAAATTTCGTAATATTTATTAAAAATTTCATACTTATAATGAAGAAGTTTGGTTAAAAATTATTTCTTAAAAATTTCGAAGCTATTTCATAAAAATTAAGACATTTTTCATTCACTCTATGAAAAAACTTCATTAATTTAATGAAAGTTTTCATGAAACTCTTTACGAAATTTTTCTCAGAAAATCTGTAACTTTATTGAAAATATAAAAATTGGTCTTGGTGATTTTTATTGTTTTTATGAGGTTTGACTGTTTTTCCTTAATTTTGAACAAAAATAAATATTTCCTGAGAAAACATTTCAATTTCAATTCCAAGACAAAAATATTACTATTTCCTAAAAACCATTTCTAATTGAAGCACTTTAATTGAAAAGAGATACAATTTCTCCAAGACCGAATAATGATGATCTAGTTCATATCATTCAAAAGAGCAAATCATTCGATTGAACTAGTTCGTTCATAAATGACAAAAAAATATATTATACACACTCGTAAACGCTTACAAAATATGCTACAAGTGGCGAAATTAAACAAAAAAATAATAAAGTATTAAATAAAATGTGTTTTGTATGTCAGGATAAAAATATAACTTAAATTCATACACTCACAATAACTTCACCGTAAAATTTCAGCAGTTATTTAAAAAGTAAGTCAGTAAAGTTGTTTCAATTGATTAGGTAGTTATTTAAATTGCAAAGAAATATATTTTTTACCTTTTCCTATCAGGCAAAATACGTACTTTTGGTGTAAGCAAAAATATTCAGTTACAATTTTCTGTCAAAAAAATTAGTTTTTAAGGCACATTTACACGCGAGAGAAAACTGCTAGAGATAGAGCAAAAAGCAACCCTAAATAGCTTAAATCATAGAGATATTTAGAGGTGTTTTTTGCTCTATCTCTAGCAGTTTTCTCTCGCGTGTAAATGTGCCTTTACAATAAATTTAATTTTAAAATAAACGAGAAATCTATTATTTTTACCGACTTTGCTAGTTAATTAATTAACTATTAAAAATAAACGACAAAATTCAATTGTTGTAAACGAAAAGTAGATAGCCTTTTTTAAAATTTATTTTCAATATTTTTATGTATTTACATATTCGGTAGATTTCAAGGAAAAAATATTGTGAGTGTATGATTTTATTTAAACTAAATTTTTTTTTGATTGCAATTTTGAAAACATGTATTTTTATTTTTTAAGTGGAAGCATCTCTTAGGAAATATGATTTTAATATATATTATTATATTATTTTTTCCAAATGATATTGCTGTCGCTGGGGATCGAACCCGCAAACTTGTGTATAACAGTCCAACACCACAGCGCCCATAAGGAGTGTTTTTTAATTAAAAAATGGTTAAAAACCACCAAATTCGATTATTAAATTTTGTTTTGAATCTCAGCAATCAATTAACAAATATGTTGTTTGTACCCTACGGGAAATTTTAACAAACTGTCACCGAACTGGCACCTTTATATGAAATAGACTGGTCACTTTTACATGGCGTTGTCATGAGAGTGGGAAATTGACCCCTTGTGACATGTCACATGACAAATCCCAGGACAGGTCCCAAAACTTTGTTTTTTATGAGAGTTCAGTAACCTGTCCTAGGATTTGTCTTGTGACATGTCACAAGGGGTCAATTTCCCCCTCCTATGACAACGCCATGTAAAAGTGACCAGTCTATTTCATATAAACGGGCCAGTTCGGTGATAGTTTGTTAAAATTTCCCGTAGGGTATTTACAAAATCAATTGTAGGTCAATGTAAATTTGAATTTAAATTAAAAGTTTAATTTTATTTCCAAAAAGTTTAATTGTCTTTACAAACTATTTCTATCTGTAAACATGACAGTTGTTTGTGCAGTAATCAGTAGTTGTTGTTTTTTACTGTTGTTATAGTTGCTATCTATGAAAAAATACAAAACTATTATTATGACACTTATTTAAAAAGACAACTAATGGAAAGTACTTCATTTCGTAACAATTGTTTGAAGCAAATATTTTTAATATTATAATAAGCCGCAGAATTTTTTCAGTAAACAGTTATTTTTGTTAGTTATTAAAAAAATAAAAAAAATCGTTGAGTGTTTGGTATATTCTTACACTCATAGAAATAAATCTGTAAAAATAGCAGAAAAAGTTACTAAAAATTAGTTAAAAATGATGCTGCAGAAAAACTGCTAAGATTAGCAGATTTTTTTGCTAAATACTAGTAAAATAAAAATTGCAAAATAAAACTGTTAAATTTACACAACTTTAGTTATATATATTTAAGTTATCTTTTAGTTAACAAATTGTACTGTAAAATATGCAGAAAATTTTGCTAAATGTTTTTGCTATTTTTAAGCTAAATTTAGTTAAATGCAAACAGCGGTCTGTCCTGCTAAAATCAGCAGAAATATTTGGTAAAAAAATTGTAAACTGCTGTTTTCAAAAAGCTCGATTTTTATTTCCATTTAAAAAAATCAAAAAAACTTCGAAAATTTTAAATTGTTTTGTGATTTTTTAGGCTACTAATTATTTAGTAACTTTTTTTGCTGATTTTAGCAAGCTAATTTGCTATTTTCCATTAACAACAATTTAACTCAAATATAACTAAAATTCTGTACATTTAAAAGTTTTATTTTTGCTGTTCCTATATTACTAATATATAGCAAATATAATCTGCTAATTTTAGAAGTTTTTCTGCAGCATCATTTTGAACTAATTTTTAATAGTTTTAATTAAATTTTTACAGCCTTTTTTCTATTCGTGTAGTTTGCAAATAAATATCAGAAAATTGTATTTTATCTCCAATGCATAAAAACGTAATAATTGGACATGCGCTTTTTAATTTTGACTTCAAATATTAAGTAGGATAAAGTAATTAGACATTCCCGTGTAAAAAAGATCAGATCTGGCCAGTGCTCAGTAGATCTTACCAGATCTAGGCATATCTGGCCAGATCTTAGTAGTTCTTACCAGGTCTAAGTAGATCTCAAAATTGGGGACAAATTTGAGATCTAATTAGATCTGATCAGATCTAGGCATATCTGGCGGAATTGTCCAGATCACTTTTGATTTGAACAGATTTGGCACTAGATCTTATCAGATCTTGCTATAAGGTATTATCACATATGCCATATCTGATCATATTTGATGAGATATGGTACAGGATCTAATTAGATTCAATCATATCTATTTAGATCCAAAAAAAGATCTGATCAGATCTAAACTTTTTTACGCGGGTTTTCTTTGTAATCGAAAGAAAACTTTTTTTGATTATTAAAATATATTTTTATAATATAAAAATAATAAACTGTAAAAACAGTCGTTTTCACGAATTTTGTTCGTTGTTTTAAAATTTTTGTAGCAAAAATTTATCAGTTTTCCGACATTGTTAGTTATTTTTAATGCATTTTATAGTTATTTGTGAACAATTAAAAATAACAAGATTTTTAGTTATTTCAGAGGTAAATACATTTGTTGCCTTTCTAAGTGCTATATCTTTGTTTTAATTGTGATTTTCAGTAGATTCTACCAACAAACTTTTTTGAGTATACATATATGTATATCAAGACCGAATAATGTACCGAATATTTTTGATCTGTGTGAATAGTGGAGTCGATATTACAATATTTCTCATTTATGTCCGTCTGTTTGTAAAAAACACGACCATGACGTCAATGCTATTCTGAGGAACAGTTTGCTATTAAAAATGAGCAACATCAGTCCAGGGTCTAAAATAATTCTACAATTAAAAGAATTTTGTTCATTGTTTTTGTTTTAAACATTAATATTTTTGCACAGTCGTGTTACGCCATGTCACGTTGCGTAGTATTGCAACCGTTTATTAAAAATTTTATAACCATAAAACATCTTCCGTTACGTTGTATTTCAACTCCTTTTTAGATTCCCAGCCGTTAATAAGAGTACTAATACGGAGATGAAGGGCATCCCTTAGATTCGATACAGCTGATTTTAATACTTTTTACTTGTTTATATTAGAATAACATTTAAATCCGAACAAATCTATATCCTCAATTAACTTATTATAAAAAAAAACAAACTGCTCTAAAAAACAAACCTTATAGTTTTATCTTTTTATAAAAATCTTGCTCTTTTTAACCACAATCTTGGAAGTAAGTTTGGCATGCGACCCACAAACATCAATACACAAAAGGTCAAAGATACATATGTACATAAAAATGATCTAACATTTAAGATCACCCTAACTATCTTTATCTTAAATTACCCTTCAAATTCTGGCAGACGTTTTGCCATCAACAAGATGTTAATCATTTAAAGAAAAATAAAAAAAAATTTCGTCTATAACTGACTCTAATGCTAACAAGAACAATAGGGAAACTAACTATTGTGTTGGAAAATTTTCTTTTTTTTCTATTTTTTCTAATGGTTTGTTTTTTGTCTACTTATCTTAGCTTGTGGATTGTCGTTACGGGATATATCCGTAAAAAAATGCATTGTTTATTCTTATTTCGAAATTATAATAATAATAATAACAAATCTTTTACTTAAAAATTTCCAAAAAATCCAATAGAAATCCATTTTTCAACTAGAAAGGTGTAATTTTCTTTATTTGAATTATATTTTATTAAAAGAGCATTAATGTTTTCTTTTTGTTCATTCTACCACTTTCAGTATTTTTTTTTTTTTTTTTGAGAATCCTTAACACAAAAAATATATATACATCCGTACTTGTTAGTATTTCATAGTTTTTTGCACCTTTTTTCAAAATCGACTTATTCATATTTTTTCTAAACTAATTTATTAATTTTCTTATGAAAATTTTCTTTGTTTTTTGACCACCCTCATTTGTTTTTCAGATCTTTTATGTGAAACAAAAGAAAACAAAAATGAGTTACATAAATAATTTTTGGGTGCCATTTGCAAAAAAAAATATTTCTTTTTTTTATACAAATATTAATTAAAATTATGCCAAAATACTTATTTACAAAAGTATGACAACCCAGAAAAATCTTTCATTACCAAATAAGTGGTTATATAATGAAACTAAAATTTTTTACTACTTATAATTTGGCGTCAGTAGCCAGTGTAGAAAATCATTACCAGATATGTGGTTATGTAACTACATACTTGGTAATGGTAACTAGTTACTTTTGTTTTTACATTTCTTATTACCTTTATATGGCGATGTCGCGAAAAATAATGAGTTGTAGTTACACACCAGCATACGAAAAATCAAAAAATATATCGTTACCTATGTGCTTACCAGTACTGACAAAAATAATGAGTCTAAAAATAGATTTTCAAAAAAATAAATTATATAAAAAAAATATTTTTTATTGTATTTTTTTTAAATAAAATTTGCTGGTGCGGGAATCGAACCTGGGTCTACAAATTTCCAGCCAATAGCTCTACCATCTGAGCTATATCGACATGTAATATTTAATAGATAAAAACACAATTGACCTGCTGCATACAAGTAAGCTTACTCGCCAACATACAAAATATCAAAAAATATGTGGTTACATATATCTTTACCAGTGTTTAAAAAAGATTGAGTCTAAAAATAGATTTCAAAAAATTTTAAAAAAAATCTAGAAAATTATTTTCTATTTGAAATAATGATAAAAATAAGTCATCAGTAACTCATTATTATGTGTTTTAAAATAATGCAGACGGGAAGTGGGTGTCATTACTGGTAGTCCAAAAAATAATGATATGTCATTACCGTTTCTACACTGGGTACTAGTTATTTTTGTTAGGCGAAGCCGTTTTTATAAGCCGTCTAGCTTACTCGCGACTACTTATTTTTTTATAAAGATAATGTGAATTTGGTAACTACTTATTTTTTAGCCACTAGTAAGTATATACATAAGAAAGTCGTATTATTTAACAACTTGTAACCACTTATTTTTCAACTGCGTATAAGCACACGAATAACTACTTATTTTGGTAACTACTTATTTTATATACTTTTGTAATGCATCGGGTAAGCGGGTGCACAAATTTTGTGCGTTTTTTCATGCAGCGAATATGGACAACTACTTACAAAAAAGACCTTGTCGAACAAAAATAATGAGTTTTGACACCGAATTATAAGCAGTAGACCCTAATTCTACTGCTTATTATTTACATATTAGTAATGAGCACCCATTACTGAGATTTTGCTTGGAAGTCACTTACGAGGGTTACTCCGTTTTTTCCAAAATGACATATTCACTTGCAAATTTAACTACAAATATTTTTTAAAGCAAAAACAAAAAATACCTACCCGAATTTACTCGGAAAAGTGTTTGTTGGAAGATTTTTTACGATTTTGTAGTTGGATATAAAAATTATGGCTCTTTGCTAAAAAAAAAGGTGATTGGTTGTTTTATTTAATTAATAAATATTTTTGTTTTATTAAATTGATTTGTTTTTTTTTTACAGAAAATACTTTTTTATGCCAAGTTTTTGCTTTTTCAAAATTGACTCTTAATATTTTAAATATACGAGTATGCAATATATTTTTTTATTTTAAACTCCGAATATTTTATGTGTTCGTTTTAAACACAATTGTTTGCATGAAAATTAAAAAAAAAATTAATTTAAAAATTTTTAAATCAGAAGAAAATGGGTGATAGTTTTGAGGTTATAATACTACCACAAAAATACTATAGTGCCAACTTTAACATCCCTGTGCAATGGATACAATATAAATATTCAATTTTAAATAAAATTTAACGTCTATAAGCTTTTCTTCATTGTTTTTTCACAGTGGTGGATATCGAAATAACGAGATTTCAATATCCACCATCCAATCCTAAGGAATATTAAAGTTTTTTCCCCCGTTCTTGTTTTTTTATTGCTAAATTAAAATGAAAACTAAAAGTGACATTTGATGGCAGGCATCATTGCAAGAGCCGCTTGCATGTCAGCCATATCATGGTATTGCAATAAAATTGAAATAAAGTGTCTTCACATGAGATGAAATCATTTTGACAATTGCTTACTATAATTTTATTGCATATCAAGACATTAGGTAAAACCGGAGAGAAATTCTATTTTCAATAGAATTGTCCACCACGTTACGACTCGTTTACGTCTAGTGCACAGCACTATCTGTTTCTCCTTAATCCGGTTGAAACAGCTTTTTGTAACACCAAAAAATATTGGATCTAGACCTACCTTTTAGTATACATATCGACCCAGAATCACTTTTTTGTTTTTAAGAATTTTATACAATTCATCGTTAAAATATAATATTTTCATGTTACTAATATTGCCCGGCACATGGCGCCACCAACACATCCGTTTTAAAGATGCCGCTATTTTTTCCAATGCCTATTTTTAAAATGGCCCATATCTCGAAAACCAAGCTATCTCTATCCAAAAATGGACTTTGTTAGGGACTTGGACTATTGTAATTTTTTAATGAAAAAATTCAATTCCATGAAGCGGCCGATATCTCAAAAAATAAGCGATATAGAACAAAACGGACAAAATGTTTGCTCCTTTGGAGTAGTCTTACATTCCCTTATATAATACGGACCAAGTACTGGAAGGTCCACTAAAGAACTACAAATAAAACTGTAGTTTAACTTATTTTTTACTAAAATTTAGACTGCTAACTTTACCAAAAAATGTGTTGAAATTAACAAATTTTATTTTTTGATAAAAGTAACGAATTTTTCTTTTTAGCCAGCAGACATATTATTTTGAGTGTGTCAAGCATTTTTGGTTTTAAAAAAGCCGTATAATGATATGTTATTGCCAGTGTTACCTTTTTTTTCTCTTAAAAATAACCAGAGTTAAACACTAACCAATGTTGATTCCTTACAAATTTGACATTCATAACTATAGCTAACACTAAGCTCTGGTTAACTTTTGATAATTTCTGTACGCTGAAATTTTCTAGTGATGCAGCAGTTTTCCATTATTCTATTCAAATTAAAAAAGATGCAATATATCCTGCAAAAAATTAATTACTCTTTTCATTAGTAGTAAAACCACAAAACCATTTTTTTTCAAAATTTTTAAAATTTGATATATTTTATAAATAAATTTTATATGACTTTTTTAATTTTTACAAAACATCTAAATATAAACTTAATTTATAAAAAAACTACTTAAAAATAATTTTGGTTTATACAAACATTCTCTTAAAAAGGAAATTTTAGTTTTCCAAATTTATCTTTTTTTTACCGAAAATATTTTGTCGAAATATTTAATTTTGATTTTGTATGCTCAAAAAGTTTTTTTTTTGTATATAAAGAGATTTTTAATTAAATTTTGTACTTTTTTGTTCGAAAACTTAATATTGTCGTGAGTTTTGGGAACTTATAGCTAAAAAAAATTATAAATAATATTATCATAAATAAATATGATCGATCTTGAGGTCTAGCTTTATTAGAAAAATCAATTTGTTAGACAATATTTCGACATGTAAACATCTATTATTTCCCGGAAGATGGTTTTCGAAGAATGTTGAAATATGGGATAATAAATTGATTTTTATAATACAAATAGACCTCGAGCATTTCCATTTGCAAACATTTCAAAGGTCGACTAAATACAACTAACTTTAAAATAATAATATTAATATTTAACTAACACAAATTAAAATAAAAAAGGAATCTTTTAGCGTCATATGCATAACCACTTTTCAAATTTATAAATGGCTTATAAAACAAATTAATTTTATAAACGTGTTATAAGGTTTTAAAATTATTATTCACAATTACTTTTAAACTTTGCCTCATTTCAACATTATGTCAATACTGTAAAAGTTGGTATTTTAATCTTTCCGTATCAATATTTTAATGGCTAGGTATTTTAAGACTATTCTCCGTGGAATTACAGAGCACATAGAGTATTATTATTATTATTTTTTTGTTGAACCTGACATCTCACAGCGTCATTTCACCAATATTATTAGAACCAAAGATAACATTTTTAAAAAATTTCAATTTAGTATTATTTTGGTCTCAAAACTCTGCATAAGATTAACAATAGATTTCCAAATCATTTATCACACGAATTTGGAGAATATTCAAAAGATTTTTTTTAAACTATCATCTGGCAGCCCTTAGTAAATAATTTTTATGGTAGTATGTAGTGCAATTTTACTTAAATTTGCAATAAAAGAAAAAATGTCACATGTCTGTTTATCGTAGATTTTATGAAGGATTTTTTTATTAACCGATCAATCAGTTATTTCACTAACAAATGCTTTTAGCGCGAAAATTTCATTCATTATAATTTATTTTGGAAAATTGTTATTAAAACCAGCTTAAAAGGTTTTAGTAAAGTAAATAAGATTGGGAAAATTTTGTTTTAGTGGGCGTTGTGGTATAATAGTTAGTGCGTTGCACTGTTACACATAAGGTTGCGGGTTCGATCCCCAGCGATGGCAACATCAATTTAGAAAAATAATATATCGCACTTGATTAACAAGAGGGTATTAACACAAAATTTAAAAATTTTCAGTAGAGGTGAAAAACTGTTTGTGGTCATATTTCAAGAGAATTTGAAAATCCGAATACAGCATAATAAGCAAATTCTCTTTAAAAATATATTTACATTGTTTTTTGCAATTATTGAAAAAAAATCTATTTTTTGAGTTATACCATTTTTCTGATACGTTTTGTTGATATAAAGGTAGTCACTTCACTATCACGAAAATGGTCTCAAATGTGGTTTTCGAGATGAAAGAGTAATCGGAATACGTTGAAATTTATACAGTAGATAGATATTGATGTTGTTAGTTAATTTATTGCAAAAAGTGAAATTTTAAAAATTTTGAGTTAATACCCTCTTGTTGATCAAGTGCGATATGTAAATCTTCTATCCCTAAAATATATCGCAGTGTCCTTCTTCGGTTTGCCCTTAGCACTTAACCCCACCGAAGTAAAATAACACAACAGAGCTATGCACTAAAAAGCTTCAACAAAGTTCGGCAAATCTCGATCAGATGGCGCACAACAACTGCCCTCAGATCAACATTACGCGCTATTACAGTGTTGCCATATTTGAAGCCCTTCATCTCTGTTCTATTCTCTTTTCAAAGAAATCAGCACGTTAATTAATAGAAAGAATTTCCCGAGTATTGATTCTCCTTTTATAAAAAAAATCTTACACTTATGTTGCATATACTCTAGTTTGTGTATTACATCATGCAGTATTTACCGTATGCTCGAACTCGGGTTTAGACTAGATTTCGAGCGTAACATACAAGCGTTATTGAATTATATTTTGAAAAATTGATACCACTTAGTTTTTCAATCGCAATGAAATCATGCACAGTTTTTGTGCAACTAAATCTCAAAAATGCATATTTAGTATGGCTAAAATATGGATTAAATTGCATATAACCCAGCAAAATCTTTTATTACCAAATAAGTGGTTATATAATGAAACTAACATTTTTTACTACTTTTAATTCGGCGTCATTACTAGTTATTTTTGTTCGGCGAAGCCGTTTTTATAAGCAGTCTAGCTTACGCGCGATTACTTATTTATTTATAAAGATAATGTGAATATGGTAACTACTTATTTTTTAACCACTAGGAAGTATATAAGTAATTCGTATTATTTAACAACTTGTAACCACTTATTTTTAACTGCGTATAAGCACACGAATAACTACTTATTTTGGTAACTACTTATTTTATATACTTTTGTAATGCAGCGGGTAAGCGGGTGCACAAATTTTGTTAGTTTTTTCATGCATCCATAATGGACAACTATTTACAAAAACGACCTTGTCGAACAAAAATAATGAGTTTTGATACCGAATTATAAGCAGTAGACCCTAAAAAGTGTAACATATATTTTCATAATAACTTTTTCCACCTATATTTAAAATATTTTTTTTAGTTAAATGTTTGTAACCGTCGAATAGGACAATCCTAATTAATATTAGAATTAATTACTGAAGAAATTTTTCTAAAGCCCATTTATAGGAAGAAGAAAAAGAAATAATTTTTATTAAAAAATTTAATTGACGCAGGGGAATCACCAGACTGCCGCAGTTTCGTCTCACCAAAAGACTCGTCAATGGTTCCTTTATATATCAGTTGATCAAAGTAGTTTTAATTGTTAATTTGTCTCTATACGAAAAACTTTTTTGTATATGCCATGGCTGGTAATCGAACTGGCAACCTATGTCTAGTAAAGAGGTGATGTTATGACTCGTAGCATCATCTCTTAATGAGATACACCACGGTCGGCACAGCGATGAATGTGGCTAATTGAAGTTTTGTCAATCACAATCTACACAATGTATATTTGTAATCAGAAGAGCCAGAATTAACTAATAGATAGAAAAAATAGGATCTTTTTTTACCAATTTTTACCAATTTTTACTAATTTTTACTATTTTTTTTTATTGTTTTTATTTATCCATTTTTGATAAAATTCGGATATATTGTAAAAAAAAATATTTTAATGTTGGGCTGTCTGCGAATATCGTGCATTTCGGGGATTTAGGGAATTAAAATTGGGTTTAAAAATTACTCCCTCTTCTGTTTTTACAATTTGTTTTGCATTTTCTCAAAAATAATTATATATAATGGAAATAGTTTTTGAACATAAATACTTGATAATTATGAGTCTACATTACCCAGGAAATTTTCTGTTCCAAAGAATCGGTTCTAGAATAGCTACTTTTCATTCACAAGCCCTTCTACTGTCGATTCTAACACCGATTCTTTTTGTTTGAAATTGTCGCAAAAGCAACCCCTTCTATAGCTCCAAAGTGGAACCGGTTGCTATAGACTCAGTTCTGGAACTAGTTCTGGAACTGATTCTACTTCAGTCATACCTTCCATATGGGGAATGGGAGATAATTTTACTTTTTTGGGGAAACGACTAAAAATTGTGAATTGACTCAATGGGGAATATCCCCCAAGAAACTGCTACCCTTACGGATAGCGAATGTGCCCCAGATGCAACCACTCAAACAAAACTATGACTTTTTTACACTTTTCTTAAACTAATTGAACAAAGCAATTGTTCAAACTTCTGATTAAAATCCACGGAATATCATACTGAAAGTTCGAAAAGTTAATGGGGTTGGTGTATCAGCCCCACTGGCGAAAGCTCCCCATTTCACCCTACAGGGACCGACTTTGATGATTTCTATTAAAAGCAACTACTGACATGAGCAAATATTTTGTCAAAATTTTGCAATATATATAATATCACATTTCCTGTGTAAGGGGAGGACCAAAAAGTGCCAGTGTCGGTTTTTAGTAAAAATTCTATATTTTGCAAATATACATTCTTTTTAAAATTGCGAGTGGCCAAATTTTAGAAAATTGCATAAAAAATTTAATTCTTTTTGACATATAAAACAAAATTATTCAACAATGTAAAAGTGGGCGAATATTAAAGAAAATACAAATGGTAAAACCTATACACATTTTGCATATCTTTTATTTTTTAAAATAAAAAAAAAACCGCGAATGAAACAGTGATTTTTTGCGAATTTCGAGGAAACAAAAACAGAAATCTTTAAACGAAATCAGAAGACCCAAGGTAATTTTTTGGCCGATCTATCGTGGAATGGCTTTAATATACGAGGGCGGATAAATAAGTCCGTGACTTTTCGAACTTCCCTCATAGTTTCATGAAATTCAACACTGCTCCGGTCAAGTACCATATGTTAGTAGACTACTGTCAAATTTTAAACAAGTTCCGTCATTAACTTTGCGTTTAAGAGGTGTTCTCAATGCATACAACCTCGTGGATTTTTGTAAAAATGGAAAAAAGGAATGTCGAGTGCTCTTCAAACATTATTTTTTGCAAAAAAAAACCGTCACTCAAACCAAGGAACTATGGGGACTCGGCACCATCAAATGGCTAAAAAGTGGTTTATTAAGTTTCGTTAAGGTCGCCCAAACACTAGTAACGCTGATCGTTCTGGACGGCCAAATTTATTTTTACTGCAATTTTACTGGTACACTCAAAAAAATAATTAAGTAGAAAAATTAGTAAAACGTCTTGTATATCAAGTGCACTAGTTTTCAGCATTTGTATTTTGCTGAAATTCCGTTTTCAGCAAAAGTTTTAGTTATATTTTTTTAGCACTAAACTAATTTTGAACTAATGTTTTACTAATTTACTTTGCTACAAAAATTGCGCTGATAACCGCATTTATAGCGTGGACGACAACCATATAGACGAGATGTAGATGTCGCAGCTTGTCTGGATGTAGTACAGACAACGGAAATTATAATAAAAAAAACAACTCTACATAATTTCTATATTTAAATTTTCAGCAAATAAATTAACTAAAATAAAATTTCGCTACAAGTTTTTTGAGTTTTTTTCAGTCTACTAATATTCAGCAAAATGTTTAGTTATTTTAGCAAGGATTTTTTTCATTTGCCATCGACTAAGTATTAGCAAAACTTTTGCTGAGATTATAATTTTTTTTTGGTAAAAATCAACTCGCTGATTTTCAGCAAACCTTTTGCTCAAATTACCAACTTTTTTGCAAGCGCGCTCCTGACTAAAAATTTGCTGACACAGCAACATTTTTTGCTGACTTTACTGACTTTTTTTTTGAGTGTACTGCAAAGGGCCTATCTATGCTCAGCTCCAACGACACTAAATTTCATTACAATCGGTCCAGTAGATAAGAAATGTCAGATTATTTCCACAAATTTTCAAAATGCCTCACTGCCCAGCTTTAAATCAGCTTTAGTCAGCGTAATCGGCGTTAAATTCTAATCACCAATACGCTAAACTACACGGTCTTTGCTATCGTAGCAGATATAGGATCAAAAGTAAACAAATTGTGATTACTTGATTTTTTTTATACACGAGGTATCTAACCAGAGCTTCGAAGAATTAATTCGCTAATTCCCTTTTTCTGAAATGAATTTATATTTTGGGAATGAATTCTCTGACCAAACTTAAGGAATTTAATGAATTCCTTTTTATCATTCGATTTATCTTAAACGAATTCATTCAATTTTTTTCTAATTCCTTCATAAAATTTGATTCATTTATTCACCAAGGAATTCATTCAATTCCGGTTAATTAAACTTTTGGTCAAGGAATTAATACCCAGGGAATTCAATCCCTTGTACATTTAGTTCCCTTAAGGAAAAAATTTTTTCGTTTAATTCCCTAAGGAATTAACTTTTTCGTTTAATTCCCTAAAGAATTAACTTTTTCGTTTAATTCCTTGAATATAAGTTTTTCATTAAATGCCCAAAAGGACATGTGTTTTCACCTGAAAATATAAAATGAAAACCTAAATATTATTTATACAATTCTAATATATTTAATTTAACTAATATGTCGTTGTTGCTATTAAAGGAGGTATAAATAAATAGACTTTATTAAAATCCGTTTTAGTTAAACAAATTATACAAATTATCGGAAGAGCTGAAAAATAAAGAACAAATATTAACAGTTTAAGGCCTTAAGTTGGCATTAAGTGAAAACTTAAATTCAGGGAATTAAACGAAAAATTTATTCTTTAGGGAATTGAACGAAAAAGTTAATTCCTTAGGGAATTGAACGAAAAAGTTAATTCCTTAGGGAATTAAACGAAAAAGTTAATTCCTTAGGGAATTAAACGAAAAGTTAATTCCTTAGGGAATTAAAAGGAAAAGCTAAATCCTTAGGGAATTAAAAGGAAAAGTTAATTCCTTAGGGAACAAACGAAAAAATTAATTCCTTGGGGAATTAAAAGAAAAATTTAATTCCTTAGGGAATTAAACGAAAAAGTTAATTCCTCCAGGGAATTAAATATACAAGGGAATTAATTCCTTGACCAAAAGTTGAACTAACTAGAACTGAATGAATTCCTTTCCATGATCAGGAAATGAATCATGCAGTAATTAAATGGGGTCTCGGATAAAGCCGAAATAGCATATTATCATTTACCCGATACGCCATTCCATACACATGCCTATTTTATGTGCTTTATGTTTAAATAAAAAAACGCACCTGAAATAGTTAAATAAATTCTTGCGTAAATTTGGGAACACCCTTTACAATTGCATTACTAAGAAGTTATTACTTAGACAAAAACCACTTAAGATCTAAAAAAGTGTTAAAAAATATCTAAAAGTTTTCAAAAAAGATCTAAAAAAGTAAAAAAAAAATCTTTTAATTATATTTTTTTCAACTAAAATTAGCAAAAGTGATTTTTAACCGAAAATTTAAATACAAAAAATAAAAAATATGTAAAATTTCTTTTTATGAAATATAATCTTGTGTTTTTATTTTTGATTTTTTATTTTACCATATAAAATTTGTCTGTCTTACAATTACAAAATGTTTTGGCTACAAACATAAAATTTTTGTGTGTGTGTGTTTTTTTTTTCTTAAAAAAATAATGACTTTGCAGGATTTTTTTTTTTTTTTTTTTTGAAAAATAAGAAAAATATTAATCAAATTAAAATAATATTTTGGCATAAAATTTTTTTAAAAAAATTACTTAAAACTAGATTTTTAGATTAAAGAATTTTTAAACCTTTGACGGTTTTTCTTAAATTGGGATCATGGATAAAGGGTGGTGGGGGCGGATGGTTTGTTTGTTATGTTACTTACTGTTATAGTAAAAAAAAAATACATAAAATAGAAGACAAATATTACGTGAGACTAAAGACATAAAAACACATTTTTTTTTTTGAAGTTTTAAAGTCTAATTTATAAAAAAGGAACCATTTAAAACTTATAATAACTTATTATTTATTTTTTTCATATATACAATTCATGACAACAGTTCACTTTAGGCGGGAAAATTATGCCTCCTCTTCCTTTTTGAGGAATTTTAGTGAGGAAAATACTTAACCCTTTCCTAAGCTACTAAAAAATTGAGATTTTTTTGTTTGTTTTTTTATATACAATTCAAAGCAACGAAAAATTAATAACAAAAAATTTACAATGTTTTTTGAAAAACGGTTGAAGTACAGTTTTTCAATTCTTATGAGTGGGCATTACGAGCCATATGCACAAATAGCCCCACTGGACCATCACATTTTTCACCACACATATTACATTTGAATACATCGTCGCAACTATGATAACCCATATGAATGGTATAGAGTACGGCATCCTTGAAAAAAATATCACAATACTTACATTCATACATGGTGGGTGTGGGACTGGAAGCCGCCGATGTAGTACTATTGGCGGTAGAAGAAGAATTCGATGAATTACCCGATGATGAGGCCGTAGAACTAGCCGAAGTATTGGCATTAGTGGGATTGTTGTTTTTATTATTTTTATTATTTTTATTATTTTTATTATTTTTATTATTTTTATTATTGTTATTGTTATTATTCTGACCAGTTTCCATACTTTCATCGGCTGAAGAAGGATCTTCCAATTTAACTGGTTGTGGCAAAGGTTGAGCATTATTAATCGGTGATGATGCTGTTGTAATCTCTGTAGGATTGAGAGCTTGTGGTGATGTTGGAGCAGAGGTTAAATTTATCGTTTTCATTTGTTCTTGATCTAATTTTAACACTCTGCCCTTTCGTCTTGAAGCTGCGGTGGAGGGGTATAAGGGTGTTTCCGTTTGTTCTTCTGCCAGTTTTAAATTAATGGCCAATTCCGGAGTTTGTTGATTATCTTCTTTAGTGGGTGTTCCGTGGGATAAATCCATAGCTGAGTCTACCGATTTACGATCAAATTCTTCATCGTTATTCTCCTCCTCCTCCTCCTCCTCTTCTTCCTCATCGTTATTCTCCGCCAATTGCTCATTATCTTGTTGTTGTTCTTGTTGTTTTTGTAATTGTTCTCTCATTCGGGGAGATAATTGAGCCAATACTGCTGCTTGCTGCTGAGCTGCCAACATTTGTAAGTTTAAATTCCAGTAGGGAAAAAATGCCATATTACGATTTTGTTGTAGCAATGAAGCCAAAGGAGGCAGTAAATTGGGTAAATTACCATTTTGTGGTGAGTTTGGAGATTGTTGGGTGGGAGACATTTGATCAGAAGATTGAGATTGTTGCTGTTGTTGTTGCTGTTGCTGTGGATTTTGTAAAGACATATTCAAAGTTAGAGCGGGTAATTCAGAGACTACGGAAGAACTACTTTTAGCAGGAGAAACTGGCATTTGAGTTTTCATGGGAAAACCTTGTAAAGCTGCTGAGAGTTGAGAAGTAGGAGGCATTTTAAGATCGGTATTAGATTTTTTGAAATTTCCCGAAATTGAACCTTTATTTTTTGGTCCTCGTCTAGTGCCATAAACATCAATAACTACCGACGGATTGGGTATACCCTCTTCATCCAAAACCATACCAGGCTTATGATCATATTTGCGTAAATGCAATTTAAAAGAATGACAATATTTGGTAGCATAATCACAGTCCGAACATCTGTATTGATAAACCGAGGAATGGGATTTGCGATGAGAATTTAACATAGACTTGTTAACACAGGAATAGGAACATTTATCACATTGAAAAGGTTTCAAATTCTTATGTTTACGTATATGATATTCCAAATGATGTTTTAACTCGGTAACAAAAGGACATTTTGGACACTGTAAGATCTTTTCCGGTTTCATATGTTGTCTAGCATGCTCCCAGAAAGCCAATTTTGTAATGGCTACCAAGCCACAGGATTTACATTTATAATTTTTCATTTTGCCATGAGAATTATAAATAGGCAAAGTTATAGTTTGATCATCATCAGAATCAATAATATATTTTAAATCCTCACTGGAATTGGACATTAGTTCTTGATCTTGTTTATCCATTTGCAAAGAATCCGATAATGAAGCCTTGGGAGACTTGGGAGGTGTTATATCCATAGGCGGTGTATGTCTGGGTGTTAAGGCTGATTTTTCGCTAACTTCTGTTAAAGATGAACCCAAAAGTTGTGGACTGGGTGTTTGTTGATGTTGATGTTGTGTGGATTGTTGATAGAAATGAGACATGGTCGGTAGGACAGCATTTGGTAATCCAGGTGGTGTTAGAGGATTAAAACCTAGCGGCAGATGTGAAGTGACCTGATTTTGTGCTGCTGCTTGCTGGGCCTGTTGGAAATGTTGTTGAAATTGTTGTTGTTGCATCAATTGTTGATGCATACCAGCCGTATCAAAAAATTGCTGCTGCTGCTGTTGTTGTTCGGTGGTATTTGAAGGAGAAGAGGCAGTCATATTTGTGGTATCCATAGCCGAGGAAAATTGTTGCTGTTGTTTTAGATAATTTTCCAAATGTGTAGTAGACGAGACTGAAGAAGGAGCGGGCGAATGTTCTTGTTGGGTTGGTGGACTTATAGTACCGGGTTCAGTTTTAATATTGGCGGCAAACATATTGTTATACCAGGCATTGTGCTCCACATAATTAGCGGTGGGTTGCATGGTGTCCCAATTTTGCATATTTAGGCTGTGTGTGTTTTTGTACCTTTTGCGTCAGATTTCGATGCCTTTATTTTTGATAAAAAAAATTGCCAAAGGAAGATCTAAAAAATAGATAGAAAAATATAAAACATAATTTAATAAAAATGACCCAAAAATTTCAAAAACAAATGAAACAAAAGCAAAGAAGAGCGTAAATCGCAAAGAACGTTAATAATATAACAAGGCGCAAGCGCTAAAATTTACGCGTTATTTTGTGGAACAACGCTTTGCAGAAATAACCTTTTTTTTATATATTTTTTAACTTACACTCAATTTTTTTTTCATTTTAATTTTTTAAGGACTTTTTTTAGTATTCATAAAAAAGGAGAAATTTAACACCCCTCTCCCCATTTAATACAAACTTACCAAAATATTTCAATTATTCGCGAAAATTGTTAAAAAAATTTCCTTAAAAAAATTGTTGAAATTTTTTTCCAACATTTTTTATAAATTTATATAAAAAATTGTTCACAAAAATCCTTTAAAAAAAAGTCAAAATATTTGTTTAAACAAGGGTGAGTTCTCTTTTTGTATATTTTTTTATACCCCTCCTTTTTTGGGGTGGTTTTTTACACAGTTTTTTTATATGATTTTTTGCACTTTTTTTTAAATGGTGATTTTTTTGGTTAACATTAACCAATCACAAGTATGAATGTAATCCAAGTTTTAAGTACCTTTGGCATATTCTGTGGTTAATATCCTTTTAAGCGATTTGGTGTATTATAGTCGTTGTTTGAATATTAATAAAATATATAAATTAAAAAAAAATTATTTAAAATTGTTTATAAACTTCCACGAAGCTTTTTTTTTTTAAATTTAAGATTTTTAAAATCTTTAATTTTTATTAATCTGTAACACTCAATATTCAAACATATTTTTTTTTTTGTTGTTATAATATGATGTGTATCGTATTGAAACTAGAATGCAACTGATGCTCTAAACAAAAAGCACCCTAGTATTTAACCATCTAAAAAGAAAAATGCAGGATATTACTCAAACACACTTACAAACTCTCCCTAGCTCTCACATATATGCATACGCCGATACACAACCAGAGATTTGAAATTTCCTCTAAACACACAGATTAGTTGAAAAAAGTCAATATTTGTTCAAATCCAAATTCAAAAAAAAATTTTTTTTTGTTTTTTTCCCCAAAGTCCTGTGTTGTTTTTTGTTACAGTGTATGTATGTGTGTCTAACTCACACTATTACAAATGTAGGCTCGCTTATATCCCTTTTAATCATCTATACGTACTTTTGCCATTTTGCTTATAATTTCGCGTTTTGCCACATACAGGTAAGGTAAGGTATTTAAATTATTTTTCAGTTTTAAATCTAGTATTTTGCCAATATTATTGTCTGGTACAATTTTTAGAATGGATTACATTTTAGCTGATCTCCTGTTTTTGAATAAGATCAGGATTTTTAAATGAACCTTGCTTAAGTTAGTCTCTATGTTTATGAACGGGACTTAAGTTACATATTGTTTAAAATGTTCCTATTAAGGCTTAAAGAGGTTATGCAAAAGTGAACAAAGAGATTTGGAAATAAATTTTAAACAAATATCATAAATTTAACAAGAAAAGTTATAAAGTATATATATATCGGCCATTGCCATTGAAGATCAGCAAAAAAAAAACAAAAAACATTAGTTTTTGTAAATACACTCAAAAAAAAAAGTTAGTAAAGTCACCAAAAAATGTCAGCAAAAATCTCAACAAAAGTTGATTGCAAATGAAAAAAAATCCTTGCTAAAATCAATGCAACTGTTTGCTGAATATTAGTAGACTAAAACTAACTCAACAAATTTGTAGAGAAATTATACTCTAGTTAATTTATTTGCTGAAACTTTAGATCTTTAGGGAATACAAACAATTACCCAAAACGACAAAAAAATGTTTGTCCTTGCATTTCATATAATCACTATTTATAAGTATCTTGTTTAAACATACACATTTTATCTTTATCTTCATTAAGTATTTTATTTTGTTTATAATTTAAATCATATTTTATCTTAATGTGCTATATTTTTATGTATTCTTTTGGCATCCTTTTGTTTTATGTACGAAAGACAGATACAAAAATCTTTCACGGTGGTTTTTTTTATATGTCTTAGAAGAGTTGTGTTTTTAGTACACTCAAAAAAAGTCAGTAAAGTCAGCAAAAAATGTTGCTATGTCAGAAAATTTTTAGTCAGGAGCGTGCTTGCAAAAAAAGTTGGTTATTGCAGCAAAAGGTGTTTGCTGAAAATCAGCGAGCTAATTTTTACCAAAAAAAAAATAGTAATCTCAGCAAAAATTTTGCTAACACTTAGTCGATTGCAAAATCCTTGCTAAAATCACTAAACTTTTTGCTGAATATTAGTAGACTGAAATAAACTTAAAAAATTTGTGGAGATATTTCACTTTAGTTAATTTATTTGCTGAAGATTTACATATGTATAGAGAAATTGTGTAGAGTTGTTTTTTTTAATTATCATTTCCGTTGTCTGTACTACATCCAGACAAGCTGCAATATCTACATATTGTCTATCTGGTTGTCGTCCACGCTATAAATGCGGTTATCAGCACAATTTTTGTAGTAAAATAAATTAATAAAACATTAGTTCAAAATTAGTTTAGTGCTAAAAAAATAAAACTAAAACTTTTGCTGAAAACGGAATACACTTGACATACAAGACGTTTTACTAATATACAAGACGTTTTACTAAATTTTCTACTAACTTATATTTTTGAGTGTATAATTTTCTTTGTCCGCACTAGATCTGTGACATATATTGTTGCCCACACTATAAATGTGTTTATCAGCATAATTTTGATAGCAAAATAAATTAGTAAAACATTAGTTCAAAATTAGTTTAGTGTTAAAAAAATATTAATAAAACTTTTGCTGAATACACAATTTCAGCAAAAAAGTTTCTGAAAACTATTATACTTAAAGTACAAGATGTTTTACTAAATTTTCTACTAACTTATTTTTTTGAGTGCAATAAAATTAGTTCAATATTACCTCGCAGAATAAAGTGCTGAAATTAGCAGATTTCTTTGTTAAATACTAGTAACTTAAGAACAGCAAAAATGAAACTGCAGAATTTTAGTTATATTTGAGTTAACTTTAAGTTAGTTGAAAATGACAAATTATACTGTAAAATCTGCAGAAAATTTTGCTAAATATTAGTAGACCAAAAATAATTTATTTTTTTATTTTTATACCCTACACCACTACGTGGAGAGGACGACGCCCAATGATCTGGGGCCGTCAGATCTGGAGAACGAGGTGGCCACGCGAAATCTGCATTTTTTGAAATTCTTCGGTCATCGAAAAATTCTCGCAGAATTGACGGCCCAGATTTTTTTTTTGTGGGGTTTCTTGAAGGAACGAGTTTACGTCAACAAACCACAAAATATTCAGGAGCTAAAGCAAAATATTCGCACAGAAATTGCTCAATTGCAATCAGAAACGTTGAGCAACGTAATGCAAAATGTATTGAGTAGAGCCATTAACTGCCAACAGGAGAATGGACGCCATCTAAAGGATGTAATTTTTCATACTTAGCTTAAAAAAATTTATAACTTATACTTTCGTTTGCAAAAAAAATTAAATAAAAAAAATTAAAAATACAAAAATTATAAGCATTTCAAATCAGTCAGTCCAAGTTGGCCCACCCATACATACTTTGGTGTTTTATTATACTTTTTAATTCAATCCTGTGGAAAAGCAATGTTTTAAATATCGTTGTTTCTCATAATATATTTATGTATCTATTTAGGTCAATCATTAAAAATACATGAATACATAAATTATAATTTTAAATTATAGCACTAAATTTAATGTTTGATTAAATTTATATTAAACATCACGAAAACAGACATTTTACAGGAGTGCTGAGAACAGTTTTGTTTTAACAATTTTAATAAAAAGAAAAAAAATCAAATTTTACAACAGGCGGAAACGTGTTAATTGTTTTTCCTTAAATTGCAAAACTAAAATGTCTCTTCTTTAATTTTAGTGCAATACCAGCCAACATTTTTCTGAGCGCTCAGAAATTTTGACTCATAAAAGATCCTTAAATATGTTAATTTTCAGATTGCTCAAATTTTGGAGTTATAAATGAAACATAATAGACTCTTATTTATGAGTCTATTTGAAAAATTTTCAATACTCATAAATGACTGAAAAATTAATCATAAATGACTCACAAATGGCTCAGAAAATTTAAAATTTTCCAGTAATGCTCTTTTGTAAGTCATTAAAGAGCGATCAGGAAGAAGCTTCATCCGTAAAGAAAAACACACTCCTATAACTATGATTTCAGAATTCCTAAGGGCTATTATATAAGTCCTTTCGGCATAAAGCACTCGTGTCAAAGCTTATTGATTTGATTAAAGTGATGATTTTTCGCGATTCATATCCAGTTTTTTTAGAGATCGCACTATAACAGTTATTATAGATGGGGTCTCATCTAATGAGATTTAGTTGAATACAGGGGTACCGCAAGGTTCCATTCTTTCTCCTGCTCTATTTCTTGTTTTTCTGAACGACTTCGTCTGTTGGATTTCCAATCCTATCTACTCTTTTGCAGATGACAGCAACATTTGCCGTTCATATTCCTTCGATCATAGACCACGCCTTGTGGAGATTGGGGGCAAGAGGCAGATTATGAATGACATACTCAATCAAGACCTAATTATAATCTCTGAATGGGTTCGCGTGAATAGGGTCGATTTTAATCCACGCAAGACCCAATGTTGTTTGCTGACCCATACAGCTAGAAAAACTGTTGGAATTCGATCAAAACCATTAAAATGAATTTGCCAGGACGTTATTTTATTTGAAGTTATCAATAATTGAGTACTACACCAAAAATATTTTATTAGGTATTAAAAATAGGAAAAATGAATTAAAAAACAACCCTTTTATCAAATTCTTGGTATCTCCAATCAATTTTAAAATTAATGTCAGTTTAGTAATTCTGTACAATAGAAGCAGCCATTTATTTAGTGAATATAATAGAAAATTGGTGTTATCTATCACATTTATTAAAAAATTTTCAATATTCTAAAGTGGTAACTTAAAATACGGGCATCCTAATCAAATATGACATTAAAGTCGAGTTTCTGTAGAACCAACCGTTGTGGATTATATTGATAACACACACAACTATTGATTGGTATTGCTAAACGAATTTTATACTGTATTTCTTTTCCTAAAAAACACATAAATTCAAAATTAGAATTAAAATTAATAAGTGTTTGTGGTAGTCGGTAGAGATGTAGCCTAGTGTGCCGGATTTCCGAGTTCAAATCCCTGAAAACACAAAAATGTTCATGTTTTATGAAATTAAAATAAAATATTCATGTGTTTAAAGAGCAAAAAAATATAATTTAATACAAAGATAGTTGTCGTAACCGCACGATTCGATTGGCCACAAATTCGGTGACCACAACTGCCACTGTTTTCTGGGTGTAGCACTGCGGAGCCATCAGTGTCATCTGTGTTCATGGGTGGTATCAACATTGAGGAATCTGAAGCACTTGATGTTCTGGGCATGAGAATCCAGTGTGATGTCCATGAGAAGGATCACATCATTCAAGTGTCGAAAGATGCATTCCTTAACCGGTCTAAGAACTACTTTATTTCTTCTGATCTCCTTACTATTTATACCACTTATATCCGGCCGAAGGTGGAATACAACTCCGATATATGGGCAGGGGCTTCAAAGTCTATTTTGGAGCTTTTGGGCTGCGTACAAAGTAGGGCGTCTGCGCTCATTAGTGAGCTGTATTGACTCGTTGACGCATCGTTGGAATATGGGTTGTGTGTCACTGTTCCATCCTTACTACCATGGAAAGTGTTCTGCTAAGATAAGTGTACTTATCCCGAGGCACCGTGTTTTTGTCCGTAACACACTCTTATTTAGTAGATCTCATCCGTTTGTGGTCGATTGTCCAGTTAGTCGCACAGCGAATTACAGAGAGAATTCATTCATTAGTCGAATTAGCCCGCATGTGGAATAAACTCCCATCAAATATCTTCCCTGATATTTACTTACAATTTAGAGAAATTCAAGATAAACTTTTACAAACACTACCCCCTATTTCCTCCCTCTCATAACCTATTTTCCTGTTGTCAACACAATGCATTGCATTAGTAGGCGGCATCCACTGAGTGTTACGTCGATAACAAAATCTACCAAACGGGTTTCAAATCGATTTGACTATATTTTAACAAATCTTTAGTTGAGAGACTGATTTAAACAAATATTTTAGTTATATTCATTTAACGCAATACTAAAAAGCCTCAGAACTTTAACTAATTTTGAGTGTTAATTTTGATAATGATTGGCGCCACCAATGTATCCTAAGTTTTAAAGATGGCGATATTTCTTTCCCTTCAGATTTTTCAAACTCACTTGATTGCGGTGCATAGCCTTCCACCCATTGTAGGGTGTCTAAATTTGGTCAAGACATTGGGAACGATGCCTCCTGTCATAATTTCTAGTACGTTGGGTTATACGCTAAACTTGGTATTTTGCCATATGATTTTGAGCCACACTAATGTAGGGTATAGGTCAGTCGCTATCTGATAAATATATCTAGTTATTTTTCTTAACGTTTAATTTTTAAATTTAATATTTATTTAAGACCCACAAACTGTAAAAACATTTATTTACACTATATTTCTTCTTTTTTTTTTTGGAAAATTCAACTTTCCTCTATGTAAGGAACAAAAAACAGAAGAAAAAACTGCACATGTTTTGATTTGTGGAAGAAAATATCAAGAACAAAAACAAAAATCTGCAAAAAATTAATGTACACAAACAGAACTATAGATTTTTTCTAATATTTACGTATTGCAAAAAATAATTATATACAGTGAAACAATTTAAAAGCGGATAGCATTTAATTATTGACATTTTAAAATGTTATACACTCAACCAAAAAAATCTATAATGGATACTGAAAATGTTGCTGTTATTACGGGAAATTTAACTAATTTGAGTCAAAACCATAATAAAATGGTTGCAGTTTGTAACTATAAACCATTTTTTAACAAACTAAATGCAAGTTGGTCACGTTCACAATGTGATAAAGCTTTAAAATTATACTTAAGTTTTGTTAATAGTCTTTGTTTTCCTATTAATAAAATTAAAGAAAATTTTATACAATTAAAAACCATTTTGCACTATTTTATTTATTAAAATTGAGATTCTTTCACATGATAAAGTAAAAACTAGAACAAAATATAACACGCTGAAAATAATGTTAGTAGAAAAATTTGTAAACTGTTTTCAATTTCATTTTAGTTTAGTAAATAAATGTAGGTACATATTTGCAATTTTCATTTTACAAGTTATTGAATTTTTAATTAATTTTCGTTGCTGATTTCAAAAAAGATTTTACAAATTTTTTAAAATCATGTTAGTAAAATTAGCAAAATATTCTACTAATTTAAAGGATTATAAATTTGACTAACGCATTTAAAATTAAAAAAATTCTCCTATTTTACGAAATATTGACATTTCGACAATTACTTTCTTCACAAATACGTTGAAAACTATAGACGTATACATAGAACTTCCAATAGAGATAACTGTAAAACTAGCTGTCATACTAATGAAGTGTGTGACTTACACCAGAACAACGTTTACAAATCGTGGAAATTTATTTCTAAATAACGCGCTCTGTTTGCCAAACTTATAGAGCACTTCGTCAAGTTTACGGTGCGCATAATCGTCCATCTGAGCAGGTAATACCTAATACCATGGATCGATTCATGACCAGACTTTCTCTTTTGGATAATATTCATCCAAATCGAGCTTGTACTGTGCGTACAGAAGAAGCCATTGCCTCTGTAGAAGTGAGTGTGACAGAGGACTCGAATTTATCGATCCGACGCCGTTCTCAGCAACTCGGTCTCTGATTCGTAATTTTTTTATTCCTCATGTCATTGCAAATCATTTGGAGGAGAAATGGTTCCAACAAGACAGTACAACATGCCATAGAGCGCGTGAAACCATCAATTTGTGGAGCCAAAATTTTGGTGGCCGAATTATCCCAAGAAATGGACCTTGGCCACCTCGTTCTTGTGATTTGACACCTACTTTTTATGGTGTCAAATCACACGATCTCTGGTCTATGCTGGTACACCAGCAACGATTGATCATTTAGAAGCCAACATTCGGCGCACTATTGATGAAATAAGACCGGGTATGCTGGAAAAAGTGGTGCAAAATTGGACCGACAGTATGGCATTCATAAGACGCAGTCCCGGAAGCCATATGCCGGAAATTATTTTTAAATATTAAATGTCATGAAATTTATGAGCAAATAAAGCCGAAATTTTGGTCATTCTATTTAATTTGTTGTGTTTTATTTTTAAAAGAAGTTCTATGCCTCTATAAAAAAACACCCTATATCATTCCATAAATAGAAAGAAACATTTCATCACATTTATGGAGCTTTTTATAAATATAATGGAGGTTTTTCTTCGAGTGGTACTAATATTTATTAAAATTTGTTGCTAAATTTTAGGAAATAATTTTTAAATTACAATTTGCAGCAATTTTACTGAAATTTAATAACGGTTACTATTTTATTGTACCACAACTCAGTAACATTAGACCGAAAAAGGTTTTTTTTTAGTTTTTGTAAGAATTTTACATTTTACATGTAGACAACATACTCAATATGGGTGGGGACCTTTATATGGTCGCTTCGTTCTTGGAACACCATAATTCGTTTAAATATCTTAAGATTAGACGAACTGCAGCGTGCGCACAAGAATACGGAAATACGGACATAGTTAAATCGAATAAAAAAGTGATTCTGAGTCGATCGGTATACTAAAAGATGGGTCTAGGTCCAATATGTTTTGATGTTCCAAACATCAGCATAATCTTATTGTGCCCTGACCACATAGTGGTGTAGGTGGTGTAGGGTATAGACATGTTCAAACAGCTTTCAAATAGTGATCGTTAGGTCGAAGTGGTTGAAATTTCATATAAGAGCTTCTAAAAGGTATGCAATTATAGTCCTATCAATACATATTATTTCTCTAAAACAGCTGCTTTCTCTTATCACATGACTCTCACACGAAATATACCTTTAACAATTTTAAAACTGAGATCATATATGACCCACATATTTTGTGACAACCTAAAAATTGATAACTTGCAATAATTAAAAATTAAATTATGGCAACGAAAAAAGATATTTGGGAAGAACTCTATTTTTCATACTTTTTTGTATGTTAACATATCTGAAATTTATGTATGTTTTATACACAGCTAAAAAAAAATAATAAGTCCTTTAATCATTTCTACAACATACCCGAAGCTCATTAAGATCTGCTTGTCCGCGTTGGGAGTTTTCCGTTGTTTGACCAGTTTTTAATATGCAAGTGCTTGTACAAATTTAAATGTTACTGATACTTTAGAAAACATATTATTTTCTATTATTGGTTATACTTGAATGGATGTAACTACATTGCTAGATCTGTCAAAACAACAGAGTAGTATATTGGAAGATGACAAAGCAAATTGTGGTAGGTACAATTTTTTTGTTGTTGTTTTTGATTTTACTTTGATATTTATTTTAAATGTTTAATAACGCTCCTAGACGAGAACAAAAAATTCTCATTGAATTTGTAATTTAACTTAACAAATATTTCCAGAAATTCTGAAAACGAAAACGTCGTCCCCTGACGATTTCCTTAGGCAAGAATAGGATTATTTTAACAATTTGTTAAATATTCCTATACACATTAATTCTTTTAATGCAATTAATGAATATCCCGATAAAAAATAAATTTAAAAAAAATAATTTTTATTTCATTTTTCAAAAACGCCTGGTTTTTCGGATCTCGGAGGACACACAAGATGACCTCTGATCAGGCTGAAATTCCACATATATTTACAGATATTTGCATCGACGCTGTCTACAGCCGATGTCGACATCGAAAGTTCACTGATACATTAGCTTACTCACCCAGAAAACAGTCTCAGTTGTGGCCACCGAATTTGTTGCCAATCGAATTCATGCGGTTACGACAACTATCAATATACTAAATTATATTTTTCGTCGTGAAAATAATTATTATGTTCCACAAAATTTTATTGAAATTAAAAAACTATTTTTGAATTTTCTGGTATTGAACCCGGCCATTCAGGTTAATATTTCACACTCTTACCCACTGCACCACAACTATTTTTAATTTTCTTAGCCGTATTTACTGTTTATACATATGAATATTTTATTTTATTTAAAAAAAAAACATCTAAATTTTTATCATCTATGGGATTCGAACCCGGAAATCCGGCGTACTAGGTCAACTCCTTACCCACTATACCACAAACACTTATTAATTTTAATGACTAATTTTGAATTTATATGTTTTATATAGAAAACAAATAGTTGTGTGTATTAACAATACAATACACAATTCGGTTGGTTCTACAGAAACTCGAATTTAAGGTCATATTTGATTAGGATAACCGTATTTGTAGTTACCACTTTCGAATATTGAAATTTTTTTAATAAAGATTATAGATAACACCAACTTTCTTGTATATTCACTAAATAAATGGCTGCTTCTACTGCATAGAATTATTAAACTGATACTAATTTTAAAATTGATTGTAGATACCAATAATTTGTTAAAAGGATTGTTTTTTAGTTAATTTTCCCTATTTTTAAAACAAAGTAAAATATTTTTGATGTAGTATTCAATTATAGGTCTCTCTAAATAAAATAACGTCCTGGCAAAGTCATTTTAATGGTTTTGATCAAAACTTAACCAATCTTTTTCCTGTGTGCTGTAGAACCTTTCTTCGAATTGGTCTTTTCAGGACAGCTTTGACTGTAAATACTTTTCTGTAGTTTTTAGCTTTTTTCGAATACAAGTAGTCTGCTTTTAAAGTAACTTACTGCACATTTATTTTATTTTTTTATAATTTTGGCTGCTTGTTTGCATTTTGAGTATATTAATTTTACACTTGGCCTCTAAAAATGTACATTTACATATAAATAAAACAAATTTATTTAAAAAATTAGAAAAAAAAAACTGTAACAGATTTTTATACAAAAATTTTCAAAAAACAAAATAATTAGAAAAAAAAAGAAAATATGCGTGATTTTATATTTAGTTAAAACTATGTGCTATCTGCTAGTATTTATTTCATTATATCCATTTATTTTTTCTTTTTTTCTCAAACCTAAATATTTGTTTTTATTACTTTTTCTTTTTTGTAAAATATTAAAAATTATTTGTCAACATGACATTATTTTAAATTGTATTTTGTCGTCTATGTGTGTTAATTCCTTTATTTTTTTTTTGCTGGTGAATAATTTTTTCTTGACTTGTTTTAGACCACAACGAAATTGTTGTTCATTTTAAATAAGTATGAAAAATTAATTATAATTTTTAATTGTTTTAGATACTTTTCCGCACTTTTATATAGTAAAAATAAAAATATGCGTGGGTTTTAAAAGAAATACGTAACAATAAAAATAATAAAAAAAAAATAAAAATGAATATCGATATAAAAACACCCGCATTTTGATTTTTGTTAAAATTTAAATTTCATTCATTAATTTAATTAATTTGTAGACAACATGCTAATAAATCCTGAAAAGATATTAACAACTTTTAAGCAACACTAATCCACACTTGGGAAAAAGTGGGAAGTTTTTGTTTTCTAACATAATTTAATAAAAGTGTAATTATATTTTTAACTTGCTGTTTGCCATCTCAAAATAATCAGTAAGAGCAGCCTAAAATTTGTTATTGAGAGTCATGATCGAATACCAAAGGGGGAGGGAGGGGGAGGGCTGTAGCCAAATGAAGTGTTTCAAATATGGCAAAGCTGTAATTGCGCGAGATGTTGAATCTTAGCACAGTTGATGCGCGCCATCTGATGGAGAATTGGCAAATTTGGGAAGTAGAATATTTTGGAAAGCTAGTACTGAGTTATCCATGCGGCTCGAAAAGACAGTTTCTAGGCTCGTTTGCGATTTTTCAGCGAAACAGTTGAAGAATGCAAATAATTGCACGTAAGTGCAGGTAGGGATGAGGTGGCTTAGCACCGCTTTCAGTATATAAACAAACTAGTGAAAGTCAAAATATAACGAAATATAAAAACGTTTTCATGTAGTCATTAGTTCCGTCATATTCTGTCGGTGCATCAACAAATTATCCTTTGAAAATGTATAGATCAATTCATTACCAGGCTCTAAATCTTTTTGTAGGCTTTTGTAACTTTAAGTATACAAAGGAGTCAATAACAAAACATATGTATAACAAAGAATTTGTATAATAAACACTTTTCCAGAAAGGGTTAACTTTAATAAATTACCTGTTATTTAAAGTATTACACATTCAATATTTAATTTCATTTAAGTCTAACGATGACCGATGATAGGGTTAGCAATGCTATAACAACAACTAAATCTATTTGGAATTGTTGTATATGTGAAGAAAATAAATCGAAGTTCTCATATATTTCAAAAGAAGGAACAATTAACGAAAAGGGGATTGAAATTCGGAATATCCACGCTACATAGCTTGTGACTTAAAATATAGAAGCATGACGGGACAAGCTGATAAATCTGTAAGAAACAATAAACCACCTAAAAATAATGAGGGCAAATGAAAAATTCGGGATATGAAAAGATTTCAAAAGGCAAATGGGTCTAAACTTTAAGCCTTTTTTTAATCACTGGATTTTTTTTGGATTTATTTTATTTTCATATCTTCAGGTAGAATATTCGTACAAGTACAAATTATTTGTGCAAGTACAAATTATGGTTACCGAGGCGGGTTTTCAACTATTTTGAAACAACATCAAAAAAAACGCGCATTGATTAAGAATTACTTCGAAGGATCAATATCATATTGATGAAACTGAATGACAAATATAGGATTAATGATACGAAATTAGGAAAACACGTTGAAGAAATTAGAATTTTTCTTCTTAAATTATATCCCTGCATATTAGGGCGGGTCAGTTTCTGTGACAAGAACTTTGCTACTAAGCAACTTTGCCCTAGAAACCATAGGTCTAAAATGGATTTCGAGCTTGCGGAAATTCAAAAATATGTTTTAAGTAGTGCTTTATGAGTTTAAATAATGAGTTTTTTTATGTATACCCTGTACCATTATTTGGACAGGGTATAATAAGTTTGTGCTTATGTTTGTAATTCCGAAAAATATTAGAACTAGACCCATCTTTAAGTATAACGATTGATTCAGAATAACATTTTGTTTCGATGTAACGATATACGTCTGTCGGTCTGTCCGTCTGTCACCTAGTGCCTACACTCACAATATTTTATCCTTAAAAACAACCTAAAATACATATTAAATTAATTGAAAACACTATTAAAAAAAGGACTACTGATTTTTCATTAAATTCAAACCATTTTGCTATTTATTTTCAAACATTGTTTAATTAATCCAGAAAAGAAATAAAAATAATTGAAAAGTTTATTAAAACAATCATCAATTTTTTAACTGACAAAACGTAAAAAAAACGATTTTGTGGTTTGTTTTTTCATATTTGAAAGTTTTTTTTTTGTTTCGATTTTCAAAACACTACACCATACACAACAGACACGTTCATATTTTTATTGGCTATGTTTGTGTGTATGAGTAAAGAATTTCTTGTAATTTGAATTGAAATAATTTTGTATATAAGCAAACTATTTTAACAAAAAAGAAACCCGAAAATGTTTGAATTTTTTGTTTTAAAACAGAAAACAACGAAATTATTTAAATAATTTTTTATAAAAATAGAATTCTAAAAATAGAATATTTGACTGAAAATAACAACTCCTACAGACGATACATATTTTTTTCTGGTTTGTTTTTTATTGGTTGACAAAAAATGTTAAACAATATGTTTCAATGTATTTTAATTGATTCTTCAATTGAAAACAAACTTTACCTATTACTTTTTAAATAAACCTCAATCGGTTATGGAAAATATATTGTGAGTGTATATAAAGGGTGCCCCAAAATTGAATTATTTAAACACAACAGGTCGCAATGAAATTTGGTACACGGATTTAAATGGGCTCATGAATAAAGCCTATTGGTGATATATGATTACATAACATCTTTTTTAGTCGGGCATCTAAAGTTATATTTATTTATATATAATCTTTTATGTAATTAGATATAATTATATCCGAAAAATGAGAACGTCTTATTGTATCATATTGTATCGAATTGTATACAATTTGGGAAAACTTTATGCAATTCGATACAATTGTATCAGTTTTGGGCACTGAACTTACTTTTCTATCCCATCTCAATTACATTATTCCCAAAGCCTACTCTGCTTGGTCCTTTGTAATGAGAAAGTGTAAAGATTTCAATGATCGCTTTACCGATAAAGTCTTATACATATACTTCTTTTGTTAGATCAAAAATTGAATATTGTTCTTTCGTCTGGAACTCACATACTGTGATCCATTCAGTGCGAATCGAACGAATTCAGAAGAAAGTTTTAAGGTTTGCGCTTCGTGGTATTCATTTTAATTTAACTGAAAATTTCCCTTCATACAATGCTCGTTGTTTACTTTTAAATTTGAGGCCTCTTTCGTTAAGAAGAACCGTGCATTCTGCAATCCCAAGTAAAAAAGTTTTAATATAGTCATATATTATCATATAAAATTTTGTATAATTATATATTGGAACATATATACCAAGATATAATTATATAAAATTTTACGAAATTATATCCTAAATATATAACTATATCTTGTTATATATTGCACAATATATAGTGCACCATATTACAATATCGAATTATATGTAGACCTATATATACCCTACGGGAAATTTTAACAAATTGTCACCGAACTGGCCCCTTTACATGAAATAGACTGGTCACTTTTACATGGCGTTGTCATAGGAGGGGGAAATTGACCACTTGTGACATGTCACAAGACAAATCCTAGGACAGGTTACTGAACTCTCATAAAAAACAAATTTCAGGGACCTGTCCTGGGATTTGTCTTGTGACATGTCACAAGGGGTCAATTTCCCCCTAATATGACAACGCCATGTAAAAGTGACCAGTCTATTTCATATAAAGGGGCCATTTCGGTGACAGTTTGTTAAAATTTCCCGTAGGGTAGTTACATATGCCTCATATAATTATGTATAATTGTATCGAACTATGTACCATTATATCTAGTTGGATATGATTATATTATATTTGATACATTTGGATGAGGACAAAATCCGGATAAAATTGTATCAAACCATATCTTATTCAATCAAATTAGATCTAATTGTGTCAAATTCAGAGACCCAAAATAACTGTTATATTTCTAAAAAAGTCACCACCGAAATTTATTTAATTATAATACTTCAATAATGCACTATATTTTATAAATCATATTGCACAAAAAAATCACAAAGTTCGGCAAAGATTTTAATTTTTTCAATTTTTATATTTTACTCTATAAATTTCTGTTGTTTTTTGATTTTTATTTTAAAACTTTTTATAAAAGTTACAGAATGATTTTTTTGAAAAAATTAATCAATAACTTTTTTATTTGATAAGAAAATAAAAATTAAAAATTGAGCTAAATGGAATGCCGGAAGTTGCTGGAATATACAAATTTACTCACTTTAAATCACTGTTCAATCTTTTATTAACACTAGTTGACATCATCAGGATATTATAATTGGTGAAGTCATTGGTTCTATGGCTTTTGATTTATATTCTTAATTGTTATTTTTTGATAAAGAAAAAAAAAATACAAAATAACTTTTATTATTTTTGAAAAAATAAAAATCGTGTTTGGATTGTTTTTGTTTGAATTAAAAATAAAAATCAAACAGAGCAAATAAACAGAAAATTAAAAATACTCAAACAAGAAATAATTGTAAAACAATCACTTTTTTGAATAAAAGTTATAACTGTTACGTCCCTGGTCAAATTAGATCTAATATGGTCATAATACGATCTAATTTGATACAATTAGATGTTCTCATTTTTCGGATGTAATTATATATAATATCAACTCATATCATTTTTTTTTTTTTACTAGGGATGCTAATTTTTGATTTAATTAATGGATTTATTGATTGTGATTATTTATTAATTTTAATAAAGTTTCATATTCCCTACTACATACTAAGGTCTAATGAACAATTTTATATTCCTATACGTAGAACAGAATATGCAAAAATGAGCCAATTAATCGAATTTTAAATTTATTAAATATACTATATAATGACAAAGATCTCAGTTCAGATTTTTCGAAATCAGAAGATAGTTTTAAATATAATTTATTAACTTATTTAAAATAGTTTTAAATAAATTGTATCTAGCCTGTAAGGATTGCATTTTCCATTGGCTGAATAAATAAATTAAATTTTATATAATTATATCTTCGTATATATGTTATACAAAATTTTACATGATATTATATGACTATATCAAAACTTTTTTTCTTGGGAATGTAAAAATATCTTTTATTTTGAAATGTTGAATTTTCAGTTAAGCACCCTAAATTGTTTTTTACGTGGAAAATTTTCACACCAACTTTAAAGGCCTTAAATAGTAATTTAAATTTCGAAAGTGGAAATATTTTTTATGTAATTATAAGGCCACAATTAGAGTTTGCTAAAAACCGAAAAAATCTGAAAACCGCGGTGTCGGTTTTTCAAAATTATAAAAACCAGGGTTTCCATTAATTTTCGGTTTTCTTGTGCTAATAATAGAATTGTTTTAAAATAATTAAATAAGTATAAAAAGTAAATACCCGACTAAAAAAGTTTTCATATAATCTTATATGATTTGATATAATAATAAATGTTTATATGAGTGGCTTTATATAACCATATACATTTATGTTAACACTTTGCTTTTATAAATATGTTTGATATGACATTATATATAATCATGAAAAAGAAGCGAGTGAATATTTAAATAATTTTTGACTCCACAATACAATAACTCAAAGAATCATCTGTTTTTAGAGTAATTTGAAATTCTTCAGTGATGAGGGCTCATAATTTGGTGGCAGAGAAAACACTTGATTTTTGTGTTTCTTGGTGCCATCTCAGTACTTTGCAAAGAATTAAATAGATCAGTGTTATCATTTGGGTGCCAGGAAAGCACTTTAATTTTTTTATTTGGGAGTTGGGAAAGCATTTGATTTTTATGTTTCTGGGTGCTTTCTCAGTCCTTTGTAAAGCATTGGCACCACCGTGGGACGGTGTTATCATTTGGGCGTTGGGAAATCATCGTTAACAAGCACTAATACCACCCATTTCGGTGCTTTGTCAGTACTGGCCCCTTTGTAATTTTCTACCTGGGCAATCTTATATCAAAATATATAACAAAGTTAATAGAAAATTGTATTAATTTTATATGTGATTATATCTGACATATCTAATTATACAAAATTTTATAAAGTTTAATTGCACTATAAAAATTAAAAAAAACTTCAAAATTGTGGATC
Source organism: Leucophora obtusa (assembly GCA_949987735.1). Lineage (NCBI taxonomy): Eukaryota > Metazoa > Arthropoda > Insecta > Diptera > Anthomyiidae > Leucophora > Leucophora obtusa. Next base: position 347,032,135 of record OX465295.1, on the reverse strand, counting down.
TGGATAATCCTGAAGATGCTTCACAATGGAGTAGCGAAATATCAAAAATAAAAAACTTTTTATATTTAAAAAACAAACCTTAAGCTCAAGGAAATTGTGAAGTTTATAATTGAATTTAACATATATTTTTCAAATAGTTTGTAAAATACTCTTTATTAAAATAAAAATAATTGTAGAGAAATAAAAAAGAAAAAATTTTGTTTTTTCATTGTGGAATTAAAGGTCGAAATAATTATTTTTACTTTTAAATTTAAAAATAAAAATTAGACAAACATATGTTGAAATAAATATGGTTTAAGTTCATTTATTTTTCCGTGAAAAAAAAATTAATTGTGGAAGTTATTTTATAAGAAAGACACATTTTATAAGAAAGACCAAAACTCTAACCTATAAAAAGTTGTTCCGACAAATTTTGTCATGTTTTATTTTGTCAGCTATTTCCAAGTTTATTAGGAAAAAATTTTCTAAACATTAAGCATTAGTATTTAATACGAATGAAATAAGTGATCTCAACAATGTGTACTAAAATTTTCTTTGAAAATCTTCATCAAATTATATGTATTTATATATAATTTGATGCAGTTAGATAGACCCATTTTTCGGATCAAATTGTATCAGTTTAGATAACATGCGTATCTCGCTTGATATAATAATATATTCCAATATTCCGATCAAATTAGATATGGACGTATATATGGGTTTATATATGGTGATATATGATTATATAACATCTTTTTTAGTCGGGTAGTTTAAAACGCACAATATACTTATTACTTAAAATTCAATTGAATTTCTCACTCAAATATATGCTATAACGCCGTTTCGAGGGCTTTGCGGGAGAAAAAAAAAGAAAAAAAGCGCGGAAAACTGTTATGAATTAAATTTTTTTTATTCTTTTGTCCGCAACTAAATCTGTATTTTTAAGAGTATAAATTTAAATTTTAGCAATTTATTTAAAACAATGTAAAGATAAAATTTCATAAATTTTGCGGACTATGAAAAGGACTTTTTGAAAAATACATGGTTAAAATCTGAACTGAATATGTGAAACTCAATATCTCTTAAACCACTTGACTTTTTGGTGCAATTTTTTTTCTAAAATTATAAGCCTAAAATTATCTGTAATAACAAAAATAAAAAATTCTTTAAAGTATTATTTAATGGAGAAAATTTTAATTACAATTGAATACAAAATTTTGTAAAATAGGAGCTGAGCCCTTTTTGAAATTCAAGATTCAATAATATCCCAGCCGACATTTTTCTGAGCGCTCAGAAATTTTGACTCGTAAAGACTCAAAATTTGGAGTTATAAATGAAGCATATTAGACTCGTATTTATGAGTTTATTAAAAAATTTTTCAGAGTGCTCAAATTTTGGATTTATAAATGAAACATATTAGATTCGTATTTATGAGTGCATTAAAATTTTTTCATTATTGAAAAATAAATAATAAAGGACTCATAAGAGCTCAGAAAATTATAAATTTTCCATTAATTCTCATTATTCGGAGGCTGCATCAGAAGGTGTTATGGCTCTTTTATGAATCTTTTCTGATTTTAATTGGACACTCCGATCCAATTTATTAAATTATTTTAATTTAATTTAATTTAGAAAATCCGACTTATTTTTTTCTGTATCGGTTTTGAGGCTTGAAAACCCGCGGTTTTGGTTTCGAATAAAACCGAACAGCAAACTCTAGCCACAATCACAATAAACGTAAAAAGTATTGTTCATTAAATTGGCGTGAAAACAAACTCTACACACTTTTCACGTGAAACTTATTATCGTGAAAAAAATTTTTTTTATATGGAGTATAACAGTTTTTTTCACGTGAAACTCAAACAACTTACGGTGCTTTAGGTACAAAATTATTACTAAAGCACCGTAAGTTGTTTGAGTTTTACGTGAAAAAACTGTTATACTCCATATAAAAAACTAATTTTTCACGACAATGAGTTTCACGTGAAAATTCTGTAGATTTTGTTTTTACGTTCGAATACCAGCGTGACAATTAGGGCGGGTCGATTTGTAGGGAGGCAAAAAAATCGCTCAAGTGACAAGGAAAATCGTATTCTAGGGATCAAAATAAGAAACTTTGCCCGAGGAACCATACCTCTAAAACGAATTCTGAATCCCCGACTTTTGACCCGTAGGGTCAAATTTTGAAAAATCCCACTTTGACCCATTTAGAGTGCCCCAATCGAGTCCAAATGTATGACCGACCCCCACTAACTTTGGAGAGCCGACCCACCCATGCCAGTGGCATATCCCTTGGAACCCCCTGGGGGGTTCCCCATACAAACATTTCAAAAAATCACAATTTTTGGCACTTTACATGAAAAGATGTGTGTAGTGGGTGTGCCGCTGGCATGGGTGGGTCGGCCCTCCAAAGTTAGTGGGGGTCGGTCATACATTTGGACTCGATTGGGGCACTCTAAATGGGTCAAAGTGGGATTTTTCAAAATTTGGGACATCAAAAGTCTGGGATTCAGAATTCGTTTTAGAGGTATGGTTTATCGGACAAAGTTTCTTATTTTGATCCCTAGAATACGATTTTCCTTGTCACTTGGGCGATTTTTAAATCGACCCGCCCTAGTGACCATGTTTATATATTTAATAAAAAAACATTTGAAAAATATTTTTTCTAAATAAACATTAATTAAACAAATAATTCAATCGAATCAAAATTGAATCAACTGAAATTTGGATAAATCATTTCCTCACTTTATTCAATATCAAATAATTGATTCACTGATTCATAAAATGAATCAATTTTAATGCGAGTTTATTCAAAAAACTATTATCTTTTCCAAGCCCTGGTGTGGTATGATATAAAGCACTTTATAATTTCGTCAACAAAAATAAAATTATATAACTTATATCTAATAACATTGGGTCATTTTCCGAACCAAATTATATAAAATTTTGTATGGTTATATATGGTTCAACAATTTATATATGTATATATATGATTTGATATGGAAATTGAACCAATGTTGTTAGATCTAAGTTTTATTTATGTTGATGCAAATGTTAAATTTTATGTAATATCACATTAACCACATCTGATTAGATATAATTATAGCAAATTATACAATATTTTTGTAAACCCGTTTTTACTAGGGTTCTTAAAAATTATGTAGTTACAAATAATTATGAAAATTAGCAATCAAAATTAATTAAGTACTGAGGATTTTTAGTATTGTGTTATGTGAAGATAACTAAATTGTTTCAATCAGTGTTTGAACGAAATTTTTCTAAAAATTAGTCAAATTGATTTGAAACCCAGTTGATAAATTTTTTACTGACGTATTATTTGAAGTGTACTTAATACAGTAGTTTTAATATCTTTAAAAACAACTATAGTGTACTGCACAAAAATCTAAGTTACAAGCAGTAAATGCAAAACTTATCTATTGCATCAACAATACCATTAACCTTGAGTAGGGTATTGAGTATTAAAAAATATTTATAGCTGCGAAAAAAAAGTGCAGTGCAAATGAAAAAAAAATATAAAGAAATGCTTTAGTTCTGGTATTTTTCCTATGAAAATCTATAATGTGAATATTTGTTTATTTAAAAAATATATTTTAGTTTTTTTTTCTCTGTTTTCATTATTTTAAATAAGCCAAAGACGTAAATGCTAAAATTTATGCATTTTTTACAAAAAAAAAGAAAGAAAAAAATTACTAAGTTTTTTGATGATTGAAATGATTATTACATGGGCAGAAGCGTTTGTACAAATGAAATGGGAGGAATGTATTTTTCAAATTACCATTGAAATTAAATTTTAAAAGATTAATACACAAAATCTACTGAATTTATTTGAATGAAAATAGAAAAAAATCAGTGTGTTCGTTTACTTACTACAAGTTACTACTTTCACTACAGCTGCAAAATTTCTATACAAAAAATAAACAAAACTTTCGAATTGTAGTAATGGTAGTAAAAATTTAATAAACAAACACAGTGATTTTTATGAAATTTTTAATTTTCGTAAGTGAATGTTCTTTAGTTTGACTCTAGATCATAAATTAATATCACTTTCTGTTTTAAATTATTTTCAAATTAAAGAAAGATTATACAATTTTTACAAGTAAATTGCAAAGAATAAAAAATTTTGAAAGAAGACCAGCAAGACAGAATGCGCATTTTCGGCTTTCGCTACAAAGCCATCATCACTTTTAAAAATTGTATCATTTTTCTTTAATTTGAAAATAATTTAAAACAGAAAGTGATATTAATTTATGATCTAGAGTCAAACTAAAGAACATTCATTTACCAAAATAAGAGATCAATTAAACATTCCCCTCATTCATTTTTAATTTTCTTTAATCCTACAGAAACTATTATAAGGGACATTTTGCTAAAGAAAATCTTTGCAATAATATGGCGTTGACCTTTTGTTTTCTAACCGAAATGTTTCCCTGAGCAGACCTTCCTTATAAGTACCGCCCTGTTAATTTACATGACAAACACTACAACAAAGGCGAAAAAATTAAACAATTAGGTTTTAAGACATTTTCATAAAAATATATCAAAAATATGACAAAAAAATTAAGCACAAAATTGATGACTATTAATTAAAACAAGTGACTAAATTATAATCAGTCAAGACCGAACATTTGATAGCCTGTACCAATAAAAGATGCCATTTTTGTTGTATGAAGAAAAACTTTCTTCCTTCTATTTCCATTTAGCAGTCGGATTATTATACTAAAATATTTCATACACTCAATAAAGTTTGAAAGTTACTACATGACAGTTATATGTGTTTTTCACGGTTGTTTTTCACTGTAATTACAGTTATTTTTCTATAGAAAATAACAAAACAACTGTTATAACCAGAGAAGACAGAAAAAAGCAAAATCCGATAAGTTTAAAGCAAAAAAATATTGTAAAAAAGCAAGAAAAAAGCAAAAGTAAAATAACTTGGAAAACAACAGTTAAAAAAAAATCAAAATTAAAAGAAAAAAATTTTTTGTGAGCAAAAAAAGTATTTTTGGGCAAAAAGTTTTAAAAAAAGCAATTCAAAGCTCAAAAATCTTAAGAAAAAGCTATTTTAAAGCTAAAAAATGAAAACTCCAAAAAAAAGCAAAAAGAAGCCAATATGAGTAAAACAAGAAATAAAAAGCAAAAAATCTATTTTGTCTTCTCTGGTTATAACAGTTATTTAAGAAAACAACTTATGAAAAGTACTGAATTATCAGTTGTTTAAAGCATTTATTTGTAATATCATAAATAGGGCAACAAGCATGCTAATTTTGCCTTTTTTCCTGCCAATTTTGCTGTTTTTTCGAACCTTTTTGTGTGGCAATTTCAACTTTGTGCCATTTTAAACGTGCATCGATCGTAGTAAACAACTACCAAAACAGTATTTTTACGGTAAACTGTTATTTTTGTTAGTTATTTAAACAAAAAGAAATTTCGGGGATTTTTTAAAAATCTTGTATACCCAGCTAAAAAGCTACATACATATATGAATACATACAGGTTAAATGTATGTTCATGCATGCTCATAAACATGCATTCATGTGCATACATGGATACATAAATCTCCATACATGTATCATATATGTCCACTAGAGTGGACATAAAAAAAACATGAAAGTTGGAATTCGCGATCTCCACAATGTTGCCCCTATTCCTTAATGTCTAAAAACTCTCTGTGCCAAGTTTCAGCTAAATCCGCTTTTATTTAGAAGTAGCACAAAAAGTTGTCTTTTAAGAATTAGTAATTTATCTCTAGAGTAATTTATACAAAAAGTAGGGTTGACTTTAAATTTAATTATTTCTTAACCTGTACGCTATTATTTAACAATTTTTTTTAAATCTGGTCTTAATTAATGTGAATATAAGGAATTTGAAATCAAAACTTAAAAAAATTAAGTAACTTTTAAGTAATTCGCGGTTTTTTTAAATTTATACAAAAAAATACATATTTTAGTCAAATTTTCGAAATTTTCCGAAAAGATGTAATTAAAAATTCAACTTGTTTTTGCCTTGTATGCGCAAATTTCTCAAATCTGATCTTTATTTTAACGCAGATTATGAATCAGCAATCGAAACTTAAAAAAAAATTTGTGGTTTATGAATTATTCGCGGTTTTTGAAAATTCAAAAAAAACTCAAGTTTTTTGAGATATTTTCCCAATTACCTGTAAACGGTGTTATCGAAAAATGCAATTTGTTATACTTTTGCAATTTACTTACCCAGGACCTTCATTATATATAACACTGATTTTAATTTTAAAAAGGATAACAGATATCCTTGCAAATTAAGTTCAAATTTGACATTTTTTAATATTTCGCTATTATTTAGATTGCTATAATTTTATTGCTACCAAAAACCCTATCCCACATAATAGGACATTTAGCAGATATATATTAATGCAAAAACGAAATTTTCATATTGGTAAATATAAGAAAACATCCTGATCGCAGTTGATCCTTTTTTGTATGAAATTTTAAAATTTCGCGAAATCCGCGACTCCGATTTCAATTTTGATTTCATATTCGTAATGTACACCTAAAAATATATTAGATTTGATATGTCGCAATCATAATAATTATATTTAATTTTTCTGATTTTTTCCATTATTTTTAATTAATTAAAAATATTAGAAAAAGTACAACCTCGATACTTCAATTGCGATGTGCTACCTCTAAACAAAACTTTTTTGGTGATTTTTTTGATCAGACTACATTTTTTTTCAAAGTGGCATATTTGAAGGGTTGTGGAGCGTGAAAATTCCAACTTTTTTTTTTTTGGACCACTCTAATGTCCACACATGTGCATTAACGAAATTTGAGGTAATATCTACATGCATAATCATGCATGTTCATGCGTGCTCATGAGTGTTCATACATGTACACACATGTAGATATTACTGTTCATTTCAGCAGTTTTTTCTGCAAGGTCGTTTTTAACTATTTTTTAGTAGTTTTGACTAAATTTTTACAGACTATTTTTATACATTTTATTTATATAAAAATACCAAATTTTAAACTGTCTAAAGCCATTTGGAAGTTATAGCATGATGGCAATTATCTCCGCCAGAGGGCGAAAATTTCGAATATGTAAGTGCTGTCATTAAGACAAGTAACAAAGTAGTCCTTTTTCAAGAGGTGCATAATGGCGGCTCTTTTAGTTTTTAGACTTCAGCAAACTGCTCATCGTTCATTTTATTCACTTCGATTTATTAAACCTGTTTCTTTGTCCAGTTTTACTTGTTCATCGCAAATCTCATTTAATCATTTTCGTGACTAATATTAGCCAAATGTTGAGATGAAAACAAGTTCATTATGCCCTACACTAATCAGTGGTACGTGCAATGTGATGTTTGTAATTACCAAAAAAGCAAAAAGGGCATATACCCACCTCGTAACTTAAGTAGTATACCGGTCGACTCAGAATCACCTGCTGAGTCGATTTAGCTATGTCCGTCTGTCTGTCCATGTAAAATACACGACACTTATAATCAAACTATAGGTCATAACTCTAAAGTTAATTGGACAAAGTTTGACACAGTGGTTTGCATTGCCTAAAGGAGTTTGCTCTCTTTAGATTATTTTTTTTATTTCATTGAGTTTCTTTCTTTCATATTTAAATAGTTTGAACTCTTTTCTTTATGATGCAAACATTTTAATAAAAAAAATTCGTTAAAATAAAAAATTTACATCACATTAATCAAACTCCTAATGCGATGTTTTATTACATTGTTATTGTTAGTAGAAACTGTAATTTTTACAGATTTATTTTTATGGAATTTTTGTAATTACAGCTTATTTTTTTTATTTTATTAATAAAATTAGCGAATTTTATTAGAAATTTAATTGAATATATTAAATAACCTCAATAACTATGAAATCAACTTTTCTATTTTCAGTGAATAAAGTACATAAGTACACTCACTTTTTGTTAGTTGTTTCTGAAGTTTTTCCGTTGAGTTGGCTTTTTAAAATAATAACAGTTGTTCGTAGAAGAAAAATAATTTTTAACTTTTTTCACAAGTTATTTAAAAATTTAACTAAATAAAAATACGTATATTTTGTAACAGTCAAATTTTCTAGTCGATTTTTATTGTTTTAAAATAAAACTAAAAAAATTAACCAAAAAAAGGTATTTTGTAGAAAAAGTTGTTTGAAATAAAAATACAATAATACAGTTATCCAATTTGTTTTTTTTTTTTTTTAATTTTTTAGTAAAATCAAATATAAAATTAGTTCTTCGCACCATTTTGCTTGTTATTTTTTAGTAAAAATAAATTAACTTTAAGTTGATTTAACAGTCTCTGATTGATGGTCAAAAACAAATAAAAAAATTGTTAAATTAAATGAAAATGTGAGTAGACCGGTTTTTAGCTGAATTTTATTCGTTTTATATTGTATTTTTAGTTAATTTTACCTTCAAAATAATTTGTGTGTAGTGATAATTTTTGCTCTAACAATATTTAAAGTTTTGTTTTAGTTTTTTAGAAGTAAACTTCACTTTAAACTTCAAATGGCGTTTTCTCGAAACAACATGTGGCGACAGCTTTTCTTTCCATCAGTCTTTTTTGCTTAGTAGTGGACAAAAAATGTAGTCCCTGACGTAGAGATATTTAAAATTTTTATTGATTAATTAGATAAAGAAATTTCGGATAAGGAAATGAGTGCAACATTTGCACAGTTCTACTCGGTCTTTTTTTAACGCTTTAAAAACCGAAAAGTTTTAAAAATTATGAAAATTTTATTGCTTTATAATGTTTTTTTTAATTTTTTTTTGTGTATAAAATTGTTGAAAAAGTCGTACCAATTCGAAAAGCAGAACTCGATACCTAACTGAGCGACTTACCTTTAGGTGCCTGACATGGCTAAAAAGTCAAAAGTTTGACGAGTAAAATTTTAAAACCACAGAAAAATCCAAATATGTACGATCACCTTCGGCAGGGACAATGGCTTTTCTACTCTGTGGTATGTCCAAAGCCGGCTTCACAGAGTTTGAGATTTATGTCCGAAAAAATCCCTAAATTGGAAATAAGGATAATGTCCGCGAGGATTATGACTTGTCACCGTTATAGGATTTAATAGTTGTGTGCTATTACCAAAAATTCTTGACGGAGACCAATTTTTTATTAGAAAAAAGTCTGCAAATAGAAATAGAAAAAAAATCTGTACAAATTTTAGTTAAAACTATAAAAAATTAGTTAAAAATGAACTTGCAGAAAAACTGCTGAAATTAACAGATTATTTTTGCTAAATAAGTAAGATAACAAAAATTTTGTAGAAATAACAGTTTGATTTTGCTATTTTTAGTCTACTGATATGTAGCAGAATTTCCTCGAGATTTTACAGTATAATTTGTCATTTTGAATTAACTAAAAATACATAACTAAAACTCTGTAAACTTAAGAGTTTTATTTTTGCTGTTAAAAAACATCTGCCAATTTTAGCATAATTTTTAACAAATTTTTAGTATTTTCCATTTTGCAACAATTAGCATGTTTTTTTTATATTTTTCTATTATTTTCATACTGGAATTTGTTAAATTTTACACATTTTTAATGAATTAAATAAGAATTGAATTTAATACTTTTGGAAAACATTGAAAATGTATGTGAAAAAATCAATAAAATGGAAACGAATTATATTGACCGACTGTGCTCAGCTTTAAATATGCTTTTTTGCACCCTACAGATCCCATATATTTGATTGAAATTTGATACGGTAACTTACATGTACCTAAGGATAAAATTTATTAATTTTAGACAGAAGTGGTCTATATTTGGACCTACACTAATAGAAAAAAGTCCGTAAAAAATTTAGTAAAAACTACTAAAAATTAGTTAAAAATGATGCTGCAGAAAAAAACTGCTAAATTAGCAAATTATTTTTGCTATATATTAGTAATATAGGAACAGCAAAACTAAAACTGTTAAATATACAGAATTTTAGTTATATATGAGCTAAATTTTTGTAAATGGAGATTAGCAAATTCACCTGCTAAAATCAACAAAAAATTTTGCTAAATAATTAGTAGCCTAAAAAATCACCAAAAAATTTAAAATTTTCGAAGTTTTTTTTTTCGATTTTTTTTTTAAATGCAAATAAAAATCTAGCCTTTTGAAAACAGCAGTTTACAATTTTTTAGCAAATATTTCTGCTGATTTTAGCAGAATAGACTGCTATTTGCATTCAACTAAATTTAGCTTAAAAATAGCAAAAATTTTGTAGATTTAACAGTTTATTTTTGCTATTTTTAGTCTACAAATATTTAGCAAAATTTTCTGCAGATTTTACAGTACAATTTGCTATTTTTAATTAACTAAAAGTTAGCCTAAATATAACTAAAATTCTGTAAATTTAGCAGTTTTAATTTTGCTGTTCTCATTTTACTAGTATTTAGTAAAAAATTCTGCTAATTTTAGCAGTTTTTTCTGCAGCATCATTTTTAACTAATTTTTAGTAACTTTTTCTGCTATTTTTACGGATTTATTTCTATGAGTGTAGCTTCCATAAGGACTATATTTCCGATTGTCCCTGAAATAAACCTCACATTAGGCAAATTCATAATTTCTTACTGATTTTCTAGTTTTACCATTTTATAGAAAAATTTTGACAACGTTTCAACTAATTCAAATTTGGGATCCAAATATTAGTTGCCTTTCAATCAGACTTGTATAGGGTGTAATATAGTTGGGATGCCCGACTTCAACTTTTTTGTCTTTTTATTTAAATTATTAAACTTTAAGGCGAGTACAAACCAGAGCTTAGAAGAATTATTTAATTTAATTCAGTTTGTGAATTCTGAATTAAAAATTCAATGAATTTATTCACAAAATACTATATATTGAATGGAATGAATTCATATTTGTTTTTGTTCGATTTCTTTTGTTAGGAATTAATTCAATTGCAATAGTTCTTTTTATGAAATCAAATAAATTGATTCACTGGATAAAAAGTTAATGGTGAATAATTCGCCACAATTTCATTTTTGTTCAGTGAATTAAAAAAAAAATTGAAAAATTTTCACAGTGTCTTGGGAGTTTTGGGATTTTTTCATCTTATCTTAAATTTTTGTTTTCTATTTTTATATAAAAAATAGAAGCCAATAAGAAATGGCTGAATTATTCCCGAAATGTTTTGAAAACACTACATTGTGTACTGAATGGCAAAAAACAGCTTTTGAATTCAGTGAACGTAATTTTTTGTTTTTCTATTCAGTGAACGTAATTTTTTTTCAATTCACTTAACGTATTTTTTTTTTCAATTCACTAAACGAAAATGAACGAATTCAGTGGTGAATTAATTCAGTAAGGAACGAATTAAGAAAGAAAAGGAATTCATTCAATTCTAAATAAAATTGAATTCGATTGGTAGTGAATTCATTCAAAAACGAAATAATTCTTGAAAGCTCTGGTACTAACAGCTTTTTAAAAAACTTAAATGTTTGTTGAACTTTAGGGGTCATATTTTTTAAAATTTATACGTGACTTATAAAATAAATTTTTTATACAAAATTCATTTTATAAACGTGTTATAAAGTTTTAAAATTATTATGCATAATGATTATGATATTTACAAATTTTTTATTTAAAAATCGTTTAATTTTAAATAGTTTTACTAAGACCTAAAAACTAACACCATTTGTTATAAATTATAGAAGTGTAGGGTGAAAAAAGTGCAAAAAATACGAACCTGTTAAGTTTACCCAACAATAAATAAAAGAGAACGATTAAAAAAATTCGAAAAAAATATTTTTTAATAGCAAATATTACAACTTTGACTTTGATTAAATATACAATTTTAAATAACAACAAAAAATTTGTAATAAAAACAAAAATACAAGACAAGACATCTTTTGAAAGATTGAACAAGAAATGTTCACCAAAAAAAAAAAGAACACTATTTGGCAGATGACGTGTAAATCGACTTATAAAAAACTGGCAAAAAAAGATTTCGTTTTCAAAAATGTTTTTTTTTTCTATTTTCAATTCAAAATCTCTAGTAATAAGCAAAATGTGCAATGTTTAGATTTTGTTTATGTAAAAAAAATGTATATTTTCATGAATTATAAATGATTTTTAAGCAAAATGCGCTTTTAAAAAGAATGCATATTTTTTGTTCATTTTTTTGTGATGATGTTTTGTTTTAAAATTTTTTGAAGGTTACCAATCGCAATGGGTGGGTGTTTTAAAAATAAAAATGATTTTTTTTTGTTTTTTTTTAACAAAAAATGCAAATAATAATAAATACCTAAAATCTCCTTAGTGTTTCCCCAAGTTCCAAATTGTTAAGGGTATTTTATTAAAGTTTTCTTTATTTTTTTGTTTTTAGTTGTGCTTTTCTTTTATTTATTTTTCCTTTTTTTGTGTATTTTTGCGTTTTTATTTTCAATATTTCTTACGCATGACAATAAAAATTGTTTAGACACCATAGACAAATTTTTAACAAAAAATAAACGAAAATGTACTGTTATTTTTTTCGGTCAAATTTTTTATAGACTTTTTTGAATAAATCTACACAAAACTCTTCTTTAAACTTTTTTCTAAATATATATTTTTGTAATTCGTAAAAAAATGATTCTTTTTATCATTTAATTGTTTTGATTTTTTATAAATATTTTTTGGATTTTTTTTTTTGTTAATACATATTTGTTTTTTTTTTATTAAATTTTTATTCAGAGTCTGTGCACATCCTTAACGTTTAGAGGCTCTGAGCGCGACTAATAAAAATTCTAACTCAACATTGCTAAATGTAGTGATTGTAATAAAAAAAAATTATCAAATAATGCTCCCCTCAGTATCCAAAAATCATATAGAAATTCCCAAAAAATCATAGAAAAACACACACTTTCTAAACACATACAAAATGCATAGTGCAGTGTTTAGACAACAACAGCACCAGCATTCAAATTTTTACTCTTATAACAACATCATAATTATCATCATTTCGTTATCATGTAAGTGTGCTCTCTCTCACTACAATACACCCTCCTTCATATCACCACATTTGCACTTATGCTACTCCCTCTTCCCCAGTACATATTACACTTTTTCTAAATCCCTTTTGGTAGTCATGACAACACCATCACAAACAAAAGCGCCAAAACACCAAATACTTTTAAATATTAAAGAATTTATTAATAGAATTTAATAAACTGTTTGCTATCATTAAAAGCAATTTATTTTTAAATTAACTGATATTACAGTCAGTTTTAACTATTTAACCAATACAAATTTATATTAAATTAAATCGAAGTAATGCTGAGAGTGTAATCAAAAGCCAACGGTCATAGAATCTTAACAGTATGCATGCGTCTCTTCCTCGGTTAATTGGGCCTGCCCAACATTTCAAGAATTTTTATTAGAAGGTGATAAAGAGTAAACACACAAAAATTGCGACACTTTGGAAAACTAATAACCTACTCAAAAAAATTTATATATTTTGAAATACAAATACCCTGAGTAGGCCATGACCTAAATTTCATATATGAGAAATTTCATTCGAATTTGACTTTTAGTTTCGTCAAAAATGACCACCGAGTGAGAAACGAGGCAAATTATTTTGCACGAATACATAAAAAATCAGATTATCAGTCGGCGTCGCGAAAAGTCGAAGATGCAATCGTGCAAAAAATGGGGGCGCGTGTGCGACGAAAACTCCGATCAGTTGCATATGGAACAAAGACGGATTTATAGGCAGTTCTCAGAATCTAAGGGGGTTTGTCATGGAGAAAGTGCTCAGAACTGTAGGATCTTTCCATTTTAAAAAGTCGTTAGAATCAGAAGTGTTTTCCATAGGAGAAAATCCTCATAGTCAAAGGGATTTTCGATAGGAAAAGTACCAGGAATCTGAGGGGCTTCTATTGAAAGACGTCCTGAAAATCGTCTCGTTTTTTATTGGAATAAGTTATCTGAATCTGAGGATTTATCTTTACATTAATAGAAATCTAACAAATATTTATCAAAAATAATCTGCTAGTTTCAGCAGTTTTTTCTGCAAGGTAATTTTTAACTAATTTTCTATTGTTTTGGAAAAGTTGTCGCAATCTGAGCGCTTTTATTTGAAAAAAATTTCTTAAAATCTTAGAATTTTTCTATAGGAAAAGTCATTAAAATCTCTGAGACAAAAGTTCTCAGAATTTGATATTTCATAATCTAAGGGTTTTTCTTTAAACAAAAGTACGCAGGATCTTAGGGAGTTTTTAAATGAAAAATTCATCACAATCTTATGCTTATATAAATATATTTTCTTGCTTTTATATCATATTAATTCGAAACTGGTTGTTTCACTTAATAGGTTTCGATTAGGCACCAATGCACTATCGATGTGACTGTTTAATTCACCGATTCCACAAGCAAGAAAGAATAATGTGACACCAAATCTTTGAATGGCTAACAGAATTTACCCCTCAAGTCACAGTGGGAGATTTTGGAAAAATGTTGGAAATAAATCTGTCATTTCTTATCAACTGGATCTAATGTAATGAAATTTGGTGCAGTTAGAGCTGAGATATATTCGAGCTTAAGTTTTAGCTTCTGGCAACAGCCCCCAAAGTATGAAACCTTGTGTACAAAAATCTTCAAGCAAGGTAATTTTTTTATTTTTGATCCTATGATTAGGTTCGACAAAAAAACAAGGTTCTGACAACTGATTCTGCCAGAGGGAACCAGAGAAAAGGTACATATATCGACGTTTGTTTTGTCTCCCCCAAATGTTTATTATCAATCGGTATAGGAAACCGTGTGAATCTTCCATTTAAGATATAGGATGTGTTCAGCGAACTGCTGCAAAACACTACTAAAAAGGGGCAAAAGACCCGTAACATGAAGATTTAGAGGGTTAAAATTTTCCGCAAAAATATTTGTCATGAAATTCTACTATAAGTCTTGAAAATTTAACTTCCCAAAATGATATGAGTCTTCCATTTTAGGTATAGGATGTGTTCAGCGAACTTATGTAAAACACTCCGAGGAACATTTTTGTGGAATATTTTAATCAGCTAACTCTTCAATTAAAGGGACAAAAAGACCCGTAAGTTAAAGAGTTAAAGTTTTAAAATAAAATTTTAGATGTTAAAATGAAATACTCCTATATGTCTCTGAAGATATCAAAGTTGAAAATTCAACTTCAATGCCAGAAATAAGTCAAATCTTAAAATGTGTTTAAGGGTTAATTTCGTACTTATTCAGAATTATCGCTAAATGTCCTACGAACCTGGATTTTATGGGGCTTAGTTTTAAGTTTTGACTTATTCTGGAATAACTCTTCAATTTACTGGACTTTTTTTTCCCTTTTTAAAAAGGGGCCAAAAAAGTCCTTTTAATCGAAAAGGTGCTTTATATAAGTTCGCTGAACACATTATATACTTAAAATGGAAGACTCACATGGTTTCCTATGCCGAATCACAACAAACATTTGCAAAATGAGGTTAGTTTAAAGTTTTTTTTAATTTCCAAGGTTGGTTACCGTTATCGTTATAATACCGTTATCGCTAAAATACCGTTTCAAATTGAATATCGTTACCGATACCTCTAAAAAAATTCCAAATACCGTTATCATTACCGATACCGTTATTATTATGGACAGTTACCGGTATTTTAACGATATTTATTAATTTATATAAAAAAATTAAAATTTTTTGCATAAAAAATTTATTCATAATATTTTACTTATTAAAACTACCAGCATTGAATTTAATTTTTTCTGTATTTTAAACATTTAAAATTAAAAATATACTTTATTTTCCCTTGTTTTTATCTGTTTTTAACGTAATTTATAATACAGGTACGTACCGGTATTGCTGTTTCGATAACGGTATACCGGGTTAAAATGTTCCACAAAAATGTTCCTCGTAGTGTTTTACAGCAGTTCGCTGAACACATCCTATACCTTAAATGTAAGATTCAGATAGTGTCCCATGCCGATTCACAATAAATATTTGCAAAAGAGGGGAAATTTTAACCCCCCAAAAAACATAGGGCAAGATGTAAACTTTTAAAACGCCGATACCCGTATATTTTTGTTGGTACACTCTGCTAGTATCAGTTATCAGAACCTTGTTATTTTGGAAAAAATTTGATTTTGTTGTAGAGTGTAATTTGCTAGCAACGACCTTCAATAAATGTGCTTACGTGAGTGGCTCTTAGAGTTTCCGAGATATTTAGAAAATGATTTTTTCTTTTTTGAATTTTGAAATCTACGCATAGGGCCGAATATTTTTGAAAAATATTTTTTATATTTTCAAAAACATGCTAAGTTAAATAAAAAAGTCAATGCACAATCTTATTGCACCTGGATCCATACAGGTTTAATGTATGTTCGTGCATGTCCATTCATAGAAACATAAATCACCATACGTGCATCCATATATGTTCATACATGTGCATTAATGAAATTTGAGGTAATATCTGCATGTATGATCATACATTTTCATGCAGGTTTATGAGCAAGCACGAGCATACATTAAACCTCTATGAATCCATATATGCAGATTTTTAGCCGGGCAGTTCAAATCAAAATACAAATAAAATTTTTTTAAAAAAATTTGTTCAACACATGTAAAGTATTTAAATTATTCCCTGCAAGCATTTGGAAGATATCTTCCATGAAGATATTAAAGCGATATCTTCTATTTTTCATTTGAATGAAAATAATCAAGTAGTATTTTAAAATTGTCTTCCTTTTATTATTTGGAAGATAATTTGGTGATATTTGGAAAAAAATAATTCAAAAATTGGATTTTTTGTCATAAGTTTTTATGATGATATTGCGGCAATATTACCTTCTTATCATTCGGAAGATAAAGAAAATTTGTTTGATATTCTTTGTCATTTTGGAAATAATTAAAACAAAATTTGTATAGAAACGAAAAACAAACACATAGGAAAGAAATTCGTCGAAAAAATCAAGATTTAATGCGCGGAAAAAATCGGCTACGATGAAATCAAGATAATTAATGTGTTGGTCAATGGATTATGTATGCAGATGTTCCTTTTCAGGCTTAAATTTAATAATGAAAAAATAAAACATTTATATTGTACCGGGGAGTTTTTTTTTGCGATATCACCTTTTTATCTTCCAGATGATAACTTAGCGATATCGCCAAATTATCTTCCTGCGGTATTGCTTTCGTGTTACCTGGAAGTATTGCTTTCGGGTAACAGTTATTCCCGACGGAAGAAACTTCCGCAATACGAAATTGATATTGCCGGCAATAAATGTTTTCTTCCTGGCAATATGATCGGGTAATCTTCTTCGTATTGCCATGCTTGCTGGGTTCTGGAAGGGAACACTATAGGGATGAGTTTTGTGAAAAACTTTCTCGGATTTATTTATACTGCTTCTTCCAGCCTGTCCCGAAGGTGACCAATTTTGGAGAAATTTTTAATATTGACTACACCGATAAAATTTCTCAGTTGCTCAGTTAAATAATTTCTCAGTTAGAATAGAAAATTTCTGAATTAACTGAAATAATCGTTATCAACTAATATTTCAATAGTTTTCTGTTACAAATTGTCAAATATTTTTCTAACAAATAAAAAAAATTAAACAAATTTGAACTTTTTCTGGATTTTGGCAACAGAAACGCACATTGGTCCACTAAGCGTCTCCGCTTATTGAAATTCCGTTGAATTTCGAACACATTGTTTCAAAAAGGAGTCAAGATGGAAGAAAATGTGTAAGGATAAGTTTTGTTGTTTGCTTATACATATATATTTTACAAACATTTAAATTTTTTTACAGACAAAACGTATAAATCTTTATTATACCCTACACCACTATGTGGTTATTATACCCTACACCACTATGTGGTCAGGGTATTATAAGTTTGTGCTGATGTTTGTAACACCAAAAAATATTGGTCGTAGACCCACCTTATAGTATACCGATCGGTTCAGAATTTTTTTTATTTCGATTTAACGATGTCCGTCCGTCTGTCTGTCTGTCCATGCAATCTTGTGCGCACTCTACAGGTCGCAGATATTAAGATATTTTGATGAAATTTGGTACGCAGACCTATGTTGGCCCAAGGACGAACAAGTTTGAGTTTGGTGAATATCGGTCCATGTTTAGACCTAGTGCCCATATAAGGGTCCTACCAAAATTATATTGTTTATACGCTGCAGGTCGTAAATATTAAGATATTTTGACGAAATTTGGTACACAGACCTATGTTAGCCCAATAACGTAGCCTATTTATTTTGGTGAACATCGGTCCATGTTTAGACCTAGTGCCCATATAAGGGTCCTACCAAAATTATACTTTTTATACGCTGCAGGTCGTAAATATTAAGATATTTTGATGAAATTTAGTACACAGACCTACATTGGCACAATAACGCACCCTATTAATTTTGGTGAACATCGGTTCATGTTTAGACCTAGTGCCCATATAAGGGTCCTACCAAAATTATACTGTTTATACGCTGCAGGTCGTAAATATTAAGATATTTTGATGAAATTTGGTACACAGACCTACATTGGCC
This sequence comes from Leucophora obtusa, assembly GCA_949987735.1. Classification (NCBI taxonomy): domain Eukaryota; kingdom Metazoa; phylum Arthropoda; class Insecta; order Diptera; family Anthomyiidae; genus Leucophora; species Leucophora obtusa. The sequence continues at coordinate 347,013,663 of OX465295.1, read as the reverse complement.
CAATAACGCAGCCTATTGATTTTGGTGAACATCGGTCCATGTTTAGACCTAGTGCCCATATAAGGGTCCTACCAAAATTATACTGTTTATACGCTGCAGGTCGCAAATATTAAGATATTTTGATGAAGTTTGGTACACAGACCTATATTGGCCCAATAACGCAGCCTATTGATTTTGGTGAACATCGGTCCGTGTTTAGACCTAGTGCCCATATAAGGGTCCTACCAAAATTATACTGTTTATACTCTGCAGGTCGCAAATATTAAGATATTTTGATGAAATTTGGTACACAGACCTACATTGGCCCAATAACGCACCCTATTGATTTTGGTGAACATCGGTCCATGTTTAGACCTAGTGCCCATATAAGGGTCCTACCAAAATTATACTGTTTATACGCTGCAGGTCGCAAATATTAAGATATTTTGATGAAATTTGGTACACAGACCTATATTGGCCCAATAACGCAGCCTATTGATTTTGGTGAACATCGGTCCGTGTTTAGACCTAGTGCCCATATAAGGGACCTACCAAAATTATACTGTTTATACTCTGCAGGTCGCAAATATTAAGATATTTTGATGAAATTTGGTACTTAGACCTATGTTGGCCCAAGGACGAAGCCTATTGATTTTGGTGAACATCGGTCAATGTTTAGAACTAGTGCCCATATAAGGCTGCCCCCAAAATTGGCTTGGTTACCAACTGCAGGTCGCAAATATTAAGATATTTTGATGAAATTTGGTACATAGACCTATGTTGGCCCAAGGACGAAGCGTATTGATTTTGTTGAACATCGGTCCATGTTTAGAACTAGTGCCCATATAAGGGTCCCCCCAAAATTGGCTTGGTTACAAACTGCAGGTCGCAAATATTAAGATATTTTAATGAAATTTGGTGCGCTGGCTCACATTATAGAAAATTTTGACACAAGCCCCATTTTAACCCATTCGAATTTCGGATCCAAACAATACACCAGACTGGTGTAGGGTATTGTATAGTCGGCATGCCCGACTTTAACCTTTTTACTCGTTAGAAATTTAAAAGAGTATAACTTCACAGAATCATAGCTCAACTAAAATAATCAGAACTTGTTTACCCGTTCGGACCACTTGTGAATGCTTAAGGCCGATTTTTGTCAAATGTTTTAATGTTATCACATTTTCATTAAAAATTAAAAAAAGTTGTAAAAATTTATGCGAAACAAATATTATTATAAGTAAAATGGCTGCAAATTTTAGTATTTTTTTTTTAATTTCTTGGTTGCCAATTACTATTTTGAAAATTTTTTAAATGTTAACTAAAACTACGTTCTTTTTAACAAATTTCATAGCTAGATTTATTGATACAATTTTCAACTGACAATTTAGTTATTTACAATTAATTTTTTTAACTGATATTCAGTAAGGGGTTTTTCACCTGAGATTCAGTTGAAAATTTAGTAGCCAGCAACTGAGAAATTTTTTCGGTGTAGTTACCAAAGTCTTTGCAAAGATAACTTTTAAAATGTAAAAGACTATGTGTATACTTTCATATGTTTTCCATCGATTGTGTAAGTCGGCCCTAATCCGAGACATAGATGTGGAACTGCTGGACGGAAAAAATCACATATTTGGATTTTATTTTGAGAGTTGTAGGCTTTTTCAATATCAAATCTGAATTTTTTTTGCAGTTTATTATTCTCTATAGAAAGGCCTAATGAAATCCAAAATTTTATTACAATTTCTTCATTAATAAAAATTTTATCTCATATTTTAATATTTTCATATAAATAGTAGGTTTTTCCAATATTTTGTTCCACCGATAGCTTTATACTTAATTGCATTTTGGTTCTAATGAGCTATAGGTAATTTCCTTTCTGATGATACTAAACATAATCCTCAAGAGCATGCACTAACATACATTTAACCAATCACATACGTATGTCAGATTTTAGACGGATTCTTAAAAAACATAAAAAATTAATACATTTTGATATTTTGTTTCCAATAAAATATTTTTTTTTCTTATTTTGAAAAGCAAAAATTCTTTAAAACCTTGTTGACATAAGGACGGACTACGAATTCTGTGTTTTTTTTTTAAATATGTAACTAACTTACATATTTTTTATATTTTAAAGTGTTTACAAAAATAATTGCGATAAGCTATATTTGTGGGGCAATCTATCAACGTTGGCTTATGTCATTCCCATACAGATTTGACATTAGTAACGTTAAGAGTTAACATTAAACGTTGGCTAATGTCAAATTTATATGGGAATGACACAAGCTAACATTGATAGCTTGCCGCGTAAACACAGCTACTATCCTGTTTACTAATGACGAGTCGAAAAAATTTGGAATCTTTGGTTCTAGTTAACTTTAAATCGATAAAAACTGCCAGCTATTTTATTGAAAAAAATCGCTTTTTCTAACAACAAAAGCTAAATTGACATTGAAAACTTTTAATGCATTTAATTTAATCCCCCTCTTCCCCATCACATCTCTATTTGTTTTTTTATTATTTTCTGTGAGTATCACCAAAAAATGTTTTGTTTTTGTTTTTCTCCCCAAAAAATGCATTTTCTGTAAAATTCTGCTCTTTTCTTTAAATTTGCAGAAGTGCATACATTTGGTTCTCTTCTCTCTCTTTTTTCTTTGGATTTTATTTTGTTAATTTTTTTCCAAAACAATTTGTTTGTGTTATATTTATTATTACTTTTTTCATTTGTCTATATTATTCCTGTTTATCCTTTTGAGTAGCGTTTCATATTATCCTGCTGCTGTTTGTTATTTCTTTGTTGTGTATATAGAAAATAAAATTATTTCGAGGATTTTTGTTGTTGCTGTTGTTGTGTTTTTCGGGTATTGTGTATCCGTATAAACGCGTGCCTATGAAGTAAAACAAAAACATGGAAAATAAATGTTTCTTTTTTTTTGTTTGTGGGATTTTTTGATATAATGAAAATTTAAAAATTTAATTAAAATTGTTGCTAGAAACTAAATTTAGTTAAATGAGCATTTAAAATAGTAGAAGTTTGCATAGTTAACTTAAAGGATCCACTTGGAAAATGGTACCTAGAATATTCTCTGTACATTTAAAATAGAATAATTGAATTATATTTATAAAATATTTTAACATTTAATAATAATATTTAATAAAATTTAAATTTTACGCATTAGTATGCAATAATTTCGGTTTTTCTAAATTTTTATTTGAAAATATTAAAAATAATCATAAAGATATAACCTGTAATAAAGTCTTAATTATAAATATTGAAAATATCTCTTTTATAATATCTCTATACATTGTACATACATATATCAGATTTACCTCATTAACAACCTAAACATCTCTAAAAAAAAAGATGTTTTCTTTAAAAAAAATTTTTAACAATATTGAAAAATCCCTATTGTCCACTCTAACATAAAGACCAATTTAAAATAAGCATAAAATCGGCTTAAAACTCAAGATGCACTCATGTCGCATAGTAAATAAGTGGTCTAAAAAAGTGCGCCAAATATAAATATTTTTAGCAAATCAATAAAGAATTAAGTTATACTTAAGGATCAAGATTTGAATAAATAAAACCAAACAGACAATGCTAAATAAATTAGAATTTATTTAAATAAAATGAAATGTTAGCATAACATTGTCAAAGTAGAACCAAAATAATAGAGATTATAAGACAATTTGAAAAAACTCTTAAGAATCTTTAACATATTTTGCACAAGAAAAGAATTGCACAAGCGTAAAACATGATTTGAAAATTTTTGGAAAATTTGCATGTTTAAATATTTACCTGAAGCGAGATAAAAAACTACCCTGTGTGTTTTGCGGCTGAAAGTTACTTTGAGGTTAAAGATCAGTTTTTTTTTCAAAAATAAGGTGATAAAGATGTTTTAAAGGATGTGTTTTTATTGAGAGTTAAGAGTTTAGATATTATCATATTTAGAGAAATGTCAAAGATGGGTCAAAGTTTAAGTATATGTCTTAATTTTATCTTGACTTTTTCTATTAAGTTTTAATTTGGGGTGAAGATCTTTGAGATTTGGCAAAAGATTGACGACATGATAAGTAATTTCAATTGAAAACAAAATCTTTTTAGTGTAAGCATGTCGCTCGCGTGGGTCTGCCCTTGCAACAAAGAAATATGTAAAATTTTTGCAGTGTTAACACGCTTTAATTTTGTTTTTGCTATTTAAATATTGTTTTATAATTTTGTTGTGAAATAACTTAGTTCATTAATTTTATGTAATTATTAAAGTATTGATTGATAATTGAATGTTTCACTTGCCAAATCGATTAACTCCACTCTAGGGATGCCAAACGGGAAATCCCGAATCCCGAAATCCCGGGATTTTCGGGATTGGCAAAATCCCGAATCCCGGGATTATTTCTCAAAAATCCCGGGATTTTCTTATTTTTTTAATATTAATATAAACGCAAATAAACAAAGTGAGCAATTTTAGATTACCTACGTTTTTTCTTGAATTTTCTCATATTGACAAGAAATTGATGCCAAGATATTGGTAAAATTATAAATTAAGTAGATTATTCGAGTAAACTATGCAAAGACTTTGCAGAAAAATTTGAAATTTTGGTAAACATTATTAAGTTTTTGAGGAATACATGCGAAAAATCAACTTTGTTTCTTATTTTACCGATTTATTCTTCCAAGCGAAATTCGATTTCTAAAACTGGGACTGTAAGTTTTGGCTGGGACTTTAAGTTTGAATTCTTCCATGAAAACATTTGATAACGATAAGCAAATAACTTTGTTGCTGTAATTACACGATTTAGTAGGCAAGGTTATCGCAACGAATCTGTTTTAAAATCTGCTTACAAAATACTGGGCGCAAGTGTACTTAATGACAGGCCTTCATATATTATCCCAGCCAGGTGGAACAAGTACTGACAAAAATTGCTTTCCCATTTCCAATATGATAACGTCAATAGACAAAAGGACCGGTAGTTCAAAAAGCGCCGGAAAAGTACTGGGGAAAAAAATTTTTAACTTTGGCAAAACGCTGCCGAAACCAATAAATAGGTGGTTTGGAATTATATTTTCCAAAATAAAATTTAAAAAAGTTCATATGTATCTTTTTTGGCCCTGCCGTGATGTTTTGTAAAACAAATACTGGCAAAACGATTTTTGCAAACGCTGGCAAAGCGTCCCAAATGAGTCTTCTGCCAGTCATTTATTTTTAACGTCGCGGTTACCAAGTGGTATGCAGGTACTTGATTTTTTGTACCACTGTCAATTTCTGACTGAGATGTTTCAATATTCATAAAATGTACCACATTATTAATTAACAACTATTAAATAATTATAAAACGCTTTATTCTAAAAAAAAATTTGTTACATAACATAAAAATTTTTACAAATAAAGCAAAATTTAAATCCCGAAATCCCGTAAAATCCCGGGGTCCCGAAAAATCCCGTTGTCCCGAAAATCCCGGAATCCCGAAATCGGGATCCCGGGATTTCGTCCAAAATCCCGAATCCCGGGATTTTCAAATATCAATCCCGATTGGCATCCCTACTCCACTCTCACAATTTTATAAAACTTTAATTTCAAAACACTTTTTTGACCCCTAACTGTAAAATATTCAAAACAAACTTTTTTTTCATAATAAATGCTAATACTACTAAATGACAAAATTTATAATTAAACAAGAATTTAAAAAACATTCGGCGTGTTCGTTTACTTACACTCAAAAAAAAAGTCAGCAAAAAATGTTGCTGTGTCAGCAAATTTTTAGTCAGGAGCGTGCTTGCAAAAAACTTGGTAATTTCAGCAAAAGGTTTGATGAAAATCAGCGAGCTGATTTTTACCAAAAAAATAGTAATCTTCAGCAAAAGTTTTGCTAACACTTAGTTGATTACAAATGAAAAAAATCCTTGCTAAAATCACTAAACTTTTTGCTGACTATTAGTAGACTGAAAAAACTCAAAAAACTTGTAGCGAAATTTTACTTTAGTTAATTTATTTGCTGAAAATTTTAATATAGAAATTGTGTAGAATTGTTTTTCTTTTTTATCATTTCCGTTGTCTGTACTACATCCAGACAAGCTGCGACATCTACATTTGTCTATCTGGTTGTCGTCCACAATTTTTGTAGCAAAATAAATTAGTAAAACATTAGTTTAAAATTAGTTTAGTGCTAAAAAAATATAACTAAAACTTTTGCTGAAAACGGAAAAATCTTAAATTTACAAAAATTAAGTTACATTTGTGTTAACTTTTTTTAGTTAATTAAAAATAACAAATTACCTTGTTAAAAATTAATTTTTAGTAGTTCAAACTAAAATGTTTACGGACTTATATTTAGTAAGAATTTGATCAATGGATTTTTCAAATTACAATTTTTGAAATACAAAAAAAAAATACTAGGGGTTTTCATATAAACTTGTATTTTAGTCGTAAACGGTGTAAACTTGGTATGTTTATGAGTTTAATGTCAAACTCAATACATAAAAAATATGATTTGTATTTATGCAAGGTTTACGAGGAATTTACAAGTTTATATGAAAACCCCTATTAATATTTACTTTTTTGGTATTTTAACAAAAAATATTTTAAAATGACATTTTTATTTGAAATTTTTATATTTTTATAAAATACCTTATAAACTAAAACAGAATTAAAAAAAGAATAAATCGTTTCAAAAATTGAGTGGACAAAATTAAAAAAAAAATTTACAATAAAAACAATTAAAAGTAAATAATTGTATAAAAAAGTTCCAACATTTTTTTTCGCCTTGCCAGGATTCGAACCCGCGACCCTCTGATTTCTGTGCCAGTATATCACTCATGGAAAAGTGCTTCTGATTAGCATATAAATATTTATTGCAGTTTTGGATGTTGTTCAAAAAGCATTCCTAAAATATAACTTCTTAGAGATGTAATGAAGGAAGTCATTCATTTAGAAGTTGTTCCATTTCTGCAAGAATTCTTGAGGAAAGAAATTGATTTCTTTGACAAAACGTTGATAAAATTTTGTTCCAACACAAAAATTTGGAATGTCAATTAAAGATTTGTAGTGAATTTTTTTTAAATTATTTAAAAATTTTATAAAATTATTGGTGTATAACTCAAAAATGCTGAATTTTTCGCAAATTTTGGACATTTATTTTGAAACACTGGTACAATATAAATTTATTCAAAGTATTGGCCATCCTCTTCCCATATTTCTGGCAGCATATGGATACCGCGTCAAAATATGTGCTCATATTTTGAGGCCAAGAACGAATCAAGCCAATTTCGGATACCCTGTTCTGATGTGAAGTCTATTCCAGTGAGAGCGTTCTGCATCGATCGAAACAAATGGTATTCGGACGGGGCAAGTTCAGGACTATAAGGCGGTGAGGCAAAGTTCCTAACCACTATTTTATAAATGGTTTTTAACCGGTCTTGCAAATGTGGCCGAGCGTTGTCATGATGGTATATTACGGCTTCATGTCTGGTCGCATATTCCGGGCGTTTTTCGTCAATTCTCGCTTCAAACGCATCAATTGTGTTCCGCACATGTCCCCTATGATCGTCTGATTTCAGCAGCTCATAATATATGGGACCCTTCTGGTCCCACCAGGTACAGACCATTACCTTGGCGCCATGGATATTCGGTATTGGCGTTGATTTGGCGGGTTGGCCGCCATTCACATTTCTTAATGGATCCATTTGTCATCACCAGTAATATTTCGATGCAGAAGTGACTTCTTTTCATGGCGTTCAAGCAGTATTTCGAATATGCAAAATCCTCTTTCAATGTTTCTCGGCTTCAACTCGTGTGGTATATCGGTGCTTTTGGATAAATTCTGCTGATTGCAATCATTTTGAAATTGCTGCTTGAGTGACTCCCAATGATTTTATAAGTTCTTCTTGAGTTTGACAATAATCTTTATCGAGTAATGCCTCCAATTCATCATATTCGAACTTTTTTGGCTGACCTGGGCGGCCGTTTCAAAATCCGTTCCAAAATCACCACTTCTGAACCGCAGAAACCATCTCTCGTACGTTGAAATCAATGAACATATTCAGGATAAGCTTCGGCGAGTAATCGATATGCTTCAGCTGCACTTCTTTTCAAATTAAATAAGTAAATCAAAACTTCCCGAAAATGATGCTTTGTTGGCACAAAATTCGACATTTGCGATGCAAAAAAAAAAAATTGTTGTTTACACTATTTCGTTCAATGACTAAGTGAGAATATATGATAAATATTTACCCTCCAAAATGCAATATAAGTTATTAAAGACACAAACCATATGTAAAAAATACGCCATATATCGCGAATCCCGCATTTTTAAGTTTTACACCTAATAAAATTTTAGCAAAATTTTTTCGTAGTTCAACTAATTTTATTTCTCTTTAATTACCTACTTAAGTTTGTAAATAAATAAAATTTATATTCAATAAAAATTTAATATACATAAAAAACTTATTTCATATTTTTCGTGAATATTTCGTGGCCGTGATTCAAAATAAAATCAATCACGTGAGCGTAAGTGAGCGTGATTATAAAAAATTGTTCGTGCGTGATTATTGTTTTTCATTCGTGAGCAAAAATTTACTCACGCGCCCATCTCTAGTTAAAATCATTAGCGCACCTATAAAACAATTTTGTTGTCCCAATTGTATTTGGTTCCAACCGAATCGTTCGGGTGCTGCAATCGATAATTCGGTTGTCACAACCCTATTTCTGTTGTTCCTACTGAAGAAGGGTTGCGGCAGCCGAAATAGGGTTCCCAGGAAAATTTTTTGTTCCAAAGAATCGGTTGTAGAATAGTTACTTTTTCTTTACAACCCCTTCTACTGTCAATTGTAACACCGATTATTTTTGTTTAAAATTGTCCCAATAGCAACCGCTTCTATAGCTCCAAAGTGGAACCGGTTGCCCTAGAATCAGTTCCGGAACTAGTTCTAGAATCGATTCTATGTTAGCTATACCTTCTATATGGGATCCGTGGAACTAGTTCCGGAAGCAGTTCCGGAACTAGTTCCGGAAAAATAAATTGTCACATTTAAACATATGTAGTCAAATTAAGTTCTATGCTGTAATTCATAAGATGTAATCTTGTAGCATAGAAAATCAATTAAATAAATCAAATCAAATGGATTGCATTGGAACCAGTTGCAGAATTGGTGTGGATGGTTACCGATTGTAAAAAATTTTCCTGGGTACTTTTCATTTACAACCCCTTCTACTGTCGATTCTAACACCGATTATTTTTGTTTGAAATTGTCCCAAAAGCAACCACTTCTGTACCTCCAAAGTGGAATCGGTTGCCATAGAATTAGTTCTGGAACTAGTTGTAGAACTCATTCTACGTCAGTCATACCTTCCATATGAGATCCGCGGAACTGGTTCCTGAAGCAGTTACAGGGAATGGGTTGCATTGGAACCAGTTCCAGAATTGGTGTGGTTGGCTACCGATTGTAAAAAATATTCTGGGTACTTTTTCTTTACAACCCCTTCTACTATCAATTCTACCACCGATGATTTTTGTTTGAAATTGTCCCAAAAGCAACCGCTTCTATAGCTCCAAAGTGGAACCGGTTGATCTAGAACCAGTTCTGGAACTAGTTCTAGAATCAGTCATACCTTCCGTATAAGTTCCGTGGAACTCGTTCCGGAACCAGGTCCATGGAATCGATTGCAGAGAAACCAGTTGCAGAACTGGCATGGTTGGCAGCCGATTTTAAAAATTTTTTATGGGTTGAAACAATCGAATTTTTGGTTAGAGCAACAAAATGATTCGGTTGGGACAACAAATTTTTTTGGTAGGTGTGTTTATGTTTAAAAAGAAGTACATCTAGATCATCAATTGTAGTGCTTTTTCTACTACTTTGGCATCTCTTTTTTTGCTGGGAAGGCAGTGTCATAATTTCCTTAATCTCTGGATTAAACTTAAATTCTTACTTTTAAACATGGATGGTAACAGAATCGAATGCGGTTATCGTTAGGGTAACGATATTTTAGGTTATTTCGGTAACGGTATTTTAAGGGTAACACTATTTCATTTATTTCGGTATCGGTATTTTAAGGATAACGGTATTTTAGTTATTTCGGTAACGGTATTTTAGGGGTAGCGGTAGTCAGTTGAAAGGGTTTTGAATCGATAACTGTATTTTAGCGGTATTGCCTGCCAACCCTGCTTTTAAATCCTTTTATCCTTCTTCTTTTCCCAAAAATTTTTAATCCATTTGTTATGCTCACATAATTATTTCATTTTTCAAAGCTAGCTAAAGATTTACATAATGCCATGTAAATGTTTTTGACTTATTTCGAAAATTTTTGAAAATATATTTTAAAAAAATGTAACTAATGACATGATCAAGAACAACAATCTAGTTGACCTTTGTTTGAATATTGATCTTGTCTGCTTAGATTCGCATGTGTTGCGAATTGCAAAGGATCACGTTAAATCCTGCCTTAGCTTGAAAATACTAGAGCAAAATGAGCAAAATAGCAGGCAAATTTTCATCCAATATTGGATTATATAAGATAATTTGTGACCAAGTACGCTAAGATAAACAATAGGTCAAAAAAGATCAACGTAAAGATTAGAATAGCAAGAGTCACTTAAATCTGGAGAATATTTTACGTTAGTTTTACATGAATAAGCCGCGAGATACATAGAAACACAAACTAAAATACACGCGGAGAATTATCTACACTATAAAAAAATGCTTGTAAATACATTACAATAAAATAAGTAAATTTTTGTTTAATATAACGCATAGAGAGTAAATATAAACACAAAATGCGCAAAATTATTTTGTACACACTTTCATTTACAATAATACACACATAATGTAATTATAGGCATTATCTGTTTATAATTAAAGATGTTGTAAGTACATTTCTTTTATTTTGTTGATAAATTTAAATTTTACTCACAAATTTTGTAAATTTACTAACTTGTAATAGTAACGAAAATACCTAGAGGCAGACATTTGAGAAAATTCAAGAACCTTTAAAGTATAAAATAAAATGTTCATAAAATAAATTTACAAAATCTATAATTGAAAGGTAATGATAAATTTAGTTTATCTTTAAAAGATTTTGATTCACATTAGCTTTTATTTCCAGGTTTGTGAAATTCGACTCTGGCGAATTAGGAAGTTTCATTGTTAGTCCCAGGAAAATTTTCTGTTCCAAAGAATCGGTTATACAATAGCTACTTTTCATTCACAACCCCTTCTACTATCGATTCTCACACCGATTTTTTTGTTTGAAATTGTCCCAAAAGCAACCCCTTCTATGGCTCCAAAGTGGAACCGGTTGCTCTAGAATCAGTTCTGGAACTTGTTCTGGAACTGATTCTACGTCACCAACACCTTCCATATAGGATCCCAGGAACTGGTTCCGTAACCAGTTCCATGGAATCGGTTGCAGTGGAACCAGTTGTAGAATGGGTGTTGTTGGCTACCGATTGTAAAAAATTTTCCTGGGGTGCTTTTCCTAAAAACAAAGTCGTAGATTGTGATGAAGTTTCCCTGGCAACAAAAAAAGGCTTCAGAAAACCCTAAACTACAGAAAAACGCTACGATTGGGAGCACTTTTTCCGGATTCTTAGTACTCTGCCTATTAAAAAAACTCCAGATTTCACGAACTTTTTCCTCCATAAAAACCCTAAAATTCTGAGAAAGACTCACAGGATATCCCTCAATTTCTAGAAAATTTTCTCCTGAAACATTTCCATAAGAGAAAGTCCTCAAAACCTGATGTTTGTTTATATGAGGAATCTTATGAATCTGATGAACACAGAATCTAAGGCTATTCCTAAGATATGTTTTTCTAGAAAAAGTGACCACAATCTAAGGCTTTTCCTACAGGAAAAAGTACTCGGAATCTGAGGCATTTGTAATGGAAATAACTGCTCAGAATTTAATGTGTGTAAAGAGAAAATCTCAGAATCTGAGGCTTGCATTAGGCTTAAATAATATTATATTTATAGTAAACAAAATATTTTTAAAATAGTTTTATTCTTTTATTTTTGGGCGGTATTACATATTTTATTTGGTAAATTTACGAACAAACGTGGTAAAGTTACACATATTTTTGAAACATTTTTACGCATTTTCAATGTAAATTTACAATTTTGTGTGTAATTAATTTACGCATCATGTTTGTAATTTGTTTCATTTACGCACTGGGAGTAAATTTACCATATTTATAGTAGGATTTCAGTTTCCTACTATAAGTTGGGTAAATTTAAACAAAAATTAATTAGAGTGTATAATATATTAATGAATTTTTGCATAAAACCAATGAAGTTTCAGTGTAACTCGTCCATTGGAACTTTTAATTGAACTAATTTTGTAAAAAATTTAATTTTACTTATGAAAAGTTTTACACACTTAAAAAGTTTTATTAAAACTAGAGTCACAAAATATATGAAGCTTTTTCATCAAATTTAAGAAACTTTTCACTTTGTGAAGAAAACTTCATTAGTTTTTCAAAAAATTTTATTAAAAATCATTCAGCAAAATTACCTCTGTGTGCGTATATGTGCGAGCGTTAATCTTTTTAGCGGTAAAATCCTGTAATTTAAACAAATTTTCATGTTTGAAATCCGGCACCGTGTTTCATGTTTCTAATCCGGTTTACCTTAAATCTCAATGATAATTTTTTCTAATTACCTGTGTGCCAGGAAATACTAATCCAATGATAGATTTAAAATATTCTTGAAGTTGTTGATGTCTGGATGTTTAAAATAAGAGAGCTTGTCCAAAGTTTAAGTGTAGGAGTTTTAAACAGGGTTCGCAGGCAATACCGCTAAAATACCGTTATCGATTCAAAACCCTTTCAACTGACTACCGTTACCCCTAAAACACCGTTACCGAAATACCCGGAATCCCGTTATCCTTAAAATGCCGTTACCGAAACAAATAAAATATTGTTATCCCTAAAATACCGTTACCGTTATTTTTAATTTTCTGCTTTTGGTAATTTCACGTGGTTATTGAGTATTTTTTGTACATTAAGTTGATAAATTGGTCTGTTTTTAATCTCATTTGTTTTCTGTAAAAAAAATTACGGGATGCATCGAAATAACTGATTACAGTTACCCTTAAAATACCGTTACCGATATAACTGAAATACCGTTAACCTTAAAATACCGTTACCTAAATAACCCAAATATCGTTATCTTTAAAATACCGTTACCGAAATAACTCAAATACCGCTATTCCTAAAATACCGATACCGAAATAAATGAAATAGCGTTACCCCTAAAATACCATTACCGAAATAACCTAAAATATCGTTACCCTAACGATAACCGCATTCGTTTCGGTTACCATCCATGGTTTTACCTAATATTTGGCTTTAACTTGAATATGTTATGAATGTTTATTTTAAAATGCACTAGGAAGTAAAATGTCACCACATTTACAAACCACACATAGGAAAGTTCTTATACCCTACACCACTATGTGGTCATTATACCCTACACCTCTATGTGGTCAGGGTATTATAAGTTTGTGCTGATGTTTGTAACACCAAAAAATATTGGTCTTAGACCCACCTTATAGTATACCGATCGGCTCAGAATTTTTTTTATTTCGATTTAACGATGTCCGTCTGTCCGTCCGTCTGTCTGTCTGTCTGTCTGTCTGTCCATGCATTCTTGTGCGCACTCTACAGGTCGCAAATATTAAGATATTTTGATGAAATTTGGTACACAGACCTATGTTGGCCCAAGGACGAAGCCTATTGATTTTGGTGAACATCGGTCCATGTTTAGACCTAGTGCCCATATAAGGGTACCCCCCAAAATTGTCTTTTTTACACGCTGCAGGTCGTAAATACGAAGATATTTCAATAAAATTTGGCACACAGACTCATATCAGCCCAAGAACGGAGTCCATTGATTTTGGTTGAAATCGGTCCTTGTTTAGACCTAGTGCCCATATAAGGGTACCCCCCAAAATTGTCTTTTTTACATGCTGCAGGTCGCAAATACGAAGATATTTCAATGAAATTTGGTTCGCTGACTCACATGGTCCCAAGGAAAAAGCCTATTGATTCCAGATAGGATAGGTCCATATTTGGACCTATCGTCCATATGGGCTATATTTTCGATTTTCTCTTCTTTTATGATTTTATAGAAAATTTTGACACAAGTCCGTTTGAACCCATTCAAATTTCGGATCCAAACATTAGTTGGCTTTAAGTCAGACTGGTGTAGGGTATTATATAGTCGTCATGCCCGACTTTAACCTTTTTACTCGTTATTTTAAATTCGATTTATGTCATTTTGATTAACGTCGTCAATTTCCGGAACCAATAACGAGGTAAATCGTAGAACGAAAGCAAAGAATACAGCGATTATTTGTTATTTTTCTGCATTACACCCCAACCCATCACGCCGTATAAATAACCAACATGTTGCAATTAGGGAATATTATTTAACAATTTGGACTGTACCTTGTCTATGACGTATTTTACCATAGATTTTAGTTGATCTGAAGATTGTTACAATGAGTGTTATTTTTGCTCGGTTTAAGATCAAATATGACAAACTCTAAATAGAATTCACAATTTATTTTACAACAATTTATAATACAGAAAAATAATAAATAATCGTTGTATTCTTTGCTTCATTTTAATCACTATAAATAGAATTAAAAGCTTGAATGTTAAAAACACAACATACAAACACTTGCTTTAACACTAAAGGAATTAAGTTTATAGAAACAACTATAACATAGAGAAAAATAATAGCTTTGTGAAAAAACATGTGGTTTTTTTTCGATGTAATAAAAATAACTAAGAAAAATCTTTCAGTTTAGTTCTCATAAATTCTTTCCCAGCAAAATCTTTCATTACCAAATAAGTGGTTATATAAGAGAAATTCATAGCTCCGCACAACTTATTTTTTGGCGTGTAAACTCATTATTTTTGTTTGGCGTGGTCGATTTTATAAGTAGTCACGCTTACCCGCTCGCTTACGAAAAAATGAGAAGTAAGTAGTTGTGAGATTTTGAATAATAAATGGTTACACACCTGCTTACAAAAAGTTGAATTATAAGTGGTTATGCGATTGCATACTTGATTCTTAAAAATAAGGAGTTACACAAATACTATTGGCTTAATGAAATACATTCAGAAAAATTTAAGTTTTTCTAGTGTGTAATTTTAGGACTCGTCATAAAAATTTAAATATAAAACATATTTACATATAATAAATAAAAATGTGTAAAATTTAACTGTGTAAAAAGTACTTAATTAAACTATTACTACAATAGGGCGTTATTAGGAAGTCATTATTTTATATTATAAAATAATGCAATAATATAATAATAATATAATTTTTGGTAATGCAGATAGTAATGAGGCGGCATTACCAATATTTTGCTGGGCTACTTTGAGTTCACGTATATACGAAGAACTAAAATTTACATTATAACCTAGAGAGAAACCCATAAAGAGTAAGAGTGCTTAGTAGTACTTGAAAATGCATTAACTGACAACCATTGGTTCTAGGAAAGTTTTTTTCATAACTTTTTTCTCTGTTTGTTCTAAAATAAATTGTGAATTTGTCATATTTGATCTTAAATCGAACAAAAATAACACTTATATAAATCAATTTAATTTATTTTTTATTATTCAAGTAAACAGTTAAAAAGTATATAAATGAAATTATACTATTAATCATCTTTGGGGAAAAGCAATTGAAGCATTGTTATTAATAAAAGTTAATGCCAAAACAGCAATGCCTTAATGCTTTAATGCCAAGTATGTTATGAGTAGGCCAAACAAAAAGAACCTAGAGCTTGTTTTTTATGTGGAAAGAGAGAAAAATTTAGATTGAATACAAGTTATAAGAATTTTTGCTTCATTTGTTAGAGCTTCCATTTCCTTAAATTTGCTTGTTTTTGCATACTTTGTAAATTTAGACTTATTTCTGCTATTTTTGTAATTTAAGCTTATTTTATATTTTTTCTTCAAAAACATAGCATGTTTTTGCTTTTTACTCTAAAAGCGGTGATTTTATAATTTCTTTAAAGTCGACATACATACATACATATATATGTATATGTATATTTGTTCCTGTTTTTTCTATAACGAGCATAGGGCCGTAACAAGAATGTTTCATGCGGATCTATTCGATTGTTCCAATTTCTCTCCAGCTTTTTTGGGCATTTTGTAAAGCATGGAGATCAGAGCTGGCATTCCATGTTTCAAAGCTATAAAGAAGAACTCACTTTATGTTTGAATTGAAAATTCCCAGTTTGATTCTTCGCGATAAAATTGAGGATTTCCATACGTTGGTCAACATTCCAAAAGCTTGCATTTTTAATATGTTCAGAAATATCTACAATGGATCTGCCTTGCCTATCAATTATGCTTCCAAGATAACGAAAAAATTCCACCTCCCTAAGTTGTCTTCCATTGATGTTAAGAGAAATAGTATTTTCGGTAAAAATCCACATTATTTTCGTTTTACCTATGTTTGTTTTTAGGCCAGCCTCTGGAGGCATGTGCGACGATCATGCGTAATTTATTTTGCATATTCAAGGTCCTCAAGTCTTTTTTATACCGTTTCTTGAGGATGTAGCTTGTTGCATAATGACATCCAACATTATGGACTATTTTACCAATGTTAATTTTAGCACATAGTTCATTCTCGATTTAATTAGAGAGATCAGCTTTTGTGGTACTCGTTTACAGGCTAGAGCGTTCCAAATGGTTGTATGGTTAAGTGTATCGAAATCCTTTTCAAAATCGATAAAAAGGAGAAATAGTGGTGACCTCCATTCTACAAACTGCTCAATTATTATTCCCAAGCTGTTGACATGGCCAACCCAGGACTTTCCTCGGCAGAATCCAGCTTGTTCTTTCTTCATACTGTATAAAATAGTATCAGATAGGCTTCTTTTGATAATAGGGCTATAATTTTAAGTTGTATGCTCGTATTGAAGAGCGTTATGCCTCTCTAATTACGCTTCGACAAGTCACCTTTCTTAGGGATTTTGATGATAACACCCTCAAAAAGTTCATCCCGTAGATGGTTGTGACAAACTGTCACCGAACTGGCCCCTTTATATGAAATAGAGTGGTCACTTTTACATGACGTTGTCATTGGAGGGGGAAATTGACCCCTTGTGACATGTCACAAGAAAAAGTCCCAGGACAGGTCCCTGAACTTTGTTTTTTTATGAGAGTTCAGTAACCTGTCCTAGGATTTATCTTGTGACATGTTGCAAGGAGTCAATTTCCCCCTCCTATGACAACGTCATGTAAAAGTGACCACTCTATTTCATATAAAGGGGCCAGTTCGGTAACAGTTTGTTAAAATTTCCCGTAGGGTAGTTTATCAATAGATGTTGAATATAAATTTAAAAAGGTATAAAATTTAAAAAAACAATAGGAACTGACACGAATTGATCAGCGTACTTCACGATTGTCAGGCAAATACTCTAACCATTAGACTACGACATCACTATGATTTTTAACGCCTTAAGGAACAAATTTATTGTGGCAGCTGTTATATGTTTATTTTTCACAAAACTTGTTGTTATTAAATACTGCTTACATGTAATCTTAAGGTAATGAGCTTCAACATTTCTATAAATAGATGTTTAATATAAATTACAAAAAAACAATGGACGCTTACACGAATTGATCAGCGAACCTTATGGCTGTTAGGCAAAAACGCTAACCACTAGGCTGCGCCATAGTTATGGTTTCTAAAGGGCGGATTATGGGACCGTAAACGTAAATGTGATGTAACTGTACCGTGCCGTAGCTAAAAAGTATACTTATAGAATACCGTAAACGACATATACATAGACATATAGATGCTATTTCATGTGAATTTTTATTTTATTCTAAATTTTTCCACTTATTTGTTAACTTTTATTTCTTATTTGTTGTTTGAATCTATTTATACCCTACACCACTATGTGGTCAGGGTATTATAAGTTTGTGCTGATGTTTGTAACACCAAAAAATATTGGTCCTAGACCCATCTTATATTATACCGATCGGCTCAGAATTTTTTTTATTTCGATTTAACGATGTCCGTCCGTCCGTCTGTCTGTCCATGCATTCTTGTGCGCACTCTACAGGTCGCAAATATTAAGGTATTTTGATGAAACTTGGCACACCGACTTACGTCGGCCCAAGGACGACGCCTATTGATTTTGGTGAACATCGGTCCATGTGTAGACCTAGTGCCCATATAAGGGTCCTACCAAAATTATATTGTTTATACGCTGCAGGTCGCAAATATTAAGATATTTTGATGAAGTACGGTACACCGACTTATGTCGGCCCAAGGACGACGCCTATTGATTTTGGTGAACATCGGTCCATGTTTAGACCTAGTGCCCATATAAGGGTCCTACCAATATTATATTGTTTATACGCTGCAGGTCGCAAATATTAAGATATTTTGATGAAATTTGGTATACAGACCTATGTTGGCCCTAGGACGAAGCCTATTGATTTTGGTGAATATCGGTCCATATTTAGACCTAGTGCCCATATAAGGGTCCTACCAAAATTATATTGTTTATACGCTGCAGGTCGCAAATATTAAGATATTTTGATGAAATTTGATACACAGACCTATGTTGGCCCAAGTACGAAGCCTATTGATTTTGGTGAACATCGGTCCATGTTTAGACCTAGTGCCCATATAAGGGTCCCCCCAAAATTATATTGTTTATACGCTGCTGGTCGCAAATATTAAAATATTTTGATGAAATTTGGTACACCGACCTATATCAGCCCAAGGACGAAGCCTATTGATTTTGGTGAACATCGGTCCATGTTTAGACCTAGTGCCCATATAAGGGTCCCCCCAAAATTGGCTTGGTTACAAACTGCAGCTCGCAAATATTCAGATATTTGAATGAAATTTGGTGCGGTGACTGACATTATAGAAAATTTTGACACAAGCCCCATTTTAACCCACTCGAATTTCGGATCCAAACATTAGTTGGCTATTACCCAGACTGGTGTAGGGTATTGTATAGTCGGCATGCCCGACTTTAACCTTTTTACTCGTTTTTTTACTGTCAAGGAAACTACACTATACCCTATGGGAAATTTTAACAAACTGTCACCGAACTGGCCCCTTTATATGAAATAGACTGGTCACTTTTACATGGCGTTGTCATAGGAGGTGGAAATTGACCCCTTGTGACATGTCACAAGACAAATCCTAGGACAGGTTACTGAACTCTCATAAAAAACAAAGTTCAGGGACCTGTCCTGGGATTTGTCTTGTGACATGTCACAAGGGGTCAATTTCCACCTCCTATGACAACGCCATGTAAAAGTGACCAGTCTATTTCATATAAAGGGGCCAGTTCGGTGACAGTTTGTTAAAATTTCCCGTAGGGTACTGATAGGTTTCATCCTATCTCAAAGAAATTTCGGTATGTGATAGAGTGAAATGTGCATCTTCTTAGCGGTCCAAGTTTTAGGGTACAAAAGTTGAGTGAAGGTTATTTAGTTTGTTTTTTTTATTTGTATTGAAGAAATATATACAGTAATCTCTCGATTTACGTTGTTTCAATTTGCGTCGTAAAATTGTTTGCTCCTTGCAGCTTCGATTTGTGTCGCCATTCGATTCACGTCGCCTCAGTTGTTTATAAATAATAAGTAAAAACAGGGGATTCCCAGTTTTTAATTTAAATGTTTATGTATATATCGATGGCTTAATATAAAAAAGGCGTAACTCGATTTTTTGTTACTTTACAGGAGAAGGAAAAAACTTAATAAAATCCGTAAAACTTTAGATACAAACAAAATTTTTTAAATAAGAAATAAAATGTGTTGCCTCTTTTTATTTAAAATTGCATTAAAACTTTTTTTGTATCTAAAATTTTAAGGATTTTATTAAGTTATTTCCTTCTCCTTTAAAGTAACAAAAAATCGAGTTACGCCTTTTTTATATTAAGCCATCTATTTGTAATTTTGAAGTTTTTTATATAATTAAGTGAAGGTTAACGTATGAGCAAATTTTATACCCTACACCACTACGTGGAGACGGTATTATAAGTTTGTGCTGATGTTTGTAACACCAAAAAATATTGGTCCTAGTCCCACCTTATAGTATACCGATCGGCTCAGAATTTATTTTATTTCGATTTAACGATGTCCTTC
The DNA here is from genome assembly GCA_949987735.1 of Leucophora obtusa. Taxonomy (NCBI): domain Eukaryota; kingdom Metazoa; phylum Arthropoda; class Insecta; order Diptera; family Anthomyiidae; genus Leucophora; species Leucophora obtusa. The sequence goes on along the minus strand of OX465295.1, from coordinate 346,993,549 downwards.
TGTCCGTCCGTCCGTCCGTCCTTCCGTCTATCTATCCATGCATTCTTGTGCGCACTCTACAGGTCGCAAATATTAAGATATTTTGACAAAATTTGGTACACCAACTTACGTCGACCCAAGGACGACGCCTATTAACTTTGGTTGAAATCGGGCCATGTTTAGACCTAGTGCCCCCCAAAATTGTCTTTTTTACACGCTGCAGGTCGTAAATACGAAGATATTTCAATGAAATTTGGCACACAGACTCATGTCGGCCCAAGAACGGAGTCTATTGATTTTGGTTGAAATCGGTCCTTGTTTAGACCTAGTGCCCATACAAGGGTCCCCCCAAAATTATATTGTTTATACGCTGCAGGTCGCAAATATTAAGATATTTTTATGAAATTTGGTAACCGACCTATGTCAGCCCAATGATGAAGCCTATTGATTTTTCTTAACACCGGTCCATGTTTAGGATCCAAAAGGGATCCCCGTCACTTTTGACTGTACTAATGTGGTCAATTTAATTTTCAGTCACATGATCCGGCTATAGCCAAGTAATTTTATGAATCTCTGTATGAGGAAATAGTGCCCCACCAATTGCAAGAGAGTTTGTACTACACATTTTAGCAGAGTTGCAATTCTCTATCATTCGGCCCAATCCAGGTTTGCTTATCCAACTTGCGCATTAAAATCGTCCATAACTATTAGTACAACTCCGCGATTTACGGCTGACAGAACTTTTTGCAACTGACTATAAAATGTCTCCTTTATCGATCTATCTGAGGTGTTGGTTCGAGAATAGTACTGCAGGTTAGTCTTCTAACTCTAGTATTAAATGTGGCTGTTATTATTCGATCCGAATACAGTTCCCAGCTTACAATTGCTCGACGGGTTTCTTTTGAGAGTAGGAAGCTTAAACCACTTGCGCTAACTTTATCAGATTTTCTTCCAGAGTATAATATAGTAATACCGTCACTGGTTGTGTGTTCTCCTACTTCCAACGTAGCGCGCTGATACCTAGTAATTCTAGGTTATAATTTCCAAATTTCTTCCAGATCAGCTCTAACCGAAATGAGTCCGAAAGTTTTCCATATTCCTGTTCGTGTCCTATTCTTCTTGCCAAAGCTCGTCAACATATTGAAGTTGACACAGATTTGTCCATTAATATTTTATTTGAACTTTTTTTTACTTTAAAAAATCACTCTTGTTAAATACTATTAAGATAAGAACATCAAAAATAAAGTTGTTAAATTTACAGAACAAGTCTTTTAAATCAAGTTTGTGTGGAGGTAGACCTGGCAATTCAAATGAATTCAAAAATCCTGTTGGAAAGTTAACTGCTTAGAATTCTTCCACGACTTTATCAATGTATAGTTTAAAAGTTAGATACTTCGTTACCGATAGTTTTATATATCGGAATATATTTGGAAGAAAATTGCATTCTTTTTCTAAGATTTCTTCATTTTTAATAAATTTGTTTAACCTTTTAATAGAGTATGCTTGAATGCTAAGTTTAAGATTTCAGGATTACCTGTGCAAAGGTAACTAAAGGGGCTTATTGTCTCCTTTTTGCCCTCTTAGTAAAAATTTCCAAATATACATAATCCTGCATCAATGGATTATGGTAAAGGTAGAGTCCCAAACAAAATTTCAAGAACCATACTCCAGCGGTTTAAGCCATTCAAATTCGATTCAATTTCGTTCCAGTTGCCTAGGTTTTCAATTCCACTCGTTCCCCGTTCCATTCAATTTTGTTCGCCTTTCCAATGCATTTCATTCCCATAGCCTAGTGCTACAATTGAGCACATTTTCCTTTCGATTTCATTTCGTTCCACTTGTCTGCCTTTACACTTCCACTCGTTCTCCGTTCAATATAATTTTGTTTCCAATTTTTGTTTTAAAATTTCACTCGTTCCGCATTTCATTTCATTTCGTTCCCCTTGACTTGTGTTCCAATATCAGTTGTTCCTCATTCTATACCATTTCTTTCCACTCGCTTCGTTCCATTCCGTTTTCCACTTTTAATATTTTAATTTCACTCGTTCCCTATTTCATACAATTTAGTTTCCCGTTCCATTTTAATTCGTTCCCTATTCCATTTAGTTTCGCGATCCATTTCATTTTCATTGTCTGGTATTTCAGTTTCACTCGTTCGCCGTTTCATTATATTTCGTTCCACTTGTCCAATTACACTCGTTATTTAAATTTCAGGTTTCTAACTAAAGAGGTTTAGGTAGGCCGTTGAGAGGGAGAGTTTTCCCCTTTTATACCCCCACTTTCACTATGTTCCTGGCGAACATTCCAAAAGGTACCTTTTCGGTGGATTAGCACATACTCAAGAGAGCACATATTTAAAATTTCAGGTCTCTAGCCAAAGGCGTTTAGGCAGATCGTTAAGAGGGAGACTTCCCCTTTTTGCTCCTCCCCGTAAGAGTATCCAAAAATCCTGCTACAGGACAAACCCCAAAATCGAATTTTAATTTCCTAGTTCCAGTGGTTTGGGCAGGCCGTCAAGGGGGACTCTTTTTGCCTTTGTACACCTCATACGAAATTTGAACTTCCTAGCTCCAGCGGTTTGGGAAGAACGTTAAGGGGGCACCTTCGTCCCTTGAACTCCAATTGTTACCACGTTCCTGTCAAAAATTTAAAAAAATACCTTGTCGGTGGGTTGGTTTTCTAGCCAAAGGGATTTGGGCAGGCCTTCAAGGGAATTCTAAAAAAAACCTAAAAAGTTCCAAATAATAAACCGAAAAACAAACAATTTTACTAATATTTAATATTTATTATATTTATATTATAATTTTTTTATAATTAATAATACTTAAATATTTACTTTTCTGTGACAACAAACTAATATATTTTATTAGTAGTGTAATACTAACTACATATTTTAAACATTCATCAATATTATTATGTATTATATTTTTAGTTTAGTCTTTCAATTCAGAATTGTATTTAAATATATTTACACAATTATTCATTATAATCATCATTTCGAAAAACTTAAAATTTATTATTAGTTTGTTAGTCCTGTTGAATCCCTCAGGGTATAATTTAATACATACAGTAAAACTCGTTTAAGACGCACTTACGAATTTCGAAATAATTTTCATAATAAAAACATCTGTTATAACAAACTGTTTCTGGTAGTCCAACAGATAAAATTTCATATAATTTTCCATTTTTAATATTAGCTTCCACATATTTTTATTACTTTGACACAATTTTTAGATTTTCTTTTAAGAAACTTAAAATTTTTGGTGAATAATAAAAAAACTTTCAACAAATTTGATCCCGGTTAATAAGAACCTCGCTTATAACCAACTAGTTTGTCTAATCTCTTGGAGTTCGTCTTAACCTAGTTTTATTATTTTAACCCACACTCGCTCTCACATTCATCAATACACGTTAATATACTATATTTTGTCTATATAAAATTAGTATGTATATGCTTGTGCATGTGTGTGTATACATCCTTTATTATAATTAAATAAATATTTGTATGTTTTTATACATAAATGAACTAATTATAAATTTATGTTATTTTATACATAATTACATATAATACAAACACACTGCACATGCATATTTTCAGTTTCTAAGGTAAATTTTAATAATATTTCATTATTTTAAAATAAATATTTCACATGACAACCTCAATTGAATTTTGTATATTTTAAATTTTGAGGTCTTTTGTATTAATTTATGCAAATACACACATACGTAAATATTTACAAAGAGTCCTTAAATATGAATTTTAAATGTTGTAATTCGAATATAAATATCTGAACATTTTCTAGAATTTGCACTTCTGCCCAGTCAGAAAAATACAAAGGAGAAAGAGCTGGAAAGGGCCTTTAAGCGGTAGTACAAGTGCTGGAAAAAAATGTGTTCGCAAAATGAACTGGAAGCAAATTCCCAAAAAATTTGGGAAAAATACGTGGTCTAGGAATACCTCCACAAAAAAAATTAATACAATTGAAGAGGCTTTCGCCACCATCGTGATCATATGTGCATCGCACGTCTATTTCATTGTATTAAAAAAAATTTCCACAGCTTTTGTGACATCAGTTTTACAACAAGCGTTTGCAAACTCCACACAGTAGGTGTGTTTCTTTACTTTTTGTGTAAAGTTCGGTAAAATGAGAGTAAGCACAAAAGCCTCTCACCGAAGGACAAAATTACCCAATAGTACGGGAAAGCAAAAAAACACTTTTCTAGCCCCAAAATTTATTTCAAAGAATATTGTGAAAATGCGTATAACTTCAGTTTGCAAAATTGCACAAATACTCATATATATTTGCATTTACAGTTCTTTTTAATTTTATTCAATTAATTCTTATAACAAAATAAGTTTCTTTTTCGCATTTCTTTATTTAATTAAAATTTATACCAATTTTTAAATACGGGAACGCTTTTGGGTAAATTTCGGTAACTTAAGATACGTACGGGAACAAACTTAGTGGCACATATTTGGAGAAGGCAGCCAAAAATCCATTTTTTCAGCAGCTCAGATTTCAAAACTGCACAGAAATAATTTAAAAAATTCTTATTAATAAACATTTTCTCTCGCCGTTTTTTAAATACAAAAACTTTTTAAATAGGCACAAACAATGGAACTTATAAATCGAAAAATAAAATTATTATTTATATTATTAATTTGAATTTTTATTTTTAAACAAATTTATATCTTACAGTAGATTTTAGTTGATATAAAGATTGTTACAATGAGCGTTATTTTTGTTCGGTTTTAAGATCAAATATGACAAATTCCAAATAGAATTCGCAATTTATTTTACAACAAATAGAAAAAAAACCAATGAAAAAACTTTCCTAGAACCAATGGTTGAAAATTAATGCATTTTAAAGTGCAACCAAGCACTATCATTAGCAGAGAAGACAGAAAAAGGCAAAATCCGATGTGTTTGCAGCAAAAAAATATTGTAAAAAAAGCAAGAAAAATGCAAAAGTAAAAAAAATTGTAAAACAACAGTGTTTTTAAAAAAAATTTCAAAGTTAAGAGAAAAAATATTTTTTGTTAGCAAAAAACGTCTTTTTGGGCAAAATGTCTTAAAAAAAGCAATTCAAAGCTTAAAATTCTTAGGAAAAAGCTATTTTAAAGCTAAAAAACGGAAAATCCAAAAAAAGCAAAAAGAAGCAAATATGAGTGAAATAAGCAATAAAAAGCAAAAATAGCAATTTTGTCTTCTCTGATCATCAGATTGTCTTTATGGGGTTGTCTCTAGCTTATAATGTAGATTTTAGTTTTTGTATATATGGGAAAATCTACGAAACAGGTCGATTTCAGATATTAAAAATTAAAAATTTCAAATTAGTGGCACATATTTTTTTCTAGATTAACTTATTTAAAATACATTAAAAAGAAGTAATCTGTTCGCGTGAATACATTTTTTTGAGTGCTGAAAAAGTTATAAACAAAAAACCGCACACATTTTCGCTAATAAATATTTTAAAAATTTTTGATTTTTCGGGCAAATTTTTCATATTTGGTTTCAAAATTTTTCCAGCACATCTGGTTTTTGAGCAAGTTGAGGTTAAAGTTAACAAAAACCTTTTTAGGCTATATTTGCCTAAACATGGATCAATCCTAAAAAATCAATAGGTTTTGTCCATGGGCCCATATGATCAAAATATATTCGTATTTGAGATCTGTAGCGCGCGAAAAAGCCATTTGGGGGGACCTTAATATGGGCACTAGGTCTAAATATCGACCGATTTTAACCAAAATAAGTCGGTGTACCAAATTTCATCAAAATATATTTGCGCCCTACAGCGTACGCACAAGAATACATGGACAGACAGATGGACATTATTAAATCAAAACAATATGTGATACTGAGTCCATCGGAATTTTTAGACACATTACTTTTCCCATCCTCATAACCATTTAAGAACCACTTAATTTATCACCTTTTCCCCATACATTACCTTGAGGCTTATTGGCTGTAAAATTCATCAGTAAAGTAAGGCGTAAATTAATGCATTGGCCCCTATGAATGTACATTACTTTATACATTATTTGGTAATGCATGATTTTGCTGGGATAGTACATTGATTCGCATGGGCAAAGGACAAAACCTATTGATTTTCGTTCGGATCGGTCCATGTTTAGAGCTACCCAGCAAGACTTTGGTAATTGAAGCTACATACTCACGCATTACCTTGTAATCATAACTCGTTATCTTCCGCATTATTTCAAAACAAAAAGTAATGACTTACAGATTACGTATTGCATGATTTATAAACGCTAATTATTCATCAAAACATTTTTGAAATCTATTATTAGACGCACTGCTTTGTGTTTTTCGGTAAGAATGGCGGTGATGTGCATATTTTTCGACATCACGAAAGATATATGTGACCTTTTCCGAGAAAAGGGACCTAGTGTGTCAAAAAACGGGTTTGGACTTAAAGAGTGGATTCTGGTACCTAAAAGGATGTAGAATAAGATGAAATGAGTTAGATTTCTGATAAAAATTTATTTACCCCATAAAAACGTACAAAACGAACTTGGGACTTTTTTTTCGGGGTTTCGTGTCTGGTACTTCGATTTTCTTCCGTTTGAAAATTTCAGTTTTTTCTTTTTTCGGCGCTTTGACTTCAGCTTTCTTTTTATATATTTTTAGACACATATGTAACTTTTCCTATCCTCGTAACCACCTAAGTAACCACTGCATTCATTACCTTGGGGTTCATCACCTGTAAAATTCATCAGGGTATAGAGTAATGCGTGGTGCCCTAATGTGTAATATGTATTGATTGCTTTATACATTATTTGGTAATGTGTGGTTTTGCTGGGTAATAGAAAAAGTCTTTAAAAATTTTAGGTAAAACTACTAAAAATTTGTTAAAAATGACATTGCCGAAAAAAACTGCTGAAATTGGCTAAATATTTTTGCTAAATGTTTGTTAGATAGGAATATAAAGAAAACTATTAAATATACAGAATTTTAGTTATATTTGAGCCAAATTTTAGTTAATAGAATTTAACAATTTAACTTGTTAAAATCAGCAATAAATTATTATAAGTAATAAGTACCCAGCGAAATTGTCGGATGCAAAGAACCGGTTGTAGAACAACTTGAACTTGCATGCAACTTGTTCTACTTTATGTTCTATCATCGGTGATTTTTGTTTGAGTTTGTCCCAAAAGCAACAGGTTCTTTTCCTTCAAACTAGAACAGGTTGCTTTGGAACCGGTTCTAGAACCAGTTATAGAACTTATTCTGTGGCAGTGAAACCTTACATTTGGACTACCAGGAATCAGTTCTAGAACCTGTTCCATAGCACCGGTGGTAAAAGGAGCTGTTCTAGAACAGATTCAGAGGTTACCAATTCAAAAAAATTTTGCTGGGTAGACTAAAAAATCACATTTTTTTAAATAATTTTTTATAAATCAAAATGTTGGTTTTTAATTTTTATTTAATTAATTTTTTATAAATGATTTGCCAGATTGTTTAAAATTTTGTAAGCCATTAATATTTGCTGATGATCTGAAGCTTTTAGCTGAAGTTTAAAATTTATCTGATTTGACTATGATTGGGGATAGGGGTTCGGGAATTCCCGGGCGGGAATTCCCGGGAAATCCCGGAATAAGTTTGCCGGGAATTCCCGGGAAAATAATATACTTTTCCCGGGAAAACGGGAAATTTTAAAAATATTAAATTTTTTAAATTGTTTTTGTTTCGAATAGGATTTTTTAATTTTAGTCATAAAAAACATTTTAAATACCAAAATAAAAATTTCATTGTTAAAATCTTTTAAAAGGGAATACATTTATTTGACACACAAATAAAATCTTTGCCAAGTAATTAGTAGCATTTCAACTAATAAAGATTTTTCGCATAACTTATTCAAAATTTAAGTAGTAAAGCCTAAAAACTTGGTAAAATGTTTAAAAGAAATATAAATAAAAAGCTTTGTTTTTTACAAATAATCGCCCTTACTATCTAAATTTTTCAAATGTATAATTTAGGTAAAGTCGACTTTAGTTAAAATATTGGGTGGCACCTTGACTTGGTTTATTTTTGGAGCATTCTGATTGGTTAATTTATTTTCAACCAATCAAAATATTTGAAAATATAAATATTTTTGTAAGGTTTTCTTACACAAAATGAACAAAACCGTTTGATTAAAAATAAAGTCGACTTTAAATTTAAAATACTTCTTTATATTAAGGGTCAATAATTTTATAAGTAACGTTTTCATTAATAAATGTGAAAAGAAAAGACTAATGGTTAACGGTGGTATCTAAATTTGGTTATCCAACATCTAAATTTGGTTCACAAAAAAAAAAAAAAATTGATGGTCATGCAACTTCTCTATAGAAGAAAACAACAACAAGCTAAAATTAGCAAAGTACCCGAAGAAAAAAGTGTAAGCTGAATAGGCATTTAAGGTTTTATGGTAGGGCAAACATTTCCTAAAATAGTATCCAAATTAGCCGCAGTCAATCCGCACCATAACTAGATCTTCGTTTATTCGAGAAAGTTTTTTAATAAAAACCTGGCATTGCAAAAAAAGAAACCGATGTAAAGAACATTATATTAAATTACTACAATCATGTAAAAGATATCATGTTAAAAGAAATATTGAGCAATATTTCTAACAATAGGAGATTTACTATAATCTTAGATGAATGGACAAGATATTTGAACATAAGTATAAACGTAAATAATTCATTTTATAACCTGGGGTTGGTTTATATATCAGGAAGATGTAATGCTGATGAAATAAGAAGAATTGTAGAAATAAGACTAGAAGAGTTTTAATTGTCTTTGGAAAATAACATCGTGGCCACCATATCTAATGGGCCAAGTGTGATGAAACGGTTTGTTTCCGACAGTCCAGTAGTAGGTGCTTTCTGCTGGAATCATGCAATTCATTTGGCAGTGCTGCGATTAATTTATGTGAAATCAAATGTTCAACATTCTGATATTTTTTACTTTGAATTCTCACTACACAGACTGCATTTGTACTGAAATAGTGTTTTTTTTAACAAAAATTATTTATATAGGTGGTTTTCATTAACAATTTTGTTCAAAAACATTTCCCGGGATTCCCGGGAATCAAATTTTTTCATTCCCGTTTCCCGGGAAATAAAAAAGTCCGGGAAATCCCAAACCCTAAATATGATACAAAGGGATTTGGAAGCTCTGGGAGAATGGTGTAGTTTTAATAAGCTTGTGCTGAATACGAATAAATGTTGTAGTCCCAGTCAGAAATCGCAAGTGGTACAAAAAATCAAGCACTGGCATACCACTGGGTAACCACGGTTTTTGCCAGCGTTTGCAAAAAGCGTTTTGCCAGTATTTGTTTTACAAATATTTCGGTGGTTTATAAAAAAACCACTGGCAAAGAATTGGCTTAGAGTGATATGCCAAGGTTTGCAACCAGTGGTTATCCAGTGCTACCTAGCGAATGCTACCAGGGGTACAAAAATCAATTCACTGGTTGGCCAATGATTTTATAAAAATTCTGACGCTTCGTTAAAAAAGGTTTGTAGTCAGAAGGTTCCGAAATCAAATCCGGCTTCAAGCAAAAATTTTGTTTGGCTTTTTTTTAATTTAAAATTTTTTTTGTTTTATGAAAGCATTTTTTTTTTTGTTTGTAGGAAAGCTCCTTCAAGACCAACTTTTTGTTTGCCCTCTCAACGCTGGCATACTAGTTACAAAAAATTGTTTGGCAGTACTAGCATTTTGGCACAGCCAATCATTTATGTGTTTAGCCATCAAATATTATATGTTTCTTCAGCTCAGTGGGTAGAGCAATCGTCTGCCAATCTGACGGCCTGGGTTCAAATCACGGCAGGACAAAAAAAATACATATGACCTTTTTTAAATTTTATTTTGGTTGGTTTTGCTGCGTTTTGCCAACGTTCAAAAATTTTGTTCCTCCAGTGCTTTTCCAGCGCTTTTTGAACAGCCAGTCCTTTTGTCAAATGATGTTATCATTTTGGGAATGGGAAAGCACTTTTTACCAGTACTTGTACCACCTGTTAAATTGCTTTGCACCCGCTTTCCCGTTTGTATTTTTTTGACTGCGGTATTTCTTATACACGCTGCCATAATCCAATTATGTATTTATGATTATTCTGTTGATGGAATTATTCTTAAAAGAGTCGTTGAAGTTAAAGATTTAGGTGTAATATTGGAGGCTAAATTACAATTTATCAGTCGTATTGATTATATAACTTCAAAGGCATATCCTATGTTGGGATTCATTAGAAGAAATTCCAATGATTTTAAGGATCCTTCTATTTTTAAAATTTTATATACTTTTTTTGTCAGAAGCCAGTTGGAATATTGTTCTCTAATTTGGAACCTTTACTCGGAATTATGAAGAATGTCATAGAACTAGTTATGGTTGTAATAAACCAATTACTAGATGTTTGACGCTTTGTAACAGTTTCCCTCCATTAATAAATTTTAATGTCAATAGATCTAAATTTATTTGTTCTTTTTAATTGAACTAATTATATTAAATAAATAATTTTGTTAATTATAATAGTCTGTAAGATAGTAATCAGTGACTCAATAAAGAAATAAAATTCCCGTCTTCTGAAATCAGCAGTTTGCTATTTTTTTAACAAATATTCCTGTTGATTTTAGCAAGATAGACTGCTCTTTTCATTCAACTAAATTTTGCTTAAAAATAACAAAAATTTTGTAGATATAACAGTTTGTTTTTGCTATTTTTAGCAGGGTTGGCAGGCAATACCGCTAAAATACCGTTATCGATTCAAAACCCTTTCAACTGACTACCGTTACCCCTAAAATACCGTTACCGAAATAACCGAAATACCGTTATTCTTAAAATACCGTTACCGAAATAATTGAAATACCGTTATCCTTAACATACCGTTACCGAAATAAATGAAATATCGATACCCTTAAATTACCGTTACCGAAATAAATGAAATGCCGTTACCCCTAAAATACCGTTACCATTATTTTTAATTTTCTGCTTTGGTAATTGCACGTGGGTATTGAGTATTTTTCGTACTTTAAGTTGGTAAATTGGTTTTGTTTTTAATCTCGTTTGTTTTTTGTAAAAAAAATTGCGGGATGCATCGAAATAACTAACTACCGTTATCCTTAAAATACCGTTACCGAAATAACTGAAATATCGCTAACCTTAAAACACCGTTACCGAAATAACTGAAATACCGTTATCCTTAAAATACCGTTACCGAAATAACTAAAAAACCGTTAGCCTTAAAATAACGATACCGAAATAAATGAAATAGCGTTACCCTTAAAATACCGTTACCGAAATAATCTAAAATAGGGTTACCCTTACCAATAACCGCATCGTTTCGGTTAACATCGATAATTTTTAGTCCATTAAGATTCTTGCAAAATTTTCTACAGATGTTACAGTATAATTTGTCATTAACTAAAATTTAACTCAAATGTAACTAAAATTCTGTATATGTAACAGTTTCATTTTTGCTGTTATTATCTTCTTAGTATGAATTTAGCAAAAAAATCTGCTAATTTTAGCAATTTTTTCTGCAAGATCATTTTTCTATTTTGTTCTAGAAAGAGAAGCAATACTCAGAAAATTCATCCTATTAATTAACGTGTTGCTTTCTATGGAGAGGGGAGAGTTGAAAGGTTGTGAAATATGAAAGGCCTCAAATAAGGCAACACTGAACTTTCGCGAGATGTTAAATCTTAAAACAGTTATTGCACTCCATCTGATAGAGAGTTGGCGAACTTTGTTGAAGCTGTTTTGTTCATAGCCCTGTTATATTATTTTACTTCGGTGGGGTTAAATGCTATGGGAACACCGAAGGAGGACGCTGCGATATGTATGAGTGATAGAAAAATCTTACATATTATTTTTTTTTTTCAAATTGATGTTGCGGTCGCTAGGGATCGAACCCGCAACCTTATGTGTAATAGTTCAACGCGCTAACCATTACACCACGACGCCCACTAAGATAATTTTTTACTCATTTTTAGTACCTTTTTTTATTATTTCTATAGGTTTATTTCTATGAGTGTATGTGTATTACTTTATATAAAATATGACCGGGTAACTTATTTCCAACATAACCATGGTTAAACATTAACCACAGATATTTCTATATAATTTTGACATTCATAACTATGGTTAAGCTCTAAACTCAATTTATTTTGAGATAAGTTAACAGGTCGATGAGTTATATTAAACAAAAATTTACTTATTCTATAGTAGAAAATTTACAAACACTTTTTAAGGTATGGAAAAACAATGGCTGTAAAGTTATTCTAGAATAAATGATTTCTCAGAAAATGTAATCTAAAATTTTACTACATACTTTCTAAAATGAGTAATTTAAAAAAATATATAAAAATTCTATTGCAATACATTTTTTCTCTAATTTCAAAGGGTTAAAGACGCTATTATTTTAAAATTGAACTATATTTGGTAAACTAATCGCCCAAAAACAGAACAAACTAGATTTTTTTGTTAAAATTTTGTAGAACTACCATCATAAAAAACACAATAGAATAAGAGACTTAAAAAAACACAATTGTTTTCCAAGGGTTTTTTGTTCTTAGACGAATTTGCATGTCCAAGGACACACATTTTTACAAAAACACTAACGAAAGGGTTAACGGTTTATAGCATAAAGAATTTGTGCGTACAAAAAAAATAGTTACCTGTCATAAAATAAAAATATAAAGGAAACTAAAATCTATACTTTGAAAACAATTTTCAGCTGAAGTAAAAAAACCATAAAATTATTTCGTACTACAACAGTGTTAAATTTAGAAATACACTACAAAAATTTTACAAAAACTACTTAAACACACACAATAATTGTAACTAGAACATATACCTACATATTTGCATTGTTTATATAATTCAAATATGAACCCAAAATAATTATGGTCAAGGATAATGAGCACGACATGGTAAAATGGTAAAACGCGCGAATGACATCATAAACCATAGAAGGGAAGTCTCTAGAAAAGTGAAAAGATGATAGATAAACAAATATTAAGGAATATGCAGCAGTAGTAAAAACACAACAATTGACCGAAAAATATTAAATGTGTGCGTGAGAATAAAGGCAGAAAGGGCTCATTTAAGCCAGGCTAGCCTTGCATACACCAATTTTACGGTTAACTATTTTGATTTATTTTTTCAAATAATCCAAAAAAATTAGAACAATATTTTAACATAACTGGCTCGTTAACGCCCATATTTGTCTGAAAAATAGCGAGCGAAATAACACTAAAGGTTTCACAGTATATTTAGAGAAATTTCCAAAGATTTTCATTGTTAATCATGGAGCTTAAAAAGGATCTTTTTTTCTAAACGCACGTATTAAGTATTTACCTGTTACATGATTTATATTTTCAATATTCTGTTTAGTTGCATTTTGTAGAGTATACAAAATTTTACACTCAAAAAATTTGAGAGTTACTATATGACAGTTGTTTGTGTAGTAATAAGTAGTTGTTGTTTGTAACTGCAGTTACAGTTGTTTTTCAATGGAAAAATACAAAACAACTGTTATAACAGTATTTTGCTGTAATTTCGTAACAGTTGTTTAAAGCAGTTATTTTTAATATCATAATAAACAACTAGCAAAACAGTATTCTTAAAGCAAACAGTTAATTTTGTTAATTATTTAAACAATAAAAAGTTTCGATGAATTTTAAAAATTTCAAAATTCTTGTTTAGTTTATATTTGTTGTTATTGAAACGAACAAATCTATTCGTTATGAATAGATGGCACTTTATCTAAAAAAAATTGACAATTATCTTTTTTTATTTAAATTTAAAAAATAACAAACAACAAAGCAAAAAAACAGGGGTATGGCATCACCAAAAACAACGACATCGTTATCACTAGGTGGCACTTTGTTCAAAAATATACAATTTTCTTTTTTTTATTTTAATTGAAATAATAACATACAAAAAAGCAACAAAAAAAAAAGAATTCTTAAATTTTATTATTTAAATATATTTTACGCTTGATTTTTTCTTATTTTGCGCAGTTTTCAGCAATTTTTGAGTTTTTAAATATAGGCTCAGCTGATACTAAAGTGTTACTAAATAGTTGCTCAGGTGATACTTAATTTCAGCGCCCTCTATCGGTGAGTAGTGTAAGTTTTGATTTCCTATCTCTATAATTAATAGTCTCTGCAAAAAACTAAACGGATATCTCAAGTTTTATTATTTGAATATATTTCGCGTTTGCTTTTCTTTATTTTGAGATGTTTTCAGCAGTTTTTGAGTTTTTAAATATAGGCTCAGCTGATACTAAGCTGACACTAAATAATAGTTGCTCAGGTAATACTAAATTTTAGCGCCCTCTACCGGTGAGTAGTGTAAATTTTGATTTCCTATCTCTATAATTAATAGTCTCTGCTTGAAATATTGTTTATTTTCAAATAAAAATGAGAAGTTTTACATGGGAAATAAAATTAAGAATATTTTATTTAAAAAACATGGAAGAATAGTTTTATATCAGCGATTAATTCATAAGTCCCAAGTATGGTAGATTAAAAAAATACATACTATATCAATGCAAATACCTTAAATAATGTCAGCATGAAGTTTCACCGAAATCGGACAAAGGAATATGGGGTCAGGCGTTAACCCTCTAATGCCCAAGACCGCCGGTCTTTAGATTTTAAATAGTTTTTGGCTAAATAACAATATTTTATTAAACAAGTTGTATCATATCCAAAGAAAACTTAATTACCCACTTTTTTGCCTTCAAAATTTTTTTTGTGAAAGGAACGAGAAGCATGTACCGTCAAAATTTAGTAAATTTGGAAAAATTAACTTTTTAAAAAAGAAAAATATTTGAAAAATCGCCAAAAATGCATTTACGATCTGGCGTACATTATCGATAATAACAAAGCTAGTTTAGAGTCTCTAATTGTAAAATCAGTTAAAACTTTTCTCCAGGACTCACAGGATAACCGCAGGATACGTCTTACGAATATCTCTCTAACTCAAAAACTAGCCAACAGATTTTTCTTAAATTATATACTCAGAGGTAGTGGTAAGCAAAACTCATTTCGTTAAAATCTATTGATGTTTAGTGCCAAATTCGCCAAATTTCGTAATTTTCAAAAAGCGAAAATCGCTATAACATCTGAAATAACAACAATTGTTCAACAAGTTTCGGTACGTAATTTTATTTTACTGATAGTGTTATTTATAGCAAAAACGAAATTATTTGACTACTGAGTTTTTACAGAGTGCGGCTAAAGTAAATATATGATTTCTTTTTACACCATAAAATCTTCTGTATGCACGTTGAGTATTAACTATCGAACGATTATTTTCAAGGAATAAAAAAACAATCTTAGTTATTTGCGCAATTGTATAGCGTTCCATTTCTGAAATAGAAAAAAAAAATATGAAATATTCACAAGCAAAGAAATTACAATTTTTTTATATCATATACTTACTTTAGCCGCACCCTGTATATATGTCTTCAAACTTTGTTGTACTATATCGACTAAATAAAGAGATAAATTAAAATTTTAATTAAATTTTAATTCCATAGTAGATTTTCAACGCCAAATATATAATTTAAATATTATCGCAATCAAAAAATAGAGCATTAGAGGGTTAATGGGTTAAGAAAGGTCTTTTTTTTAGTTTTTGTAAGAATTTTACATTTTAGCTGAAGACAACATACTCAATATTGGTATCATATGAAAGGTTTTTTAAGGAGCGTCAAAAAAACCTCTACTGACAAACTTTTCTGAGTGTATCCAAATGTAAATATTCATATAATATATGACTCCGGATTTTTTGTTCGTTTTACACTCTCGTGCTTGAACTCATGTTGTTTTGTTATGCTTTTCAAAATTATTAATCCTTGTTTGTCCTTCACGCTTTTGTTTATAAGTTAGTTTTACTCTGTAATCATTTAAATAACAATGAAAATTAGAGCAACTTGTTTTTGTTGAATTTATTTTTTGAAAAACAATTGAATTTTAAGGTTTTGCTCTAGTTTTACATTTTAATCTATCATACTAAAAGTATTTTCTAAATAGTATATTATATTGTATGTTTTTTTCGGTTAAAAAGGGATTATATTTTCATAGTTTTTA
This sequence comes from Leucophora obtusa, assembly GCA_949987735.1. NCBI lineage: Eukaryota > Metazoa > Arthropoda > Insecta > Diptera > Anthomyiidae > Leucophora > Leucophora obtusa. The sequence continues at coordinate 346,977,467 of OX465295.1, read as the reverse complement.
AAATTCCTCACGAATTTAGATATTTCGTAGAAGAGTGTAATATATTGTTTGTATAGAGAAAGGTTATTCTATTTTTTTTTTTTTTTAGAAAAATTTTTAACACGGCCTGAAAAATATTTTGATAAACAACACACGAAAATCTGGTAATAAGGAGTGTACCGATGAAAGATGTATCACAAATTTAAAAACTTTTTCTACTTTAAATCTAAATTATATTTTAGACTTATATTAAATTGCAAAAGAAGTACTGGTGACCAGGCAATGTGTTTCTAGGGTAGTCACAAAGTTCATCAAGGACCTAATGATTACACACAGCCTGAAACTAGTAAGGCAAAAGCATGTAGCAACGACTGCAAAGCCAAAATGTAGAGAAGCTTTTGAGAGCTTTTTCACTTGAAAACAGGACCACTAACATTTCATTAAATTCAACATACTCACATTTTGTTTTGTTTATAACTATTAATAAAATGAACCACAAATAAGTCAAAACAACTAACAGAAATTACATAAATACATTTTTTGGTTTATATTTTTAGGCTTGTCTTCACAAAAATTTTTGAGTTTTATTATAGTTTAACGAGTAAAAAGGTTAAAGTCGGGCATGCCGACTATACAATACCCTACACCAGTCTGGTGTATTGTTTGGATCCGAAATTCGAATGGGTTAAAATGGGGCTTATGTCAAAATTTTCTATAATGTGAGTCAGCGCACCAAATTTCATTAAAATATCTTAATATTTGCGACCTGCAGTTTGTAACCAAGCCAATTTTGGGGGGACCCTTATATGGGCACTAGTTCTAAACATGGACCGATGTTCACCAAAATCAATAGGCTTCGTCCTTGGGCCAACATAGGTCTATGTACCAAATTTCATCAAAATATCTTAATATTTGCGACCTGCAGCGTATAAACAATATAATTTTGGGGGGACCCTTATATGGTCACTAGTTCTAAACATGGACCGATGTTCACCAAAATCAATAGGCTTCGTCCTTGGGCCAACATAAGTCTATGTACCAAATTTCATCAAAATATCTTAATATTTGCGACCTGCAGCGTATAAACAATATAATTTTGGGGGGACCCTTATATGGGCACTAGTTCTAAACATAGACCGATGTTCACCAAAATCAATAGGCTTCGTCCTTGGGCCAACATAGGTCTATGTACCAAATTTCATCAAAATATCTTAATATTTGCGACCTGCAGCGTATAAACAATATAAATTTGGGGGGACCCTTATATGGGCACTAGTTCTAAACATGGACCGATGTTCACCAAAATCAATAGGCTGCGTTATTGGGCCAATATAGGTCTGTGTACCAAATTTCATCAAAATATCTTAATATTTGCGACCTGCAGCGTATAAACATTATAATTTTGGTAGGACCCTTATATGGGCACTAGGTCTAAACATGGACCGATGTTCACCAAAATCAATAGGCTGCGTTATTAGGCCAATGTAGGTCTGTGTACCAAATTTCATCAAAATATCTTAATATTTACGACCTGCAGCGTATAAACAGTATAATTTTGGTAGGACCCTTATATGGGCACTAGGTCTAAACATTGACCGATGTTCACCAAAATCAATAGGGTGCGTTATTGGGCCAATATAGGTCTGTGTACCAAATTTCATCAAAATATCTTAATATGTACGACCTGCAGCGTATAAACAGTAAAATTTTGGTAGGACCCTTATATGGGCACTAGGTCTAAACATGGACCGATGTTCACCAAAATCAATAGACTACGTTATTGGGCTAACATAGGTCTGCGTACCAAATTTCGTCAAAATATCTTAATATTTACGACCTGCAGCGTATAAACAATATAATTTTGGTAGGACCCTTATATGGGCACTAGGTCTAAACATGGACCGATGTTCACCAAAATCAAACTTGTTCGTCCTTGGACCAACATAGGTCTGCGTACCAAATTTCATCAAAATATCTTAATATTTGCGACCTGTAAAGTGCGCACAAGATTGCATGGACAGACAGACAGACGGACGGACGGACGGACAGACGGACATCGTTAAATAAAAATAAAAAAAAATTCTGAACCGATCGGTATACTATAAGGTGGGTCTACGACCAATATTTTTTGGTGTTACAAACATCAGCACAAACTTATAATACCCTGACCACATAGTGGTGTAGGGTATAATTAAACAAATTAACATGCAAAACAAAAACAAAAATCCTTCAATTAGCCTCTAATAAGACAAAGTTTTTTGTGAATAAGCATGTTAAAAAAGAAAAAAACTGAACAAAATGATTGTTACGAATTCTCAGTAGGTATTTTATGTTATTTGTTTTTTTAATGACTTACGAATGTTGTTTAAATTTACATTTCTTCTACAAATGAATGTTAATTCCACTTAAAATGACAAAACTTAAAGTGCTAAGAAAAACTGGTCTAAATGGAATTTTTTCAAAACTTCGGATCTGGACGACGAACTTTCGTTCAACAGTCTTTTCGCAGCCTCCTGCTCAAGAAATTTATATAGCCGAAAATAGTCGTTATGTTTTTAAAGAGCATCGAGCAACAGAAGAATTAAACGCAAACTTTTTGCTCCGGCAAAGAGACACCATCTTTTGTTAGATTGGTCAATAAATTCGAATGTTTATATTAAAGAGTGTCTTCACCATTAAGGTAAAAGCAGATTCACTATTCAATGAAATAATGTTATTTTTGTAAAAAGAGCACTAAAAGAAGTAAAATGGCACAGAATATAAATATAAAACAAAACTGCAAAAAGTTGTACTTTTAAGTAATTCCAACTTATTCCAGTCATCTCTTATTCGATTTTTATATGTTACACTTTTTAATCAAGCACACGTTAGCAAAACCAAAAAAAAGCTTAAAAGAATGTTTTAAGCTCTTAAAAAAGCTTGAAGAAATAGTAAAATAAACAATTAAGATGCCAAAATAAGCCTTTTAATTAATTTAAATCTTTACTACTATCTTCATTAAAAATCTTATAAAAAATTAAATTTTGTATTTAACTTGATTCTGCATTCCTTGGTATTTTGGGAGTCAAACAAGGTTATGACTAGGACTCGGAAGTTCATGTAAACACGTGTTTGTTGTCGTAATATGGAGAACAACGTTAACTACATATCTTTGCAAATATATTTTTGCATATTTTGCTGTTAACGAATATTTTTTACATACACTACACTCATAGAAATAAACCTGTAAAAAGAGCAGAAAAAGCTACTAAAAATTAGTTAAAAACGAGTAAAAACGTTAAAGTCGGGAATGCCGAATATATAAAACTGAAACTACCCAATCAGAAATCGCCAGTGGTGCAAAAAATTAAGCACTGGCATACCACTGGGTAACCATGGTGTTGAAAATAAATGACTGGGAAAATACTCATTTGGGACCCTTTGCCAGCGCTTCGAAAAAGCGTTTTTCCAGCATTTATTTTACAAAAATTTCAGTGGTTTATAGAAAAAAACCACTGGCAAAGAATGAGTGATATGCCAAGGTTTGCAACCAGTGGTTATCCAGTGCTACCTAGTCAATGCTACCAGTGGTACAAAAACCAATTCACTGGTAGAGCAATGATTTAATAAAAATGTTGACGCTTCGTTAAAAAAGGTTCGTAGTCAGGAGGTTCCGAGTTCAAATCCGGTTGCAAGCAAACAATTTTTTTTTGGATTTTTTTTTAATTTAAAAATTTTTTTGTTCTATAAAATCAATTTTTTTGATTCTGGAAAAGCTCCTTTAAGGCCAACTTTTTTTTTGCTCTCCCAACGCTGGCATATTAGTTCCAAAAAACTGTTTGCCAGTGCTAGCTTTTTAGCACAGCCAGTAGTTGTCCAGCGATTATCACTCATTTATGTGTTTAGCTATTATATGTCTCGTTAGCTCAGTGGGTAGAGCAATCGTCTGCCAATCTGACGGCCTGTGTTTAAATCACGGCAGGACCAAAAAAAAAACACATATGAACTTTTTTTAAATTTTATTTTGGAAAATATATTTCCAGACCACCTATTTATTAGTTTTGCCAATGATCACAAATTTGGTTTCTCCAGTGCTTTTTCGGCGGTTTTTTAACAGCCGGTCCTTTTGTCTAATGACGTTATCATTTTGGGAATGGGAAAGCACTTTTTGCGAGTACTTGTACCACCTGTTAAAGTGCTTTGCCATCGCTTTCCCGTTTGTATTTTTCTGACTGGGTAGTTATCAAAAAAAAATAGAATCCAGTTAAGTATTTACGAAAAAAGTAACAAAATTATTAATTTTACCTCAAAAATATGGGTTTTTGAAAATCGTAAATTTTCAAAAAAAAAGCTCCAAAATGTTCCAAGAGATATTTGAAAAACTTGAAAGCCAATGTGTTCCCTAAGATGTCTTATACCTAGGTTTTTGCGACCGTTTGCGACCATTCATAAATTTTCGAGATTTTGCCTTTTCACTGAAAAAGTGCCTTCAGATCTCACTGATTTCCAGCATTCCAGAGATTCCAGAGTTTTAGTAAAAACTAAAAAAATAGCATTAAAAATTACTTTAAATGTGGGTTCTGGTTTTCTGACACAGACTAACCTTCTAAAGTCCAGATTGTGGGACATTTGAGTGCCAATTCTGAATAAGTATGAAATTAATCCTTAAACACATTTTAAGTTTTGACTTATTTCTGGCATTGAAGTTAAATTTTCAACTTTGATGTCTTCAGAGACTTATAGTAGAATTTCATGACAAATATTTTCGCTGAACATTTTGACCCTCTAACTCTTCAACTTATGGGTCTTTTTTACACTTTTAAAAAAGGTCCAAAAAAAGACCCTTTAATAGAAGAGTTATAGGGTTAGAATGTTCCACAAAAATGTTCCTCGTAGTATTTTACAAAAGTCCGCTCAACACTACCTATACCTAAAATGGAAGGTTCACTTGGTTTGAATAATAAACAATCTTAAATAAGTGAAATTTGTGTAAAAATCATGAATTTAGGCATTCCAAAAAATCCATTTTTTTTAATTTGTGGTAAAAAATAGTAACCAATTTTTTAATGATCTATAATATAACAGTATAAACTTACAAAACAAAGGAAAAATATATCTAATTTTATATAATTTTTTTTTATACTCCATCAAACTTAAGTAATTTTTGATTTTCAACAAAAAAAATGTGTTTTTCGGGGCAATAAAAAATAATTGTTTTGTAAATATATACTAAAATCCATATTTTAATTTAACTACAAATATATTAAAGTAATTAAAAAACAAATCTTCGAACAGGTTTTTAAAAAAACTGTATTTTTGAGAATTATTTTCGTGAAACAATTAAAACCCATTTCTCTGTTAAGTCATTTTTGCATAAAATTCTCTGAGTTTAGCGCTCTTGGCGGCAAAAGCAATCACACCAAATTTTTTTTCACATTTGTTTGAGTTACTTTCTTATCTTTAAAAAAATCCCTTAATTACTATTTGAGACAACCAATTTTTTTGATTTTTGTCCATGGGACGATGCATATTGCGTCGTCCTTGGGCTGACGTAAGTCGGTGTACCAAATTTTTATTAGAGTGTACACCACTATGTCAGGGTATTATAAGTTTGTGCTGATGTTTGTAACACCCAAAAATATTGGTCCTAGACCCACCTTATAATATACCGATCGGCTCAGAATTTTTTTTTTATTTCGATTTAACGTTGTCCGTCTGTCCGTCCGTCCGTCTATCTGTCTGTCCATGCATTCTTGTGCGCACTCTACAGGTCGCAAATATTAATATATTTTGATGAAACTTGGTACACCGACTTATGTCGGCCCAAGGACGAAGCCTATTTATTTTGGTGAACATCGGTCCATGTTTAGACCTAGTGCCCAAATAAGGGTCCCCCTAAAATTATATTGTTTATACGCTGCAGGTCGCAACTATTAAAATATTTTGATGAAATTTAGTACACCGACCTATGTCAGCCCAAGGACGAAGCCTATTGATTTTGGTTAACAGCGGTCCATTTTTAGACCTAGTGCCCATATAAGGGTCCCCCCAAAATTGTATTGTTTATACGCTGCAGGTCGCAAATATTAAGATATTTTGATGAAATTTGGTACACAGACCTATTTTGGCCCAAGGACGAAGCCTATTGATTTTGGTGAACATCGGTCCATGTTTAGACCTAGTGCCCATATAAGGGTCCCCCCAAAACTGGCTTGGTTACAAACTGCAGATCGCAAATATTAAGATATTTTAATGAAATTTGGTTCGCTGACTCACATTATATAAAATTTTGACACAAGTCCTATTTTAAACCATTCGAATTTCGGATCCAAACATTAGTTGGCTTTTACCCAGACTGGTGTAGGGTATTGTATAGTCGGCATGCCCGACTTTAACCTTTTTACTCGTTTTTAAATTAAATTTTATTGAATGCAAATAGCATTCTATCCTGCTAAAATCAACAGAAATATTTTCTAACAAAATAGTAAACTGCTTATTTCAGAAGGCTCAATTTTTATTTACATTAAAAAAAAAATTTTAAAAAAACTTGTGAATTTTTGTTCTACTATTTATTTAGCAAAAATTGTTGTTGCTTTTAGCAGATTAACTTGTTATTTTCTATTAAATAAGATTTAACCCAAACATAACTAAAATTCTGTATATTTAACAGTTTTATTTTTGCTAATCCTGCCTTACAAATATTTAGCAAAAATAATCTGATAATTTTAATAGTTTTCTCTGCAACAACTTCTTTCCATTAGTGTAGAAACGTGTCAAAAAAAATTATCTCTCTTGGAAATAGGGAATATTGCCCAACTGAATTTTCATTAAGCCCGTATGATACTAAATTAATTATACCCTACACCACTATGTGGTCAGGGTATTATAAGTTTGTGCTGATGTTTGTAACACCAAAAAATATTGGTCGTAGACCCACCTTATAGTATACCGATCGGTTTAGAATTTTTTTTTATTTCGATTTAACGATGTCCGTCTGTCCGTCCGTCCGTCCGTCTGTCTGTCTGTCTGTCCATGCAATCTTGTGCGCACTCTACAGGTCGCAAATATTAAGATATTTTGATGAAATTTGGTATGCAGAACTATGTTGGGCCAAGGACGAACAAGTTTGATTTTAGTGAACATCGGTCCATGTTTAGACCTAGTGCCCATATAAGGGTCCTACCAAAATTATATTGTTTATACGCTGCAGGTCGTAAATATTAAGATATTTTGACGAAATTTGGTACACAGACCTATGTTAGCCCAGTAACGCAGCGTATTGATTTTGGTGATCATTGGTGCATGTTGAGACCTAGTGCCCATACAAGGGTCCTACCAAAATTATACTGTTTATACGCTGCAGGTCGTAAATATTAAGATATTTTGATGAAATTTGGTACACAGACCTATATTGGCCCAATAACGCAGCCTATTGATTTTGGTGAACATCGGTCCATGTTTAGACCTAGTGCCCATATAAGGGTCCTACCAAAATTATACTGTTTATACGCTGCAGGTCGTAGATATTAAGATATTTTGATGAAATTTGGTACACAGACCTATATTGGCCCAATAACGCAGCCTATTGATTTTGGTGAACATCGGTCCATGTTTAGACCTAGTGCCCATATAATGGTCCTACCAAAATTATACTGTTTATACTCTGCAGGTCGCAAATATTAAGATATTGGGATGAAATTTGGTACACAGACCTATGTTGGCCCAATAACGCAGCCTATTGATTTTGGTGAACATCGGTCCATGTTTAGACCTAGTGCCCATATAAGGGTCCTACCAAAATTATAATGTTTATACGCTGCAGGTCGCAAATATTAAGATATTTTGATGAAATTTGGTACATAGACCTATGTTGGCCCAAGGACGAAGCCTATTGATTTTGGTGAACATCGGTCCATGTTTAGAATTAGTGCCCATATAAGGGTCCCCTCAAAATTGGCTTGGTTACAAACTGCAGGTCGCAAATATTAAGATATTTTAATGAAATTTGGTGCGGTGACTCACATTATAGAAAATTTTGACACAAGCCCCATTTTAACCCATTCGAATTTCGGATCCAAACAATACACCAGAGTGGTGTAGGGTATTGTATAGTCGGCATGCCCGACTTTAACCTTTTTACTCGTTTTTTATTGAATTGATATAGGCTTGATAAAATGAAGCAATAAATATTAGAGAGAATAAGAAGTAAGAGAATAAACAGTTATGCAAACTCTCTTCGAACGAAAAACCGCTAAAAATTATCAAAAATCGTTACCAACACAGAAAAAATACTAGAAACAGAAAAAAACTTAAGCTGTAACCACAATTGACTTACCATTTGTTAAATTTGTTCGGAATTTGGCTTAATTTTTCTTCAAATTAAAGAGCGCCCATATTTTACCTACTAAAATTTAAAAATTTTCAGCAAATTTGCAAATTTATTTTTTGTTTATTTGTTTTATTTTTTTATATCATATATTTTAAATTGTGTTTTTTTTACTTGAAATGTTTTTAATTTGATTAAGTTGCAGTGCATTGTGTTAATGGGGCATTTGAAAGTAGAAATTTTTAAAATTTTTTTTGCCAATTTGTCATTGATTTCTCTGATATGTAAGTATGGTTGTACTTTTTACAATTTTCCTATAACTATAGATTTGCACTGGTCTCAAATATTTGATCAACCCGAAAAAGAACAAATGTCATACGGGCTTTAATTTACTTAAATTGCAGATAAATATGCAGATAAATGTAATGTGCTTAAGCCCCGTTTACATTATCATACAAGTGTGTTATACATGCCACAAATGTGTTGTATAAAGAAAATTTACAATACAATAGTGTGAACATACAATAGGTGCACACATTTTAAAAAGTGCTAACACTTTTTTGACAAGATCTATTTTTTGAAATATTTTATAAAGTTACCACTTGGCTCAACACAATCATTGTGTTATTCACAAATAAATAAGGGTATTCATTTCAGAAATTTAGGTCTTGTAAAATTACGAAAGTATAAAATTTTCCTCATAAACAACAACAAACACATGTAAATAATTTTCCACAAACCTGACAATTTCGCAATACCCATTGTCCAGTGTAAAATTTTGGTCTTGCAAAAATGGAAAATAGCAACTTTTAATACACTAATAGAAAAAAGTCCGTAAAAATTTAGTTAAAACTACTAAAAATTAATTGAAAATGATACTGCAGAAAAAACTGCTATATTAGCAGATTATATTTGCTATATATTAGTAATATAGGAACAGCAAAAATAAAACTGTTAAATGTACAGAATTTTAGTTATATTTGAGCTAAATTTTTGTTAATGGAAAATAGCAAATTAACCTGCTAAAATCAGCAAAAAATTTTTCTAAATAATTAGTAGTTTAAAAAGTCACAAAAAAATTAAAATTTTCGAAGTTTTGTTTCGATTTTTTTTTATTTTTGCATTTGCATTTTGCAAATCGAAAACAGCAGTTTACAATTTTTTAGCAAATATTTCTGCTGATCTTAGCAGAATAGACTGCTATTTGCAACTTAAAAATATTAAAAATTTCATAGATATAACAGTTTATTTTTGCTATTTTTAGTCTACTATTATTTAGCAAAATTTTCTGCAGATATTACAGTACAATTTGTTTTTTTCAATTAACTAAAAGTTAGCTTAAATATAACTAAAATTCTGTAAATTTAACAGTTTTAATTTTGCTGTTCTTATTTTACTAGTATTTATCAAAAAATATCTGCTAATTTTAGCAGTTTTTTCTGTAGCATCATTTTTAACTATTTTTTAGTAACTTTTTCAGCTATTTTTACAGATTTATTTCTATGATTGTAGTTTTGCCAAAATTCAAAATGCATAACAATTGTATATAAAACCTACCAAAAGTACAGTCAACCAAAAAAGTCTGTAATGGCTATTGAAAATTTTGCTCTTATTACGGGAAATTTAACTGTTTTGATGCCAGCGGTATTTTTTGCTAATTTTAGCAACAAGTCTGCTGATCTGTAGTACAATAAAATTAGTAGAAACGAGTAAAAAGGTTAAAGTCGGGCATGCCGACTATACAATACCCTACACCAGTCTGGGTAAAAGCCAACTAATGTTTGGATCCGAAATTCGAATGGGTTAAAATGGGGCTTGTGTCAAAATTTTCTATAATGTGAATCAACGCACCAAATTTCATTAAAATATCTTAATATTTGCGATCTGCAGTTTGTAACCAAGCCAATTTTGGGGGGACCCTTATATAGGCACTAGGTCTAAACATGGACCGATGTTCACCAAAATCAACAAGCTTCGTCCCTGGGCCAAAATAGGTCTGTGTACCAAATTTCATCAAAATATCTTAATATTTGCTATCTGCAGCGTATAAAAAATATAATTTTGGGGGGACCCTTATATGGGCACTAGGTCTAAACATAGACCGATGTTCACCAAAATCAATAGGCTTCGTCCTTGGGCTGATATAGGTCGATATACCAAATTTCATGAAAATATCTTAAAATTTGCGACCTGCAGTTTGTAACCAAGCCAATTTTGGGGGGACCCTTATATGGGCACTAGGTCTAAACATGGACCGGTGTTAACCAAAATCAATAGGCTTCGCCCTTGGGCTCCCATAGGTCGGTGTACCAAATTTCATCAAAATATCTTAATATTTGCGACCTGCAGCGTATAAACCATATAATTTTAGTAGGACCCTTATATGGGCACTAGGTCTAAACATGAACCGATGTTCACCAAAATCAACAGGCTTCGTCATTGGGCCGACGTAAGTCGGTGTACCAAATTTCGTCAAAATATCTTAATATTTGCGACCTGCAGCGTAAAAGCAATATAATTTTGGTAGGAGCCTTATATGGGCACTAGGTCTAAACATGGACCGATGTTCACCAAAATCAATAGGCTTCGTCCTTGGGCCAACATAGGTCTGTGTACCAAATTTCATCAATATATCTTAATATTTGCGACCTGCAGCGTATAAACAATATAACTTTGGTAGGACCCTTATATGGGCACTAGGTCTAAACATGGACCGATGTTTACCAAAATCAATAGGCTTCGTCCTTGCGACCTGTAGAGTGCGCACAAGAATGCATGGACAGACAGACAGACAGACGGACGGACGGACAGACGGACATTGTTAAATCGAAATAAAAAAAATTCTAAGCCGATCGGTATACTATAAGGTGGGTCTAGGACCAATATTTTTTGGTGTCACAAACATCAGCACAAACTTATAATACCCTGACCACATAGTGGTGTAGGGTATAAAAATTAGTAGCCGCTACTAAATTTTAGGAAAATTTATGTAAATGCAATTCAAAATCGATTTGCTAAAATCAGTTAAAAAACTTACTAAATATCATAATTTTAGTATAATGAAATTAGTATAAATAATTAGTTGCAGCTACTAAATTTCAGTAAATTGCTGTAAACTGTAATTTAAAATCAATCTGCTGAAATTAGCAAAAAATTGTACTAAAAAATAAAAAAACTGTAAAATCTAAACAAAAAAAATTTACTTTCGATTGTAACAAGCGTATAATTACTTCATCGTACTTGAAATTTGGAGTCAAAATTGCAAACGGTTCTCTAGTTATTGCCGTTTTATGCATTGGAGATGCAATAAAATTTTCTGGGTGTTATTTCTAAACTAACCCCTAAATTCATAAACGCTTTGTAAAATTATAGGAGGTTTATTGAAAAAATTTTGTATGAAAATGACGTTTTTTAAACCTGCTATAACTTTACAAAGCATTTATGAATTGAGGGATAAGAATATATCAATATTAACAAATATAAACTAAACAAGAATTGTAAAAAATCAAAAAAAAAAACAAATATTTTTAAATTAGTATATTTTTCTGCTAAATTTAGCACTCGGTTTTGAAAAATTAGTAAAATGTTTTGCTGAAATCAGCAGCGGAAATTATCTTTTTTATCTGAGTGTACGTAAAACATACTAAAATTAGCATCACTGTATAAATATTAAATTTGGCAGCACTTTTTTGCATGTGTTGTTCTTGGAAGTAAAAGAAAAAAAAATAATTTATTAAAAGCGAATTTTATTTTATACACCAGAAAAATTATAATTAAAAATATAAATAAATAAAAACTAAACTCATTCACATAATACTTGTACAGCGTTGTTTTAATCTGATAATATTGTGTTTGTGGAAATTTTGCTCCATTAAAATTTTAAAAGGGGCGCTCACGTCAGGATGGTGCAATTTTCCAATTTCGAATTTTTGCAAGAGTAAATTTTTTTGACGTGTATTCCCTTAATGTAAACAAGGATTAAAAGCAACTCATATAAAAAAATTAATGATTATAACAACAAATGGCTGTTTTTATTTATTTATTGGGGGTGTGGGTAACGGTCTGAACACTCAAAAGACTTTCTTTTGTACTTTTTTGACAACCAGACAATTTCAGCATACTTTCATCATACTTGTGTGAAGAAAAGTATAAACACTTGTGTGATAATGTGAACGGGGCTTTAATGGCATTTTTGTATAAGACAATTTAAAGGAAAGCACCTGAAAAAATACGAACAATTGGATCTAGATAAAAAAAAAGAAATTGTAATAAAGCTTAAATGCTAATATACTTTTGATTAAAGCCTTGAGGCATTGTTTTCTTTATATAAATATCAATGCATTAATGCTTTTTTCCCATGCATGATACTGCTAAAGACAAATTGTAAATACTTTTCTAGTTTTAAACTTTGATAAGGTAATGTCAGATCTATTTAATACATAGTTCTGAAGGCACATCTACACAGGATAGAAATCTCATAGAGTTTGTGTTAAATTTGTCATCTCTAATATTATTGGCACTAATTTTTATCGTAAAATCACCATCTCTGGTTGTCAAGTTTTTGTTTTTATTAAAATTGTTGTATTTCAAAAATAAATACCAAAAGGTGCATTTAATAAAATGAAATGTTCACTAATGTTACAAGACATTTTAAAAATTGTTGCTAATTATAGAAATTGTGTATTACGGCAATTGTCAATTTTCTAAAGATAGGCTCATGTAGAGCTGCATTTTCATAAAGTCTCGCGAGTTTTCTATCCCATGTACATAGATGTGGCTTAATACAATTTTGCAATCTTTATTTTTCCCGCTTTAATTTGAAATATTTCCTCTTCTAAATAGTAGGTAGTTATAGAAAAATTTTTATTTGAGGCAAAAATTAACAGAAAAAAAAATATATATTTTTTTAATTGTAGTATTTATATTTTCCGTTACTATTTCTTAAAACTATCTAATAAATCGTCTAGTTTTGATAACAATGAGCCAAAAAAAATCAGTTAAAACCAGATCACATTCATTTTAAAAATGACACTTTTAAATAACAAAAAGGTCAAACAATTAAATGTTCTCCCAAATCAATAGAAACCATATTAAGTGTGAAATAAAATTTAAATAAATTGAATGCAAAATAAATTTTCAATTGTCTAAAGAACAACACCAAAAAATATGTGAAAAACCATTAAAGGTCAAGCTGTAAATGAAGAGGAAATGAACCACCCCAAGGGTCAGTACAAAAAATAAAAATGATACTAAAAGTTATATGACCCGCAAGGAGTAGTATATGAATGCATTATTATCCTTTATGCTAAATAAACAACCCTAAATCCTTTTTATTGAAATTTTTTCAAAAATGATTTCATTTTTGTAGAAAAATCGTTACATTTTTAGAAAATTTTAATGACAAAAATATATAATTTTTTTTTTTTTTTTGTTGAAAAAAGGTAATAAATTTTAAAATTCAAGCGCCAACATGACAACCACCTTTTTAAATGTTAGTTTAGGCATCCTTAGCAAAGGATGAAGCAGCCGTTTTTAGTAGTTTGCCACCCCTATAATTGGAATAACAAAAGATTTTCTCTTCTTGTTTAGTTTCTTTTGCGTGACCCCTGAGATTGAATTGAATTCAATTGATTTACTTTGATTGTTATTTTTTGAAAAATTATTTTATATTCATTATAAATTTTTAGGAACGTGCTTGCATAGGGTTGATTTTTTCAGTTATTTTTTTTTTTGCTTGATGATGACAAGAGGTCATTATTATTGGCAGTCTGCAAAAAAAAAATACTTCTGATGGACAACAACAAAAAAGATTGACCAATTGGCTGACCCCTAAGACTGCCTTAATAATGGTTACATTTGGTGTTACAATTTACAGCTTATATAATATTTAGCTCAAAACTATTTGGGAAAGAAATAAAAAAACGTTACATAAATATCCACAGGGGTCACTTTTCAACATTTTACACTAATACATTTACACATTTCAAATAATATTATATAAAAATTCTATAGTTTTTTTATAAAAACACAATCTTAGTGCTGGACATTGGATTTAGCATGTAATTCGTTTATTGTTTTTAGAGTGCAGTATAAAATATGGACATTTCTAATGTTTTTAATATATTCCACATCTGTAACAATCATACCACCGCTTAAAATTTTTGTTAAATTTTAAGCCTCTTTTTATATTTACGAGTACATATGACCTTTATTTAAAATCACTGAATTCTGTATATAAATATGTATTATTTTTGTTAAAAACTAATAACCAGGGCAAGGAAATTCATGCGCTACAAAATTGTGTTTTATGTACATAAAATATGTGTTAGAAATCGAAAGGTATGAATTTAAAAAATATGCATTTATTATTATTATTTTTCAATACTATCAATTCAATTCTCAAAGTTTTTTTTTGTCTTAGAAAGTAATAAATACATATCAATGCTTAGATACTTACTGGGTTTTAATCGGTAACACGGTATGTATCTAGCTTGAAATTACGGGCATAAACATTGAAAATCACTGTTTATCTTCATATCGGGAAGTTAGTAATTGTATTTTGCCAACTTTTTACTCCTTGTGATTAAAAAATCAGCGAAAATATTTCTAAATTTGAATAAAAAAATTTTCTTAAAAGATATAAGTTGTGCAAAAACATTTTTATTGAAATATAAAAAATACGCTTTAAAAGATGAATTTTTAGTAAAATATGCAAAAGTATTAATTAAAAAAAAATATGCAATGAAATATGCCAAAATATGCATTTAAAGATCTGCAAAAATATGCATTAATAGCTAAATATGTAAAAGTATTTATTAGCGAATCATTGCCATTTTGTTGAAAATTTTTTGATTCGCAAAATGAATTTAATGCTGGTCTTAATTAAAAAACAACAAACATGTATTTACCTGAACTCCCTTGTCCTGTTAATAACAAACATTTTCGTTACACTAAATTGTGGTGATTTAAGCTTAATTTATATTTTCTATCGGTCAAAGGATTAATTTTCATTTCATTGCATTTTGTTAATGTAATTTTTGTAAATTTAATATAATGTTGTAGTTGCAGCATTATTATTTTAAAAATCTAACTTTCTTTAGGCTTATTTACTATTTTACAGTTCATTGAATATTTAATTAATATTTTTTGACCTTATATACATACATATTGTATAAAGAGATTTTGGTAATTAGAAATTCATGGTTCTTAGTAAAGAGTACACTGCTCATCAAAAATTGATTTATTTTTGCACAAACTTCTACTAAACTCAAATACTCTAGCAATGTCTCTGTAATGGGTTCTCAGTACCTACTACACTTAAAATAACACGTAATTCACGTGTTGCTTCCTTAGGAAAGAGGATAAAGAAGAAATGAAAGGTGGTGAAAGATAAAGGGCTTCAAATATGGGAACACTGTAATTGCGCGAGTTGTTGAATTTTAGGACAGTTGTTGCACGCCATCTGATAGTGAGCGAATTTTGTTGAAGCTTTTTAGTTCATAGCCCTGTTATATTATTTTACTTCTGTGGGGTTAAGTGCTATGGGAACACCGAAGGAGGACGCTGCGATATGTATGAGGGATAGAAAAAACTCATACATATTACTATTTTTCATAAATTGATGTTGCCTTGGTTGGGGCTCGAACCCGCAACCTCACGTGTAACAATCCAACGCGCTAACCATTACACCACAGCGCCTTCATTTAACACTATACTAAAAATCTGCAGTACTTTAACTAATTTTGAGTGTTAATTTTCAAAACTATTTATAACTAATTTTTAAGAACTCATTCGTTAATTTTTAAGAACTCGTTCGTTAAATTTTAAACAATTTATTGTTAAAATATAATATTCCCATGTTTCTGTTATTGCCCGGTAGATGGCGCCATCAATGTATACGAAGTTTTAAAGATGGCGCTATTTCTTTCCGATTATTTTAAATGGCCCGTTACTCGAAAGCTAAGAGAGATAGAGCAAAATTGGCGAAAATTTCGACTACCCCTAATAAAAGGGGTTATCTCTATCCAAAAATGGGACCATGGTGGGGCCTTGGACCCTCGGGCATTTTTAATAAAAATTGTTCACTTCATAAAATGGCCCATATCTCCAAAACTAAGCGAGATAGAGCAAAACGGACAAAATGGTTGCTCCTTTGGAGTGATCTTACATGCTTTTAGATGATATGGACTGGGACCGGGGAGGGTCCCGAGACCCTAAATTTGAACAAAATTTATGGCTCAGTATAATTACGAATAAAACTGTAGATTTACTAATTTCTAACTTAAATTTAGATTTGTTAAATTTAACAAAATAATTTGTTAAAATCAACAAATTTTATTTTAAACCAAAAAACACAAACAAATTTTGTTAAAGTAACAAATTTTTCGGTTCAGCCAACAGACTTATTATTTTGAGTGCACTAATATCTAAATAATAATCCAGCAAAAAAAGTGAAGAAAAATAAGTAATTAAAACACAGCAACTATTGAATAAGATGTTTTCCTCTAATTTGGGGTTTTCACCGATTAATTTAACATTGGCTTGTCATAGGAAGGAAGTTGTTCTTTTTAAAAACAAATGATGCAAATTTGAATCAATGATAAGGAAATTCTTTTTGACTTCTTTTTATTTTAATTTTATTTAAAAAGAAATCATCATGCCGCATGTGGGGTTTGAACCCACACTTGTTGGCATATCAAGCAGACGAGGAACTCCCTGTGCTATCGCTTGTTATACATCATAGCTGACTTTTAGCAGTCTTGTTAAGTAAAGTGTTATCTTTATTTCTTTCATTTTTTATTAATAAAAATATCCAGCAAAACCTTGGTAATATGTTGGTATTACATAACACATTACCTGGTAATACCATACCCCTTACCATTGCATTATTTCATAACTAAAATGTAATGTCTTACGTATAATGTGCTGCATAACTACTGGGTAGTAATAGCAACTTATTACCAATGATATATTTAAACACCTCAAAGAAAAGAGTTACTTGTAATACACAACATGAGTTCTAAATAATAGCAGCGACTTATTACAGATGGGATATTTTAAAACCGTAAAATAAGGAGTTACTTTTAATGTGATACGTGATCACTTAATAGAAATAGCCACTTATTACCGATGGTGTATTCAAATACCTCAAAATAAGGAGTTATTTGTAATGCGATACATGAGTGTTATTTTCTATTTAAAATATTCGATACAAATAATTTATATGTTTTATACATATTGACTGGAATATTTTTTATGTTTTTTGTTAACTTTATATTAATCTAAGTAAATATTAATTATGAATATGCTTCGTTTTAGCATTTATAAAAAACCAACACGATAACATCTTATTTTAATTTATTTTGTAAGAAGTAAGTATATATTTTTATACAGTAAGTAAGCGCATAATTTTAATGTGTTATTTCAGACCTGTTTGTAACACATTTTTTTGGCCTTACTTTAAGCTGTTATGTAAGTAGTATTGTGCTCAGTATTGGTTATGTAAGTGGTTACGTAACTCCTAACATGTAACATTAAAGTAACATGTTCTTATGTTGTTACCTAGCCCTCTTTTGGAATCGTAAATATAGCCCATATGAGCAATAGGTCCAAATATGGACCGATCCTATCTAGAATCTATAAGCTTTGTCCTTGAGACTATGTGAGTCAGCGAACCAAAGTTCATTGAAATATCTTCGTATTTGCGACCTGTAGCGTGTAAAAAAGCCAATTTTTATATGGGCACTAGGTCTAAACATGGAACGATTTTAACCAAAATCAGTAGGCTACGTCCTTGGGCTGACATAGGTCGGTGTATATAGGTACGTATTCGCTGCATGCAAAAACACACAAAATTTGTGCAAATGATTAACCGCAAGAGCGGTTAAAACCCTTGATTCGTTCTTCGTTATCAATACAGGTGCAATTAGAACTTTCCGAAGTAATTTTATAAATTTTAAAATACTTTTTATTTTTTTTAATTTTAGGCTTTTTAAATATCAAAATTATCAGGTTGGCTTTAATTTATTCCAATTTACTTCAGTAAGAAACATAGGCTCCTGTCTTCGCCTGTTTACTAACAGAACTAGATTGTTTTGTGTGCCTAACTCATTAAGGACACCTCAAAGATCCGCTTAACATTTTTCAGCCAAACTTTTAAGATTAATAGTACAATGCTTTATTAAGAAATTGTTGCAATTGCATTTTCCTTATAGCTGCCTCTAGTGGAAATATTGGCAAAGAAAATTGAATTTTTGACAGGATACGAATCCTAGACCTTTTAACTTTTCTATAAACAAACTGAGTTTAGTGCTTATCCATAGTTATGAATGTAAAATTTATATGGAAATATCTGTGATTAACGTTTAACCTTGTTTATGTTGGAAATAAATTACTCGCCCCTAGACGGTTAAAGATAATTAACAAATTTTAATTTTTTTATAATTTTACAGACAAACTTTTATTCAAAAATATAAGAATTTTCAATTTCATTGAGTTAATCAATTTTTTTTTAAATGTGGTGGTTTTTGATGAATTTTTAAAACTGTCATATGGCAACCCTGACACTATAACTTTTAAATAAAACTAGCCACTATTATGTCTTGAGTGAAAATTTTCATAAATTATATACAACTAGGGTATCCAATTAATCGGCGTTTTATTTTATTCAATTAATCGTGCAAATAATTATTCGGATTTTTTTCTTAACCGGTTAATAGAACAAAATTTTAAAATTAATCGATTAATCGAAAAAATTTTCTGTAAAATAATATATATACACTTTTTGCATTTTTAATCATTTTATTTAAAAAAAGGAACAAATATAAATACAGTAACTCTTCTGAAATTCATAAAAATAAAAAAATTTAATAATTGAGATCGGATTTTGTCAATATTTTTATATTTTCTGTCCCCTCTGTCACATATTATCCAAATCGGGGACAACCACACCCGAAAGAAAGATACAAGACCCCGCACATTGATTTGTATCTCTTTAGTATGCATTGAATACATAAAAAACGTAAATGTAGAGAGGAATTCTATTGAGAATTGATTTTCCCTCTACGTTTCCGTACCTCCGTACCTCCACCCCTTTATTTTTTTTATTTTCTTAATTCCGAGTGCTCACTAAACAAGCTTTATTACATTGAGCATTGATTATAATTAATAATTGTAGTAATCATTAATTACAATAATTATTAATGCTTTCATTTAATATCAACGTTTAAAAAGTCGTAAAAAATAATTAAAAATTTATTATACGTAAATAGATACCACTAATTTACAAGATAAGTCACAACAACAGGGTAGTAATTTGGAAGATGACAAAGCAAACTGTGTTAATTTTATGTTGTTTTTGTTTTTTCTTTGGGATTTAAGATGTTTATTAACGCTCCTACTTGAAAACATGATATTCTCATTGAGTTGAAGCTAACCTTAATTATTTTCTTAGGCCAGAATGAAATCCGGATAGGTAAAAGCCTACAGCAAATTATTTATCACAATTTTTAAAAAAAAATTTTGAGATTTTATCACATTTACTTTAATAAAAAATTTATATTTTTTAAACATTTTTGTAATTTTCTACCAATTTCGATTAATGGATAATCATTTGAAATTATTCGAATTATTCGTTATTCGTAATTAGGACATTTTAAATTATTGTAAAAATTTTTGAGAAAAATTGTTCGATTAATTGAATAACGATTAATCGATTGAATACCCTATATACAACCCATCCAGCAAACGAGCCCAAAAATTTATCAAAAAAGAGCTCAAAATATATTATTAAAAATTCAAATTTTTGTGTGTGAAAGTGGTTCATCCAAAAGAGCCCTCCTTTTTGATTCAAAAATTACTCAAAAAAATAAATATTTAAAAAATTTCTACAGGCGCAATATTAATCTTTTTTGAGGGTTTCTGTAATTTTTCACAAAATATTCAATTTTGTTTACATTTCTGAATCTTTTCTGTACCATTTTTTGGAATTAATAATTTGCCTCAAAATTTTGGGTCTTTATGATTCATTTTTAGAGGGCTCATATTTTCGTGCAAAAAATATCGTGCGATTTTTGACAAAAAATTTTCAAATTTCAAAAATATGTGCTTTATTTAATTAATTTTTGACTCATAGAATAAGAACCCTCAAAAGATTATCCAAATTTTGCTGGCCGGGAATTGGCGAATTAATTTTTAAAAATTTATATATAATCATATGTGGCTTAATCTAATAATATATTCTATATAGAATTATATGTGTAGGTATGCATTACTTTATATTATTATGTATTACATTATTTTTCTTAAAATTGTCTTATAAAGGGTTTTTTTTTAAGCCCTATAGAACTTTAAATTGTAAAAAATAACACAAAAAAAACATTTAAAAATGATTTCGGGTATATGGACACCGTGGCTGTTCTTGATGCAGCGCATTCTGGACGTCCAATTTGGAACACTTTTTCGAGCATTGGCCATATGTCATGAATAACACGAAAAATGTTGGCCTCCAAGGCATCAATTGTTGCTGATTTATCACAGGAAATAATCGAGAGGTGCCAAATGGCACGAACTTGGAGGCCAATTGACAGGTCCATTTATCGAAATCAACTTATCACCAAATTTTGATTTCAATAAGGCGATCATTGCGGTCGCCATATGGCACGTAGCGCCATCCTGATAAAACCACATCTCGCCCGGACCAATTTCATCCATATTTTCAAACAAAAAATCATTGATCATGGTGTGGTAAGGATATCCATTGACCGCAACGCGAGCTCCAGCTTCATTTTTGAAGAAATAAGGTCCAATGATGCTACCAGCGTGTAAACCGCACCAAATGGTGGATTTTTCTGGGTGTAATGGAGTCTGTAGGGTCTGTTGTGGACTGGTTTCACACCATCAGCGGCAATTTTGTTTATTAACAAACCCGTTAAGCTAAAAATGATCCTCATCGCAGAATACAATTTTGCGTCTATAAGTTGCGCGATTTAATGACCGATGTCCAAAGTAAATACGGATAATTTGGTAGCGTTATTCAAGCTTCAATCTATTCATGATGATTTGCCAGAGTATACTGATCATAAATGTCAAAAAGTGAGCGCAGTTGACAGATCGTTTAACATTAACCCTTTCGTAAGTTCAATCGGACTTAAAAAAGTACTTAATGCCATATATAACCACATAAAGTTACATATTGTTCTTGATAAAATTTGATATGCCTTATATAATAAGATATGCTATATATTGTATCATATAAAATTATATAACACTATATACATATAATTATATATACCAAGCCTAAAAAATCTAAGTAAGTACAAAAGAAATGTTAAAAAGCTAACGCTTTAAAAAAAGACTTTAAAGAATTTTTTTTTTTTAATTTACATTTTTCAAATGTTCACGAAATTATTTTAGGGGTTACAAATTGGAATATAAAAATTTATAGTAAGTTCAAGGGCCAAATCAAAAGGGTTTTGGCAACTTATAAAACTTATTCAATTAGCTGTCCTGCTCATAAAAGGGAATTGTGGTAAAATAGAAATTTGAATATCATTTAAGTACAACACAGCTAAAATGAAACGTGCCAAACATTTCCGCCGGGAAATTTTTTCTTTTTGATTGGGGGTTAAAAAAGGCAATTTATTCGCATAGCAGCTTAATAACAAACCAACTGTAAAGTAAGGCTTACCGATTTATAGACCCATTAATTCTAAATTAAAACAAAACCTAACATAAATTTGGAAATTTAAAAAGTTTTGAAATATCTGTGTATTATTTACCATTATTTTAAGAACAACTCTGAAACCACAAAGAACTGTGTAATTCTTGCCAATTACTTATTATTTCTAGATTGATTGGTCATTTTGAGAATACTTTGTAACGTCTTTTCTTTTCTACAAAATTAATGATTTTAACCGCCAAAATATACTTATATACAATTTGCAGATTTCATTTTGCGTCTTTCTTCCTAACTTAACCTTGTTTTGAAATTATTTAATAAAAGGTTATAAAATCTGTCACCTAAAAAGAAACAATAAATAATTCCATTTCAATAAGTGTGAAATTAGTTTATCAATAGAAAACCATTTTTCATTACGAAAATTTTCTTAGAATTACATACAAAATCTTAAAGAATAAAAAAGGTCATACCAAAAGCAACCACCCAAAAATGACCATAACCTTTTAATGGCAATAAAAAGGACGGTGGGTCAAAAAATAACAATTTACGTAAGGATATTTTGGATAGTTTTTAAGATGGTAATTGTGTTAATGTGTTATAAATTAAAACACCCTTATTGGTTAAGAAAATGTAACGGAGTTTTGATAATTCAACAAAATATTATTAATAAAAATCGAAAGCTCTGCTTAAGATTGTGAAATCTTCTAAAAACACATAAAGGGATAAAATATATACATATAAAACAGATTCCTGCTGACAACCGGATATGTAGACAATGGACTTGTTCATAATTTTATATTTTAGTACACTCCCCTCTGCAGAATGCAGTACTCCAGCATTGTGAATCCAACTGAATTCTATAGAGTAAGGTGAATAATTTTTTAAACTTTTTTTATTTCTTATTAAATTTTTAGCCCGCTAAAAAAATTATCCAATTAGCGCTAGCGTATTGGAGATCCTACAAGTACCAATCTAGCAGAATGGAGCAGTCAATGACGAAAACTTACAAAACATTCAGGAATTGTTTTGAATGATCGAAAACTTAAAGCGATCAAAATTTCTGACATATTTTATTGAATTTACATTGTTCAAATGTTCAATGGATTTAAATTTGAAATCCAATTTGAAATCTATATCGTTTACATTAGAAAATTTGACAGATGAATGGGATTTCGATCGGCCAACAACAAATTTTTGTAAACAAACTAACCTTAGAAAATAACAAAAATTAAAAAAAATTGTATTTAATGGCGGAACACAAAATTCATTTATGTATATTATCATTAAAGCTATAAAAAATTTTCAAAAAATTTTGAAATTGTTGGCAATTTATTGTGACTTTAAAGAAAATATATTTGAACTAATGCACTGGAATTTCTCTTAATGGTCTTCTTAATGGAGAAATTTACACATTTTTTGCAATATGTACTTAATACATCTAAAGACATTACAAACACCCATTCCCATATATCTTCTTTTTTATACTTTAGCCAATCTACATAAAAATCTAATTTAGAAACTCCACTCCAACATCAAACAACAAACACAAAATCCTTAAAAACCAGACATATTTCAAATAAAAATCATACTGCGTACGAAATGAAAATATTTCACCCTCACAAAAATCATACAAAAAACGAAATAAGCCAAAAAACAAACTTTACGAAACTACTTTAAGGAAGTACAATATATAATGGCAACAAACACATGAAAGAAAAAACTATATTTTATAACATAATGGTCATAATAATGGGTGAAGATTGAAGGGGGTGGCGATAGTGGCATAGAAAAAATGTAACTAAAAAGGCCGACAGGATACAGTTTTTTGTTTGGTGTGTGTGTGTGTGTATATAAGTTCTTGTTTGAGAAACAATCAAAAACAGTTACGACAGTTTTAATACAACAAACACACACACACTCACAAACAAACAAACTCATACATAAACATACAAAAAATGGATGTTAAAAACGATGATAAGGTTTTTGGAAATATCCTAAAAGTGTATTTGTGTACATAGAATAAGAATTGTAACGATTGTTGCTGCTGTCGTTGTTTGTTTGGTTGTTTCCATATTGGTGACAGGATAACAAAAGACGCTGACGTTATAAAAATTTATTTTTTTGTTCAGCTTTAGGAAGGTGGGGTTGTGGGACGAAGATGAAGGTATGGGGGTAGCTAATGTTTTTTCTTGTTTTTTTTTTGGCAAATGGTTTGAGTTACAGGCTATTCATGTTATAATTTTATGTGCATTTATTCCAGCACTTTTGTAATCCTCTTTACTGTAGCTTTACTTTTTAAGGGTAGTATCGAAGGCAGCCAAAAAACAGCACATAAATTTTTATGTGTTTTTTTCCTACACACCCCCATTTTTATTTTTAACACAAGTTGTCGTCTTCTCATGTTTTTTTTTTTTTTTTTTGCTAGAAACTGAAAATGCTTTTTATGAGGCTTTTTACTAAATTACTTTTTCGTATTCAGCATTTGCTACTGCCGCCATTGTGTTGATTCTTATTGTTGTTGGTTGTCTTAGTTTTCATATTGTTTCCATTTTTTTCGAAAAGTGATATCAGTTAAGATTCATCCATATATATAAAGTGATATAAATATGTATGTGTAGAGTTTTCCAAATAAAGTATTCATATTTTAAAGTGGCGATTAAAAAAAAATTTACTCTTGCTCAAAAAAATAAAAGAAATAACTGTTATTTTTTGCTCGAAAAAATAAAAGTTAGAAAATAACTTTTATTTTTGCTCAAAAAATAAAAGTAAAAAAATTAAAAAGCACAGTATTTTTTGGAAGACTAGTCCACAAGGATCATTATGATGTACTTGAATCAGTTCTCTAATACTTGGATCTATATGCTTTTTTTTTGTTTAAAAATTAAAAAATAACTGTCGTTTTCGCTCCCTGGTTTAAACTAATGTATAGGTTTTCACTGCCCTGTTTCTAGAGTTACTTTCTGTTTATAATCAAAATTGAAAAAAAATTTCGGACTCAAATCTAAGGAGGTATTTGGATGTTAGGCAAAATTGCTAAAGGAATCTCTAAGAGTTTGTTTTTTATGATAGATTTAAAAATAAAAGCTGTACATCTGTACATTTTTTTTAATTAAACTTAAAAATGGCTAGCCGATCAGCTTTTGGCTCACAGCCAGCTTTCAGCCGCCCCTGCAATTTTTTTATTTAGCCACCGCAGCCGATTAATCCTGTCGGCGCAGATCTCTGAACATTAAACAACTGATATGTTGTTACGGAAAAGACTAACTACACAAAAGAGCCATCCGGCACGGCACGTTACAGAAACGTCACGGACCGCAAAGACTAATGGATCGTTAAGAGTTGTGAGTCACAACTAGTTACCCGTATGCCAAATTGTTTAAAAAAATTACAAATTTTCTGACCGTGAATGAGTTGAAGCATTAATTTTATTTGAAGTCTGCAAAATTCATCCGATCGAAATAAACGCATTTGCCTCGATAATAGAAAATAATTATAAAAATACATTTCTTGTTCAACAACGTTCGATTTTCAAAAAACAAAAAAATACTTTGTGTGTAAAATTTTAACATTCAGTTGAAAATCGCAACCTGAAAATGAATTCCAATTTAGCTGAACTTTTAAAATAATTATTTCTTTTCTAAATCATTCTCTACGCCTGCCTCAGTCGAAATTTTTACAGCATTGAAACTCATTTTGACCCCCTAAATATCAACTAGGGCCTGTATTCTTAATCAAACTTTTCAATTTTCCTATTGGATCAGTAGTTTAGAAAGGCAGTAATTATAACCAGTATTTTTATTAAATTAAAAAAAAAGTTTTTAAACAAAACAATCTTAAGTTAAAAGGTTAAAAAAATAAAAAAAAAGAAAACTCGATTTTAAAACCGCATAACTTCAAAACCGATCATCAGTATTTCTGTTCCAAATACCTCCAAAAAATCAGATATTAGGGGTCTACATAGAAACTCGTATTCTACTTATAAAAGGTGTAAATCTGGTATGTTTATGAGTTTAAAATATGGCTTGTATTTATACAAGATTTACAATGAATTTAGGAGTTATAATGAGTACCCCTATTAAAATTAAAAAATTAGTAATATTTTCTTATGTTTTTTTTATTTTTTTTAAAGAGAAGCAACACTCAGGAAATTTTTCCTATTAATTAACGTGTTGCTTTCTTTGAAAAGGGAGAAGCGATGAAAGGTGGTGAAAGTTGAAGGGCTTCAAATATGGAAACACTGTAACTGCGCGAACTTTTGAATTTTAGAAAAGTTGTTGCGCGCCAGCTGATGGTGAGTTGGCGAACTCTGTTGAAGCTGTTTACTTCATAACCCTGTTATATTATTTTACTTCGGTAGTGTTACGTGCTATGGGAACACCGAAGGCGGACGCTGCGATATATATATATGGGGGATAGAAAAATCATACATATTCTTTTTCCAAGTTGATGTTCAGGTCAATGGGTATCGAACCCGCAACGTTATGAGTAACTGTTCAACGCACTAACCATTACATCACAGCGCCCAGCATTTTCAATTTATATAATTTCATTTTAATTTCAATTCATATTCCTTTATTTTAAATGTATTTTTTAATTATTTATTTTTAAAATAAGGCATCAGATGATTTTTCAAATTATTTTGGAATTTATTATATATTAATTTAAATGCAACTATGATGCAAAAAATACCAATGAAAGTAAAAAACTTATTTAGCAATATTTTAGTGTATATTTTTATGGAAAGATTTAGGCGAATTTACCAAAAAAAATTGTATGAAAAATACTCACTTTTAAATTTTTTATAAAAAAATTCCAGACGAATACTTCTGAAAATCTGCATGGAAAGAAAATATCTAGAAATAGAAATTTTTGGATTCCATATTTAAGAAATATTTAAGTAAAAAATCTATTTTAGTTCTGACTAAATATAGAATTGGTCCGACACAAGTTTGCACTTATTAACAATTCCAATATATCCTGAAAGAAGAGATGAAAATAAAATACCCGCATCTTTCACTTTTTCTATATCAATTCCTTTAACCGTTTAAACTGCGAATTAATATTTAGTTAATATATTTCTAAGAATTTTTTTTTTAATTAAAACGGCTTACCATATAAGGTGTGTTTCTTTACTTTTTATGTAAAGTTCGGTATAATGAGAGTAAGCACAAAATCCTCTCACAAAATGACAAAATTACCCAATAGTACAGGAACGCAAAAAACTACTTTTCTAGCCCAAAAACTTATTTCAAAGAATAATGTTAAACAGTGATGGGACTTGAAAAATTTTGTTTTGTGCCAAATGTGTGACTAAAATGTGCCAAATGGGCCTTTATTGTGCCAAAACTCAATTTTCACTTAGAAACCGTGTTTTCAACTTTCATTTTGTAAATAGAATGCATTTGAATTCTTATGGAATTAATTATATTTGAATGAATTAAAATTTTCTTTCAATTAAAAGGTGAATGATAAATTAAATTTATCCGATACTTATTAAAGATTTGGGAATGCAGCCAATAAATGAATTCTTTAGGAATGGTTGCACGGAATGGTATACATATAAACATTTTCTAAAACTGAATTAATTTTTTTATGAATTAAACTTAAATTAATTCTTTCGAAGCTCTGAGATAAATTTATAGCATTTGAATTTTTAAAATTCTATGGATTAATCACCGTAAGTTATTCAGTTTTCACGTGAAGAAACTGTTATACTCCATATAAAAAAAAATATTTTTCACGACAATGAGTTTCACGTGAAAATTGTGCAAACTTAGTTTTCACGCAAATTTAATGTACAAGACTATTATTTTTCTGGTGAAAAAGTGACATTTTGTGTTAATTGTGATTGTGGCTTTGTTATAAAATTAAAATATTGTTAATTTTTTTAACTAAAATTGCAATTTAAAGCATTTAAAGTCTGAGAGAAATTTTTTCAGGTGAAAAACAACTTACGGTGCTTTATTCGGTAATATCTTCGATGCCATTTTTTAGTTTTGCTTTATTCGAAAAGGTATTTTAATACCAATAAATGCTTAGAAACTAAAAATTAAAGAATTGTTATTTTTAAAATTCATTTTCTATTAAATTTTGTAGATAACCAAAATGTGCCAAAATAGTATCGGTTGTGCCATTGTACCAGTCAATCTTAGATTTTGCCAAAAATCCCATCACTGATGTGAAAATACGTATAATTTCAGTTTGCAAATCGGCACAAATAGACATATTTGTTCGCATTTAAAAGTTGTTTTTGATTTTATTCAATTAATTTTAACAAAAAACTAAGTTTCTTTTGTTTATTTCTTTATTTAATTACAATTTTTAATTTAATTTCACAATTGTTTTTTGTTTATATTTGCATCAGCTGTTTTACCAAAGTTTACCCGAAGAAAAAGTCTGGGTAAATTTTGGTAAAAAGAGAAGCACTAATACACTCTCATTAGCGCTCTCATTTACCCAATTCTCGAGTACGGGAACGCTTTTGGGTAAATTTCGGTAACTTTGGGTAAATTTCGGTAACATTGGGAACGTACGGGAACACACTGATAAATATATTACCTTAATGGAAATATATTACCTTAATATTAATTCGGGATTTAAACTGTTAAACGAATTGAACTAGAACAAGTGGAAGACATGCATAATTTATATTTAGCCCTCTTTTCGGAATATATTAAGTAGATTTTCTCATTGGTACAATAAAAATATAAATTCTGTCGGACGGTGTTTTAATAGAAATCGAGTTTTTAAAGTACAACATATGTCGGATTTATTTATTTTCTAACGAGCGGGAATTTCCGGGATCCGGGAAATTCTGAAAAAAAATTCCGGTGTCTCGGAAAATGAAAAAGTCCGGGAAAAGAAAAACCCTACATGTAATACAAATATATCCAATTAGATACAATCGTATATAAAAATATGTAATTATATGTGGCATATGTAGTGAGATATAGATCGATATATAATTGGATATTATCATATATTGCACTATATGAAGTGTAATATGAAGAAAGATATATTTATACAATGTAATATAATTTCGTATGGATATGTATTTTTTAAATCTTAATTAAATTTTTCGTGAATTAAGCTTATATTGAAAGCTTATATTCTTTCGAAGCTCTGCACTAAATATAATGCAAAACCTAAAAAAAACTGGTCCGAATTTAGGCGACATCGGTTTACATTCGATATTATGCTTTTCGACAAAGGCTATTGAAATTTAGAACCACATATGTACATAGGTACACAGAACCAAATTTGTTCATAAATAGTATGAATTGCTTTCATTGATTTCAATTCATAATATGTATGAACAATTTCATACAATGAATGAATATTCCTTTTATTTTGTATTTAAAAAAATATTTGAAAAAACCAGTTAGTTTGAAATAGAAGGAATTGTCAAAAATTTTCTATTTGGTTTTGAAATAAATAAGCTAGGAAAGCATTGCATATCATTTAACAAGGAAGAAGATTAGGTATATGCATTTTTGGAAATATACAACCTAGAAACACAATTGTATTATTAACTTTTTCAGATATTTACATTGGAATTTCACATCTCAATTCAAGAAATCCGGCCAATAACATATGTATACGTATTTACAGCAAGATTACTGAAATTCAGGGCATAATGTCGATGGGATTTGCTGAACACACAGCAGAATGTTTCTCCAGAAGACTTTGGTAAACAACCTGCATATATCCAGTTTCCGAAGAGAATTCATTATGCATTGCTTGAGAATTTGTGTAAATTTATGTTAATCATATTATTCCTTTTTTTCTTCTTAAATAAATCATCTTGTAATTGCAATATAAAATAAGTTTAATAATAATTTGTAAATATCGAGAATTTGTTCATAGTAATGGTTGTATCATTAATTTTGGCAGACCTATTTAATATTCTACAAAAATCCATCATAAACTTTTTCATACTATGTATGAACAAATTCATACACTGTATGAAAAGGTTTTGGGAAAAATAATTAACGTAAGATTCATTCATATTATGGAAAAATTCATTCCAATTATGAATTATTTTTTTCTGTGTACAATGTAATTAAAGTTCCTGAACTCAAGAACCATAATTTTAGAACTATTTGGAACTTAGTTCTGTTATTTCAGTATAAATGTGTCAGTTAATAAAACCTTCACTGTATATTTTATCAGTAAAATGATCCGTAAATTATTTTATAGTTCCTTTTATTTAACTTTTCTAAAACTTGAACCATTAGTAATGGCAAACCCTATAATAAAAGCACAAATGTCATACGCCGTTAAATATGCAACGAAAAACATTTTTTATAACCTTTGATAGCATCACATAAAAATCATAAAATGTTTGTGCTCCACCAATACCAACTACACATACACAAACAGAATACATATGTGTATGTATTGGCGTGAGTTGTATATGTTTTAAGAATGCCACACAAACGAAAAAAAACCTAAAGCTTCGTTTGGGTTTTTTTTCGTTTATATGAATGGTTTTTATTAGCTTTTTTTCTATACAATTTCCTTTGTATAAATGGATTTGTGTGTGAGTGTTGGTGTTGGTGCTTGTGTATATATGAGTATTAGGGTTTGGGATTTCCCGGACTTTTTTATTTCCCGGGAAACGGGAATGAAAAAATTTGATTCCCGGGATTCCCGGGAATCCCGGGAAATGTTTTTGAACAAAATTGTTAATGAAAACCACCTATATAAATAATTTTTGTTAAAAAAAAACACTATTTCAGTACAAATGCAGTCTGTGTAGTGAGAATTCAAAGTAAAAAATATCAGAATGTTGAACATTTGATTTCACATAAATTAATCGCAGCACTGCCAAATGAATTGCATGATTCCAGCAGAAAGCACCCACTACTGGACTGTCGGAAACAAACCGTTTCATCGCATTTGGCCCATTAGATATGGTCGCAACAATGTTATTTTCCAAAGACAAATAAAACTCTTCTAGTCTTATTTCTACAATTAGTATGCATGATTCCAGCAGAAAGCACCTACTACTGGACTGTCGGAAACAAACCGTTTCATCACACTTGGCCCATTAGATATGGTGGCCAAAATGTTATTTTCCAAAGACAATTAAAACTCTTCTAGTCTTATTTCTACAACTCTTCTTATTTCATCAGCATTACAACTTCCTGATATATAAACCAACCCCAGGTTATAAAATGAATTATTTACGTTTATACTTATGTTCAAATATCTCTTTTGTGATATTCTTGTCCATTCATCTAAGATTATAGTAAATCTCCTATTGTGAGAAATATTGCTCAATATTTCTTTTATGATATCTTTTACATGATTGTAGTAATTTAATATAATGTTCTTTACATCGGTTTCTTTTTTGCAATGCCAGGTTTTTATTATAAAAACGTTCTCGAATAAACGAAGATCTAGTTATGGTGCGGATTGACTGCGGCTAATTTGGATACCATTTTAGGAAATGTTTACCCTACCATAAAACCTTTAATGCCTATTCAGCTTACACTTTTTTCTTCGGATACTTTGCTAATTTTAGCTTGTTGTTGTTTTCTTCAAGAGAAGTTGCATGAACATCAATTTTTTTTTTTTTTTTGTGAACCAAATTTAGATGTCGGATAACCAAATTTAGATACCACCGTTAACCATTAGTCTTTTCTTTTCACATTTATTAATGAAAATGTTACTTATAAAATTATTGACCCTTAATATAAAGGAGTATTTTAAATTTAAAGTCGACTTTATTTTTAATCAAACGGTTTTGTTCATTTTGTGTATGAAAACCTTACAAAAATATTTTGATTGGTTGAAAATAAATTAATCAATCAGAATGCTCCAAAAATAAACCAAGTCAAGGTATACTGCCACCCAATATTTTAACTAAAGTCGACTTTACCTAAATTATACATTTGAAAAATGTAGATAGTAAGGGCGATTATTTGTAAAAAACAAAGCTTTTTTTTCATATTTCTTTTAAACATTTTACCAAGTTTTTAGGCTTTACTACTTAAATTTTGAATAAGTTATGCGAAAAATCTTTATTAGTTGAAATGCTGCTAACTACTTGGCAAAGATTTTATTCGTGTCTTTTAAAAGATTTTAACATTGAAATTTTTGTTTTGGTATTTAAAATGTTTTTTATGACTAAAATTAAAAAATCCTATTCGAAACAAAAACAATTTAAAAAATTTAATATTTTTAAAATTTCCCGTTTTCCCGGGAAAAATATATTATTTTCCCGGGAATTCCCGGCAAACTTTTCCCGGGATTTCCCGGGAATTCCCGCCCGGGAATTCCCGAACCCCAAACCCTAATGAGTATGTATACAAGTGTATTTTTATTACACATATTTCATAGTTTGTTATTGTTTATGAAATACTATACTATATTTTTATATGCCGCCACATTATTATATTATTGTTTCGTTCGTTATTTCGTTTGTTGTTCTAGTTATTATTGTTTTTATTATAAATGTGGTCTTTTGTGGGCAAAAAAAAAAGTTCATCTATAATTTTGTTTGTAGCATTTTTATGATTTTTTTTGTTGGTGCTTTTATATTTATCTATGTGTGTGTGTATTATGAACTTGCAAATAAAATATGCTTTTTATAACTCTTATCTGCCATTTTTAATGTGATTTTTCCCCAAAAAATATTATCTTTTTTGTGTTTTGTATATTTTTTGTTGGTTTTATTTATGTGTGTGTGTGGTTATTTTTAATAACCGCAATTTTTTTCGGTTGTATATTTTTATGATAAATATTATTTTTGTTGATGTAGTTGTGCGTGTTTATATATTTGGCATATTGTTTTTGTCATATTTCCTCCATTAATATCATCTCTTCTCATTTAAGGTTTTTCGTACATTTTATTGTTTGATTAAGGCAAACATAAAACATAAATAATAAATATTATTAAATTACTAAATTTTATCAAATTTTATTATTATCACCCCAGGATCACAAAAAAATTAAAATATCATGTATTACGTTAGCAAGCACACAGAAAACGGGCTCCAAATATATACATAAATATATTTAAATTTTTTCCATCCAAAAGAGTATGTGTATACTTCAGATGTTCACCGATGGATTAAGAATATTCAAAATTAATTTTATGAGTTCCGGGATATTTTTTTTCGTTTGCATAACGTTGACCTAGATTCAGTGGTCCATATCTAAAAATCAAGGTAGGTTACCGTTATCGTTATAATACCGTTATCGCTAAAATACCGTTTCAAATTGAATACCGTTACCGTTACCAATACCTCTAAAATTTTTTACAAATACCGTTATCGTTACCGATACCGTTATTTTTAATGGTAGTTACCGGTATTTTACCGGTATTTATTAATTTATATAAAAATGAAAATTTTTTGACTTTTTTGTGAAAATCTTCAGTTTTTTTTCTACCAAAAAATTAATGGATAATAATTTTAGTTATAAAACTACCAGCATTGAATTTAAAACTTATAATCTGTATTTTTAATACGTAAAATTGAATATATGTTAAGTTTTTAATTTTTTTTACATATATGTTTTTAACATAATTTATAATACCGGTACGTACCGGTATTGCTGTTACGATAACGGTATACCGTTACCGAAACTATCTTAAATACCGTTACCTTTATCGTTACCGAAACAAATGAAATTCAATACCGTTACCGTTACCCTTACCGTTATTCGTTTCGGTAACCAACCTTGCTAAAAATATATAATTGTTCAAGAGAGCAAAAAAACTGATTTACTTATTAATAATTTTTTCAGTCAATCTATCTTCTAGAATATAATTTAAAATGGCAACTAATTCCAATTTATGCATACATAAAACAATCTAAAATACATATTAAATTAATTGAAAACACAATTAATTTTGCTATTTATTTTCAAACATTGTTTAAACAATCCATAAAAGAAATAAAAATAATTGAAAAGTCTATTAAAACAATCATCAATTTTTAACTGACAAAACGTAAAAAAAAACGATTTTGTGGTTTGTTTTTTCATATTTGAAAGTTTTTTTGTTTTGTTTGAGTTTTCAAAACACTACACACACAACACACACGTTTGTATATTTATTGGATATGTTTGTGTGTATGAGTAAAGAACTTCTTGTAATTTGAATTGAAATAATTTTGTATATAAAGAAACTATTTTAACAAAAAAAAACCGAAAATATTTGAATTTTTTGTTTTAAAACAGAAAACAACGAAATTATTTAAAATATTTGTTCTAAAAATAGAAAACTAAAAATAGAACATTTGACTGAAAATATCAACACCTACAGACGATACTTATTTTTTGTGGTCTGTTTTTTATTGACTGATAAAAAAAATTTAAACAATATGTTTCAATGTATATTAATTGATTATTTAATTGAAAACAAACTTTTATTACTTTTATTATTATTTTCAAATAAAACTCAATCGGTTATGGAAAATATATTATGAATTTAGAGTTTTTTTTTTTTACTCTTCTAGTTGTTTAGAGCGAGTAACTTATTTCCAACATAACCAAGGTTAAACATTAACCACAGATATTTCCATATAAATTTGACATTCGTAATTATGGTAAAACACTAAACTCAGTTTATTTATGGATAAGTTAGCAGGTCGTAAAAACTTTTATTAAAAAAAAGTGAACGATTTTGGTTTTAAAATAAATTTTTCGCTGCGGGAGAATGATCTCTATTTCACAAAGAAAATCTAACAATTTATTAATAAAATTTACCTTTTTTTAAGCTTATCAACATGAATAATCAAAAGTTGTTTGGGAACAGCCATGGGAACAATTTGGAACGAATTTTGTTATATCTACAAAAATTTTACAAATTTAAAACTCGTCCAAAGCATTGTTCAATTATTCTTATTTAATTTTTGATTTTCCATACGATAAATAATCCAACTTGGATATACGCAATTTAAACCAAAAATTACGAATTGTCGCCAAAAAAAAGTTAGGTAATTTTTCATATGAAGCTGCGCCCAACTTTAAATGAATAATTTTTGAGCCATTTTTCATTTTTATTTTTGTGTGAGCCATCATTTGGAGCCGTCATTTGTAAATTGCTTAATCCAATCTTTCTAAATCGATTGAATTCTTTAATTGTCAATCGAATAAATTACTAATAATTATATTCAATGATTGATTAAATCGAAAGAAATAAACTGATTGAATTTATTCGAGCGAAGGAATTACAAAGAATGAATTCCCTGCGAATGCTTAAAAATTATTTCATTCATTTTAAAAGTAAATAAAACTAGATTTTTAGGAAGTTCAGCTCCACCTGTGATATCAATTGTTTTCTTTTTTGGAGTACTTTTTTTAAAGTGTTGCCAAAAAAATTATATACTGTAGGCTTGCCTGCAAGTAGTGATATGTGTTTTTTAACAAGTTTTCAGGAGACCGAAAAACTGACTATATTATCCTTTTAAGATATTTTATTGACATCTTCAATGATGTTTTTTGTAAATGAGGTCGTGAATCATTAAGGCATAAGACGTCAATAAAATATCTTAAAAGGATAATAAATATAAGTCAGTTTTTCGCTTTGTATACCCAGCAAAAATAAATGGGATGACTTCTAAATGAATCACTTCCTTTATTACATTACAAAGAATTACTCCCTTAGGAATGGGTTTTAAACAACATCTAATGCTGCAATACATATATGCTAGTCAGAAGTTCTTTTTCATGGGTGATAATAAGTTAATTTTTTGTATGGGGGTTGCATAGGTACCTGCTGGCACAGAAATCAGAGGGTTGCGGGTTCGAATCCCACCAGGTCAAAAAAAAATTTTTGGAACTTTTTTTACACAATTAATAATTTTTTGTAGTTTTCACTGTAAAATTTTTATTTTTTTCTATTTTTGTACACTCAAAAATTAATTTTTGAAACGATTTAATTTTTTTTTAATTTTCTATTAATTTTTAATGAAATTTTATGGTAATATAAAAGTTCTAAATAAATATGTAATTCTTAAAATATTTTTTGCTAAAATACGAAAAAGGTAAACATTACAATTTTGTTTGTATTTAAAAAATTGTAATTTAAAAAATCCATTTTGATAAAATTTTTACTAAATATATTTAGAAACTAAATATAACAGAAAAAGAAAAATCCTGTAAACATTTTAGTTAGAACTAGTAAAAATAAGTTAAAAATTACCTTGCAGAAAAAACTATTTTTTATCTCCGGATTTTATCAAGGTAATGCAGCAATGATCACAGAGTTTGTCAGAATAAATAAATTGAGTTTAAATGCCGAAAAAACCAAACTATTAAGGTTTAGGCCATATTTAGTCCACAATCAGAGTTTTAGTATTTTTGTTGATGGAAAGGAAGTAAATGAAACTCATTCAACGAAATATCTTGCTATACATTTACAAAGTAACCTCTCGTGGGATAAGCATATACTACATTTGAAGTCTAAAATTGTATCTGCTAGTGGTTTACTTTACAAGTTTAAAAATAAATTTAATACAAAAACTAAACTAATTATTTACCAATCGCTGATACATAGTCACCTAAATTATCTGCCTATTGTTTTGAAGAGTACTGCGTTAAAATCGTTGCAGAGATCTCAAAACAAGGCGTTAAAAACTGTTTATAATCTTCCACTTAACTTCTCAACATTGTCTCTATATAAAGATGTATCTATAACAGTTCTTCCTATTCATGGATTATATAAAATCCAACTTTTGCTTTATGTTTTCAAATCCTTAAACAATATTGGTCACCATACTATTCATTTTTCAAGGAATCAAACTGTATTTAATACATAGAATAATATGAATTTAAGAACTTCAAGATGTCGATTAGAAACAACTAAACAGAAAGTAGAGCACATGGGTAGTTTGGAATACAATAATCTTCCACAAAACCTAAAAATTATTGAAAGAATTTCCATTTTTAAAAAGAATATTAAAGCATATTTGATAAATAACTTAGAAATGATTCTATGGTGAAAATAATGAAATGCTAATCTCATTTTTTTATATCTTTTTTTTTTTAATCCTGCTTTATTTTTAAATTAAATTTTATACTTCGTTAAGTCTGTAAGATTTTTGCCAACTCGCCTCAATAATGTCCAAGTGACGCTGAGGCACCCTATATTTGTAATACTTATTTTTTTTGAATAAAGAATTATTAATAATAAAAAAAAAAAAAATCGTTAACTTAAATGTAACCAAAATTTTGTAAATTTAACAGTTTTATTTTTCCTTCTTATCTTACTAGTATTTAGCAAAAAACAATCTGCTAATATCAGCATTTTTTTTGCAAGGTCATTTTTAATTACATAATTTTTAGTAGCTTTTTCTCCTATTTTTACAGCTTTATTTCTGAGTGTATTATTTTTATAAAAAAAAAAACAACTTTATATATTTTCCAATATGTTATGTATTCGTATTCGCCGCTGTATATATTTTTGTTAACTCTTTCACTACCCTTGTACACTACAGTGTACACTAGAGCGTACCACCTTACAGGCAAAAAAAAAAAGTGCGCCGTACACCCTCCAATATGAAGTATTTTTGCAAGGAGGTTTCAAAAAAAAATTTTTTTTTGCCAAACGTAGGGGTCGCCATTTTACATGTTTCGTTATATCTTTGGTATTTACAGTCGGATCTTAAAGTATGATACATCGAAGTTTTTCCCTCGAGGAGACCAGTGTTTTGCTCTAACGACATTTTGACCTCAAGTATCCCGTTCTAGTAGTTACCCACCAGATCTCAGTTGCTACAACCCTAATGTACCACCCTAATGTCAGAAAATTAAAGCTCGCAAAAAATCATTAAACTTTTGCTAAGGAAGTTTTTCGCTAAACCCAGTAGAAATTTTTTTTATATATTGGTTGCCGAGGGTCGCCTTTTTAAATTTTTTTTAATTGGATTTTTACTATATAGGAAAACTCTGGTCTCCTCGAGGCAAAAAAATCGATATATCACACTTTAAAATCCGATTTTTAATGCCAAAGCTATAACAAAAAATTAAAAAAGGCGACCCTTAAGGTCGGCAAAAAAAATTTTTTTTTTGAAATCGCCTTCCAAAAATATATTATATTGGAGGGTGTACGGCGAACTTTTTTTTTTGAGGTACGGTCTAGTGTACACATCTTTAAAAGAATATATAAAATTTAATAGTGCAAAAAAACTTTATAGTTTTTACAAATAAGTTTATTGGGATTTTGGACTTAAAATAAAAATCATTATATGTATAAGCAGTTCAACATGACAATATGGTCGCGATATTTGTTAATGAAATCTAATTTTTTGAAGAAATCATAATCTCCGTGAAAGGGGGGTTTTGGTGTTTCTCCTAAATTAATGAAGACAAATAATTGAAATTTGGCATATAGCTTCGTTTTATGACGAGAAGAAAACCAACCAAAAGATTTTTGGCTACTCCAATGTTTAAGAGGTAAAACGGGGCTCAGAAGTTTGAAAAAATCGATTTTCGACCGTCATTTTTGGTGGGTAGGAGGGGCAAAATATGTTGCATAGTTTTTTCTAATTTGAGGATCCTTAACAAGAATCTGAAGTCAAAATAACGATATATCCGCAATCAAAAAGTCGGTAGTGAAAGGTTTAATAAAAAATTAAAGAAATGAAGATAAAAATAATTTACTGAACAAGACTGCTAAAAGTCAGATACCAGTTATAACAAGCGATAGCATAGTGCTCTACCCACTGATTGAAATGCCAACGAGTGTGGGTTCAAACCCCACACGATGCATGACGATTTTTTTTTAAGTTAATTAAAATAAAAACAAGTGAAAAAGAACTTCCTTTTCATTGGTTCAAATATACATAATTTGTTACAAAAAAGAACAACTTCCCTCCTATGACAAGCCAATGTTAAATTCATCAGTGAAAACCACAAATTTTCACAACTCCCTATTCAACTATTGTTATGCTTTAACTACTTCTTTTTCCTCACTTTTTTTCCTGGGTACGCTCTATAAAGTGGTTCCATCAGCACAAACTCATTACCCCCTGATCGAATAATGTTGTAAAATAGAGATAACGCGTGACACGCGGTTTTTAGTAATTTTTTCTTTTGATTAAACCAATAGAAAGGTTTATAATTTCGATTCTAGTCAAATATCACACAAATTTGCTGTACACGTTCTATATTTTGATAAAATGGATAAATGCTTACAAAATGTATAACCCTTTATGGTCCCCTATAACAAAGTGTTAGTCAGATTTCATTGGAAAATACATGTTTTAACAATATTCAAATTTACACATTCAGTACAAACAAACTAAATTTTTTAAACACTATGAATCATATACACACATACGCTAAATATATAAAAAATAACTCAAGGACATTTTTTTATTAAGATCGGGAAATTTGTACGTTTAAATTTAAATGTTTCCAAGAATAATTTAAACAATTTTTCTTATCTGATGATCATACAAATTGTAAATTACTTAAAAAACGAAAATCGACAGAAATCTAGATCACAATTTACCCCTTCTTATGGCTAAACTAAAAGGTAGAAATATCGAGCAATTGTTTTTTCTGCACCCTAAAAAATTTCAAAGAATTCATTATGAAAACAAAAGTATAATTTATGACCAGGTCGTAAAAAATAAAAACTTCTTTAAAAAAATTTTACAAACAACGAAAAATTTGTATTTATAGATACACTTAACCCATTTTATGTAGTAACGCCATGACAGGTAGTAAAAACAGTATTGAAAACACCATATTAACCCTTTAACTAAAAAGGGTTAAGCCAATGAATGACCTTGTATTAAAATTAGTAGTATCTTTAAAAAAATTTCTAAACAAAAAGGTCTCTTTACTTTACAGCATTTTATTGTATATTTTTTATAGAGTATTTTTATAAATTGTTTTCAAATTCAACACAGAAACAACAATCAAATGTGAATTGTCTGTCTAAAAAGGTTAAAAACTTTTACATGTTATTTTTGAGTGTATATAGTAGATACTCATTAAACTAACAATTCCTTTGTTTCATTTTTCTTTGAATCGTAATATCAGCTTTTGTACTTTTTATTATATTTTTAGAAACTTTACTCTAGTTTTTTCCATACATTTGATTTGTTTGCTAAAAATATATACACATTTATTTTTATTGTTTTAGTTTGATAAAAATTTGTTGTTTATTTTTCAAATTAATTTTAGTTATTTTGTTTGATTTCGTTATTTTGCCTTTTTCAAATCTTCCGTAAAATAATAATTTGTTATCAGTTTAATTTTCGAAAAGCAGAAGTGTCCAAATAGTTTTTATTCCAGAGCCTCAAAAAACTGTAAGACGATCTATAGCTTTTGCATCTGCAATTGAGAAAATATCAATTGTAATGCAGAATATATTAATTGAAATTTAGAAAATATTAATTGAAATTTAGATTTACCACTTGAATTTCTGAGAATATCATTTAAAATTCAACATTCACATTTGAAAATCATAAACCATCAATTGAAATACAGATTTT
This sequence comes from Leucophora obtusa, assembly GCA_949987735.1. Lineage (NCBI taxonomy): Eukaryota > Metazoa > Arthropoda > Insecta > Diptera > Anthomyiidae > Leucophora > Leucophora obtusa. The sequence continues at coordinate 346,937,044 of OX465295.1, read as the reverse complement.
CAATTTGAATAGGTGATGCCGTCTGAATTTTGATATTTTTTAATTTTAACTGATATTTTTAATTTAAAATTATATATTCTGTGTTATGTTTTCTGAATTTCAAAAGCAAATTCTGAAATTTAATTGAAATTTTCTATATTAAGGTCGCAAAAGATGTACTAGTGCGTTCTGTCTGTATGTTAAACTGGAAATCACGTCACCAATTCGATGAGGCTTTGTTTACGTCTACATCGAAATTCCGCAATTTCAATATTCACCACTGTGAAAAAACAATAAAGAAAAGCTTATAGAAACTCCTATAGTTCCTATAAATATATCTCTTCACCCAGAAAACAGTCTCAGTTGTGGCCACCGAATTTGTTGCCAATTGAATTCGTACGGTTACGACAACTATTTTTTTTATTAAATTATATTTTTTCGTCGTGAAAGCCAATATTCGGTTGTCTAATTAAATATTATATTCCACATAAATATTATTATGTTCCACAAAATTTTATTGAAATTAAAAAACTTTTTTTCAATTCTCCGGTATTGAACCCGTTCAATCTGATTAATATAATCCACCCTCTTACCCATTGCACCAGAACTACTTTTAATTTTCTTAGCCATATTTACTTTTTATAATTAAAAATATTTTATTTTTATTAAAAAAACAACATCTAAATTTTTGTCTTTTCCGGGAACCCGGAAATCTGGAGTACTAGGCCAACTCCTCACCTACTAAACCACAAACACTTTTTAATTTTAATGTCTAATTTTGAATTTATATGTTTAGTTTGGAAAACAAATATAGTATATACTTCGTTTACCAATACCAATTAATAGTTGAGTGTGTTATCAATACAATCCACAATTCGGTTGGTTCTACAGAAAATCGTTTTTAATGTCTTATTTGATTAGGGTACCCGTATTTGTAGGTACCACTTTCGAATATTGAAATTTTTTTAATAAAGGTGATAGATAACACCAATTTTCTTGTATATTCACTAAATAAATGGCTGCTTCTACTGCATAGAATTACTAAACTGATACTAATTTTAAAATTGAATGGATATACCAATAATTTGTTAAAACGATTGTTTTTTATTGCTTTCCCTATTTTTAATACCTAGTAAAATATTTTTGGTGTAGTATTCAATTATAGGTAATTCCAAATAAAATAACGTCCTGGCAAATTCAGTTTAATAGTTCTGATCGAATTCCAACCAATCTTTTTACTGGGTGTTGGTGTTGCCTAGTATTGTTTTCTATTAATTTACTAGTATTTGGTAAAGTAAAAGCTGTAATGCAACTGGTTTTGTATTTATTTGTAAAAAAAAGTAAAAATAACACAAAGACATATCTTAATGGTAATTTAAAATATCAATTTTATAAGTTTTTGAAAAAAAAATTTGTTAAGAACAAAATTTTTTCCCAGCTTTGTTAGAATATTGAATACTTGGCAATACTGGAGTCCTATTTAGTGACAACTAGAGATGAGCGATATTTTCATACCGGTGATTTAATCACAGTTATTGATAAATCACTGGTAACGGCAGTGATCAAATATTTCAACTCGCAGTTACTCGGAATGTCGTTCTTTTAATATTTTTGTACTATTCTTTCTTGCAAACTTCATTGTGCACAGTAATACATGTTGTTTTTTTAATAACAATGACTTGCTTTCACACTCTTCTGACTAAAATGTCTCCTTCTATCATGTCTCTGTTAGCGGTCGCAACTATTCTTCTTTTAAGGCCCAGTTTTTAGGAAGTGGATTATCTTTAAACTTAGTTTAACGCAGTTTGTAACTGGAATACTGCTTTTAAAATGTGGTTTATTTTGTTTTATTTCAATAAAGAAATAAATTATACTCGAGAAAAAGATTTTCCGGCAAATTTTTGTTAATAAACTTTGAAATGGCTGACAAAATTCGTTTTCGGTTTAACTAAACCAAGTTTAACTGACATCTTAAAAACTCGCCATAAATATTATTTCGTTTATTTATCAGAAAACTGCAGTCTTTTCCATAGAAAAACCGCGATCACGATCACAGTTCAAAAGAATAACGATTTGCAAATCACATTCACTGAGAACAATGTTACTGAAAAAGCGCCAGATCGCTCATCTCTATTACAAACCCGTGATCACGGTCACTGTTTAAAAAAACGGTGATTTGAAAATCACGATCACTGGTAGCAGCGTTATTCAAAAATCACCGGATCGCTCATCTCTAGTGACAACCTATACCTTCGACGACGTTTTAAAAATGAACTTGCAGCAAGTAGTGGGGACACATGTAAAATTTTCATGTTTTTTCGGTAATTTTCGAAATTTTCGCTGATAATACGTATTCTCAACTTGCAACCATTTACTTGCATATGGAAACGGGGGGTTAATGATGATTTTAGAAAATGAGGTCGTGAATCATATGATGTCAATAAAATATCTTAAAAGAATAGCACAATTCAGGTATTTCGCTCTTCTGAAAACCTGTCAAAAAGCACATAGCACTACTTGCATGCAAGCCGACTATTTGATAAAATGACCATTGACGATTCTGCAAAATTTCATGTATGAAAAACTGAGGATTTTTAAAAAAGTAATAATTTTTGTAGTTCACTTTTTTCCCTCTCCCGAAAACCTGGGCGCAAATTACCGCAATCGTGTTCGAGTGTTATTCGATAGCAAACATTGTTACTTAAAATATTACAATGAATAAAACTAGGTTAGAGGTGAAGCATTTAGTTCTTTTATTACAAATATGAGTTAAATTTGTAACAATAGTTATTCGTGTTCTTTTATTTGCACCTTAAAAACGTGCTTTTTTTTAACAATTTCGAACGGTTACGACTGCGGGAATCTGGCCCTTGTTAAAAATACATAGCAGGCAGGCCTATGAAATTTCACTTCAAAAATCGTCACAGTGGAATCAAATCATCAAAGTTGGCAGCGCTGACATAGAAATGTTCGATTTCGAATAATAATAAGTTCAGCCACAAACTTTATATATTGTTTGTCTTTGTGTTTTCAAGCACGAAATAAAAAAAGGAGCGATTTATTATAGGGGGTAATTTTCTAAAACACTTCGGTGAAGTGTTGCGTTATTTCTATAGAAATTGTTTTTGTTACAAAAACAATTTACATTGAAAGTTCCCTTCACTTCACCCAAGTGTTTTACGAAATTAGATACATAATTAGTACCGATAGGACAGTGTTGCCACAAAAGTTCTAGCGTTTTCGAACATAATCCAGGAATAATGGGGATTTTTATCTCCTTCAAAACCAGTGCTGCCAGGCAAATTTTTGAGCATCCCCCATTTAGTAAGTTGAAATTGATCATTTAATGTATTGTAATTTAAACAAAAACGCAATTTTAAAGAAAAATGGATGATTACTAGAGATGAGCGATATTTTCATACCGGTGATTTAATCACAGTTATTGATAAATCACTGGTAACGGCAGTGATCAAATATTTCAAATCACAGTTACTCGGAATATCGTTCTTTTAATATGTTTGTACTATTCTTTCTTGCAAACTTCATTGTGCACAGTAATACATGTTTTTTTTTCAATAACAGTGACTTGCTTTCACACTCTTCTGAATAAAATGTCTCCTTCTATCATGTCTTTGTTACCGGTCGCAACTATTCTTCTTTTAAGGCCCAGTTTTTAAGGCATATCTACACGAGAGAGAAAACTGCTAGAGATAGAGCAAAAAACACCTCTAAATAGCTTAAATCATTCACAATAGAGCTAATTAGAGGTGTTTTTTGCTCTATCTCTAGCAGTTTTCTGTCTCGTGTAGATGTGCCTTTAGGAAGTGAATTTTCTTTAAACTTAGTTTAACGCAGTTTGTAACGGAATACTGCTTTTAAAATGTGGTTTATTTTCTTTTATTTCAATAAAGAAATAAATTATACTCAAGAAAAAGTTTTTCCGACAAATTTTTGTTAATAAACTTTGAAATGGCTGACAAAATTCGTTTTCGGTTTAACTAAACCAAGTTTAACTGACATCTTAAAAACTCGCCATAAATATTATTTCGTTTATTTATCAGAAAATCGCAGTCTTTTCCATAGAAAAACCGTGATTACGATCACAGTTTAAAAGTACAACGATTTGCAAATCACATTCACTGAGAACAATTTTACTGAAAAATCACAGGATCGCCCATTTCTATTACAAACTATTACAAAAGAACGGTGATTTGAAAATCACGATCACTGGTAGCAGCGTTATTCAAAAATCACCGGATCGCTCATCTCTAATGATTACCCAGTCAACAAAGTTTAGAGTGCTCTGAAATTATAATTCCTAACAGACAAAATAGAAGGATTTAGAAGGTATATAGTGGGTTCTTGCAAAATGGGGATGTCGTCTAAAAATTTGTGGCAACACTGATAACACGGTCTTGTACCAACTTTATATACAAAATGTTATAAAAAGTACCAGAATCCGAAGCATTTTGCTTGATGCATGCTGCTTAATTGCTTGATATCAGCTCCATTAACGTTCAAGCACGCAATCATACAAATCAATCAGCAAAAAAGGCCGATTTATTAAATAGTTTAGAATTATTTTTAATGAAAATTAATTTTATATTTGTTAATATTATAAATAATAGGGCTTTTTTTAATCACTGGATTTATTTTTGAATTTATTTTATTTTGTTAAAAAATCTACATTTTGTTTTTTAATCCTCAAAATTTTATATTTTTATCGAAATGTAATACTTATTCTTATATAATGTGCAAGAAATTCAATAAATTTTGTAAAAATTTGAACACGGGAATTGAATTAAACTAAATCCGAAATAGATTTATAAAATAAATAAATCCGTTTTGGATTTAGGTTAATTCCGGAAATTTATTTTTCGCAAAATTTAATTATTTTCTTTCACATACACACTCACAAAAGTTGTCGGTAGAATCTTCTGAAAATTACAATTAAAACAAAGGTACAGTGGTGGAAAATATAATAGAAACGATTCAAGTTTTTTCTAATTTTTGTTTTTTTATTTTGTCACATATTTTAAGTGGGCGTGGATTTTAACGAAAAATTAGCCATATCGACCTTTTATCAAATTACATACTATAATTTAGAGAGTACTGATCGGTCCTGTACAAACTGTATATTTTTGGAAATCCTAAAAAATTTCCTTAAGTCTTGCATTATTTTGATCTACAAATATCACAAAGTGATAACGTAAAAATCAATCACAAAGTGATTAACAAAAACAATTTTTCAATCCCCGGATTAGATGATGTGATGAACACAAGTGATTAACAAAATCAGGATATTATATATTTAATGGTTACTATGTATTTCTTTATATTAACTGCGGACATAATATTCTTTAAACAATATTATGGCTGATTATTGCAATGTTCTTGTAAAATAGATAGAGATATCCAATGCAAAGTAAATTCAGTAATCTGGCAGATTACCAATAATTGTTTTAACCCTTTCACTACCGACTTTTTGTTTGCGGATGTAGTGTTATTTTGACTTCAGATTTTTGCTAAGAGTCCTCAAATTAGAAAAAAATATCTAATATATTTTGCCCCTTCCCCGTCCTATCCACCAAAAATGACATTTGGAAATTGATTTTTTGAAACTTCTCAGCCCCGTTTTACCCCTTAAACATTCAAGTAGGTAAAAACCCTTTTGTTGGTTTTCTACTCGTCATAAAACCAAGCTTTATGCCAAATTTCAATTATCTATTTTCATTAGTTTAGAAGAAACACCAAAACCCCCTTTCTCGGAGATTAAGATACATATATTCAAAAAATTAGACTTCATTAACAAAATATCGTGAACATATTGCCATGTTGAACTGCTTATACATATAATGATTTTTATCTGAAGTCCAAGATCCTAATAAACTTACTTACAAAAAGTATCAAGTTTTTTTTTTCAATTTCCAATTTTATATATTCTTTTAAAGATGTGTACACTGTAGTGTACAAGGGTAGTGAAAGAGTTAATGTCGCTAACTAACAAAAATTAAAACCCGCCGAATCTGTCGTGACTAAGGAAAAGGTTTTGGGGAGGGAAATTAGCGTGTTTTTATTAATTTTCCGATCATTCTTTTTTCTTTTCAATTTTAATCTTAATAAAAGCCAAAATAAACAGCACAAACGATCATGATTATAAAAAGATTAAAACAGTAATCTGTGAGATTATAAACTCAATGTAAATCCGCTATTGAACAATCTCTAATGAACATAAATCGAAATTAACAAAAAAAAAATATATTGTCGTTTTTGACTAAATAAAAAAGAGAAATTATGTTTAACAACAAATTGCATTAAATAGATTGTTTGAATGAAAATTGGTTTTGGAATGTTTAAAACGTTGCTAGGGAGAACATAAAAATGTAAACAAATAACAAGACTGCATAATATTACTTATGCTTGAATCATACCATTATTTAACCCTTCTTTAATACGAGTATGTATTCTAACTCCTAACTCTCAGCGGAAACCAAAAACGGAAAAAGAGCTGAGAACGAAAAATAAAAGATATTTGAAACCAAAACAAAATAATTCTTTTCAGTATAGAATTTAGTAGAAGTTCTTTAACAAAACATAACAACAGAACCTAAAATGAATACATTCGCCCAGCATTAAATATTTTAGAAAATGGACACAAAATTATATTTACTTTATTAACCTTAACTTTTTTATAGGACTTATGGCCAAATACTAAATGTCCCGTTAAAGCTTAAAAAAATTGAATATGGGAAACAACAACAAATTTATCGATTAAAGTCCCAGTTAGTTGCTAACAGGACATTCTAAAAATGAAGCTTAAACATTTTTTTTTTTTTGCAAAAAGATGAAGATTTTTGAAGCGGTCCAATCTCAAGTTACGATTTTAAATGGGCGGGGTAAAAAAAATTTAGTGTTTTCAAAAAACTAAATTTTTTAAAAGAAATTAAAATTAGTGGTACACAAGATATTCACAATCATGATGTTATTCCTAAAAAAATATCTAAATAAACTAAATTTAACGCATTAACGACTTGTCATAGATCCGCTAGACATTTTTCAACCAACATTTTCAGACATAAACAAAATGCTTCGTCAAGAAAATTTTGAAATTGTTTTAGCCTTATACTCGTAGCGCAGCCAAAATTTAAATTTTGATTGGATATAAATTCTAGACGGTTAAAGATGTTTGGAAACTTTTAATTTTGAATATTTTTATAGACAAATCTTTATCCTAAAGATATAAAAACAAACTAACCTTAAAAAATAACCAGTATTAAAAAAAGAAATCTAAGAAACATTTTATTTAAAGGTGAAAGGCAAAAGTAATTTACATTATGAAAGATACAAAGTTATATTTGCTAGGAAATGTGTTTTAGTACAGGGATGATTAGTTGAAAGCAAAAATTATCAATACGTAATTTTGACTTAGCTGCACAACCAACAAGAATTTTTGTGCAGGTAAGCCAAAAACGCAGCTAAGTCAAATTGTTTACATGCCTTAATGTGCAGGTATAACAATACAGACTGAAAACAAACAAAACAAATGAAACTAATGATGACAACTTTGTGCTTTGCACCAGATCTTGCAATTTTTATGGTTAAAAAATGACTAAAGTAGGATATTTTTGTCACAAAAAAAGTTGACAACACATTTATTATATGTGTGTTTTTTTTTCCTAGAATTGAAAAACAAAGCAAAACACAAGAGGCAGCTAACGGAGATCTTTTTTATGAAAATAATGTAAAACTGCCAAAAATATGAGGCAGTTATCTTAAATGCGCAGGTACAAAAAGTGCCCTTAAAGAAGATAATTGCGTAAATAATTTGGTAAAATAGAAACGAAACCAAAATTTTGTGCAGCTATAGCAAATGTGCACTTAAGAAAAAGGCAGTTATATCAAAACTACTGTATTTTGTCAGTGGCCTTGCCAGCGCCATCAAAACATATGCCATTTCAGCTTTTAAAATTTCTTTCAATTAAAAATAAAAGACCGTAAGACACTAGCTTTTTTAAACTTTTTCTTCGTGTTTTAGGGTTTCTTTTTGATTTCATTTTATTGCTCTTTATATTTTTCGTAAAAAAGCAAAAACTTTAACAAAAACCGTAAAAAAAGTCAAGAAAAATTTAAGAAAAACGGTTGTGTCATACGCGCTTCATTATGTTAATTTTTTTATGTCATTGAAATGTATTGTTCATTCACTTTTATACCATTCACCACTACACGGGCAGAGTATAATAACCCAGTCAGAAAAATACAAACGGGAAAGCGATGGCAAAGCACTTTAACAGATGGTACAAGTACTGACAAAAAGTGCTCTCCCATTCCCAAAATGATAACATCATTGGCTAGGTAGCACTTAAATCGGTCTATGTTTAGACCTAATGCCTCTAAAAAGGTCACCCAAAAATTGGCTTGTTGCTCGCTACAGATCGCGAATGCGTAAATATCTTAACAAAATTTGGTACACTGCTTCACATTGGCAAAGCCTATTGATTTTATGTAGATTCGGTCCAGTGCTCCAAAATTGGGCATATTTGCCTGATACTGTTCGCAAATATTAAAATATTTTGATGAAATTTGGTACTCCGACTTATATCGGCCCAAGGACAAAGCCTATTGATTTTGGTTTAAATCGATCCTTGTCCTAGTGCCCATATAAATGCCCCAAAACAGTGTTGTTTAAAAGTTAGGGGTTTCTCCCTATATTTAGGGGATTTTCAATCGCTTAGGGGGAATTTTAGGAGTACCAATTTGTTAGGCGGAAATAAAGGGGGTAAGAAAATCATTTTAGGGGTAGTTTTGCCTTAAAAACATTTTAATTTTAGAGTCCTACGATTCCTTTTGTCAAATTGTTGATAGTTTTTCACATAAATTTTTATTTTCTTTTAGCCTACACATTTTTGAATTTGAACATTTTTAGACAGTGACTAGGGGGGCAAAGAAAACTAGCTAAAATATAACAAAATTTTTTTATTTTAACGACAGAAAAATCAATTATTATTTATGAAAAAACTTAGAAAATTGTTGGATTTTTGGAAAATTTATTTCAGTTGGATGTTTTTTTAGTGGTAGAGCAAATTTAGGCTGTTTCTTTAGACAATTTAGGTGAATTTGTAATAAAAGACTTGGCAACACTGCCCCAAAATTGGATTTATCTCATGCAATAGGTCGAAAATACGTAGATATTTTAATGAAATTTGGTACGCTGACTCATATGTGCCCAAGGAAAAAGTCTATTTTTGGACTTATCGCCCATATGGACTATATTTCCGATTTTCTCTTAAGGCACATCTACACGAGATAGAAATCTCGTAGAGTTTGCGCTAAAATTGTCATCTCTAATATTATTGGCACTAATTTTTATCGTAAATGCACCATCTCTGGTTGTCAAGTTTTTGTTTTTATGAAAATTGTTGTATTTCAAAGAATAATTTTTTCTCCAAATACCAAAAGGAGTATTTAATAAAATTAAATGTTCAATAATCTACAAGGCATTTTAAAAATGGTTGCTAATTAAAGAAATTGTATATGACAGCAATTGTCAATTTTCTAGAGATTACATTTCGTAGGCCCATGCAGAGCTGCATTTTCATAAACTCTTGGGAGTTTTCTATCCCGTGCCTTTAAATACACCTAACACTAGGTAAAATCAGAATTCCTCACTGGCATTCTAGTTTTTATGATTAAATAGACAAATTTTGATAAAGTCCATTTCAACACATTCCGAACATTAGTTGACTTATAACCAGATTGGTGTAGAGTATCATATGGTCGGCATGTCGGACTTTATTTTTTACTCGTTTATGACATAAACAGATGCTAAATGTTGCCACTTTTTTTTGCAAACTTCCCTACTTTTCACCAAATATGGGAGAAAAATTGGATTTCGATGGGTTTTCGCCGAAATTCAAATTAAATTGGGATTTCATTTCCATTGAGAAATCTGTTTTAAATCCCAAATTTTGATTCGATTTTCGTTTAAATCTCTCAAAATCTACTTTAAATTCGATGTCGACCATAATGTAAATTCGCTGTTATACTATTTACACTTAACCAAAAACCAGTGTAGTATAAATGTCAGTTACTATAAAAAACGTCGGCATATACGGCTGAAATGTTCAACATACAAATCGACTTTTCAAACGCTTTTAAGATCCTTCGGTTACCAGTTAAAACCAAATTTTTTACTAATAGAACAAATTTTGTAAACATTTTAGTTAAAACTACTAAACATTAGTTAAAAATGGCCTTGCAGAAAAAACTGTTGAAATTAGCAGCTTGTTTTTGCTAAATATTAGTGAGATAGGAACAGCAAAAATAAAACTGTTAAATATCACCTTACCTTTAACAAGATTATCCGTTATGTTTTTAATTTGAAAAGAAGAGATCATGTATCTCAACATACATTTAATTTTCTTGGATCGTCTTTTAAGAATTTTATTAGCATTAGGATATTACTGTTTTTTTATAAATCCATTTTTAATGGTTATCCTGTTTATATAGTTGATCAATTTAATTTCACTCGTTCGATTAGAAATCCCCAGATAATACCACCTATAAGGCATTTAAATATTTTTGTGAAATCATTTCAGATTCGTGTGTCAAGAATATGGAATGCTTTGCCGAGAGAATTGAGAATGTTTAATTATACATTGCTTCAATTCAAGTCCAAATTAGTAGAATTTGCGAAACTGCATGTTGTTGTTTTTGAAAGTGCGAAAGGCGAAAGGCGAAAGGAAAGAATGTTGAAATAATATGTATTTATCTTTGTGATATTAAGGCTTCTTATGGAAATTGATTCTTGGCATTCACTGTGTTTTTATTTTGGTTCTTTTTTTTAATTTGTAATGCTTTATTTTATGTGATCTCATATACATATGTAATTATGAATTTTTATACCCTACACCACTATGTGGTCAGGGTATTATAAGTTTGTGCTGATGTTTGTAACACCAAAAAATATTGGTCGTAGACCCACCTTATAGTATACCGATCGGTTCAGAATTTTTTTTTATTTCGATTTAACGATGTCCGTCTGTCCGTCCGTCCGTCCGTCCCTCCGTCCGTCCGTCCGTCCGTCTGTCTGTCTGTCCATGCAATCTTGTACGCACTCTACAGGTCGCACCTATTAAGATATTTTGATGAAATTTGGTACGCAGACCTATGTTGGCCCAAGGACGAACAAGTTTGATTTTTTTGAACATCGGTCCATGTTTAGACCTAGTGCCCATATAAGGGTCCTACCAAAATTATATTGTTTATACGCTGCAGGTCGTAAATATTAAGATATTTGGACGAAATTTGGTACACAGACCTATGTTAGCCCAATAACGCAGCCCATTGATTTTGGTGAACATCGGTCCATGTTTAGACCTAGTGCCCATATAAGGGTCCTACCAAAATTATACTGTTTATACGCTGCAGGTCGTAAATATTAAGATATTTTGATGAAATTTGGTACACAGCCCTACATTGACCCAATAACGCAGCCTATTGATTTTGGTGAACATCGGTCCATGTTTAGACCTAGTGCCCATATAAGGGTCCTACCAAAATTATACTGTTTATACGCTGCAGGTCGTAAATATTAAGATATTTTGATGAAATTTGGTACACAGACCTATATTGGCCCAATAACGCAGCCTATTGATTTTGGTGAACATCGGTCCATGTTTAGACCTAGTGCCCATATCAGGGTCCTACCAAAATTATACTGTTTATACGCTGCAGGTCGTAAATATTAAGATATTTTGATGAAATTTGCTACACAGATCTACATTGGCCCAATAACGCAGCCTATTGATTTTGGTGAACATCGGTCCATGTTTAGACCTAGTGCCCATATAAGGGTCCTACCAAAATTATATTGTTTATACGCTGCAGGTCGTAAATATTAAGATATTTTAACGAAATTTGGTACACAGACCTATGTTAGCCCAATACCGCAGCCTATTGATTTTGGTGAATATCGGTCCATGTTTAGACCTAGTGCCCATATAAGGGTCCTACCAAAATTATACTGTTTATACGCTGCAGGTCGTAAATATTAAGATATTTTGATGAAATTTGGTACACAGACCTATTTTGGCCCAATAACGCAGCCTATTGATTTTGGTGAACATCGGTCCATGTTTATACCTAGTGCCCATATAAGGGTCCTACCAAAATTATACTGTTTATACGCTGCAGGTCGTAAATATTAAGATATTTTGATGAAATTTGGTACACAGACCTATTTTGGCCCAATAACGCAGCCTATTGATTTTGGTGAACATCGGTCCATGTTTAGAACTAGTGCCCATATAAGGGTCCCCCCAAAATTGGCTTGGTTACAAACTGCAGGTCGCAAATATTAAGATATTTTAATGAAATTTGGTGCGCTGACTCACATTATAAAAAATTTTGACACAAGCCCCATTTTAACCTATTCGAATTTCGGATCCAAACAATACACCAGAGTGGTGTAGGGTATTGTATAGTCGGCATGCCCGACTTTAACCTTTTTACTCGTTTATATTGCGATTTATTATATATTTTAATAATTAACTTTAATTTTATATAAAAGTTTGTTATTTAGTTAGTAGCTTTGATTAACCATATAAGGCCCTAAGAGCTCGGATATGTAATTGAAGAATTAATAAAAAAAAACAATATATACAGAATTTTAGTTATATTTGAGTTAAGTTTTCAGAAAATATCAACCTCTACTAAAAATACGTAAATATTTTTTATAGTTTGTTTTTTAGTAATTGATTCAAAAAGTTAGAAAAATATGATTTCATATATTTTCCCTATAAACAATTTCACTGGAATTCAAGTTGAAATCAAGTTCAATTCCAGCCCTGTTTTCCAGTTTCAAGGCTTGAATACAACTTTTATTACATTAAGGTTTTTCACAAGGGGTGTGCTATTTGTTGTATCGTTGTATCGTCCTAACAAAAAACAGAGTTGTTAAAAATTAAATTGAAAAAATACAACATTTGAGAATAGCACGATACAACATGTTTACGTATGTTTAGTGTCCTATGTTTGAGTGTGCTAACAGATAAAAACGGAATAGAAAATCGCTGTTAAACTCAAATAAATATTTTAACAACTCTGTTTTTTGTTAGCACGATACAACGATACAACAGATAGCACACCCCTTGTGAAACCCCTAATTTTATTTCAATAGCATACTCCAGCAAAAGGCAAACAAAAATTCAAGTTTAAAATATTTTTGTTAAATATACAAATGCTAGAATTTGAAATCTACTTTACTTTTTAAATAAACTTTAGTCCATAGATTACATAGATATCTCACTCTTCTTCTTCTTTTGTCAACAAACAAATTTTTACACATACATTGAAATTTATTTTTGTCCACTTATGTCTAACACATTCTCATGAGATACGTGCACTGACAGCGAATGTCAAAGAGTAAGAGATCTATGTAATCTATGCTTTAGTCGGTTATGGAAAATAGATTGTGAGTGTACTAGTAGTTTTTGAAAATTTTTTGAATTCACTTGTCACATTCCATACAAATTTAACTCAAAAATTAGAAATTTTTAGTTTTTATTGTGTTGTAAATTGGGATTTTATTTTTTTAAAAGCAGAGAATTAGTTCTCAGGTTAGAAATTCTATAATTTTTTGATATACAGTAAAACCATGTGATGACGAAATCGTTCGCCCTACACTCTAATTAAATTCTTTTGAAATTTACCCAACTTATAGTAGGAAACTGAACTCCTACTATAAATTGGGTAAATTTACTCTATGTGCGTAATTGAAAAAAAATACGCACATTGTGTTTAATTTGATGCACAAATAATTTGTAATTTTACATTGAAAGTGCGTAAAAATTAAATGAAATTTTGAAATTAGTGTGTTAATTTACTAAATTTGTGTGTAAAAAAGCACATTTCACGTATAAATGTACGCATAAAATGCCTAAAAATCCACAAAAAATGCGAAAAAATCTACAGAAAGTGCGTAAAAATCCAATATAATTACAACAGTTGTGCTAACTTTAAGCACCACTTAAAAATTTTTTTGAAATAAAATAACAAATTAATTTTTGGTACGTATTTTATTAATAATAATATCCGAGTCCTTCTCTCATAATCGTTTATGTCCCAATTAGTCGTTTTGGGATCTTAAGGCATTTGTATAAAATTCATATAAAAGGCATTTTGTTGAGCAGGAGTCATTGCACCAAGTTGTTCCTGCGTAGGCCATATCTCTCTTACGGCGTCTTCAATTTTGAAATGAGGTTAAGACTATCACGTGCGTTAACAATAATTACCAAAAACAATTTCATGCTTATGTTGCTATTTCCAGACTCTAATGTGTTTGGGGAAATGTTGTAATTCACAAAAAATAATCCGTTTTCGCTTTTTCTTTTTATTATTTATAATTTTTTTTCAATTTTTTCCAATTTGAAATGTTTATATTTATTTACCAACTTTGTGCATAAAAATTTTATTTAACAAAACAACAGTAATTTTAGGCACAATGTGTTTATTTATAAACACATAATGTCTAAAAATACTTTGTGCGTGTATTATTGTGTATGGAAGTGTGTATGAAAAAAGTTTACGCATTTTTTGTTTATATTTACCGAATTTTCGTAAAATTAAACAAAATTTTACCCATTTTATAGTAGTAAATTTACAAACTTTTTTAGAGTGTATGTTATTTTGTTTGTGGACGTCTAGAAACAGTTCATTTTAACCGAGGGTTCGTCTTAAGCGAGTCCTTATTAAAAAATATTTGTATACCCTACACCACTACGTGGAGAGGGTATAATAAGTTTGTGAAGCTAGACCCACCTTTTAGTATACCGATCTACTCAAAATCATTTTTTATTTCGATTTATCGATGTCCGTCCGTCCGTCTGTCTGTCTGTCCATGCATTTTTGTGCGCACTCTACAGGTCACAAATATTAAGATATTTTGATGAAATTTGCTGTACAGACCTATGTCAGCCCAAGGACGAAGCCTATTGATTTTGGTTAAAATCGGTCCATGTTTAGACCTAGTGCCCACATAAGGGTCCCCCAAAATTAGATTTTTTACACGCTGCAAGTCGCAAATACGAAGATATTTCAATGAAATTTGGTTCGCTGACTCACGTGATCCCAAGGACAAAGCCTATTAATTCTAGATAGCATCGGTCTCCATATTTGGACCTATTTCCCATATGGGCTATATTTTCGATTTTATTTTCTTTCATCATTTTATATATAATTTTGACATAAGTCCGTTTTAACCCATTCGAATTTCGGATCCAAATATAGTCGGCATACCCGACTTTAACTTTTTACTCGTTTGCACTAAAATTGTTGCCAAAAGGTCGGAACTTTCAAATTCGTCTTATCTGAGTTCGTCTCAAATGAGTTTTGCTATATTTTTAAAAATGTCCTGGTGATCAAAGAAATTTTAAAACTGCTTCTCACGATTTTCCTTTAAGTTTTAAAATTGTTGTTTATATTCAGGTGTGGAAAAGGAATGAATTCTTTTATAGTGTGCCATACATCTACTTAACAACATGTTATGAGTGTGCGCGCGTGCGCTTTAGTTTTAAGTTACCAACATATATACATTCGTGTTTTGTATGTTTTAACATTTTTATGTTGTTTTCATAAAAGCCAATGCATTTTAGTTTAGTATCATCATCATCTACTTTCAACCACTATTTTACTCCACTAAATAATAATATAATTGAAACGCTTGACGAGTGATGTGGAAACATTTTCAACACAAAATATAAAACCAAATACAAACGAAAAAAATTAAAGAAAAATTTAAAACACAAGACAAAAACTAAACTAAAAGAAACACAACGGCAGCAACAGCTACTAAAATAATTTTCATATATTCATCCATATATTTGTAATACCGTGGAACCCGATTAAGATGAACTCTATTAACGTATTAACCGAAGTCAAATTTGTTTCATAACTTTTATTATTTTCAAAATATTTAAAATTTCTACAAAGAAAATTTTAAAATTGGTAACGGGTAGTTTTAATTAATTTACTAAGCCGCCATGACATATTTTTTACAAATTTCGGAAATGTTTTCTTATAATGAAAAGAAAATAAGATCATTTTGTTTGGAATTTATGGCTTAAATTCGCACTATATTATTTTTAGTTTGCAAATTATTATAATTTTTCCAAAAATATGAAAGAAATTTCAATTTGGAAAGCAAAAACTGATTGTAACTGGTGACCTTAAAGACCTAAAAAGCGTTCGAAAAGTAGATTTTTGTCTTGAACATACATTTAAGTCATAAACTTGATACATTGAGAGAATTTTCTGCATGATATTAATGAATTTTTGCATAAAACCCATGAAGTTTCACTGGAAGACGTCCATTTGAGTTTTCATAAAATGTCAAGAATTTCATGTTATTTATTAAAAGCTTCATACACTTAATGAAAAAGTTTCATTAAAACTAGATTCATAGAATATATGGGCGTTTTCATTAAATTTAAGAAATTTTTCATTTATTTTATGAAAAATTTCATTAAAACTCAAAAAAAAATTCATTTTAACCGAGAATTCGTCTTATTCGAGTTCGTCGGAAACGAATTTTACTGTACAAAACAACAATCAAATGGCAAATAAAACAAAAAACTTAATACAAAACATTTTTATAGAGAGCCACCTCACTTTGTTACTGTTATGCTCAATAACACACAAAACAAAGTCTGGCCAAAACATATACGCCAACTTCTATGTGTGGTGTGGATGGAGTGCGTTAAAGCCGCATATACACTGGTTGCTTGGAGTTCCTGCTATTAGCAACATTACAAATCAGTTTACAATTTGAATGGCTCGTAGTAACTACAACAAACAAAATATCGAACAAATTTAATAGAAAAGATTTTTTTTTAAATGTGAAAAAAATAAAATTTTAATTGAAATATAAAAATTAACCGTTTTTTTTTACGAAATTAAAAAAATTTAAGTGTTTGGATTTAAAATCCTTAAAAATATACAAAAAATGTGAACAAAAACTTAAATATTCAGACTTTAAAAAAAAAGAACAATATAGACCACAATAAAACAATAATGGTCAGAAGTGTACTAAACTTATTAAGATCAATTACGGTTATAATTTTTAAATATATAGGCTTGAAAACATTAGATGTGCAAATTTTTCAGCAAGAATAAAATAATTGTGTTTTTTAATTTTTTCTGTACGATGAGAAATTTATTGTAGAAGTAAACTAAAGTTTAAAAATAAAAATCCATTAACTGTGGGTCTCACACTGTAGGGTTAACTTTAACTTAACTGTAAAGCCCAGAATTTTATGCACAAGAGCGAAAAAAATTTCGCTCTATGTTTGTAGTCTAAAAACTACAATAAAAACCTAAAAATTCACAAACTTTTTACAGTGTATAGAGGTACGAGCAAAACAAAGCCAAATGTCACTTTTTCGCTATATTTTCAAACGGCCCTGTCGATTAAATTGATACGAAAAAAATTCCACCGCAATTTCGCAACAATTCCACGCAAGTGAAAAATCTTTTTTTTTATAGAGTTTGACAGTTTTTTCGCAAAAGTACGATCAAAATACCGGGCTTAAAACATAAGAAAGTGTCAAAAAAATTGTAAAAAAAAACAACAAAGTTTTTGTGTTGACTACACTAATAGAAAAGAGTCTGTAAATAAAACTACTAAAATTAGCAGATATTGTTTTGCTATATATTAGTAAGGTAGGAACAGCAAAAATAAAACTTAAATATACAGAATTTTGGTTATATTTGAATTAAATTTTTGTTAATAAAAATAACAACTCAATCTGCTAAAATCAAGAAACAATTTTGCTAAATAATTAGAAGCCTAAAAAATCACAAAAAATTAAATTTACGGAGTTTTTTCTATTTTTTTTAATGCAAATAAAATTCGAGTGTTTTGAAAACAGCAGTTTACAATTTTTTTAGCAAATATTTTTGCTGATTTTAGCAGCATGAACTGCTATTTACATACAACTAAATTTAGCTTAAAAACTAGTAAAAAAGTTAAAGTCGTGCATGGCGACTATATAATACCCTACACCAGTCTGGTTAAAAGCCAACTAATGTTTGAATCCGAAATTCGAATGGGTTAAAACGGACTTGTGTCAAAATTTTCTATAAAATAATAAAAGAAGAGAAAATCGAAAATATAGCCCATATAGGCGATAGGTCCAAATATGGACCGA
The DNA here is from genome assembly GCA_949987735.1 of Leucophora obtusa. Taxonomy (NCBI): domain Eukaryota; kingdom Metazoa; phylum Arthropoda; class Insecta; order Diptera; family Anthomyiidae; genus Leucophora; species Leucophora obtusa. The sequence continues at coordinate 346,918,862 of OX465295.1, read as the reverse complement.
TCTTATCTAGAATCAATAGGCTTTGTTCTTGGGATCATGTGAGTCAGCGAACCAAATTTCATTGAAATATCTTCGTATTTGCGACCTGCAGCGTGTAAAAAGCCAATTTTGGGGGACCTTTATATGGGCAAAATCTTGGGCCGACATAAGCCTGTGTACCAAATTTCATCAAAATATCTTAATATTTGCGACCTGTAGAGTGTGCAGAAGAATGCATGAACAGACAGACGGACATCGAAAAATCGAAACAAAAAGTGATTTTGAGTCGATCGGTATACTAAAAGGTAGGTCTAGGTCCAATATTATTTTGTGTTACAAACCTCATACCCTTTCCACGTAGTGGTGTAGGATATAATAACAAAAATTTTGTGGATATAACACTATTTTTAGTCTACTAATATTCCGCAAATTTTTTGCAGATTTTACAGTACAATTTATCATTTTCAATTAACTAAAAGTTAAACTAAATTTAAAGAAAATTCTCTAAATGTAACAGTTTTATTTTTGGTGTTTTTATTTTACTAGTATTTAGCAAAAAAAAATTCCTAATTTTAGCAGTTTTTTCTGCAAGATATTTTTTAACCAATTTTTAGTTGCTTTTTCAGTTTGAAGTATGCTTCCAATTATTTTATTTATACATATGTTTCCATGCTAAAACTGTACTGTTTGTATGGAGTATATTTTCCCACCTAAAGAAAGATATGTTATATTTGCAACTTTATTTATTTATTGCTTCCCACAAATATAATAATGATAAAAATATATATGTTTGCCTGCCTACCTTTTTAGTTTTTAAATTCCGGTTGTGCACTCATAGAAAAAACTTGTTAAAGTTGAAAATTTAATAAAAACGAGTAAAAAGGTTAAAGTCGGGCTTGCCGACTATACAATACCCTACACCAGTCTGGCTAAGAGCCAACTAATGTTTGGATCCGAATGGGTTAAAATGGGGCTCGTGTCAAAATTTTCTATAATGTGAGTCAGCGCACCAAATTTCATTAAAATATCTTAATATTTGCGACCTGCAGTTTGTAACCAAGCCAATTTTGGGGGGACCCTTATATGGGCACTAGGTCTAAACATGGACCAGTGTTAACCAAAATCAATAGGCTTCATCCTTGGGCTGATATAAATCGGTGTACCAAATTTCATCAAAATATCTTAATATTTGCGACCTGCAGCGTATAAACAATATAATTTGGGGGGACCCTTATGTGGGCCCTAGGTCTAAACATGGACCGGTGTTAACCAAAATCAATAGGCTTCGTCCTTGGGCTGATATAGGTCGGTGTACCAAATTTCAGCAAAATATCTTAATATTTGCGACATGCAGCGTATGAACAATATAATTATGGTAGGACCCTTATATGGGCACTAGGTCTAAACATGGACCGATGTTCACCAAAATCAATAGGCTTCGTCCTTGGGCCAACATAGCTCTGTGTACCAAATATCTTAATATTTGCGACCTGCAGCGTATAAACAATATAATTTTAGGGGGACCCTTATATGGGCATTGAGGTCTAAACATGGACCGATTTTAACCAAAATCAATAGGCTACGTCCTTGGGCCAACATAAGTCGGTGTACCAAGTTTCATCAAAATATCTTAATATTTGCGACCTGTAGAGTGCGCACAAGAATGCATGGACAGACGGACGGACAGACGGACATCGTTAAATCGAAATAAAAAAAAATTCTGAGCCGATCGGTATACTATAAGGTGGGTCTAGGACCAATATTTTTTGGTGTTACAAACATCAGCACAAACTTATAATACCCTGACCACATAGTGGTGTAGGGTATAAAAATGGTAAAATTCGGAATGGCCTGGCGAACAAAACTTGACAAATGTAGAATATTTTTTACATTAGGCACATCTAAATGAAGTATGCTTTGAAATGAATATAAATACTATATATGCACTTAAAGAAGCTTTTAATGTGGAGACAAAAGAGTCTTGGCACCTTTTTGAGCTTAATTTACGTAACTTTTTAATTATAAATTCTAAAGGCGCGCCATTTTGAGGATAAAAAAAAATATTGTAGTGAAATTTTCTTTATGAAATAAAACAATTAGGTACAAATATAACTAAAAATTTTCATATATTTAGTTAGAATATTCTTCTACCTCAAGTCCAAATTGTAATATGATATTGTCATATTAGATTTTTATTTGTTGTTTCAAAAAGGGGTTGATCATTTTCATGATAGACAATACAATTGTTTCGTAGACATCACTCTACTCTTCAGTTGTCCGCAATAAGAAAATGATAACTTTCTTACTCAAACTGAGACATTACATAAGGTACAAAAAATCAACTGGACGAGAATTTTGTACTTTTGTATATGAACTGTCTGATTTGGTAAAACCAGCTATAAATCAACTCCTTTTTGAAAGCAACAATTACATAAAAGTACCCTTTGGGTACTATTTATATGTATGTCTGTTTTCAATACATTTTGTAAAAACAACTAATTTTAAACTCAAAACAAAATAAATATTTGAATGAGATTTTAGCCGTGGTGTGCTTATTTTCAACAATTATTTTAATTTTTGCATTAAAAAATACAAAAATTGTTTTTTCGGACTTTCTATATTTTCATATATTTAGTTAGAATATTCTTCTACCTCAAGTCCAAATTCTAATATGATATTGTCATATTAGATTTTTGTTTGTTGTTTCCAAAAGGGGTTGATAATTTTCATGATAGACAATACAATTGTTTCGTAGACATCACTGTACTCTTCAGTTGTCCGCAATAAGAAAATGATAACTTTCTTATTCAAACTGAGACATTACATAAGGTACAAAAAATCAACGGGACGAGAATTTTGTACAAAATTTTTATTAGAATTTGGACTTGAGGTAGAAGAATATTCTAACTAAATATATGAAAATATAGAAAGTCCGAAAAAACAATTTTTGTATTTTTTAATGCAAAAATTAAAATAATTGTTGATAACTAAAAATTTTTAGAAAAAAGTCAGACTTGATTTGGCTCCTCCAAAGTCGGAACAGTTTATTGCAAAAATGTAAAATCTCAATTTTCGAATTTAATACTTTCCGAGAAAAATGGCCAGCTGTTAATATTTTCACATCCTCCAGATGCCCTACTTTGGAGTCCATTAGCACAGCTCCCGGTGGGTCTTAGGAGTCGGCCGTAAAAACTTTCGTTTGAAATTACGTTGGCTATGAGCAATTTCATCTCAATCCGACCAACTGATAAGAAATTGCTGAATAATTTCCAAAATATTTTGAAAACCCCACTATGTACTGAACGGCAGAAAACAGCTTTTGAATTCAGTGAACGCAATTTGTTCACTGAGCGAAAATGAAATTGAATGAGTTCAGTGGCGAATTAATTCAGTAAGGAATTAATTCACTAATTTATAAAAGTATATTTTATTTAAAAAAAAATAATTGTTTATTCTTTCGATTACAAAAATGTTATTGCTTCAGCCCATTTAAAATTCGAAATAAAAATTCCAAACCGTTCTCCAGTTATTATGCTTTATGCATTGGAGATAGAATACAAGTTTCTGATTTTTATTTGCAAACTAGAAATATATCAATAATAACAAATATAAACTAAACGAGAATTTTTAAAATTCGAAAAAATTCAACGAAATGTTTTATTTTTAAAATAAGTACCAAAAATAACTGTTTTAAACAACTGTTACGAAATTACAGTACTTTTCGTTAGTTGTTTTCTTAGACAACCGTCATAAAAGTTGTTATGCATTTTTCTATAGAAAAATAACTGTAATTTCTGTTAAAAACAACAACTACTGATTACTACACAAACAACTGTCATGTAGTAACTGTCAAACTTTTTTGAGTGTATATACCTGGTAACGGTAACTACCCAGGAAAATGTTTTACAATCGGTAGCCAACCACACCTATTTTACAACTGGTTGCACTGCAACCGATTCCATGGAACTGGGTCCGGAACCAGTTCCTGGGATCCTATGTGGAAGGTGTGATTGACGTAGAATCAGTTCCAGAACTGATTCTAGGGCAACCGGTTCCACTTTGGAGCTATAGAAGGGGTTGCTTTTGGGACAATTTCAAACAAAAAGAATCAGTGTTTGAATCAACAGTAGAAGGGATTGTAAATGAAAAGTAGCTATTCTACAACCGATTCTTTGGAACAGAAAATTTTCCTGGGTAGTTACTTTTATTATAACATTTCTTATCACTTTTTTATGGCGATGTTGCACAAAATAATGAGTTATGGTCACGGAAGGTAACCAAAACGAATGCGGTTATAGTTAGGGTAACGCTATTTTAGATTATTTCGGTAACGGTATTTTAAGGGTAACGCTAATTCATTTATTTCGGTATCGGTATTTAACGGATAATGGTATTTGAGTTATTTCGGTAACGGTATTTTAGGGATAACGATATTTTGGTTATTTCGGTAACGGTATTTTAAGGGTAACGGTATTTTTGTTATATCGGTAACGGTGTTTTAAGGGTAACGGTTGACAGTTATTTCGGCGCACACAGCATTTTTTATTGCAAAAAATAATCTAAAATAAAAACAAAATAAAATAATCAACTTAATTTATCTGAAATACTACGTACAATTACCAAGAGCAAAGAATTAAAAATAACGGTAACGGTATTTTAGGGATAACGGTATTTTTAGTATTGACAAAAATAATGAGTCTAAAAATAGATTTTCAAAAACATAAGTTTCATAAAAAAATATTTTTTTATATTAAAATTTTTTTAATAAAATTTGTATGGCGATGTCGCGCAAAATAATGAGTTATGTTCACAAATTAGCATAAGCAAAATCAAAAAATATGTCGTTACCTATATACTTACCAGTACTGACAAAAATAATGAGTCTATAAATAGATTTTTAAAAAATAAGATTTATAAAAAAATATTTTTTTATTGTAAATTTTCTTTTAACAAAATTTACTTGGGAATCGTACTTTGGACTTCAGATTGTCAGTAGATAGCTCTACCACCTGAGCTATCCTGTTATATGTATTATATTTCATAGATAAAAACATAACTGACCTCCTGCCACCTAGCAAGTTTTTTAATAATTTTCACCAATGTATATTTATGAAAGCACACACTTAGCACCCTTAACAAAAATAGCATGTGTAATTAAAAAAAATGCTGATCAATAAATTTCAAGAACTGACCAAGAATTACCGCCAGTATTTTTGTATTAGTTGAACGTTATACAAATTTTGCATAGCAGACTGTTTAAAAGTACACCTTTTTTTCTCTACGTGCAAAATCATGAATACATTTTTTTAAACAACCCTCCACAGACAAAAAAAAAGAATAATATAAGAAAACTATAATTATGTGCCAAATGAAATTTCCCCCCAAGAACGTAACACATAACTGGACATGTGCTTTTAAAGAGCTACATAAAAATGTAGTCTTGATTCAATTTTCTTTCCAAAACAAGTGAAAATTTAATGGATGGGTTGCATGTCAGCCAAATACAACTACAACCACTAAATGCAACAAGAAATGAAGCGATAAGAAGGTGGTGGTTAAAAAATACATAAACCATATAACAACAACTAAAAGTTCATACAAGTGGACTTAGGCCGTTAGTATTTTTAAACTTTTACTACACTTAAAGTTGCAGGTGAATGACTTTTTCTTAAATGTTTCCGACTTCCGGTCAAGTTTGTTTTCAGTTAAGTTTTATAAGGGGGCGATTGTGGCAACAAAAAGGAATTTGTTAGTTTCAGAAATTTATGCAAAACGAAGACGCAAAAGGAATAACTGTAAAAATATATGATAGGAATTTGAAGAAGTACAAAATAAATTAAGGAAATGTCACTTATTTGTAAAAGTCTATTTGCAGAGGATTTAAATGGAAAAAGTAGGTTAAAACAGGGATGTTCGTAGGGAACGAACATTTTTGTAATGAATTTTAAAGAACAAGAATAATACGAATATTTTTAAACAAAAATTTATACAAAATTTTGAAAACTTTTTTTTGTAGTTTAATAACATTAACCTCTATTTTTACCGGATCTTTAATAATTTAATGCATCTGTCTACTAATGTTCCACTTGCTTTATTTTCTATGCTAAATATAACACGAAAACAAATTTCTACTAAAATGGCAAATTATTTAAATTTAAACGAATTTTGTTGTAGTTTTATACAACATAAAAGTTAGTTCATATAAATTTTATTAGCCTACATACTCGTACTATAAAAATATGTCAAAACTTAAACCATTACAACAAATTTCTACATACTTATATGAAACTTTATAAAAATGATCTGATAAATTATTAAAACAAAAATATATAAAAAATGTTTTTCTGGTACATCTGATACTGTAAAAAAAAACATCAGAAACGGGCTTGAATAACAACAAAAACTGCTAAAAACACACACAGAGAGAAAAGAATTTATGTTAAAAACATTATAAATAACGAAAACATAATAAAGAAGGAAAACTGTGAATGAAAAAAAATATCATAACAAAAACATAAACCATTTAAAAACGTTTATAAACAAACAACCACAAAAAATAAGCGCTTAAAACATATATTAACCCTCTTTTCCTCTAACAGAAACAGTTAATAGCAACAGTGTTTTGAAAACTCAACTAAACTTCGGTCGCTTATGTAGAAACATGTTATTGCATTATGTTGAACTTGTCTCTTTTCTACCGGTTATAAAGTTATCATTGCTGTCATCTTAACCACAAACTAAAAAAAAGTGTGCCTGCCTTTTGGTTAAAGTGTTTGAAAAGATTTCAAACAACTTTTGTTGTGTATATTTCAAAGTGCAATTATGTTGAATTTGTTAAAATGTTGGAATTATAATTATTGCCATTTATTAATGCAATCATATCATAATTATCGAAAATCTATTATTACATGATTTTATAAATTTAACTTTACAAATTATACATCATTTAAATAATCGTGTTTCAAGTATGTGGATTATTTATCATTGGATTATTGCTGTTGGCTTAATATGCCTAATTTTACAAATTGATGGTAAGTTGGACAAAAATATTTTAATTTATTTTTATTTCAACTTAGATTAAACTTATATTAAATATAACACTTCTATAAAAATATAAAAAACAAAATTTTTTAATTTATTAAAAATTGTGAAACTTTTTAAGCCTGATCCTTGTTCCCCATAAAAACTTTGTTGAATCTCGACTAGTGTTTAAAAAAACTCCTTTTTTTAAACAGTACACAGAGAAAACAGATTCCTTGTAACAACCTAAGTTTTTGCCAACCGAATTTTTTGGTTGTATCCACAGATATATATGTTTATGGCAACTAGAGTTGTGTTGTTCATGAACGAACTAGTTCATTTGAAAGGTTCAGTTCATTGAACGATATGACATCGTTCACCATTATTCGTTCTTTTCGTTCAATCGTTCATTTCGTTCTTTTTTATTCATAGAAAATTTTTATCTCTTTGATTAATTTTTATTTAAACAATTAAATGTGTTTCTTACTAATTTAAAATTTTTATTAAAGTTGTAATTTTCTGATACTTTAGTCTTGTACAATAAAATTAATGTAAACATGTAACATTTAATAAATTGTCAAACGAACAACACAGTTCACGAATCACTGTTAAGACCAGGGATGGAAATGAGTTTTCTCATTTTGTACCAACCACATAAAGAAATTGTACTTTTTCGACCCTCACGGTACCAAAATTTTTCATATATAGAAAATTTTTCAGAATAATGTCAAACTTGCAGAAAATATTCTTCTGCAAAAATTTTACTTTTTCAGCCCTCACCAATTTTTTTAATATAAAAAGTATGTGAGATCGAGTTCAAGCTTGCAGGAAATACTATTCTGTACGACACAAAGACCTGCTAACTTATATTATAATAACCAATAGTTGTAAATATCAAATTTATATAAAAATATATGTTGTTAACTTTTTGTTCTGGTTATTTTTTTAGATAAGTTACCCGTCCTAAGAAAACAATGTAATATTTTTTTTCTTTGCAAAAAATATACGAGACGGGTTAAATTCTCGAATCTTATGTAGTAACAGCACTCAATCGACGCGTATTGATAAGCTGATTACGGGAAAATAATAATACTACATTTATACTAGAGCAAAAACCACCTCATTTTTGTACAAAACTAGTTTTTGCTTGTTTTTTGTATGCGTTTTGACAAGTTAAAAACTACAAGAGCCAAAAATCAGGTAGTTTTTGCTCAAATACAAATGTAGTATAATACATTTTTTTTCAACATTGGGCCAAAAAGTAGTCAGTTACAAGTTTTTGTTAGAATGCTTTTCAGTCTACGTCTTACGAATATTTGTTGACAGCTTTAAAGTACAACAAGTTCATTTATACCAAAATTGGAAATTTTTGAAATTGTACCAAATGGATCGCGGTAGTAGCGCGGTAACAACGGAGGTCAAAATGTACCAAAAAAAGTACAATTGTACCATGTTACAGCCAATGACAAAAAAGAACGATATGATCGAGTCACCAAAAATAACGATTAAGCCCAACTCTAAAAAATACTGTTTAAAAATTGGTATCCATTGGGAAATTCTTCTGCATCATTCACTACATTTTCGTCATAAATTTGTTCTTATATTAACTTCTTTAAAATATAACCCCTCAATTCATAAATGCTTTGTAAAGTTATAGCAGGTTTACAAAACGTCATTTTCATACAAAATTTGTTCAATAAACCTCCTATAATTTTACAAAGCGTTTATGAATTTAGGGGTAAATCTTTTGCGATAATACAAGAATAAAAAAAATATTTATTAACAAGCCCAAAAAATAGGTGTAAAAAATTTGGCGAATGGTGAGAAAATAATCCCGAATAGCTACCAACAATTATAATACTTTTATTGAAATCTGAGTTTTTTTATTTCAAATATCAGAATATGAAACTTTTTCTACAAATTTCAAAGTATACGACATTTTTGTAGAATATAGGGGAAAGTGGTGTACCATGAAACGAGTGTAGCTTGAAATGTTATATTTTTAGCACATTCCCATCATTTGTGGTGGTGTAATGGTTAGCGAGTTGGACAGTTACACATAAGTTTGCGGGTTCGATCCCCAGCGATAGCAACATAAATAATATGTTTGAGTTTTCTATCCCTCATGCATATCACACAGTCCTTCTTCGTTGTACCCCACTGAAGTAAAATAACATAACCGTGCTATGAACCAAAAAGCTTCAACAAAGTTCGCGAATTACAGCCCTGCAATATTGAATACCTTCATCTATCACCATCTTTCATCTCTTCTTTATCGTCCTTCCAAAGGAAGCAACACGCTAATTAGTAGGAATAATTTTCTGAGTGCTGCTTCTCCTAAAAAAAATAAATAAAAATGTTCTTCCAGAACAGGCTTACCAGATACTTTTTTTTTCTTTATCCCCAAATAAATCTTAAAATATCCCCAAAAAATCCCCAACTAGAAAAAATTTTAAAAAAGGTACTCGAGTTTATTTAATTTGCTCAAATTTTCAAGATTTTGAACTAATTTTTTAAAGAATTCGTAAATTTGAATTTTTCAAGTATGTCTCCACAATCAGGTCTTTAAAAATATAATTATTTAATTTGACTTTCAAATCTGAATAAATTTTTAACAAATAGATTCGCAAAACTGATTTTATTGATTGAATTATTTCCTACTTCAATTAGTCGATATCTTATTCATAGAATCAGTCTGATTTTTGTTGAAGCTAATTGATTGAATTTAATCAAAAATGTTTGCTTAGTTTATAGTTCGCGAATCATATCATAAAATGAAAAATTTAATTGAATTTGCATAAATCTCAACTTTATACAATTTAAATCATTGATTTGAAGTGATAATCAATTATTAGCTAATTCATAAATTTTAATTCCAGCTTATTCAAAAAAAATTATCTTTTTCCATATTTTAAATATTAGATAGAATTAATCCTATTGAAATCTAAGGCATAATATATTTATTCGTGTTAGAAAGCATTGAATTGTTGCGAAAAATGTATAAAAAGGTAAATTTGTAATTTTCGTTGAAAATACGGGGAAGAAAACCTGTCTAATGTTTTCTGAAAATCATTCAAAATTAATATAATCTCCAAAATTCACGAAAGATTGTAAATATCCCAAAAAAATTCCCAAAACATTTTTGAAATCCCCATTAAAATCCCCTGCCCCCAAATGAAAATTTTTGTCCCCCATGACTAACAAAATATCCCCAAATTTGGGGACAAAACCCCAAGTCTGGCCAGCCTGTTCCAGAAAGTGAATTATTTAGCATTGCGCTCATTTTTACCATAGATGTAGGTCTATAAAATATATAGATTAAGAAAAAATAAGAGTGGTGTAGTTTTAAACGCCAAAAGTAAATTTTTGAATGGAATTGAAGTAATTATTCAAAATAATGCCTTTATACTCGTATTATTAAACTGGCATTAAAATTCTTTCTTACATTTACAGCTTACCATTTTTAAACCCCATTTACGAAGTTATTATTACAATAAGTTATTAAGATTTTTCAAACTTTACATTTTTTAAAAGCCCCACTCATGTGTAGCTTGAAACTATTTGAATAGTTAAGCCTATTACAGTTTTAACTATATCTTGAGATCATATAACGTTATTTTACTGAGTAAACTAGCTCTCTGAAAATTTTGGCTTCGATGAAAGCATTATTTTTCATTTTAGCAAATTTTGTCAGAAAATATTGATGATCAAAACCAGCCTAAATAGAAAACCAGACATTTGAAATGCAACCGTTTTATGGTGCAACACCATCCCACCTTTTTTCTAAGGGTTAAATATTTTAGATTTGTATACTTAAAATAATACGTCAATAAAATCTGTCAAACGGGTTTCAAATCGAATTGACTAATTTTTAACAAACTTTTACTTCAAACACTGAATTAAACAAAGATCCTCAGTACTTTAACTAATTTTGATTGTTAATTTTTAAAGTTATTTATAACTAATTTTCAAGAACCCATTTGTTACATTTTACACATTTTATTGCTAAAATACTGAAGTTTTAAAGAGGGCGTTATTTAACAAAAAATGTGTTAAAATCAACAAATTTTATTTTAAGCCAAAAAAAAAACAGGAATCAATTTTGTTAAAGTAACAAATTTTTCTGTTGAGTCAATAGACATATATATGTATTATTTTAAGATTAGAGATTCACTATCAGTTATATATCTCAAAAAATGTCAAAAAGTCGAGAAAATTTTCTGCTACTGTATTTTTAAATATGAAAATGCATAGATCGCATTTCTTAACGATACACCTCTTATTTTACTTTATTTTCAAAGGGCTTTTAATTAAAAATAGTAAACTTAGAAACCCGTTAAACGAGTTTGGGTTAATCAAGATTTCAAATTTTCGGCAAACAAGTTTTTTGATTGCGCGGCTATCCATTTTGAAAACATTTGTCTGCACCTATATTCCGAATAATTCTAAAAAATCCTGGATGTAGCGATCGGACATTTAAGACTCAGACTGACTGTACTGATATTCCTGTCCCTCCAAAAACTGTCTCCATTTTGTTCATATCATAAGAGTATTATTTCACATCGTCTAGATATTTAAATATCATAAAGTAGTTGGATATATTGACTGCAATCGTAAATAAAACAAATGGTAGACAAATTTTATCCAGAGTTGCCAAATATTTATTAAAAAAAATTAAAAATATTTATTTAAAAAAACAAATTTTTTTTGATGGCACTTTTGTTTTGAAAATAAAAAAAGACTAAAGTGCATATTCCTACGAAAAGTCTGTGAGTCTTAGTTGTGAATGTATTCCCCATGTATTTGTTGTTGGAAAGTCATAATAAATTATATTTATTCAAATTTTTTTTTGAAAACTTCAAAAAAATTAAGACCTGGTTTCGACACAATCATAAAATTGACAAATAAAATTTGAATTTTTTGAATTTTATTGTTGTTATATATGAAAAGTTACGACCCTCAGTCTTAAAAATTAATTTATGACGGTCACAATGAGTCACAAGTAGGAATAGGCACCTAAACTTATATCTTTAATTGATATTTTGACGAGAAAAAACTAAACTTTATTCTTGTACTAAAAATTAGCTCCTAAATTTTATATAATTTTTGAAAATCTGACCAATCGGAACATGAATTTTTCAAATAAATATACAAAATCAAAAGTATGCCAAAATTTATTTTGTTTTCACCCAAAATGTACACATAAATAGTGGCTAGCTTTTATTCAAATAATACTACATTTATAAAAATTACAATGTCAGAGTTGTCATATAACAATTTTCAAAAACCAACATAATTTTTGAAAAAAAAAAATTTTTTGTTAACTCAAAAAAATAAATATTTCTTATATTTTCGATTAAAATTTGTTTAAAAAATACACAAAATAAAATTATAAAATATCTTGACCGGTCTCGAATTCATAGTCTATCAAAATTTCAAATTTGGTTGCCAATATTCCTAAAGCAAAAGCATTTGCAAAAAACTTCTTAATGAAGCATTGGCCTATATATCTGCAAAGTTCGGTTGAAAATGGTCCGTAACGAGTTGATAACAAAGTGTAATGTTCATCATAAGTCCAATATATCAAGATGTTTTTTAACTATACTTTTTTCGCAGTGTAAAAGAAGATTTTTAATAAAACTTTAAATGTAAAGTAGGAATTTTTTAAAGAATAAAATAAAACTTTATTTAAAATAAAACAAGTATTTTCATTGGTCGACTTCCAATGATGATTCCCTTGTGTCTATTAAATTTCTCAATAAAATTGTTTTCTTCTCCTTCCTGTAAATAAGCTTAAGAAACTTCATCAGTTTGATAATGTAAATGCATTAATATCATGTTGATATTTCTCTCAGTGCAAAAACAAATATATAAACTTGATTTGTCACCTACCACAGTGCTTTACATCTATAAGTGTTATTCGTATCTTTTTGACAGAAAAATATGATTTAATAACGACAATTTCTTTGAAATTATTATGAATTTACCAAGAAATTATTATGTTGACCACAAACATGTTTAATGACTACATTTTATATTTTTTATTTTTTATGGGAAATTATTTGAAAACATGTTTCCAAAGTCAATGGACATAATCAACATTAAAGTGGTGGCTTAAAACCTCAAATAATTTTTTTTTTAAGTTTAGGTGAAAAACATTGAAAATTTATATTAGAAATTATGTAACAATGTAAATAGCATTTTTAAGGGGTTCACTTAATAGTTCATTGATTCAGCAAAGTTTTAATTGTTGTAAAAGCTTCAAATTCAAATAATTCCAACTGGTTTGAAAGTTTGAACTATTTACGAAAAATAAATGTAATTAATTTTAAAATGTTTCCATTATCTTTTAAATCTTAATATTAGACTATTATAATGGTCATCAATTTAATTGTAGCTTTCTACGGTAGTTTGAAATGAAAACTTGTATTAAAATGATATCAAAAACATTATAATAATTACGTGAGAGAAATTACACCATGTAGAAGATGCTTAAGATTTAAATTGGACTAAATAAAATGACACTTAATTTGTCACTTAACAGCAAAAAGTCAAATTAAATAGTAATGGTCACGTCTAGAAAGAGCAATTAAAAAAATGTTAACAAAATAGAAAGCTAATTAGAGACAATGTTTAGAAATTGAACTAACAAAATAAAATTGTATTTGAACTTGAAAGGGCAAGTTTAAATTCCATTATTAAGTGAACTTTTTAAGCAAATTTTGTTTTTGGTTTATGGTTTTAGGATGATTATATCAGTCTTAAGTAGGTACTGCTCAAAACACTTATAATCTTCAAATCTCTGAAGCAATTTCACTTACTGGCCCTAAATTAATAATATTATTATAAATTTTATTCTTTTTATCAAAAGAAAAAAACGTTAATCTATTCTACACACTTGATATGTATATTATTTACAATTGATCGATGTTATAAATCGCATTGTTTGTTATATTTTTTATATTTGTATACTATGTATTTCACTTTTTAACTCATTAAGCGGAAATCCGTAAGTCATCATTTCATGCATATGAAAATGAAATAATATAAAATCGAAAGTGATCGTAAATTTCAATTCCCACCTTTATTAAAACTCAGAAATATTACATAAAGAAAAACAACACATGTTTTTTTGCAAAAATACACAAATAAACAAAATAACAAGAAAATAATTCAAAATTTATTATTTTTTCTATTACATACTCAGAAACCATGCTAAAAAGTGTTTACTCTATTAAAAGAAAAGTGAAATTTCTTTACAAAAAAAAGCAAACAAACCTAAAGAAAAATTACCGAAAGTTCAAAAACTAAATATTTTGTTTTAAGCACAAAAACATATATTCGTTCTGCTGAATGATTTTTAAAGTTTTGAATTTAAAAATGTTTACTAAAACAAATGTTGTTTTTACTGAGTAAAATACAATAGTTTGTAAAAGTACCAAAAATTTAACAAAAATATCACAACATATTTAAGAGTATTTTGCAATTGTTAATGTATCACAAATGCTACCTTCATTTTAAAATTTTTGGATCTACATGCAATTGTGTTATATATACACTCAAAAAAGTTTTACAGTTAGTACATGACAGTTGTTTATGTAGTAATCAGTAGTTGTTGTTTTTAACTGTAAATACAGTTGTATTTCTATGGAAAAAACAACTATTCTGATAGTTATTTGAGAAATCAAAAAAAGGAAACTACTATATTTCATGACAGTTGTTTAAAACAGTTATTTTTTAATTTTAATCAACAACCAGCGAAACAGCATTTTTGCAGTAAATAGTTAAATTAATATAGTTAATGAATTTTTAACTGCAAATTTTCATTCGGAAAAAGTTATTATACATTTTTTGTAATCGAAAGAAAAAAATTGTTTTTTTATTAAATTAATATTTTATTATAATATACAAAATCAACTGTAAAAAGAAGTGGTGTTTACCAATTTTATAAGTTGCTTTAAAATGTTTGTAGTTACAATTTGTCAGTTATTTTTACGGCATCGTTAGTTATTTTTAATGTAAACTACTAAAAATTAGTTAAAAATTATGCCGCAGAAAAAACTGCTTAGTTAACAGATTATTTTTTCTATATATTAGTATGATAGTCTACTAATATTTAGCAAAATTTTTTTGCAGATTTTACAGTACAATTTGTCATTTTCAATTAACTAAAAGTTAACTTAAATAGAACTAAAATTCTGTAAATTTAACAGTTTTATTATTGCTGTTCTTATTTTATTAGTATTTAGCAAAAAAAATTTGCTTATTTTATGGTTCTTTCTACGGCATCATTTTTAACAAATTTTTAGTTGTTTGTAACACCAATATTTGTTGGTGTTACAAACATCGGCACGAACTTATTATAAAACTCCCTAAAACAAGTTCTAGTTAATTTTCATTCGACAGGCACCATAAAATAACAACACTCAAAAAAATTTGTCGGTAGAATCTACTGAAAATGACAGTTAAAACAAAGGTATATGCAGTTAAAAAGGCGACAAAGGTATTTACCTTTAAAATAACTAAAACTTTTGTTATTTTTAACTGTTGAAAAATAACTAACAAATGCATTAAAAATAACTAACAATGTCGTAAAATTAACTGAAAAATTTTCACTACAAATATTTTAAAACAGCTGACAAAATAAGTAAAAACGACTGTTTTACAGTTAATTTATCATATTATAAGAGTATATTTTAATAAAAAAAAAACGATTTTTCCTTCGATTATAAAAAATTGTCTAATTACTGCATGGTACTTGAAATTTGAAGTAAAAATTTCGAATTAGAGATACAACACAATTTTCTGATTTTTATTTGCAAATTAAAAATATATATCAATAATAACAAATAAAAACTTAATAAGAATTTTGAAAACCTCAACGATTTTTATTTTATGTTCTAAATAACTAACAAAACTATTTACTGTAAAAACACTCCTTTGGTGGATGCACTCAAAAAAGTTTGACAGTTACTTCATGACAGTTGTTTGTGTACTAATCAGTAGTTGTTGTTTTTAACAGAAATTACAGTTGTTTTTCTATAGAAAAATGCAAAACAACTTTTATGACGGTTATTTAAGAAAACAACTAACGAAAAGTACTGTAATTTCGCAATAGTTGTTTAAAGCAGTTATTTTTATTATTATAATAAACAACTACCAAAACAGTAGTTTTACAGTAAACAGTTATTTTTGGTAGTTATTTCAAAAATAAAAAATTTCGTAGAATTTTAATAATTCTTGCCTAGTTTATGTTTGTTATTATTGATATATTTCTAGTCTGCAAATGAAAATCAGAAATTTGTATTGTAACTCCAATGCATAAAAGCATAATAACTGGAGAACGGTTTGGAATTTTTACTTCAAATTTTAAATAGGCTAAAGTAATAACACATATTTCTGTAATTTATTAAAATATACTTTTATAAACAAAAAGAATTGACTGTAAAAAACAGTAGTTTTTACCGATCTTGTTAGTTGTCTTGAAATCTTTTCAGTAAAAATTTATCAGTTAATTTTACGACATTGGTGGTTATTTTTAATGCATTTGTTAGTTATTTTTCAACTGTTAAAAATTACAAAAGTTTTAGTTATTTTAAAGGTAAATACCTTTGTCGCCTTTTTAACTGCATATACCTTTGTTTTAACTGTCATTTTCAGTAGATTCTACCGACAAACTTTTATGAGTGTGTTTATTATGATATTAAAAATAACTGCTTTAAGCAACTGTTACGAAATTACAGTATTTTTCTGTATTTGTTTTCTTAAATAACTATCATATTAGTAGTTTTATATTTTTCGACAGAAAAACAACTGTTATTGCAGTTAAAAACAACAACTGCTTATTACAACAAAATAAATGTCATGTAGTAACTGTCAAACTTTTTTGAGTGTATTAATGTCTAGGAGTACCTGTAATGTAAACTAACACATTTCATTATATTATAATTAAAATTCATATCATTGTTTTTAACCAAAGATGAAAAAATTACGCAAATGTTATTTTAAAAATTACTAGTTATTAAGAAATTATAGTTCAATAAGATGCGTATTCATTTCACCATAAAATATAAAAATTTCTTAACTCTACGGCTAATTAATTGTCATTTTTTAATAACTGGGTGAGGTTTTAAATTTAAAACTTAAAACGCAAAAATTTTAACGAATTGTAAAAACCGTAATCAACAACCTAACTTAACTCCCCCTAACATAAAAAATTAAATTAATGAAAATTCCATCAAAACGATGTGTGCATTCATACATAAATATAAAGAAAAATATGTTTTAAAAAATTACTCATATGACAACTAAAAGACAAACTGTTCTGGCCCAATGATTTGTGGGTCTATGCGAGTACATACATATTTACTTTTATTTTTTTTTTTTCCAAAAGAGTACCAACGTAACTCTAGATATTTCTTCTTACGTGACTTAATATATTTTGAAGTCAATTTAAAAAATATATATGTATTTTAATTAATTTTTCAATTGTTTGTTAACCGGTTAACTGTTTGCGTGGTACATGTAAATACTTTAAAATAAAAATAGTGAAATCGAATTTTTAAAAAATTTTCATTAAAATTTATTTGCACACATGGCACTATTGTACTCGCGGTCCTAAAATTTTAATATCGGTATTGATGTGGACATCGTAGGCAACTACCGTTATATTGAAAAGGTAGTGTTTGCCAACCATGCTTTTGCCTCATCACTCAAAAGCTATGAAAGGTTTCCTGAATATACCCTACGGGAAATTTTAACAAACTGTCACCGAACTGGCCCCTTTATATGAAATAGACTGGTCACTTTTACATGGCGTTGTCATAGGAGGTGGAAATTGACCCCTTGTGACATGTCACAAGACAAATCCTAGGACAGGTTACTGAACTCTCAATTTCAGGGACCTGTCCTGGGATTTGTCTTGTGACATGTCACAAGGGGTCAATTTCCACCTCCTATGACAACGCCATGTAAAAGTGACCAGTCTATTTCATATAAAGGGGCCAGTTCGGTGACAGTTTGTTAAAATTTCCCGTAGGGTAGTTTTACATTCTTTAAAATTAATTAAACGATTAACTGGTTAATTTAATTTAACAACAATAACTCAATTTCAGTCTTTTTAATATTTTATGTCATATATGATTTTTTGATGTTGCATATTCACTGTAGTGAATGTTGTATGAGGTATATGGCATTATTACTTGTATTTTCATTTAATTCTTCTTCATGGCTTTGGTTCTATTTCTTTCAATAATTTATTACTGTTATTATGTTTTCATACTTCACTGATTTGTCTTTAGTTGTTTTTTTTTTTAGATTTTGTTGAAAAAGTTTATAAAATTATCCATACAGAAATACTTGTTGATCTTTAATAAGTTTGTCATAGTTTTGCATTGAAAGTATTTTATAAGGAAGGTCTTATCCGTTTTGAGGTTAAAGTTGTTAAACTTTTTAAAAGCAGCAATTTTTATAATGCATATTGTATTTATATGAATTTGATTATTTAATGCGTTAATTGTTTGAAAATAACTAAAATTAACTATTAAATTAAATTTTGTAATTTTTATTTTAAAATATTGTATTTGTTGTTATTCTCTTATTGGGTAAAAATATGAAATTAGAATTTTTAGATTTATGGCCTATAAATTCGAAATATTTACAAAATATTTACAGCTTTCCACAAAATTATCTAGTAGTATTGCTATATTATTTGCTTATTTGAATGCTTATTATAACAATTAATTCTATGGTTATAGATTTGGGTGCGTATGAGCGATTTTTATTTGAAACTCCATATTCCTCATACGTACACATTAGGGCGGGTCGATTTAATAATCGCCCATGGCTCAGTGAAAATCGTATTCTAGGGATCAAAATAAGAAACTTTGCCGAAGGAACCATACCTCTAAAACGAATTCTACTACCCCCAACTGTTGACTTTTGTCCCGTAGGGTCAAGTTTTGAAAAATCCCACTTTGACCCATTTAGAGTGCCCCAATCGAGTCCAAATGTATGACCGACCCCCACTAACTTTGGAGGGCCGATCCACCCATGCCAGTGGTACACCCCTGGAACTCCCCTGGGGGGTTCCCCATACAAACATTTTAAAAAATCACCATTTTTGGCACTTTATTTTATTATTTTTTATTTATTTTATTTATTTTTATTATTTTATTTATTTTTTCTCCTTAGAAATTTATTTAGTCAGAACATATGTAAATGAAAAAATTAATTTAACTTAGTAATAGAAAAGAAAAAATGCCCAGACTTGAAAGCAAAAAAGACTTCAAACAGTAATTTTTTTTATTTTCTTTTCTATTACTAAGTTAAATTAATTTTTTCATTTACATATGTTCTGACTAAATAAATTTCTAAAGAGAAAAAATAAATAAAATAATAAAAATAAATAAAATAAATAAAAAATAATAAAATAAAGTGCCAAAAATGGTGATTTTTTAAAATGTTTGTATGGGGAACCCCCCAGGGGAGTTCCAGGGGGTGTGCCACTGGCATGGGTGGATCGGCCCTCCAAAGTTAGTGGGGGTCGGTCATACATTTGGACTCGATTGGGGCACTCTAAATGGGTCAAAGTGGGATTTTTCAAAACTTGTCCCTACGGGACAAAAGTCAACAGTTAGGGGTAGTAGAATTCGTTTTAGAGGTATGGTTCGTTCGGCAAAGTTTCTTATTTTGATCCCTAGAATACGATTTTCCCTGAGCCATGGGCGATTTTTTTGCCTCCCCACAAATCGACCCAGCCTAGTACACATAGTCAGGAAAGTACTACGTCCACGCAGTAGTGCCAGACTTTTAAACTTGATACTAGGTCAAGGAATTTCATGCACTTAAAAATGGAAAATATGCGGCTAATAAAGAAAAATATGCATTAAAAATATAAGAATATGCACTAAAAACTATTATTTTTGCAAAAATAATGCACTTTAAAACTTAAAAATATATTTAAGTTAGTTATTTTGCAATTTGCAAACAGACACAGAACTCGAAGATTTCCCATAGGTCAATAAGATTTTTAAGAAAACCTATAAATTTTTGATATTTTTTTACGAAAGAAAAAATGCTCCTAAAATTAAAAATATGCACAAATATACATTAAAAAGCACAAAATATGCATTAAAAAAGCACCAAATATGCATATAAAGTCAAAATATGCAAAACTATGCATTTTTGACAAAATATGCAAAAATATGCAACTACAAATCGATGCCATTTTGTTCTAAATTTGATGATTCGGATAAATATTTAGTCCATATTAGCTTTGGACTATCGAGAAAAAACATGCATTTGCATGAAATTCTTTGCCCTACTCATAACCTATTTTCTTGCATAAGATCTTTCAAAACTTTTATAAATCAGAATTTTTCTTAAATGGACGATTATTTTATTTAAACATATTAAGTTGCCTCAATTTCACGTGAAAAAGCTGTTTTATTCCATATAAAAAACATATTTTTTACTATAATGACGATTTTCATGTGAAATTGTGTTAAAATTATTTTCACACAAATTTGATGTACAAGCAGATCTTTGAAGAATTAATTCGTTTTTGAATGAATTTACTACCAATCGAATTCAATTTTCTTTAGAATTGAATGAATTCCTTTTTGAAGTAATTCACTAAATTCGTTAAACAAAAAACAAATTGAAAGAATTAATTCAATTGCAATAGTTTCTGAAAATTTTCACAGTGTTTTGGGAGTTGTTTGATTTTTTCAACTTGTCTCAAAATTTTTTCTCTTTTGATATAAAGAATAGTAACCAATAAGGCACGGCTGAATTATTTTCAAAATATTTTTAAAACACGCCACTGTGCACTGAATGGCAGAAAACAGCTTTTGAATTCAGTGAACGTGATTTTTTTTCAATTCACTGAACATGTTATTTTTATTTAGTTCACTGAATGAAAGTGTAACTGGACGAATTCAGTGGTGAATTAATTCAGTAAGGAATTAATTCACTTTTTATTCGTTCGATTTAAATTGAATGCGTTCATCAGTGAATTAATTCATTTGATTTAATAAAAATAACTATAGCAATTGAATTAATTCGTAACAAAAGAAAGCAAACAAAAATATATATGAATTAATTCCATTCAATATATAGTCTTTGTGAATTATTTCATTGAATTTATAATTCAGAATTTAAAAATTGAATTATAGAATTAATTCTTCAAAGCTCTGTGTACAAGACTTATTTTTCCTCTGAAAAAATTGCATATTATGTTTATTGTGATTATGTGCTTCTTCTTAAATAAAAAATTCGATTTCACTATTTAAATTACAATTTGAGGCTTTAAAGTTCGGGCGGAAGTTTTCCACTTGAAAAACAACTTCGCCTGTAAAAAGACGTTTTTAGGATTTTTATAAATATTTGTCAGGTTAAACAAAAAAACTCTATGAGAATTTCTTGTTCTCATCTAGGACCGTTATTCAATATTTAAATTATCAAAGGAAAAACAAAAACCACAACAAAAAATGTACCACAATTTGCTTTGTCATCTTCCAAAATACTACACTGTTCTTTTGACAGATCTAACATTGTAGTGACATCTATTTGTTTTTATAAGTGTCAGTTACATTTAAATTTCAAATTTATTTTTACCGGGATAACATTTAAGTAATTCACAGTTTAAGTGCTAACTTTAGCACGTCGTAAAATAATATTAACCCATACAAAAAATAAATTTAACCCATAGAAAGTTGTCAAATTTACGATAAATGCTCATTTACTACTTAAAATAGCATGAACTGTAAATATTTCATTAATTTAAGGATTTTTACACCTCATTTTATATCCTAAATTTGAGATTGTGAAAAAATCGTGCTCTAGGCTATTTTTTTTTTAAGTTCATTATGATTCCTAAAAAACCTAAAAATCTACCATGTCCTAACATGGTAGATTTTTTCAAGGCATTCGTTAAAAAAAGATATCTTTAGGTAAATTTTTCAAATATGTAAAACTTGTCTGTCAAAAAAATTTTAAATCTTTAGACACTTGAATAAAGACAAGTTAACATACATTGAAAGATATCATTAAGCGGATTTGGATGCATTTGGAAATTGTTCTTTAAACCATGTTAAATTTGAATAATGAATTTAAAATGAAAATAGCAACAGAACTGGTGAATCATTTAAAAAACAAATTTTCGAAAAATTTAATACTAAAAAATGCTTTTAGATTAACATCATAAAGAATAATTTTAAAGAAAAAAAAACTTAAACAACGTTTAACAATAGTTAGTATTAAGAGTAGTGGTTCCCAAAATTGGGCGCTGGCACCACAGGTGCAATTTCAATATTTAAGGGGGACAGTGAGCAACACCTTGTTATTTGAACAAATTTGTGTAATTTAAAATACAATGAAGCCGATGAAGCTTCTTCCTGAACACACTTTTATGACTCATAAAAGATATCTAATTATGAGCATTGTTGGATAATTTTGAATTTTCTGAGTCCTTTGTGAGTATTAAAAAGTTTGAAGTTTGCTATAATAGTAGTGCCCTAAAATGCTTGCGTTGTGCGAGAACAAACCGCAAAATATTGTCCGTTAATTGTAGCTTTCAGTGTTGCCAACTTTTGAAGGCAGGAAACCACCGTGAACACTGTGAAAACGGGTAAAAAGGGTAAAAATTTACCAAAAATGGGGTAAAAAAGCACGATATTAATTTTTTTGAAAAATTTAAGTCAATAATTTAAAAACAGTTTACCTTTGTAAAATCGTTTTAAAAAAGTTCAAAAATAACCGAGAAAGGGGTAAAAAAGCACCAAACTAATATCTAAAATTTTGAAGTTTAAATATATCGAAGTTGCTATTTAAAATTGTACTACAAACATTGTGAAAAAATGCATTTTTTGTTTAGTTCGTATTATTTTTTCAACTTTGACAGAAAATTGAAGAAAAATATTAAAAAACGAGAACAAATACCAAAAATATGAACTGTACAAAAATCACTGCCAGAAATCTGAAAAAGCACCGGGTACAAGAATGAAAAAAACACCAAAAAATACCCGAAAAGCACTGAAATGGCAACACTGGTAGCTTTTCCCTTTACTTTTTCTTGGCTTCTTTACTTAGCGTTTTGATGAGACATTGATTTGTTTGCCCAAGAACTAATCATCAGCAGAATAACGGGAAAATATTTGTCCATTTGTTTTGGGTGGAGAATACGTAATGGCAGACAATTCATTATTTTTTGTTTTTTGTTGGAGTAGGTCACAAACGAAACTATTTATTTTCATGTTTTCAATATGTTTTTCACTAATTTTTTTCCAATAATAAAAAGTAAATTGCATTAAATTTAATAATAAAACAAATTATTTACTTTTTCTTAATATTTTACTCATTTTCTTTTATTTTCTTTATTTTTTAGTAATGCCACTAAGTAAAAATTAGATCTAGAATCGTGGTTGTTGTTGCACATAGTTGTGAGAACAATTGTGCTGACAACGTTGTCTGAACAAGAACAAAACATGAACAAGATTGGTCCACACGAGACAAATTCATGGGCGAACAAGAAATTGTTCTTTGGTTGAACAAATCGATGTCTCGTGTAGACTACAAGTTAAGGATAGTTATTTGATTTCTTTCTCCTCCTTTTAACTTTTTCGTAAATAATCAAAAACTTAAAAACCCCTAAAAAAATCAAGAAAAAGTCTGATAGAAAGCTATCAACTTATGTCCACCGATATATTACTTAAGATATTATACAACAATAGGAGGATTAGGGAAGTGTTATAAATTTAAATTGGAGTATGGCGCAAAAAGGTTGGTAACTACTGATATAGAGTTAAATACTATTTTTGCTTTAAACAAAAATTAAATAAAAGCGGAAGCTTAGTAGAGCATAACCGGACCAAATAAAAATTAAACATGTCTAATAAATGGACGTGCAATTTTAAAAGAATTTTAAACAAAATATTAAATACAAGTACTACTAAACAAATTATATGAACATATAAAGAAAGTAGCAAAAAAACTTCACTTTTCATTTGCAATTAAAAACTATACATTCGGTAGATTCCACAGAAAATGGTAGTTAAAACAAAGGTACACTGAGAGAATTATCTGCATTAGGCTAATGAATTATTGCATTAAATCAATAAAGTTTCACTGAAACTTTTCATTAAATAAATTAAGTTTTTCATAAAATTATTTGAAACTTTCATTTAATTTTTTTTTTAATTTTATGAAAGAAAATATTTTATTAAAAATAGGTTCATAAAAATGATGAAGGTTTTTCATTGAAATAGAGAAATTTTTCATTCACTATGTGAAGAAAACTTCATTAGTTTACAAATGCATTAAAAATAACTAACACTGGTGCAAAAATAACTGATACGTTTTTACTAACAAAAAATTTACTGTTTTTGACAGTTAATTTTTTATATTATAAAAATATGTTTTAATAAAATAAATATATTTTTATTATTTCGATTCATCCTATATACATACATATAATTTGAAGTCAAAATTTCAAACGGTTCTCCTGTTAACACTAATTTATGCATTGGAAAAGCAACCCAATTTTCTGATATTTGTTTGAAAACTAAGAATATGTATATCAATAATAACAAAATAAAAAAGAATTTAAAAAATTCAACAAAATTTCATATTTTCTAAATAACTAACGAAAATAACTCTTTACTGCAAAAATACTGCATTGGTAGTTGTTGTATTCAAAATAAATGCTTTAAACTGTTACGAAATACAGTCGTTTTCTTTAAATAACTGTCATATTAGTTGTTTGTATTTTTTTATCGAAACCCAACTGTAATTATAGTTAAAAACTACAAATACTGATTACTACACAATCAACTGTCATATAGTAACTGTAAAACTTTTTTGACTGTAGATAATAAAAAATATTTTTATGGGGATAAGAGTATTAAAAGTCATTAAGATTGTAAACAAGGGGTGTGCTCTTTAATGTATATACAACGATACAAAAAGCAGAGTTGTTTTAATTTGAATTATATATATTCCTCTAACTCACACTGGAGTATAGGGCGCCAATTTAAATTAAAAAAATACAACTTTTGAGAATAGCGCGATACAGCATTTTACGTATGTTTAGTTTCTTATGTTTATGTGTGCTAACAGAGAGAAACCCCAATAGCAAATAGTTGTTAAAGTAAAATTAAAATTTCAGCAACTCTGTTTTTTGTTAGGACGATACACTAATAGAAAAAAGTCTGTAAAAAATTTAATCAAAACAAAACTACTAAAAAATAGTTAAAAATTGCCTTGCAGAAAGACTGCTAAAATTAGCAGATTATTTTTGCTATATATTGCCCAGGAAAATTTTCTGTTCCAAAGAATCGGTTGTAGAATAGCAACTTTTCATTTACAACCCCTTCTACTGTCGATTCTAACACCGATTATTTTTGTTTGAAATTGTCCCAAAAGCAAATTTTTTTTTTTAAATTCATAAAAAATTTTAATTTTTAGGCAAAAAAATATTTTTTTTTCTCCACAAATTTATTTTTACCGGCAAAACTGTTGACTATAAAGAAAAATGTTATATGAACGGATTAAAGAAATTGTAATTCTAAATTTTTCTAAATTTGTTTCATCAAAATCGGACAAGTGGTTCTCGAGTTACAACTAAGCGAAAAAACATCAAGATAAGGAAAAAATTTAAAAGGTCATAAAAAAAATGACACATACGAACGCCAAACCCTTTGAGGGTTTTACTATACTGACCTAGTACCATCACCCTGACATGGAATTTCTCACCCCCCAGATTGGCTGTTGTACTGTGTAATGATTAATTACAATAATCATCAATGCTTTCGTTTAATATCAACGTTTAAAAAGTCGTAAAAAATAATTAAGAATTTATTATACGTAAATACATACTACTTTTCTAGTTAAGTCACAACAACAGAGTAGTAATTTGGAAGATGACAAAGCAAACTGTGATAATTTTATGTTGTTTTTGTTTTTTCTTTGGGATTTAAGATGTTTATTAACGCTCCTACTTGAAAATATGAAATTCTCATTGAGGTGTAGCTAACAAATATTTCTAAAAATTCTAAAAGTTCGTCCCTTAATTATATTCTTAGGCTAGAATGAAATCCGGATAGGTACAAGCCTACAGCAAATTATGTATTACAATTTTTTAAAAAAATTTTGAGATTTTAGCACATTTACTTTAATAAAAAATTTATATTTTTTAAATATTTTTGTAATTTTCTACTAATTTCGATTAATCGATTAATCGTATGAAATTATTCGAATTAATCGTTTTTCGAAATTTGAACATTTTAAATTATTCGAACAATTTTTAAGAAAAATTGTTCGATTAATCGAATAACGATTAATCGATTGAATACCCTAGTAGTAACATAGGAGCAGCAAAAATATAACTGTTAAATATGTGACCTTCTCCGAGAAAAGGGACCTAGTGTGTGAAAATGAAGTTTTGAGAAGAACGCATTTAAAGTTTCATAACGCATTTTTATCGATTTTCCCAAATTCGTTTTGTACGTTTTTATGGGGTAAATAAATTTTTATCAGAAATCTAACTCATTTCATCTTATTTTACACCCTTTTAGGTACCAAAATCCACTCTTAAGTCCAAACCCGTTTTTTGACACACTAGGTCCCTTTTCTCGGAGAAGGTCACATATACAGAATTTTAGTTATATTTGAGTTAAATTTTTGTTTATAGAAAACCACATCTTAAGCTGCTTAAATCAGCATAAAATTTTGCTAAATAATTAGTAGCTTAAAAAATCATAAAAAAATTTTAAATTTTCAAAGTTATTTCGATTTTCTTACTAATGTAAATAAAAATCGAGCCTTCTGAATTCAGCAGTTTACTATATTTTTAGCAAATATTTCTGCTGATTTTAGCAGGATAGACTACTACTTGCATTCAACAAAAATTTTGTAAACACAACGGTTTGCGTTTGCTATTTTTAATCCACTAATATTTAGCAAAATTTTCTGTAGATTTTACAGTATATTTTGTCATTTGCAATTAACTAAAAGTTAATTCCAATATAACTAAAATTCTGTAAATTTACCGGAGTTACTAGATTTATTTTTACTGTTCTTACTTTACTAGTAGGTATTTAGCAAAAAAAATTCTTATTTCAACAGTTTTTTCTGAAAGGTAATTTTTGACTAAGTTTTAAAAGCTTTTTTTGGTATTTTTAAAGATCTATTTCTATGAGTGTACAACGATACAACAGATAGCACACCAATAGTGAACAACCCAAATATTTTCCAAATTTATTAACAGAAAATACTAGTATATTACTTTAATTTATATTACTTTAATTTTTTTTAAATTGTTTTATTTCAGCTGTTGAAAGTGCTATACTCGATTCAAGGTGTTATTTGGAAGGTGGTGGTTCTGCGGAAAGTTTTTTGGCCAGTGAAGATCTTGAAATAGGTACTATCATTGGTAAACTACGCATAAATGGTGATCCGGATGCTGAAAATGGTGATATTAATTTAGCTTTAAGAGAAAAAGACGCGCCCGTAGAAATTATACCGGGTACCAAAGATTTAGCTCTAGCTGTAGAATTGGATAAGGAGGGCAGAAATGGTCCTTCGTCGATTTATGTCAATGTTATATGCATACGACGGCATTCAACAGATCCAGTAAGTCAAATAAATTTTAAAAAATTGCACAAACAGAACAGATTCGGTGTGACAACCGAATTTGTTGCCAATCGTATTTTGGTAGTCCTATGTAGTCCGGTTGCATTCAGTTGGATCTATCGACATTTACAGTTAGAATACAAAAAAGTTGGTGCAACCGAATAACTATAGTTCACCTGATCGAATTTTACATTCAGTAGATCTAACCGGATTTTTTTGAAACCCCAATCCAATTAAATAAGATACTATCTCCATTATTTAAAAAAAATTTTTATTCATTTATAACTATAATATATAAACAAGATAGACTACACTAATAGAAAAAAATCTTGTAAAAAAATTTGTTTAAAATACTAAAAATTAGTTAAAAATGATGTTGTAGAAAAAACTGCTATACTTAGCAGATTATGTTTGCTGTATATTAGTAAGATAAGAACATCAAAAATAAAACTGTTAAATATACAGAATTTTAGATATATTTCAGTTAAATTTTTGTTAATTCAAAATAACAAATTAACCTGCTAAAATCAGCAATTTTGCTAAATAATTAGTAGTCTGAAAAATCACAAAAAATTTTAAATTTTCAAAGTGTTTTTTCGATTTTGTTTGAAATGCAAATAAAAATCGAGCTTTTTGAAAACAGCAGTTTACAATTTTTTAGCAAATATTTCTGCTGATTTTAGCAGGATAGATTGCTATTTGCATTCAACTAAATTAAGCTTAAAAACAACAAAATATAACTAAAATTATGTAGGTAAATTTAATTTTTGCTGTTCTTATTTTACTAGTATTTAGCGAAAAAAAGCTGCTGATTTCAGCTGTTTTTTCTGCAACATCATTTTTAACTAATTTTTAGTTGCTTTTTCATCTATTTTTACAGATTTATTTCTGTGAGTGTGTTATTACAAAAAATGATAAAATTTCGAATAGTAGAATTTAAATCAAAATTTGTTAAAGAATAATTTAAGATTCTTATAGATTTTCTTGTAGAGGATATGCTCAAAATCTGAAGAATTTTCTATAGGAAAAAGTGGTCGAAATTTCAGAGTTTTCCTCTAGGAAAAAGTGCTCAGAATCTGAAGTTTTTGTATAGGAGAAAGTTATCAGAATCTGGAAATAGTACTCGGAATCTAAGCCTTTTATTAGAAAAAAGTCCGCAGAACATGGAAAGGGCGTTTTATGGGGAAAGGGCGATTTATGTTCTGGAAAGGGCGTTTTATGGGGAAAATTCTCAGAATAGGTTTTTACTTTTTGTAAACTCCTCAGAATATAATGGTTTTGCTATAGGAGAAAGTCAGAAGAATTCGTGGGTTTTTTTCTACTGAAAAATTTCATAAGATTTTAAGGGTTTTCTATAGAAAAACTTCTTAAAAGGGTTTTCCTTGTATAGAAAAAGTCCTCTGAATCGTAGAGGAACTCCTATAGAAAAACTCTCAGATTATAAGGACAGATTGGTCTATAAACAGTTCACTATAATCGCTTTTTTGCTTCAAATCGGATCCATAGTGCAAACAAATTGTTTTAATATACAGATATACACTTGGGAGCATTAAACTTTATCTATAATCTGCAAATATTTATTTTGTTTAAAACTAACTTCTTTAATTATATAGGGTAATACATATTAGTTATATACTAACAACAAAACTTTATTAAAATAATTTGGCTAAAACACGCCCTTGTTTAAATTAGAAAATAAATCAGGAAAGGGTGCAACTTTTTTTTTTAAATAAAATCCAGTACAAATATTAGGTTAACACTCATACATACACAAAAAACAAAAAATGTTATAAAACATGGTATGTGTTTACAATTTTAGAAAACCACCTATAGTGGTTTCCATGTGAGACCATAAATTAGGTCCCTATAACTTCCGCTTACAGTCTTCAAGTACAAACGCATTATGCTTGGGATCCTATTTCCCTACTAACACTATGCGTTTCGTTCTATGCTTGTATTTACAAATTATAGTTTTTTCATACAACCTAAATATTTACATACAAACACTTGTACACTTTCATTCATGTTATGCTAATATTATTAGAAAGTTCTTAGCAAAATCTATTTTTCAACACTAACACAACTTGAACTAACAATAAGTATTTAAGAGGACCTTTTAAACAAACCTCTCTAGAACAAAGAAAAAAACTTCGACTAACTTCTAAAGTAGTTAGTAAAGTTGTTAACATACATAGTCAGAGATTCTAAGGTGGTTTAATGTGGACCTATGGTTTCTAGATCCTCTGTTATGACCTTCTCAAGTAAGTTGGATAATTTTTTTGTACCAATATAAATATAACAATTTATTTATTTGAACGGACTTGTTCACTCACTGACTCGAATTGACGATAATGAACGAGTCAGCAAATCATTTGTTGAGTTTCAATAAACATGTTTGATTAAAAAAAATTTGGAAATTTGTCATATCAACAAAATATTTAATTGATTCAATTGCAAATGTTGTTGAAATGGAAATTGAATTTGAACAATTATTTTTGTCACTTAAAATTTGGTGATATTTTTATCTGTGTAAGTACTAGGGTTTCCAAGCTTGTATAGAGGAAAATAAATTTTGAGTTATTAGCCGGGCTACCCCCTGGAAATATTTACTTGGATGTAAAACAATTTTCCCCATAAAATTAGGATAATCCGATATCTTTGTGAGAAAGCAATAAAAACTTAAATTGGTTAAAAAACAGCCGAGTTGTTACAATTTCCCCCGGCAACTGATGTTTCGCAGACCACTTAATCAAGAAATTCGGGTCCAAATTTTAAAATTTATTGAACTAATCTTCTCTATTTGTCACTGCCGAGAAATTAGAAAAGTTTCTAAATAAACAAGAGCTGTTTTTAAACAAAACGCAATAAGAATTTTTTAAAAATATTAAATCGTTTTCGCGAAATTCAAGAACAAAGTTTGACGGCACTGACACTGTCCACTGGCAATTTAACTATGTGGTTTGGGCTATAGAAATAAGGAAAATAATAAAACCTGTTTTGTCGACAAAACGTCACACTGAGGTAAAACACTGCATTTATATGGTTTGGGCTTTTAGCCCTTCATTTCTCTCCAAAATCCTAAAACAGTTTGCACATTTGAGGAGCTCTGCTTGGTCTCACTGATGTTTGCATTATTGTTTTCCGTTGTGGATTGCGATATATTATAATTCTTGGTATTAGTTTAACTAGTCATGTGTATAGAATTTGTTACATTTGTATTTGTAAAAATTTCTTAATATTTTCATACTACATTCCAGTTTATACGAATTATTTCAATTACTCGTACTCTCGAACTCTTTGAACTTTAATGTGTGCTTTTAGAGTTCAATGACCATTTGTTTTTAGACGGCTGTAATAAGTTATGGGTTTTTTTTTTTTGCTAAATAGTTCGAATGTGTAAATAGTTTGATGTAATACAAACACACATATTTATTGGTAAATGTTTATGTAAGTTATTAACATGAATTGATTGGAGTAGAAGTCCACATATGTGGACTTGGCAGATTTTACAATAGCTCTAGTTGGATATTAAAGTACCAGTTACTATTGGGACAAAAACAAAGTAAATCATTTATGTCAGAAATGAATAAGGGATATATGTTGTTCCACAACTGATTGTTAGGATCAAAAAATTTGCCTCTATTAACTTGTGCTTTGAACTTTTTTCGGCCAAATGATACTGATTCTGTATTCACTACTTATGTAACTAACATTTGGTCTTTGGAAGATTGTGGTAAATTTTTTTTATTGTTTGTGTTATTTCTTTGATATTTTAATTGCTGACTATAATGCTAGGAGACGAGAACGAGAAGTTCTAATTGAGTTTGTAATTTAACCTAAACAATATTTCTTGAAATTCTAAAACCGTCGGCCCCTGGCGATTTCCTTAGGCAAGAATGGAATCCGGATAGAGAGACATGCCTTCAACAGATTATTTTTGACAACTTGATAAATAAGTTTTAGGATTTTAGCAAATTTAAGTCCTTTGATGAAATAAATGTTTATCCAGATAAAATTAATTTTAAAAAATTAGCCATTATTGATTTTCTGTTGTGCGCCAAGTGCGTTGCATATTATTAATAATGCACCGATTTAAAAAACAGAGCGTATATAGAAATCATTTAGTACAATATATCAAACCCTACAGATACTAAAAATATTAAGCTTGTTCGTTTACTTACTACAAGTTACTACTTTTACTACAGCTGGAAAAATTCAATACAAAAAGTAAACAAAACTTTCCAATTGTAGTAAAAGTAGTAAGAACTTCGAGTAAACGAACACACTGACTGATTCCCTGTGTTCATTTACTTGAAATTCTTACTACTTTTACTACTATTGGAAAGTTTCAAAAGTCAACCGAAATTCGATTGCTGCTACTAAAGTTAATGTGGTATTCGAATATCGAGGTTGTTTTATTTAAAATGCAATTGAGCAACCAAAATTCTTCACCAACCCGCCAGTGGCGTTGAAACAAAAAAGCTTCTTCAGTTTTTATCTGGAGAAACATCTGGCAAGTCTTCCTCACTTCTTTTATGCGTTTCTTGGCAAACATGAAGAATTTCAATACGTAAAGGTTTTTTTTTATGACCGAATGTTCAATTTCGCTTAAGTCTTGGCAATTTGCCTTATTACCTATGATGATTCTGGTTATCGGCTGAGGCCCCGCGAACTTTCATATATTTACAATAACAGTCATGATGGAAAGACTGATAACTGGTGCTGCCTTACGAAGTCGAATCAAGTACCTGGTAAATTGTTTTAGGCACGGTGACTTATCCCAAAATAATTAGAGATTACTCTTTAACTATAATTACGAAGGAGTTTAAATTTTCTATGACATTTACCGCTAAAATTTATGTATTTATTTCAATAATTTCCATATTTCATTACAGAGTTTTGTCATACCCGTTAATGTTCGCGTAATCGATGTCAATGACAATGCACCACAATGGATTGGAACTCCTTACACACTAACACTATCCGAAGTAACAGTGCCTGGTACCCGAATATTACAAGGAGCTAAAGCTGAAGATGCAGATCAACAAGGACCCTTTTCAACTGTAGAATATCAAGTATTGCCTGGACCATACTCGGAATATGTACAATTTTTAAATCCTTTAGAGGGAACATTGGTATTAAAAAAACCTTTGGATTATGAACAAATGCAAAATTTCACTGTAAAATTAAGAGCACAAGATCAAGGGACTCCAACAAAATTTTCCGATACAATTCTAAGAGTTGTTATAACTGATGCAGATGATCAGAATCCAAAATTTTTAAGAGAAACATATAATGCTGAATTGCCGGCAGATGGTAGACAGGGAGAGTTAAAAATAAGACCAGAGCCCATTAAGGCCATAGATCAAGATGAGGGCATATGTGCGCCCATACAATATACCATAGTACAATCATCAGATACTAAATATTTTAGAGTACATCCTCATAGTGGAGTTATAACTTTACTAACCCCTATCGGGTATTCCGATTTAACAAATGGTGCAACTTTGGTAGTAAAAGCTACACAAATCGATAATCCCGACAGATACGCTCTTACCACAGTTACGCTGGCTAGACCGGGTGGCATCCATAGCGATATGAGTGCTTTAGCGTTTGTACAAAAGAAATTTTATATGCGTATACGAGAAGATACCGCCGTGGGGAATCGCATATTAGCTTTACCGACTAATAAACCGGGAAAACATTTAAAATACACTATACCTGATCCAGTGAACTCACAATTTTTCAGTGTGGGTTCTTTGGGTGAAGTAATTTTATCGAAGCCATTGGACTATGAAAAAATGACTAGACATGATTTTCGAGTTTATGCCACTGATGGCATGACCAACACAACAGCTGAAATAACGTTAGAAGTAATAGATGTCAACGATTGGGAGCCAAGATTTCGAGAAACCCATTATGAATTTGTAGTACCGAAAAGTGTAAGTTTTTTTTAAATTAACAAAACTTTTAAAATTCAGTATTACAGCAAAAACTTTCGTTGCCAAATAAGTGCTTATATAATGACACCAAAATTGTTTACTACTATAAATTGTTTACTACTTATAATTTAGTATTACTACACTCAAAAAAGTTTAACAGTTATTACATGACAGTTGTTTGTGTAGTAATCAGTATTTAGTTGTTGTTTTTAACAGTAACTATAGTTGTTTTTCTATGGAAAAATACAAAGCATCTTTTATAACAGTTGTTTAAGAAAACAACTAACGAAAAGTACTGTAATTTCGTAACAGTTGTTTAAATCCGTTATTTTTAATATCATAATAAACAGCTCCCAAAACAGTATTTTTACAGTAAACTGTTGTTTTTGTTAGTTATTTAAAAAATAAAAAACTTCATTGAATTTTAAAAATTCTTGTTTAGTTTATATTTGTTATTATTAATATATTCCTAGTTTGCAAATAAAAATCAGAAACTTGTATTGTATCTCCAATGCATAAAAACATAACAAATGGTAAACGGTTCAAATTTTTTACTACAAATTTTAAATAGACTGAAGTAATTACACATATTTTTGTAATCGAAAAACAAATTGTTTTTTTTATTAAAATATTCAAACAAAAGAATTGACTGTAAAAAACAGTAGTTTTTACCGATTTTGTCAGTTGTTTTGAAATGTTTGTAGTAAAAATTTCTCAGTTAATTTTACGACATTGGTAGTTATTTTTAATGCATTTGTTAGTTATTGAAAAAACTTGAAAAAAAATTTAAAATAACAAAAGTTTTAGTTATTTTAAAGCGCGTTTTTAACTGCATATACTTTTGTTTTCCCTGTAATTTTCAGTAGATTCTAACGACAAACTTTTGTTAGTGTAGCTTTCGATTTTGCTGTCATTAGTATTTTTTCTGCTAGCACCCTCCTGACTAAAATTTTGGTGAGTCTTCAAACTTTTTGCTGACTTTACTGAATTTTTTAGTGTAACCATGGTAATGTCCTAATCAGATCGCGCTCATTTTGTGCACAAAAACCCGTATCGAAACTTACGAAAATGTTATTGTTCTTTCCTGGTTGTTCATATTTTTGTATAAAATTGTTAAATGAATAGTACCAATTCAAAAAGAAAAACTGGATATTCAATTAATATACAATTTTTGGAAGGCTGACTCGGCTGGAATGCCAAAATGTTGACGTGTAAAGTTTCAAGACCTTCAAAAAAATTCGAAAACCCCCGAAATGTTCACGATTGCCATTTTGGATTTCTTTCAGAACTGTAGTACCGATATTTAAGAAACGCATCAATTCAGAAACTAGAATATATGGCCCAACAGATAGCATATATTCCAGAGGCCCGGTGCGTTCCGGTGTTGGAAAAATTGGGTTTTGAACTTACTACAATGACTTTGTGTTGATTTTTGTTAATTATTTTACCCAGACCCACATTTTATTACACCAATTACACTGTGCTGGAATTGAACTCGTTTTTTCGACAAGAGATTATTCTTGTTCACACGCTATAAATCCAACATATGTATTTAGTTATTTAAATGAAATTTGGGACACTTACTCTCGAAAACCATTTTTATTAGAACATTTCAGTAAATAATAAAAACGAAACTAAAATCAGTCTACATTTAAGCTTTTTGCATAGATGTTACAGTCACAGAAATAAACCTGTAAAAATAGCAGAAAAAATAGTAGTTAAGAAGAAACTGCTGCAATTTGCAGATTTTTTCTTTTGCTAAATACTAGTAAAACAAGAACAGCAAAAATATAACTGTGAAATTTACAGAATTTTAGTTATATTTGAGTTAACATTTAGTTAATTGCAATTGACAAGTTATACTGTAAAATCTTCAGAAAACTTTGCTAAAGATTAGTATACTAAACATAGCAAAAACAAACTGTTATAATTAATTTTTTTTTGTTATTTTGATTTTTATATGGACTGAAAATAAAACGAAAAAAACTTTGAAAATTTGATTTTTAGTGTACTAATTATTTATAAAAATTTTTTCCTGACTTTACCAGGTTAAATCGTTTTTTTGCTATTAATTAAAATTCAACTCAAATATAACTAAAATTCAGTATGTTTAAATAACAGAGTTATTTTGCTGTTCTTACTAATATTTAACAAAATAATCTGCTCATTTAAACTGTTTTTTCTGCAAGGTCATTTTTAACTAATTTTTTAATAGTTTTAACTAAAATTTTTACAGAATTTCTTTCTATAAGTGTAGTCCTTAATAGGCATGTCACACAAACACACCTTTTGTCATTAAATCAGAGTATAATAATCAGAAAACTTCTGAATATTTTTAAATGTACGCCATAAAAAGTATAAAATTTTATTTTAATTGTGATTAAGATGTATTTGTTTTAATTTCAACAGCAATCTTTTCAATCGAGAACTGAATCTTTGGAAGGTGTTATGATTGGTAAAATCGAAGCTGCCGATGGTGATCGTAATGACAAATTAGAATTATCCTTAAGAGGTCAACATGCTGGTCTCTTTGAAATAGATAGTCTTGGAAATATTTATATGAGACCCGAGCAATTACAATCACTTAATGAATCTACGGTACATTTAATTGCAATTGCCACCGATACTGGAGAACCACCCAGAAGTACTTCAGTGCCTGTGACTGTAACGATGGAAGGTGTAGCTTTAGCTCAAGCTTCTTGGAGTAACAGCCTATTGGGCATGTTTAGTATCATTGTCGCTGTCTTTGTAATTATCATATTGGCTTTAACTTGTTATATAGTACGTTTTAAAAACAAGACTCGAAAAACTACGCCAACTTTAGGTAGAAATCGCGTGCATACTCATGGTCACAGTACTGTATCATCAGCTAATTTAGTAACCCATGAAAAAGTGGCTGGTAACGGGAATGGAGCCACTGTAACTAGTGGGAATGTATCGGTACTTCATATGAAACATAACGGCAATATAACTATGGCAAATCCCATAAGTAATGGAGGTTTTACACCCAGTACTTTGGGCCGCAATAATATGGGTCTAGGCGCATCAGCTATATTAGCAGCTAGCTTAGAGCGGGAGAGAGAAAGAGAGAGACAGAGAGAAAATTATGCAGCTACAGTAAGAAGTAAGTATTTTTCGAAAATTCAAATTATAAATCATTTGTAAACTCATAGAAATAAACTTGTGTAAAAAGCAGAAAAACTACTAAAAATTAGTTAGAAATGGCCTTGCAGCAAAAACTGCTGAAATTAGCACCCTTTTTTCCGCTAAATAAATACGTGTACGAATAAAATAAGAAAAGTAAAAATAAAACTGTTAAAACTAAAGAATTTTAGTTATATTTATAAAGTCACCTAGTAGCAAAAAATACTATGTAGTTCAGAACCAGTTATGTACCTACTAGTTTATTTGAACCAGGCAAATAGTACGAGTTCTACCAACAAGTATAAATTTATAGAGAGACTACCGTCCTCACCAAATTTTTTTGTTGTGTTGCGAACTTGGGGAAGGCTAAAAAAACATGTTGATAATGTTGTTAAGAGAAAAAATGGGTTGGAAGAGCATTTTGAGAAACATTTTTTCGTTTTTTTTTTTTTTTTAAATTCTTTGATCAATGTTGTCAAGTTTGATTTTCCATTTAGGGGTTTTTTAATGAGTGTAGTAAATTTTTTTCAACTACTGTTTTTAATAGTTTTTGTTAATATTATTTTATAAATTTTTAAATAATTTATTTTATTATACAAATAATATATAATTCAACATATGTTTTTAATAATTTTTGTTAATATTATTTGAAAATTTTGTAAATAATTTATTTTATTATACAAATAATACTTATATAATTCATTTTCACCGTTCTTGTTAATTTAAATGTATATTGTTTTTGTTAAAATAAACTATATTTTAAAAAATAAAACTATATTAACTATCAGTATTAGTTTTAAAAAACCCAAAATTGACACTATTGACAAATGTTTGTTGGCACGGGAATTTTTTGAATGTTGAGGGAACATTGGAATCTCTTAAATCCTCTTAAAAATCTGAAAATTCTCTTAAAAATTTGAAAAAATTCACTCAACCTCAATGCTTTTTATATAGGGTTTTTCAATAACAGCGCTACAAAAGTAAAAAAGTTTAAATAAAACAAAAACGGTTTTGGATATCAATGAAATTCTTTATTCCTGTGAAAGTACGTTCGATGCCATTATGTATGGAAATCGATCTCTTTTGCATGGCCACCACGGACACGCTTCCAGAAGTCCAGACGCTGAACCCAATTTTCGACGGTTTTCAAGCACAAATCGGCCGATACTGCTGCAATTTCACGTTCGATATTCGTACGAAGTTCATCAATCGTCGCTGGCTTGTTGGCATAGACCATAGATTTGACATAGCCCCACGCTCAATTGTTGATCTGCTAGGACGATTATGACGACCATAAATTGGACGTAGTGCTCTTAACGTTGAGGCCACTGACTCCGAATTTCGGTAGTAAATTTTAATAATTTCGACTCGTTGTTGGCTCGTATATCTTTCCATCATGAAATGGCAAACCTTACTGAAGAGAAATGTCGAAAGAGCGGCAAGAAATATGGCGTCGTTTGCTGTCCCTGTCTTTCTACTTTTGTAGCGTCCCTGTTGAACAACCCTTTATAGGGAAATGTGTAAAAAACACACTCAATCTCTCATTTCTTTACAATGTTTACCAACATGTTTTAGTTTTCTTTCCCGACTTCACGAACAAAAATAAAGAGTAAAGGTTAACAGAGGAAGAGTGGTATAGAAACCCACTGGTTCTACCGCCTCTCCATACAAAGAACTGTAAAATTTAACATGGACATGTCATAGGTAAGGGGGTAATGATCGTCCAACTGCCGCTTTGGTACTAGTTGCAGAACTGGAGAAGATTGGAAATTACAATTTAAGGACGAAAAATAGGGAGCGAAACTTGTACTAATTTTACACTCTCGGAACCAGTTCCGAAGTGACTCTATAGATAAAACCAGTGGTTTTTCCTTTGATAAAACGCAGACCGATAGTTTTTTAAAATATTTTAGATAGAAATTTAAAATATTTTGGAAGGTTGGCAACCGAAACAAATAACGGTATTGGTATCGATTTTTTGTTTGTTTGTTTATTTTTTTATTTTTTTTTTAAAGAGAAGCAACACAGGAAATTCTTCCTATTAATTAACGTGTTGCTTCCTTTGGAAACGGGATAGAGAAGAAGTGAAAGGTGGTGAAAGATGAAGGGCTTCAAATATGGCAACACTGTAATTGCGCGAGATATTGAATTTTAGAACAGTTGTTGCGCGCCATCTGATGGTGTGAGTTGGCGAACTTTGTTGAAGCTTTTTAGTTCATAGACCTGTTATATTATTTTTACTTCGGTGGGGTTAAGTGCTATGGGAACACCGAAGGAGGACGCTGCGATATGTATGAGGGATAGAAAAAACTAATACATATTACTACCCTACGGGGAAAGGGACCGGTCCCAGATGACACGCATGATAGGTCCCAAGGGGGCGGAGACCGGTCGTTGATCGGTCTTTTTGTTTGAAAGAGACATATCACTTTAACATGGCGTTGTCATTGGAAATGACATATTGCCACAGTTTAGACACATTGTGGCAGTAAGGTGGTGTGTCTAAAAATAGCTTTTCAAATAATCTAATAAAAAATTAAGAATTAAAAATAATCTACTTGGCGTCGAAGTAGGGCTCGATAACACAACCTTCTGCTTGTAAGGCAAACGCTCTACCGTCTGAGCTAACGTTGCTTATGCGTGATGGCTGGCTGATGGTTAAGTTATGTTTTTCGTTTCTGTTCAAATAAAAAAGAAAAAGAAAAAACAAACACACACACAGCAGATAAAAAAAACATGGAAAGGAAAAATTGAAAAGAAAACAACATTAACACACACACAAATATGGTGGAAGTGCCTTGAATATGCCCCCGATTGACCGGTCATGGGATAGGTCCTTTAATGGCAGTTGACTTGTTTTTTGCGTTGGCCATAATTAAATTAAAAAATTAATTAAAAATTAGAAAATTACCTCAAAAACTCTGATAATATAAATAAAAATTTAAAAAATTGCCCTTAAGTTAAAAGGAAAATTAAATGAAATACCAATTGTTAAAACTAAAACAGCTTTAACATTAAAAATACAAAACTTAAAATTTTTTAGCAAACAATTATAAAAATTTAAAATAAGAGCTAAAATAAGCAAATCGTAAAAAAATAAAGTACAAAATAAATAAAAGAGTAAAACAAATAAAAAAATATTTTGAAAAATATGCCGCGAATTTTATTTTTTATTTCGGTATTGGTCAAGTTTTTTAAAAGCAGCAGTGAAAGTAACAAATCAGAAAATACTTAGAAAATTAATTCATTCTCTTTGGTTCATATTTGGACTAATTTAGTAATATGCCTTCGGTTGACCGGTCACGGGATAGGTCCTTGGAGGGCAATTGACTCCTCATTCCCCGTAGGGTATTTTTCATAAATTGATGTTGCCTTGGTTGGGGCTCGAACCCGCAACCTAACGTGTAACAGTCCAACGCGCTAACCATTACACCACAGCGCCCATTGGTAACGGTATTTCTTGTGTTTTCACAATAAATTATGTGTTGTTGTAAAAAAACACAATGGGCAGGTTTACCAGAGAAACCCGCTACCGCTACAATTGATATGTAGCGCTTTATGATTGTGAACGATGCTACTTTTGTTTTTGTTTTAAAATAAAAATATTTGTAGATGTTTCATTGATTTTTTTCGAAATTTTTTATATAAGGAGAATTTGTTGTTAAAACGTGTATGTTCTATGATGTATGATTTAATGTTTATGTTGTATGATTTAAACCACCCCGATTTTTTTGTAAAATTGTTTGTCATTTTAACAAATGTCAAATTAAAACTTTAGGAACTGTTTATCTATTACGAAAATAGTCTAAACGAAAGAAATTGACAATTACTTTTAAGACATTAAAGCTAAAATTTGAGGATCTGATTTAAACCCATAGGTAAAACTCGATGTTTTAGGTCATCTGATAGATTCTTAAATTTTACTTATTTTCAACGAAAAAGATAACTTTTATTTTATATTTGTTATTGCAGTAATACTAATTTTTAAATGAATTTGTGTTTCGTTGAGTAAAAAATTATAATTTATTTGCCTTAAAATTTAAGGTCATACGTCAAATTACTTGGCGATATTCTAAATATTTGAGCTATGTTTCTAAACAAACCGTAAATAACCTAAAACTACACAATTTATTCAGATTTTTTAAACAAATTCCTCTTATTTTGCTCTTAAATAAAAATGTTGTTCAAAAATAATTTTAAGGTCAATTCTTAATACACCTTGCCTCATTCGGCCGCACCTTATAGTTGATCAAAAAGCATAGATAAGGCATATAAAAAAGACATTATTTGGGTATATCACAAATAATTTTTAAAAACACATAGCTAACTTCTTAGGCGCAGCGTCGATATGAAAAAATTAATTTTCTTTAAAATAT
This sequence comes from Leucophora obtusa, assembly GCA_949987735.1. Taxonomy (NCBI): domain Eukaryota; kingdom Metazoa; phylum Arthropoda; class Insecta; order Diptera; family Anthomyiidae; genus Leucophora; species Leucophora obtusa. Next base: position 346,877,770 of record OX465295.1, on the reverse strand, counting down.
CTTAAGCCTCATTCATACTGAAATCAAAACTAGAAGTTTTCGTTTTTTTAAGTTTTCGATTTGAAATTTGTATGGGATTTGACAATCGAAAACGAAATAAATTTGAAAACTACTAGTTTTGGGTTCAGTATGAATGAGGTATTAATTGAAATTTAAGGTTTTTTTCGACAAAATAAATTTTAATTTAAATATTAAACTATTTTTTATTTATCTTACAGGTATTGTTTCTCGTGCTTCTGCAAATGGTCAACTTTATGAAGAAGATGAAATCGAAAACGATTCGCTTTCTCAACCCAATCCACAATCGGCCGACAATAATAACAAAAAAATTGCTTGGGAGGCACCATCTACCTCAGCTTCTCATCAAACTGGTGTCACAACAATATCGTGTGCTAATGGCAGTGTTACAAATGTTGGTGTTAGCGGTATTCCCAGTAGTAATCTTCTAACAGCCACCGATACTATGGGATCTTCGGAAAATAATTTAACGGTCTATTTTTAAAATGTTGTTTTATTTAAAATTTGTACATATCGTTTGTTTTATTTTTTGCAAATAGTCATAATTTAATAGTTAGTTAATTGCTAAAGTATTTTAGATCCTAGGTAATACTCTGGAGTTTTTTTATGATAATAGATCGTAAGAAAAAAAAAGCTTAATTCCAATTGTAAATCTTTAGCTTCCAAGTAGAGATTTTGTTATACAAAAACGGATTTTTCCAAAAATACATATTAATTTATACACGAATCTTTTAGAAAATAGATTTTAAGAAATAAACATATTAAAAAACTAAGAAATGAGGGGTTTTTTTATTTACAAATGGGCTTTTAGATTGAATAAAAACTACCTAGTTTTTGTACAAAACTAGTTTTTGTTTGTTTTCTATATATGCGTGTTGACATATAAAACCAACAAAAACAACAGAGTAATACATTGGTAGATGACAAAGCAAATTGTGGAAATTTTTCTGTTGTTATTTTTGTTTTTTTTTGATATTTTAAATGTTTAATAACGCTCCTAGACGAGAACACGAAATTCTCATTGAGTTTAACTTAACAAATATTTCCAGAAATTCTAAAAACGTCGTCCCCTGACGATTTCCTTACTTAGCGTCTTGACGAGACATCGATTTGTGCAACCAACGAACAATTTCTTGTTCACCCATGAATTTGTCTCGTGTGGACCACTCTTGTTCATGTTTTGTTCTTGTTCAGACAACGTTGTCAGCACAATTGTTCTCAAGCTGCCTACACACTAGGGAACATACTTAAAAAAAGAGAGCATTTTTTGTGAATGTGTGAGTGCGTTTGTGTGTGTGTGCGTGTTGAGAGCGTGCATTTCGTGTTTACAAAATTTTTTGATATTTTTTGTTCCCTCAACCATGTTCCCTAGTGTGTAGGCAGCTTCACAACTATGTGCAACATCAACCACCATGCCAGATCTAATTTTTACTTAGTGGCATTACTATAAACAAAAGAAAATATTAGAAAATTATTAAAATGCTAAAAAAAAGTAAAGAATTTGTATTATTATTAAATTTAAAGCAATTTGCTTTTTATTATTGTTAAAAAATTAGTGGAAAACGCATTGAAAACATGAAAATAAATAGTTTCGATTGTGACCTACTCCAACAAAAAAACAATGAATTGTCTGACATTACGTATTCTCCACCCAAAACAAATGAACAAATTTTTTCCCGTTATTGTGCCGACGATTAGTTCTTGTGCAAACAAATCGATGTCTCGTCAAGACTCAGAGTTAGGCAAGAATGAAATTCGGATAGGGACATGCCTACAACGGATTATTTTTCACAATACGTTTGAGATTTTAGCATATTTAATTCCTTTAATGCAATTTATGTATATATATCCCGATAAAGTAAGATGGGGAAACTAATTTTTCTTTTTAACTGAAGCAAAAGCTACTGAGGATTTTTTTCGGTGTAGATAAACTATAAATTTTGAAATTTTAAACCCTTCAGTCAATTTGTATTTAGTCCCCTGACGATTTCCTTAGGCAAGAATGAAATCCGGATAGGGACATGCCTACAACGGATTATTTTTCACAATTTGTTAAATACGTTTGGGATTTTAGCATATTTAGTTCCTTTAAAGAAAAATTAGTTGTTATTTGATTTCTTAATAACTAAAAATATGTAAAGAAAAAATGGTTAAAACAAAATAAATTAACTCTTTCACTACCCTTGTACACTAGAGTGTACCTCAAAAAAAAGTTCACCGTACACCCTCCAATATGAAGCATTTTTGCAAGGCAATTTCAAAAAAAAAAAAAATTTTCCGAACGTAGGGGTCGCCTTTTTCAATTTTTCGTTATAGCTTCGGCATTTAAAGTCGAATTTTGAAGTGTGATATATCGATTTTTTTGCCTCGAGGAGATCAGTGTTTTGCTATAAAGGAAAAATCCAATGAAAAAAAAAATTTAAAAGGCGACTCCTACGTTCGGCAACCAATATATAAAAAAAATTTCTACTCGGTTTATCGAAAAACTTCCTTAGCAAAAGTTTAATCATTTTTTGCGAGCTTTAAATTTCGGGCATTAGGGTCGTACATTTGGGTGGTAGCAACTGATATCTGGTGGGTAACTACTAGAACGGGATACTTGAGGTCGATGGCCCTTAGAGCAAAACACTGGTCTCCTCGAGAGAAAAACATCGATGTATCATACTTTGAGATCCGACTGTAAATGCCAAAGATATAACGAAAAATGTAAAATGGCAACCCTACGTTCGGCAAAAAAAAAAATTTTTTTTATACCTTGCAAAAATACTTCATATTGGAGGGTGTTCGGAGCATTTTTTTTTTTGCCTGTTAAGCCCGGTATTTTGTTCATACTTTTGCGAAAAAAGCTGTCAAACTCCATATAAAAAAAATTATTTTTCACTTGCGTGGAATTATTGCGAAATTGAGCTGGAATTTTTTTCGCATCAATTTAATAGACAGGACCATTTAAAAATGTAGCGAAAAAGTGACATTTGGGTTAATTATGATTGTAACTTTTTATAGACCATAGAAAATTTGTGCATTTTAATGTTTTTATTATAGTTTTTGATCTCCAAACATAGAGCGAAATTATTTCGCTCTTTTGAACAATATACTGGGCTTAAGGTGGTACGCTCTAGTTTACACATCTTTAAAAGAATATATAAAATTTGATAATGCAAGAAAAATTTTATACTTTTCGTAAATACATAAGTTTATTAGAATCTTGGACTTCAAATAAAAATGATTATATGTACACTCACAAAAGTTTGTCGGTAGAATCTTCTGAAAATGACAGTTAAAACAAAGTGATATGCAGTTAAAAAGGCGACAAAAGGTATTTGCTTTAAAATAACTAAAACTTTTGTTACTTTTAACTGTTGAAAAATAACTAACAAATGCATTAAAAACAACTATCAATGTCGTAAATTTAACTGAAAAAGTTTTACTACAAAAATTGGAAAACAACTGACAAAATCGGTAAAAACTACTGTTTTCTTACAGCTCATTTTTTTAGTATTATAAAAGTATATTTTAATAAAAAAACAATTTTTTTCTTTCGATTACGAAAATATGTGTAATTACTTCAGCCTATTTAAAATTTGAAGTAAAAGTTTCAAACGGTTCTTCAGTTATTATGCTTTTATGCATTAGAGATACAATACAAGTTTCTGATTATTATTTGCAAACTAGGAATATATCAATAATTACAATTATAAAGTAAACAAGAATTTTTAAAATTCAAAGAAATTCAACGAAATTTTTTTATTTTTAAATAACTAACAAAAACAACTGTTTACTGTAAAATTACAATTTTGATAGTTGTTTATTATGATAATAAAAATAACTGCTTTAAAAAACTGTTACGAAATTACAGTACTTTCGTTACTATCTATTCACAACAGATTTTCCTTGTGTATTTACGTTTGCTCTATATTTGCTGTGTTTGTTTGTCTACTTATCAGTGTTATCCAGAACGATATTGACAGTTTTTTAACTTATTGCAGCTTTCTACTGTCAAAATTGTTCGAGAGAGCATTGATAGGCATGCCACACAAACACAGCTATTGAATGCATAACAATGAAACAAAAAAATACAACACATCTTCTGTTCTTATTTAACTCATTCAGATACGCAGAGATACGTCTACGTCTAGCTAATCCAGGCTAAAGGGCGGATTATGGGACCGTAAATGTAATGTAACTGTACCATGCCGTAGCTAAAAAGTGCACTTATAGATTATCGTAAACGACATTACTATTTAGCATCTATTTCATGTGGTTTTATATTTTATTCTAAATTTTGCCATTTATTTGTTAATTTTTATTCCTTATTTGTTGTTTGAATCAATTTTCTTTATTCATTTCATATTTTTTCCGTCTAAAATCATTCAGCTGTTTCGATGCCGGATAGATAATTCTGATTTCAACAGAATGATCCGGCAAGTTCGTTTACATTTACGTGTAAGTAACCATTCGTATACATTTCTTCTTGTGGTATCGAAACAGCTGATTCGTTACAGATACGTTTGCGGTTGGGTAACTCAGCCTTTAAGTTTTGATTTTCTATCTCAATAATTAATAGATATTAAAGGGCGGATTATGGGACCGTAAACGTAAATGTGATGTAACTGTACCGTGCCGTAGCTAAAAAGTACACTTATAGATTATCGTAAACGACATTACTATTTAGCATCTATTTCATGTGGTTTTATATTTTATTCTAAATTTTTCCATTTATTTGTTAATTTTTATTCCTTATTTGTTGTTTGAATCAATTTTCTTTATTCATTTCATATTTTTTCCGACTAAAATCATTCAGCTGTTTCGATGCCGGATAGAAAATTCTGATTTCAACAGAATGATCCGTCAAGTACGTTTACATTTACGTGTTAGTAACCATTCGTATACATTTCTTCTTGTGGTATCGAAACAGCTGATTCGTTACAGATACGTTTACGGTTGGGTAACTCAGCCTTAAGCGGGAAATACACTAAGGAACATTCGTGAAAAAATTGTCATTTTTTAGTGAATGTGTGTGTTTTGTGTGTGTGTGCCAGTGATGGTATTTGAGAATTTTCGTTTGGTGCCTAAATTATGCCAAAAAAGTGCCAAAAAAGCTTTAAAAGTGCCAAAAAAAAAAAATTAAGTAACGTGCAAATGTTTCAAAAAATATGTTCAGCTTTTATTTCAAATATTTATACATTTACACCCTTAATTTAAACTTTATAACAATAACAAAATTGTCACAAAACTGGTGTGAATGGAAATTATTATAATTTTGGTATTCTCAGAAAAATTGTCACAGCAAAACCTTGACAAAATTGTCATATAATAAAAAGCACATAACAAACAAATATTTTTAATTGTCAACAATTTAAAATATAAAAATTTTATTTTCTTTTGAAGAATTTCAAAATTTTTCTTCACAGAAATAAAATATGAAATACCTCATTCATATTTTGAGATATTATTTTAAGATGCATCGAACCTTTTACCGATTCTGACATTCCTGCACATTTTTTAAGTTTTCATATCATTTAAGATTTCGTAATATTATCGAAAAAATCGTAATTTTTCACAAATTACAATTTTTTGATAATTTTATTTTATTTTTGGCAGAAAAAGCTTTCACCATTGTATGGTGAAATTTTTAAAACTTTTGCTTGTCAAAAAAAAACTAGAATACCATAACAAATTTTTGAAAAATTCCAATGACGGACAAAATAGAATCAATAAAGTTTTTCTTATTTTATCCCCATTGCTTTCATTTTTAAAGATCAAAATAATGATTAAATTGTCCCCGAAGAACTGGAAGCTGGTCCAGAAATTGTAGAAATTTTTAGTGTAGCGTTTGTTTTTTAATTTTGCTACCCGTTCTAACTATGCGTGGCTTTTAATGAAAAACCAGCGATATCGACCTTTTATCAAATTATATAGAAATTTTCTTAAAAAGTGCCAAAATTCTATGAAGAGTGCCATGGTGCCATTGAACATTCAATAGTGCCACAAATGGCACTTTTGTGCCACTTTTACCAACAGTGGTGTGTGCGTGTTGACATCGTGCAATTCGTGTTTACAACATTTTTCGGGAAAAACTTTACTTTATGGGGCACCCCTCAAAAAAAAAAAAGTATGACCCCCTCTGGAATTAAAAAAGAATTTTTTTTTCAATATGGTATTAAGGGGGCCGGGCCCCCTGGACCCGCTAGGTCCGAAAAACCGAAACACGCCCTAAATGGCACGTGTGACGACTCAAATTAAAGAAAATTTTCTAACGATTCCAAATATGCATTTCGTTTTAAGATCCGGAAAATAGAATTCGGGCTAGGTGCATTTTTGTCATTTTAGGTGTTAAAAAATACTATTTTGAAAAATGTACGTAAACTTTTTGGTGATAAAAGTTTGGGATTTTTTTTAGGAAAAAGTGAAAATTTTACGTATTTTAGGGAGTTTTTTTGTATATTATGGGACACAGCGTCGCAGGCTAAAAAAGTTTTAAAAAAATCGCGGGATTTAAAAATTTTTTAATTTTTTTGGTACATAGCGTACATAAAAAAGTTGGTAAAAGTTAGCGTTTTTTTTTTTTGGATTAAATTAAAATTTTTCATTTATTGGTACATAGCGTACATAAGCTTTATTTTGGTAAAAGTTGGTGTTTTTTTTTTTTTTGGAAAAAATTAGAATTTAATGAATTTTGGGGGTTTTTTATGTGTTGCGGGACAAGCGCCGCAGTCGAAAAATTTGTGGTACGTTGTGGTCATGTTTGAATTCTTAAGAAAATTTCCGTTTATTTGGGTACACATACTTTATAATTAGTACACGAAATTGCTATTTTAGACTCTCGGGGGGTCTTAAATGCATCTAGTGGGAGCCACACTTTACGGATCATAAAACCAAATGCATTTTTGAAATCGGGAGAAATTTTCCTTTAATTTGAGCCATCGCGCTTACCATTTTGGGTGTGCCCCCTTAACATCATATAGAAAAAAAATGATATTTTTTAATTCCAGAGGGGGTCATATATATTTTTTTTTGAGGGGTGCCCCATAAAGTAAAATTTTGGCATTTTTTGATATTTTTTGTTCCCTACTCAATGTTCCTTCATGTATTCTCCACTTTAATGTTCGTGTTGACATTCGTGCAATTCGTGTTTACAAATTTTTTTGATTTTTTTTGTTACCTACTCAATGTTCCTTAATGTATGGACCGCTTTATATTAACGTTAATGTCTCGTAAGTCTCAGGAGTAAAGCTAGAATTAGCTATACGTGGACGTAACGTGACGAGTCTCCTTATGGAAAATCGAATGAGTTAAAAGAGCATGGCTGACGATGTATTTCTTTTTTACTCATTATTTTAGATTGAATCAGCTGATTCGTCACGTTACGTATGGCTAAATGAGCCTTAATGAATCCCTTAATAAAAAAAAAATCAGTTGAGATGGCAACCTAGCCAACAGCTGATTTTCAAATGTTAGTTTTTTCTATTAAATGCATTTTTGCGGCGCTTCGAAATTTGTGTAAACGTGTATAACTACAGTAAATTATTAAAAAGTTATTTATTAATTTGTCAGAAGATGTCTAAAAAGGACGATCAAGATATAAAAGTGCCCATAGTTGACAAAGAGCTTGATCTCTCAAATGCCGGACGCGGAGTATGGTTAGTGAAAGTACCCAAATATATAGCACAAAAGTGGGAAAAAGCACCTTCTAATATGGATGTAGGTAAATTACGTATAAGTAAAACGCCAGGACAAAAGGCTCAAGTATCATTGAGTCTAACACCAGCGGTTATCAATTTAGATCCAGAAGAAAAAATTCCTACAGAACATATATTGGATGTATCGGTAGTAACAAAACAGACACTGGGTGTATTTTCCCATATGGGACCGCAAGAAGCAGGCACCACCAGCAGTAGTAGTAATAGTAAAGATACTTCGACACCCGCACAAGATGCTGAAAAACTTTATATGGAAGGAAGAATTGTACAAAAATTAGAATGCCGTCCCATAGCCGACAATTGTTATATGCAACTTAAATTAGAATCTATACGTAAGGCCTCAGTACCACAACGTAAAGTTCAACCTATAGATAAAATTGTACAGAATTTCAAACCTGTAAAGGATCATGCACATAATGTAAATTATTCAACCATAAATTTACAGACTTTAAATATCTATAAATTTTATTTCCCTTAATTTCAGATTGAATACCGTGAACGTAAAAAAGCAGAAGGCAAAAAGGCCCGTGATGATAAAAATGCCGTCATGGATATGTTGTTTAATGCTTTCGAAAAACATCAATATTATAATATTAAAGATTTGGTGAAAATTACGAAGCAACCTATTGGTTATCTGAAAGAGATTCTCAAAGAAGTTTGTGATTATAATATGAAAAATCCGCATAAAAATATGTGGGAATTAAAGAAAGAATATCGTCATTATAAGTCTGATGAAAAGAAAGATGACGAAAAGTCGCCTTCAGATAGTGATACAGAATAGCATTAATTAAAAAAAAGGAAGATGTTATTGTCTGTCACCCTTTTATAAAATAATTTTAATTGATATTGGAAAATAATAATGTAAATCCCACTTTTAAATGTAAGTTTAAAATTTTTGAGAAAAAGAAAATTGTGTATAGAAAAATGCTGCAATTTAAAAAACAATTTTAGATACAGACTTTTTTTTTCTGTTTAAACTTTCCAATAAAGGACAGCAAAGGTCGCAAAAATTTAAATGTCTACATTCAAGATATTGATATTGGAAAGTAAGCAAAATAAGAAAGTAATAGTGAATAACTTTTCCAACAACTTTGTAAATTAAAACCTTTTTTTATAAATTTTTGTTGTGGAAAATAATCAAACAATCTGTGTTTTTATTGATTTTATCAAATCTTAAAATGATTTAAAAATGGATATATCACAACCCTTTACTGCATGGCGTTTCATATATATAATATATTCGAGGTTAGCTCTTGAGTGAATTCAGGGGGGTAACCGCGTAACTCGATTCGAAAAAAATATTTTCTAATTCGTAAATCTTGTAAACATTGTCAAAAAATAATTCTATATAAAAATTCTACCTTTTAATTTATTTTATCCCTAAACTTGTACTCTATATATAAAAATTCAAAAAGTAAGATTTATGCTAAAACTTTTCTTTTTACAAAAGCTACAAATAGGAGAAATTTGTTTTGAAATCAAAGAAATCCTCTCAGTTTGCAGACAAATTTGCTTTGAAATCAGGGAAATTTGCTCAAAAGAGAGGGAAATTCTCTCATTGGGGAGCCCGTTACCGAACCTTTGTAATCTGCACAAAATTTTGTTGGGGCCGTGAGCGTAAGTGTAACCATAGAGTAAGAATAAACAATAGAGTTACACTTAATGATTTAATTTAGTACCGAATTTCTTACTACTTTTACTACAATTGGAAGTTTTTTTTTTGGATTTACAAATTTGGTGTGAGAAGGGTGTTCAAAAATTTAATTAGAATTTTGTAAATTATTTCTGTGTATGCATAAAAGCATAATTGGAGAACCGTTTGGAATTTTTACTTAAATTTTAATTAGACATTTTTTTTTGTAATCGTAAGAAAAATTTTTTATTATTCAAATATACTTTTGTAATACACTTATAAAAACTAGTTAGTACAAAAGTCTGTTAAACGCGTTCTGATTCAATTGAACTTTTTCGTTATTTTGCCTTAAAACTTAGGATTGAACTAATATTTTTTGTAAATCCAATTTAGCATAACAATTATTTTCATCCGTATATAAACTAACTTTGCATGCTAATTTGTGTTTCTTATTTTTCAGCTACTTTATACCACAATTATTTCCAAATGGTTATTTTTATGTGTCTCTGCTAACTATACTTTCATACATTTTACTGTACAAATGGCTTATATCTCGGAAACTAAGCGAGTTAGAGCAAAATGGAAAAAAATATTCGTTACTCTGTACTTATTAATCCCTCTCAGCCACGTATACTCCCAGTAATAATTATGGGCCTGTTTTGGGACAGATCCGGGGATTCCAAAAACCCAGATTTTTACCCGAACATTTTAGCAGAAACTGTAAAATTTCTTAGCTAATTTAACTAAAATTGTCTGTGTATTTAGCAGTATTCAAAATTTAGCTTACCTAAATTTAGCAGACTATAATTCTCAACTTCATTGAAAATTCTGCTGGCGCAAATACAGGTACTACTTCCTGTTATTTTAGCAGAATTTTGAACTATTTATACGGACATTTTTATGAGTGTACGAAAAGAATTAACTGAAAAACTGTAATATTTTTATAGTAAAAATTTGTCAGTTAATTTTACGACTACACCGATTAAATTTCTCAGTTGCTCAGTTAAAGAATTTCTCAGTTAAAACCAATATGTTTCAAATTAACTGAAATAGTCGTTATCAACTTTCGGTATAGTTGTAAATAAATTATATAATTGTTAAATTAATTTTAAAATACATTCGAATAAAAATAATAAAAGTTTGAAGATTTATTTTTATTTCACAAACCGTGATATTCGCCAAATTTTAGATGGGTTTGAGATAAGTAACTGCTTTTAGTGAGATCTTTTAAAATGCAATATTTGTTATATCTCTTATTTTTACAGACGGAGAGAAAAAATTGGAATTTATTGGAACCCATTTAAGATATTGATGTTGTGATCGTGGCTCTAAAAATTTTATTAGGCCCGAGAGAAGCTAAAACACAAAAATATGAAAAAGTGTTGGGTAAATTTATAAAGACGTCAATTAAAACAGGCTCAAAGCCCTTTTTATTATTTAAATTAAAAACAAAACGCAAATATGAAGGTTCTAACTTTTAAGTGGTTATTTTTAATTATTTTCCCATAAATATTTATTTTAATTAACATCATCGTTCTCAGTAACTAATTTCTCAGTAGAAATCTGTCCTTGACAGTGTTGCCAACTCTTGAAGGCAGGAAAGCACCGTGAGCATTATGAAAACGGGTAAAAAGGGTAAAAATTTACCGAAAATGGGGTAAAAAAGCACGATATAAATTTTTTTAAAAATTTAAATCAAGAATTTAAAAACAAATTTTAACTTTGAAAAATCGTTAAAAATGGTTCAAAAAATAACCAAAAAAGGGGTAAAACAGCACCAAACTAATATTTCAAAATTTTGTGATTTAAATGTAACGAAGTTACTATTTAAAATTGTACTACAAACATTGGGCAATAATATATTTCTTGTAAAGTTCGTTTTATTTTTTAAATTTTGACAGAAAATTCAAGAAAAATTTTAAAAAACGAGAACAAATACCAAAATATAAACTGTACAAAAAGCACTAAAAGCACTGCTTGAAATATGAAAAAGCACCGTAAATACCCGCTTTTTTTAAACGGGTATTTGTAAAAAATCACCGGGTACCGGAAGAAAAAAAGCACCAAAAAATACCCGAAAAGCACTGAAATGGCAACACTGGTCCTTGAACACAATTATTTCTTTTTAATTAATTTGAGTAACTGAGGCTTAGTAAGGGGTAATTCACCTGAGACTCAGTTAGTAGCCAGTAACTGAGTAATTTTTTCGGTGTAGTTATTTTAATGATTTTGTTAGTTATTTTTCCACGGTTAAAAATAACAACGTTATTTAGTTATTTTAAAGGTTTAAAGGCCGAAAATCTTTGTCGATTCTTTTGAATAATGTAATTTTTTGTGCACTTTTCTTTGATTCTCCATTGTAAACTAATAAACCGCTCAATTTGAGAAACCGATGCATTTTAAAATGTGACAAATTTCTCAAGGATATTTTGATCAAGAACACATTGAAAAAACTTCAATTAGCCACACTCAGCGCTATGCCGACCGTGGTGTAACTTGTTAAGAGGTGATGCGACGAGTCATAGCCTGTGCAGAGGGCTGCTGGTTCAATCCCCGGTCATGGCAATACACAAAAAGTTTTTCATATAGACAAATTAACAATTAAAAATTACTTTGATCAGTTGACACATAAACTAACCACTGACGAGTCTTTGGGTGAGACGAAACTGCGGCAGTCTGGTGATTCCCTTGTGTCTGTTAAATTTTTCAATAAAAATGTTTTTTTCTTCTTCTTCCTATAAATCAACTCTAGAAAAAAAAATATTTTTTTAATTAAAGGTGGAAAAAGTTAAGAAAAATGTGTGCTACGAGTTTTAATGGCGCATTTCTCAGTACTTAACCGCTACCTAAATAAATTCAAACATTTTGATTATTGTCAAAAAATACTTTATTTTTTTAATAAATCTTTTTTTCATCGATATTAAATCGTTTTATTTTTTTTACCTCAATAGTTATAAAAAATATATTCTTCTTACAGATCATTTTAAAATATTTTAAGCTAGTTTGAAGTGTTCTAATGGTAAAGGTTTAGATAAAAAAAACAACAGGAGAAGTAGTATTTTTTATTTTAAAAATTAAAGTAGCCTTAACAAATTTACATTAATTATAATTGTTTAACTATCAAAAAATATTAACAAAAAATTGCTTATAATAAATTTTAACACAAAAGTATGAGGTGATTCTTAAAAAGGTAACTAACCTGCCTATTCCTACGAAAAGTCTGTGACTCTTAGATGTGACTGTATTTGAAAACTTCTTTTGCAATTGTAATTCAGAAAATATCAATTGAAATTCAGAAAATATCAATTGAAATTCAGAAAACATCAATTGAAATTCAGAATTTCCATTTGAAATTCAGAAAACATCAATTGAAATTCAGATTTTCCATTTGAAATTCAGAAAATATCAATTGAAATTCAGAAAATATCATTTGAAATTCAGATAATATCAATTGAAATTCAGAAAATATCATTTGAAATTCAGAAAATATCAATTATTATTCAGAAAACATCAATTGAAATTCAGAAAATATCAATTGAAATTCAGAAATCGTCATTTGAAATTCAGAAAATATCAATTGAAATTCAGAAACCGTCATTTGAAATTCTGAAAATATCAATTGAAATTCAGAAAATATCATTTGAAATTCAGAAAATGTCATTTGAAATTCAGAAAATATCATTTGAAATTCAGAAAATATCAATTGAAATTCAGAAAACATCAATTGAAATTCAGAAAATATCAATTGAAATTCAGAAATCGTCATTTGAAATTCAGAAAATATCAATAGAATTTCAATTGATATTTTCTGAATTTCAATTGATGTTTTCTGAATCTCAATTGATATTTTCTGAATTTCAATTGACATTTTCCGAATTTCAAATGATATTTTCTGAATTTCAAATGATATTTTCTGAATTTCAATTGATATTTTCTGAATTTCAAATGACGGTTTCTGAATTTCAATTGATATTTTCTGAATTTCAATTGATGTTTTCTGAATAATAATTGATATTTTCTGAATTTCAAATGATATTTTCTGAATTTCAAATGATATTTTCTGAATTTCAATTGATATTTTCTGAATTTCAAATGATATTTTCTGAATTTCAATTGATATTTTCTGAATTTCAAATGGAAAATCTGAATTTCAATTGATGTTTTCTGAATTTCAAATGGAAATTCTGAATTTCAATTGATGTTTTCTGAATTTCAAATGGAAATTCTGAATTTCAATTGATATTTTCTGAATTTCAAATGGAAATTCTGAATTTCAATTGATATTTTCTGAATTACAGTTGCAAAAGGTGTAGTATTGACACAATCATAACATTGACAAAAAATATTCAATTTTTCTCTCTTAAAAATGAGAGTCACAAGTAGGAATAGGCACCTAAAGCTAAAAAGGTGTCAGTATGATTAAAAAATTATAAAAATCATTAAAATAAATTTTTAAAAATTGCCAAATAAAAATATAACACAAGCCTAAATCTTTGAAAAATACTAAAGATATTAGGTACTTTTAAAATATGGCATTGATTTAATACATCAAAAATAAAGAAGGGTTTGAAAAATTAGAAAAAAATAAAACAAAAAATACAGGAAAATTAAGTAAAAATATAAGAAAAATTACAAAAAAAAAAAATCAAAATCAAAACTAACTTTTAATACAAAAATAATACAAATTAAAGTAGAAAATAAATAAAATTATAAGAAAAAAAATTAGAAAAACTATCAAATTAAACAAAAATAATGCAAAATAAATGAAAAAAAAGAAAATATATAAAAATTAATGTGAAAAAATAATAAAAAACTCAAAATTACAAAAAATAAAAAAAAAAATTAAGAAAAAATAATATTTAAAAGTACATAAAATCAAGACTAAAATTTCGAAAAAGTCGATCTAGCCGTCAGCAATATAAAAATAAAATTAAAAATAATTGATTATTTTTGTATATAAACTTTTAAAGTATCAAATCTAGCGAGTGCGATTATTCAAACTTTGGAATAAATCGAAATTATGATTCATCAATTAATTAACAATCCTAATTAATCAAAAACATGATAAATTGATTAATCAGTATTTTAGCTTATTCGTACTAATGATTAATTGATTAATTGCGATCTTTGTTAATCAAATATTTGAATAATTTCTTCTTGTTTCTACGCTCTTTCACGCCAGTTCAATATTGAAATATAAAATTTAACAATGGCAATTGCTCAATAAAATCTGACTATTTATACAAAGATGTCACATTATCTGTATTTAGAGCTATATAAAGCAACGACCCAAAACCAAAATATAATTGGCATAAACTTATTCAAGTTCTGATTATAAAAGAATTCAATTAAATCGTTTAATCATAATTCTTATTAGTTGATTAAATATTAAGTTCATCAAAGATCTGATTAATCACACATTTTGACTAATCGATTAATCGCACATCCCTTATCAAATCGTTTTAAATTATAAAACTCTACATTAATTTTATTTTTCAAATATCGATTAAGCCGTCGGTTAGCAATAACCTTAAATAATAGAGTTTATTGCCTTTGGCCTTAAATAATTAAAAAAACACTAAAAATATTTAAAGTGTACTATTGCAACTATTTCAAGTGGTATGATGATAGCGCTCTTAAATCTAAATAATGTTTTTACATTAAACCTTTTGTTAAAATTAAGGATTTTATTCAGGAAATGCTTGCTCTAGCCAACACTGGTAATTTCTTAATCTTACGAAAATATTTTTGAATATTTTTAACATCCGATTTCTGAAATGGTATAATGGAAAATGATATTCGAACATAAAAAACTTATTTGTAAAAACTAAATTTTAATTAAATTATTTAAGTGGAACAAAATATTTTATAAATAAAATTAAGCTTGTTAGATATACATACATAGAAATTAAAATATAACAGAGATAACTACCCGTTAAACAAAACACTAAAACTAGTTTATGTAGTTATAGCTTAGAACCAACTAAATTTTTTTTTTTGGTAATTATTTGTCTTAAGTTTTTAAGGAAATGTTGTGCATATACATTGGGTTTCATACGGAGGGTTCTTGAGTTAATAATTAACCTAAAAATTTTGTTGTTTTGTTCTGTTCAATAGTTAAGTTAAAGTTAAACCTGCAGTATGATACCCGCCGTTAGAGATTAAAGTTTTATATTAAAACTGCATATATTTTAAAGGATATTTAAAATAAAATTTTTATAAAAAATTACATTATTATTTTGAAGTACTTCTAGAACATTCTAACGCTTGGGTTTTATATTTTCTTAAAAATTTTTTTGAGTGTGCCTATTGCACTTAAACCACTCTTAAAATATTGTTGTTTCAAAATCGCGTTTTACCTAACGAGGAAGCTATCCGAATGGTATATCTCCAATTTTATTGAAATTTGGATATGTGACAGAGAAGAAAAAATAAGAGATATATATTTTTCTAGTGGCCCAACCTCACGTTTAAGGGTTAAAAAGTTGGATAAAAAACTAAATAATTATATGCAAACAAATTTGAAATTTACGAAATTTATATTAATTTATACACAGCGTTAAAGTATTGATAACAAATATCGAAAAAAGCTCGGAAACCTTTTCGATCAAATTAAATGGCATTTTTATACATCCCAGCCAGCAATTTCGGAGCGCTCATAAATAATATTCTTAAATGGCTCATAGAAATGATCATTGCTTTTTTGAAAACACTCTTTTTTTGGTAGAAAATATGAACCCTCAGAAAACAATCCAAAAAGTTGTCTCTACAATCTAAAAAGCTGTCTCAAACTGAGGGTTATTTTTTCAGACTCAAAGAAGATTCCAAAATTATATAAATTTATGAGGAAAATTTCGATTTTATACATTCTTTTTTCTGAGTCATTTCTGAGTACACTGGGGGCTCTTTTAGACGGACCACTTTCATAGGAAAAAGTGGAAAAATGTTTATGTTTTTGGAGCTCATTTCTGAGTCATTAATGATCATCTTTGTTCGCTGGGATATGTAAATTTGAATTAAAATTAACAAAAGTTTTAAATACTTTTCGAAAAAATAATTGAATAACAAAAAAAAAACTTGGGCATGTTTTGTATACCGGCAGACGCGTCTCCAAAACGCTTTAATTTTTCTTTGAAATTATAAGAAATAAATTTAAAAAACGAAAAAAATTACCCATCTTTTTAACCCCTGAACATGATATACATACAATACAATACGTGTACATTATTTTTTTCCTCTCCTGTCGCATTCGGAATCTCATTCAGATCGGATAGAACTTGTAAGACGAACGGAAATACAAATACACAAATAAAATAAACTCATTCGTTCCATGGCAAACGGCTTGTGGAAACCAAATATTTGTTTCTTTTGATGTTGTTTGTTTTTTATTCATATACTATTTTCTTTACAAGGCATGCCCCACAAACTCACCATTTTATTATCCCAATTCAACATTTTTGAGTAAAAGCGTTCTTGTGTGCGTGGATATATTTATGTTGTGCTATTAAAACTATTTTTTTTAATTGAAAAAAATTTCGTTTGATAATTGGTGTGACCTATAGCCCATTTTTGGCTAAATTCACTTAGGAATTTATTATTTATGATTAATGTGTGCTCTTTCTACATCTGTAATCCGTTCTTCGATATCTCGTATTAGTTAGGAAATATCCAGCACCAACTATGCTTCACTTCCCTAATTTTCAAAATTACTAAGTATGTATTGTTTTGCTGCATACGCAACTTTTCGGTATATGAAGGAAATTTTCAATAGAAAAGATAAAATATAATTCTTTACTTTTATTTTGCCGCATGCTGCATAGTATGAAGCATAGCTTGGAAAGACTTAATTCAATTTAAGCTTAAATCACGAAAAATTAAATTCAGATTTTAAAAATGTTAATGTACCATTCCCTTAAACCATTCGTAAAGTATTCATTCATAAGCTTCATTCCCAAAGCTTTAATAAGATTTGAATGATTTCCCAACTTGAATCATTCAAATCGCATGTTCATTCACCATTTTACTAATTGAATGAAGAAATTTTATTACCATTCACTTAGTGCAGTGTAGTTTGAAACTAACATATCAAAACCAAAGCATACAAGCTGTAACAAAGCATACGATACTATTTATTTCTGTTAGATGAATTTTAAACGTTTTTCATTTGTATTATGCTAATATTTCAGCAATTACATGTAAATTAAAATTTTTCATTTGACTAAGTGAATGAAAACTAATCATTTTTCATTCACCTTTTCATTAAATGATTTCAGATAAATTGGTTTTCATTCAGTTAGAATTCAAACAAAATAGAATGAATTCATATAATTTAAAGCTATTGTGAATTAAGATATCGAATTAATTCCATAAGAATGCTATTACGGAATGAAATTTAACCCAAATTTCATTAATTTTTAAAAAGTGAATGAAAGAATTAAGCCTTTTAAACCATTGGTATGAAGAAAGTATTGTATTACATTTGTATTACTTTGACCTACTTAAAAGAATTTTTTTTTTGGAAATAGTGATAGGCCATAAACATAAAAAAAAATCTTTTATTTGGAAAATTGTTAATCTTTTGATATCTTTTATAAAGAGGTATAAAAATTAATATTTTTGTTTATATGTCGCAATTGATATTGACAATAAAAAAGAAAACTTATCACGTAGATTTAAAAAATAAATTAAATTTTGGTTTTCTCGAAAAAAACATTTTTTTTGGTCGGTGCGGCACTCCAATAATCAAACGATAGGGGGCATCTATCGAGTTATTGCTGGCAAATGCTTCAGTTGTACAGCTGTTATCTACATGTACTTATTTTGGACTGAACAAATAATTCTAGACCCACTTTATTCTTATTTTAGATAATTTTCTATCTTCGCAACATTTTTTATGAGTGTTATGTGGGCTATCTACTCAAATTTCATTTCTTAAAATAAAATGAAACAGAATAGGTGTTAAGCGATATTTTCGTCTACGGTTTGGAAGTAGGTGTGGATTTCAATTCACTGGTTCTATATTTGAAGCCCTTCATCTTTCACTTTTTCTCTATCCCCTTTCCAAAGGAAGCAACACGTTAATTAATAGGAAGAATTTCCTGAGTGTTGCTTCTCTTAAAAAAAAATCCATTTTCAAAATCTTTTTTTTTTCACTTCGCAATTTTAAGAAAATTGCGGTGGGAATCCTTGTTTTTATCGTTTTGAAAGTCTTATCACCACGCAAGACATCTTTAAGACGTTTTAAATTATCGGTTTCTTCAAAATTGGAAAATTAATTAGAAAGTTATCTGAATTACCGAATGACGAAACATGATAGTACAAAAAATATATATATGGATGCCACACTGTCGACTATTTGTTTTCGTTAAAATCAGAGCTTTTTTAATACTATATTAATGCGAGTTTATACTAAACCATACTACTGGTGTAAGATTTTTGGTGTAAGATATTTGAACCACTGAAAAGGGCACAATCCCTCGATTATATTTAAAAACAGCACTTAAAAAAATGTTAACAAATTGCGTAGTTCGAAAAAACGGTTTATTAAAATAACTTAATCCGTGATTAATATTTTATCACGGATTAACTATAAATTTTTCGCAAATAAATTAAGAAATTGCTAATTTTTTATATATATTTTTTTTGTAATAAAAAATACCGAGGTACCTTTATGTGCCCCAATAATAATAGAAATATTGAATAACCCATCTTATCATTTTAACAACTTTCTTAAAGAAAAATTAAGAACCGTCTACAAATTTTTCTATTAAAGCACCGTCTACAAATTTTTATATTAAAGCACGGTAAGTTATTTCGATTTCACGTGAAAAAACTGTTATACTCCACATAAAAAAAATATTTTTCACGACAATCAGTTTCACGTGAAGTGTGTATGTAGTTTGTTTTCACCCAAATTTATTGTAGAAGACTATTATTTTTCTGGTGAAAAAGTGACATTTTGTGTCTTTGTCATAAAATTAAAAAATTGTTCATTTTTATAATTTAAATTGCAGTTTGAAGAGCCTTTAAAGTTCGAGTGAAATTTTTCCACGTGAAAAACAACTAACGGTGCTTAAGACAAAAAGTATTCAAAAGCAAAAAAGGCTATCTACTATAAAATCGCGAAAAGCATAAAACTTTAACAAATGGATATGCAAGAATAAGTAGACATTTCTATAAATATTTTAGAAGATTAATTAAGAAAATTATTCGTATTACGTGAATTAAAGGTTTTTTTTAAATTTCTAATAATTGTGTATTTGCAGATAGCTCTTATGGAATAAACCCTCGATATGTTAATTGGACAAGTCAAAATTTCAACTGCATGTGATTTTTGAATTTCATTTTAATTAAAAATGAAACTTTCGCTAACGGTATTTTAAGGGTAATGGTAGTCAATTATATCGGTGTATACCGCATTTTTATTGCAAAAAACGAACTAAAATAAAAAAAATAAATGAATCAACTTAATTTATGTGAAATACTAAATAACCACGCACAATTACCAAGAGCAGAGAATTAAAAATAACGGTAACGGTATTTAAGTAATTTCGGTAGCGGTATTTTAAGGATAACAGTATTTCGATTATTTTCAAAGGGTTTCGAATCGATAACGGTATTTTAGAGGTATTGCCTGTCAACCCTGGTTTAAAGCCAAACTAACTGCATATTGAAGGTTTTTCAGTTATGCACCTTTCCTTTACATCTGTTTGAATTCAAAATTAGTTTGTGGAAACTGTTGCGATGCATTAACTTATGTATTTGCGATAAGTTTATTTTGTGTGCAGATTTTAAGTCTCAATTTCAAGTTTATCAGTTTGGTGATAACGACGTTCTTAAATAAAAAGCACTTAAAAATATATTAAAATCGTTTAACTTTTAACTATTTTTTCATTAAATTGTAATTTAATCTTTTTTAATTGTATAATTTCTAAATTTACACAATCAAATATTAATAAACTACTTATACATATGAAAATTTTACAACATTTCACAAGGCATTTTAAATTTTACACAAAACTTAGACTGGACATAATTTATTTAATAAAATCTCTTAAACTAATTTGGGTTATTTTATAAAATTTAATAATTTTTGTGTATAGAAAATAACGCAAAGTGAGGCGTCGCTTTTATGAAATAACCCAGTATATATAAACATATATAAATTGTACTACATTCTAACAAGGAAGGTCCACTGAGGCGAACTGTCATATTTTAATGAAACTTGAATATATTGCAGAGAAGACAAACCCAGATGACATATTTTGTCTTTTTTAGCTGTTGGTTCAACAATTTCCCATTTTAGTTTTTTGCATATTTCTTCCATAAAACCATAGAAAATGGTTTGCAATCGAAAAGTATTTAAATATGAGACTGGTCAGCTTAACGAAAACCCATGTCTCTTTGTTTTGTCTCCTCCCAAAACATATCCAAATTTCATTAAGATCTGAGAATTCGCATTGGCATACCTCTCTTGTAAGCCAAAACCTACATGAAAACATCGAAAAATTTAATATACAAAATTACTTTATCTGAATTAAATTCATTTTGTACGACTTCTATACTACACCACGCGAACACACATAAATTAAATAAATATACGATTTTTGAAATAATGAAACAAAACATTTCACTATCACTGTCATGTGGACAATTCATCAATAGAAAAAATACCAGAATCATAATCATCACTATATGTTGGTACCTTTTCTATGGGTTGTAATGTTCTTACTGAATTCAGATTAACTTCTAAAGATTGTAATTCTTTAGCCTGGCGACTGGTGCAAGGCTTATCCAAAATATTACGTAATTTGGACGGTGATGAAGATAATGATGTGTGGGTAGTTGTGGGCAAAGATGGTAAAATTTGTACATTTTTTATCAATATGCTATTTGGCTGTGTAAATACATGAGCGTCTTTTGGTTTTTTATCGACTATTGCAGAATCTAATGTATCACTGGTACGTTTCGTAGCCGTTTTAGACATTGTATTGATTTTTGTTGATGATCCTTGTAGTCTAATTAAAGGTTCATCATCATCATCTTCATCTTTGTCGTTTTCCATTGGTGATGGTTTAATTTCTTTTGTTTTTGCAATTTTATTATTCACTTTTTGCTCAACTTTCTTTTTGTTATTAACCATACCAATATTATCCTCAATTGCTACCGTATGACGTTTCGTACTTAACAATTTTAATTGTATATCACTCCAAGATGATGGCTTTTCTGATGATTTGTTTTTAACTGAAATTTTTACGTTGTTTTGATTGGCTAATAGTAAAGTGGATAAAAAATATCTTGATACATATGATTTATCTTTGTTATCCATAATATCATGGAATGAGGCAACTGGGTGGCTGGTTAAGGAAGAGGACGATATCGATTCTTCCTCGGATTGAAGTGTAGTTTGTACTTTTTCTATAATTTCGGTACCTAATTTGAAGACATCAAAATGATGACGTTCCCTTGATTTAGCCAAAATTGGTTGTAAATGTTCATGCCATTGTTGAATCTGAAACAAGAAATGTTATATAATAAAGGGGCAATAATTATTGCTAATAATTATTACTAGTTATAATTAGTCTCGGTAAAAAAAATGTTTTCCGTTGAAATAAAAAATTGCATGAATAACTACTTAGTTTAGAAGTTTTATTTTACAAAAAAAAAAAAAAAAACCGCTAAAATCAAAACCAAAAAATTTTTTCGCGCGAAAAAATCGCAAGTTGTTCCGATTTCACATGAAAAAACTATTATCCTTCATATAAAGAAAATGATTTTTAACGATTATGAGTTTCACGTGAAAATTGTATTGACTTTGTTGTTATTTGACAAATAGAATAAATTTGGAATAAACTAATTCAATGATTGAATAAATTAAATAAGATAAATTGACTAAAATTTTTTTTCGATTTAAAATGAAATTGAATCCGATTTTTAGAGACAAAATCTAATTCACTCGTGAATTAGACCGTGACCGTCTTCTGCTGGTTATAGAAATAAATATACGTATCTACGTATCGTGTCAACTTGTCACGTGTTAAGAACAATTCTATAATAAAGTCTATAAATTCACGTTATTGTCGTGCTATAAAAAAATTTTAAATCGAACCGTGTTTTCTTCTCTGATCGAAATATAAATAGTTTTTAACTAATCCTGGTCACACTGAGTATGCCCCATCTTAAAAAGGGAAAACCCGTTTACGCACTGATTGTCACAACCTTCAGATTAACTAAAAATCTATAATAAAAAATTAATTTTTCACAAAAATGACAACGCAATTTAAAAACTTTCTACTAACAAAGTATTATAAAGTTAAATAATTAAACAATCTCGGATATTTTATAAATTGAAACGGATAATAGTATCGGTTGCCAGCTGTGAGATTTAAAGTAAAAACAAAATGTACGTGGTGTGTCGGTAAATCTATTGTTAATATAGAGTTATTTTGAAAATGTTCACATTAACTTACCTTTGTTTTAGTGCCCTGTGTATTTAAATCTAGTATCAAATCTTCTTCAGAAACAACGCTATTATCTGCATGGTGATCATCCAAAATAACATTTTGAGCAAAGTTATTTTTATCACAGTCTTTAATTGCAAGATCATGTGCAACATTTTTGTTCACTTCTTCGGTATTTTGAAGCTGGCCATCTTTATTTAAATCATCATTTACTTTTTTATTTTCCGTATTAGTTTCCATATTAGTTGTTAGTTCTTGTACATTTTCAGGAGTTTCGCTTACATTTTGTGTATTTACTTGTTCTGTTAAGGTTAACATATTTTCAGGAGTTTCGCTTACATTTGAAATTACTTGTTCTGTTAAGGTTAACATATTTACAGGAGTTTCGCTTACATTTTGTGAATTTACTTGATCTGTTAAGGTTAACATATTTTCAGGAGTTTCGCTTACATTTTGTGAATTTACTTGTTCTGTTAAGGTTAATATATTTTCCGAACCTTGATTCATGTTTGGGGATTCACTTGAACTTTTTGAGGCTATTTGTGCAGTTTCTTCGACAGCAATTGTAGCAGGTTCCAATAATGCACTAGAATTTTCATTAGGCAACTTTATAGTTTCTTCAGCGTTATTGGCTGAGTTTTCTATTAATTGAGTAGAATTTTCTGTAGCTAATTTTTCGGTTTCTTCAGTATTATTTTCACTTACAGTTTCCGTATTTTTCTCATTTGTATCATCAGTTATTTCGGCTAATAATGCTTCTCTTATTTCGGAGGATAATTGTTTTAAAATACTTTCCGTTGATTCAGCTTTATTTTCTTCGAAACTTATATTCTTCTTGCAATTCTCGACTGCTGCAGACGATTCTTCAAAAATGATTTCAAGTGGTTCCTTGTCTGGTGTCAATTGATTTACATCGACTCCTACTCCCGAATCACGGCTTAAACGATTAATATTTTTCAATAACAGTGCAGCTTGTTCTTCAGCAGAAAAACCACAAAACTCGGCACAACTAGCAATATCCTCACGATCTTCATCATCTGTGAAACCACAAAAATCGGAACAATGTCCCGGGCTATTTGGTGGCGTTATGATAATATCTGTCATATCGGCGTTTTTTAAAGAAAACCA
The DNA here is from genome assembly GCA_949987735.1 of Leucophora obtusa. Classification (NCBI taxonomy): domain Eukaryota; kingdom Metazoa; phylum Arthropoda; class Insecta; order Diptera; family Anthomyiidae; genus Leucophora; species Leucophora obtusa. The sequence continues at coordinate 346,853,831 of OX465295.1, read as the reverse complement.
CTGCAGTAGTTTTGTTGTACGATATTCACGCGGCTTAGGATCATATCTTTGACGTTTGAGAGAACGCTAAGAGTGTATGTAATTTACTTTTTTTGTGTTTTTTTTTTTATAAATTTAATTTTTGTCAAAACTTACGGCTTGTATATATAAATCCATATCAGGTCCCAATTTGAATAGAAGTTTTTTTCTTATAATTTTTTCCGGTAATTTTAAAATATTAAAGACTAACTTCTGTTTAGTAGGTTCTGTTACTACGGGTACATGATAAGTTTCCTGTCCAAAATGTTCCATAATGCCATCCCGTAATTCTAGGGCCCTACGCAACTCATCATCCATGTGAATCGTAACATTTTTTCTCAGTACACCTGGCAATATATTGGCCACTTTAATATTCGGTGATAGCATACGCATATCGTGTTCATCTAAATCTGATAAATATACACCTTCATCGTCCATGTTTGGTAAATGGATACGTATTTGAGAACGATCTACAAATAAATAATAGAATACGATTTGTACTTGCTTTACAATTAGAATTGATAGAAAGGGCTATTTTGTATGAACCACTTTCATACAAAAATTTTGACTTCTATTAATATTTTTCGAGCTCTTTTTTATTTATTTTTGGTCTTGTTTGCTGGCTGGGCTTTTTAAAAAATAATAAATTTACATAATACATTTTTATCAATAAATTTATTTTTTTACTTTTAAAACAGAGACGCAATTCACAGTTCGTGCTATATTAAGTACTAAATTAGAAATTGTCGTAAATTTGACAATTTTATATGGGTTAAATTTAAAAAACCATGCTCGTTTACAACGATATCACGTTAGCACTTAAACTGTGAATACTCTCTGAATATCTTTAAAAATTCCTTGTTTGAGAATTTTATTTTAAGCACAATGTTAAAATATTTTTGAAACTTGTAAAAGTCCGAATATATTTCAATATTTTGTAGTTACTTTTTGTACACTTTAAAAACAAAGCCGCATTTTTTTAGTACATTATTTTTTAAATTACCTACCTACATCCATTTTGTCGACTATATCAATTTCTAAACATTTCCCAACGTCTCCAGTGGTTTTATTAATTTGTTCGGCTAAATTTTCCATAGATATTGCTAAATTTTCCGTAGATATTGAAAGATGCCTATCATCACTTAAAGCTGAATCTTTACGAGCTTCTGTAGCTTTCAAATGTTGCTCGGCATTACATATTTCGGTATTGATAGAATTTTTCAAGTCATTGGTCTCTGAATTTTCCTGAGATATCTTAGTATTAATATTTTCTCCTGTTTCTTTTGCAGTTTGTAGGTTGTCTGTGTTCTCTGAGCTAACTGCCGTATTTATTTCTTCTGTTTTCTTTGAAATTTCAGTGATTTCTGTGTTTTGTGTTGTTTTAGTTTCGTGATTTTGGGTTTCAATTGTACCATTTTCCGTTGATTCTTTATTTTCTGGACCTTCAGTTACATTTAAATTATCAGTAGTTATATTACAATTTGTAATTTCTCTATTTGTTTCTATGTTACTGAGGTTTTCATTACAATTTGTTAAATCCGAATTCCCACTTACTTCAGCTACTGTTGCATTAAGAGTTGTCGCATTTAAAGATCCACTCATATCTGCTGTCAAATTTAATTCGCTATTACTTGTAGAATCCAATAAACTAGAACCCAATGCAGAATCATTTTCTGACTGTGTCTGTGTAGAATTTAATATTTCATCATTTTCTGGGGAAGCAGTATCATTTAGATTAGCAGAGTTTGTTGACGACTCTAATGTTGTATTATTTAAAGTTGTTTCATTTGCTATTGTTACATCAAGTTGTGTATCATCTAGGATGTTATCATTTTTATAAGATTCATCTAGTAAACTATGGCCTAAGCCAGAATCATTTTTACTTTCATTTACTGCTGAGTTATTTAATTTTTGAACTGAGATTTCTATTTGATTAACTGCATCATTTAAAGGTTTTTCGACAGGAGCATCTTCCCTTCTATCTCTTTTATCATTATCACCGTCATCCATTGACATGCAATTTCCGTTTGTTGTATTAAAATCTTGTTGTAAAACATAATTTTCTAATTTTATATATTTCTGTACATATTCTTCTGATAGCGGTGGCCACGTGCGGTCTGTATTACATGCTTCATCTTCAGTCATTTCCTCCTCTTGGGCATCCATATAATCTTTAACTTTAAAATGTAGTCGAAAATTTATATCTGGCACCAAGGTATTATAACGGTGTTCTATATGATATGTAAAGAGCTTATAATTTCTTTTCGTATCAACATCGTCCTCATTATCCAAATCATAGATGATAGCATGCATCCATCCAGCTGGATGTATATGTTGCTCTATTTCTATATTACGTTGAATTAACTTGGGTTTAGTTGTCGGTTTTTGTATAGCAAAACGTTTTTCATCTGAAAGTTTTTTGAACTTTTTAGGAACTAATTCAACTTCGTATGGATCACTGGGTACTTCTAATGCACGTTTACGTCCCCGTTTAGGCTTTTCTACGGGAGCTGGATACTCTGCAGATTCCTCTTGTTGTTTTCTGGAAAAGATTTTAATTGATTAATTTTTAAAACTCGTGAAAGAAATCAGGGTATCGAGATTATAAAACTTTCCATAGGCTGACTTAGGCCTGCCTGGGGTGGGATTTTATTATTTATATTTCAGCTTTGAAATATTTATATTTATTTATTTACTTCAAATTATTTGAAATAAATAAAAATTATTATTACTTAAAATTATTTGAAGTAAATAAAATTTTATTAAGATTTCAAATCTGAAATATTAATATGTTCTTACTTATGTGCGTATTTTAGTAAATAAAACAATACTGCTATTTCAAATTTATAAATATTAATAAGTGGTTATTTCAAAAAAATATTTCAAATAAAATTTTATACAGGTCTGATCTTATAACAGGGCAGAATAAAAAGATAAGAACTACATCAAAAGATGTAAGATGCCTTTTTTTGTTTTAAAAAAATTTAAAAATAAAAATCGGGCCACGATAAGGACCAGAGAATTTATCTGGTATTAAGAATCACTTTACACTTTTATTTTCCAATAATTAATGAAGGCTGTACAGTAGATCGTACCACTTTTTTCCGAACGTAGAGGTCGCTATTTTACATTTTTCATTATATCTTTGGCAGTGTTTTGCACTAAGGCCATTGACCTCAAGTAACCCGTTTGACCTCAAGCGGCCCTATGTTCCACTGGGAATTAAAGGATTAAATATATATCCCGTTCTAGTAGTTACCCACCAGATCTCAGTTGCTACAACCCTAGTGTACCACCCTAATGTCAGAAATCATTTTTCCTTTATAGCAAAACAATGGTATCCTCAGGCAAAAAAATCGATATAGCACACTTTAAAATACAACTTTAAATACCGAAGCTATAACGAAAAATTGATTAAGGCGACCCCTATCTATGTTCGGCAAAAAATTTTTTTTTTTTGGAAATTGCCTTGCAAAAATACTTCATATTGCAGGGTGTACGGCGAACTTTTTTTTTGAGGTACGGTCTACTGTACAGTGGCAGCCGATTTTGCCTTTTTTAAAAAAGGCTAATAATGAAGTGGAAACCCTGGCGATTTTGGTTGGAGAAATTTAAAACTAATATTTTTTGAAAATACTACAATAACATATATTTTAAATAAAAAAATAATATAATAAAAACATTGGGCAGGTTTACCAGAGCAACCCGCTACCGCTACAATTGATATGTAGCGCTTTATGATTACCTTAATCTGGTGAACGATGCTACTTTTGTTTTAAAATAAAAATATTTGTAGATGTTTCATTGATTTTTTTGAAATTTTTTATTTCTTTATAATTGTATTTGTATATGTTTCTTGTTCTTTAAAAAAAATATACAAAAAAAAAAAACAAACGACAGCTGATGTATCATTAACTGCTCACAAGTAGCGTAACATTTTTACGCTACCAAAACAAGTTAGCGCTACCACAACATGTTGACTTAGCAGTAGCTAATCAAATTGTTCACCAGATTGTTGAGTAGCGGCTTAGCAACAGTTGAGCATCTGGTAAACGCACTCATTGGGTGCGTTCGGCAGATACAACATAATAGGCAACAGTTCTACAACAGTTGTACAAATATCTGCTGAACGAACTGCCCGGGTAAAAATCTTAATATGCTGTCATACATAGGTATATCTTTTTTGATAAATCCCCATATACAACGACATACAACTTGATCCGAAAAATGGGTCATCTACATGTGTCTAATTATATCAAATTAGATATAATTTGATCCGAGATTTGTCCATATCCAGGACATCAAATTATATCTAATTCGATATAAAAATATCTGATTTTATAAAATGAAAATTATTTGGCTATGGAGTAATTAACTCTGAATTTACAGATAACTAATTTTGATGTTGAACTATAAATTAATTTGTATGGGATTATATAAAAAGTTATATTAAATTAAAATATATTTTTAGTACAACGACACATACAGTGTTATAAAACTTAGTATCAAATCATATATAATCATATCGATCACTACAAATAATTTGATTAGTTTTATAAGGCTTATGTAGTTATATATGGAGTCAGATTTGGGGATATGTAATAATATCAATTACCATACATAAAATTCGTTGAAAAAATAATATCAGATGTAGTTGTATATAATGATATGTGTCTTAATGTTACTCCATTCATTGTCAGATATAGCCCAATCACATTATATATGACAATATATAACTATTTTTACTCGGGTGATCACTATTCGCTCAGTCTGAGCGCTCAGGTAGCGCTGTCACATTTTGGTAGCGTAAAAAATGTTTGCTACTTTTGATCAAATAGTGATACATTTGTTGTTGTGCATTTACAATAAAAATTGTTTTGTAAGAATGACAAATAAAAACATACAAATATAATTTGAAAACAAAAATTTTAAAAAATAAAAGGAAACTATAGATAAAGTGTATTTAAAAATCAAACAAAGAAAACATCGTTCGGCAGAATAAGTAATCACAAAGCGTTACAAGTCACCGGTATCAGTTTAAGTTTTCTCTGCCGAATGCTACCATTGTTATTTGAATTTTTGACAACCTTTTAAATAAGTCCCTTAAAATTGTGCTGTTACAGTATTAACCCCCCTTAATGAAGTTTGGAAATGACCGACAAAATTCGTTTACCTAGTGTCTTGACATGCAATAAAATGATAGCAAGCAATTGTCAAAATGCTCTCATCTCAAGTGAAGACACTCAATTCCAATTTTATTGCAATATCACGATATCGCTGACATGCCATCGGATCTTGCAATGATGCCAGAGATCAAATGTTACTTTTAGTTTTCATTTTACTTTTGTAATAGAAAAACAACAAAAAATTTGGTAAAAAGGAATGGAAAAGGAAATTATTTGTCGGTAAACATTAATGTTTCATAAAATTTGGTGTTTTTCGAAGAAAAATCTATGATATTTTTTATCCATGAAATGGTCACATGTGTTTTTAATAGATTTTCAGGAGAGCGAAAAAATTGTTACAAAATCTACTTTTAAGATATTTTATTGGCATCATATGCCTTAATGATGATTTTACTAAATGAGGTCGTGAATCTTTAAGGCATATGATGCCAATAAAATATCTTAAAAGTAGATTTTGTTACAGTTTTTTCGCTCTCCTGAAAATCTATTAAAAAAACACATGTGATATTTTGCAGGCCGGTCGACGATATGCTAGTTCGCAGCTTGGCACATCACTAATTCGTAAATAATAATTACTTCAATATAATTATCCCAATCCTGAGATTTAATGGTTCTCATCCAGGTTAATACATCAAAAACAGGTTCCAAAAATCCAAGTGTCTGGTATATACTATTTCCATTTCCTTTTCCAATATATGTTAAAAATTTCCTTTGAGTTTTTATATCACTCAACCAGTCAAAAGCTCCAAGCGTAGTTAAAATTTGTCAATTTTCATATTTTCCTCCAATCCAAGTTGAGGTTAAATGAAAACGAATGCTCACCATAAAACCGTATGAAAGTGTGACTATGCACAAACACATAAGGTGTTACATTACACCAGAGCTTTGAAGAATTAATTCCTTTTTGAATGAATTCACTACCAATCAAATTCAATTTTCTCTAGAATTGAATGAATTCCTTTTCTTAAGTAATTCACTGAATTCATTTGAATGCGTTCATCAAACAACAAAATCAAAGAATTAATTCAATTGCAATAGTTCTTTTTATTAAATCAAATGAATTAATTCACCGGTGAACGCGTTCAATTTTATAAATCGAACGGGAAAAAAAGTTAATTAATTCCTTACTGAATTAATTCACCACTGAATTCATTCAATTTCATTTTCATTCAGTGAATTAAAAAAAAAATAAAATTACATTCAGTGAATTAAAAAAAAAATAATAAGTTCACTGAATTGAAAAAAAATAAAATAAGTTCACTGAATTGAAAAAAAATAAAATAAGTTCACTGAATTCAAAGCCTGTTTTCTGCCGTTCAGTAGAAGAAAACAATAATGTACAAATAAAATTTTTAAATAAGCAATTTTACAGCGTGTGCTAGTAACAAATTATAAACCGGATGCTGTTTATCAACCTACATGATTCAAAAATAAAGCCTTTTACTATTAAAAATAAAAACTTTACAGATATAGATAAATTTGGAAAAAAAATATAACTATTAATTTTTCAAACTAGTAGTAGTAGTAACTACTATTCACTGAATGAAAATGAAATTGAATGAATTCAGTGGTGAATTAATTCAGTAAGGAATTAATTAATTCAGTAAGGAAGTAATTCACTTTTTTTCCGTTCGATTTATAAAATTGAATGCGTTCACCGGTGAATTAATTCATTTGATTTAATAAAAAGAACTATTGCAATTGAATTAATTCGTAACAAAATGATTTTAACGAAAGCAAATATGAATTAATTCCATTCAATATATGGTGCTTAGTGAATTATTTCATAGAATTTTTAATTCGGAATTGAAAAATTGAATTAAGGAATTAATTTTTCAAAGCTCTGCATTACACCAATGCTGCAAAGTGAGATGCAACTATCGCGAACGGCCAACAAACAAGAACGGCCCGATTGCCCTTAAAAAATTAAAGACAAGAACAACGACGTGTTTATCAAACGAGATCCAAATTGTAACTCTATTCTAAACTTTATAACAATGACAAAATTGTGACAACACAGACCATTCACCACAGAGTTGTCGCAATTTTGTCATTTTTATAAAGTTTAGGATACGGGTGTCTGTATCATATTTTTTTTAATTTGAAAAATAATTTTAAATAGAAAGTGATATTAATTTATGGTCTAAAATCGAACTGAAAAACTTTAATTTACCAAATTTAGATCAACTAATACATACCCCTCATTCATTATTCCATATTTTTAAGAATTTCGTATAGAATTTTGTTGAAGACAGCTCTTTTTCATTTAGAAAACTTTCTAATTTCTAGGCACCGACAAATAAAGGAAATATAAAAACCTGCTTTATCGACAAAAATTAGCACTGCGGTAAAAAAAACTGTTGACACAGAGTTTATCTAGTTTAGAGTTTAATCACAACTGTGTCGATTATCGACCGACGACAGAAAAAGTCGTCGCGAATAATTTAAATTCAGCGACAATCGACCATCGGCATTTGACGTTTGACGTTTAGAAAAAAACTAAAGCAAAACAAGAATAATGTTGTATTTTTTTCGCCACAATTCTTCACCAATTCAATTGGTTTTGCATTAAGTCTTGTTGTTTTACATTTTTTTGTGTTTAATTTGCTTTTTTGCAGTAAATTATGTATTTTTATTTTCAATTATATTTCTTGTCAAAAAAATAATTTTTTTTTAAACAAAGTACGAATTTTTGCAACTCTAATACGAATTTCTGCAACTCTGTTGCCTTAATTAAGCCTATATGAGACTTGCTAGTTTCAGTATTAATAATCCAAAATAGAAGAGAGCACGAATTTCCTTATGTGAGAAATAATGTGTGTGAAGAGAACAACTATATCGAAAAACTATCAAACTGTCAAATTGATGTTGGTAATGCAGTACCCTTCATATGATTTGCATTGATGGTGCAAAAAACTAGAATCTAGAAACTAGCAAGTGTCATATAGGCTTTAGTTAAAGCCTATATGACACTTGCTAGTTTCAGTATTAATAATCCAAAATAGAAGAGAGCACGAATTTTCTTATGTGAGAAATAATGTGTGTGAAGACAACAACTATATCGAAAAACTATCAAACTGTCAAATTGATGTTGGTAATGCAGTATCCTTTATATGATTTGCATTGATGGTGCAAAAAACTAGAATCTAGAAACTAGCAAGTGTCATATAGGCTTTAGTTAAAGCCTCACAAGTGTCATATAGGCTTTAGTTAAAGCCTATATGACACTTGCTAGTTTCAGTATTAATAATCCAAAATAGAAGAGAGTACGAATTTTCTTATGTGAGAAATAATGTGTGTGAAGACAACAACTATATCGAAAAACTATCAAACTGTCAAATTGATGTTGGTAATGCAGTATCCTTCATATGATTTGCATTGATTGTGCAAAAAACTAGAATCTAGAAACTAGCAAGTGTCATATAGGCTTTAGTTAAAGCCTATATGACACTTGCTAGTTTCAGTATTAATAATCCAAAATAGAAGAGAGCACGAATTTTCTTATGTGAGAAATAATGTGTGTGAAGACAACAACTATATCGAAAAACTATCAAACTGTCAAATTGATGTTGGTAATGCAGTATCCTTCATATGATTTGCATTGATGGTGCAAAAAACTAGAATCTAGAAACTAGCAAGTGTCATATAGGCTTAAAAATATGGCAACTATTTGACAAATATTTTGAGTATGTATTAGTGTGTCGTCACGAAAATAGAATAGATTCTATTACGACAAATCGCCGGACGACATTTTGATTCCCATGCAAAATATGTGAAAAGGCACATGTCGTTGTCGTTGTCGACCCAGTTCTGATTAATCTCTTACGCTTTAAAATATAAATTTGTATAATTTTTTTAGTTTAAAACCCTCAAACAGGAGCCCAAACATGGCCCAAACCACATAGTGAAAGTGCCAGTCAGAGGGCGAAGCCGATGTAAAATTTCGGTCGGCGGCGGCTCAGAAAAAATAACTCGGCGGCGGCTAAAAGTCGGCTTAGAACCGACTATTTTTAAGAAATTAAAAATAATTTAAATTCACTAAAAAAAAAATTGGAAAAAACTAATTTATTGATATATTTTAATTAAATTAGTAAGATTTTGTCTATTTTGATAAAATTGGTTCTACCACTTTTATATTTTGAATGAAGTCACTAAAAATACCATTGGATTTCCCCCTAAATCGATTAAATTAATTTTTAACCATTCGCAGTGGCTTTGAAATTCATTCGATCGAATTTACTTTTAAGGAATTTAATCAGTTTACCCTATCCGATTTTGTCAATCATTGAATTCAATCGTTAAGAATTTATTCAACTTCTTACCATTCGATTTTGTATCATTTGATTTAGCAGTTTGGAAATAACATTCGATTTTATTATTTGAACAGTAAAATTGAAGATTACTTTCAAGTACAAGAGGAAAAAAAGAACATTGAATTCACAGTTAAGTCATAAATTTGTATGATTTTCGAGTTTAAACCATTCTAAACCTACAGAAAAAGCTTAAATTCATAAGTGATGTAAAATAGTAATACTGGAAATAGTTTAAACTTTGAATATCATCAAAAAATTATTGTCTAAAATCATACCCTTTATTGAAATTGAAATATTGATATTGTTGAAGTGCTCTTTATTATTCGTGCTTTAACTACTTCTATGAGATCTGCATAATTGTTAATTCCAATATTATTTTTTTTTTAGTTTTTTGTATTTCCTATAATAAAAACTAATAATCCAATGTGATTCCCAAATTATTCAATAGAATAAACTATAAATCCATTAAACTCCCAAACTTTTCAATTGTTTGAATTTCTAAAGGCACATTTACACGCGAGAAAAAACTGCTAGAGATAGAGCAAAAAAACACCTCTAATTGTGAATTATTTAAGCTATTTAGGGTTGCTTTTTGCTCTATCTCTAGCAGTTTTCTCTCGCGTGTACATGGCCGTAACGATTGAATTCAATCACTGAAATTGAATGGAGAAAAAATTATTGAAGTTTAAATCGAATGAGACCAATTAAGTCTTCATTCGACGTGTAAAATTGCAGCCTGAGAATTCAATCATTCCATATTCAATCAGAATTGTCCATAGAATGAGGGATTAAAGTCCTTCGATGTTTACTAAATATATATGAAAACAGCATCAACACTATTACATTTTCGCGCCGTTTAATTCTAACTAATGTCAAACAACAACAATGTAAAAATATAAAATATACGGAACTTGACTTTCTATGCAAGTTCTGTGCATGGAAACTTTCTAAATATACTCAGTAAAACTTATAATTTTCGCAATTGAGAATTTACCGTACATCAATAATAACAAAAAATATTAAATATATCAAGATTTCTAAATAACATCCTTAATTAAAAAATTATAATCTAAAAAAAATAATGAACCAGTCAGCTTAGCCGACAAATTCGGCTAAGAATTTTAGTCGATATAAGCCGCATATTTAGGCGGCGGCTCTTACAACTAAGAATTGGTCGGCGGCGGCTGTTAGCCGACACGAAGCGGCTCGACTTCGTCCTCTGGTGCCAGTAGACAGTGGCAGTGCTGTCAAATTCAACTGCGTTTATCGGGTTTAAGCCTAAACCATATAAACGCAGTGCCGACCGCAGTGCGACGTTTTGGCGATAAAGCAGGTTTTGTATTTCCTTTATTTGTCACTGCCGAAAAATTAGAAAATTTTCTAAATAAACGAGAGCTGTCAAACTTTGATCTTGAATTTCGCGAAAATGATTTAATATTTTTAAAAATTTCTTATTGCGTTTTGTTTAAAAACAGCTCTTGTTTAATTTCTCGGCAGTGACAAATAAAGAAAATACAAAACCTGCTCTATCGACCAAACGTCGCACTGCATTACCAGCATTTCCGAAGCAACGAATTTAATAAGGCGAACATCTTAAATTTTAATATTTATACTGCTAACGTGCTCTACTCAATTAAAAACTACCCTAATTTACCCTTATTTTGCTTGTAACTTTCAAAAGTTTTTCTACTCTTTTGTGTATAAATTTTTTAGCATAAAAGGAAATCGCCTAAAATCTTTGGCGGATAATAATTCTGATGTTAGAAAATCTCACACTTGTTGAAAAAAAGGTGCCCTCAATTATGAACAAATGGTAGTTCTTTAAAATCTGTGACTCTGTTTTTTGAATAATGAGTAATTTCAGAGATTTTTAATTTTTGCGCTTTCAGACTCAATGTAATTGATACTGCCATATAACTGATAAATAAACAAAAAAAAACTAAAGTCAAACTGATTAGTGTGCCTTCAGAAATGAAAAAGATGTGACAATAATAATCTCTTCATGCCTGTGCGTGAAGAACTGGAAAGTTTATATTTTTTGCAGAATACATCCGCAGTTTGAGGAATATTTAGTTGCAGTCATGCGTGATCGGTATATATCAGTAATACTATTATTGTGTGTAAGTGCTAAATGGATCGTACTATTATGGCTATGGATACCAAGCCATTTTAGGTTACATTTTTTTTAGCTTTTCATAGATTTTTGGAGCTTAAAGTGATGTAGAAACGAAACGGATAATCCGATCATTTTAGCACTTACACACAAAAATATTAATGGCGATATATATCAACAATTAATTCTCTTATCTGTGGGTGTGCCAGTCAATTTAAAGTTGGATTTTGAGCGTATTGTGCAGCGAAAAGTGATGTAAAATCTAAAAAAAGATCCGATATGTTTAGCACTTTTACATAACGATAGTTATGATAACATCTACCGTTCCAGATAGATTGGACCCCATAATTCTTAAAACTGCGGAGGTGCTTCAATTTGAATTTAAACTTTTTAGCGATTTTTGGAAAAAGATGTTGTAGAGCATACAATACAATACACTTTCAGATAATAATAGTAATGAAGATATGTACCATTCTGTCATATTTGAGCCCATAATTCTTTAAACCGTGAATGTGCCATTAAATTTTGTGCTGTAGTTTTGGGGGAACTTTATATGGACACTAGGTCCAAACATAGACCGATTTAAACTAAAATCAATAGACTTCGTCCTCTCTATAAGTCGGTCTACCAAAATTCATCAAAATATCTTAATATTTGAGACCTGTAGCGTACAAGAGGAAAAAAAGAACATTGAATTCACAGTTAAGTCATAAATTTGTATGATTTTCGAGTTTAAACCATTCTAAACCTACAGAAAAAGCTTAAATTCATAAGTGATGTAAAATAGTAATACTGGAAATAGTTTAAACTTTGAATATCATCAAAAAATTATTGTCTAAAATCATACCCTTTATTGAAATTGAAATATTGATATTGTTGAAGTGCTCTTTATTATTCGTGCTTTAACTACTTCTATGAGATCTGCATAATTGTTAATTCCAATATTATTTTTTTTTTAGTTTTTTGTATTTCCTATAATAAAAACTAATAATCCAATGTGATTCCCAAATTATTCAATAGAATAAACTATAAATCCATTAAACTCCCAAACTTTTCAATTGTTTGAATTTCTAAAGGCACATTTACACGCGAGAAAAAACTGCTAGAGATAGAGCAAAAAAACACCTCTAATTGTGAATTATTTAAGCTATTTAGGGTTGCTTTTTGCTCTATCTCTAGCAGTTTTCTCTCGCGTGTACATGGCCGTAACGATTGAATTCAATCACTGAAATTGAATGGAGAAAAAATTATTGAAGTTTAAATCGAATGAGACCAATTAAGTCTTCATTCGACGTGTAAAATTGCAGCCTGAGAATTCAATCATTCCATATTCAATCAGAATTGTCCATAGAATGAGGGATTAAAGTCCTTCGATGTTTACTAAATATATATGAAAACAGCATCAACACTATTACATTTTCGCGCCGTTTAATTCTAACTAATGTCAAACAACAACAATGTAAAAATATAAAATATACGGAACTTGACTTTCTATGCAAGTTCTGTGCATGGAAACTTTCTAAATATACTCAGTAAAACTTATAATTTTCGCAATTGAGAATTTACCGTACATCAATAATAACAAAAAATATTAAATATATCAAGATTTCTAAATAACATCCTTAATTAAAAAATTATAATCTAAAAAAAATAATGAACCAGTCAGCTTAGCCGACAAATTCGGCTAAGAATTTTAGTCGATATAAGCCGCATATTTAGGCGGCGGCTCTTACAACTAAGAATTGGTCGGCGGCGGCTGTTAGCCGACACGAAGCGGCTCGACTTCGTCCTCTGGTGCCAGTAGACAGTGGCAGTGCTGTCAAATTCAACTGCGTTTATCGGGTTTAAGCCTAAACCATATAAACGCAGTGCCGACCGCAGTGCGACGTTTTGGCGATAAAGCAGGTTTTGTATTTCCTTTATTTGTCACTGCCGAAAAATTAGAAAATTTTCTAAATAAACGAGAGCTGTCAAACTTTGATCTTGAATTTCGCGAAAATGATTTAATATTTTTAAAAATTTCTTATTGCGTTTTGTTTAAAAACAGCTCTTGTTTAATTTCTCGGCAGTGACAAATAAAGAAAATACAAAACCTGCTCTATCGACCAAACGTCGCACTGCATTACCAGCATTTCCGAAGCAACGAATTTAATAAGGCGAACATCTTAAATTTTAATATTTATACTGCTAACGTGCTCTACTCAATTAAAAACTACCCTAATTTACCCTTATTTTGCTTGTAACTTTCAAAAGTTTTTCTACTCTTTTGTGTATAAATTTTTTAGCATAAAAGGAAATCGCCTAAAATCTTTGGCGGATAATAATTCTGATGTTAGAAAATCTCACACTTGTTGAAAAAAAGGTGCCCTCAATTCAGACTCAATGTAATTGATACTGCCATATAACTGATAAATAAACAAAAAAAAACTAAAGTCAAACTGATTAGTGTGCCTTCAGAAATGAAAAAGATGTGACAATAATAATCTCTTCATGCCTGTGCGTGAAGAACTGGAAAGTTTATATTTTTTGCAGAATACATCCGCAGTTTGAGGAATATTTAGTTGCAGTCATGCGTGATCGGTATATATCAGTAATACTATTATTGTGTGTAAGTGCTAAATGGATCGTACTATTATGGCTATGGATACCAAGCCATTTTAGGTTACATTTTTTTTAGCTTTTCATAGATTTTTGGAGCTTAAAGTGATGTAGAAACGAAACGGATAATCCGATCATTTTAGCACTTACACACAAAAATATTAATGGCGATATATATCAACAATTAATTCTCTTATCTGTGGGTGTGCCAGTCAATTTAAAGTTGGATTTTGAGCGTATTGTGCAGCGAAAAGTGATGTAAAATCTAAAAAAAGATCCGATATGTTTAGCACTTTTACATAACGATAGTTATGATAACATCTACCGTTCCAGATAGATTGGACCCCATAATTCTTAAAACTGCGGAGGTGCTTCAATTTGAATTTAAACTTTTTAGCGATTTTTGGAAAAAGATGTTGTAGAGCATACAATACAATACACTTTCAGATAATAATAGTAATGAAGATATGTACCATTCTGTCATATTTGAGCCCATAATTCTTTAAACCGTGAATGTGCCATTAAATTTTGTGCTGTAGTTTTGGGGGAACTTTATATGGACACTAGGTCCAAACATAGACCGATTTAAACTAAAATCAATAGACTTCGTCCTCTCTATAAGTCGGTCTACCAAAATTCATCAAAATATCTTAATATTTGAGACCTGTAGCGTGCTCACAAGAATACATGGATAGACAGACGGAAAAAAATTAAAAACAACACTACTTAAAATCAATAATGGAAATATAGCGCGACTATGTGTTTTCGAAAAAACTTACCGTGATGACCAAAACTTGTATCATCTTTTTTCATTAACTCGAGGTAAAAGTGTGTAAAAACTCTCAAAAAAATATGGAAACCAAATTCGGACTGGAAAAGTTACTTGAAAACGTGTGCTCGCATCCCCGAAAAATTCAAAAATTTTTTAAATATTTATTAGGGAAAATGTTTGCGGTTTTTTGTTTATAACTTTTTCAGCACTCAAAAAAAAAATGATTCACGCGAAGAGATTATTTCTATTTCATGTATGAATTTTTAATATGTTAATCTATAAAAAAAATGTGTGCCACTAATTTGAAAATTTTCATTTTTTTAAATATGAAATCGTACAGTTTCGTAGATTTTCCCATATAGAAGCATCGGTGATTTTTATTTGCAAAAAATAAAAAATTTGCATATTTTGGAAAAAAAAATGTTTTACAAACAACAAATACTATTTTTAGGCTATTTATTTATAGCTATAATGTAAATCACTAATTAAATTTTTTTTAAATCTATTGCTTCATAGAGTTTTTCGAGTTCCGCGACTATTTTCCAGTTTGGCGTCATCGTATACATTTTTCGAAAATGGAAAAATTTTGAAAATGGATTTAGAATCACTGAGTTGAAATCTACACCAGCCTGCAAAACGTAGTCGTAAATATATATTTACAGGCCTATTTTATTTTCGTGAATTTAAAGCCTAAACCACATAAACGCAGTGTCGACCGGAGTGCGACGTTTTATCGATAAAGCAGTTTTTGTATCTCCTCTATTTGTCACTGACGAGAACTTACCCCCTGTTTTTATAAAGCGAGCGGAATAATTCCGCCTGAGGAATGTGTGTATTTTGTTATTGTAACAAAAACAAAATACACACATTCCTCTGGAGGAATAATTCCGTTCGCTTTATAAAAACAGGGGGTTAATCTTGCCACGTCAGGGTCTAAAGAATTTATTCATCTGTAAAAAATGTCTTCCCTTTTTATTTTCAGACGATTGCTCATGGCTGCACAACGGCACCCAATTTTGCCTCAAAAACTATAATGAAATGGTCAAGCAGTGTTGCCATGGT
The DNA here is from genome assembly GCA_949987735.1 of Leucophora obtusa. Classification (NCBI taxonomy): domain Eukaryota; kingdom Metazoa; phylum Arthropoda; class Insecta; order Diptera; family Anthomyiidae; genus Leucophora; species Leucophora obtusa. The sequence continues at coordinate 346,837,769 of OX465295.1, read as the reverse complement.
TACCCGAATTTAAAATAATAATACACTTTTTTTATAATCGTTCAATAATTGGTGTTTTTATTAATTTCTAAAGAGAATAAACCTCTTAATATGTATATAATAATTTGCCAACCACTGTATTTAGGTGAAACATAAAGAACTATAATCTTTATTCGCACCCCAAGTTTCAGTTACTTATATAAAGAAATAAGGAAGTTAAAGACTTATAACCGTATTTTAAACTGTGCATAATCTCAATGTTATTTTTTGTACCAATGGCAATTTCCACCTGGTCATCCTTATTTTTTCCTAATTGCATTCCCAAGCAAATATTTATACGATAAACTTGGATAGAAATATAATTCATATTGTAACTAGGTAACTTATATTCTTACTTCATGTGATTTTACCATACTTTGTTGTGTGTATTGTTAAGCACTAATAACAGCGGTATTCATAAGTTTTAGTTACGAACTCGATGTGCGCTACACACAACGAGTTCACAACTAGAATGTATTTTAGGCTTATTCACTGGATGTTCGCGAGTCTATTCATAAGTCTTTTGGATATCCTCTGTCTAACTAAAATTTTACCAACCCTGTTTTTGAAAAAGAAATATATATTCGTAATATTACGATTTATATAAAACTGAAATTGAAAAAAAATACATAAAGAACAATTAAAAAAATTTTAGAAGGGAATAATTTAACTTAAACCGGGACAAAAAAGTTTAAATTAAATAAATAAAAATTTTCTCAATTGCTGTTGTCAAAATGACACCAATTGTTTATGAGATGAGCAGGGTTTATGCGTCGTTTAGTAAAAAGTTTTATGAATAAGAAAACCTTATTAAGCGGATATGCAGTACCTAAACCCTAACTTTTATGACATAAATTACCAAGCCTTAACAATTTTATATTGATTATATTATATGTAAACATTTCCTGAATGAATAAAACAAAACTTAATCAGCATTATAAACAATGTCAATTATTAATCTTGTGTAAAGTTTTTAATTTTTTTTAGATATGAAAATAATATGTTACATACGAGTTACTAAATTTAAACGTCTCTTGTGTACAATTTTTGAACATGAAAATTGATAATCAACTAATACAAAAAACTTCAAGCAAGTGTAATCAGAAACACTACCCGCTATATATGTATGTATATATTGAAATAGGATTAAACTTTTTACTTACAATTTTTGTTGTTGTATTTCATTATCAGCACTGGACAATGTTAAAATCTGACGTTCCACTAAACTTTGTACATAATCAACACGTTTGGAATAAATTTTTGAAGAATTAACCAACAGAAGACCAGCTTCATTTAAAGCTAACTCAGACGTTATACCACCACTCTCAAATAAATCTAAATACTGAAATGAACAAATAAAATTTTTTTTTTAATTTTTTAATATAAATAATTTACTTAAAAAAAACTTACATATTTTAATGATATATTAAAATCTGTTGAATATTCGGCATGATCGGCAATTTCAATTAAAAGTAACACAATATTTTTTTGTGAGCGATCCTCATCAACGGTATGTATAAGTTTTGAGACCCGAGAATTGGGATGTTTGCTTGCGGCACGCAAAATTTCTGTTAAAGCATTATCTAGAGAAAAAATATATATTAAAAATAACTTTCAATGAAGCAAAACCAAAATATGATAAAAAGTATGTATAGATTAAAATAGTTTTTGAGATATCGACGCTTTTTGAAATATATTTGAATAAAAATATTAGTGGTTGAATTTTTTTGAATAAATGTCTACTCCTTCAAGACCTTTAAGGCGGCTAAAAATGCTGATTTTCGGTTCTTGATCCTACAAGAAAAAGCAAGTGAATATTTTGTAAATCTGCCATTCGATTCTAAAATAAAATTACTTTTTCAGGTCGTCAAAATGATTTAGATTACATTATTTTCTTTTTATTAAAAAAAATGTTTTTAGTTGAAAAAAAAAAAACAAAATTTTATGTTGCGATAAATCACAAATTTATTAACCAATTTTCACAGGAAAAAATACTTCTCGATTACTTTTCGTTAAAAAAATATTTTTTCATTGTAGAATCGAAATTTAAAGTTAGATTTGCAATATATACAATAGTTGTTCTGTATAAAACATGATTTAAAAACAGCGTTTTTGGCCACCATGAAGGAGTTAAAATTTTTCCAAACAAATTAAAATATATTTGTATAACTTTGAAATACATTTTGAAAATTTTAAAATATATTTTGGACAATTTTGAAATGCAATTGGACAAATATCAAACAAAGGTTTTTACACAATTTTAAACAATATTTGAACAATTTTCAAAAATTTTTGGACAATTCTAAAACATTTTTGAAAATTTTGAATGATTTTTGGACAATTTTAAAACATTTTTGGCGCACTCTACTGCTATATCTGTTGTCAGAAGCAGAGAAGACAAAATTTACTGTTTTTGATAGTTTTTTACTCATATTTGCTGCTTTTTAAATTTTTTTGGATTTTTTTTGCTCCAAAATAACTTTTTCTTAAAATTATTGAGCGTTAAGCTGCTTTTTTTTAAGACTTAAGTTGTTTTTATAAGTTTTATTACTTTTACTTTAACCAAGCCGGATTTTGCTTTTTTTTTGTCTTCATTGGTCATAAGTTATCTTTTGATTAGTTAATGCTTTTTTTTAGCAATAGTATTTTTATTTGCATTTATAATTTTTTAAACCAATTTTCTTAATAACGTATCTGATGATTTCTTGCAATTAATTTCCTTGGCGTCAGATTGCTATTTATTCGAATTTTTAATTGTTTATCTTTTATACAATTGCCAGTTTTATTTATTTTCTTTTTTCCTTTATTCATTTTAAGATGAATAGCTTTATAAATTTAGGTCCTGTTTGCAGTGATAACTCTGTAATTCGTAATAACTTTATAATAACTTTTGAGAGAGAGTTAAAGATAGGTCATTACAATATAAACAGCTTTAATACTTCTTCTTCGACATTCAAATTGAATGAAATAAGGAACATACTTGAGGGAAATATTATGGATATTGTTGGTTTAAGTGAGACATGGCTTAAACCTGATATATTGTCCGAGAGTGTTAATATTCCGGGATATGATATTTGTAGAAGTGATCGCCCAAAGCCTAAAAGGGGTGGTGGAGTGGCTTTACTTATATCGAAGAGGATTGAATATAGGGTAGTTTTTAGGTCTGATAGGTATGGGGAATCAGAATCTATATTCGCTGAAGTGGTCCTTCGGGGCATGAAAATTTTAATTAGTGTGAGTTACTTGCCTAATGGTAATTTAAATGTTTTTGAGGAATCTATGGGATATATTCTTGTTGAATATGCAAATGTTTGCATTATGGGTGATGTAACTGATCCTATCAGTTTTTTGTGGAGTTGCTCCATGAAAATGTGATTCACCAATGGTGGTCAGTAAACAAAATCTGAATTTCTGGAATACCTAGACTAGTCGCCGCATTTCTAATTTTGGACACAAATAGGCCTTATTCATACGAACATTTTGGTGTATCACACTTATATCCTATCAGTTTTTTGTGGAGTTGCTCCATGAAAATGTGATTCATCCCCGGTGGTCAGTAAACAAAATCTGAATTTCTGGAATACCTAGAGTAGTCGCCGCATTTCTAAATACGGACACTAATAGATTTTATCCATACGAACATTTTGGTGTATCACACTTATATCCTATCAGTTTTTTGTGGAGTTGCTCCATGAAAATGTGATTCATCACCGGTGGTCAGTAAACAAAATCTGAATTTCTGGAATACCTAGACTAGTCGCCGCATTTCTAATTATGGATACAAATAGGCCTTATTCATACGAACATTTTGCTGTATCACACTTATATCCTATCAGTTTTTTGTGGAGTTGCTCCATGAAAATGTGATTCACCAATGGTGGTCAGTAAACAAAATCTGAATTTCTGGAATACCTAGACTAGTCGCCGCATTTCTAAATACGGACACTAATAGATTTTATTCATACCAACATTTTGGTGTATCACACTTATATCCTATCAGTTTTTTGTGGAGTTGCTCCATGAAAATGTGATTCACCAATGGTGGTCAGTAAACAAAATCTGAATTTCTGGAATACCTAGACTAGTCGCCGCATTTCTAAATACGGACACTAATAGATTTTATTCATACCAACATTTTGGTGTATCACACTTATATCCTATCAGTTTTTTGTGGAGTTGCTCCATGAAAATGTGATTCACCAATGGTGGTCAGTAAACAAAATCTGAATTTCTGGAATACCTAGACTAGTCGCCGCATTTCTAAATATGGACGCAAATAGGCCTTATTCATACGAACATTTTGGTGTATCACACTTATATCCTATCAGTTTTTTGTGGAGTTGCTCCATGAAAATGTGATTCACCAATGGTGGTCAGTAAACAAAATCTGAATTTCTGGAATACCTAGACTAGTCGCCGCATTTCTAAATACGGACACTAATAGATTTTATTCATACCAACATTTTGGTGTATCACACTTATATCCTATCAGTTTTTTGTGGAGTTGCTCCATGAAAATGTGATTCACCAATGGTGGTCAGTAAACAAAATCTGAATTTCTGGAATACCTAGACTAGTCGCCGCATTTCTAAATACGGACACTACTAGATTTTATTCATACCAACATTTTGGTGTATCACACTTATATCCTATCAGTTTTTTGTGGAGTTGCTCCATGAAAATGTGATTCACCAATGGTGGTCAGTAAACAAAATCTGAATTTCTGGAATACCTAGACTAGTCGCCGCATTTCTAAATACGGACACTAATAGATTTTATTCATACCAACATTTTGGTGTATCACACTTATATCCTATCAGTTTTTTGTGGAGTTGCTCCATGAAAATGTGATTCACCAATGGTGGTCAGTAAACAAAATCTGAATTTCTGGAATACCTAGACTAGTCGCCGCATTTCTAATTTTGGACACAAATAGGCCTTATTCATACGAACATTTTGGTGTATCACACTTATATCCTATCAGTTTTTTGTGGAGTTGCTCCATGAAAATGTGATTCATCACCGGTGGTCAGTAAACAAAATCTGAATTTCTGGAATACCTAGACTAGTCGCCGCATTTCTAATTTTGGACACAAATAGGCCTTATTCATACGAACATTTTGGTGTGTCACACTTATATCCTATCAGTTTTTTGTGGAGTTGCTCCATGAAAATGTGATTCACCAATGGTGGTCAGTAAACAATATCTGAATTTCTGGAATACCTAGACTAGTCGCCGCATTTCTAATTTTGGACACAAATAGGCCTTATTCATACGAACATTTTGGTGTATCACACATATATCCTATCAGTTTTTTGTGGAGTTGCTCCATAAAAATGTGATTCATCACCGGTGGTCAGTAAACAAAATCTGAATTTCTGGAATACCTAGACTAGTCGCCGCATTTCTAAATACGGACACTAATAGATTTTATCCATACGAACATTTTGGTGTATCACACTTATATCCTATCAGTTTTTTGTGGAGTTGCTCCATGAAAATGTGATTCACCAATGGTGGTCAGTAAACAAAATCTGAATTTCTGGAATACCTAGACTAGTCGCCGCATTTCTAAATACGGACACTAATAGATTTTATTCATACCAACATTTTGGTGTATCACACTTATATCCTATCAGTTTTTTGTGGAGTTGCTCCATGAAAATGTGATTCACCAATGGTGGTCAGTAAACAAAATCTGAATTTCTGGAATACCTAGACTAGTCGCCGCATTTCTAAATACGGACACTACTAGATTTTATTCATACCAACATTTTGGTGTATCACACTTATATCCTATCAGTTTTTTGTGGAGTTGCTCCATGAAAATGTGATTCACCAATGGTGGTCAGTAAACAAAATCTGAATTTCTGGAATACCTAGACTAGTCGCCGCATTTCTAAATACGGACACTAATAGATTTTATTCATACCAACATTTTGGTGTATCACACTTATATCCTATCAGTTTTTTGTGGAGTTGCTCCATGAAAATGTGATTCACCAATGGTGGTCAGTAAACAAAATCTGAATTTCTGGAATACCTAGACTAGTCGCCGCATTTCTAAATATGGACACAAATATGCCTTATTCATACGAACATTTTGGTGTATCACACTTATATCCTATCAGTTTTTTGTGGAGTTGCTCCATGAAAATGTGATTCACCAATGGTGGTCAGTAAACAAAATCTGAATTTCTGGAATACCTAGACTAGTCGCCGCATTTCTAAATATGGACGCAAATAGGCCTTATTCATACGAACATTTTGGTGTATCACACTTATATCCTATCAGTTTTTTGTGGAGTTGCTCCATGAAAATGTGATTCACCAATGGTGGTCAGTAAACAAAATCTGAATTTCTGGAATACCTAGACTAGTCGCCGCATTTCTAAATACGGACACTAATAGATTTTATTCATACCAACATTTTGGTGTATCACACTTATATCCTATCAGTTTTTTGTGGAGTTGCTCCATGAAAATGTGATTCACCAATGGTGGTCAGTAAACAAAATCTGAATTTCTGGAATACCTAGACTAGTCGCCGCATTTCTAAATACGGACACTACTAGATTTTATTCATACCAACATTTTGGTGTATCACACTTATATCCTATCAGTTTTTTGTGGAGTTGCTCCATGAAAATGTGATTCACCAATGGTGGTCAGTAAACAAAATCTGAATTTCTGGAATACCTAGACTAGTCGCCGCATTTCTAAATACGGACACTAATAGATTTTATTCATACCAACATTTTGGTGTATCACACTTATATCCTATCAGTTTTTTGTGGAGTTGCTCCATGAAAATGTGATTCACCAATGGTGGTCAGTAAACAAAATCTGAATTTCTGGAATACCTAGACTAGTCGCCGCATTTCTAATTTTGGACACAAATAGGCCTTATTCATACGAACATTTTGGTGTATCACACTTATATCCTATCAGTTTTTTGTGGAGTTGCTCCATGAAAATGTGATTCATCACCGGTGGTCAGTAAACAAAATCTGAATTTCTGGAATACCTAGACTAGTCGCCGCATTTCTAATTTTGGACACAAATAGGCCTTATTCATACGAACATTTTGGTGTGTCACACTTATATCCTATCAGTTTTTTGTGGAGTTGCTCCATGAAAATGTGATTCACCAATGGTGGTCAGTAAACAATATCTGAATTTCTGGAATACCTAGACTAGTCGCCGCATTTCTAATTTTGGACACAAATAGGCCTTATTCATACGAACATTTTGGTGTATCACACATATATCCTATCAGTTTTTTGTGGAGTTGCTCCATAAAAATGTGATTCATCACCGGTGGTCAGTAAACAAAATCTGAATTTCTGGAATACCTAGACTAGTCGCCGCATTTCTAAATACGGACACTAATAGATTTTATCCATACGAACATTTTGGTGTATCACACTTATATCCTATCAGTTTTTTGTGGAGTTGCTCCATGAAAATGTGATTCACCAATGGTGGTCAGTAAACAAAATCTGAATTTCTGGAATACCTAGACTAGTCGCCGCATTTCTAAATACGGACACTAATAGATTTTATTCATACCAACATTTTGGTGTATCACACTTATATCCTATCAGTTTTTTGTGGAGTTGCTCCATGAAAATGTGATTCACCAATGGTGGTCAGTAAACAAAATCTGAATTTCTGGAATACCTAGACTAGTCGCCGCATTTCTAAATACGGACACTACTAGATTTTATTCATACCAACATTTTGGTGTATCACACTTATATCCTATCAGTTTTTTGTGGAGTTGCTCCATGAAAATGTGATTCACCAATGGTGGTCAGTAAACAAAATCTGAATTTCTGGAATACCTAGACTAGTCGCCGCATTTCTAAATACGGACACTAATAGATTTTATTCATACCAACATTTTGGTGTATCACACTTATATCCTATCAGTTTTTTGTGGAGTTGCTCCATGAAAATGTGATTCACCAATGGTGGTCAGTAAACAAAATCTGAATTTCTGGAATACCTAGACTAGTCGCCGCATTTCTAAATATGGACACAAATATGCCTTATTCATACGAACATTTTGGTGTATCACACTTATATCCTATCAGTTTTTTGTGGAGTTGCTCCATGAAAATGTGATTCACCAATGGTGGTCAGTAAACAAAATCTGAATTTCTGGAATACCTAGACTAGTCGCCGCATTTCTAAATATGGACGCAAATAGGCCTTATTCATACGAACATTTTGGTGTATCACACTTATATCCTATCAGTTTTTTGTGGAGTTGCTCCATGAAAATGTGATTCACCAATGGTGGTCAGTAAACAAAATCTGAATTTCTGGAATACCTAGACTAGTCGCCGCATTTCTAATTATGGACACAAATAGGCCTTATTCATACGAACATTTTGGTGTATCACACTTGTATCCTATCAGTTTTTTGTGGAGTTGCTCCATGAAAATGTGATTCACCAATGGTGGTCAGTAAACAAAATCTGAATTTCTGGAATACCTAGACTAGTCGCCGCATTTCTAAATATGGACGCAAATAGGCCTTATTCATACGAACATTTTGGTGTATCACACTTATATCCTATCAGTTTTTTGTGGAGTTGCTCCATGAAAATGTGATTCACCAATGGTGGTCAGTAAACAAAATCTGAATTTCTGGAATACCTAGACTAGTCGCCGCATTTCTAATTATGGACACAAATAGGCCTTATTCATACGAACATTTTGGTGTATCACACTTGTATCCTATCAGTTTTTTGTGGAGTTGCTCCATGAAAATGTGATTCACCAATGGTGGTCAGTAAACAAAATCTGAATTTCTGGAATACCTAGACTAGTCGCCGCATTTCTAAATATGGACGCAAATAGGCCTTATTCATACGAACATTTTGGTGTATCACACTTATATCCTATCAGTTTTTTGTGGAGTTGCTCCATGAAAATGTGATTCACCAATGGTGGTCAGTAAACAAAATCTGAATTTCTGGAATACCTAGACTAGTCGCCGCATTTCTAAATACGGACACTAATAGATTTTATTCATACCAACATTTTGGTGTATCACACTTATATCCTATCAGTTTTTTGTGGAGTTGCTCCATGAAAATGTGATTCACCAATGGTGGTCAGTAAACAAAATCTGAATTTCTGGAATACCTAGACTAGTCGCCGCATTTCTAAATACGGACACTAATAGATTTTATTCATACCAACATTTTGGTGTATCACACTTATATCCTATCAGTTTTTTGTGGAGTTGCTCCATGAAAATGTGATTCACCAATGGTGGTCAGTAAACAAAATCTGAATTTCTGGAATACCTAGACTAGTCGCCGCATTTCTAAATATGGACACAAATAGGCCTTATTCATACGAACATTTTGGTGTATCACACTTATATCCTATCAGTTTTTTGTGGAGTTGCTCCATGAAAATGTGATTCACCAATGGTGGTCAGTAAACAAAATCTGAATTTCTGGAATACCTAGACTAGTCGCCGCATTTCTAAATATGGACGCAAATAGGCCTTATTCATACGAACATTTTGGTGTATCACACTTATATCCTATCAGTTTTTTGTGGAGTTGCTCCATGAAAATGTGATTCACCAATGGTGGTCAGTAAACAAAATCTGAATTTCTGGAATACCTAGACTAGTCGCCGCATTTCTAATTATGGACACAAATAGGCCTTATTCATACGAACATTTTGGTGTATCACACTTATATCCTATCAGTTTTTTGTGGAGTTGCTCCATGAAAATGTGATTCACCAATGGTGGTCAGTAAACAAAATCTGAATTTCTGGAATACCTAGAGTAGTCGCCGCATTTCTAAATATGGACACAAATACGCCTTATTCATACGAACATTTTGGTGTATCACACTTATATCCTATCAGTTTTTTGTGGAGTTGCTCCATGAAAATGTGATTCACCAATGGTGGTCAGTAAACAAAATCTGAATTTCTGGAATACCTAGACTAGTCGCCGCATTTCTAAATACGGACACTAATAGATTTTATCCATACGAACATTTTGGTGTATCACACTTATATCCTACCAGTTTTTTGTGGAGTTGCTCCATGAAAATGTGATTCACCAATGGTGGTCAGTAAACAAAATCTGAATTTCTGGAATACCTAGACTAGTCGCCGCATTTCTAATTATGGACACAAATAGGCCTTATTCATACGAACATTTTGGTGTATCACACTTATATCCTATCAGTTTTTTGTGGAGTTGCTCCATGAAAATGTGATTCACCAATGGTGGTCAGTAAACAAAATCTGAATTTCTGGAATACCTAGACTAGTCGCCGCATTTCTAATTATGGACACAAATAGGCCTTATTCATACGAACATTTTGGTGTATCACACTTATATCCTATCAGTTTTTTGTGGAGTTGCTCCATGAAAATGTGATTCACCAATGGTGGTCAGTAAACAAAATCTGAATTTCTGGAATACCTAGACTAGTCGCCGCATTTCTAAATATGGACACAAATAGGCCTTGTTCATACGAACATTTTGGTGTGTCACACTTATATCCTATCAGTTTTTTGTGGAGTTGCTCCATGAAAATGTGATTCACCAATGGTGGTCAGTAAACAAAATCTGAATTTCTGGAATACCTAGACTAGTCGCCGCATTTCTAAATATGGACACAAATAGGCCTTATTCATACGAACATTTTGGTGTATCACACTTATATCCTATCAGTTTTTTGTGGAGTTGCTCCATGAAAATGTGATTCACCAATGGTGGTCAGTAAACAAAATCTGAATTTCTGGAATACCTAGACTAGTCGCCGCATTTCTAAATATGGACACAAATAGGCCTTGTTCATACGAACATTTTGGTGTGTCATACTTATATCCTATCAGTTTTTTGTGGAGTTGCTCCATGAAAATGTGATTCATCACCGGTGGTCAGTAAACAAAATCTGGATTTCTGGAATACCTAGACTAGTCGCCGCATTTCTAAATATGGACACAAATAGGCCTTATTCATACGAACATTTTGGTGTATCACACTTATATCCTATCAGTTTTTTGTGGAGTTGCTCCATGAAAATGTGATTCACCAATGGTGGTCAGTAAACAAAATCTGAATTTCTGGAATACCTAGACTAGTCGCCGCATTTCTAAATACGGACCAGAGAAACAAGCCAGCCGCCGTGAGCCGTTTAAGCCGCCGCCGCCGGTCATTTTTGCTTCAGCCGCCGCCGCCGATTTTTTTCGGCTCATTTCGGCTGGAAGTATCAATTTTCAAATATAAAAAATTTGAAAATAACTATATTTTTTAGAAAGAATTTACTAATTCATTAAACTTGAACAACCAGAGCTAAAAACGATTTTTTTATATGAAAAGAAAAAAGTTAAAATCTTCTAAATATTAAATTTTTATAAATATAATTTTTTTAAGCTATAAAAGCTTATGTAAATTTATACTGTGAAAAAAATTAAAAAAAAAGTTCTTAATGGGTTAATATAATACTTCAGAATGGAACTCTTTGCAGATGTGTAAAAAATCAATTAATAAAAAAACATAGCTGCTTAACTTTGCATTTAAAACTCAATATATGTATTTGGTGTATGCATTTTTATCAAAAATTATGACGAAAAATCGTTACAGAGTTGAAGTCGTGATAGCATATGTACATATACGAAAAAGTTTGTAAAATGTATTAATTTTTGTTAAAAGCGTTACTTCTCCTCTTCATATAAATTCTTACAGTTAGTGTTTAGCTTCATTGGTTATTAAAATATAAGCTATTAAAGTTAAAAAACCTTATGAGTTACTGGTTACGGAGTTTACATTTGGCCTATAAAATTGGTTACAAATTTTATGTATTAACCAAAAATTGGTCAGATTGTTATAAATTTTGTAAAACAGGTGACAATGCACATCACACGTGAACCAACAACAAATCTTATATAAATTGATTTTATATATATTTTTTTCGAGTGATTTTCTGACCGTGATAAAGTGCAGACGTTAATTATGATCTCTTTTCTAAAATTCTATTTAAAATTAAAAGCAATAACATTTGTTATTGTTTTAAGAAAAAACTTTTTTTTAATACATTCAGGCATGTCACAGGTTTTTTACGGAATTGATTTGATTTCGCAATTTTACTTCCGCAATTTTTTTCCTAAAGTGATCGAAAACAATTTTTTTCCTTCTGAATTTGCAGTTTAGGGTGCTATGGATAATTTTGTATTGAAAATGTAACGTTCTGGTAAGTATCGAGTATGCTCCAAGCTTAATAGTGGTACTTAAAACGTTAAAAGTTTCGAAAAACGAAAAAAATATCGTTTTCATTCCACTTTCAAAAACCAAAGTGGAATTGATATTTAGAGCAGCTTCAACTCATAAAAGCTTTTCAATAGTGCTTGGTATGTATTTCCTAAAGTGTCGTTAACTATTTCACTTAAAAACATTTACATTTAAAGCGCTTTATGTTGGTAAATTCAATAATTTTCTTATAGATTAGCAAAACGTAATTTTTTCTAAAAAATTCAAATTTTAAATTTTGATCGGCGATCTTCTCTTTTTTAACTTCAAATGGCAACTTATATAAAAATTTAGCAGTTGGAACAAGAATTTACCACAAAAACTCTTTTTTTAACATTTCAAAATTTACGAAAACGCAAAAAACCTGAAGAAGCTAAAGTAAAACGTTACGAAATTGTTCATCGAAATCATATTAATTTTATGCGAAATATGTGTTAAAACCTTAAATGTGCTCTCTAACAAAAACTTTTTTAAGTGAAATTATTAAAAAGAGGATTCTTAACTTATAATTGATTATGTTTATCTGTTATATTTGGTCTATATATGCAAAAATAGCATTTACTTCTGGAGAAGCAATTTGCGTTTTCAATTTCACTTTCAAGTGAAATTTAAGTCTGTGACATGCCTGATTGTATCAGTGTTGCCATAACGGCGATTTTCTCGTCAGATCTAGCGATTTTATTTCGCCCCTAGCGGGAAAAATTGTCCTGTAGCTATTAGCCAAAAATCTAGCGATTTTTTTATCGGCCCTAATATAATTTTTAAAACTCGGTTTTATGTTGAAAAATATTATAAAACTGGCACATTGATATTCCTTTATTATAAAACACAACATCTTAAACGATTTTAGTAAAAAAAACTCTAAAAATACACATTTCGATAAAATATCGGTATGCACTTTTTCATCGTACAACGCCCTCTATTGTGTATTCTCAATACTAAGATTAATTCAATGAAAATCAGGACTCATTATTTGAAGCTTAATCGTAAAATTTTTCATTATTTAAAAGTTTATAACACTTCTTATTAACATATTAAATAAATTTTTGAGTAAAAACTGCTTTAAGGACCATTTTTCAACAATCTAGCGATCGCTAAATATTTACAATGTTTATAATCTAGCGATTTTCTAGCGATTTTTGGGTCTGATCTAGCCATTTATTTTGAAAATTTGTTGGCAACACTATTAAGTATTAAGTAGTAACAAAGGGATTAATATTCTGCTATACTAATCCTCTGTTGTTACAGCAGAATGGATAGTAGCAGCGAGTCTACTGAAAAAAGCGATATTGTCTGGTAGACAGTCGCTGAAAACAAAACAACGAAACGACGACAAAATCGATCACCAGAATTAGTTAAGCATGCAATCAAAATAACAAAAACTACCAACAATGATGATTAGGGCAAGGAATTCCATGAAAATGCATGATATTTCTCGATAGTCAAAAACTAATATGGACTAAACATTTATCCGACTCATCAAATTTAGCACAAACTGTCATCGATTTTGCATATTTCGACTTTAAATGCTTATTTGGTGGCTTTTTAATGCATATTTAGTGCTTTTTTATGCATATTTGTGCATATTTTTCATTTTTAGTAGCATTTTTTATTTTGTAAAAAAATATAAAAAATTGATACATTTTCATATTTTGATTCAATCAAAATAAACATTTTTAAAACTTTATTGACCTATGGGAAATCTTCGAGTTCTGTGTCTGTTTGCAAAATAACTAACTTAAATATATTTTTAAGTTTTAAAGTGCATTATTTTTGCAAAAATTATAGTTTTTAGTACATATTTCTTATATTGTTAGTGCATATTTTTCTTTTTTAACCTCATATTTTAAGCGAATATTTTTAATTTTTAAGTGCATGAAATTCCTTGCCCTATTGATGATATACCAAGTACCTACTAGCAACAACATGTTTGCTGCACTTGATGTAGACAATAATGATGATGATAATTATATTAACGATAATGCTAACAAAGAACTTTCTGAAGAAAAACCGCCTCCAATAATTATTCCAAATGTTTCAGATATAAGAGCGATGATGAATAACTTTTGAAAAATAGTAAACCTTGAAGATTATTCGTACAAATCTTTGTGAGATGGGCAGGTAAGAGTAATGGCAAAAAACGTAAAGGCATATAGAGTGATAGTAAAATATCTATCTTTCGTAAAAAAACTTAAACGTTTTCAAATCACATTACAAAATGTTGTTTTCAGCCGATCAAGCCGCCGCCGCCGCCGCCGCCGATTCTTTGGTTGCGCCGCCGCCGCCGATTTTTATCCGGCTCAACCTCAATCGCCGCCGCCGCCGCCGATTTTTTGCTTGCGCCGCCGCCGCCGATTATTTTGGTCGGCTTGTTTCTCTGATACGGACACTAATAGATTTTATTCATACCAACATTTTGGTGTATCACACTTATATCCTATCAGTTTTTTGTGGAGTTGCTCCATGAAAATGTGATTCACCAATGGTGGTCAGTAAACAAAATCTGAATTTCTGGAATACCTAGACTAGTCGCCGCATTTCTAAATATGGACACAAATAGGCCTTGTTCATACGAACATTTTGGTGTGTCACACTTATATCCTATCAGTTTTTTGTGGAGTTGCTCCATGAAAATGTGATTCATCACCGGTGGTCAGTAAACAAAATCTGAATTTCTGGAATACCTAGACTAGTCGCCGCATTTCTAAATATGGACACAAATAGGCCTTATTCATACGAACATTTTGGTGTATCACACTTATATCCTATCAGTTTTTTGTGGAGTTGCTCCATGAAAATGTGATTCACCAATGGTGGTCAGTAAACAAAATCTGAATTTCTGGAATACCTAGACTAGTCGCCGCATTTCTAAATACGGACACTAATAGATTTTATTCATACCAACATTTTGGTGTATCACACTTATATCCTATCAGTTTTTTGTGGAGTTGCTCCATGAAAATGTGATTCACCAATGGTGGTCAGTAAACAAAATCTGAATTTCTGGAATACCTAGACTAGTCGCCGCATTTCTAAATATGGACACAAATAGGCCTTGTTCATACGAACATTTTGGTGTGTCACACTTATATCCTATCAGTTTTTTGTGGAGTTGCTCCATGAAAATGTGATTCATCACCGGTGGTCAGTAAACAAAATCTGAATTTCTGGAATACCTAGACTAGTCGCCGCATTTCTAAATATGGACACAAATAGGCCTTATTCATACGAACATTTTGGTGTATCACACTTATATCCTATCAGTTTTTTGTGGAGTTGCTCCATGAAAATGTGATTCACCAATGGTGGTCAGTAAACAAAATCTGAATTTCTGGAATACCTAGACTAGTCGCCGCATTTCTAAATACGGACACTAATAGATTTTATTCATACGAACATTTTGGTGTATCACACTTATATCCTATCAGTTTTTTGTGGAGTTGCTCCATGAAAATGTGATTCACCAATGGTGGTCAGTAAACAAAATCTAAATTTCTGGAATACCTAGACTAGTCGCCGCATTTCTAAATACGGACACTAATAGATTTTATTCATACCAACATTTTGGTGTATCACACTTATATCCTATCAGTTTTTTGTGGAGTTGCTCCATGAAAATGTGATTCACCAATGGTGGTCAGTAAACAAAATCTGAATTTCTGGAATACCTAGACTAGTCGCCGCATTTCTAAATATGGACACAAATAGGCCTTATTCATACGAACATTTTGGTGTATCACACTTATATCCTATCAGTTTTTTGTGGAGTTGCTCCATGAAAATGTGATTCACCAATGGTGGTCAGTAAACAAAATCTGAATTTCTGGAATACCTAGACTAGTCGCCGCATTTCTAAATACGGACACTAATAGATTTTATTCATACCAACATTTTGGTGTATCACACTTATATCCTATCAGTTTTTTGTGGAGTTGCTCCATGAAAATGTGATTCACCAATGGTGGTCAGTAAACAAAATCTGAATTTCTGGAATACCTAGACTAGTCGCCGCATTTCTAAATACGGACACTAATAGATTTTATTCATACCAACATTTTGGTGTATCACACTTATATCCTATCAGTTTTTTGTGGAGTTGCTCCATGAAAATGTGATTCACCAATGGTGGTCAGTAAACAAAATCTGAATTTCTGGAATACCTAGACTAGTCGCCGCATTTCTAAATACGGACACTAATAGATTTTATTCATACCAACATTTTGGTGTATCACACTTATATCCTATCAGTTTTTTGTGGAGTTGCTCCATGAAAATGTGATTCACCAATGGTGGTCAGTAAACAAAATCTGAATTTCTGGAATACCTAGACTAGTCGCCGCATTTCTAAATACGGACACTAATAGATTTTATTCATACCAACATTTTGGTGTATCACACTTATATCCTATCAGTTTTTTGTGGAGTTGCTCCATGAAAATGTGATTCACCAATGGTGGTCAGTAAACAAAATCTGAATTTCTGGAATACCTAGACTAGTCGCCGCATTTCTAAATACGGACACTAATAGATTTTATTCATACCAACATTTTGGTGTATCACACTTATATCCTATCAGTTTTTTGTGGAGTTGCTCCATGAAAATGTGATTCACCAATGGTGGTCAGTAAACAAAATCTGAATTTCTGGAATACCTAGACTAGTCGCCGCATTTCTAAATACGGACACTAATAGATTTTATTCATACCAACATTTTGGTGTATCACACTTATATCCTATCAGTTTTTTGTGGAGTTGCTCCATGAAAATGTGATTCACCAATGGTGGTCAGTAAACAAAATCTGAATTTCTGGAATACCTAGACTAGTCGCCGCATTTCTAAATATGGACACAAATAGGCCTTGTTCATACGAACATTTTGGTGTGTCATACTTATATCCTATCAGTTTTTGTGGAGTTGCTCCATGAAAATGTGATTCATCACCGGTGGTCAGTAAACAAAATCTGAATTTCTGGAATACCTAGACTAGTCGCCGCATTTCTAAATATGGACACAAATAGGCCTTATTCATACGAACATTTTGGTGTATCACACTTATATCCTATCAGTTTTTTGTGGAGTTGCTCCATGAAAATGTGATTCACCAATGGTGGTCAGTAAACAAAATCTGAATTTCTGGAATACCTAGACTAGTCGCCGCATTTCTAAATATGGACACAAATAGGCCTTGTTCATACGAACATTTTGGTGTGTCACACTTATATCCTATCAGTTTTTTGTGGAGTTGCTCCATGAAAATGTGATTCATCACCGGTGGTCAGTAAACAAAATCTGAATTTCTGGAATACCTAGACTAGTCGCCGCATTTCTAAATATGGACACAAATAGGCCTTATTCATACGAACATTTTGGTGTATCACACTTATATCCTATCAGTTTTTTGTGGAGTTGCTCCATGAAAATGTGATTCACCAATGGTGGTCAGTAAACAAAATCTGAATTTCTGGAATACCTAGACTAGTCGCCGCATTTCTAAATACGGACACTAATAGATTTTATTCATACCAACATTTTGGTGTATCACACTTATATCCTATCAGTTTTTTGTGGAGTTGCTCCATGAAAATGTGATTCACCAATGGTGGTCAGTAAACAAAATCTGAATTTCTGGAATACCTAGACTAGTCGCCGCATTTCTAAATATGGACACAAATAGGCCTTGTTCATACGAACATTTTGGTGTGTCACACTTATATCCTATCAGTTTTTTGTGGAGTTGCTCCATGAAAATGTGATTCATCACCGGTGGTCAGTAAACAAAATCTGAATTTCTGGAATACCTAGACTAGTCGCCGCATTTCTAAATATGGACACAAATAGGCCTTATTCATACGAACATTTTGGTGTATCACACTTATATCCTATCAGTTTTTTGTGGAGTTGCTCCATGAAAATGTGATTCACCAATGGTGGTCAGTAAACAAAATCTGAATTTCTGGAATACCTAGACTAGTCGCCGCATTTCTAAATACGGACACTAATAGATTTTATTCATACCAACATTTTGGTGTATCACACTTATATCCTATCAGTTTTTTGTGGAGTTGCTCCATGAAAATGTGATTCACCAATGGTGGTCAGTAAACAAAATCTGAATTTCTGGAATACCTAGACTAGTCGCCGCATTTCTAAATATGGACACAAATAGGCCTTGTTCATACGAACATTTTGGTGTGTCACACTTATATCCTATCAGTTTTTTGTGGAGTTGCTCCATGAAAATGTGATTCATCACCGGTGGTCAGTAAACAAAATCTGAATTTCTGGAATACCTAGACTAGTCGCCGCATTTCTAAATATGGACACAAATAGGCCTTATTCATACGAACATTTTGGTGTATCACACTTATATCCTATCAGTTTTTTGTGGAGTTGCTCCATGAAAATGTGATTCACCAATGGTGGTCAGTAAACAAAATCTGAATTTCTGGAATACCTAGACTAGTCGCCGCATTTCTAAATACGGACACTAATAGATTTTATTCATACGAACATTTTGGTGTATCACACTTATATCCTATCAGTTTTTTGTGGAGTTGCTCCATGAAAATGTGATTCACCAATGGTGGTCAGTAAACAAAATCTGAATTTCTGGAATACCTAGACTAGTCGCCGCATTTCTAAATATGGACACAAATAGGCCTTATTCATACGAACATTTTGGTGTATCACACTTATATCCTATCAGTTTTTTGTGGAGTTGCTCCATGAAAATGTGATTCACCAATGGTGGTCAGTAAACAAAATCTGAATTTCTGGAATACCTAGACTAGTCGCCGCATTTCTAAATACGGACACTAATAGATTTTATTCATACCAACATTTTGGTGTATCACACTTATATCCTATCAGTTTTTTGTGGAGTTGCTCCATGAAAATGTGATTCACCAATGGTGGTCAGTAAACAAAATCTGAATTTCTGGAATACCTAGACTAGTCGCCGCATTTCTAAATACGGACACTAATAGATTTTATTCATACCAACATTTTGGTGTATCACACTTATATCCTATCAGTTTTTTGTGGAGTTGCTCCATGAAAATGTGATTCACCAATGGTGGTCAGTAAACAAAATCTGAATTTCTGGAATACCTAGACTAGTCGCCGCATTTCTAAATACGGACACTAATAGATTTTATTCATACCAACATTTTGGTGTATCACACTTATATCCTATCAGTTTTTTGTGGAGTTGCTCCATGAAAATGTGATTCACCAATGGTGGTCAGTAAACAAAATCTGAATTTCTGGAATACCTAGACTAGTCGCCGCATTTCTAAATACGGACACTAATAGATTTTATTCATACCAACATTTTGGTGTATCACACTTATATCCTATCAGTTTTTTGTGGAGTTGCTACATGAAAATGTGATTCACCAATGGTGGTCAGTAAACAAAATCTGAATTTCTGGAATACCTAGACTAGTCGCCGCATTTCTAAATACGGACACTAATAGATTTTATTCATACCAACATTTTGGTGTATCACACTTATATCCTATCAGTTTTTTGTGGAGTTGCTCCATGAAAATGTGATTCACCAATGGTGGTCAGTAAACAAAATCTGAATTTCTGGAATACCTAGACTAGTCGCCGCATTTCTAAATATGGACACAAATAGGCCTTATTCATACGAACATTTTGGTGTATCACACTTATATCCTATCAGTTTTTTGTGGAGTTGCTCCATGAAAATGTGATTCACCAATGGTGGTCAGTAAACAAAATCTGAATTTCTGGAATACCTAGACTAGTCGCCGCATTTCTAAATATGGACACAAATAGGCCTTATTCATACGAACATTTTGGTGTATCACACTTATATCCTATCAGTTTTTTGTGGAGTTGCTCCATGAAAATGTGATTCACCAATGGTGGTCAGTAAACAAAATCTGAATTTCTGGAATACCTAGACTAGTCGCCGCATTTCTAAATATGGACACAAATAGGCCTTATTCATACGAACATTTTGGTGTATCACACTTATATCCTATCAGTTTTTTGTGAAGTTGCTCCATGAAAATGTGATTCACCAATGGTGGTCAGTAAACAAAATCTGAATTTCTGGAATACCTAGACTAGTCGCCGCATTTCTAAATATGGACACAAATAGGCCTTATTCATACGAACATTTTGGTGTATCACACTTATATCCTATCAGTTTTTTGTGAAGTTGCTCCATGAAAATGTGATTCACCAATGGTGGTCAGTAAACAAAATCTGAATTTCTGGAATACCTAGACTAGTCGCCGCATTTCTAAATACGGACACTAATAGATTTTATTCATACCAACATTTTGGTGTATCACACTTATATCCCATCAGTTTTTTGTGGAGTTGCTCCATGAAAATGTGATTCACCAATGGTGGTCAGTAAACAAAATCTGAATTTCTGGAATACCTAGACTAGTCGCCGCATTTCTAAATATGGACGCAAATAGGCCTTATTCATACGAACATTTTGGTGTATCACACTTATATCCTATCAGTTTTTTGTGGAGTTGCTCCATGAAAATGTGATTCACCAATGGTGGTCAGTAAACAAAATCTGAATTTCTGGAATACCTAGACTAGTCGCCGCATTTCTAAATATGGACACAAATAGGCCTTATTCATACGAACATTTTGGTGTATCACACTTATATCCTATCAGTTTTTTGTGGAGTTGCTCCATGAAAATGTGATTCACCAATGGTGGTCAGTAAACAAAATCTGAATTTCTGGAATACCTAGACTAGTCGCCGCATTTCTAAATATGGACACAAATAGGCCTTATTCATACGAACATTTTGGTGTATCACACTTATATCCTATCAGTTTTTTGTGAAGTTGCTCCATGAAAATGTGATTCACCAATGGTGGTCAGTAAACAAAATCTGAATTTCTGGAATACCTAGACTAGTCGCCGCATTTCTAAATACGGACACTAATAGATTTTATTCATACCAACATTTTGGTGTATCACACTTATATCCCATCAGTTTTTTGTGGAGTTGCTCCATGAAAATGTGATTCACCAATGGTGGTCAGTAAACAAAATCTGAATTTCTGGAATACCTAGACTAGTCGCCGCATTTCTAAATATGGACGCAAATAGGCCTTATTCATACGAACATTTTGGTGTATCACACTTATATCCTATCAGTTTTTTGTGGAGTTGCTCCATGAAAATGTGATTCACCAATGGTGGTCAGTAAACAAAATCTGAATTTCTGGAATACCTAGATTAGTCGCCGCATTTCTAAATATGGACGCAAATAGGCCTTATTCATACGAACATTTTGGTGTATCACACTTATATCCTATCAGTTTTTTGTGGAGTTGCTCCATGAAAATGTGATTCACCAATGGTGGTCAGTAAACAAAATCTGAATTTCTGGAATACCTAGACTAGTCGCCGCATTTCTAAATATGGACACAAATAGGCCTTATTCATACGAACATTTTGGTGTATCACACTTATATCCTATCAGTTTTTTGTGGAGTTGCTCCATGAAAATGTGATTCACCAATGGTGGTCAGTAAACAAAATCTGAATTTCTGGAATACCTAGACTAGTCGCCGCATTTCTAAATATGGACACAAATAGGCCTTGTTCATACGAACATTTTGGTGTGTCACACTTATATCCTATCAGTTTTTTGTGGAGTTGCTCCATGAAAATGTGATTCATCACCGGTGGTCAGTAAACAAAATCTGAATTTCTGGAATACCTAGACTAGTCGCCGCATTTCTAAATATGGACACAAATAGGCCTTATTCATACGAACATATTGGTGTATCACACTTATATCCTATCAGTTTTTTGTGGAGTTGCTCCATGAAAATGTGATTCACCAATGGTGGTCAGTAAACAAAATCTGAATTTCTGGAATACCTAGACTAGTCGCCGCATTTCTAAATACGGACACTAATAGATTTTATTCATACCAACATTTTGGTGTATCACACTTATATCCTATCAGTTTTTTGTGGAGTTGCTCCATGAAAATGTGATTCACCAATGGTGGTCAGTAAACAAAATCTGAATTTCTGGAATACCTAGACTAGTCGCCGCATTTCTAAATACGGACACTAATAGATTTTATTCATACCAACATTTTGGTGTATCACACTTATATCCTATCAGTTTTTTGTGGAGTTGCTCCATGAAAATGTGATTCACCAATGGTGGTCAGTAAACAAAATCTGAATTTCTGGAATACCTAGACTAGTCGCCGCATTTCTAAATACGGACACTAATAGATTTTATTCATACCAACATTTTGGTGTATCACACTTATATCCTATCAGTTTTTTGTGGAGTTGCTCCATGAAAATGTGATTCACCAATGGTGGTCAGTAAACAAAATCTGAATTTCTGGAATACCTAGACTAGTCGCCGCATTTCTAAATACGGACACTAATAGATTTTATTCATACCAACATTTTGGTGTATCACACTTATATCCTATCAGTTTTTTGTGGAGTTGCTCCATGAAAATGTGATTCACCAATGGTGGTCAGTAAACAAAATCTGAATTTCTGGAATACCTAGACTAGTCGCCGCATTTCTAAATACGGACACTAATAGATTTTATTCATACCAACATTTTGGTGTATCACACTTATATCCTATCAGTTTTTTGTGGAGTTGCTCCATGAAAATGTGATTCACCAATGGTGGTCAGTAAACAAAATCTGAATTTCTGGAATACCTAGACTAGTCGCCGCATTTCTAAATATGGACACAAATAGGCCTTGTTCATACGAACATTTTGGTGTGTCACACTTATATCCTATCAGTTTTTTGTGGAGTTGCTCCATGAAAATGTGATTCATCACCGGTGGTCAGTAAACAAAATCTGAATTTCTGGAATACCTAGACTAGTCGCCGCATTTCTAAATATGGACACAAATAGGCCTTATTCATACGAACATTTTGGTGTATCACACTTATATCCTATCAGTTTTTTTGTGGAGTTGCTCCATGAAAATGTGATTCACCAATGGTGGTCAGTAAACAAAATCTGAATTTCTGGAATACCTAGACTAGTCGCCGCATTTCTAAATATGGACACAAATAGGCCTTATTCATACGAACATTTTGGTGTATCACACTTATATCCTATCAGTTTTTTGTGGAGTTGCTCCATGAAAATGTGATTCACCAATGGTGGTCAGTAAACAAAATCTGAATTTCTGGAATACCTAGACTAGTCGCCGCATTTCTAAGTATGGACACAAATAGGCCTTATTCATACGAACATTTTGGTGTATCACACTTATATCCTATCAGTTTTTAGTGGAGTTGCTCCATGAAAATGTGATTCACCAATGGTGGTCAGTAAACAAAATCTGAATTTCTGGAATACCTAGACTAGTCGCCGCATTTCTAAATACGGACACTAATAGATTTTATTCATACCAACATTTTGGTGTATCACACTTATATCCTATCAGTTTTTTGTGGAGTTGCTCCATGAAAATGTGATTCACCAATGGTGGTCAGTAAACAAAATCTGAATTTCTGGAATACCTAGACTAGTCGCCGCATTTCTAAATATAGACGCAAATAGGCCTTATTCATACGAACATTTTGGTGTATCACACTTATATCCTATCAGTTTTTTGTGGAGTTGCTCCATGAAAATGTGATTCACCAATGGTGGTCAGTAAACAAAATCTGAATTTCTGGAATACCTAGACTAGTCGCCGCATTTCTAAATACGGACACTAATAGATTTTATTCATACCAACATTTTGGTGTATCACTCTTATATCCCATCAGTTTTTTGTGGAGTTGCTCCATGAAAATGTGATTCACCAATGGTGGTCAGTAAACAAAATCTGAATTTCTGGAATACCTAGACTAGTCGCCGCATTTCTAAATATGGACGCAAATAGGCCTTATTCATACGAACATTTTGGTGTATCACACTTATATCCTATCAGTTTTTTGTGGAGTTGCTCCATGAAAATGTGATTCACCAATGGTGGTCAGTAAACAAAATCTGAATTTCTGGAATACCTAGACTAGTCGCCGCATTTCTAAATATGGACACAAATAGGCCTTATTCATACGAACATTTTGGTGTATCACACTTATATCCTATCAGTTTTTTGTGGAGTTGCTCCATGAAAATGTGATTCACCAATGGTGGTCAGTAAACAAAATCTGAATTTCTGGAATACCTAGACTAGTCGCCGCATTTCTAAATATGGACACAAATAGGCCTTATTCATACGAACATTTTGGTGTATCACACTTATATCCTATCAGTTTTTTGTGAAGTTGCTCCATGAAAATGTGATTCACCAATGGTGGTCAGTAAACAAAATCTGAATTTCTGGAATACCTAGACTAGTCGCCGCATTTCTAAATACGGACACTAATAGATTTTATTCATACCAACATTTTGGTGTATCACACTTATATCCCATCAGTTTTTTGTGGAGTTGCTCCATGAAAATGTGATTCACCAATGGTGGTCAGTAAACAAAATCTGAATTTCTGGAATACCTAGACTAGTCGCCGCATTTCTAAATATGGACGCAAATAGGCCTTATTCATACGAACATTTTGGTGTATCACACTTATATCCTATCAGTTTTTTGTGGAGTTGCTCCATGAAAATGTGATTCACCAATGGTGGTCAGTAAACAAAATCTGAATTTCTGGAATACCTAGACTAGTCGCCGCATTTCTAAATATGGACGCAAATAGGCCTTATTCATACGAACATTTTGGTGTATCACACTTATATCCTATCAGTTTTTTGTGGAGTTGCTCCATGAAAATGTGATTCACCAATGGTGGTCAGTAAACAAAATCTGAATTTCTGGAATACCTAGACTAGTCGCCGCATTTCTAAATATGGACACAAATAGGCCTTATTCATACGAACATTTTGGTGTATCACACTTATATCCTATCAGTTTTTTGTGGAGTTGCTCCATGAAAATGTGATTCACCAATGGTGGTCAGTAAACAAAATCTGAATTTCTGGAATACCTAGACTAGTCGCCGCATTTCTAAATATGGACACAAATAGGCCTTGTTCATACGAACATTTTGGTGTGTCACACTTATATCCTATCAGTTTTTTGTGGAGTTGCTCCATGAAAATGTGATTCATCACCGGTGGTCAGTAAACAAAATCTGAATTTCTGGAATACCTAGACTAGTCGCCGCATTTCTAAATATGGACACAAATAGGCCTTATTCATACGAACATATTGGTGTATCACACTTATATCCTATCAGTTTTTTGTGGAGTTGCTCCATGAAAATGTGATTCACCAATGGTGGTCAGTAAACAAAATCTGAATTTCTGGAATACCTAGACTAGTCGCCGCATTTCTAAATACGGACACTAATAGATTTTATTCATACCAACATTTTGGTGTATCACACTTATATCCCATCAGTTTTTTGTGGAGTTGCTCCATGAAAATGTGATTCACCAATGGTGGTCAGTAAACAAAATCTGAATTTCTGGAATACCTAGACTAGTCGCCGCATTTCTAAATATGGACACAAATAGGCCTTATTCATACGAACATTTTGGTGTATCACACTTATATCCTATCAGTTTTTTGTGAAGTTGCTCCATGAAAATGTGATTCACCAATGGTGGTCAGTAAACAAAATCTGAATTTCTGGAATACCTAGACTAGTCGCCGCATTTCTAAATACGGACACTAATAGATTTTATTCATACCAACATTTTGGTGTATCACACTTATATCCCATCAGTTTTTTGTGGAGTTGCTCCATGAAAATGTGATTCACCAATGGTGGTCAGTAAACAAAATCTGAATTTCTGGAATACCTAGACTAGTCGCCGCATTTCTAAATATGGACGCAAATAGGCCTTATTCATACGAACATTTTGGTGTATCACACTTATATCCTATCAGTTTTTTGTGGAGTTGCTCCATGAAAATGTGATTCACCAATGGTGGTCAGTAAACAAAATCTGAATTTCTGGAATACCTAGACTAGTCGCCGCATTTCTAAATATGGACGCAAATAGGCCTTATTCATACGAACATTTTGGTGTATCACACTTATATCCTATCAGTTTTTTGTGGAGTTGCTCCATGAAAATGTGATTCACCAATGGTGGTCAGTAAACAAAATCTGAATTTCTGGAATACCTAGACTAGTCGCCGCATTTCTAAATATGGACACAAATAGGCCTTATTCATACGAACATTTTGGTGTATCACACTTATATCCTATCAGTTTTTTGTGGAGTTGCTCCATGAAAATGTGATTCACCAATGGTGGTCAGTAAACAAAATCTGAATTTCTGGAATACCTAGACTAGTCGCCGCATTTCTAAATATGGACACAAATAGGCCTTGTTCATACGAACATTTTGGTGTGTCACACTTATATCCTATCAGTTTTTTGTGGAGTTGCTCCATGAAAATGTGATTCATCACCGGTGGTCAGTAAACAAAATCTGAATTTCTGGAATACCTAGACTAGTCGCCGCATTTCTAAATATGGACACAAATAGGCCTTATTCATACGAACATTTTGGTGTATCACACTTATATCCTATCAGTTTTTTGTGAAGTTGCTCCATGAAAATGTGATTCACCAATGGTGGTCAGTAAACAAAATCTGAATTTCTGGAATACCTAGACTAGTCGCCGCATTTCTAAATACGGACACTAATAGATTTTATTCATACCAACATTTTGGTGTATCACACTTATATCCCATCAGTTTTTTGTGGAGTTGCTCCATGAAAATGTGATTCACCAATGGTGGTCAGTAAACAAAATCTGAATTTCTGGAATACCTAGACTAGTCGCCGCATTTCTAAATATGGACGCAAATAGGCCTTATTCATACGAACATTTTGGTGTATCACACTTATATCCTATCAGTTTTTTGTGGAGTTGCTCCATGAAAATGTGATTCACCAATGGTGGTCAGTAAACAAAATCTGAATTTCTGGAATACCTAGACTAGTCGCCGCATTTCTAAATATGGACGCAAATAGGCCTTATTCATACGAACATTTTGGTGTATCACACTTATATCCTATCAGTTTTTTGTGGAGTTGCTCCATGAAAATGTGATTCACCAATGGTGGTCAGTAAACAAAATCTGAATTTCTGGAATACCTAGACTAGTCGCCGCATTTCTAAATATGGACACAAATAGGCCTTATTCATACGAACATTTTGGTGTATCACACTTATATCCTATCAGTTTTTTGTGGAGTTGCTCCATGAAAATGTGATTCACCAATGGTGGTCAGTAAACAAAATCTGAATTTCTGGAATACCTAGACTAGTCGCCGCATTTCTAAATATGGACACAAATAGGCCTTGTTCATACGAACATTTTGGTGTGTCACACTTATATCCTATCAGTTTTTTGTGGAGTTGCTCCATGAAAATGTGATTCATCACCGGTGGTCAGTAAACAAAATCTGAATTTCTGGAATACCTAGACTAGTCGCCGCATTTCTAAATATGGACACAAATAGGCCTTATTCATACGAACATATTGGTGTATCACACTTATATCCTATCAGTTTTTTGTGGAGTTGCTCCATGAAAATGTGATTCACCAATGGTGGTCAGTAAACAAAATCTGAATTTCTGGAATACCTAGACTAGTCGCCGCATTTCTAAATACGGACACTAATAGATTTTATTCATACCAACATTTTGGTGTATCACACTTATATCCTATCAGTTTTTTGTGGAGTTGCTCCATGAAAATGTGATTCACCAATGGTGGTCAGTAAACAAAATCTGAATTTCTGGAATACCTAGACTAGTCGCCGCATTTCTAAATACGGACACTAATAGATTTTATTCATACCAACATTTTGGTGTATCACACTTATATCCTATCAGTTTTTTGTGGAGTTGCTCCATGAAAATGTGATTCACCAATGGTGGTCAGTAAACAAAATCTGAATTTCTGGAATACCTAGACTAGTCGCCGCATTTCTAAATATGGACACAAATAGGCCTTATTCATACGAACATTTTGGTGTATCACACTTATATCCTATCAGTTTTTTGTGGAGTTGCTCCATGAAAATGTGATTCACCAATGGTGGTCAGTAAACAAAATCTGAATTTCTGGAATACCTAGACTAGTCGCCGCATTTCTAAATACGGACACTAATAGATTTTATTCATACCAACATTTTGGTGTATCACACTTATATCCTATCAGTTTTTTGTGGAGTTGCTCCATGAAAATGTGATTCACCAATGGTGGTCAGTAAACAAAATCTGAATTTCTGGAATACCTAGACTAGTCGCCGCATTTCTAAATACGGACACTAATAGATTTTATTCATACGAACATTTTGGTGTATCACACTTATATCCTATCAGTTTTTTGTGGAGTTGCTCCATGAAAATGTGATTCACCAATGGTGGTCAGTAAACAAAATCTGAATTTCTGGAATACCTAGACTAGTCGCCGCATTTCTAAATACGGACACTAATAGATTTTATTCATACCAACATTTTGGTGTATCACACTTATATCCTATCAGTTTTTTGTGGAGTTGCTCCATGAAAATGTGATTCACCAATGGTGGTCAGTAAACAAAATCTGAATTTCTGGAATACCTAGACTAGTCGCCGCATTTCTAAATACGGACACTAATAGATTTTATTCATACCAACATTTTGGTGTATCACACTTATATCCTATCAGTTTTTTGTGGAGTTGCTCCATGAAAATGTGATTCACCAATGGTGGTCAGTAAACAAAATCTGAATTTCTGGAATACCTAGACTAGTCGCCGCATTTCTAAATACGGACACTAATAGATTTTATTCATACCAACATTTTGGTGTATCACACTTATATCCTATCAGTTTTTTGTGGAGTTGCTCCATGAAAATGTGATTCACCAATGGTGGTCAGTAAACAAAATCTGAATTTCTGGAATACCTAGACTAGTCGCCGCATTTCTAAATATGGACACAAATAGGCCTTATTCATACGAACATTTTGGTGTATCACACTTATATCCTATCAGTTTTTAGTGGAGTTGCTCCATGAAAATGTGATTCACCAATGGTGGTCAGTAAACAAAATCTGAATTTCTGGAATACCTAGACTAGTCGCCGCATTTCTAAATATGGACACAAATAGGCCTTATTCATACGAACATTTTGGTGTATCACACTTATATCCTATCAGTTTTTTGTGGAGTTGCTCCATGAAAATGTGATTCACCAATGGTGGTCAGTAAACAAAATCTGAATTTCTGGAATACCTAGACTAGTCGCCGCATTTCTAAATACGGACACTAATATATTTTATTCATACCAACATTTTGGTGTATCACACTTATATCCCATCAGTTTTTTGTGGAGTTGCTCCATGAAAATGTGATTCACCAATGGTGGTCAGTAAACAAAATCTGAATTTCTGGAATGCCTAGACTAGTCGCCGCATTTCTAAATATGGACGCAAATAGGCCTTATTCATACGAACATTTTGGTGTATCACACTTATATCCTATCAGTTTTTTGTGGAGTTGCTCCATGAAAATGTGATTCACCAATGGTGGTCAGTAAACAAAATCTTAATTTCTGGAATACCTAGACTAGTCGCCGCATTTCTAAATATGGACGCAAATAGGCCTTATTCATACGAACATTTTGGTGTATCACACTTATATCCTATCAGTTTTTTGTGGAGTTGCTCCATGAAAATGTGATTCACCAATGGTGGTCAGTAAACAAAATCTGAATTTCTGGAATACCTAGACTAGTCGCCGCATTTCTAAATATGGACGCAAATAGGCCTTATTCATACGAACATTTTGGTGTATCACACTTATATCCTATCAGTTTTTTGTGGAGTTGCTCCATGAAAATGTGATTCACCAATGGTGGTCAGTAAACAAAATCTGAATTTCTGGAATACCTAGACTAGTCGCCGCATTTCTAAATATGGACACAAATAGGCCTTGTTCATACGAACATTTTGGTGTGTCACACTTATATCCTATCAGTTTTTTGTGGAGTTGCTCCATGAAAATGTGATTCATCACCGGTGGTCAGTAAACAAAATCTGAATTTCTGGAATACCTAGACTAGTCGCCGCATTTCTAAATATGGACACAAATAGGCCTTATTTATACGAACATTTTGGTGTATCACACTTATATCCTATCAGTTTTTAGTGGAGTTGCTCCATGAAAATGTGATTCACCAATGGTGGTCAGTAAACAAAATCTGAATTTCTGGAATACCTAGACTAGTCGCCGCATTTCTAAATACGGACACTAATAGATTTTATTCATACCAACATTTTGGTGTATCACACTTATATCCTATCAGTTTTTTGTGGAGTTGCTCCATGAAAATGTGATTCACCAATGGTGGTCAGTAAACAAAATCTGAATTTCTGGAATACCTAGACTAGTCGCCGCATTTCTAAATATAGACGCAAATAGGCCTTATTCATACGAACATTTTGGTGTATCACACTTATATCCTATCAGTTTTTTGTGGAGTTGCTCCATGAAAATGTGATTCACCAATGGTGGTCAGTAAACAAAATCTGAATTTCTGGAATACCTAGACTAGTCGCCGCATTTCTAAATACGGACACTAATAGATTTTATTCATACCAACATTTTGGTGTATCACACTTATATCCCATCAGTTTTTTGTGGAGTTGCTCCATGAAAATGTGATTCACCAATGGTGGTCAGTAAACAAAATCTGAATTTCTGGAATACCTAGACTAGTCGCCGCATTTCTAAATATGGACGCAAATAGGCCTTATTCATACGAACATTTTGGTGTATCACACTTATATCCTATCAGTTTTTTGTGGAGTTGCTCCATGAAAATGTGATTCACCAATGGTGGTCAGTAAACAAAATCTGAATTTCTGGAATACCTAGACTAGTCGCCGCATTTCTAAATACGGACACTAATAGATTTTATTCATACCAACATTTTGGTGTATCACACTTATATCCTATCAGTTTTTTGTGGAGTTGCTCCATGCAAATGTGATTCACCAATGGTGGTCAGTAAACAAAATCTGAATTTCTGGAATACCTAGACTAGTCGCCGCATTTCTAAATACGGACACTAATAGATTTTATTCATACCAACATTTTGGTGTATCACACTTATATCCTATCAGTTTTTTGTGGAGTTGCTCCATGAAAATGTGATTCACCAATGGTGGTCAGTAAACAAAATCTGAATTTCTGGAATACCTAGACTAGTCGCCGCATTTCTAAATATGGACACAAATAGGCCTTATTCATACGAACATTTTGGTGTATCACACTTATATCCTATCAGTTTTTTGTGGAGTTGCTCCATGAAAATGTGATTCACCAATGGTGGTCAGTAAACAAAATCTGAATTTCTGGAATACCTAGACTAGTCGCCGCATTTCTAAATATGGACACAAATAGGCCTTATTCATACGAACATTTTGGTGTATCACACTTATATCCTATCAGTTTTTTGTGGAGTTGCTCCATGAAAATGTGATTCACCAATGGTGGTCAGTAAACAAAATCTGAATTTCTGGAATACCTAGACTAGTCGCCGCATTTCTAAATATGGACACAAATAGGCCTTATTCATACGAACATTTTGGTGTATCACACTTATATCCTATCAGTTTTTTGTGGAGTTGCTCCATGAAAATGTGATTCACCAATGGTGGTCAGTAAACAAAATCTGAATTTCTGGAATACCTAGACTAGTCGCCGCATTTCTAAATATGGACACAAATAGGCCTTATTCATACGAACATTTTGGTGTATCACACTTATATCCTATCAGTTTTTTGTGGAGTTGCTCCATGAAAATGTGATTCACCAATGGTGGTCAGTAAACAAAATCTGAATTTCTGGAATACCTAGACTAGTCGCCGCATTTCTAAATACGGACACTAATAGATTTTATTCATACCAACATTTTGGTGTATCACAATTATATCCTATCAGTTTTTTGTGGAGTTGCTCCATGAAAATGTGATTCACCAATGGTGGTCAGTAAACAAAATCTGAATTTCTGGAATACCTAGACTAGTCGCCGCATTTCTAAATATAGACGCAAATAGGCCTTATTCATACGAACATTTTGGTGTATCACACTTATATCCTATCAGTTTTTTGTGGAGTTGCTCCATGAAAATGTGATTCACCAATGGTGGTCAGTAAACAAAATCTGAATTTCTGGAATACCTAGACTAGTCGCCGCATTTCTAAATATGGACACAAATAGGCCTTATTCATACGAACATTTTGGTGTATCACACTTATATCCTATCAGTTTTTTGTGGAGTTGCTCCATGAAAATGTGATTCACCAATGGTGGTCAGTAAACAAAATCTGAATTTCTGGAATACCTAGACTAGTCGCCGCATTTCTAAATACGGACACTAATAGATTTTATTCATACCAACATTTTGGTGTATCACACTTATATCCCATCAGTTTTTTGTGGAGTTGCTCCATGAAAATGTGATTCACCAATGGTGGTCAGTAAACAAAATCTGAATTTCTGGAATACCTAGACTAGTCGCCGCATTTCTAAATATGGACGCAAATAGGCCTTATTCATACGAACATTTTGGTGTATCACACTTATATCCTATCAGTTTTTTGTGGAGTTGCTCCATGAAAATGTGATTCACCAATGGTGGTCAGTAAACAAAATCTGAATTTCTGGAATACCTAGACTAGTCGCCGCATTTCTAAATATGGACACAAATAGGCCTTATTCATACGAACATTTTGGTGTATCACACTTATATCCTATCAGTTTTTTGTGGAGTTGCTCCATGAAAATGTGATTCACCAATGGTGGTCAGTAAACAAAATCTGAATTTCTGGAATACCTAGACTAGTCGCCGCATTTCTAAATACGGACACTAATAGATTTTATTCATACCAACATTTTGGTGTATCACACTTATATCCTATCAGTTTTTTGTGGAGTTGCTCCATGAAAATGTGATTCACCAATGGTGGTCAGTAAACAAAATCTGAATTTCTGGAATACCTAGACTAGTCGCCGCATTTTAAAATACGGACACTAATAGATTTTATTCATACGAACATTTTGGTGTATCACACTTATATCCTATCAGTTTTTTGTGGAGTTGCTCCATGAAAATGTGATTCACCAATGGTGGTCAGTAAACAAAATCTGAATTTCTGGAATACCTAGACTAGTCGCCGCATTTCTAAATATGGACACAAATAGGCCTTGTTCATACGAACATTTTGGTGTGTCACACTTATATCCTATCAGTTTTTTGTGGAGTTGCTCCATGAAAATGTGATTCACCAATGGTGGTCAGTAAACAAAATCTGAATTTATGGAATACCTAGACTAGTCGCCGCATTTCTAAATACGGACACTAATAGATTTTATTCATACCAACATTTTGGTGTATCACACTTATATCCTATCAGTTTTTTGTGGAGTTGCTCCATGAAAATGTGATTCACCAATGGTGGTCAGTAAACAAAATCTGAATTTCTGGAATACCTAGACTAGTCGCCGCATTTCTAAATATGGACACAAATAGGCCTTATTCATACGAACATTTTGGTGTATCACACTTATATCCTATCAGTTTTTTGTGGAGTTGCTCCATGAAAATGTGATTCACCAATGGTGGTCAGTAAACAAAATCTGAATTTATGGAATACCTAGACTAGTCGCCGCATTTCTAAATACGGACACTAATAGATTTTATTCATACCAACATTTTGGTGTATCACACTTATATCCTATCAGTTTTTTGTGGAGTTGCTCCATGAAAATGTGATTCACCAATGGTGGTCAGTAAACAAAATCTGAATTTCTGGAATACCTAGACTAGTCGCCGCATTTTAAAATACGGACACTAATAGATTTTATTCATACGGACATTTTGGTGGATCACACTTATATCCTATCAGTTTTTTGTGGAGTTGCTCCATGAAAATGTGATTCACCAATGGTGGTCAGTAAACAAAATCTGAATTTCTGGAATACCTAGACTAGTCGCCGCATTTCTAAATATGGACGCAAATAGGCCTTATTCATACGAACATTTTGGTGTATCACACTTATATCCTATCAGTTTTTTGTGGAGTTGCTCCATGAAAATGTGATTCACCAATGGTGGTCAGTAAACAAAATCTGAATTTCTGGAATACCTAGACTAGTCGCCGCATTTCTAAATACGGACACTAATAGATTTTATTCATACCAACATTTTGGTGTATCACACTTATATCCTATCAGTTTTTTGTGGAGTTGCTCCATGAAAATGTGATTCACCAATGGTGGTCAGTAAACAAAATCTGAATTTCTGGAATACCTAGACTAGTCGCCGCATTTCTAAATATGGACGCAAATAGGCCTTATTCATACGAACATTTTGGTGTATCACACTTATATCCTATCAGTTTTTTGTGGAGTTGCTCCATGAAAATGTGATTCACCAATGGTGGTCAGTAAACAAAATCTGAATTTATGGAATACCTAGACTAGTCGCCGCATTTCTAAATACGGACACTAATAGATTTTATTCATACCAACATTTTGGTGTATCACACTTATATCCTATCAGTTTTTTGTGGAGTTGCTCCATGAAAATGTGATTCACCAATGGTGGTCAGTAAACAAAATCTGAATTTCTGGAATACCTAGACTAGTCGCCGCATTTCTAAATATGGACACAAATAGGCCTTATTCATACGAACATTTTGGTGTATCACACTTATATCCTATCAGTTTTTTGTGGAGTTGCTCCATGAAAATGTGATTCACCAATGGTGGTCAGTAAACAAAATCTGAATTTATGGAATACCTAGACTAGTCGCCGCATTTCTAAATACGGACACTAATAGATTTTATTCATACCAACATTTTGGTGTATCACACTTATATCCTATCAGTTTTTTGTGGAGTTGCTCCATGAAAATGTGATTCACCAATGGTGGTCAGTAAACAAAATCTGAATTTCTGGAATACCTAGACTAGTCGCCGCATTTTAAAATACGGACACTAATAGATTTTATTCATACGGACATTTTGGTGGATCACACTTATATCCTATCAGTTTTTTGTGGAGTTGCTCCATGAAAATGTGATTCACCAATGGTGGTCAGTAAACAAAATCTGAATTTCTGGAATACCTAGACTAGTCGCCGCATTTCTAAATATGGACGCAAATAGGCCTTATTCATACGAACATTTTGGTGTATCACACTTATATCCTATCAGTTTTTTGTGGAGTTGCTCCATGAAAATGTGATTCACCAATGGTGGTCAGTAAACAAAATCTGAATTTCTGGAATACCTAGACTAGTCGCCGCATTTCTAAATACGGACACTAATAGATTTTATTCATACCAACATTTTGGTGTATCACACTTATATCCTATCAGTTTTTTGTGGAGTTGCTCCATGAAAATGTGATTCACCAATGGTGGTCAGTAAACAAAATCTGAATTTCTGGAATACCTAGACTAGTCGCCGCATTTCTAAATATGGACGCAAATAGGCCTTATTCATACGAACATTTTGGTGTATCACACTTATATCCTATCAGTTTTTTGTGGAGTTGCTCCATGAAAATGTGATTCACCAATGGTGGTCAGTAAACAAAATCTGAATTTCTGGAATACCTAGACTAGTCGCCGCATTTCTAAATATGGACACAAATAGGCCTTGTTCATACGAACATTTTGGTGTGTCACACTTATATCCTATCAGTTTTTTGTGGAGTTGCTCCATGAAAATGTGATTCATCACCGGTGGTCAGTAAACAAAATCTGAATTTCTGGAATACCTAGACTAGTCGCCGCATTTCTAAATATGGACACAAATAGGCCTTATTCATACGAACATTTTGGTGTATCACACTTATATCCTATCAGTTTTTTGTGGAGTTGCTCCATGAAAATGTGATTCACCAATGGTGGTCAGTAAACAAAATCTGAATTTATGGAATACCTAGACTAGTCGCCGCATTTCTAAATACGGACACTAATAGATTTTATTCATACCAACATTTTGGTGTATCACACTTATATCCTATCAGTTTTTTGTGGAGTTGCTCCATGAAAATGTGATTCACCAATGGTGGTCAGTAAACAAAATCTGAATTTCTGGAATACCTAGACTAGTCGCCGCATTTCTAAATACGGACACTAATAGATTTTATTCATACCAACATTTTGGTGTATCACACTTATATCCTATCAGTTTTTTGTGGAGTTGCTCCATGAAAATGTGATTCACCAATGGTGGTCAGTAAACAAAATCTGAATTTCTGGAATACCTAGACTAGTCGCCGCATTTCTAAATACGGACACTAATAGATTTTATTCATACCAACATTTTGGTGTATCACACTTATATCCTATCAGTTTTTTGTGGAGTTGCTCCATGAAAATGTGATTCACCAATGGTGGTCAGTAAACAAAATCTGAATTTCTGGAATACCTAGACTAGTCGCCGCATTTCTAAATACGGACACTAATAGATTTTATTCATACCAACATTTTGGTGTATCACACTTATATCCTATCAGTTTTTTGTGGAGTTGCTCCATGAAAATGTGATTCACCAATGGTGGTCAGTAAACAAAATCTGAATTTCTGGAATACCTAGACTAGTCGCCGCATTTCTAAATACGGACACTAATAGATTTTATTCATACGAACATTTTGGTGTATCACACTTATATCCTATCAGTTTTTTGTGGAGTTGCTCCATGAAAATGTGATTCACCAATGGTGGTCAGTAAACAAAATCTGAATTTCTGGAATACCTAGACTAGTCGCCGCATTTCTAAATATGGATACAAATAGGCCTTGTTCATACGAACATTTTGGTGTGTCATACTTATATCCTATCAGTTTTTTGTGGAGTTGCTCCATGAAAATGTGATTCATCACCGGTGGTCAGTAAACAAAATCTAAATTTCTGGAATACCTAGACTAGTCGCCGCATTTCTAAATATGGACACAAATAGGCCTTATTCATACGAACATTTTGGTGTATCACACTTATATCCTATCAGTTTTTTGTGGAGTTGCTCCATGAAAATGTGATTCACCAATGGTGGTCAGTAAACAAAATCTGAATTTCTGGAATACCTAGACTAGTCGCCGCATTTCTAAATACGGACACTAATAGATTTTATTCATACGAACATTTTGGTGTATCACACTTATAACCTATCAGTTTTTTGTGGAGTTGCTCCATGAAAATGTGATTCACCAATGGTGGTCAGTAAACAAAATCTGAATTTCTGGAATACCTAGACTAGTCGCCGCATTTCTAAATATGGACACAAATAGGCCTTGTTCATACGAACATTTTGGTGTGTCACACTTATAACCTATCAGTTTTTTGTGGAGTTGCTCCATGAAAATGTGATTCATCACCGGTGGTCAGTAAACAAAATCTGAATTTCTGGAATACCTAGACTAGTCGCCGCATTTCTAAATACGGACACTAATAGATTTTATTCATACCAACATTTTGGTGTATCACACTTATATCCTATCAGTTTTTTGTGGAGTTGCTCCATGAAAATGTGATTCACCAATGGTGGTCAGTAAACAAAATCTGAATTTCTGGAATACCTAGACTAGTCGCCGCATTTCTAAATACGGACACTAATAGATTTTATTCATACCAACATTTTGGTGTATCACACTTATATCCTATCAGTTTTTTGTGGAGTTGCTCCATGAAAATGTGATTCACCAATGGTGGTCAGTAAACAAAATCTGAATTTCTGGAATACCTAGACTAGTCGCCGCATTTCTAAATACGGACACTAATAGATTTTATTCATACCAACATTTTGGTGTATCACACTTATATCCTATCAGTTTTTTGTGGAGTTGCTCCATGAAAATGTGATTCACCAATGGTGGTCAGTAAACAAAATCTGAATTTCTGGAATACCTAGACTAGTCGCCGCATTTCTAAATACGGACACTAATAGATTTTATTCATACCAACATTTTGGTGTATCACACTTATATCCTATCAGTTTTTTGTGGAGTTGCTCCATGAAAATGTGATTCACCAATGGTGGTCAGTAAACAAAATCTGAATTTCTGGAATACCTAGACTAGTCGCCGCATTTCTAAATACGGACACTAATAGATTTTATTCATACGAACATTTTGGTGTATCACACTTATATCCTATCAGTTTTTTGTGGAGTTGCTCCATGAAAATGTGATTCACCAATGGTGGTCAGTAAACAAAATCTGAATTTCTGGAATACCTAGACTAGTCGCCGCATTTCTAAATATGGACACAAATAGGCCTTGTTCATACGAACATTTTGGTGTGTCACACTTATATCCTATCAGTTTTTTGTGGAGTTGCTCCATGAAAATGTGATTCATCACCGGTGGTCAGTAAACAAAATCTGAATTTCTGGAATACCTAGACTAGTCGCCGCATTTATAAATATGGACACAAATAGGCCTTATTCATACGAACATTTTGGTGTATCACACTTATATCCTATCAGTTTTTTGTGGAGTTGCTCCATGAAAATGTGATTCACCAATGGTGGTCAGTAAACAAAATCTGAATTTCTGGAATACCTAGACTAGTCGCCGCATTTCTAAATATGGACACAAATAGGCCTTGTTCATACGAACATTTTGGTGTGTCACACTTATATCCTATCAGTTTTTTGTGGAGTTGCTCCATGAAAATGTGATTCATCACCGGTGGTCAGTAAACAAAATCTGAATTTCTGGAATACCTAGACTAGTCGCCGCATTTCTAAATACGGACACTAATAGATTTTATTCATACCAACATTTTGGTGTGTCACACTTATATCCTATCAGTTTTTTGTGGAGTTGCTCCATGAAAATGTGATTCATCACCGGTGGTCAGTAAACAAAATCTGAATTTCTGGAATACCTAGACTAGTCGCCGCATTTCTAAATATGGACGCAAATAGGCCTTATTCATACGAACATTTTGGTGTATCACACTTATATCCTATCAGTTTTTTGTGGAGTTGCTCCATGAAAATGTGATTCACCAATGGTGGTCAGTAAACAAAATCTGAATTTCTGGAATACCTAGACTAGTCGCCGCATTTCTAAATATGGACACAAATAGGCCTTATTCATACGAACATTTTGGTGTATCACACTTATATCCTATCAGTTTTTTGTGGAGTTGCTCCATGAAAATGTGATTCACCAATGGTGGTCAGTAAACAAAATCTGAATTTCTGGAATACCTAGAGTAGTCGCCGCATTTCTAAATATGGACGCAAATAGGCCTTATTCATACGAACATTTTGGTGTATCACACTTATATCCTATCAGTTTTTTGTGGAGTTGCTCCATGAAAATGTGATTCACCAATGGTGGTCAGTAAACAAAATCTGAATTTCTGGAATACCTAGACTAGTCGCCGCATTTCTAAATATGGACGCAAATAGGCCTTATTCATACGAACATTTTGGTGTATCACACTTATATCCTATCAGTTTTTTGTGGAGTTGCTCCATGAAAATGTGATTCACCAATGGTGGTCAGTAAACAAAATCTGAATTTCTGGAATACCTAGACTAGTCGCCGCATTTCTAAATACGGACACTAATAGATTTTATTCATACCAACATTTTGGTGTATCACACTTATATCCCATCAGTTTTTTGTGGAGTTGCTCCATGAAAATGTGATTCACCAATGGTGGTCAGTAAACAAAATCTGAATTTCTGGAATACCTAGACTAGTCGCCGCATTTCTAAATATGGACGCAAATAGGCCTTATTCATACGAACATTTTGGTGTATCACACTTATATCCTATCAGTTTTTTGTGGAGTTGCTCCATGAAAATGTGATTCACCAATGGTGGTCAGTAAACAAAATCTGAATTTCTGGAATACCTAGAGTAGTCGCCGCATTTCTAAATATGGACGCAAATAGGCCTTATTCATACGAACATTTTGGTGTATCACACTTATATCCTATCAGTTTTTTGTGGAGTTGCTCCATGAAAATGTGATTCACCAATGGTGGTCAGTAAACAAAATCTGAATTTCTGGAATACCTAGACTAGTCGCCGCATTTCTAAATATGGACACAAATAGGCCTCGTTCATACGAACATTTTGGTGTGTCACACTTATATCCTATCAGTTTTTTGTGGAGTTGCTCCATGAAAATGTGATTCACCAATGGTGGTCAGTAAACAAAATCTGAATTTCTGGAATACCTAGACTAGTCGCCGCATTTCTAAATATGGACGCAAATAGGCCTTATTCATACGAACATTTTGGTGTGTCACACTTATATCCTATCAGTTTTTTGTGGAGTTGCTCCATGAAAATGTGATTCATCACCGGTGGTCAGTAAACAAAATCTGAATTTCTGGAATACCTAGACTAGTCGCCGCATTTCTAAATATGGACACAAATAGGCCTTATTCATACGAACATTTTGGTGTATCACACTTATATCCTATCAGTTTTTTGTGGAGTTGCTCCATGAAAATGTGATTCACCAATGGTGGTCAGTAAACAAAATCTGAATTTCTGGAATACCTAGACTAGTCGCCGCATTTCTAAATACGGACACTAATAGATTTTATTCATACCAACATTTTGGTGTATCACACTTATATCCTATCAGTTTTTTGTGGAGTTGCTCCATGAAAATGTGATTCACCAATGGTGGTCAGTAAACAAAATCTGAATTTCTGGAATACCTAGACTAGTCGCCGCATTTCTAAATACGGACACTAATAGATTTTATTCATACCAACATTTTGGTGTATCACACTTATATCCTATCAGTTTTTTGTGGAGTTGCTCCATGAAAATGTGATTCACCAATGGTGGTCAGTAAACAAAATCTGAATTTCTGGAATACCTAGACTAGTCGCCGCATTTCTAAATACGGACACTAATAGATTTTATTCATACCAACATTTTGGTGTATCACACTTATATCCTATCAGTTTTTTGTGGAGTTGCTCCATGAAAATGTGATTCACCAATGGTGGTCAGTAAACAAAATCTGAATTTCTGGAATACCTAGACTAGTCGCCGCATTTCTAAATACGGACACTAATAGATTTTATTCATACCAACATTTTGGTGTATCACACTTATATCCTATCAGTTTTTTGTGGAGTTGCTCCATGAAAATGTGATTCACCAATGGTGGTCAGTAAACAAAATCTGAATTTCTGGAATACCTAGACTAGTCGCCGCATTTCTAAATACGGACACTAATAGATTTTATTCATACGAACATTTTGGTGTATCACACTTATATCCTATCAGTTTTTTGTGGAGTTGCTCCATGAAAATGTGATTCACCAATGGTGGTCAGTAAACAAAATCTGAATTTCTGGAATACCTAGACTAGTCGCCGCATTTCTAAATATGGACACAAATAGGCCTTGTTCATACGAACATTTTGGTGTGTCACACTTATATCCTATCAGTTTTTTGTGGAGTTGCTCCATGAAAATGTGATTCATCACCGGTGGTCAGTAAACAAAATCTGAATTTCTGGAATACCTAGACTAGTCGCCGCATTTATAAATATGGACACAAATAGGCCTTATTCATACGAACATTTTGGTGTATCACACTTATATCCTATCAGTTTTTTGTGGAGTTGCTCCATGAAAATGTGATTCACCAATGGTGGTCAGTAAACAAAATCTGAATTTCTGGAATACCTAGACTAGTCGCCGCATTTCTAAATATGGACACAAATAGGCCTTGTTCATACGAACATTTTGGTGTGTCACACTTATATCCTATCAGTTTTTTGTGGAGTTGCTCCATGAAAATGTGATTCATCACCGGTGGTCAGTAAACAAAATCTGAATTTCTGGAATACCTAGACTAGTCGCCGCATTTCTAAATACGGACACTAATAGATTTTATTCATACCAACATTTTGGTGTGTCACACTTATATCCTATCAGTTTTTTGTGGAGTTGCTCCATGAAAATGTGATTCATCACCGGTGGTCAGTAAACAAAATCTGAATTTCTGGAATACCTAGACTAGTCGCCGCATTTCTAAATATGGACGCAAATAGGCCTTATTCATACGAACATTTTGGTGTATCACACTTATATCCTATCAGTTTTTTGTGGAGTTGCTCCATGAAAATGTGATTCACCAATGGTGGTCAGTAAA
Source organism: Leucophora obtusa (assembly GCA_949987735.1). Classification (NCBI taxonomy): domain Eukaryota; kingdom Metazoa; phylum Arthropoda; class Insecta; order Diptera; family Anthomyiidae; genus Leucophora; species Leucophora obtusa. Next base: position 346,795,236 of record OX465295.1, on the reverse strand, counting down.
CAAAATCTGAATTTCTGGAATACCTAGACTAGTCGCCGCATTTCTAAATATGGACACAAATAGGCCTTATTCATACGAACATTTTGGTGTATCACACTTATATCCTATCAGTTTTTTGTGGAGTTGCTCCATGAAAATGTGATTCACCAATGGTGGTCAGTAAACAAAATCTGAATTTCTGGAATACCTAGAGTAGTCGCCGCATTTCTAAATATGGACGCAAATAGGCCTTATTCATACGAACATTTTGGTGTATCACACTTATATCCTATCAGTTTTTTGTGGAGTTGCTCCATGAAAATGTGATTCACCAATGGTGGTCAGTAAACAAAATCTGAATTTCTGGAATACCTAGACTAGTCGCCGCATTTCTAAATATGGACGCAAATAGGCCTTATTCATACGAACATTTTGGTGTATCACACTTATATCCTATCAGTTTTTTGTGGAGTTGCTCCATGAAAATGTGATTCACCAATGGTGGTCAGTAAACAAAATCTGAATTTCTGGAATACCTAGACTAGTCGCCGCATTTCTAAATACGGACACTAATAGATTTTATTCATACCAACATTTTGGTGTATCACACTTATATCCCATCAGTTTTTTGTGGAGTTGCTCCATGAAAATGTGATTCACCAATGGTGGTCAGTAAACAAAATCTGAATTTCTGGAATACCTAGACTAGTCGCCGCATTTCTAAATATGGACGCAAATAGGCCTTATTCATACGAACATTTTGGTGTATCACACTTATATCCTATCAGTTTTTTGTGGAGTTGCTCCATGAAAATGTGATTCACCAATGGTGGTCAGTAAACAAAATCTGAATTTCTGGAATACCTAGAGTAGTCGCCGCATTTCTAAATATGGACGCAAATAGGCCTTATTCATACGAACATTTTGGTGTATCACACTTATATCCTATCAGTTTTTTGTGGAGTTGCTCCATGAAAATGTGATTCACCAATGGTGGTCAGTAAACAAAATCTGAATTTCTGGAATACCTAGACTAGTCGCCGCATTTCTAAATATGGACACAAATAGGCCTCGTTCATACGAACATTTTGGTGTGTCACACTTATATCCTATCAGTTTTTTGTGGAGTTGCTCCATGAAAATGTGATTCACCAATGGTGGTCAGTAAACAAAATCTGAATTTCTGGAATACCTAGACTAGTCGCCGCATTTCTAAATATGGACGCAAATAGGCCTTATTCATACGAACATTTTGGTGTATCACACTTATATCCTATCAGCTTTTTGTGGAGTTGCTCCATGAAAATGTGATTCACCAATGGTGGTCAGTAAACAAAATCTGAATTTCTGGAATACCTAGACTAGTCGCCGCATTTCTAAATACGGACACTAATAGATTTTATTCATACCAACATTTTGGTGTATCACACTTATATCCTATCAGTTTTTTGTGGAGTTGCTCCATGAAAATGTGATTCACCAATGGTGGTCAGTAAACAAAATTGAATTTCTGGAATACCTAGACTAGTCGCCGCATTTCTAAATATGGACGCAAATAGGCCTTATTCATACGAACATTTTGGTGTATCACACTTATATCCTATCAGTTTTTTGTGGAGTTGCTCCATGAAAATGTGATTCACCAATGGTGGTCAGTAAACAAAATCTGAATTTCTGGAATACCTAGACTAGTCGCCGCATTTCTAAATATGGACACAAATAGGCCTTGTTCATACGAACATTTTGGTGTGTCACACTTATATCCTATCAGTTTTTTGTGGAGTTGCTCCATGAAAATGTGATTCATCACCGGTGGTCAGTAAACAAAATCTGAATTTCTGGAATACCTAGACTAGTCGCCGCATTTCTAAATATGGACACAAATAGGCCTTATTCATACGAACATTTTGGTGTATCACACTTATATCCTATCAGTTTTTTGTGGAGTTGCTCCATGAAAATGTGATTCACCAATGGTGGTCAGTAAACAAAATCTGAATTTCTGGAATACCTAGACTAGTCGCCGCATTTCTAAATACGGACACTAATAGATTTTATTCATACCAACATTTTGGTGTATCACACTTATATCCTATCAGTTTTTTGTGGAGTTGCTCCATGAAAATGTGATTCACCAATGGTGGTCAGTAAACAAAATCTGAATTTCTGGAATACCTAGACTAGTCGCCGCATTTCTAAATATGGACGCAAATAGGCCTTATTCATACGAACATTTTGGTGTATCACACTTATATCCTATCAGTTTTTTGTGGAGTTGCTCCATGAAAATGTGATTCACCAATAGTGGTCAGTAAACAAAATCTGAATTTCTGGAATACCTAGACTAGTCGCCGCATTTCTAAATATGGACAAAAATAGGCCTTGTTCATACGAACATTTTGGTGTGTCACACTTATATCCTATCAGTTTTTTGTGGAGTTGCTCCATGAAAATGTGATTCACCAATGGTGGTCAGTAAACAAAATCTGAATTTCTGGAATACCTAGACTAGTCGCCGCATTTCTAAATATGGACACAAATAGGCCTTGTTCATACGAACATTTTGGTGTGTCACACTTATATCCTATCAGTTTTTTGTGGAGTTGCTCCATGAAAATGTGATTCATCACCGGTGGTCAGTAAACAAAATCTGAATTTCTGGAATACCTAGACTAGTCGCCGCATTTCTAAATATGGACACAAATAGGCCTTATTCATACGAACATTTTGGTGTATCACACTTATATCCTATCAGTTTTTTGTGGAGTTGCTCCATGAAAATGTGATTCACCAATGGTGGTCAGTAAACAAAATCTGAATTTCTGGAATACCTAGACTAGTCGCCGCATTTCTAAATACGGACACTAATAGGCCTTGTTCATACGAACATTTTGGTGTGTCACACTTATATCCTATCAGTTTTTTGTGGAGTTGCTCCATGAAAATGTGATTCACCAATGGTGGTCAGTAAACAAAATCTGAATTTCTGGAATACCTAGACTAGTCGCCGCATTTCTAAATATGGACGCAAATAGGCCTTATTCATACGAACATTTTGGTGTATCACACTTATATCCTATCAGTTTTTTGTGGAGTTGCTCCATGAAAATGTGATTCACCAATGGTGGTCAGTAAACAAAATCTGAATTTCTGGAATACCTAGACTAGTCGCCGCATTTCTAAATATGGACACAAATAGGCCTTGTTCATACGAACATTTTGGTGTGTCACACTTATATCCTATCAGTTTTTTGTGGAGTTGCTCCATGAAAATGTGATTCACCAATGGTGGTCAGTAAACAAAATCTGAATTTCTGGAATACCTAGACTAGTCGCCGCATTTCTAAATATGGACGCAAATAGGCCTTATTCATACGAACATTTTGGTGTATCACACTTATATCCTATCAGTTTTTTGTGGAGTTGCTCCATGAAAATGTGATTCACCAATGGTGGTCAGTAAACAAAATCTGAATTTCTGGAATACCTAGACTAGTCGCCGCATTTCTAAATATGGACACAAATAGGCCTTATTCATACGAACATTTTGGTGTATCACACTTATATCCTATCAGTTTTTTGTGGAGTTGCTCCATGAAAATGTGATTCACCAATGGTGGTCAGTAAACAAAATCTGAATTTCTGGAATACCTAGACTAGTCGCCGCATTTCTAAATACGGACACTAATAGATTTTATTCATACCAACATTTTGGTGTATCACACTTATATCCTATCAGTTTTTTGTGGAGTTGCTCCATGAAAATGTGATTCACCAATGGTGGTCAGTAAACAAAATCTGAATTTCTGGAATACCTAGACTAGTCGCCGCATTTCTAAATACGGACACTAATAGATTTTATTCATACCAACATTTTGGTGTATCACACTTATATCCTATCAGTTTTTTGTGGAGTTGCTCCATGAAAATGTGATTCACCAATGGTGGTCAGTAAACAAAATCTGAATTTCTGGAATACCTAGACTAGTCGCCGCATTTCTAAATATGGACACAAATAGGCCTTGTTCATACGAACATTTTGGTGTGTCACACTTATATCCTATCAGTTTTTTGTGGAGTTGCTCCATGAAAATGTGATTCATCACCGGTGGTCAGTAAACAAAATCTGAATTTCTGGAATACCTAGACTAGTCGCCGCATTTCTAAATATGGACACAAATAGGCCTTATTCATACGAACATTTTGGTGTATCACACTTATATCCTATCAGTTTTTTGTGGAGTTGCTCCATGAAAATGTGATTCACCAATGGTGGTCAGTAAACAAAATCTGAATTTCTGGAATACCTAGACTAGTCGCCGCATTTCTAAATACGGACACTAATAGGCCTTGTTCATACGAACATTTTGGTGTGTCACACTTATATCCTATCAGTTTTTTGTGGAGTTGCTCCATGAAAATGTGATTCACCAATGGTGGTCAGTAAACAAAATCTGAATTTCTGGAATACCTAGACTAGTCGCCGCATTTCTAAATATGGACGCAAATAGGCCTTATTCATACGAACATTTTGGTGTATCACACTTATATCCTATCAGTTTTTTGTGGAGTTGCTCCATGAAAATGTGATTCACCAATGGTGGTCAGTAAACAAAATCTGAATTTCTGGAATACCTAGACTAGTCGCCGCATTTCTAAATATGGACACAAATAGGCCTTGTTCATACGAACATTTTGGTGTGTCACACTTATATCCTATCAGTTTTTTGTGGAGTTGCTCCATGAAAATGTGATTCACCAATGGTGGTCAGTAAACAAAATCTGAATTTCTGGAATACCTAGACTAGTCGCCGCATTTCTAAATATGGACGCAAATAGGCCTTATTCATACGAACATTTTGGTGTATCACACTTATATCCTATCAGTTTTTTGTGGAGTTGCTCCATGAAAATGTGATTCACCAATGGTGGTCAGTAAACAAAATCTGAATTTCTGGAATACCTAGACTAGTCGCCGCATTTCTAAATATGGACACAAATAGGCCTTATTCATACGAACATTTTGGTGTATCACACTTATATCCTATCAGTTTTTTGTGGAGTTGCTCCATGAAAATGTGATTCACCAATGGTGGTCAGTAAACAAAATCTGAATTTCTGGAATACCTAGACTAGTCGCCGCATTTCTAAATACGGACACTAATAGATTTTATTCATACCAACATTTTGGTGTATCACACTTATATCCTATCAGTTTTTTGTGGAGTTGCTCCATGAAAATGTGATTCACCAATGGTGGTCAGTAAACAAAATCTGAATTTCTGGAATACCTAGACTAGTCGCCGCATTTCTAAATACGGACACTAATAGATTTTATTCATACCAACATTTTGGTGTATCACACTTATATCCTATCAGTTTTTTGTGGAGTTGCTCCATGAAAATGTGATTCACCAATGGTGGTCAGTAAACAAAATCTGAATTTCTGGAATACCTAGACTAGTCGCCGCATTTCTGAATATGGACACAAATAGGCCTTGTTCATACGAACATTTTGGTGTGTCACACTTATATCCTATCAGTTTTTTGTGGAGTTGCTCCATGAAAATGTGATTCATCACCGGTGGTCAGTAAACAAAATCTGAATTTCTGGAATACCTAGACTAGTCGCCGCATTTCTAAATACGGACACTAATAGATTTTATTCATACCAACATTTTGGTGTATCACACTTATATCCTATCAGTTTTTTGTGGAGTTGCTCCATGAAAATGTGATTCACCAATGGTGGTCAGTAAACAAAATCTGAATTTCTGGAATACCTAGAGTAGTCGCCGCATTTCTAAATATGGACGCAAATAGGCCTTATTCATACGAACATTTTGGTGTATCACACTTATATCCTATCAGTTTTTTGTGGAGTTGCTCCATGAAAATGTGATTCACCAATGGTGGTCAGTAAACAAAATCTGAATTTCTGGAATACCTAGACTAGTCGCCGCATTTCTAAATACGGACACTAATAGATTTTATTCATACCAACATTTTGGTGTATCACACTTATATCCTATCAGTTTTTTGTGGAGTTGCTCCATGAAAATGTGATTCACCAATGGTGGTCAGTAAACAAAATCTGAATTTCTGGAATACCTAGACTAGTCGCCGCATTTCTAAATACGGACACTAATAGATTTTATTCATACCAACATTTTGGTGTATCACACTTATATCCTATCAGTTTTTTGTGGAGTTGCTCCATCAAAATGTGATTCACCAATGGTGGTCAGTAAACAAAATCTGAATTTCTGGAATACCTAGAGTAGTCGCCGCATTTCTAAATATGGACGCAAATAGGCCTTATTCATACGAACATTTTGGTGTATCACACTTATATCCTATCAGTTTTTTGTGGAGTTGCTCCATGAAAATGTGATTCACCAATGGTGGTCAGTAAACAAAATCTGAATTTCTGGAATACCTAGAGTAGTCGCCGCATTTCTAAATATGGACGCAAATAGGCCTTATTCATACGAACATTTTGGTGTATCACACTTATATCCTATCAGTTTTTTGTGGAGTTGCTCCATGAAAATGTGATTCACCAATGGTGGTCAGTAAACAAAATCTGAATTTCTGGAATACCTAGACTAGTCGCCGCATTTCTAAATACGGACACTAATAGATTTTATTCATACCAACATTTTGGTGTATCACACTTATATCCTATCAGTTTTTTGTGGAGTTGCTCCATGAAAATGTGATTCACCAATGGTGGTCAGTAAACAAAATCTGAATTTCTGGAATACCTAGAGTAGTCGCCGCATTTCTAAATATGGACGCAAATAGGCCTTATTCATACGAACATTTTGGTGTATCACACTTATATCCTATCAGTTTTTTGTGGAGTTGCTCCATGAAAATGTGATTCACCAATGGTGGTCAGTAAACAAAATCTGAATTTCTGGAATACCTAGACTAGTCGCCGCATTTCTAAATATGGACACAAATAGGCCTTGTTCATACGAACATTTTGGTGTATCACACTTATATCCTATCAGCTTTTTGTGGAGTTGCTCCATGAAAATGTGATTCACCAATGGTGGTCAGTAAACAAAATCTGAATTTCTGGAATACCTAGACTAGTCGCCGCATTTCTAAATACGGACACTAATAGATTTTATTCATACCAACATTTTGGTGTATCACACTTATATCCTATCAGTTTTTTGTGGAGTTGCTCCATGAAAATGTGATTCACCAATGGTGGTCAGTAAACAAAATCTGAATTTCTGGAATACCTAGACTAGTCGCCGCATTTCTAAATATGGACACAAATAGGCCTTGTTCATACGAACATTTTGGTGTATCACACTTATATCCTATCAGCTTTTTGTGGAGTTGCTCCATGAAAATGTGATTCACCAATGGTGGTCAGTAAACAAAATCTGAATTTCTGGAATACCTAGACTAGTCGCCGCATTTCTAAATACGGACACTAATAGATTTTATTCATACCAACATTTTGGTGTATCACACTTATATCCTATCAGTTTTTTGTGGAGTTGCTCCATGAAAATGTGATTCACCAATGGTGGTCAGTAAACAAAATCTGAATTTCTGGAATACCTAGAGTAGTCGCCGCATTTCTAAATATGGACGCAAATAGGCCTTATTCATACGAACATTTTGGTGTATCACACTTATATCCTATCAGTTTTTTGTGGAGTTGCTCCATGAAAATGTGATTCACCAATGGTGGTCAGTAAACAAAATCTGAATTTCTGGAATACCTAGAGTAGTCGCCGCATTTCTAAATATGGACGCAAATAGGCCTTATTCATACGAACATTTTGGTGTATCACACTTATATCCTATCAGCTTTTTGTGGAGTTGCTCCATGAAAATGTGATTCACCAATGGTGGTCAGTAAACAAAATCTGAATTTCTGGAATACCTAGACTAGTCGCCGCATTTCTAAATACGGACACTAATAGATTTTATTCATACCAACATTTTGGTGTATCACACTTATATCCTATCAGTTTTTTGTGGAGTTGCTCCATGAAAATGTGATTCACCAATGGTGGTCAGTAAACAAAATCTGAATTTCTGGAATACCTAGACTAGTCGCCGCATTTCTAAATATGGACACAAATAGGCCTTGTTCATACGAACATTTTGGTGTGTCATACTTATATCCTATCAGTTTTTTGTGGAGTTGCTCCATGAAAATGTGATTCATCACCGGTGGTCAGTAAACAAAATCTGAATTTCTGGAATACCTAGACTAGTCGCCGCATTTCTAAATATGGACGCAAATAGGCCTTATTCATACGAACATTTTGGTGTATCACACTTATATCCTATCAGTTTTTTGTGGAGTTGCTCCATGAAAATGTGATTCACCAATGGTGGTCAGTAAACAAAATCTGAATTTCTGGAATACCTAGACTAGTCGCCGCATTTCTAAATATGGACACAAATAGGCCTTGTTCATACGAACATTTTGGTGTGTCACACTTATATCCTATCAGTTTTTTGTGGAGTTGCTCCATGAAAATGTGATTCACCAATGGTGGTCAGTAAACAAAATCTGAATTTCTGGAATACCTAGACTAGTCGCCGCATTTCTAAATACGGACACTAATAGATTTTATTCATACCAACATTTTGGTGTATCACACTTATATCCTATCAGTTTTTTGTGGAGTTGCTCCATGAAAATGTGATTCACCAATGGTGGTCAGTAAACAAAATCTGAATTTCTGGAATACCTAGACTAGTCGCCCCATTTCTAAATACGGACACTAATAGATTTTATTCATACCAACATTTTGGTGTATCACACTTATATCCTATCAGTTTTTTGTGGAGTTGCTCCATGAAAATGTGATTCACCAATGGTGGTCAGTAAACAAAATCTGAATTTCTGGAATACCTAGACTAGTCGCCGCATTTCTAAATATGGACACAAATAGGCCTTGTTCATACGAACATTTTGGTGTGTCACACTTATATCCTATCAGTTTTTTGTGGAGTTGCTCCATGAAAATGTGATTCACCAATGGTGGTCAGTAAACAAAATCTGAATTTCTGGAATACCTAGACTAGTCGCCGCATTTCTAAATACGGACACTAATAGATTTTATTCATACCAACATTTTGGTGTATCACACTTATATCCTATCAGTTTTTTGTGGAGTTGCTCCATGAAAATGTGATTCACCAATGGTGGTCAGTAAACAAAATCTCAATTTCTGGAATACCTAGACTAGTCGCCGCATTTCTAAATATGGACGCAAATAGGCCTTATTCATACGAACATTTTGGTGTATCACACTTATATCCTATCAGTTTTTTGTGGAGTTGCTCCATGAAAATGTGATTCACCAATGGTGGTCAGTAAACAAAATCTGAATTTCTGGAATACCTAGACTAGTCGCCGCATTTCTAAATATGGACACAAATAGGCCTTGTTCATACGAACATTTTGGTGTGTCATACTTATATCCTATCAGTTTTTTGTGGAGTTGCTCCATGAAAATGTGATTCATCACCGGTGGTCAGTAAACAAAATCTGAATTTCTGGAATACCTAGACTAGTCGCCGCATTTCTAAATATGGACACAAATAGGCCTTATTCATACGAACATTTTGGTGTATCACACTTATATCCTATCAGTTTTTTGTGGAGTTGCTCCATGAAAATGTGATTCACCAATGGTGGTCAGTAAACAAAATCTGAATTTCTGGAATACCTAGACTAGTCGCCGCATTTCTAAATATGGACGCAAATAGGCCTTATTCATACGAACATTTTGGTGTATCACACTTATATCCTATCAGTTTTTTGTGGAGTTGCTCCATGAAAATGTGATTCACCAATGGTGGTCAGTAAACAAAATCTGAATTTCTGGAATACCTAGACTAGTCGCCGCATTTCTAAATATGGACACAAATAGGCCTTGTTCATACGAACATTTTGGTGTGTCATACTTATATCCTATCAGTTTTTTGTGGAGTTGCTCCATGAAAATGTGATTCATCACCGGTGGTCAGTAAACAAAATCTGAATTTCTGGAATACCTAGACTAGTCGCCGCATTTCTAAATATGGACACAAATAGGCCTTATTCATACGAACATTTTGGTGTATCACACTTATATCCTATCAGTTTTTTGTGGAGTTGCTCCATGAAAATGTGATTCACCAATGGTGGTCAGTAAACAAAATCTGAATTTCTGGAATACCTAGACTAGTCGCCGCATTTCTAAATATGGACGCAAATAGGCCTTATTCATACGAACATTTTGGTGTATCACACTTATATCCTATCAGTTTTTTGTGGAGTTGCTCCATGAAAATGTGATTCACCAATGGTGGTCAGTAAACAAAATCTGAATTTCTGGAATACCTAGACTAGTCGCCGCATTTCTAAATACGGACACTAATAGATTTTATTCATACCAACATTTTGGTGTATCACACTTATATCCCATCAGTTTTTTGTGGAGTTGCTCCATGAAAATGTGATTCACCAATGGTGGTCAGTAAACAAAATCTGAATTTCTGGAATACCTAGACTAGTCGCCGCATTTCTAAATATGGACGCAAATAGGCCTTATTCATACGAACATTTTGGTGTATCACACTTATATCCTATCAGTTTTTTGTGGAGTTGCTCCATGAAAATGTGATTCACCAATGGTGGTCAGTAAACAAAATCTGAATTTCTGGAATACCTAGAGTAGTCGCCGCATTTCTAAATATGGACGCAAATAGGCCTTATTCATACGAACATTTTGGTGTATCACACTTATATCCCATCAGTTTTTTGTGGAGTTGCTCCATGAAAATGTGATTCACCAATGGTGGTCAGTAAACAAAATCTGAATTTCTGGAATACCTAGAGTAGTCGCCGCATTTCTAAATATGGACGCAAATAGGCCTTATTCATACGAACATTTTGGTGTATCACACTTATATCCTATCAGTTTTTTGTGGAGTTGCTCCATGAAAATGTGATTCACCAATGGTGGTCAGTAAACAAAATCTAAATTTCTGGAATACCTAGACTAGTCGCCGCATTTCTAAATATGGACACAAATAGGCCTTGTTCATACGAACATTTTGGTGTGTCACACTTATATCCTATCAGTTTTTTGTGGAGTTACTCCAAGAAAATGTGATTCACCAGTGGTGGTCAGTAAACAAAATCTGAATTTCTGGAATACCTAGACTAGTCGCCGCATTTCTAAATATGGACGCAAATAGGCCTTATTCATACGAACATTTTGGTGTATCACACTTATATCCTATCAGTTTTTTGTGGAGTTGCTCCATGAAAATGTGATTCACCAATGGTGGTCAGTAAACAAAATCTGAATTTCTGGAATACCTAGACTAGTCGCCGCATTTCTAAATATGGACGCAAATAGGCCTTATTCATACGAACATTTTGGTGTATCACACTTATATCCTATCAGTTTTTTGTGGAGTTGCTCCATGAAAATGTGATTCACCAATGGTGGTCAGTAAACAAAATCTGAATTTCTGGAATACCTAGACTAGTCGCCGCATTTCTAAATATGGACACAAATAGGCCTTGTTCATACGAACATTTTGGTGTGTCACACTTATATCCTATCAGTTTTTTGTGGAGTTGCTCCATGAAAATGTGATTCACCAATGGTGGTCAGTAAACAAAATCTGAATTTCTGGAATACCTAGACTAGTCGCCGCATTTCTAAATATGGACACAAATAGGCCTTATTCATACGAATATTTTGGTGTATCACACTTATATCCTATCAGTTTTTTGTGGAGTTGCTCCATGAAAATGTGATTCACCAATGGTGGTCAGTAAACAAAATCTGAATTTCTGGAACACCTAGACTAGTCGCCGCATTTCTAAATATGGACACAAATAGGCCTTGTTCATACGAACATTTTGGTGTGTCACACTTATATCCTATCAGTTTTTTGTGGAGTTGCTCCATGAAAATGTGATTCACCAGTGGTGGTCAGTAAACAAAATCTGAATTTCTGGAATACCTAGACTAGTCGCCGCATTTCTAAATATGGACGCAAATAGGCCTTATTCATACGAACATTTTGGTGTATCACACTTATATCCTATCAGTTTTTTGTGGAGTTGCTCCATGAAAATGTGATTCACCAATGGTGGTCAGTAAACAAAATCTGAATTTCTGGAATACCTAGACTAGTCGCCGCATTTCTAAATATGGACGCAAATAGGCCTTATTCATACGAACATTTTGGTGTATCACACTTATATCCTATCAGTTTTTTGTGGAGTTGCTCCATGAAAATGTGATTCACCAATGGTGGTCAGTAAACAAAATCTGAATTTCTGGAATACCTAGACTAGTCGCCGCATTTCTAAATATGGACGCAAATAGGCCTTATTCATACGAACATTTTGGTGTATCACACTTATATCCTATCAGTTTTTTGTGGAGTTGCTCCATGAAAATGTGATTCACCAATGGTGGTCAGTAAACAAAATCTGAATTTCTGGAATACCTAGACTAGTCGCCGCATTTCTAAATATGGACACAAATAGGCCTTGTTCATACGAACATTTTGGTGTGTCATACTTATATCCTATCAGTTTTTTGTGGAGTTGCTCCATGAAAATGTGATTCATCACCGGTGGTCAGTAAACAAAATCTGAATTTCTGGAATACCTAGACTAGTCGCCGCATTTCTAAATATGGACACAAATAGGCCTTATTCATACGAACATTTTGGTGTATCACACTTATATCCTATCAGTTTTTTGTGGAGTTGCTCCATGAAAATGTGATTCACCAATGGTGGTCAGTAAACAAAATCTGAATTTCTGGAATACCTAGACTAGTCGCCGCATTTCTAAATACGGACACTAATAGATTTTATTCATACCAACATTTTGGTGTATCACACTTATATCCTATCAGTTTTTTGTGGAGTTGCTCCATGAAAATGTGATTCACCAATGGTGGTCAGTAAACAAAATCTGAATTTCTGGAATACCTAGACTAGTCGCCGCATTTCTAAATACGGACACTAATAGATTTTATTCATACCAACATTTTGGTGTATCACACTTATATCCTATCAGTTTTTTGTGGAGTTGCTCCATGAAAATGTGATTCACCAATGGTGGTCAGTAAACAAAATCTAAATTTCTGGAATACCTAGACTAGTCGCCGCATTTCTAAATATGGACACAAATAGGCCTTGTTCATACGAACATTTTGGTGTGTCACACTTATATCCTATCAGTTTTTTGTGGAGTTGCTCCATGAAAATGTGATTCACCAGTGGTGGTCAGTAAACAAAATCTGAATTTCTGGAATACCTAGACTAGTCGCCGCATTTCTAAATATGGACGCAAATAGGCCTTATTCATACGAACATTTTGGTGTATCACACTTATATCCTATCAGTTTTTTGTGGAGTTGCTCCATGAAAATGTGATTCACCAATGGTGGTCAGTAAACAAAATCTGAATTTCTGGAATACCTAGACTAGTCGCCGCATTTCTAAATATGGACGCAAATAGGCCTTATTCATACGAACATTTTGGTGTATCACACTTATATCCTATCAGTTTTTTGTGGAGTTGCTCCATGAAAATGTGATTCACCAATGGTGGTCAGTAAACAAAATCTGAATTTCTGGAATACCTAGACTAGTCGCCGCATTTCTAAATATGGACACAAATAGGCCTTGTTCATACGAACATTTTGGTGTGTCACACTTATATCCTATCAGTTTTTTGTGGAGTTGCTCCATGAAAATGTGATTCACCAATGGTGGTCAGTAAACAAAATCTGAATTTCTGGAATACCTAGACTAGTCGCCGCATTTCTAAATATGGACACAAATAGGCCTTATTCATACGAACATTTTGGTGTATCACACTTATATCCTATCAGTTTTTTGTGGAGTTGCTCCATGAAAATGTGATTCACCAATGGTGGTCAGTAAACAAAATCTGAATTTCTGGAACACCTAGACTAGTCGCCGCATTTCTAAATATGGACACAAATAGGCCTTGTTCATACGAACATTTTGGTGTGTCACACTTATATCCTATCAGTTTTTTGTGGAGTTGCTCCATGAAAATGTGATTCACCAATGGTGGTCAGTAAACAAAATCTGAATTTCTGGAATACCTAGACTAGTCGCCGCATTTCTAAATATGGACGCAAATAGGCCTTATTCATACGAACATTTTGGTGTATCACACTTATATCCTATCAGTTTTTTGTGGAGTTGCTCCATGAAAATGTGATTCACCAATGGTGGTCAGTAAACAAAATCTGAATTTCTGGAACACCTAGACTAGTCGCCGCATTTCTAAAAATGGACACAAATAGGCCTTGTTCATACGAACATTTTGGTGTGTCATACTTATATCCTATCAGTTTTTTGTGGAGTTGCTCCATGAAAATGTGATTCATCACCGGTGGTCAGTAAACAAAATCTGAATTTCTGGAATACCTAGACTAGTCGCCGCATTTCTAAATATGGACACAAATAGGCCTTGTTCATACGAACATTTTGGTGTGTCACACTTATATCCTATCAGTTTTTTGTGGAGTTGCTCCCTGAAAATGTGATTCACCAATGGTGGTCAGTAAACAAAATCTGAATTTCTGGAATACCTAGACTAGTCGCCGCATTTCTAAATACGGACACTAATAGATTTTATTCATACCAACATTTTGGTGTATCACACTTATATCCTATCAGTTTTTTGTGGAGTTGCTCCATGAAAATGTGATTCACCAATGGTGGTCAGTAAACAAAATCTCAATTTCTGGAATACCTAGACTAGTCGCCGCATTTCTAAATATGGACGCAAATAGGCCTTATTCATACGAACATTTTGGTGTATCACACTTATATCCTATCAGTTTTTTGTGGAGTTGCTCCATGAAAATGTGATTCACCAATGGTGGTCAGTAAACAAAATCTGAATTTCTGGAATACCTAGACTAGTCGCCGCATTTCTAAATACGGACACTAATAGATTTTATTCATACCAACATTTTGGTGTATCACACTTATATCCTATCAGTTTTTTGTGGAGTTGCTCCATGAAAATGTGATTCACCAATGGTGGTCAGTAAACAAAATCTGAATTTCTGGAATACCTAGACTAGTCGCCGCATTTCTAAATATGGACACAAATAGGCCTTGTTCATACGAACATTTTGGTGTGTCACACTTATATCCTATCAGTTTTTATTGGAGTTGCTCCATGAAAATGTGATTCATCACCGGTGGTCAGTAAACAAAATCTGAATTTCTGGAATACCTAGACTAGTCGCCGCATTTCTAAATATGGACACAAATAGGCCTTATTCATACGAACATTTTGGTGTATCACACTTATATCCTATCAGTTTTTTGTGGAGTTGCTCCATGAAAATGTGATTCACCAATGGTGGTCAGTAAACAAAATCTGAATTTCTGGAATACCTAGACTAGTCGCCGCATTTCTAAATATGGACACAAATAGGCCTTGTTCATACGAACATTTTGGTGTGTCACACTTATATCCTATCAGTTTTTTGTGGAGTTGCTCCCTGAAAATGTGATTCACCAATGGTGGTCAGTAAACAAAATCTGAATTTCTGGAATACCTAGACTAGTCGCCGCATTTCTAAATACGGACACTAATAGATTTTATTCATACCAACTTTTTGGTGTATCACACTTATATCCTATCAGTTTTTTGTGGAGTTGCTCCATGAAAATGTGATTCACCAATGGTGGTCAGTAAACAAAATCTGAATTTCTGGAATACCTAGACTAGTCGCCGCATTTCTAAATACGGACACTAATAGATTTTATTCATACCAACATTTTGGTGTATCACACTTATATCCTATCAGTTTTTTGTGGAGTTGCTCCATGAAAATGTGATTCACCAATGGTGGTCAGTAAACAAAATCTGAATTTCTGGAATACCTAGACTAGTCGCCGCATTTCTAAATATGGACACAAATAGGCCTTGTTCATACGAACATTTTGGTGTGTCACACTTATATCCTATCAGTTTTTTGTGGAGTTGCTCCATGAAAATGTGATTCATCACCGGTGGTCAGTAAACAAAATCTGAATTTCTGGAATACCTAGACTAGTCGCCGCATTTCTAAATATGGACACAAATAGGCCTTATTCATACGAACATTTTGGTGTATCACACTTATATCCTATCAGTTTTTTGTGGAGTTGCTCCATGAAAATGTGATTCACCAATGGTGGTCAGTAAACAAAATCTGAATTTCTGGAATACCTAGACTAGTCGCCGCATTTCTAAATACGGACACTAATAGATTTTATTCATACCAACATTTTGGTGTATCACACTTATATCCTATCAGTTTTTTGTGGAGTTGCTCCATGAAAATGTGATTCACCAATGGTGGTCAGTAAACAAAATCTGAATTTCTGGAATATCTAGACTAGTCGCCGCATTTCTAAATACGGACACTAATAGATTTTATTCATACCAACATTTTGGTGTGTCACACTTATATCCTATCAGTTTTTTGTGGAGTTGCTCCATGAAAATGTGATTCATCACCGGTGGTCAGTAAACAAAATCTGAATTTCTGGAATACCTAGACTAGTCGCCGCATTTCTAAATATGGACACAAATAGGCCTTATTCATACGAACATTTTGGTGTATCACACTTATATCCTATCAGTTTTTTGTGGAGTTGCTCCATGAAAATGTGATTCACCAATGGTGGTCAGTAAACAAAATCTGAATTTCTGGAATACCTAGACTAGTCGCCGCATTTCTAAATACGGACACTAATAGATTTTATTCATACCAACATTTTGGTGTGTCACACTTATATCCTATCAGTTTTTTGTGGAGTTGCTCCATGAAAATGTGATTCATCACCGGTGGTCAGTAAACAAAATCTGAATTTCTGGAATACCTAGACTAGTCGCCGCATTTCTAAATATGGACACAAATAGGCCTTATTCATACGAACATTTTGGTGTATCACACTTATATCCTATCAGTTTTTTGTGGAGTTGCTCCATGAAAATGTGATTCACCAATGGTGGTCAGTAAACAAAATCTGAATTTCTGGAATACCTAGACTAGTCGCCGCATTTCTAAATATGGACGCAAATAGGCCTTATTCATACGAACATTTTGGTGTATCACACTTATATCCTATCAGTTTTTTGTGGAGTTGCTCCATGAAAATGTGATTCACCAATGGTGGTCAGTAAACAAAATCTGAATTTCTGGAATACCTAGACTAGTCGCCGCATTTCTAAATATGGACGCAAATAGGCCTTATTCATACGAACATTTTGGTGTATCACACTTATATCCTATCAGTTTTTTGTGGAGTTGCTCCATGAAAATGTGATTCACCAATGGTGGTCAGTAAACAAAATCTGAATTTCTGGAATACCTAGACTAGTCGCCGCATTTCTAAATACGGACACTAATAGATTTTATTCATACCAACATTTTGGTGTATCACACTTATATCCTATCAGTTTTTTGTGGAGTTGCTCCATGCAAATGTGATTCACCAATGGTGGTCAGTAAACAAAATCTGAATTTCTGGAATACCTAGACTAGTCGCCGCATTTCTAAATATGGACGCAAATAGGCCTTATTCATACGAACATTTTGGTGTATCACACTTATATCCTATCAGTTTTTTGTGGAGTTGCTCCATGAAAATGTGATTCACCAATGGTGGTCAGTAAACAAAATCTGAATTTCTGGAATACCTAGACTAGTCGCCGCATTTCTAAATATGGACACAAATAGGCCTTATTCATACGAACATTTTGGTGTATCACACTTATATCCTATCAGTTTTTTGTGGAGTTGCTCCATGAAAATGTGATTCATCACCGGTGGTCAGTAAACAAAATCTGAATTTCTGGAATACCTAGACTAGTCGCCGCATTTCTAAATACGGACACTAATAGATTTTATTCATACCAACATTTTGGTGTATCACACTTATATCCTATCAGTTTTTTGTGGAGTTGCTCCATGAAAATGTGATTCACCAATGGTGGTCAGTAAACAAAATCTGAATTTCTGGAATATCTAGACTAGTCGCCGCATTTCT
Organism: Leucophora obtusa; assembly: GCA_949987735.1. Classification (NCBI taxonomy): domain Eukaryota; kingdom Metazoa; phylum Arthropoda; class Insecta; order Diptera; family Anthomyiidae; genus Leucophora; species Leucophora obtusa. The sequence continues at coordinate 346,777,152 of OX465295.1, read as the reverse complement.
AAATACGGACACTAATAGATTTTATTCATACCAACATTTTGGTGTGTCACACTTATATCCTATCAGTTTTTTGTGGAGTTGCTCCATGAAAATGTGATTCATCACCGGTGGTCAGTAAACAAAATCTGAATTTCTGGAATACCTAGACTAGTCGCCGCATTTCTAAATATGGACACAAATAGGCCTTATTCATACGAACATTTTGGTGTATCACACTTATATCCTATCAGTTTTTTGTGGAGTTGCTCCATGAAAATGTGATTCACCAATGGTGGTCAGTAAACAAAATCTGAATTTCTGGAATACCTAGACTAGTCGCCGCATTTCTAAATACGGACACTAATAGATTTTATTCATACCAACATTTTGGTGTGTCACACTTATATCCTATCAGTTTTTTGTGGAGTTGCTCCATGAAAATGTGATTCATCACCGGTGGTCAGTAAACAAAATCTGAATTTCTGGAATACCTAGACTAGTCGCCGCATTTCTAAATATGGACACAAATAGGCCTTATTCATACGAACATTTTGGTGTATCACACTTATATCCTATCAGTTTTTTGTGGAGTTGCTCCATGAAAATGTGATTCACCAATGGTGGTCAGTAAACAAAATCTGAATTTCTGGAATACCTAGACTAGTCGCCGCATTTCTAAATATGGACGCAAATAGGCCTTATTCATACGAACATTTTGGTGTATCACACTTATATCCTATCAGTTTTTTGTGGAGTTGCTCCATGAAAATGTGATTCACCAATGGTGGTCAGTAAACAAAATCTGAATTTCTGGAATACCTAGACTAGTCGCCGCATTTCTAAATATGGACGCAAATAGGCCTTATTCATACGAACATTTTGGTGTATCACACTTATATCCTATCAGTTTTTTGTGGAGTTGCTCCATGAAAATGTGATTCACCAATGGTGGTCAGTAAACAAAATCTGAATTTCTGGAATACCTAGACTAGTCGCCGCATTTCTAAATATGGACACAAATAGGCCTTATTCATACGAACATTTTGGTGTATCACACTTATATCCTATCAGTTTTTTGTGGAGTTGCTCCATGAAAATGTGATTCACCAATGGTGGTCAGTAAACAAAATCTGAATTTCTGGAATACCTAGACTAGTCGCCGCATTTCTAAATACGGACACTAATAGATTTTATTCATACCAACATTTTGGTGTATCACACTTATATCCTATCAGTTTTTTGTGGAGTTGCTCCATGCAAATGTGATTCACCAATGGTGGTCAGTAAACAAAATCTGAATTTCTGGAATACCTAGACTAGTCGCCGCATTTCTAAATATGGACGCAAATAGGCCTTATTCATACGAACATTTTGGTGTATCACACTTATATCCTATCAGTTTTTTGTGGAGTTGCTCCATGAAAATGTGATTCACCAATGGTGGTCAGTAAACAAAATCTGAATTTCTGGAATACCTAGACTAGTCGCCGCATTTCTAAATATGGACACAAATAGGCCTTATTCATACGAACATTTTGGTGTATCACACTTATATCCTATCAGTTTTTTGTGGAGTTGCTCCATGAAAATGTGATTCATCACCGGTGGTCAGTAAACAAAATCTGAATTTCTGGAATACCTAGACTAGTCGCCGCATTTCTAAATACGGACACTAATAGATTTTATTCATACCAACATTTTGGTGTATCACACTTATATCCTATCAGTTTTTTGTGGAGTTGCTCCATGAAAATGTGATTCACCAATGGTGGTCAGTAAACAAAATCTGAATTTCTGGAATACCTAGACTAGTCGCCGCATTTCTAAATATGGACGCAAATAGGCCTTATTCATACGAACATTTTGGTGTATCACACTTATATCCTATCAGTTTTTTGTGGAGTTGCTCCATGAAAATGTGATTCACCAATGGTGGTCAGTAAACAAAATCTGAATTTCTGGAATACCTAGACTAGTCGCCGCATTTCTAAATATGGACACAAATAGGCCTTATTCATACGAACATTTTGGTGTATCACACTTATATCCTATCAGTTTTTTGTGGAGTTGCTCCATGAAAATGTGATTCACCAATGGTGGTCAGTAAACAAAATCTGAATTTCTGGAATACCTAGACTAGTCGCCGCATTTCTAAATACGGACACTAATAGATTTTATTCATACCAACATTTTGGTGTATCACACTTATATCCTATCAGTTTTTTGTGGAGTTGCTCCATGAAAATGTGATTCACCAATGGTGGTCAGTAAACAAAATCTGAATTTCTGGAATACCTAGACTAGTCGCCGCATTTCTAAATATGGACACAAATAGGCCTTGTTCATACGAACATTTTGGTGTGTCACACTTATATCCTATCAGTTTTTTGTGGAGTTGCTCCATGAAAATGTGATTCACCAATGGTGGTCAGTAAACAAAATCTGAATTTCTGGAATACCTAGACTAGTCGCCGCATTTCTAAATACGGACACTAATAGATTTTATTCATACCAACATTTTGGTGTATCACACTTATATCCTATCAGTTTTTTGTGGAGTTGCTCCATGAAAATGTGATTCACCAATGGTGGTCAGTAAACAAAATCTCAATTTCTGGAATACCTAGACTAGTCGCCGCATTTCTAAATATGGACGCAAATAGGCCTTATTCATACGAACATTTTGGTGTATCACACTTATATCCTATCAGTTTTTTGTGGAGTTGCTCCATGAAAATGTGATTCACCAATGGTGGTCAGTAAACAAAATCTGAATTTCTGGAATACCTAGACTAGTCGCCGCATTTCTAAATACGGACACTAATAGATTTTATTCATACCAACATTTTGGTGTATCACACTTATATCCTATCAGTTTTTTGTGGAGTTGCTCCATGAAAATGTGATTCACCGATGGTGGTCAGTAAACAAAATCTGAATTTCTGGAATACCTAGACTAGTCGCCGCATTTCTAAATACGGACACTAATAGATTTTATTCATACCAACATTTTGGTGTATCACACTTATATCCTATCAGTTTTTTGTGGAGTTGCTCCATGAAAATGTGATTCACCAATGGTGGTCAGTAAACAAAATCTGAATTTCTGGAATACCTAGACTAGTCGCCGCATTTCTAAATACGGACACTAATAGATTTTATTCATACCAACATTTTGGTGTATCACACTTATATCCTATCAGTTTTTTGTGGAGTTGCTCCATGAAAATGTGATTCACCAATGGTGGTCAGTAAACAAAATCTGAATTTCTGGAATACCTAGACTAGTCGCCGGATTTCTAAATACGGACACTAATAGATTTTATTCATACCAACATTTTGGTGTATCACACTTATATCCTATCAGTTTTTTGTGTAGTTGCTCCATGAAAATGTGATTCACCAATGGTGGTCAGTAAACAAAATCTGAATTTCTGGAATACCTAGACTAGTCGCCGCATTTCTAAATATGGACACAAATAGGCCTTATTCATACGAACATTTTGGTGTATCACACTTATATCCTATCAGTTTTTTGTGGAGTTGCTCCATGAAAATGTGATTCACCAATGGTGGTCAGTAAACAAAATCTGAATTTCTGGAATACCTAGACTAGTCGCCGCATTTCTAAATACGGACACTAATAGATTTTATTCATACCAACATTTTGGTGTATCACACTTATATCCTATCAGTTTTTTGTGGAGTTGCTCCATGAAAATGTGATTCACCAATGGTGGTCAGTAAACAAAATCTGAATTTCTGGAATACCTAGACTAGTCGCCGCATTTCTAAATACGGACACTAATAGATTTTATTCATACCAACATTTTGGTGTATCACACTTATATCCTATCAGTTTTTTGTGGAGTTGCTCCATGAAAATGTGATTCACCAATGGTGGTCAGTAAACAAAATCTGAATTTCTGGAATACCTAGACTAGTCGCCGCATTTCTAAATATGGACACAAATAGGCCTTGTTCATACGAACATTTTGGTGTGTCACACTTATACCCTATCAGTTTTTTGTGGAGTTGCTCCATGAAAATGTGATTCACCAATGGTGGTCAGTAAACAAAATCTGAATTTCTGGAATACCTAGACTAGTCGCCGCATTTCTAAATACGGACACTAATAGATTTTATTCATACCAACATTTTGGTGTATCACACTTATATCCTATCAGTTTTTTGTGGAGTTGCTCCATGAAAATGTGATTCACCAATGGTGGTCAGTAAACAAAATCTGAATTTCTGGAATACTTAGACTAGTCGCCGCATTTCTAAATATGGACGCAAATAGGCCTTATTCATACGAACATTTTGGTGTATCACACTTATATCCTATCAGTTTTTTGTAGAGTTGCTCCATGAAAATGTGATTCACCAATGGTGGTCAGTAAACAAAATCTGAATTTCTGGAATACCTAGACTAGTCGCCGCATTTCTAAATATGGACGCAAATAGGCCTTATTCATACGAACATTTTGGTGTATAACACTTATATCCTATCAGTTTTTTGTGGAGTTGCTCCATGAAAATGTGATTCACCAATGGTGGTCAGTAAACAAAATCTGAATTTCTGGAATACCTAGACTAGTCGCCGCATTTCTAAATACGGACACTAATAGATTTTATTCATACCAACATTTTGGTGTATCACACTTATATCCTATCAGTTTTTTGTGGAGTTGCTCCATGAAAATGTGATTCACCAATGGTGGTCAGTAAACAAAATCTGAATTTCTGGAATACCTAGACTAGTCGCCGCATTTCTAAATATGGACGCAAATAGGCCTTATTCATACGAACATTTTGGTGTATCACACTTATATCCTATCAGTTTTTTGTGGAGTTGCTCCATGAAAATGTGATTCACCAATGGTGGTCAGTAAACAAAATCTGAATTTCTGGAATACCTAGACTAGTCGCCGCATTTCTAAATATGGACGCAAATAGGCCTTATTCATACGAACATTTTGGTGTATCACACTTATATCCTATCAGTTTTTTGTGGAGTTGCTCCATGAAAATGTGATTCACCAATGGTGGTCAGTAAACAAAATCTGAATTTCTGGAATACCTAGACTAGTCGCCGCATTTCTAAATATGGACGCAAATAGGCCTTATTCATACGAACATTTTGGTGTATCACACTTATATCCTATCAGTTTTTTGTGGAGTTGCTCCATGAAAATGTGATTCACCAATGGTGGTCAGTAAACAAAATCTGAATTTCTGGAATACCTAGACTAGTCGCCGCATTTCTAATTATGGACACAAATAGGCCTTATTCATACGAACATTTTGGTGTATCACACTTATATCCTATCAGTTTTTTGTGGTGTTGCTCCATGAAAATGTGATTCATCCCCGGTGGTCAGTAAACAAAATCTGAATTTCTGGAATACCTAGAGTAGTCGCCGCATTTCTAAATACGGGCACTAATAGATTTTATCCATACGAACATTTTGGTGTATCACACTTATATCCTATCAGTTTTTTGTGGAGTTGCTCCATGAAAATGTGATTTACCAATGGTGGTCAGTAAACAAAATCTGAATTTCTGGAATACCTAGACTAGTCGCCGCATTTCTAAATATGGACGCAAATAGGCCTTATTCATACGAACATTTTGGTGTATCACACTTATATCCTATCAGTTTTTTGTGGAGTTGCTCCATGAAAATGTGATTCACCAATGGTGGTCAGTAAACAAAATCTGAATTTCTGGAATACCTAGACTAGTCGCCGCATTTCTAAATATGGACGCAAATAGGCCTTATTCATACGAACATTTTGGTGTATCACACTTATATCCTATCAGTTTTTTGTGGAGTTGCTCCATGAAAATGTGATTCACCAATGGTGGTCAGTAAACAAAATCTGAATTTCTGGAATACCTAGACTAGTCGCCGCATTTCTAATTATGGACACAAATAGGCCTTATTCATACGAACATTTTGGTGTATCACACTTATATCCTATCAGTTTTTTGTGGAGTTGCTCCATGAAAATGTGATTCACCAATGGTGGTCAGTAAACAAAATCTGAATTTCTGGAATACCTAGACTAGTCGCCGCATTTCTAATTATGGACACAAATAGGCCTTATTCATACCAACATTTTGGTGTATCACACTTATATCCTATCAGTTTTTTGTGGAGTTGCTCCATGAAAATGTGATTCATCACCGGTGGTCAGTAAACAAAATCTGAATTTCTGGAATACCTAGAGAAGTCGCCGCATTTCTAATACGGATACTAATAGATTTTATCCATACGAACATTTTGGTGTATCACACTTATATCCTATCAGTTTTTTGTGGAGTTGCTCCATGAAAATGTGATTCACCAATGGTGGTCAGTAAACAAAATCTGAATTTCTGGAATACCTAGACTAGTCGCCGCATTTCTAATTATGGACACAAATAGGCCTTATTCATACGAATATTTAATATGAATATGTTTTGTAGTAGGAAATCTAATTTGGTTCGGCTAATGTGTAGTAGGCTGGACTTAGTGTGCCATCACAACTCAGCCCCCACTCATTATGATATTAATAAGTATTCTACGTCCCTTATTGATTATTTTCTAATGAGTCCCTCTCTTGTTGTGAGTACTTCTGGTCAAATGCAGTGTCCAGGAGTATCGCACCATTCACTAAATTTTATTGCTGTCGATATTCCGAAACCTACTTCCCAACAATATGTGTCCTACTTGGACTATAATGCTGTGAATATGGAAGTTTTAGAACGAACTGTTCATTCTCTTGATTTTAGTGGAATGTATGCAACGAATAATGTAAATCTTCAATTGGAGATTTTTATGGCTAACCTCTATGTTTTACACTCCTTAGTGCCTGTCGTACGGCGTAAGATAGTTTTTAAGTCTGTTGACTGGTTTAACTCCCCTAATATTGTCTATCATATATCTTTACGAGACTTAGCCTACAAATATTACCTTCTGAACAGAAGTTCACAGAATTGGGCTGTTTATTGTGAGCACAGAAATCGTGCAAAGAGAGTTATTAGGGTAGCTAAGAGGCGTGCCTATTCAAGCATGTTTAGGGATCTTAGTCCTAGACAAATGTGGAGCTATTTAAGGGGAAATGGTTGTTTGGAGACTGATAATCAGTTTATCTCTGCTAATGCTGACGAGGTAAATGACTATTTTGTTTCATGTCAGATAGATGATAATCCCAATTCAATGGATTTTTCAGAGGGTACTTTAGGTGGTGGTTTTTCGTTTCGTTGTGTGAATCTGGGAGAATTGCGCGCAGCATTGGGGAAGATTAAATCTAATGCTGCAGGTAATGATTATTTACCATTGAAATTTATTAATTTAGTTTTTCCGTTTGTGTCTTCCCATATTCTTCGGTTGGTTAATTCTATTTTTACTACTTCCGTGTTTCCTAATGATTGGAAGAAAGCTAGGGTGATACCCATAAAAAAGGAAGGTCTTTCCAACTCTTTGGATAATTTGCGTCCGATATCTGTCCTTCCGATTCTCTCGAAGGTGGTTGAGCATATTGTAAAGGATCAAATGATCCTACACCTTGATAGTAACTCTTTAATACATTCATCTCAGTCAGGCTTTCGTCGTGGGTATAGTACTGGTGCCCTTCTTCTTGGTCTAACGGATTCGATTAGAAAATTTTTGGATAATGGTAAAAATGTAGTTCTTCTTTCACTGGATTTATCTAAGGCTTTTGACCGAGTGATACATTCGAAACTTGTGGACAAACTGTTTAATTTGTTTGATTTTTCATCACAAGCTTGTAAACTTATATCCTCTTATCTGAGTTGTAGAAGTCAGTTTGTTTCGATTGGCGATTCTTTTTCTTTAACGAAACCAATAACCAGTGGTGTACCTCAGGGGTCTATTATTGGCCCACTGCTGTTCATGATTTACTTGAATGATCTTCTTACATTTGGGAATGGTCTATCATGTCAGTCTTACGTTTATGCGGATGATGTTCAGTTTCTTTGCTATGCCGATTCGCAATTTGTAGATGTCTTGGAAGAGGGTGTAAATTTCATCATACATGAGGTTATATCTTGGTCTTCTGACAATGGTTTTGTTGTCAATTCAAGAAAGACGAAGTTAATGGGTTTTGGTTTCGATACTGATACTATAATGGTTACTCTCGACGGCATGAGAGTTGATTTTGTGGATAAGATTAAGTGTCTTGGAGTTTTAATTGACAATCATTTAAATTTCTCATGGCATATTAATAACGTTTCTTCGAAAATATCATTCTTGTTGAGAAGGTTGTATTCTCTGGACTTGTATCTGCCTCTCTCAATTAGGATGCGCGTGGCACATGCCTTGTTGATACCTCATATATTATATTGTGTGGAGGTATTTTCTGGTACCACAGGCGGTGAATTTAATAGGTTTACCAAGATTTTCAATAGAATTATTAGATATGTTTTTGGCCTAAGACTTCGCTCTCATGTGACTCCGTACGTAATCCAATTTCTTGGGTGCTCTTTTGTTAATTATGTAGGTATGAGGTTATTGATATTTTTTTACAAGGCAATGGTTAATGGGTTTCCGGACTATATAGTTGACAACTTTCTTTTGTCCAACTCGGAAAGAAACCCCCAACTGGTTTATCCAACACATCATACTACTATGTTCGAGCGATCATTTCAGATTAGGCTTTCAATAATATGGAACGATCTACCTCTATACCTGAGAGGTTTTGCTTTTTCACCCCAGGTCTTTAGGCGAAAGCTTAAGGATTATGTAGCTATTCATGAGTTATAGCTTTTTATTTGTGCTACTATTTTTATCTCTCTCGACCTTTTCTTTTTTTATAATCGCTGCACTTAGGAAAATCTGGTGATTGTATTATTTTTATTTAAATATCTATTTATATTATTCAAGATAATGTTTTCAGTATTTTTTTTATATGAGAGTTTTACTGTATTTTTTACTTATTTTTATTATTATTTATTTTTATTATAATTTATTTTTATTATCTTTATTTAAATTATTTTTTTGTAGTAGCTTTTATTAATCATATATGGCCCCCAGGGCTTTGGTTATGTAATTTGAAGGAAATAAATGCTGTATTTATTATTTAAAAAAAAAACAAATTTAAAACATTTTTGGATAATTTTGAAACATTTTTGGACAATTTTAAAATATATTTGGAATTTTCTGAAATAAAACTGAAAATGGTGTAGTTCTTTACAACAAATTGAACTAGAAAGAGCGGTCACCAAAAAGAACTAGAATGCCCAAGTCTAGAAAAATGTAAAATATTTAAAAAAGTGGCAAAGAATGGTCAAAATTGACGATGTAGAATTTTAAATATAGTAGAGATGGGTCACGTGAGTCGTGCGTGAGCGTGAGGTTAAAAAAATATTCGTGAGTGAGTCGTGCGTGAGTAAATTTTTGTGATTATATTAAAACAGATTGCGATACTTTACAATTTTGGAAAAATTCCAGAGATCTTCCCCTCCTTCAAATAATGTGTATCCCAGTCAGTTCAGGTACTAGCGAACGGGTGTTTTCTACTTCTGCCAGAATTCTTATGTAAAGAAGAAATCGACTTCTTGTACAAAATATTGAAAAATTTTGTTCCTCCACAATAATTTGGAACAACATTTAAAGATTTGCAGTGAATTTTTTATTCTATTTAAATATTTCATAAAATTAAATTAAATTTTATAAAATTAAATTAAAATAATTAAATGCTCTAAAATCCCAAAACATAATTAACATATTATGAAAAATAATCTGTTAAAAGCAGTGTTGGCAGGCAATACCGCTAAAATACCGTTATCGATTCAAAACCCTTTCAACTGACTACCGTTACCCCTAAAATACCGTTACCAAAATAACTGAAATACCGTTATCCTTAAAATACCGTTACCGAAATAACTGAAATACCGTTATCCTTAAAATACCGATACCGAAATAAATGAAATATCGATACCCTTAAAATACCGTTAATTTTCTGCTTTTAATAATTCCACGTGGATATTCAGTTTTTTTCGTAAATTAAGTTGGTAAATTGGTTCTGTTTTTAATCTCGTTTGTTTTTTGTAAAAAAAATTGCGACATGAACCGAAATAACTGACTACCGTTATCCTTAAAATACCGTTACCGAAATAAATGAAATACCGTTAACCTTAAAATACCGTTACCGAAATAATCAAAAAACCGTTATCCTTAAAATACCGTTACCGAAATAACTAAAAAACAGTTATCGTTAAAATACCGATACCGAAATAAATGAAATAGCGTTACCCTTAAAATACCGTTACCGAAATAATCTAAAATAGCGTTACCCTTTCCGATAACCGCAGCGTTAAAAACATGGTCCTATCCAAATTTTATTCTTGAATAAGGCAATCGTTAGGGGCGACGTTTTTAGTATTTCTAGAAATATTTTTAAGTTAAAGTGCAAACTCAATGAGAATTTCTTGTTCTCATTTAGGAGCGTTTCTAAACATTTAAAATAAAATACCACAATTTGCTTTGTCAAATATACTACTCTGTTGTTTTGACAGATCTAGCAATGTAGTGACATCGATTCAAGTATAATCAACAATAGAAAATAATATTTTTTCTAAAGTATCAGTAATGCTTATATTTGATATTTGCACAAGCACTTACATATTAGTTAAATTTTTAACAAAACTTTTTTTTATAGTTAAGCTAATTTTAATTCTAAATAAATAAAACTTATATTCAATAAAGAAAGTTTCCTTAAATAATTAAGATAAAAAACAAATTTCATATTTTTCGTGAGTATTTCGTGAGCGTGAGTAATTCGTGAGCGTGATTCAAATTAAAATTAATCACGTGAGCATGATTATAAAAAAATATTCGTGCGTGAGTCGTGCGTGATTATTATTTTTCTTTCGTGAGCGTGAGTCAAAATTCACTCACGCGCCCATCTCTTTTGATGATAAAAACTTATTATTAGGTAACATGTAATTTCAGTTTCAAATGTTTTGACCACCACTGTATTATGCAACATTGAGGCCAATTACTGAATGTTCAGTAAACTACTAACTGGGACTTTAACTGACACATTTGTTATTGTTTCTTATATAATAATTTGAATTGTAATAAGTAACAAAAAATAGTTTTAAACGGTAGCAAATGTTTAAAACGTGTAGGTAAAGGGTTTGTATCTGGGTTTGTAAAAGTGAAAAGTCAAAAAAATTGACTTTCAAGAACGGATATCTTTTTAAAAGAACTTGAAAATTTCCGAATTCGAACAATATTTTTCGAATCCGCATACGTAATAGCCCCCAGTATTCCACTCTGTGGTGTGCCCGAGACCAGCTTCGCTGAACAAAGATTCGGTCAGTCTTATTGGTTTTCTACTCTGTGGCTTGTTAAAAGCCGCGGCTTCGCTGTTTAAGGGTTGCCTGGTTGGCCTTCTACCGGTCATAGGGGGTTTTACTATGTGGTATGTCGAAAGGGGGCTTCGCTGAGAAAGGGTTTTTATAGCAGCCTTCGGCCGGGATTAGTTCTTTTTTTGTTCTGTGGACTGTCCAAAGCCGGTTTCTAATGGTTATAACGAATTATTACAAATGGTCATAGTACCCACTGAAAAATTTCAGTTCATAATCCCTAAATTTGTAGTACAACTATATCCGTAGTGGTCATAAACTTAATTTACCCGGCCGGTACAGATGTGGTTCTATCATTAATGAAAGGTGCAATTTTGTTTTTGTCGGCCACTTCCCTTCTAAGTAGACCTAGATCTATTGGAATATTTGTTAATTCCTCGTGGCCGCCTTCAGACATGCTTAGGTTTTAAATCTGTGGTAGGTGTAAAGCCTGCTCCGTTAAGTTTATTTCAGTAGTCGACTTCTGAACAATGTCCAACGCAGGATTAGTTACCCGGCAACTTGAGTGACGTGGGCGAAAAAATTAACTGCACTATTTATTTAACTTAGCGCAGACATTTTAATCAATGGACAAGCTTTTGTCGATTTCTGGAGCTATTAGGTTAAAATTTATCACAAAATTTTATGGGAATATGATGTACTTAAAATTAACCAAAAACGTATTTTGACCTGATGGGCAGCACGTGGGTAATTCCAGTACAATTAGTTTTAGTATTTCCAAAAAGAAGTCAAACCCACTATACCGTAAATGCGTAGTAGGGTAGACTGTAATATTAAATAATTCAAAACTATGCCACCAAAATGCATATACATACATACACACGCACACAATCATACTTATGCATTCATTTTTTTTACGTTTGTGTAAACAAATTTATATAAAAAACGGATTTCCTCTGCATTATTTCATAGTCAAACTTACCCATTTTCTAAAATAATTTCCTAAAATTTTATAACAATTAAATTTGTTATATTTTAACTTTAAATTAATATAAATAATTCACAATTTTTGTTATTAAAAATGATTTATTCGGCTTGGACTATTCCTACTTTTGTGTGGTGTTCGCGAGCGTTTTTCCAATTTCGTTATTTTATACATTTAACCCGAAATTACGAAAATATTTTATTTATATTTTGTGTTAAACATGTTTATTAATGTTTTGTATATATTTTTAATTTAAGAACCACGCTTTTTATCAACAAATTTAAAGTTTTTATTAACTTTTTCATTTTCTGTTTTGATCTCGCGTGTGTATTATTTTTTCTTATCCACTCGTTCTTTTCATCTACTCGTCAATTTTACTCGGTAGTGTCGATAATTATAAAATGGCTTCCAATTTTACAGTAGAGATGCCACGCTTTTATACCTGTATAAGCTTTTTTCGTATGAACATGGCAAGAAGTGTTGGTAGTAATTAATTTTTTGTAATAATTTCAATACCATTGCATATACGTAATTGCGCACAAAAAATTTATGCAGGGAAGACGATGAAAGCGTACTTGGTAAATTTTTTTTCATTAAAAGTCTGTGGATTTATATCAAGTTTTGTATAAATTATGTTCCCCATTGTATAAGTCAAGTATTTTTATTTCCAATATTTACCCAAACTACTTGCTACGTAACAAGACCTTTCAGACACTAGGTATACCTAGTGTCTTCAAATGCAATAAATGTGTATTTTACCGAAGTACTTCTGCAATTATCCACTTTTTATTTTTTGCGTGTATGTATACAACGGTTTCTGTTGCATCAAATCATGAAAAATTGTTAAACTTATATCACTGAACTCTAATATTTTTTTACACATTTTAATCAAATAGATTCAAGTAGAAAGTAACAATATTTATTAGAACTTACATAGCATAATTGTAAATAAATGTGAAGAACAAATTAATAAGAAGAAACCAAAAATATAGATGTTTCGTTTCGTTGTTGAGAGAGTAAATTTATTTTGTTTAGTAATATATAATTTTAATATACATAGTAAGATAACTAATATATTGTATGGGTTAAAATAATTATGTTGTTAAAAATACATATGTATGTTAATCTGAAAAAGAAATTTTATATTGATTAGTAATTGAAAACCAAATTCTAACTCAAATTTTATTTTTTGTAGAAGTTTTGCAAAGACTTGAATGAGAAGAAAGAAACAACGCCTTATTGAAGGAGATATATGTAAACAATTTTAATAATCAGTTTTATACATTTGTTATATTTATTTAAATAAAATAATTTTTATTGCAGAATATTCAATAAAGTTTCATTTTTATTTCAAAAAATACAAAAATTTAATTAAATATTTAAGGATTTTTATTAAATAAAAAATGAAATATTTTACTAAACTATTCTTCTTAAATGCATTGACAAACTTTTCTGAAAGAAATTGTTAGTGGTAATCTCCTACTGTACTTGGTAATATTTAACCCTACTTTTTTACCCTAACATGAAAAAAATTTTGGCAAGTAATTGGGAGCATTTCAACTAATAATGCTTTTTTGCATACATAATGCAAAAACTAGAATCATTTTACCAAATTTTTAGTTTCTTCTACACAAATTTTGAATAATTTATGCAAAAAAACTTTACTAGTTGAAATGCTCCTAATTATTTGGTAACAATTTTTTGCGTGTAGTGAAATATTTTTTCACTTAAGTAATTGAAATTAATTTAAACTTTCATTACAAAATTAGACATCGATTTTCATTACCATTACTTTTATAGAAAGGTAAATATTCTTGTTTTCTTGTCCTTTAATTTGTAGTCATGGTATGCCGATTCGTCGCTTAAAGGCCAAATAACGAATAAGCAGAAATTTCGATGTCTGAAGCTGTAAAATGCGCCATAAGTGCTTCTAAACCACATCTTATATGGAAATTGGTAACTTTGACGCGACTATAGAGAAAATCAAATGTATTTCGGGTTTAGTAAAGTAATGATTTTTTTTTATTTCATTATGCGGCCCATACATTAAGGAACATTGAGTAGGGAACAAAAAATATCAAAAAATTTTGTAAAAACGAATTTCACAATGTCACACACACAAACACACACACCCATTCACAAAAAATATGCATTTTTTCACGAATGTTCCTTAATGTATGGAACGCTTTACAATTAATGAATTTTTTTTTATTACGTTAAGCCAAGTATTTTGTTCAAAAGAGCGAAAAAATTTCGCTCTATGTTTGGAGCTCAAAACTATAATAAAAACATTAAAATGCAAAAATTTTTTATGGTTTATAAAAAGTTACAATAATAATTAATCCAAATGTCACTTTTTCGCTACATTTTCAAATGATCCTGTCTATTAAATTGTTGCGAAAAAAATTCCACCGCAATTTCGCAACAATTCCACACAAGAGAAAAATCTTTTTTTTAAATGGAGTTTGACAGTCTTATTCGCAAAATTACGAAGAAAATACCGGGCTTTACAAAGAAATGGACGTGAAAATTAAATTTACCATTTGCTAAATGGTAAAGATTTTGGCCCATCTCTGCAATTTTTGTTTCTATATCTTTAGGTATTAATTTGTAGTGATTGACACAGATTAATAAGAAGCTGTTATTAACATTTATCGTACTTTTGTGATTTTGTTAAAATTCTTGTCAAAAAGTTGAAAAAACTAGTAAAAAATATAAATAAATTTAAATTACTAATTTTAAGTTTACACTAAATTAATTATTATTAAGATTTAAAAATATATTTAGCAATATGGCTCAACAAGAATCCCAGGTTATGAGCTTGCCTTTGCCACCAACTCAATACATTAACTTGTTCTCGGAGGAAAATATACGCCGCAATCGAACACCTAGACCACCACCACCCATCCAGGATATGTACAGCATGTTTGGTATACAATATAACAATGAAGAAATGATACGTTCTTTGGAATCACAAAACATCAAACGTCTCATACCCATACACTTTGATAGAAGAAAAGAATTGAAGAAATTAAATCATTCCTTATTTGTCAATTTCCTCGATTTAATAGATTTACTAATACAATATCCCGACAGTCCTAGGAGAACAGAAAAGGTAAAAATGAGTTGAAGTAAATAAAATGCAAAATCTCTTAATTATGTTACCTGTTTTAGATTGATGATTTAAGTTTATTGTTTGTGCATATGCATCATCTGCTCAATGAATTTCGTCCCCATCAGGCACGGGAGACACTACGCGTCATGATGGAAATGCAAAAACGTCAACGTGTGGAGACAACTAACCGTTTTCAAAAACATTTAGAACGTGTTCGTGATATTGTGAATGGAGCATTTTCTGCTCTCCCCGACATCACTGATGAAGATCTTGGCGATGGTGATATTAAAATGGAAGTTGATTCCCAAGACTCGAACAGCGGTAGTAAATCGGATTCTAGTTATCAATTAGATCGTATTATGTGCAATGTTATTGATAACATGGAATAACCATAAAGTTAAGGGGTTTCTTTTGGGACTGGGGCAAAATAGATTTTAGTTCTGTAATTATTTAGACATTTCTTTCAAAATTGTATATTTAGTAAATTAAGAGAAATAAACTTATAAATTTTTAACAAAAACTTTAACGGTGGGTCTCATACTGCGAGGTTAACTTAAAAAAAAACTTAAGGCTCATTTAGTCATACGTAACGTAACGTGACGAATCAGCTGGTTCAATCTAAAATAATGAGTAAAAAAGAAATAGACTGTCAGCTATGCTCTTTTAACTCATTACATTTTCCATAAGGACATTCGTCACGTTACGTCCACGTATGGCTAAATAAGCCTTCAGCTATTAAACAAAAGAAAATGTTAAAAATTTCATACAAAAAACAACAAATTTTTGGGTTTATTGGCTAAAGGTAGAATTAGATATACGTGGACGTAACGTGACGAGTCTCCTTATGGAAAATCTAATGATTTAAAAGAGCATAGCTGACAGTCTATTTTTTTTACTCATTATTTTAGATTGAATCAGCTGATTCGTCACGTTACGTTACGTATGGCTAAATGAGCCTTATAACTCATAAACCGTCAGTATAAAACCCAGCGTTAAAAGTTTTTATCACAAATAGTTTAGGGTAAAAAAAGTGGCGAAAATAATGTAGGTAACACAAAAGTCTGGAAATTTTAATTTTTGAGCAACAATAGTAAAATTGTGGAATTATCTTTACTAAAGGCTTTATGGTAAAAAAGGACTACGTTTGGGATCACTCGTTAATTAAAAACATCTCTTTGATGTACTGTAAAGGGTTGGCAACCGATTCATAAAGTTAGTGATTGTGGATAACTTTATTTTAAAAGTATTTCTTTAATTTAATTTAATTTAATTTTAATTTTTTATTTACAATTTCAAACCAAGCCCATAGGGCCAAATATGGCTCACAATACAACTCACTAAAAAATACTACTAAATAAAGTATATATAATTAACAACAAAGTAACAATAATTAATTTACAAAAAATAAAAATAAAAAAAATATAAATAAAATAGAAATGTGTATAGAATTCTTTCACTTTATATTTACTTCTCCCTAATATGATTCCCTGTATAATATTGCGTTCAAACATATAAGATATAAATTAACAAATGCAACAATTAAACGTTATATAATTATTAAATTAATTTAAAGATTGTTACAGTAGGCATATTCTTTTAGTTTGTCTTTAAATACATTGACCGAAAAGTCAAAACTTCTAAGTAATAAGGGTAAAGAATTCCAAATTTTAGCTACCCTGTACTGAAATGATCGCTGAAGGATCGATGTGTTATAAAGAGGATAATTTAATTGAGGGTTCCTTAAGGAACCTGAAAGTATAAAAAGTTCTAGTAAATATTCCGGACATTTGGCCCTGAAAACTTTATAAAAATGTATTAACAACCGCGCGTGTATAAAACTTTTAAAATTGCTTCCTAGAAAGTCTACTACATAATCAGAAACGTGGTCACGGTATCTAAGGTTGTAAATAAATCGAATAAAGGCTTCATGGTAAAAAATGACTACATTTTGGGATCACTCATTAATTAAAAAATAGTTTTTTATGAATTGTGCAAGATTGGCAAACGATTCATAAAGTAAATGATTGTGGATAACTACTTGAAATGTATTGGGTATCGGTATTTATTTGTTAAATTATGCTGGCGTTAACGGTATTTAAAGTTAGTTCGTATGGTTATTTTAAGGTTAACGGTATTTAAGTTATTTTTTTTACAAGTTGACGGACATTTATGTACGTGTGTAAACAATAGCAATAACTGTCCAATAAAAGCTGAAAGTCAAAAGCGCATGTTTTAATCACCTGGGGGCAAATTACCGCAGTCGTGATCGAGTGTTATTCGATAGCAATTATTGTTACTTAAAACATTACAAAGATTAAAACTAGGTTAGAGGTGAAACATTTAGTTCCTTTATTACAAATATGTGTAAAAGTTGTAACAATAGTTATTCGTGTTCTTTTATTTGCACACTCAAAGTTTGTCGGTAGAATCTACTGAAAATGACAGTTAAAACAAAGGTATATGCAGTTAAAAAGGCGACAAAGCTATTTACCTTTAAAATAACTAAAACTTTTGTTATTTTTAACTGTTGAAAAATAACTAACAAATGCATTAAAAATAACAACCAATTCGTAAAATTAACTGATAAAATTTTACTAAAAAAATTTCAAAACAATTGAAAAAATCCGCAAAAACTACTGTTTTTTACAGTCATTCTTTTTGTTTATAAAAGTATATTTTAATAAAAAAAATAATTATTTTTCTTTCGATTACAAAAGTATGTTATTACTTCAGCCTATTTAAAAATCGAAGTAAAAATTCTAAACCGTTCTCCAGTTCTAATGCTTTTATGCATTGGAGGTACAATACAAGTTTCTGATTTTTATTTGCAAACTAGAAATATATCAATAATAACAAATATAAACTAATCAAGAATTTTAAAAATTCAACGAAATTTTTTATTTTTTAAATAACTAACAAAAACTACTGTTTACTGTAAAAAATACTGTTTTGGTAGTTGTTTATTATGAATTAAAAATAACTGATTTAAACAACTGTTACAAAATTCGTGAGTTGTTTTCTTAAATAACCGTCATAAGAGTTTTTTGCTTTTTTCTATAGAAAAACAACTGTAATTACTGTTAAAAACAACAACTACTGATTACTACACAAACAACTGTCATGTAGTAACTGTCAAACTTTTTTGAGTGTACGTGTAGAATCTTATATTTTTCCAATATAAAACCTCTCACCTTCTAAAAGGCTTTGGATCATATTCGGTAAAATCTCCTCTAACTAGGTAATTATTGGACTGAAAAAAGAAATATAAATATTATTTCAAATGTAATAAAAAGTTCATATTTACATTAACATTTGCTTATTTACATTTTTAATTGTTTTTTAAATAAATATATACATTTATATATTATTATGGTGCTAAGCAAATAAAATATTTATAATCACTAAATTATGAGTTTAAAAAAGTTATTATGACTATCATGATAAGTAGTTGTTAAAAAGATATAAAAATTAACATGTAAATAATTTGATAAGTACTTAATCGCTATGTCATATTTACTATACAAATCTTCTACACTAAACAAATAAGAAACCACTTTAGGACCGATTTTATAGTCAATACTTAAGTTATTACTAAAATTTAAGTGCAAAAATTTGCATCAAAACCACAGTCTACAATTAAGTCTTGGATCAGAGTTGCCTTTGCCATTTCTATGTATTAGTGACATCACCCACGGTGTTATTAAATGGCATTCAGCAAATTGACATCACGCTGAATACCTTTTGATACTTTGGTATCCATATTCTAAAATAACAGAAAAGCAACATTGTTTCAAGACAATAGTCTGGATAGTTGATTTTCTGGTATTTCAGAATATGGCTACCACAGTATCAAGTCAACGGTTGAATCTCATGTATTTTACATCCCACCGTCGTCAGATGTCACTAATACATAGAAATAGCAAGGCAATTAATTAATTGTAATTACTTATTAAATATTGACTATAAAATTCGCCCTTATTACTACTAGTAAAACACACACTAATTTACTACTTAGAAATTATTTAGGAAAATATTGCCTTTTTCTCACTTGGTAAAATACATGATAAAGCACTGGCGACTATAAAAGAAAGTTAAAAGATAAATTTTATAGAAATAAAATGTCAATTTTAATAACAAATTTATTAACTTACAAATCATAACTATACCAACCATTATAAATGGCGGTAAACAACCTATTTCGACAAATACTGGAAAAAGCATATTACCCGATAAGGCTCCCAAGCGACCAAACATCATGGCTACGGCTATTATAATAGTTCTAAAAGTAAAACAGAATAATAAATTTCAAAAGTATTTTAAACTGTATTTTTTAACTTTACCTTAAGGATGTTGGAAATAAGGCCACTACTAAACCCAATAGGGAAGATGTTGATATGCTTGAAACTGTTATAAACAGTGAGGATATAATTAGTGTTGTTAAACCATTATTAGACCAATATAAACCAAAGCCTAGAACTCCCGATATAAGAAGACCATAAGCTAAAAGAAAATATTTACAAAAAAATATTTTTTAATACACTGCGTTGCAAAACTATAAATACAATTCCTTTCACTAAATTTCGTAAGTTAGAAAAAAAGTAGAAGAGTTTTACCGGTATGTATGTAAAAGCAATAGAAAATTAATAATATTTCATTAAAAAAAAAATTTATTTTTTTATTTTACTATAAAAAACAAAATTAACAAATTTATTCAGTGTTTCATAACTATAAATACACTTAACCTAAAATAACAGAATTCACAAAAAAGTAAGAAAAACATTTTAAATTTATAATTTTAATAATGTGTAAGGCCTCCTTTCTTTTGAATTAATTCGAAAATTCGATCAGCCATACTGTCTACCAAATTTATTCGCAGTTCTTCTGTTATGGATCTCCACGCATCAATAACTGCTTCTTTAAGGTGAAAGACGCTTTCATATTGACGGTTTTCTGCATAAACTCGACGAGTTAATACTCCCCAAATATTCTTGATCCGAAGAACATGCGGGCTATTCTAATACCGTTATATTTTTTGAAGATAGCCATTCCATCGTCTGACGACTTACATGCACTGATGCATTGTCTTGTTGGAAAATTAAATCTCCTTCGTTACTATTTTCAATAAAAGGCACCAATTTCTCTTCCAATAATGCTATGTACTCTGAAGAATTCATTCTGGTACTTGGAAATGCCAAATCAACCATACCGTCGATGCAAAAGGCACCCCAAACCATTAAGGAACCGCCTCCGAAATTTCGTTTTGAGAAATAACGTGGATGCTTACGTAGGTCCCTCCAATAGCTGTTAAAATCATCTGGACCGTCAATGTTGAATTTTTTCTCATCAGAAAAAATCACCTATAAAATAAATTTTTGTTTAAACAGTCCAACCACCAACATCGATTATTGAATTACCTTTCTCCAGTTGGTTTGTAAATTCCTTTTAGCGAATTCAAGTCGAGCAATTTTGTGGCGTGGCAATAACCTTGGTACAGACATCAGCTTTTGGCGAGTAATTCTCTGGGAATCCTTTAAAAGCCTACTTATCGTTGATTTGGACACATTAACCTTACATTCACTGATTATCTGGTTGAGACTCTTCATTGTGTTGCTGGCACAGTTGATTATTTTACGCCGGTCCCGATCAGAAAGCTTTTTTTTCGGTCCGCCAGTTTTATTTTTACCATAAGTACTTTGATTATTTGCAAAATTTGTCACAACCACATGTGAACGATTTATTTTTCGTCCAATGTCCCGAAAACTTAAGCCATTTTTTAAATATGCAGAAATTTTCCCTTTTTCAAAATCACTTAGGTATGTACCACGCGGCATTTTATTGCAAAATGATTAAAATTGCATAATAAACAAAAATAATAAATTCATTTTCATTTATTTTCTATTCTTCTTTGTTTACCGTTAAATGTAATTATAGTTATGAAACACTAACAAAATATTATTACACAATTTTTCTCTTAAATCAATTTAAATAATCTCTTAAATTCTACACATTAAGAGATCAGTTATCACACTCTCAAAAACAGTAAAGAGTTTAAAAAAAAAAGTTTGTAATTTTAGAAAAATAGGAAAAATTAATTGTAATTATAGTTATGCAACGCAGTGTATTATTGTGATTAAGATTCATGGGCTTCTAGACTTACTCAGTATTCTTTTCGGACCAAGGGCTTTGATAACGAAACCAGCAAGGCAATAACCAATTAGACCCACCAAAGCAACAATAATATTGTTCAGATACATAACGACAGATACATTTTTATTCTAAAATAATAAATATAAAAATAGATAAAACTCAAGGACCGGAAAAATTTAATTTTGGGTTTATATAAAAAAAAATTGACTGTTACCACATGACAGTTGTTTGTAGTTGTTGTTTTTAACTGAAATTACAGTTATTTTCTTATACAAAATACAAAACAACTATTATGATAGTTATTTAGGAAACAACTAACGAAAAGTACTGCAATTTTGTAACAGTTATACAGAGCAGTTATTTTTCATATCATAATAAACTACTACCAAAACAGTATTTTTACAGTAAACTGATATTTTTGTTAGTTATTTAAAAAGTAAATAATTTCGTTGATTTTTTTAAAATTCAGAAAATGGTATTGTATCTCCAATCCATAAACAAATAATAATATATACATTTTTTATAATGGAAAGAAAAAATTGTTTTTTTTATTAAAATATACTTTTGGATTATGAAAAAAATTTTCCGTGAAAAACAATATTCTTTATCTAATTTGTCAGTGGTTTCAGATTTTTTTTTTTATAACAGTGTTCGTAAGTTTTAATGCATTTGTTAGTTCGTTTGCAACAGTTATATATATAATAACTACATTTTTAGTTATTTTAAAGACAAATAAATACATTTGTTGCCTTTATAGCTTTGTTCTGATTTTCAGTAATGTAATGGCTACTGAAAATTTTGCTGTTATTACGGGAAATTTAACTGTTTTGAGCCCAGCGGTACTTTATGCTAATTTCAGCAACACATGTCTGCTGATCTGTAGTACAACAAAATTAGTAGAAAAAATTAGTAGTCGCTACTAAATTTTAGCAAAATTGTTGTAAACTGCAATTCTAAATCGATTTGCTAAAATCAGTTAAAAAACTTACTAAATATCAATAATTTTAGTACAATGAAATTAGTATAAATAATTAGTTGCAGCTACTAAATTTCAGTAAATTGTTGTAAACTGTAATTTAAAATTAATCTGCTGAAATTAGCAAAAAAGTTTACAAAAAAATAAACAAACTGTAAAATCTAAAAAAAAAAAAATAAAAATTTTTTTTTCCATTGTAAGAAGCGTATAATTACTTCATCGTACTTGAAATTTGGAGTTAAAATTGCAAACGGTTCTCCAGTTATTAGCTTTTTATGCATTGGAGATACAATATAATTTTCGGAGAATATATCAATATATCAATAGTAACAAATATAAACTAAACAAGAATTGTAAAAAATCAACGAATTCTTGTAAATAAAATTTTTAAATTTTAAAATTAGTATATTTTTCTGCTAAATTTAGCACATGGTTTTAAAAAATTAGTAAAATGTTTTGCTGAAATCAACAGCGAAAATTAGTAAAAAAATCCGTAATTTGTCATAAGAGAATAGCAAAAGTGATTACTGAAAACAAATTGCACTAAAAATCAGTTTAAAAATAGTAAAGTGCGATTGGAAATTGTTTACAAGTTTTTTTGCTAACTTTTTTATCTGAGTATAGTTAACTATGATATATGAATTTGGCTTCGAAAGCTAGTGTTTAAATCTCGGGTGTAATTTAAACGCAACAGTAGTAAATTTTCTAAAAGCTTCATTACTCTTTTAAACTTACCGCACTACAGTCCGATGTATAGTTTGCTACATCTGTTGCTGTTTTATTAACACTGTATTCCAAAATGGTACATAGATTCGACGATTCATTATCATTTACATGTGTAATCTCATACTCAGCAATGGAGGCAAATAATTGGGGCAACCATAGACGTATAGTATTCAAGCTAGAACAAATAACACCCAGTAAGTTTGCGAATTATTTGTAAATATTTTCCAAAACTTACCCCAACAATATACAAAATTGCATAAGGTAAACATGTAAAGATCTGCACAGCAAAGGTTTCCGAAACATGGGTTTCATTTGTTGCCAACCATCACGTAACGATTGAATCAAACTACGATGTTCTTTTTTAATTCGCAGCATATCTTGTTTGTTTTCGATAGTACAAATTACTACATTGGCATTGCCATCACGTGTGGGTACCTCTTCGATTAAAGTGTGGATCTAAAAAGGGTAAGATCTGTAAATAATAGTGATATTCAGAATATTAATTTACTTATTTTTTTTAACTTACCGGATAAGTATCTTTAGGTTTTCTAGTATTAAAGTAATAGATTTTTTGAAATGCTTTTAATGCCTCCATATTACGACCCTGTGACATTAAAAATTTTGGACTTTCCGGTAGGGCGATTAAAACTAGACCACTTATTAAACTTGGTAAACCACAAAACAGTAAAAATATTTGCCAAGTATGAACTGAAATTCAAAAGGAAATGCCAAAGAATGTTTTATATATATTTCAATTAAAATTTCAGTTAATAAGGCTATAAAATTAATTGTTTAAATATTACCTACCATTAAAACTTTCAAATAGTACAAACTCCCAATCTCTTGGTAAAATTAACCAAGCCAAAATAGGCAACGACAAAGTGCCAAAAGATTGCACCATACCCAAAACCATTAAAACTCTTGATCTATGTTTGGGACCATGTAACTCCGTTAGATAAGTAAATAATACAGCGCCAGGACCATTGACACTGTAAGAAATAAAGGAAATCATTAAAACATTACTTTAAATCGTAATAATATCTAAAATATTTACATAAGGCCACCAAAGAATTTAAACGTCACCAACATAACAAAATTTTGTGACAATGACGAACAAAATACACATACAGCATCCGCTAAATAGCCTACCACTAAAATCTTCTTTCTACCCTGTGTGTCGGCTAAATATCCCCATATTATAGCCGATGCAATCATTCCTGCGTATGTTGATGCATTCAGAGTTCCCTTATTGATTAGCGATAGCTTAAGATCGCACTCGGCGATTGGTAAAATATATGCCATTGTTGTTGTGGAGAAAACATTTGCCAATGTTGCTGGTACGGCTACACAGATCAAGAGTACATTGAATAAACCAAAACCGGCTTTATTTATTGCTGTGTCAAAATCCGCAGGTTCCTCTAATTCTGAAATCAAATTCAAAGTATACATTCAGAGTAGGTTTTTGCTGTTTGAAATTGAAAAGAATTTAAATTACAAATAATAAATAATAGCTCTGTTCCACTTACGTTACTGCGGGTACCCAATTTTACCAGAAAGCGTTTCTATTGTTAAAATTGTGTGTAAATTGTTGTCATTTCATGTAAATTGGGTTCCCGCAGTAACGACGACCATACAACAATTTACTCGCAATTTTGCGTACGGGAACGCTTTTAGGCTAGTTTCTATAATCGCGATGAAGTACGGGAACAGACATAATAATCCCAGCAAAAAAAGAGATTCCGAAGCAGTAGAAAAACACTACAATTGATGATTTAGATGTACTTCTTTTTTAACATAAACACTAATGATTTTAACATTGAGTTGTCATACACCCAGATAAAAAAGTTAGTAAAAAATTTGTAAACAGTTTCCAATCGCACTTTACTATATTTATACTGTTTTTTAGTAATGCTATTCTCTTATTACAAAGTACGGTTTTTTTTCAGCAAAACATTTTACTAATTTTTCAAAACCGAGTGCTAAACAGAAAAACATACTAATTTAAAAAAATTTTATTTACAAGAATTGGTTGATTTTTTACAATTCTTGTTTAGTTTATATTTGTTACTATTGATATATTCTTAGTTTGGAAATAGCACTCGGAAAATTTTATTGTATCTCCAATGCATAAAAAGGTAATAACTGGAGAATCGTTTGCAATTTGACACCAAATTTCAAGTACGTTGAAGTAATTATACATTTTTTATAGACTTGGGCATTCTAGTTCCTTTTGGTGAACGTTCTTTCTAGTTCAATTCCTTGTAAAGAACTAGTTCGCTCTTCTAGTTCAATAGATCTTTGACAATTTCGTTCAATCGTTCACAAAACAATTTTTCCGATCGTTCGTTTGGCAATTTTGAATGGGTAGGGAATTCATATAGCTCGTCGTTTAGTTAACAAAGATATAAAATATCATCAGACAATTAAGAATGTTAAAAAAAAAAAATTTTTAGTGTAGAAAATATTTAGTGTCGAAAATATTAATAAAAAGAAATAGAATTATCCCGGCCAAAGGTATTAAAATGAAGGATTGAACTAGAAGAGCGATTAAAACGTACTAGGTCTTTCGATCAATTCAGTGGCTAGTTCAATTGAACTAGTTCGTTCACGAACGACACAAGACTAATTTTTTACAATCGAAAGAAAAAAATTTTTGTTATTAAGTTTTTTTTCTACATATTACAGTTTGTTTATTTTTTAGTACACTTTTTGCTAATTTCAACAGATTGATTTTTTTATACTAATTTCATTGTACTAAAATTATTGATATTTAGTAAATTTTTTAACTGAATTTAGCAAATCGATTTTGAATTGCAGTTTGCAATTATTTCACTAAAATTTAATAGCGGCTACTAATTTTTTCTACTAATTTTGTTGTACTACAGATCAGCAGACATATGTTGCTAAAATTAGTAAAAAATACCGCCTGACTCAAAACAGTTAAATTTCCCGTAATAACAGCAACATTTTCAGTAGCCATTACGGACTTTTTTGGTTGAGTGTAGGAGAGGAGTACTCCCACTTCAACATTTTTTCAGTACTTTTTGAATGTGTGCAAATGAAGCTATTTTTCACCAATTAAAAGTTTAAAAAATTTTTCGCGAAAAAAAATTATATTTTTTTATTTTACAAAAGTTTTTTTTATTGCCGCCAGTCTAGCGCTCTACCGCTAAGCTATTCTTTGATATGAAAGTTGACTGGCATAAAAACATCACTTTATTACTGAGAGATATTGTCGCTTATTCTCTTCAATAAAAGTAAAGTATTTACTACTTATATGCACGCCGGTTATAAGCAATTATCGTTTATATGCACCCCAAATTGCCCAAAACCTTACTGACAATGCATATAACGAGTTTTTTTAAATGAATTTCCCGTTTAAAAGCACTAAACGCAAATTTATAAGTGCATATAAGCGATAATTACTGTACTTATTAAACTAGTGTAAAAGGTGCACTCCAATTCAATATTGTTTTCAGTACTATTCTTACAATTCTCATCACTTTTTTTTATATATATGTACATATTTTAAAAAATTAAAAATATTAAATTTAAACAAATTAATTATAAATATTAAAAAAGAATGAATAAAATTAAAAAAATTAAAAAAAAAAGTATTGGTCCCGCCGGGCATCGAACCCGCGACCCTTTGTTTTGAAATGCCAAATTATACCAAAATCACTTTTTACGATCACTTTTAGAGCAATTACTCTTTAGAACAGGAGTCGGCAAACATATACAACGTTATTTTGTGCTTGTATGAGTGAGTTGCAGCCTCTCTCTCTCAATGCACTGACAAAGAACGTTTGTATAATAATTTAAAAATTTTAAATGTTTATAATGGGAATATAAAATAAAAATTTAAAAGCAAACAACAACTACAAAAACAAATAGCAAAAAACAACAAAAAAAAAATAAAACAATTGAACTTAAAAATAAATTACCAAAAAAATTTATCAATAAACATTATGCAGAGTGTAAAAAGTCTGGCAAACAAGCGATCTGACAACCTACTTCATTGAATGTTTGTTTGCGACTGAGTCAGTGTTGCCATATAGCCAGTTTTAACTGTTTTTTACAGTTTTTTGGGAAGCCTAACAGTTTTTCAGATTTTGCATGTAAAAAACAGTTTTTTTTTAAATTCATGGATTTTTTTACAGTTTTTTCATATTAAATCGGCATATTTGTTTCATTTACAATTTTTTTTTAATTTTTTAACTAAAAATTAAGAATTCAAATATAAAAGTTCTTATGCATAATAATTTGAAAACCTTATAACACGTTTATAAAATGAATTTTGTATAAAATATTTTTCTTATAAGCCATTTATAAACTTAGAAAGTGATTATGCATATGACCCAAAAATTACAATAAAACTTTCATATTGTGCTGAAAAATTAGGTACAAATCGAAACATAAATAAATTTAAAAATGCCATTATTATACTACAAAATATGCTTACTGAAAAAACGACACATTTAATAAATTTCATCAAATATTAGCATGGAATAAAATTAGCTAAACCACATCTGACATGGACATTTTTTAGCCGAACTTTTCAGATCATTTCTAAATGAAGGATAATTTAGAAAGTTATATTTTTTTGAAAAAATTTTTAAAACAATGTCTCATCAAAAAAGTCCGAAATTCATTTTTTTTAAATAAATATTTGCCAATTCTGGATAACAGTTTACTAATTTTTTAAATTTGATCAATCAATTGAATAAATTTTTTTTAATTTTAAATTATGATCAAGGACTATTTCAAAAAACGTGATTTTCGAGATTTTTACGGGGTTTTTACACGCCGTCAAACAATTCCCGACATAATAATACTCATTCGAATAAAAGGTAATTTTATGCAGAATGCAAATCCATAAAAAATATTTTGAAGTATAACATTGACCAGTAAAGTATTCTATCCTAAGTCAGGAGTTAATAAAAAAAGGCTCACATCTCGGAAGGGTGATTCGATGAACTTTTTTTAACTTCAGATTCGGGCCTAGGAGACCAAAATTCTTAAAAAAAGTTTTGTTAGAAGGCTGTGCAAAAAGTCGATTAATATAAATGCCAAACGCAATTAAATTGTTCAAATCTAGATATTTTGAAAATTGAAAATTTTGAAATATTTTAATCCCACTATACTTTGTGATCCCAGAATTTCTTCCTATTTTTTAAATTTTTTCGAAAAACAGTTTTTCTATAAAGAAACAGTTTTTTTTACAGTTTTTCTAAAAAAATATATGGTAACACTGGACTGAGTTATTTTTTTGTTCTATGTGTGAGCTTATGTAGGTGTGAGAGAGCGCCCATGGGCATAGGTGTTGCCGACGTCTGCTTTAGAAGCAATACTTAAGTGATTTTTTGATGTTGTTCAGAAGTAATTCTAAAAAAGCTTAAAAAAAATTTGATTTGATTGATTTTTTTTTATTGTTGTTCAGGTCTCTAGCTATAATTTGGCTTTTACAGATTCAAAAAATATCAATTAGTCGACGAGTAATAGCCAAAAAACCATATAAAAAATTCGAACTAACATAAGCAAACGCCGCGATACTGGTCTTCTACTTTAGCCTCTATTTTCACCCCTCACTCTCAGAATCGACCTAACTTTTGCTAACCTGAATTTGTTCCACAGTGTTATTTCTGCTGGGTATATGTCCAGCTCCTCAAGGCCCCATCAATGTGACTACCTTTTAGAAATTCATGCAATCAAAAAAAGTTAAGAAAGTTTTCATCTTAAGCTCCCTATTTAAATGGCGATAAAGTCACAAAAATGTAAAATTTTCAAATATAAATAAATAAGAAAAAAAATCAAATCTATTACCATAGAACGTGATACATCAAATTCAAGAGACTGTTTTTTTTTTTTGCAGAATTTCACATTTTCTCTCTATCTTAAAAAAGTAATATTTTTTTTGACAATAAGTTTAGTAGGAAAGATATTAAAGTGTTATCCTGAAAAGCATATACATAAAATTAAATTACATAAGTTCCATTTTCCTCAATAAATAAAAGGTGTTCTGTCTTATTTTTAGCTTTCCTCTCCCTGTGATAAAATTTTTTGCTATTTGTTACAATAAAATTGTAATAAAAATCATATATTTAGTAAGAGTAGAATATAGCATTTTAATGCAAAAAAACTAAAATAATATTGTAATAAAAAAAAATTAAAATAATATTGAAATAAAAATTTTAAAAGTCACAAATTTTTCAGATTCATCGGAAAGCTACAATCTTCATAAGGCCACAGTTTTTTTTTTTGCGACGTTTTCAAATGGTCCTGTCTATTAAATTGATGCGAAAACAATTTTTCCGCAATTTTGCAACAATTCTAGAGTAAGAAAAAATCATTTTGTTTTGTATGGAGGTTAATAGCTTTTTTTCGCAAAAATGCTAGATTTTTATTTGCATTAAAAAAAAAGACGAAAATAAATTTTGAAAATTAAAATTTTTTTTGCTGATTTTAATTGTTATTTCCCATTAAATAAAATTTACCTCACATATAACTAAAATACTGTATATTTAACAGTTTTATTTTTGCTGTTCCTATCTTACTAATATTTAGGAAAAATAATTTTCTAAAATAATTTTTTCTGCAATGTAATTTTTATCAAATTTTTAGTAGTTTTAACTAAAATTTTTACAAATTTTTTGTATTAGTGTACACTCAAAAAAAGTCATTAAAGTCAGCAAAAAATGTTGCTGTGTCAGCAAATTTTTAGTCAGTAGCGTGCTTGCAAAAAAGTTGGTAATTCCAGCAAAAGGTTTTGCTGAAAATCGAGATCTCAGCAAAAGTTTCGCTAACACTTAGTCGATTGCAAATGAAAAAAATCCTTGCTAAAATCTCTAAACTTTTTGCTGAATATTAGTAGACTAAAAAAAACTCAAAAAATTTGTAGAGAAATTTTACCTTAGTTAATTTATGAGTGTAGTGTTGTAGGGAATAAATATTTATTCGAAAATTAAAGGTTTTCCTGTGCCCTGTTTTTTCTCTTTCCCCAGAAATATTGTCTAGCTACGTCAATGGCCATAAGTTCATTTAAAACCACTCAAGAGCCAGCTATTTATGTATAAAAAAAATAAAGCAGTTATGGATTTAAAACCGTATTTCACCACTGTGCAGTATGTATACCTATGATAATGTGCATTTTTTTTTCGTAAAATAAGAGTAAACAATCGCCGTTATACAAATATTATAAAATATGAGAAGTTTCTGATAATAAATATGCCTTTTATTTACTATTGTATATAACTCTGTCCCAACTTGTTTTGATTTAGTTTTAAAAGAGCGATCACTTTAAAAACAATTGTGTTGAGTGTGAATAAATAAAAATAATTATGTTTAGGCTGATACAAGTTCAACCAGCACGTTATCCAACAAACTTAATAAACAAAGATTGGACAAAACGGATTATAAACTATAGAGAAGATCGTTTAGAATTTTTAAAAAAGGAACATGAATTGGAAGTGTTGGAAGATGATGTCTGGCTTGTAACGTTTCCCAAATGTGGTACAACTTGGATGCAGGAGCTGCTTTGGTTGGTTATGAATAACTTTGATTTTGAGGCAGCTAAAAGCGAACATTTAGAAATTAGATCACCCTACATGGAGTAAGCATGAAAAATAAATGGAAATTGTTAAAAGGTTTTACTGAAAAATTCAATTTAAAATTTTTATTTCAGATTTGATTATATGATAAATGAAAATTTAGAGACTGCTTTTAAGCCATTGGAAAATTTACCTAGACCAAGACTTATAAAAACTCATTTTCCATTACCCTTGCTACCAGCACAACTATGGGATAAAAAACCTAAGGCATGCTTTAATAACGAAAAACTTAGGTTGATAGTATTTTTCAAATTCAAATTTCAATACTCTATTTTCCAGGTTGTTTATGTTGCACGAAACATTAAAGATGCCTTTGTTTCGGAATATTTTCATACTCGCACTTTGGGTGTTAATATGGATAAAACTATCGATCAATTTATTATTTCACGTATTGAAAAAAAATTATTTTTCGATCCATTTTTACATTTAACTGAATTTTATACACTACGCAATGAACCTTGGCTATATTACACTAGTTTTGAACGTATGAAACTTGATTTACGTCAAATTATTACCGAGGTATGCAACTTTCTAAATAAAACAATAACAAATGAGGTTATGGAAAAAATGTTAAAACACTTATCGTTTGATGAAATGAAAAAAAATTCAAAAACTAATCATTTGTGGGAGTGTGAAATAGTTCGTAAAAAGATTAATTTGCCCTATGAGCATCACGAGTAAGTCGGTGAGATTTTTTATTAAATTAAAAAAGTAAAATTAATTTCGAATTGCAGTTTTGTACGCAAAGGCGAAGTTAATGCTTATAAGGAAGAATTATCCCCAGAAATTGTAGAAAAATTGGATAAATGGGCAATTGAAAATTTTACGAAATATAATATTACAATGGAAGAATTGGTGTTGTTAAAAGATTCAAATGATACGAAACTGTAGAATATATTTGTATCAGGGATGGAAAAGTTGGCAATTCATATTTATTATGTTGCTATGTAGCCGGGCTTAAGAATGTTCTCCTCTGTGCTATGTCTAACTCCAGCTTCACTAAATACAATATATGCATATAAATACAATATTTAAAATAATATTTTGGCCAAATTCCATTTACATTATTGGGATTGTGACCGAAAGTTTTTCGGACATAACCTCAAATGTCCGTTGTGTTAATAATACGATAGGTGTCATTGTTGTCATTTCTTTTTACCTGGCTGATACATAATGTTCACTTAGAAACAATCATAGGTAAATCAATTAGCATACATACATTTTCAAATGAAGCATTAATCTTATTAGAGTAAATATGAATCTAGTTAAAACAAAGTTTTTCGTATTTAAATTATTAGTTCAATATTTTAAATTTTGTTTTTTAAAAATAAGTACAAACATAGTGAAATTAAACACAAACCATACTCTGTTTTCATTTAATTTAATGTTGTTTCTGCTGTATTTTAATTATTTTTTTTTACAATCCCATTCTCCATCCGTTTTGTGTATTGTCTACAAATAAATTTTAACATAAACATTTATTAGTTTAAATAATAAAAAAATTTTTCTTTCAATTAAAAACAATTAATAAAAATTGCAACTTATAATCGATTAAGAATTACCATTTGTTTTACAATATATTTTTATGTACAATCAAATTCAATTAAATGAGAGTCTTTTAGTATACCGGCTCGAGTTTTAATTACTTAAATGTTGGAAAATTTGGAAAGCATACCAGTTAGAAATTGTCTCTTAAAGACAATGATGCCAGGGGACAAGTCAGCAGGTGCAGATCAGGGGGGTCACCGCGTAAATAGATTCGAAAAAAATGTCGGCTGGCGACGGCTGCAAAGAATATTTTATAAAAATTTTAACAGATACATTGACCGAACCTCAAAAAAAAGTTCGCCGTACACCGTCCAACCTAAATTATTTTTGCAAGGAGGTTTCAAACAAATTTTTCTTGTTTTTTTTTTTTTGCCGAACGTAGGGTCGCTATTTTACATTTTTCGTTATATCTTTGGCATTTACAGTCGGATCTTAAAGTGTGATACATCGATGTTTTTCTCTCGAGGCGACCAATGTTTTGCTCTAAGGACCATTGACCTCAAGTATCCCGTTCTAGTATTTAGCCACCAGATTTCAGTTGCTACCACCCTAACGTCAGAAAAGGAAAGCTTGCAATAAATCATTAAACTTTTGCTAAGAAAGTTTTTCGATAAACCCAGCAGAAATTTTTTTTATTTTTTTGGTTGCCGAACGTAGGGGTCACCTTTTTAAATTTTTTTTCATTGAATTTTTTCTTTTATAGGAAAACACTGGTCTCCTCGAGGCAAAAAAATGGATATATCACACTTTAAAATCCAAATTTAAATGCCGAAGCTATAATGAAAAATTCAAAAAGGCAACCGCGCACTTTTATTTTTTTGCCTGTAAGGTGGTACGGTCTAAGGTACATACATCATTGCGAACCCAAGTAAAAAAGTTTTGATATAGTCATATATTATCATATACAATTTTGTATAATTATATATTGGTACATATATACTAAGATATACTTATATACAATTTTACGAGATTATATCCTAAATATATAACTATATCTTATTATATATTGCACAATATATAGCGCAACATATTACAATATCCAATTATATATAGACCTGTACATATTTACATATGCCTCATATAATTATGTATAATTGTATCGAATTATACACCATTACATCTAGTTGGATATGATTATATTATATTTGATACATTTGGAGGAGGACAAAATCCGGATAAAATTGTATCAAACCATATCTTATTCCATCAAATTAGATCTAATTGTGTCAAATTAGATCTAATATGACCATAATACGATCTAATTTGATACAATTATATGTTCTCATTTTTCGGATGTAATTATATATAATATCAAAACTCATATAATTTTTTTTAGTAGGGACTATAAGTACTTTCGAAAAATGAGTTAACATTTGGAATTTCATTTTTGAATTTCTGTTTTTGCATTTTTTTAGTTTATTTATTAACGTTATCCCTTTCTTGTCACAAAATAACTAATTAAAAATGTAAAATTCTCCAATGTTTGATGATTTTTTTCATCAAACTTGCCGTAAAATCAAACTTGCCGTAAAATCAAACAATTTTGTTTTTCGTCCAACATGCTTGACAAACCGTCAAATTAGACATTACATGGTCAAATTCATACAGCCGTCCAGCTGTACAGCATGCTTGGTCGTATATAGGACGCATAAGTATATGTCCATATATGGACATTAGGCTGTCCCTGAAAATACGATTTGGCGTCCGTCCGTCCGTCTGTCTGTCTGTCCATGCATTCTTGTGCGCACTCTACAGGTCGCAAATATTAAGATATTTTGAAGAAACTTGGTACACCGCCTTATGTCGGCCCAAGGACGACGCCTATTGATTTTGGTTAAAATCGGTCCATGTTTAGACCTAGTGCCCATATAAGGGTCCTACCAAAATTATATTGTTTATACGCTGCAGGTCGCAAATATTCAGATATTTTGATGAAATTAGGTATACCGACCTATATCAGCCCAAGGACGAAGCCTATTGATTTTGGTTAACACCGGTCCATGTTTAGACCTAGTGCCCATATAAGGGTCCCCCCAAAATTGGCTTGGTTACAAACTGCAGGTCGCAAATATTAAGATATTTTAATGAAATTTGGTTCGCTGGCTCACATTATAGAAAATTTTGACACAAGTCCCATTTTAACCCATTCGAATTTGGCTTTTAAGCAGACTGGTGTAGGATATTGTATAGTCGCCATGCCCGACTTTAACCTTTTTACTCGTTTTTATCATATATTTCTGATGATTTTAGCAGGATTTTATATTATATTATTATATTTAGCAGTTCATTCTTGCTCTTCCAATCTTACTAATATTTAGCAAAAATCGGCCAAATTTTTGTGCAAAGTCACTTTTAAATAATAAACCTGTAGAAATAGCAGAAAAGGCTACTTATTGTTTTCATATTTTCACAGGTTTATTTCTATGAGTGTATGTATAAAATTTTATTGTGTGTAACTATTTTATCAAATTTAAGCGCTTCAAGGACAATTCTCAAAAGTAGATTTTAGAGATCCTTACGAAGTCCGTAGAACATTCTTAAACATTTTCTAAAATAAAAGGTAATTTTGGAATTTAAACTCATAAAAAAATAAGAGACTCTTAAGTAATTCTACGTCATGTTGAGCCATAAAGAATTTCCCAGGCTTAAGGTTTAAATAAAGAAGAAGAAATTTTTCACTTAATATTCGTATGTACTTAGGAGGCGAAAATACTTTAAAAAGTTTTAGAGGAAGTCTGTGCAAAAGTCAATATTTCTTGATCGGTGTAAATTTTTTGAGGCTCCATTGGGTGTTTATTTTGTTATCGCTGTTTTCTATATTATAGTCATGTTATAGTCTGTTGGCTGAACAGAAAAGTTTGTTACTTTAACAAAATTTATTCCCTGTTTTTGGCTTAACCCTTAAAGGCATGGTGTAGCTATTTGGAAACATACCGGTTTTTTAATAAAAAAAAAACCAACTTGATGCACAAAACTGCATTTTTGGGCAGAAGGGGCCCCTTCTGTACATAGTGTTCCTATAATTTAGCGCAGAATTTTTAAACAGTTAGAGTAAAAATCTTGGTTTTGCTCTATATATTTGTGAAAAATCAAAAACACGTGCTTTTTTTCACAAAAAGTGTAATATTCAAAAATATTTGTTTAAATATTTAAAGTATTCTCGCAATAAAATTCATTTTGGCGACAATAAATGTATAAATTATAGTTTATAGATTTTTTTTTGATTTTTTTTCATACACGTTAAAATAATCACAAAAACCATATTTTTCAATAAAAATCAATTTTTTTTTTAAATAAATTTTTTTTTGGTATTTTTCTTGATATGTACCTACACGCCTTTAGAAATGATATATAAAAAATGGTTAAAATCGAAGAGATCATGCATTTAAGGGTTAAAATAAAATTTGTTGATTTTAACAAATTCTTTTGTTAAATTTACTAAATTTAAGTAAGAAATTAGTAAAACTACAGTTTTATTTGTATTTAGACTGAGTCGTAGGACCCTCCCCGGGCCTAGTCCACCATCTAAATTCATGTAAGCGCACTCCAAAAGAGCAAACATATCCGTTTCGCTCTATATCGCTTAGTTTTCGAGATATGGACCAATTTATGAAGTGGAAAATTTTTATTATAAATTCGCGAGGGTCCCTACACTACCATGGTCCATTTTTGGATAGAGATAACCCCTTTCGCTGGAGTGTTATACGGTTAGGGGTAGTCGAAATTTTCGTCAATTTTGCTCTATCTCTCTTAGTTTTCGAGATATGGGCCATTTTAAAAAATCAGGAGGGAAAGAAAAAGCGCAATCTTTAAAATGTCGGATACACTGATGGCGCCATCTACCGGGTAATAACAGAAACGTGAAAATATTATATTTTAACAATAAATTTTGTAAAATTTAACGAATGGGTTCTTAAAAATTAGTTATAAATAGTTTTGAAAATTAACACTCAAAACTAGTTAAAGTACTGAGGATTTTTAGTATAGTATTAAATGAAGATAACTAAAATCGTTTTTTAAATCAGTGTTTCAACTAATTTGACAGATTTTTCTACTGAGGTATTATTTTAAGTGTACAATTAAATAATTCAAATGCAATCGCAGTGTACACTTTTTTTAACTGCAAATGCAGTTATTAAAAATAAATTTTAAATAAAAAATTCAATAATTTTGAAAATTACTGGTTTTATTGAAAAAGCAAAATATTCTCTATTTTCATGGAAAAAAGCTAAAATAATCTTAATTTTTAAAGAAAATAGAAAAAAAGGACAATATTTATAAAATAAGCAAAAAAAAGGAAAATTAGACAAAATAAGCAAAAAAAAAGCTCTAACATATGTACATACATATATAGCTTAAAATTCTTATATTTTTAAGATCAGAACTTGTATTTAATCTAAATTGTTCTATCGTTTCAAATAAAAAACATGCTCTGGCTTCTTTTTGGTTGGCCTACATATAATAAATACAACCGTGAAGGATTTTTGTATCTGTGTTTCATACATTCAACAAAAAGACGCCAAAAGATTGAATATATGATTTAATATGATTTAAATTGTAGACAAAATAAAATATTTACCCCCAAATTCATAAATGCTTTGTAAAATTATAGGAGGTGTATTGAACAAATTTTGTATGAAAATGACGTTTTGTAAACCTGCTATAACTTTATAAAGCATTTATGAATTGAGGGGTTAAATTTTATGAAGATAAAAAGTGAATGTATAAACAAAATGTTTATTAAAATTGATTATGTGAAATACAAGGACAGATATTTTTTTCTGTAGTTCGGGTATTTTTTTGTGTTGCCTTTCGTTTTTTAAGAAAAAAGTTTTTCTAATATAAAAGCCGTACTTTATATCCTTTTTTGTTATTTAGAATTGACTACTTATGTGGAAGTGTGGACATTTTTATATTTTACGAAGCTTCCTAAATAATGTTCGAAAGAATTACCTAAACACAATTTTCAGACTTAAATTTTCAGCAAATGAATTAACTAAAGTACAATTTCTCTGCAAATTTTTTGAATTTTTTTTCAGTCTACTAATATTCAGCAAAAAGTTTTATTGATTTTAGCAAGGATTTGTTTTCTGTGCAATCGACTAAGTGTTAGCAAAACTTTTGCTGCGATTACTATTTTTTTTGGTAAAAATCAGCTCGCTGATATTCAGCAAACTATTTTTGCTGAAATAACCAACTTTTTGCAAGCACTCTGCTGACTAAAAATTTGCTGACACGGCAACATTTTTTGCTGACTTTACATATTTTTTTTTTGAGTGTACGTCTATATATGAAATCTTTTTCCATATATGGAGTCACATATACTTCCAAATATGGCATTATGACTCTCATTCTGGGCTCTATGTACATTCCCTTCTGGGGATTACGACCGATAATGTTTCAGTTCAGATTCGAATTTTCTGCTACTGCTTAATTATTTCTGTTTAAATTTATATTTACTAGTGTTTTATGTCCTTAATACACAAGGTATGTATTTTCAATTCATTTTTTTTAAATAAAATTTTTTTACCTTTATTTTTATCACATTTAGTTTCCGTTATTGTATCGTTATAACTTTCAGATACAGCCATTATCACAGATTAAAATACTGAAACTCTTTGAGTAATTATTTTGTTTGCAATTTATTTTCAATACGTTTTGTACTTTTCATTTATATTCCTCAATTAAATTGTTGAACTTGAACAATTAATTTCTTTCGTTTTTTATATTTTTTTTTTACAGATTTATGGAATTTTTTTTGTTTTCCATTAATAAATTTGCACCGTAAAATAAAACAATAGGCGACTTTTAAATAAAAATATTTAATTTTTGTATGACGTTATTTATTTAAGATTTTAATAAATAATCACTTTATTATTATTTGTTTCTTTTCCCGTTTCTTGTTTCTATTTCTAATTGTTTGGAAATGCAACATACCAGATCGAAAGACCTAAATAGACTGACAATTTAGAAATGAATTACATTTATATTTAAAATGAATTTTCATTTAAATCAGAACCCATTTCAATGTAGACTCATTTAATTTTTATATAAAGGTTATAAAAAGAAATTAACTATATTTTTTGTTATTGTGATTTCTTTTGTTTCAAGAAGAAAATATAAGATAACATCAGTTAAATACTAAATAGTGTAATCATAATTTAGAAGGGGCCAACAGAAAATACAATTTGATTAAAAAAAATTAAAAGTTTGGCGTGCGCATCTTATCTTTGCTTAGTATTAGCTCGGAAATCTTTATAATCATCTTTAACCACATCATACTAGATCTGCCACTGTCAACACAAGTTCATCATTCGTCAGCGTGTTATATCTTTCATCGGTTTATTTATATTGGGTGAATATAGTAAATTCAACGTGTTCTTTAATTCAGTTTTATATAAAGTGTATGGTTGTCCTATGGTGATGGTGTTTACATATAATATTTGTTTAACATCTTGTATTATAATTCCTGCTTTTTTAAAAAAGATGTTAAGACTGACAAATTTACACAGCCTGCTTTACATTTAAGCCCACTGTTCCGTTTTTTTTATAGTACTTTTAACCGGCAATATTTTATTCAGGAGAGATAGCATTAAACTGAGAATTAATTAATAACACAGCACAACAAAATCAGAAGAATTTGATGCGTCGGGATTGCGAAACAGCCCAGTGTAGAAAATCATTACCAGATATGTGGTTATGTAACTACATACTTGGTAATGGTAACTGGTTACTTTTGTTATTACATTTCTTATTACCTTTATATGGCGATGTCGCGAAAAATAATGAGTTATGGTTACACACCAGCATAAGAAAAATCAAAAAATATATCGTTACCTACATATGTACTTACCAGTACTGACAAAAATAATGAGTCTAAAAATAGATTTTCAAAAAAGTAAATTATATAAAAAAAAATATTTTTTATTGTTTTTTTTTTGTATAAAATTTGCTAGTGCGGGAATCGAACCTGGGTCTACAGATCATAGATTACATAGATATCCCACTATTCTTCTTCTTTTGTTAACAAGCAAATTTTTACACATACATTGAATTTTTTTTTGTATAGGTATACCACGTATGTCTAACATATTCTCATGAGATACGTGCACTGACAGCGAATGTCAAAGAGTAAGAGATCTATGTAATCTATGCTACAGATTGGCTCTATAGCTGGTCAATAGCTCTACCATCTGAGCTATATCGACATGTAATATTTAATAAATAAAAACATAATTGACATGCTGCACACAAGTAAGCTTACTCGCCAACATACAAAAAATCAAAAAATATGTGGTTACATATATCCTTACCAGTGTTTAAAAAATATTGAGTCTAAAAATAGATTTCAAAAAATTAAAAAAAAAATCTATAAAATTATTTTCTATTTGAAATAATGATAAAAATAAGTCATTATCGGTAACTCATTATTATATGCTTTAAAATAATGCAGAACGTAAGTGGGTGTCATTACTGGTAGTCCAAAAAATAATGATATGTCATTACCGTTTCTACACTGAGAGTTTAAGAAATATTTGGAAAAAAAAACGTTTTTGTGTCACAATTAAATTTTGTAATGAACTTTATGCAAAAAAATACAAAATTTAAAGTAAGAGCACTATGTTTTTTATAAAATATGCCCTTTAATATGATACATTGCACGTTTTGGCTAGCTGCGATAATATTCCCTGTACTTGCATTTAAATTTAAAATTTCTCTTTTTTCACGATTTCATTAATAAATATTCTATGGCGAAAGACATATTCAATATTTAAATTCATTCATTTAGTAAACATCTCAGGTTAATTTATGAAAAAATTTTCGTAATTTCCCTTTTTAATTTTAAGAAAAAATAACTAAAACTGAAAAAGTTTGATCTTTTTAATATCTAAAAATCAAGGAGTCCGTGATAAAACTTAATTTATAAGAATCAAATGAAACCACTCAAATATGTAACAGATATATTTTCTAATAAATAGCAACCAATACCAATTCTATGGAAAAAGGAAATAATACACATTCAGAGAAAATTAACTGCAGTTGCAGTTAAAAATGTGTACACTACAATGGCATTTAAAATTAACTCATATTTCAGTTATTTTAACTACAGTTGCAATTAAAAATAACTGCACTTGTAGTTAATTCAAATGTAATTGCAGTGTACACTTTTTTAACTGCAACTGCACTGAGAGAATTATCTGCATGATATCAATGAAATTTTGCATTAGATCTATGAATTGTCACTGGAATTCGTCCATTGAAACTTTTCATTAAATTAATGCAATTTTTCATAAAAGTTAATGAAAAATTTCATATTGTTTATTAAAAATTTAATACGACTAATGAAAAAGTTTCATTAAAAATATTTTCATTAAAACTATGAAGCTTTTTCATAGAGTTTAAGAAAATTTTCATTCCTATTGTGAAGAACACTTCATTAGTTTAGTGAAAAAATTTCATTAAAACTCGTCCCAGGAATTCTCTCTGTGTGCAGTTAATTTTCTCTGAGTGTATATTATTGTCTTTTGCCATAGTAAATTCAAACAAAATTTTAAATAAAAAAGATATACAATTTTTAATTTGGATTGAATTTTCTGAAAAAGTTGATGCAAAATTTGTGAATTTTTTGATGAAATGAACTTAGTGGAATATGAATTAGCGCTATGTGTTAAAATTTTTCTAACCCGATTAAGGGATTTTATTAGATTTACAAAAGAGGAAAATAAGTGACGTTTTCACTTTTATTGTAATGATATCCTAGATTCTTCTTCTAACTAAAATATGTTAATATGGTTCTGAGAAGCTAAAGTCCATACTTTAAAAAATAAGAAATTTTAAAGGAAAAATTGTCTTTTTGCTAAATGTTAAATTTGCAAAAATTTCAAAAAGTAGAGGTCATTTTAATGTTTGGTGTTCAAATTCGTGATGTTCATTCTAAAATCTCTCAAAATTGATGTGTCGCATGTCCGATGCATTTTTATTGTTTCACTGTAAGTGTATATATAATACAAAACGCAATTAGTAAGATATCTACAGTACACTCAAAAAAATGTTTGCAAATTTAATGCTATAAAATGGGTAGGTAAAGTTTTATTTAATTTTAAGAAAATTCGGTAAATACGAGTATAAACAAAAAATGCGTAAACTTTTTGTGTACACACTTCCATACACAATAATATGTATGCAGAGCGCATACTCCGGGGAAATTTTTTCGATCCACAGTTTAGTTTGGAGACATTTGGTTAGTTTGGGGACAGTTCTCAAACTCATTATAGGTCTAGCGAATAGTATGAAGACATTTTTGACTAAATTACTGCATAGTTTGGGCACATTTTTGGCTATGTCCCCGAACTAAGCGCTTTACATACATACAGCCAGAAGTTTCAAGTTCCATATTCCAGAGATTTCTTCCAGATCTCGGAATAAATAATCTCCCAAACAAGTTGCCCTGGAGAGCGCAAGAGCCGGCAGTGGCACCTGATATGCTTCAAAAAACCTATAATTATCACTTGCCTACCAGCTTTCCCGCTCACTTACAGCCCGAAAAAGTCCCATCGTCTTAGCCCTGCTTTTTATAGTGTAGTCTGTAACCATTTTAAAGAGCCGAATTGGCAAACGAACGTCTAAAGCACTTTCACAAAATATCCCCTTTTCACGTTATTGAGGGCGGCGGGAGATTTAGAGGCAAAACCTTTGAAATACATATGTTTAAGGCTTAAAATTCTGAAAATTGTTCTAAGTAGTTTACCTTTTTCTGCCAGATTCAACAATATAAAACTCCGTTCATAAATTCATAATTTTCAACTAATGCTGGATGTAGGGTGAATGTTCGAAAATATTGTGAACTCTTTTAAAATAATAAAAAAAAATAAGAAAAAAGTTTTAAAAAATTTGGAGACCAAATTGAAATAATTTGATCTGAAAATATATAATTCAGGTCACATTTGATCGTTTAATTTTTTCAGTCAAGTCCAGTAAGAATTACTCAGTACAAACTTATAAAGAGTAAGACAAGACTTACTCTCAAAATAAAATTTTCACAAACATGAACGCGAACAGAAAATTTGCAACAATTTGCAAGTTTGCAGACACAGCTGATTACAACACCAAATATAAAAATAAATTTTAACTGGTCGCTATGGAACAAGAGAATTTTTGATGTTAAATCTCAAACTTTTATCTTTTCCATAATTTATTTTAAAAGTTTACTGCTTTACATTTCCATAAAATAACATAATTGAAAATAATTTTTTTTTTGTTTACAATAAACAAACATGTGTTTTGGAATCATGTC
The DNA here is from genome assembly GCA_949987735.1 of Leucophora obtusa. Classification (NCBI taxonomy): domain Eukaryota; kingdom Metazoa; phylum Arthropoda; class Insecta; order Diptera; family Anthomyiidae; genus Leucophora; species Leucophora obtusa. Next base: position 346,734,452 of record OX465295.1, on the reverse strand, counting down.
TTTTTCTGCTTTCAAATTCTTACTGGCAAAAATTTTTACAGTAAAAATTTGCAAGAAAAAGAAGAAGACTTAGAAACTCTCATCATCGAACTGTCACTTTATTCTCACTTTTTTCTTACTGTTTACTGAAAATTTGTGTCAACGAATACATATATAACTACATAGCTAGTAATGGTAACTAGTTACTTTTATTATTACTTTTGTGTGGCGATGTCGCGAAAAATAATGAGTTATGGTTACACACCAAAATAATCAAAAAATATGTCGTTACCTATGTGCTTACCAGTATTGAGAAAAATAATCACCCTTATTCTAGTTGTCGACGTCGACACAAATCGACGTCGTATTTTGTCGTCTTTTTAAAATTGGTATTCCACTTGTCGTTATCGATATGTATCGATGACTATTGACTAATATTTGTTATTCTCTAAGAAAATTTAACGACGATATTGTATTGAGACGACTCTGATTTTGTCGTCGCCATTTTTGGTAACGACATTTTAAAGTAAAGTGATTGTTTTTTTTTTAATTATCGATAAACAGTCGTCGTCGTTACAAAATGGTTACGGAATACCACATTGGTGTCGATGTCGAAACAAAGTGATATTGACTTAAAAACGACAGCGACATCGACGTTGACAACTAGAATAAGGGTGAAAATTCTAAAAATAAATTTTCAAAAAAAAATTTTTTATAAAAAAAATATTTTTTATTGTAAAATTTTTTTTAAATAAAATTTTATCGTGCGGGTATCGAACCTGGGACTCCAGATTGCCAGTCTATAGTTCTAACATCTGAGCTATCTCGACATGTTATATTTGATAGATAAAAGCATAATTGACCAGCTGTGTACAAGTCAGCTTACTCGCCAACATACAAAAAATCAAAAAATATGTGGTTACATATACCCTTACCAGTGTTGAAAAAATATTGAGTCTAAAAATAGATCTCAAATAGATCTCAAAAAATTTTCAAAAAAATATAGAAAATTACATTCTATTTGAAATAATGATAAAAATAAGTCATTGTTAGTAACTTATTATTATATGTTTTATGCTAATGCGGAAGGTAACTGGGTGTCATTACTGGTAGTGCAAAATATAATGATATGTCATTACCGTTTCTACACTGAGCTCTTGCACACAAGTCAGCTTACTGGCTAACATACAAAAAATCAAAAAATATGTGGTTACATATATCCTTACCAGTGTTGCAAAAATATTGAGTCTAAAAATAGATTTCAAAAAATTTTCAAAAAATCTAGAAAATTACTTTCTATTTGAAATAATGATAAAAATAAGTCATTAACAGTAACTAATTATTATATGTTTTAAAATAATGCAGAAGTTAAGTGGGTGCCATTACTGGTAGTCCAAAAAATAATGATATATCATTACCGTTTCTACACTGGGTAATAATAAACAAATTACACAGCGAAACGGCTCGAGGAAATTAAATCAAATTTCTGGGTTTGAGAAAGGTCATGGCAATTTTACACAAAAAAAAATTAAAATTTCTGTTGATAATAAAAAACTGGCAAAAATCGAAGAAAGTCTACACAACTACATAAGTTCGAAGTAAGTTTTACAATTTTCTAGCAAAATATATGTAATTTTTCGGATTTTTTCCGCTACACATGTATATATTTTGCAAGGATTGTATATATTTTACAAAAAAAAATTTGCATATTTTACTAGAACTTTGAAAAACTAACTTGAATATTATGCAGTTGTATAATTACATATCTCTTAGGCAATATTCCGCCTGTGTTTTCTGTGTCTAGGTAAAAAATGAAGATTGCGAAATTCAAGGAAAATATGTTTCAAACTTTAAGAGCTGCTTTAATACTTGAATAAAAATTTTATAAATTTCTAATTGAGGTTTTGAAAATTAAGATAAAATATACGGGCCTTTTTTGTTATTACATTTTAATGGGTTAACGATTTCTTTTAATATTTATGAATTTAAAGAACACAAAACAAGTGTTTCGATAAACAATTTTGAAATCCTTTAAAATCTTACCTCAAAACTCGTTGTATACCTAATTTAATGTATTTTTAAACTTATTTATTGTCTGATTTAAAACGCAATAATAAATATCAAAATTTCCATAAAAATGAGAAAAATGCAGTTTCCCGCATATAATTTATTTTCTTACTTTAGGGCTGATGCGATCATCCTAATTTTTTCCTCAATACGTTTCTATATAAAAAGAAACATTTAGGTGGGGAGCGACGGTCGAAATTCTCAAGTTGACAAAATGAGGATCACTTTAATCAACACATGTCCTAATTAGGTATGGACCAGTTCCTGGAGAGATCCCGACATCCTTAAATTTAAATATTGCGAATAAATTTAACAATTTTATAAAAGTACAAAACTGTTGTTGATAAAATGATTAAATCGGGATAATGCCAAAAACAGGAATATTTTCTGTTTAATTTAAAAAAATTTCTGTTAGTCCAACAGACATATTATTTTGAGTTTATAAATAATAGGCCTTTTTTTAATCACTGAATTTATTTTTGGATTTATTTTATTTTGTTAAAAATCCATATTTTGTTTTTTAATTTTCAAAATTTAAAATTTTTATCAAAATCTTATACTTATTCGCCAATATAATGTGCAAGAAAATCATTAGGTTTTGTAAAAATGCGAACAAATTAATTGAAATAAGCTTAATCCAAAATGGATTTAAAATCCGTTTTGGATTTAGTTTAATTTTATTCCAGAAATTGCATTTTCGCAAAGTTTAAATTTTTTCTTTCAATTTATACTAGGGAATAAGTGTTAGATTTGGATAAAAATATAAAAGTTTGAAAATTAAAAAACAAAATTCGGATTTTTTAACAAAATCAAATTAATCCAAAAGTAAATCCAATGATTAAAACAAGGCCTAATAATATTGACGGTTTAATTTTCTGTGCACGGCATTATTTGACCGATATTCTTATTTATGCTAAAAACTGAAATTTTTTAAGCATTGGTATACTAGAATTTAACATATTTCCTTCGAGAATTGGGTCTAACAAATTAAAAAAAAAATTTTTTAATAGAAGAAAATTCCACTTTATCTTAATTAACATGTGTAAAAAACTGATAGGAATATTTTGAATATGTACTTAATGACAAGTCATCTTTGGCGTCATTTGCGAAAAAGAGATAAGCTTCGACATAAGATAAATTGTATGTACACTTATAAAAAAAGGTTAGTACAAAAGTCTGTTAAACGCGTTCTGGCGCAAATAAACTGATTTTTTCTGTTATTATGTCTTAAAATTTAGGATTCAACTAATATTTTTGTAAATCCCATTTAGCATAACAACTACTTTCATCCGTATTTGAACTAACTTTGCATCCTAATTTTTAGTAATTTATGTTTCTTAATTTTACAGCTAATTTAAACTAGAGATGAGCGATATTTTCATACCGGTGATTTAATCACAGTTATTGATAAATCACTTGTAACGGCAGTGATCAAATATTTCAAGTCGCAGTTACTCGGAATGTCGTTCTTTTAATATTTTTGTACTATTCTTTCTTGCAAACTTCATTGTGCAAAGTAATACATGTTTTTTTTTTTCAATAACAGTGACTTGCTTTTACACTCTTCTGAATAAAATGTCTCATTCTATCATGTCTTTGTTACCGGTCGCAACTATTTCTCTTTTAAGGCCCAGTTTTTAGGAAGTGGATTATCTTTAAACTTAGTTTAACGCAGTTTGTAACTGGAATACTGCTTTTAAAATGTGGTTTATTTTGTTTTGTTTCAATAAAGAAATAAATTATACTCGAGAAAAAGTTTTTCCGGCAAATTTTTGTTAATAAACTTTGAAATGGCTGACAAAATTCGTTTTCGGTTTAACTAAACCAAGTTTAACTGACATTTTAAAAACTCGCCATAAATATAATTTCGTTTATTTATCAGAAAATCGCAGTCTTTTCCATAGAAAAACCGTGATCACGATCACAGTTTAAAAGAACAACGATTTGCAAATCACATTCACTGAGAACAATGTTACTGAAAAATCGCCGGATCGCCCATCTCTATTACAAACCCGTGATCACAGTCACTGTTTAAGAGAACGGTGATTTGAAAATCACGATCACTGGTAGCAGCGTTAAGGCTGAGTTACCCAACTGTAAACGTATCTGTAACGAATCAGCTGTTTCGATACCACAAGAAGAAATGTATACGAATGGTTACTAACACGTAAATGTAAACGAACTTGCCGGATCATTCTGTTGAAATCAGAATTTTCTATCCGGCATCGAAACAGCTGACTGATTTTAGTCGGAAAAAATATGACATGAATAAAGAAAATTGATTCAAACAACAAATAAGGAATAAAAATTAACAAATAAATGGAAAAATTTAGAATAAAATATAAAACCACATGAAATAGATGCTAAATAGTAATGTCGTTTACGATAATCTATAAGTGTACTTTTTAGCTACGGCACGGTACAGTTACATCACATTTACGTTTGCGGTCCCATAATCCGCCCTTTATTCAAAAATCACCGGATCGCTCATCTCTAATTTAAACCCCAAATATTTCCCAAAGTTTATATTTTTGTGTCTCTGCTATCAATATCACATAGAGTTGGCGATATAATTTCATAATTTTTTATTGTACATATAATCACAAAATGGCTTAAATCTCGGAAACTAAGCGATATAGAGCAAAATGGACAAAAATTCGATACTAAGAACTTACCACCTATACTCCCAAAAATAAATATGGGCCTGTTTCGGGACAGATCCGTAGAGCCCAAAACCAAGACTTTAAGCGACAGTTTAGGAGAAATTTGCAGTTAAATCAGGTAATTTTTCTGTTGAATTTAGCTAAAATTTCTTAGCTAAGTTAACCAGAATTGTCTGTGTATTTAGCAGTGTGTAAAATTTAGCTTTCCTAAATTTAGCAGTCCATAATTCTCAAATTCATTGAAAATTCTGCTGGCGCAAATACAGGTACTATTTCCTCTTATTTTAGCAGAATTTTGAACTATTTGTACGGGCTTTTTTTTTGAGTGTACGCTACAGATGTTTATTAATATATATTTTTCAAATGATGAAATTAAATAGTGAATTAACGTCAAGAGATTTAAGATTTTCGTTAAAAATATCATAACCAGGGCAAATTTAAAATGGCACAAAAAAAGTTGAAATTGGCGGGCAAATTGGCAAAAATACAATAATGAAGAAATTTACCGTTGAACTGCTAAAGTGCATTCGCCGTTCATAAGAACTGATTTTGCAAACTTGCAATGCATCAGGCCATAAAAGTCCACTTACTCAAGGATGATTTCAATTTGAAAATAGTAAAGCTATGGAATGACCCATATATTTTCGGGATAAGAGCCGAATTTAGAATACCTACGGAATTTTGTTATGTAATTGTTTTCCAGAAAATCGATAGTATCAAACAGTTTTTGATCTTAAAAGGGCAGAAACTCGTGTTTGAAGACCAATTAATGAACAAAATTGGTGGACAGTGGACAATTTTTTTGTGGAATTATATGTCTTTTAGATGTAACTTTTAGTTATAAGGTCTTTTATATGTCTAAATTATTTAGAGCCTCACATATCAGCTGTTTTATAGTGCGGCTATAGTTATGAAACGGAGTGTATAAGTATGATTTAAAAAAAAAATCTGGAATTTTATTAAATATTAAAACAAAATCTTTTTTTTGTAAATTTTTTACAAAAATTATTTACAAAGATTGTGTTTTTAATGAATTTTATAGCATTTTTTTAATGAAAAGTCTAAAAAAATAGACAAAATAGCTTTTTTTTTGGCAAGGATTTGTAAAAATGGCATTTTTACAAAATAAGTGAAAAAATGGCAAAAATGTCATTTAATGGAGAATGCCAAAAAAACTTGCCCTGATCACAACAAATACTTGTCGTTTGTGCCCGGCTAGCAAAACATTGGAAATATGTTTATATTACAATGCATACGGGGTGCTATTTATATTTCGGGAACTGGCAACACTAATGCCAATAGCTAAAATCTGGCAACACCATAATCAAGTTTGACATTTTTTAGCATAAACGTACTCACAAGGTTTTGATGTACAAGTGCTGTTTTGTTTGCAGTGAGTTAAGAAAATCAATTTGGCCAAAAAATGGAAATTTCAAGAGAAGGTTTTCGTTGGATTGTTTTTAACAACTTTCGACGTGGAATATCTCAACAAGAATGTGTCGATGAACTCAGTTCTTTATATGGTAATAAATCACCATCAAAAACCACAGTATATCGCTGGTATAGTGAATTCAATCGTGGTCGTAATTCGGTCGCCGACGAATTCCGTGAAGGTCGTCCAAAATCGGTTGTTGTGCCACAAAACATCGATGCAGTGCGTGAACTGATAATGCAAGATCGTTATATATCGTAAGATAGAGGCATCCTTGCACATTAATTCCACTTCAATACATTCGATTTTGAATGAACACGTAGTTGTAAAAAAAATTTGCTCTCGTTAGATGCCCCATAATTTTAAAAAGTTGGTGCTTCAAAAGACGTGTATAAAATAGTGCCAGGTGACGAATCATGGATATATGCGTATGAGCCGGCAACAAAACAGCAATCGACCGTGTGGGTATTCCATGACGAGCGAAATCCAACAAAAGTTGTTCGTGGAAGAAGCACAGCGAAGCAAATGGTCGCCTGTTTCTTCGGCCGAATGGGTCATGTGGCCACTATTCCGCTTGAGAAATGTAGGATGGTCAACTGTGAGTGGTACACGACCATTTGTTTGACGGAAGTCTTCGGAGAAATTCGTAAAACCAACCAACCAACCGCCAAAGACATTCTCCATCATGACAATGCGAGCTCCCACACATCACGTCAAACAGGTGAATTTTTGAGCAGTCAAAACATCGAATTGATTACTCATCCTCCATACAGTCCTGATTTGGCACGCAATGACTTCTTCTTGTTCCCGAATATCAAAGGTAAACTGCGTGGTCAACGATTTACGAGCGCCGAAAAAGCAGTTGAAGGAATGGAAACACTGCTATGACAAATGGTTTGAACGAATGCAAAAGTGTATTGATCATCAAGGGGAATATTTTGAAAAACAATGCAGCCATTTTCATTTAAAAATGTTTGTTATTATTTGCTATTCCCGAAATATAATTAGTACCCCGTATGTTTGGAAAAACTGTAGAAATATATTTGCCGGTGTCTTTAATATAATATGTGCGTTCCCGTACGTTACCGCGGGAACCCAAAACAGCCCAAACAACAACAATTCACACGCAATTTTGAGTACGGGAACGCCTTTGGGCTAGTTTGGGTAACTGCTGTAAAGTACGGGAACAGACATAATATTATTGACTGCAAATATAATATTTCCGTCTGTCAACATATATATGTTTATCATTATTATATGTACATATTTGCATTCTACAAACATAATAAGGATAAAATAAAATTGCAAATATATGTTTAAGTGGCAAAATATGTATGTCTCACATGTTATAATAAAAATTGTTTTGTAAGAATGACAAATAAAAACATACAAATATAATTTAAGACCACAAATTTTAAAAAATAAAAGGAAACTATCGAAAAAGTGTATTTAAAAACAAAACAAAGAAAATATCGTTCCGCAGAGTAAGTAATCACAAACCGCTACAAGTCACCGGTATCAGTTTGAGGTTTCTCTGCTGAATGCTACCAATGACGTTTATGAACACTATGAAGTCAGCTATTGTGTCATTAAAAAGATACATAATAAGCCTCCTGCACACTTTTATGACAAAATGTGTGCCTTCCCGTACGGTACCGCGGGTACCCAAAATAGCCCAAACAACAACAATTTACACGCGGTAATGTAGGGGAATAGACATACATAATAATAACTCAATGGCGGCAACGAAACAATTAAGTTGGCATGAAATTCGGTTGACCCAATGGATCTGTTTTCTCTGTGTATAGGCCTGCATTGCAAGGAAGCATTGTATTCAATGCTTGCCTGTGGTTTAAATTATGGCCCATTTTGTTATAGGCAAAATATGTATGTTTATGACGGTTATGACGTGGATAATATGGCTGTTGTCAGTGGCGTACCCAAAAGGGAGAGGGATCAAAATGATTTCGAGAACAAATATTTAGTTAATAAAATATAAAAAAATGTGTATGCTTCTAAAAAATAAATGCGTAATAATTAGGGGGTTCAATCGAGTAAGCATTTCAACTATTTTAAATATGGACCACTACAAAAATATATAGTTTTGGCAAGATGGATAAGATAAAGAAACAATTTAAATAAGAATATTAACTGTTATTTAATATGAAGTTAAAAGCAATTTAGGCTTTATTCCGTTTACCCGATTTGAATATTGTGTGTGTCAGTCAAAGCGGTTTGTTTAAGATAACACAACCCTCTTTGGTTATTAAAAGAGAACAATTGTTTAATTTCGTCACATTTTATTAAGTATTAAGTAATTGATTTTTTATATGGAGTATAACAGTTTTCTCACGTGAAATTGAAACAACTTACTGTGCTTAAATGTAGAGATACAACCTTGCGGTTTGTTCTGCGTTTATTTTTTTTATATGGAGTTTTGACAATTAAAAACGCACTGCGGATGCTCTCTAAATTAAAACTTAATTTAATTTCTCTGCGTTTTCTCTATTTTCATTCTCACTCTCACTACAGTGTTCCCATATTTTCAAAAAATAATCCCGATATTTGATGATGTTCAGAGATGGAAAAGTTGAAACGATTTAACTTTTATTTTGAAAAATCATTGTTTTTCATGTTTATTACTAGTTTCGAACTCATTTAGCCTATCATTTTAATTTAATGATATTTGGCGAAGTTAAAATGAAAAAAAATATAAAAAATTAAAAATTTTTCTATACTGAAATAAAAACCTTATTTTCCATCTTTGGTACTCTCCACACATACACTAAATGTTCACACACATACATGTAAAGAAAGTGTGAATGTATGTATAAAAACAACCGTCACCGCAGCCGCAGTCATTTAATTTGTTTTTTCTCTCCGCAGCGGAATCCGGATCCGCAGCCGCAAGTTTGTATCTCTACTCTTAGAGTAGATTTCGATTCACGTGAAAAAACTATTATACTAAATATAAAAAAAAAATGATTTTTCATCATAATCAGTTTAACTTGAAAATTGTGTAGAGTTTGTTTTAACGCAAATTTCATGTACAAGACTTTATTTTTATTGGAAAAAATGGACATTTTGCATTTATTGTGATTGTGTGTTTGTTATAAAATTTAAAAACTGTTCATTTTTATAAATCAAATTGCAATTTGATGCCTTTAAAGTTTGAGTGAAATTTTTCCACATACTTCATCATAGTTTTTATTTTATATATTAAAAAATTTCATGATCGGTTAGAATTATTGGAAAAATACATACATTTTTTTTTAACATCGATGAGAATTTTTTATAACAAACCGATTAGAATTTTGTATAAAAAATCGATCAAAATTTTTTATAATAACAAGTGCAAACATTTATACCCTACACCACTACGAGGACAGGATATAACCTTTTACTACAGGGGTATGGCATCACCAAAAAAATAAGTTATAACAAAATCGTTATCACTAGCTGGCACTTTGTTAAAAAAATCGACAATTTTCTTTTTTTATTTTAATTTAAATAATAACAAACAACAAAGCAAAAAAACAAACTGATATCTCAAATTTTATTATTTGAATATATTCCGCGTTCGTTTTTCCTTATTTTGAGCAGTTTTCAGCAGTTTTTGAGTTTTTAAATATAGGCTCAGCTGATACTAAACTAGTACTAAATAGTTGCTCAGGTAATACTAAATTTCAGCGCCCTCTACCGGTGAGTAGTGTAAGTTTTGATTTCCGAACTCCATAATTAATAGTCTCTGTTTTACTATACCGATCGACTTTCCATGTTTCATATTTTAATGAAATTTATCGGCCTAAAGCACCGTAAGTTGTTTGAGTTTCATGTGAAAAAACTGTTATACTCCATATAAAAAAAATAATTTTTCACGACAATGAGTTTCACGTGAAAATTTTGTAGACTTTGTTTTCACGTAAATTTAATATACAAGACTATTAATTTTCCTGTGAAAAAGTGACAATTTGTGTTTATTGTGATTGTGTCTTTCTAATAAAATAAAAAATTATTCATTTTCAGAATTTAAGTTAACTTTTGATGCCTTTTAATTTCGAGTGAAATTTTTTCACGTGAAAAACAACTTACGGTGCTTAAGCACGAAGTCTGTCTATTTTTGGTTTTAAACTTATTTTGTTGTCAGCCCCCACTCCCCTCCAAACTACAATAATGAGTACGCTACTGGTTGTTGTTATACTTGCACTGGAAATAAATTCTAGTAGTATTATAAAACAAACAGAGAAAGAAAACCAATATGGTGGTTTTGACATCAATTACATCCCTTATGCTGTTGGCAACATTGATGGGCTTTCCTAGGGCAAAAGTTTCTAAGAAATGTAATTAAAATATTCTAATAATGAATGATTTAATATAGAATAGTTTCATGCTTAACCTAGTGTGTGCAAATGAAGTAAAATGTTCAATGAAATTTGGAAATAACACACAAAGCAACAACAACGAAAACAATTTTGTTGTTTGTTGCTTTGTGTGTAATTTGAATATGTTATAGCATTTTTTATTGCATTCGTAGACACTAGGTAAAGAATTTGTGGTGCCATTGCAAATTCATGTGGAAAAATGCATGTAAAATGAAAGCAATCATTTATTTTTGAAGTTATGTTTGTTCGTTATTCTGTATATAAAATTAAATTTTGTATAAAATATTTTATACAGCATATTTTGTAAAACGCCTTGCGTTGCGTTTTACAAAATAACCCCCTAAATTGAAGAGCAGATTAGACTGTGCAACAGAGTGAGGATCGTGGACTTTGGTGTCAATGATTCCCATACCAGTTGAATATATTGACCTAGTATAGTAAAATCATGGCTTAATTATAAAAAGCTTGCTATATGAAAATTTTGTCAATCAACTAAGTGTAGATTATAGGCCCGGTTGAGTAGATCCACTACCAATTTCCAGAATTTTCAATACACCCTCAAAATATGAATTATTGGTAAAACAAAAAGGTTTCTTAAGATTTCAGAGGCTAAAATTTTTTAGCTTAACTTAGTCAATTTCCAATCAATTTAAATAAAAGAAATCGCATTTTACTAAGAATTAAACGCAATTTCAAATCAAATTAACAAAAAAAAAATGTTTTGTAAAAATTCACTGTAAAAAAAGCTATCAAAGCTTAAAAAATTAAAAAAAAGTTTTTAATTTAGATATTAAAAAAAAAAAAAAAATCGACATAATACCCCAGTGTAGAAAATCATTACCAGATATGTGGTTATGTAACTACAAACTTGGTAATGGTAACTAGTTACTTTTGTTATTACATTTCTTATTACGTTTATATGGCGATGTAGCGAAAAATAATGAGTTGTCGTTATACACCAGCATACGAAAAATCAAAAAATATATCGTTACCTATGTGCTTACCAGTACTGACAAAAATAATGAGTCTAAAAATAGATTTTCTAAAAAATAAATTATATAAAAAAAAAAAATATTTTTTATTGTATTTTTTTTTTTTTTTAATAAAATTTACTGGTGCGGGAATTGGACCTAGATCTACAGATTGCCAGTCAACAGCTCTACCATCTGAGCTATATCGACATGTAATATTTAATAGATAAAAACACAATTGACCTGCTGCACACAAGTAAGCTTACTCGCCAGCATATAAAAAATCAAAAAATATGTGGTCACATATATCCTTACCAGTGTTTAAAAAATATTGAGTCTAAAAATAGATTTCAAAAAATTTTCAAAAAAATCTAAAAAATTATTTTCTATTTGAAATAATGATAAAAATAGGTAATTATCAGTAACTCATTATTATATGTTTTAAAATAATGCAGAAGGTAATTGGGTGTCATTACTGGTAGTCCAAAAAATAATGTTATGTCATTACCGTTTCTACACTGGGACGGTTACAAATAAAAAACTATACACTCATAGAAATAAACCTGTAAAAATAGCAGACAAAGCAACTAAAAAATTGTTAAAAATTACCTTACAGAAAAGGCTGCTGAAATTAGCAGATGTTTTGCTAAATAACAGTAAAATAATAACAGCAAAAATAAAACTGTTAAATTTACATAATTTTAGTTGTATTTGAGTCAACTTTTAGTTAATTGAAAATGACAAATTGTGCTTAGGCACCGAAATTCATCAAAATATCTTAATATTTGCTTTCTGTAGCGCGCGAACAAACAATTGTGGTGGACCTTTATATGGGCAATATACATATCTAAACATGGACGGATTTTAAAATTTTTTTAATTTTTAATCTATTCCAAAAATGTATAGCTAACGATACAACAGTAGGGGGAAAAAATTTCTTTCAATGTAAATCGGTTGGAAATGAAAAATCCTCCCGAATATTTCACTTTCTACCGATATACACTCAAATAAATTTTTTTCTTTACCAAAACTATTAAATCGTTGACTATAATTGGTGAGACAAACACTTTATAACTAACGAATTAATAGTTGTGGTGCAAACCCAAATTTTCCCCTTATCGTTATTTTTAATCGATTTGCACTCCAATAATTTGTAAATGCTGGTTAAATTTTCAATTTTGATTGAGTGTAGATCGTTTGGAAATTAAAAATTCGTGCGATTTGTTCCAATTTGTAATTTACATTTTATTTAATTTGACACTGGTCCAGAACTGGTTAATAAAAAGTTTTAATGTTAATTTCATATATAAGGTATATTAATAAGCTTTCATATGATACCTTTTTTTTGTTAAAATCGGTTATAAAAGATATTTACACTCACAACAAAAATTCAAAATTTCGAAAATATGAAGTGGTAGTGGTAGAAAACTGGTTCGTATTTGTTATTTTGTCATAAAGTGAACGGGTTCCCAAGAGATTAAAACTCTTAACCCATGGTTTCAACCGAAACTACTATAAAAATGATTAAACCGTTTAGCAAATAAACATAAAGAATTTAATGGATTTCATTATATTTGGTAAAAAAAAAATGGTCTGCAAGACCATAGTGCAGTTGCCTGGGGAATTTGTAATGACTTGAATACTTTTCAAAATATTTTGAATTTTTTTTTTAATATACACTCGAGATAAAACTGCCAGAAATAGAGCACAAAACACATCTAAATAGCTCTATCGTGAGTGACTTAACTCATTCATTTTGGACACCTCTAATACATATTCTATTCCTTGAAAAACATTAATAACCATATTTTTTTAAAAAGAATTTATTATATTTTTTTATGTACATTAAAATGTACCTATAATTACTTATGCATGTAAATATTTACAATAATATTTACCTTCTCGTTAAATTTGTTTTACAAACATAAAATTAAATTTCAATAGAAACATATTTACATAATTATAATATTACATTAATCATTAAACAATATAGTTATATACCATATATTTAAAACAGGGACGTAACAGTTATAACTTTTATTCAAAAAAGTGATTGTTTTACAATTATTTCTTGTTTGAGTATTTTTAATTTTCTGTTTATTTGCTCTGTTTGATTTTTATTTTTAATTCAAACAAAAACAATCCAAACACGATTTTTATTTTTTCAAAAATAATAAAAGTTATTTTGTGATTTTTTTTCTTTATCAAAAAATAACAATTAAGAATATAAATCAAAAGCCATGGAACCAATGACTTCACCAATTATAATATCCTGATGATGTCAACTAGTGTTAATAAAAGATTGAACAATGATTTAAAGTGAGTAAATATGTATATTCCAGCAACTTCCGGCATTCAATTTAGGTCAATTTTTAATTTTTATTTTATTATCAAATAAAAAAGTTAGTGCTTAATTTTTTCAAAAAAATCATTCTGTAACTTTTATAAAAAGTTTTAAAATAAAAATCAAAAAACAACAGAAATTTATAGAGTAAAATATAAAAATTGAAAAAATTAAAATCTTTGCCAAACTTTGTGATTTTTTTGTGCAATATGATTTATAAAATATAGTGCATTATTGAAATATTACAATTAAATAAATTTGGGTGGTGACTTTTTTAGAAATATAACAGTTATTTTGGGTCTCTGATTTAAAAACAAAATAAATTTGAAATAAATTATTGTTATTTATTTATTTCTTAAGTGGTATACTCAATTATAATTAACATTTGTATGTGTTTGTTGAAGCCTTTTGAGTTGTTCGTTAGTTTTGTTAAAAGAATTTAAGTAGATTATTAGTACAACATTAAAAATAGAAACCTTAATTTTGTTTAATAACAACACATTATTATTATACAATTTTTACAGTGTTTTTTAATATTCGTAATTGTAGAAATACGTTCGATGTTGTAATTAAATTACCTAAAAAAATACAACTCCCAACATAACAAACAATTTATTCTTTATCAGGACATTTAATAACAAAATACTAAAAAACTATTAAATATTTATGATTCTATGGGATTATTGTCTTCATCACACGATATATATTTTATTTCAACCTTTTGCTTATCAATACCATTATGTATGGATATGCATAAGGGAGAACCTTCACTATCATTTGTGGTTTTCGCTATTGCGCTATCGTGTCGTATCAGATTGCAGGTGGTGCCTAAATGGTTCGACTGTTTGTCACGCACTGAAGAATTCGCCACTTGTATTTGTGTCTCAATGGTACTACGTTTCCAATAGGTTTTACGTTCAACTGCAATGAAAAAGAAAGAAATATTTAATTAAGTAATCAGATTAATTAAAACACTAAGTAACACAAATTTTTTAAATATTCATTTTATTTAATTATTTTTTAGTTAAGTGTTTGTAACCGTCGCATAGGACAATCGTAATTAATATTAGAATTAATTACTAAAGAATTTTTTTAGAGTTGATTTCTAGGAAGAAGAAGAAGAAATATCACTTGTTAATATTTGTTAATATCCTTGTTAATATTTTACTGAAATCTACTTATTAACTTTTTTAACTGCAGTAAAAAAATCTGTCAAACTAGTTTCAAATCGATTTGACTAATTTTAACACAATACTAAAAATCCTCAGTACTTTAACTAATTTTGAGTGTTAATTTTCAAAATTATTTAAAACTAATTTTTAAGAACCTATTCGTTAAATTTTCAAAAATTTATTGTTAAAATATAATATTTTCATGTTACTGTTATTAGATGTTAGTAGATGGCGCCAACAATGTATCCGAAGTTCGAAAGATTGCGCTATTTCTTTCTCTCCCGAGTTTTTAAAATGGCCCATATCTCGAAAACTAAGAGAGATAGAGCCAAATTGGTGAACATTTCGACCACCCCTAACCATGTAACCCTAGCGAAAGGGGTTATCTCTATACAAAAATGGAATTTGGCAGGGCCTTGGACCCTCGGAAATTTTTAACTAAAATTTTCCACTTCATAAAATGGCCCGTATCTCGAAAACTAAAAAATCGGATAAAATGTTTGCCCCATTGGGGTGCCCTTATATTCCCTCACATGATATAGACTAGGCCCGGGGAGGGTCCTATACGACTCAGTATACTTACAGATAAAACTGTTTTTTTTTTTTACAAATTTTTTACTTAAATTTAGATTTGTTAAATTTAACAAAAGAATTTGTTAAAATCAACAAATTTTATTTTAAGCCAAAAAACAGGAATAAATTTTGTTAAAGTAACAAAATTTTTTGTGTTCAGCCAACAGGCGTATTATTTTGTAATACAGTAAAAGAGAAAAAATATTGAAAAAGTTGTTAAATTATTCAAAAGTACTCGAACAAGAAAATTGTAGAAATAGTAAACAAACAAAAAATTTTACGAAAATCGAAAAAAAACGTCATAAGAGTTATTAATTTAATAACAATTCAAAAAAGGCAGAAACTAGATCTAGTCTAATTTGCAAATTAATAATGTGCCTATAACTTTGAGAAAAATATTTATTCTTCTTCTTAACATCAAACCTACAAAAATGTATTTAATTTTATCATTTGTTAAACAAAAAAACATATTGCTAGTTTTTGCTAGAAGAAATTTGTCAAGTAGAACTTGTATATATATATGTATATGTAAATGTCCCCTTAAATTTTTTACTAGTATCGGGTGTCCCAACAAGAGCACCGGAATAAATTTGAAAGAAAAACACATTTATTTTTTGAAGTAAGCAAACATTTTTATTTAAACATAAATAAATAAAATACACTCATACAAATAAGTCCGTAAAAATAGCAGAAAAAGTTACTAAAAATTAGTTAAAAATTATGCTGCAGAAAAAACTGCTAATATTAGCAGAATCAGTTTGCTAAATATTAATAAAATGAAAACAGCAAAAAAACTGTTAAATTTACAGAATTTTAGTAATATTTGAGCTGAATTTTTGTTAATTGCAAATAACAATTTAACTTGCTGAAATCAGCAAAAAAATTGCTAAATAATAGTAGGATGAAAATAGCAAAAAAAAACTGTTAAATCTACTAAATTTTTGCTAAAATTTTCTGAAATCAACAAAACTTTTGCAGATTACTAGTGGACTGGAAAAAAGTAAAAAAGGAGCAAATGAAATGAAAATTAATAAATAAAAATAAATGTGTATTTAAAAACATACTTGAGACCAGTTTATTCAATATGTCAATTAATTGAAATTTTTTCAATTGGCATTGTTCAATGCCTAAATGCCCATTTATAATTGATGAAAGAAGTATTTGTTGAATGTTATTTTAGTTTGACTCAAGATCTTAAATTAATATCACTTTCTGTTTAAATTATTTTCAAATCAAAGAAAGATGATACAATTTTTACAAGTAAATTACAAAGAATAAAAATTATTGAAAGAATTCGATAAGACCAGCAAGGCAGAATGCGCATTTTCGGCTTTCGCTACAAAGCCATCATCAGGGCCTTTCGCCTTTGAGTGGGTTAATATTTTGATAATCGTCTACTTATGTGACTGTTGAAAGCAAATCGAATTTGTTATCAACAACTCAACTTAGACTAACATCAACGAAATTTAACAACCCGAGTAAAAATAGTTACATATATAGGAAATTATATAATTTAATATGAATTAATATGTTTATATATAGTCAAGTGTAACACTATATCTTTGCGGATATAATTATGTATAGCTTTGAGTTTTTCGAAAATTTCTTATATGATGTCATATATAGATCAGTATAAATATACATGTCCCCATATATATTTATATGTGCCATAACTATTTACATATGCTATGACAATTTTAATACATCGTCATATATAATTAAAAATGGCTTTATCGGAAAATATATAAAGTTTTATATAGCTCAATGTTAATTTTTTTTTTCTAAGTTGTTTTAGATATGTTTAGGTATAGCGCAATGTAAAAAAAATTCTATGTTTTTTTGAGATATATTTATGTATGATTTCAAAATATAAAAGGCGTACTCATTATAACTCCTAAATTCCTTGTAAACCTTGTATAAATACAAGCCATATTTTTATGTATGGAATTTGACATTAAACTCATAAACATACCAGGTTTACACAGTTTACGGGCAGAATACAAGTTTATATGAGAAGACTTGGTTACAATTATGTACAACTTCTTCTAAATTTTTATTTAAATTTTTAATTCTTAACTTAAGGGTGTTATTTTTCAGTACTTTTTATTAGTTTTTGTTTTGATCTTGAAGTATGAAGAGTTATATAATTATGTCTTTCTACATCAAATTAGATATAATTATATCGGGTCAAAATCCGGATAAGTTTCTATATGATTCAATATATTTAGATCTTATCCGATATAATTTTATCCACCATTTTTCGGATCATAGCATATCTCCAATTATATTAAATAAGATATCATTACATATAACATCATATTATTTTTTTTACCCGGGAATGCTATTTTTATCCTTTTGTTATTATTACTCTTTTTTGCTTTGAACCTTAATTCTTAAGATATCTCAGCTGATTCTATTCAACTCTGTGTATGATAAACACAGATTTTTGAATTACAACGAACCGTTAAATTTAAATGTATGTTACTAAATTATATTTTTGCACCGTGTCAATGTGTTTAAGATGAATGGGGGAAATGTTATAGTTGATCTGTTATTTAGGTAAATGAATGTTATTTTAGTTTGACTCAAGATCATAAATTAATATCACTTAATTTCAAATCAAAGAAGTATTTGTTTTCATGTTTTAATAAAAGAATAAATTAAGAAAAAAAATTAAAAATTCTTGTATTTCTTATATTTTTTTATATTACATTGCTTTTTTTTCAATTATGTGTACATTTCATTACCATTGTTTTCATCAATGCTAATTGAAAAAAATTTCATTGGCATTGAATGGTGATGAAATTTGTTGGCATTGGCATTGAGATAAAATAATGCCAATTATATTTCAATGTCAATGAAAATTTCCCAAGAATGATTTTTTGTAAAAGTGGTAATATTTAAAGACAATAATAGGGGTTTTCATATAAACTCGTATTTTACTCGTAAACGGTGTAAACCTGGTATGTTTATGAGTTTAATGTCAAACTCCATATGGGTTATATTTATACAAGGTTTACAAGGCATTTACGATTTTATATGAAAACCCCTAATAAACAAATTAAGGAATAAATATCAGAAAGCAACGTCTTTCAAAGCATGCAATTCATAAATTTAAGCATATAACATTGTAAAGAAGTTATAGGTTTGAAGAGTTTTGAATGGTGGCTTTGTTTGTTGTTTTAAGCATTTTATCCGTAAAAGTGTCCTTTCCTAAACATTATAGCAATATCTTTTATCTTTACTTTTACATTTATTTGTTACAAAATGTTTAATTTATACTAAATACTCAACTGGACCATTTTTAAAAATGTATTTTGGAATCGAAAAAATAAAATACATTTCTTAAAAAGACAATTATAGAATCATATAATATATTTTTTTACGACTTTAAAAGCATAGTGACAATTAATGTACTACACGAATCAAATTTTCCGACCTTTAAAGGGGGGTGACAATTAAAGCACACCGACATTTAAAGTAGGTGACAATTATAGAACTTTTAGTGTAGTCACTATTTTCGCCATCTCTTTTACTTTCCTTTGCTTTTTTAAGATTTTCTGGTAATATCTAATATCCGTAGATATTCCAGCAAATTGTTCAGAATTCGAACGATTATTATCATCGTAATATGAATTTGATACACTTTCATTTGTTGTGAAAAAGTCTTTCAAAAATCTTTGCATAATTTTTTTAATTAAACTTTTCACAAACAGTTTTAATGCACATTTATATTTGCTTTAACCCTCTAACCGGCCTAAGCTTTTTTGCAATGAAATTTATACCATGTGTTTCTCACGAAAAATAAACAATAAGTTCTTCTACAAAATTTTTTTCGTTGCCTACTTTAGGCGATATGGGCCAAAATAGTTTAAGGGTGAATCTAGAAAACTAGCGCATAAAAATGACTAGGTTTAGGCACAAATTATTTCTCTTACGAAGATGTAATTACAATAAAAAAATTACATTTTTTGTACTGTTACTTAAGAAGTTGTAGCGATTTTCGTTTTTCGAAAAATGCGAAATTGAGCGAAAACGCACCAAAACTTCAATATATATTATTCAAACTTATAAGCTTTGCTACCTATACCAAATATATTCTTTTTACCAAATTTCAGAAAAATCCGTCCATTCGTTTTGAAGTTAAGGCGATGTCCTTTAAAGGTATCCTTATGGAATCCTGTGCGTCCTTGGACCAAAGTAAGGAACTTTTTGAATAGCTTAAGCTCCAATCTTACTTCATGGTCACTATCAATTGTTTTAGTCAATTTAAATATGTTTTTAAGATTTTTGAAAATTTTGGTTGTTTTAAAATATTTAATTTTTGAAATTTTACGAAATTTTATCTTTGACACTTTCTCGCTTCCAAACCGTGCATTGTATACAAGAAAATTCTTCACAAAAAATTTTACAAATTTTGTTTTCTGTTGAAAAAGCATAATTTCTTATTATAAAATACCCCTTTGGCGCATTTCTGCTCAATTTAATATACCCCGCCTGGAGGCGGGCTTGCCGGTTAGAGGGTTAAAAAAAGTTAACGGGACTTTTTTTATTTTGTAGAAAATAGTATTATATTTACAAAAATAAAATACTTTAAAATACAGATGTGTAAAACAAAACAACGCCACATAGCCAAAAAATGTCTGCGGCGCAGCATATAAATTCGACGGCTTTCTTTAAGCTGACTCATATTTTAAGCCATAGCGATTCGGCGGCGACGCAAAAATCTAAAAATTAACCGACGACGGCTAGCCGGTCGACTTGGTTCTCTGCCCTACACCACTACGTGGACAGCGTATAATATAACAATAATATAATAATACCGATCGACTCAGAATCGCTTTTTGTTTCGATTTAACGCTGTCCGTCCGCACTTCTGTCTGTCCATGTATACTTGTGCACCGCTACATGTTGCAAATATTAAGATATTTTTATAAAATTTGGTACACTGACTCGGTCCAAGGACTAAGCCTATTGAATTTGGTTGTAATCTACGCAAGTTTAGACCTAGTACCCATATAAAAGATATTTTAATGAAATTTGGTACACTATACACATAGACTCACGAATAAAGTCTGTTGATTATGTTTAGAATCAGTCCATGTATAGATCTACACTCAAAAAATATGTTTTTTGTATACACTGTTCAGCCACTTTTATCCTGAAATTGTGTGCTTCGCAAAAGTTTTACTTATATTTTTTGGCACTAAACTAATTTTGAACAAATGTTTTACTAATTTATTTTGCTATCGAAATTGTGCTAATAAACACATTTATAGTGCGGACAACAACCAGAAAGACAAAATGTAGAAGTCGCAGATTTTCTAGACGTAATGGGGACAAAGAAAATGATAATAAAAACACAACCCTTCTAAGACACGTAAAAAATACAACGGTAAAAAATTTTTGTCATCTGTCTTTCATACATAAAACAAAAGGATGCTAAAAGATAAAAATGTAACATAATAAGATAAAACATGAATTAAATTATAGACAAAATAAAATATTTAAATTTAGTGAAGATAAAGATGAAATGTTAATATATGTATAAACCAAATATTTATTAATATTGATTATGTGAAATTCAAGGACAGACATTTTTGTCAGTCCTTTGGGTTATTTTTTTTTGTGTTCCCTTTCGCTTTTTTAAAAAAAGTGTTTTTTATAATATAAAAGCCATAATTTATTTCCCTTATTGTTATTTAGGGTTGTCTACTGATGTGGAAGTTCCCTGAATAATGTGCAATAGAATGACAAAAATACACATTTTAGACTTAAATTTTCAGCAAATAATTTAACTACAGTAGGTATAATTTCTCTCCAATTTTTTGAGTGTTTTTTCAGTATACTAATATTTAGCAAACATTTTTATTGAGTTTAGCAAGGATATTGTTTATTAGCAAAACTTTTCCTGAGATTATTATTTTTTTGAAAAGCAGCTCGCTAATTTTCAGCGAAACCCTTTTGCTGATATTTTGATGAAATTTGGTACACAGACCTATATTGGCCCAATAACGCAGCCTATTGATTTTGGTGAACATCGGTCCATGTTTAGACCTAGTGCCCATATAAGGGTCCTACCAAAATTATACTGTTTATACGCTGCATGTCGCAAATATCAAGATATTTTGATGAAATTTGGTACACAGACCTATATTGGCCCAATAACGCTGCCTATTGATTTTGGTGAACATCGGTCCATGTTTAAACCTAGTGTCCATATAAGGGTCCCCCCAAAATTGGCTTGGTTACAAACTGCAGGTCGCAAATATTAAGATATTTTAATGAAATTTGGTGCGCTGACTCACATTATAGAAAATTTTGACACAAGCCTCATTTTAACCCATTCGAATTTCGGATCCAAACATTAGTTGGCTTTTAACCAGACTGGTGTAGGGTATTGTATAGTCGGCATGCCCGACTTTAATCTTTTTACTCGTTTTAACATTTTTTTGACGCTCGTCTATTTCAACCCATTCGAATTTCGGCTCCAAACATTAGTTGGCTTTCAACCAGACCAATGTAGGGTATCGTATAGTCGGCATGTCTGGCTTTAACTTTTTTATTCGTTTCTATTATAAAATTAATCTTATTATTTTTTCCATTTAATAAAATTTCTTAAGTTGCGTTTACACTTGCATCGAAATCTCGGGATTTCGATATCCACCACTTTGAAAAAACAATGAAGAAAAGCTTATAGATGTTAAAATTTTAGAGAATGTATTTAATAGAGCTAACTATGTATGTTTTATTCAAAATTGAACATCTATATGTTTTCATTCATTGCTTTCTCAGAGTGGTGAATATCGAAATCTCGGGATTTCGATGCAAGTGTAAAAGAAACTTTACCGCGAATTTTCCGTCTTAGAGATTAAACACAAATGGGTCGAAAAAGTAGTCGCGTTTAATCTAAATTCAGCGATAATCGACCGTCGACATTTTTTGACAATTAGAAAAGGAAAGCAAAACAAGGACATGGTTGTATTTGTTTTGCGATAATTCTTCACCGTTGTATTTGCTTTGCGATAATTTTGATTTTTTTTTTAACAATTCTTGTTGTTTTTCATTTTATTGTATTTAATTTTGCTTCTTTGCGGTATATTTTGTATTTTTATTTTCAATTACATTTCTTCTATCATAAAAATAATTTTTTTGTAAACAAAGTACGAATTTCTGCAACTCTGTTCTGATAGAACCGATATGTTTAAAACAGAAATTTATTTAATTTTATCCCGCTTCATCTAAATCTGCTGGAATCCAGAAAGATAGTATACTTGTAATTAACTAATTCCAAAGCATAAAAACAAAATTAAGGAACAGGTCTATAGCCGGAACCAAAAACGATTTCTGTCTTAAATATTTCTTAAGTCAGAAAATTTCCAACAAAATTTCTAACTTCGGAAATAATTACGACAAAAAGCGTTCTTAGCTCTGACTATAAAACTAAACCTATATCGTTATTTTACAATATTTATAATAACGAAATACAAAAACAAAATTATAACGATAAGAATGCTATAAGCGTTGTTCGTTTTGATTGTTATTCTGGATTTTTAAATCGATAACTATTTTTTCTTGTAAGTCTTACCTTTATTCCTGTGATTAGTTGATGAATATTTATTAATTGTCATACGACTTCCAGGTGAATTCAATTTACTTGATGATTTACTTAAACAATAACAGCATATAACTTCTTGAAAATATAAACGAAATCTGCAAAAAAAAAAACAAACAACGGATTTGTTTATTTTATACTTATTTGCTTCACCTAAAAAACAAAAATTTGTTGTCCCAAACGAATTTGGTGCCACCAACAGAAAATTTGGTTGTTACAAATCCAATATGGTTGTTCCAACATTTTTTTTGGTTGTCACAATCCTATTTTAGTTGGAACAGTACAAATATAATACAACTTAATTTTAATCAGTTGCAGCAAGAAAACTATTCATTTGCAACAACAATTTTTCCTCTATTCTGTGTATTATTATAATTTACCTTTTATTCATCCAATAGTATATTATTGGATTAACCATAGCATTTGACATGGCCAACCAATAGAAGGCCAAATACATATGCTGTACATATTTTGCCGATGTTACTTGATTATTATGATACGCATAGATAAAAAACATATGATATGGTAACCAACATATGGCAAATATTGAAACAATTGCTATAAACATTCTAACAACTTTTCGTTTTGATTTCATAGATTCCATTTGCCTTTCGATATTTTCACCTATTGAACGACCACCCCACAAAACACGACCCATTAAGGAGTAACAGATTAACATTACAACCATAGGTATACCATAGGTAATAACCAGAATGATGATATTATAGCTAATGAAGAGTAAATTGAAAAGAAGATAGTTAGTATTAAGATGGTAATAGATATTCTATTAACTAAACAAACCCATAATCTAATATTGATGTGGGATAACGACCATCTGGCCACAGCATATAACAAACAGTGCGTTGTTTACCATTATAGTATCTAAAATGAAAAAAGAAATTATATGAAAGTTGTTATTATATTGTGATACAACTAATAGATAAATTAAGTGCTTGCAATCAATGGCCATGTAATTTTTTCATCCTGCGGTAAGAACTTTGTGGCTGCAAACAAGAAATCTGTAATTTTCTAAGAAACCCAAAGGTAAATTGATAAATCTTATGTTAAATTTTTAATAAATATGAAGTCGACTATTGATAGTAAGATTAAAAATATCAATTAAACAACTAAAAGGCGCGAACAATTCCAATTTCCTATTTAAAGTCACATTGTACACTAAGAGAAAAAAGTTCCTAAAGAATTTAGTTAAAACTACTAAAAATTAGTTAAACATGATGCTGCAGAAAAAAACTGCTAATTTGCAGATTATTTTTGCTATATATTAGTAATATAGGAACAGCAAAAATAAAACTGTTAAATATACAGAATTTTAGTTATATTTGAGCTAAATTTTTGTAAATGGAGAATAGCAAATTAACCTGCTAAATTTTGCTAAATAATTAGTAGCCTAAAAAATTACCAAAAAATTTTAAATTTTCGAAGTTTTTTTTCGATTTTTTTTAATGCAAATAAAAATCGAGCCTTTTGAAAACAGCAGTTTACAATTTTTTAGCAAATATTTCTGCTGATTTTAGCAGAATAGACTGATATTTACATTCAACTAAATTTAGCTTCAACTTAGCAAAAATTTATAGATTTTACGGTTTATTTTTGCTTTTTTTAGTTTACAAATACTTAACAAAATTTTCTGCAGATTTTACAGTACAATTTGCTATTTTCAATTAACTAAAAGTTAGCCTAAATATAACTAAAATTCTGTAAATTTAACAGTTTTAATTTTGCTGTTCTCATTTTACTAGTATTTAGTAAGAAAATCTGCTAATTTTAGCAGTTTTTTCTGCAGCATCATTTTTAAGTAATTTTTAGTAACTTTTTTTTTGCTATTTTTACAGATTTATTTCTATAAGTGTACATATATTTTTTCTAAGTAACTAAAAAAAATACATTCTCTTTATTCCCAATAAGCACATAAGTTTTAAAAATTCAAGTGCTTTAAATTTTGCTTGAAGTAAAGTATATTTCAAATTCTAGCATTTGTATCTTTAACAAAAATATTTCAAACTTGAATTTTTGTTCCCCTTTTGCTGGAGTATGCTATTGAAATAAAATGTAATAACAGTTGTATTCAAGCCTTGAAACTGGAAAACAGGGCTGGAATTGAACTTGATTTCAACTTGAATTCCAGTGAAATTGTTTATAGGGATTTTCTAAGCGTATGATTAATATTAATTTGATTTTACATTAGCATGTGTGGCGTATGATTTATTTAATTATATTATAAATATAACTCATACGCCACATATACTTCTAAACAGTTTTAATACATTAATTAATTAATTAATTAATTAATTAATTAATATCTTTTCTCAGAACTTTCTGTATGTAACAAAATTTGTAAGTCTTTACGTTTTTTTAATGTAGGTAATTTTTGTTAAGTGTTTATGTTAATTTGTTTGCAGTTATATACTCGACACGTAATCCTGTCACATTTTCTACAACATACTCAGGTATGAATAATTCAAATTAATTGACTGTTAAAATACAATATTTCTTTCTGCTTTGAAAATAAATGTGGTGTATGAGTGTTTTAAACACTTGTACTGGCAACAAATATTTTACACGATTAAGTGTTCCATAACCATCATACCAGTCAACAATTTAAATTATGGCATTGAGTTAGCACGAAAATTACATAAAAAAAAACTTCAGTAATAATATACAACATCAAACGTTTTGCCAGCAATGGCAATTTAAGCACTGAAATATGCTGGTTAGGATATCCCGAAATTGGAAAAATTTTAGCTAATAGCACTCAAATGATGTGCATTAAAGAGCTGATTATAGGAAAAGAAAAGAAGAAAAAAAAAAAAAAATTATCGAGGGTTGTTATAGTTCGCTTCCGCGTTTGAAGTTGGCCCTAGTAATGTATTGTTGACAATTTTTATTTCCAATATTTGTTCAACATAGGGCTCAAACGTCTGGTATTGCTGAGAATATTATGGACATTTTTTTTTTTAAATGCCATAGAGTAATTTTGGTCTAGCATAACTTAGTTTGAAAAAAGTAATTTGCTTTTTTCACGAATGTTTATTGCAATTCGAAAAATTTTCAAAATTCGGGACAAACTAATGCTGGTGTTTAAAATTGACAATTTACAAGAACAAAAAGAGGAAAAATTGAAAATTATATTGTACTAATATACATATATGTAATACTTTGTCATGGTAATCAAATAGGAATAAAAAGAAAATGCTAAAAAAGTAAATACTTGTGTATCGATAACACTATGCTCAAAAAGTATTTTCAATTGTGCCGTAAAAAGTTTTTGATTTTCAAAAATTTGAGAACATTTAGTTTTTGAAAAAATATTGTTGGAAAATAAGCCTTAAAGGCAAGAATATATTTTCAAAATCAAACAATCATTTCATTTTTAAATACTTTGTTCTGATTTGGTGATTTTAAAATAATTGATTAATCATATTCTTGCCTGAGGTTTCAAAAAAAAATTTTTTATTTTTTTATGCCAAACGTATTGGTCGCCATTTTACATTTTTCGTTATATCTTTGGTATTTACAGTCGGATCTTAAAGTATGATACATCGATGTTTTTCTCTCGAGGAGACCAGTGTTTTGCTCTAAGGACATTTTGACCTCAAGTATCCCGTTCTAGTAGTTACCCACCAGATCTCAGTTGCTACCACCCTAATGTACCACCCTAATGTTATCAAATTAAAGCTCGCAAAAAATCATTAAACTTTTGCTATGGAAGTTTTTCGCTAAACCCAGTAGAATTTTATTTTTTTTTATATATTGGTTGCCGAACGTAGGGGCCGCCTTTTTAATTTTTTTTAATTGGATTTTTACTATATAGCAAAACACTGGTCTCCTCGAGGCAAAAAAATCGATATATCACACTTTAAAATCCGATTTTAAATGCCAAAGCTATAACAAAAAATTAAAAAAGGCGACCCCTACGGTCGGCAAAAAACATTTTTTTTTTTAAATCGCCTTCCAAAAATACATCATATTGGAGGGTGTACGGCGAACTTTTTTTTTGAGGTACGGTCCACTGGACAATGTCTTAAAATAATATAGAAAATATTTTTATATTTCGTCATCGCAGTAAAATCGTTTCAATAACAGTAAAATCGTTAAAAAATTCAGTTGGAAATAGAAATTTTTTACTTTGTTACTTGACATTTATCTATATGAACAAGAAAAATATAAAAAAACAATATTTGGCTAAGGTGCACTATATCGTTTAAGAAATATTTGCAAAAACGTTTTTGCAGGAAAATTAAATTTTTTAATAAAGTTTTTGCAAAAAAATATAAAATTGAAAGTAATAGCGCTATATTTTGCAACATTTTAAAATGATGAAATATGCTTTTTAATTTAATATATTGCACGTTTTGACAGCTGCGATAATATTCCCTATATATGCATTTAAAATTTAAATTTCTCTTTTTTCACGATTTTGTTAATAAATAATCTGCGATGAAAGGAATATCTAATATTTCAATTTGTTCCTTTAGAAAACATCTCACGTTATTTAATTTATCAAAAAAAAAAAAAAAAAATTCGCATTTTCTGTTTTAATTTTAAATTAATACCTAAAAATTAAGGACACTCTGAAAAATCTTAAAATATGAAACCCAGATAAAACCATTCAGAAATATAAAACATACATACAGTGACTGACAATACAATAGAATCAATTAAAGTTTTTTTTCTAATTTTATCCCCGTTGCTTTTATTTCTAAAGATCAAAATAATGATTAAATTGTCCCCGAAGAACTGAAAGATGGTCTAGAAAATTGAGGAAATTTTTAGTGTGGCGTTTGTTTTTTAATTTTGCTACCCGTTCTAAGTAGGCGTGGCTTTTAATCGATATCGACCTTTTATCAAATTACATAGTAAAATTTTGCGAGTTCTGATCGCATCTATACAAACTGAATATTGTTGGAAATTCTATAAAATTTTCTTAAAACTTGCATTATTTTTATTCACAATTGGTGGCCACATTTAACATGACATCGCATGACAAGAATGAGCGTATTATCCTATGTAGCTTGCAAGGAGATATAAATCCGAAGAACTGTTGATTTATAGATTCGATTATTCATCGAAATAACGAATATTTTCGAGGGAAAATATGATAATAAAACGAAAAAATTTTTTTTCTTCTATCTTTCTCTTTGTTTATTTTTTATTTCTCTTTAAATTAATTTGCTTTCATTTTAAATTCAAAGCAATTTTGTTTTGTTCCAAAACCAGCCACGATACGAACCAACGTCCTTTGGTTTAGAAGCTCATAGCCTTATCCCTTGAGTCAAACCATAACTTTGAGTCTTGACGAGATATTGATTTGTTTGCCCAAAAACTAATCGTCGGCAGAATAACGGGAAAAAATTTGTCCATTTGTTTTGGGTGGAGAATACGTAATGTCAGACAATTCATAATTTTTTGTTTTTTGTTGGAGTAAGTCACAAACGAAACTATTTATTTTCATGTTTTCAATGTGTTTTTCACTAATTTATAAAAAGTAAATTGCATTAAATTCAATAATAATGCAAATTTTTACTTTTTCTTAACATTTTATTGATTTTCTTTTATTTTCTTTCGTTTTTAGTAATGCCACTAAGTAAAAATTAGATCTGGCATCGTGGTTGATGTTGCACATAGTTGTGAGAACAATTGTGCTGAGAACGTTATCTGAACAAGAACAAAACATGAACAAGAATTGTCCACACGAGACAAATTTATGGGTGAACAAGAAATTGTTCGTTGGTTGAACAAATCGATGTCTCGTCAAGACACCAAGTAATGATACATCATAGATTACATTACTCTTCTTCTTCCTTTCTTCTTCAACAAACAAATTTTTACACATACATTGAAATTTTTTTGTATAGTATGTCTAACACATTCCCATGAGATACGTGCACTGACAGCTAATGTCAAAGTGTAAGATATCTATGTAATCTATGTGATACATATAGTTTTATAAATATTATTTTAAAATTCAAATTGTTTTTATTTTATTTGAATCTACCTTTATAAACTTGATATTACGCAACAAACATTAATGTAAGAACGAATATGCTGTTCTTTTCCAATTTTTCGTAGATAAATTTAATCCTTAATACAAAAAGGCCCTTTTCATTAGAGGAAAAGGAAATCTGAAAAACTTTCATTATACTTTTTATTTTATTGTTTTTGTATTAATAAAAAAATTCAGTCAGAGAAACTCTATTTTGAAGGTTTTTAGATTTGTATTGCCTTCCCTTCTATAGAAATTAAGAATGAGGTTACGGTCTTTCTTCATTAAGCCATCGATACTTTGGAGCAAAATTGCACAAAAATATATTTATCCTAAAATAATCTAAAATATATTAAATCCGTCCTGTTTGAAGATAATTATTAAAAATTAGGGTGAACGATGGTCGGATAGAAAAATTCTGTAGAAGTAAGTGATTAAAAAATGCGGTTATTATCAACACATAAATTAAAAAAAAAGAGTCACCCCGTGCTGTTTCATAAAAATTCATTGCTGGGGATCGCTCTGGGACCTACCTCATGTGGATAATAGAAGCGTTAACATGGCATGGAAGTTTGCAAAAATGCCTAGTTTTCGAGATACAGGCCATTTTTTAAAATGGCGTTTTTTTCAAAATGGCCCGTATTTCGAAAACTAAGCAAGATAAAGCAAAATGGAAAAAATATTTGATTCTTTGGAGTATTAACATACCGCAATAATAAAAATAGTCCATGTATTGTAGAGCTTCCGATGGATTCATTTCTATAAAACAGTCAAGGGAAAACATATTCTAAATTCGAGTTTTCTACCCAAAGAAGTTTAGGCATGCTATCAAGGGGCAGACTTTTGCCCTTTTTGACCTTCCCCGTAGGAATTCCCAAAAATCCCGTCTTAGCGGATATCTATGCCAGAGGATTTCAACTTCCTAGCTCCAGCGGTTTGTTTTGGGGCGATGTTGAATAAGTGAATAAGCAAGTCACGTTATTTTTTCGAAATTAGTTTTTTGCTTTGGAAAACCAAGCAATTTGATCATTTTGGGCCAGGGATATTGTAGTTTAGCCCTAGATTGGACATAAAAGTAAAATATGGTGTCATCATCGCTAGTTTTTACATGCCTACTTATTCAGGAATGCCATAATCCTGATAAATATTTCCTAATCTGTAGATGAATTGGGAAAAAGTTAACATTGGAAGTTTTTATATTAAAAGCCACACCCACTGGAAAAAGGCGCGGGTATAATAAAACGAAAATACTCTTAAACTGAGAACTACTATGATCAATAAAAGGTGAGTTTTTAGTACTTTAAAATCAATTTGTTAAAATTTTAGCAGTTTAAGTTTAGCTAAGATACATACTCTTTTACATTTTTATTCTTAATTTTGTCCGATAGTGTATATGAAGACTATTTGTCAGTGTTATATTTTATTTAATATCTATGGCCATTGTAAAAAATGTTATTTTAAAATGTTTTCTACAGAAAAGTTTTCTTAAAGCTTGAGGCTAGATAATCTTGTAAAAAGAATTTATGTATATTTTTATTGTAAAATACCTCAGAGACAAATTCCCCCTAATCGTTACATTGATAAATTTTATGCTTTTATCTGTAATGTAATCAGCCTTAAAATATCAATATGAAATGGAATATAAATGCTATAAAGCACAAAACTTTTAGAAGGATTAATCTATTTATATGAATTTTCTACAAGGTCTATTTCAAACCTGTCAACTTATCATATTTCCAGTTTTTGTTATCGCCTTTTGTATACCTTAATTCCTACAACGTTAGTTTTAATGGAACTCCATTTTACACAATTAAAATTACCTTTTTGTCATTGTGTTTGAATAGAGTAGACATGGCGCCGATAATATACAACTCAAAATCCAAATTAATGCCAAAATTATACGAACTTTTCGCCTCGAAGTTCTACGTTTTAAAGGATGCACTATGGCAATATATCTGTAAAGGTAAAAGAAAACAAAACCATAACTTATATAGAAAAATTATCAAGCAAACAAACAAATAAATTACACAAATTAAACACAACAACATAATGAATGTCTTAATCTTGTTCAACACCAACAATTTTTGCTTTCATGCTTTAAGTACTTACCTATCAAATGATATTGCCACCAAAGTGAAAACGGATGTTGATACCGTTACGTTTGCCATAAAATTATTAATGGTACAATAAATTGTACCAAATGGCCAGTCAGAATTTAACATAAATATAAAATTGAAAATACAATTTAACGCAGACATTAGCAAATCAGCAATACTTAGATTCAGTAGAAAATAATTGGTTGCAGTACGCATACTACGATGACCTTAAAAGATATGAAATACAAGAAAAAGATAGATAAAGAATTAAATTACAACAAAAAAATACGAGCAATGAAAAAAAAACTTGTCTAAAACAAGAATTTCAGCATGTAGCAGTTGGAAATGTAGGTTGTATGTAGAAAAATGTTTTTGTCCTCTTCAATGTTTTGCAAGAATTTTTTTGCTTATTACCCTGCTGATATTTATTTTATTCTCACTCTACAATATAAAATACACCATTGACAATCATATATAAGATTTTATTATTTAAATTTTTATTTAATTTCCTGGCTTTCCTTAATCTGATATGAATATGTTTACAGGCAATTTACAATATATACGAGTATATTTGAAGTACACATATAAAAATTTGTTTGTAAATACATACAATTACACTTTTTGTAAATAGTGTACAATAGACCGTTTATAGCATATGAGGCAAAAACTGAAAGTTGCTGCGATCCTTGATTGCTGGGCTGAAAAAGTTTCCATTTGGCCTACGAGCCTGTAATAAAAAATTTGGGGCCGATCGGATAACGCTAAGGTCTGCCCTAAGTTCATTGAAAAACGAGTAAAAAGGTTAAAGTCGGGCAGGCCGACTATACAATACCCTACACCAGTCTGGTTAAAAGCCAACTAATGTTTGGATCCGAAATTCGAATGGGTTAAAATGGGACTTGTGTCAAAATTTTCTATAATGTGAGTCAGGGAACCAAATTTCATTAAAATATCTTAATACTTGCGACCTGCAGTTTGTAACCAAGCCAATTTGGGGGGACCCTTATATGGGCACTAGGTCTAAACATGGACCGATTTCAACCAAAATCAATAGGCTTCGTCCTTGGGCCAACATAAGTCGGTGTACCAAGTTTCATCAAAATATCTTAATATTTGCGACCTGCAGCGTATAAACAATATAATTTTGGTAGGACCCTTATATGGGCATTAGGTCTAAACATGGACCGATTTCAACCAAAATCAATAGGCTTCGTCCTTGGGCCAACATAAGTCGGTGTACCAAGTTTCATCAAAATATCTTAATATTTGCGACCTGCAGCGTATAAACAGTATAATTTTGGTAGGACCCTTATATGGGCACTAGGTCTAAACATGGACCGATGTTCACCAAAATCAAACTTGTTCGTCCTTGGGCCAACATAGGTCTGCGTACCAAATTTCATCAAAATATCTTAATATTTGCGACCTGTAGAGTGCACACAAGAATGCATGGACAGACAGACAGACGGACATCGTTAAATCGAAATAAAAAAAAATTCTGAGCCGATCGGTATACTATAAGGTGGGTCTAGGACCAATTTTTTTTGGTGTTACAAACATCAGCACAAACTTATAATACCCTGACCACGTAGTGGTGTAGGGTATAATTAAAACACACTTTATATGGTGAAAATATCACGTTTTTGCCTTTTTTTTGAAAATACTGGCTCTTAAGTAACTGTATTTTTGGAAAATATAAATAGATTCATAATCGAGACTGAATTCCCTTTCTGGTAATGTATAAAAATTCAAAATCAGTTGGAAAATATTTTAGTAATTGCAATTTCCTCAGACCATTGTAGAGTTAAAATAAAATGAGATAAATTATGAAAATCGTAAAAAATTAAATATTTCTTTCAAGAATTTATTATGTTATACTCTAGTTTTATTTCTAAGATCCACAAATATTCTGATATAAATTTTTGTCTCTCTTGGCTTATGATAATCTAGTCCCAGGTATGGCCAAAGATGGGATTTGTTTTTTTTTATAAATTTGCAAAACTCTAGTTTTGAGTTTTTTAAAATTTTGTTCAACAAAATATAAGAAAAGCCCAGCGGTATTTTTTGATAATTTTAGCAACACATGTCTGCTGATTTGTAGTAAAATAAAATTAGTAGAAAAAATTAGTAGCCACTACTAAATTTTAGTAAAATTTATGTAAACTGCAATTCAATATCGATTTGCTAAAATCAGTCAAAAAACTTACTAAATATCATAATTTTAGTACAATGAAATTAGTATAAGTAATTAGTTGTAGCTACTAAATTTCAGAAAATTGTTGTAAACTGTAATTTAAAATCAATCTGCTGAAATTAGTAAAAAAAGTGTACTAAAAAATAAAAAAACTGTAAAATCTAAAAAAAAACTTTTTTTCTTTCAATTGTAATAAGCGTATAATATTCATCGTACTTGAAATTTGGAGCCAAAATTGCAAACGGTTCTCTAAATATTACCTTTTTATGCATTGGAGATACAATAAAATTTTTTGAGTGTTATTTCTAAACTAAGAATATATCAATAGTAACAAATATAAACTAAACAAGAATTGGAAAAAATAAATTTAAATTAGTATATTTTTCTGCTAAATTTAGCACTCGGTTTTGAAAAATTAGTAAAAATATTTTTCTGAAATCAGCAGCGTGAATTAGTAAAAAAAATCCGTATTTGTAATAAGAGAATAGCAAAAATGATTACTAAAGAAAAAAAATTGTACTAAAAATCAGTATAAAAATAGTAAAGTGCGATTGGAAACTGTTTACAAATTTTTTTACTAACTTTTTTATCTGAGTATACCTACACAAAAATATATATTTAATTTTAATTTAATCATTAGTAGGAAAAGTGCGACACACTTATTCCTTTAACCCCTAAATGCATAGTGTAGCCATTTGGCAACACACCAGTTTTTTAATAAAAAAAATCCACTTGATGCACAAAACTGCATTTTGGCATTGAGGCCCTTTTTAAACAGTTATAGGTTTTGCTTCGTATATTTGTGAAAAATCTAAAACACGTGTTTTTTTTCCAAAAAAGATTAA
This sequence comes from Leucophora obtusa, assembly GCA_949987735.1. Lineage (NCBI taxonomy): Eukaryota > Metazoa > Arthropoda > Insecta > Diptera > Anthomyiidae > Leucophora > Leucophora obtusa. The sequence continues at coordinate 346,700,115 of OX465295.1, read as the reverse complement.
TAACAAAGGATAAAAATACTTAGCACTGCTGGATTTCGTTGACGTTAGTCTAGTTGAGTTCTTAAAATATTATTATTTGTTTCTCACTTAACATAAATAGATCATTATCAATGATTAACCCATCAAGGCAAAGGACACTGACGATGGTTTTGTAGCGAAAGCCGAAAATACGTATACTGTCCTGCTGGCCTTATTGAATTTTTTAAATTTGTTATTCTCTGTAATTGTTAAAATGGTATCAAGAAAAAAGAAAAAAAGAAAGAGATATAATTTATATGATCTCAAATCGAAAGGAAAACATTCATTTACCAAATAAAAGTTCAACTATACATACCCTTCATTCAAAAAGTGTAATATTCAAAATTGTTTGTTTAAATATTTAAAGTGGTATTCTCGCAATAAAATTCATTTTGGCGACAATAACTGTATAGTTTATATATATTTTTTTTGTTTTATACACGTTAAAGTAATCACAATGTAGCTATTTGGCAAACACCATATTTTTCAATAAAAAACACCCTTTTTAGAAAAAAAAATGTTTTTTTGGTATTTTTCTTGAAATGTACCTCAAAAAAAAAAGTTCGCCGTACAATATCCAATCTAACTTATTTTTGCAAGATTAAAAAAAAAGTTTTTTCTTTTGCCGAACGTAGGGGTCGCCCTTTTACATTTTTTGTTATATCTTTGGTCGGATCTTAAAGTATGATACATCTATGTTTTTCTCTCGAGGGGAGCAATGTTTTGCTCTAAGGACCATTTACCTCAAGTATCCTGTTCTAGTAGTAACCCACCAGCTCTTAGTTGCTAACACCCTAATGTACAACCCTAAAGCACCGTAAGTTGTTTGAATTTCACTTGAAAAAACTGTTATACTCCATATAAAAAAAATAATTTTTCACGACAATGAGTTTCACGTGAAAATTTTGTAGACTTTGTTTTCACGCAAATTTAATGTGCAAGACTATTATTTTTCTTGTGAAAAAGTGTCATTTTGTGTTTATTGTGATTGGATCTTTTTAATAAAATAAAAAAATTATTAATTTTTCGAATTTAAAGTAACTTTTGAGGCATTTTAAGTTCGAGTGAAAATTTTCCACGTGAAAAACAACTTACGGGGCTTAATGTCAGAAAACTAAAGCTCGGAAAAAATTGTTAAACTTTTGTTAAGAAAGTTTTTCGATAACCCCGCAGAATTTTTTTTTATTCTTTTGGTTGCCAAACGTAGGGCAATGTACACACCTTTAGAAATTACATATAAAACAATGGTTAAAAATGAAGAGACCAAGCATTTAAGGGTTAATGCTACTGAAATTTTCTGCCATTAGAATTTGTCCTAATAAGGCTAATGAAATCGCAATAATTCCTTAAAAACTAATTACAATTGAGAAAAAACGCATTTGTTTGCTAAAAAAGGGGATAGATAGGATGCTTAACATTAGGTGTTATATAAAAATGGATCCTCGGGATCTCTCCCAGACCTAGCCTATTTGCAGTATCGGAGTGTGTTAATACTCCATAGGAGCAAAAATTTTGTGCGTTTTGCTCTATATCGCTTAGTTTTCGAGATACGGGCCATTTTGTAAAGTGGCGATTTTTTAAAATCAATTTTTATGAAACAGCCACAGGGTGACCCATTTTTCCCATTTATTGGTTAATAGAAATTAAAACACTAAGATAATAAGAATTTAAATAACATGTTTCACATAATACTCGGTGCAACAGGTCATACTCTAGTTGAATGAAGCCGTGAAACAATAAAAAACGAGAAAATAACTGGTTATGATAGCGAACGATCGTATACAAAACTAACACCATTCGTTTTTTTTTTTGTTTTCATCTCAATACTAACGATCACTTCTGATTTTATCTGTTGTTAAGTTCAACAGTATGATTGGTATAGTTTTTTTTACGCACACTTGCAGCATGTCATTTACTAAATACAAAAGTGACACAACTCGAAATTTTCTAAATTGACAGTACCTACACATCTCTAAGTACTTAAAAAAATACCTTTTTCATCACTATTTTCTTTAACTGGAAAAATCCCGTTATGTCTATTTTTATCTTAATTGCATTGCTTATGTGATTACAATTTTTTTTTTATATATAAAGAGAGTTATTTTGAGTTTTGCCGTATTTACGTTAAAAGTGATAAACCTTGTGGTGTATTATTTTGCATTATGCTTCTCTAATTGAAAACAGTGAGCACAATTGACTGCATTAATTTGTTATGTACCTTTCAGTTTTCAGTTAAAGGGTCATAACTAAAAATTTTAATTTATTTCCACAAACATAATATAAAATTTAAAAATGTATAGCAAACCTTCTACAAAATAGAATTTTTTCATAATAGAATTTCAAAATAGAATTTTTTCATAATTTCATAATGGAACTAAACTTTTTTAAATCCCAACAAACACCAAATCTAGCCTTAGAGAAATATTGAGATTTTCCATGAATAACAAGTGTATTTATCAAGTCACTCAGCCTCAGCCTTTGAATTAAATTTGAAAACTACTAGAAAATCATTTGATAATTATGCTAGAAAATTGCCTTCAAATTAACCAATACATATTAAAATATCCACTGTACTGCTCAAGCCAGTTTCTAGTACAATTCGAATGCTAGATATTCAGTTTTATTATCAAATCATTCTCAAATCAAAAATTATGAATATTTTATTGTTGAAACATTTTAAATTTACTGTGGTACCAAGGCTATATTTCAAATTCATTTCGAACCTTTTCTGTTACCTAAGGCTAACATTTGAGAATGACTTCAAAATTTTCAGGTTTCTCAAACGTTCCTCGAGCTACACTTTATGTAAATAAAAATAATCAAAAATCTTTGAAATGTTGTTTCAAAAAATGTAAAAAATTTTTCCAATTTAATTTGGTTCTGTACGGGATATTATAAATAATTTAACGCCTCTAAAAGAGATATTTTTGTTTTGTGGTGCATACAACTTGTTAAGGCTTTTCGTTGTGCAACTCTATTAAAAGTAAGAACTTATGGAAATATAATGAGTGCATCAAAAAAAATAAGAAATGAGAGTAAAGAAATTGTCAGCAATTTGTGGCACTCGTCAATGCCAGTTTCCGAGTACTGTCCAAATACGGAAGATACAAATGTGGTTTCGTTTTTCGGAACCCCCTAATTCACAATAACTTAATTTCTTATTTCCAGGTATCAAATTTTGAAGAGGAGACAGCAGGTTGCCTTCGAAAGTTTATTAAATCTATTTGGAGAAGCCTAATTGATGATGTGGCTGCACGGTATCTTTGCTGGAAGGGGACAGAAAGAAAAAAAGCAGTTCGTACATTAAAAATTACGCAGGCTTTAAAAGGTAACATAAAAGATCAAAATCTAGATCTGCTTACTTTTATATACATATATATTTTTTAATTACAGCTACTTGTATCAAGAAATTTGGAACAGAAGCAAATTTTAATTTTGAAAAAAATTTCATATTCCATTTTCAACACCCAAAAGGGCGATATAAGAAACAAACAACTTACATCAAAAAACAAACAAACGAAAATAATAGCTAATTCTTGTAATTTTTAGTTCCTTTTTCGTTTTCCTTTATTTTCTCGTTAATAACTTTAAATACCTAAATACGTATATAAATTTGAATATGTAACACACTTAATGAATTTTCTTCAAAATACTTTACCTCTGTAATTTCTAAATGTTAATAAAATATATTTTTAATAACATTCCAAATAATTGCATTTAAAATTTCTTAAAACTATATAAAAAAAACATTAAAATAGATTTGGTAAATATTGAGTAAATACATTAGAGTATTATTTGCTAACTAACATATTTCTCAACTCATTATCAACAATCTTTCTATAATACAAAACTAAATTTTTTCTACGCTAAAATCAGGTTAGAGAAAGATTTGAAATATACTTGAATCTTATATCAATATCGACCCCTATATTGGGCTATATGAAGACATGATAAATATACTTCAGCTCTAACTGCCGTTTTTATGGAGAACGCTATGATTACCAAATTGAGAATAAAAATTCTCAAAGCTATTCTCAAGGGTAATGTTTGAGAAATAAACTAGTTATCAAATCGTTACTTATTCGGTCTCAATAGTAAATGTTTGTTGGGATATAACAATAATTTTTACATAAACAATTTTTTGACTTTCCTGAAAATTAAAGAGTTTTGAGCTGTGTCACTTTTGTATTTAGGGTGCGTTAACAACTGTAACCCCTCCTTTTTACTCCTTATGGCCAATAAAAAAAACACGTCCTTTCATATTTTGTCAATTCGAATTTCATCAAAATCAGAGTGAACCACTCTGCAGACCTGCACTCCGTTCCTGTATTTCTCGCATCGAAAAAGTTTTCACAAAAATCATATAAAATGGAACCCTGCTTTCTTTATTATACATAGGGTGAGTCGCAAACAATAAAATATGTATATTTAAAAACAAATACGTCAATAATGCAAGATGTTCTTCTATCTAATTACATTTTTTACAAAACATATTATATTAACAGTTATAAAATTTACAAAACCTTAAAGATTAACCACTAAAATTCTAATCAACTTTATCATTTCATAACCCACCTGTATAAAGCAGGGTGCCCATGCATTTCTCGATGCCCAAATTTCCAGCATTCGATAAAGGAACGCACTGCTGAATGCTGTTATCGTCTTAAAGTCATAGCTTTTTTTTCGAATTTTACTTGGATTTTGCAGGATTCTTAAACGTAACAACATACTGTTCGTGAAATTCTAGGAAAATGAATTTTACTTAACACTTCTCCAATACCAGCATTATGGTCATCATTAATTATCAATAATTTGGAAAATGTTTTGAGCATCTTATATATGAGTATGAGTTACCGGCAATGTTCGCAGGATTTAAAAAAAAATATAAAACTTCATAAAGCAGAACAAATATTTGAAATTGCATGAAGTTTAAGTGGAAGTAAACATAAATGTTTGGTATGTGGTAGTTAATAATACGAGTATATTCTTCAAATATTGATGCTGGTTATAAAGAATCCATATGCATGATGATGTTACGTATGTATATACGAGGGGTACTATTTATATTTCGGGAACTGGCAACACTAATGTCAATAGCTACAATCTGGCTACACCAAATAAAATTTGAGATTTTTTAGCGTAAACGTACTCACAAGGTTTTGATGTACAAGTGCTATTTGTTTTGTTTACAGTGAGTTAAGAAAATCAATTTGGCCAAAAAATGGAAATTTCAAGAGAAGGTTTTCCTTGGATTATTTTTCACAACTTTCGACGTGGATTATCTCAACAAGAGTGTGTCGATGAACTTAGTTGTTTGTATGCCGATAAATCATCATCAAAAACCATAGTATATCGCTGGTATAGTGAATTCAATCGTGGTCGTAGTTCGGTCGCCGACGAATTTCGTGAAGGTCGTCCAAAATCGATTGTTATGCCACAAAAATCGATGCAGTGCGTGAACTGATAATGCAAGAGTGTCATGTGACATATCGTGAGATAGAGGCATCCTTGCACATTAGTTCCACTTCAATACATTCGATTTTGCATGAACACTTAGTTGTAAAAAAAATTTGCTCTCGTTGGATACCCAATAATTTATCAATCGCTCAAAAAAAGGCTCGCGTCGATTGGTGTAAGGGAATGATTAAAAAGTTCGACCGTGGTGCTTCAAAAGACGTGTATAAAATCGTGACAGATGACGAATCATGGATATATGCGTATGGGCCGGAAACAAAACCGCAATCGACCGTGTGGGTATTCCAAGACGAGCGAAATCCAACAAAAGTTGTTCGTGGAAGAAGCACAGCGAAGCAAATGGTCGCCTGTTTCTTCGGCCAAATCGGTCATGTGGCCACTGTTCCGCTTGAGCAACGTATGACGGTCAATTCTGAGTGGTACACGACCATTTGTTTGCCGAAAGTCTTCGGAGAAATTAGTAAAACCAACCGATAAAGACGAATCATTCTCCATCATGTCAATGCGAGCTCTCACACATCTCGTCAAACAGGTGAATTTTTGAGCAGTCAAAACATCGAATTGATGACTTATCCTCCGTACAGTCCTGATTTGGCACCCAATGACTTCTTCTTGTTCCCGAATAACAAAGGTAAACTGCATGGTCAACGATTTATGAGCGCCGCAGAAGCAGTTGAAGCGTTCAAAAACCATGTTTTGGAGGTGTCTTAAGAGGAATGGAAAAACTGCTATGAGAAATGGTTTGAACGAATGCAAAAGTGTACTGATCATCGAGGGAATAGTTTGAAAAACAATAAAACCTTTTTCATTTAAAAATGTTTGTTATTATTCACTACTTCCGAAATATAAATAGTACCCCTCGTACGAGTAAATATGTACGATGTTTATATAAAATATTTTTCAAAATATTAAAGATAAGTTGCATAAAACAACAAAGTATTAAAATTTAATAGCATACGTACATATTAAAGATGCTATAAATATTTGATGAAAGCACAATTTTTAAAATATTTAAAAATTTAAAAATTTTGTTCACATTTTATTTTATATAGTAACAGTTTTTATTGTATTTAACTTTAGCATGTTGTTTTGTTTATATAGACAAGGCAAATAAAGAATATGCAAATATTGAATAAGACTAAATATTTTTAATTGAATAAGTTTAAAATTTTTTAACAGAATCATAAATAAAATACTGAAAGGAAAATATCAGGTGTAAATGAAAAAACGTAAAGTTTTCTCATAATTTTCTTATATTTAAACTACGTCAATCTGCTCAATTTGAAATACTCTTTAAAACTTACTCTATTAAAAAGCTAAAGAAATTACTTTGTCTTACTAAAATTTAATTAAAAAAGACAGAGTCGGGCATGTAAACTTTATGATACTCTAAATAAGTCATCATTGAATTGAATTATTTTTTAGGAAGCGGCCCAAATTCCGTAAAGGGACATGAATCTTATTTTATAGTCTGGGTAAAAAATATAAGGAAATGATATTGCTGAAAAAATGCATTTAAGGAACTATCGGGTTGATGGTTTATAAGGGGGCTAAGTCCAATATCGCACATTTCATATGGCACCCTTCAATGGAACGTAGCTCTAACCCAGGAATCGTTTTTCATATATTTTGATAAGCTACGCAATGGGGCCAATAGAAAGCCATTTTTCAAATTTCATTCGGTTTGCGATCTGCAGTTTGAGTACTAGAATAACATGGACACTCAGATGAAACAACGTCGCTTAAGCGACTTAGAGAAAGTGATTCCACGTCAATAACATCGTTCTTTTTTAAATTGCCTTGTAGTGTAATTTAATTAAAAGTAACAAGAAAACATCCCTTTAATTTATTGTCTTATTGCAGGTTCGTTATTTTTTCTTTTATATTTAAAATAAAACCTCTTTGTTGTTGTTTTTATGTATGTATTTCTTACCTGTCACAATCCAAAGAACAATGGAATTTCCCGCTATTGCCACAAACAGCATAACACCAAAAACAATGGCCCAAATAGTTTTTTGTTCCCATGGTAGTTCATACGGTCGTGTGGGCGAAGGAAACAAGCATTCAGTCAGAAAGTCTCTGCAAAAGAAAAAGGAAATAATAGAAGGTTATCTTACAAATTTTGGCATGAATTCTTATCAAAAAGACAAAATCGTAAACATTTGTTGGCAGCATAATAAAACGAGTAAAAAAGTTATAGTTGGGCAGGGCGACTATACGATACCCTATATACCAGTCTGGCAATTAATGTTTGGGTTGAAATGGTGTAAAAATTTTCTATAAAATGGTAAAAAATTGGGTAATCAGTAAATTAGGTATATTTAAGAGAAAATTGGAAATATAGTCCATATGTGCGCTAGGTCGGTCTATGGTCCTATTATTTACATAAAATATCTTTATATATGCAACCTGTAATGTGCAATCAATCATAAGAGCCAATTTATAGGGGATCTAGGGTACTAGGAATTGAAACTGAATAGGTTTTGTCCGTGGGCCCATGTGAATTAATACCAAGTTTCATAGCATGCGCGCGACCCATTTTTGGACCTAAGACCCATTTTTGGGGGACCCTTTTAGGGGCACTATGCCAAAACATAGACATATTTCAACCAAAATCAATAGCCGTCGTCCTTAATTTACCAAATTTCAACAATATATCATAATATCTACGACCCTAAGCGTGCGCAGAAGAATACATTGACATACAGACAAAGGTCGGATGGAGGGACAGAAATTGCTAAATTGACTCAGAAAGTGGTTCTGAGTATATATGTAGGTACACTAAAAAGTGCGTATATGTCCAATAATTTTTGGTGTTACAACTTATTATATCCTGTACATGTAGTGGTGTAGGGTATAAAAAACAGTTTTAAAATGAAAACTGTCCCTGCAAACGTTACAATACGAATATGTTTCGCAATCGTATCGCCTGGAAGGAAAACTTTATTGCGGCAATAATCATATTCCCAGTGTAGAAAATCATTACCAGATATGTGGTTATGTAACTACATACTTGGTAATGGTAACTACTTACTGTTGTTATTACATTTCTTATTACCTTTATATGGGGATGTCGCGAAAAATAATGAGTTGTCATTACACACCAGCATACGAAAAATCAAAAAATATATCGTTACCTATGTGCTTACCAGTACTGACAAAAATAATGAGTCTAAAAATAGATTTTCAAAAAAATAAATTATATAAAGAAAATTATTTTTATTGTATTTTTTTTTTTTTTTTAATAAAATTTGCTGGTGCGGGAATCGAACCTGGGTCTACAAATTGCCGGTCAACAGCACTACCATCTGAGCTATATCGACATGTAATATTTAATAGATAAAAATATAATTGACCTGCTGCACACAAGTAAGCTTACTCGCCAACATACAAAAAATCAATAAATATGTGGTTACATATATCCTTACCAGTGTTTAAAAAATATTGAGTCTAAAAATAGATTTCAAAAAATTTAAAAAAAAATCTAAAAAATTATTTTGTAATTGAAATAATGATAAAAATAAGTCATTATCCGTAACTCTTTATTATATGTTTTAAAATAATGCAGAAGGTAAGTGGGTATCATTACTGGTACTCCAAAAAATAATGATATGTCATTACCGTTTCTACACTGGGTTCTTATTGCGGAAGATCGCTCTTTCGGGAGTAAATGTCCTCTCTATAGCGATACTCCCAAGCAACACAAAAGCGGTACTTCTGAATGATAACTTAGCGATATCGCCAGACAATGGTTAAGCGCTAATTTATCTCCTCGAAGATAAAAAGGTGTCATCGCTAAATTGACTCCTCGAATTTTAAGTTTTATTTTTCCAGCTCCCCGCTCATTTTCAGATAGGTTGAGAGTAAAAAAATAAAATCTGTGAAAAAATTTGGTTTCTGCGAAGTAAAGTGGCGAGGCCGTTTACATTTATGTCCTTAACATCCCAGTGTAGAAACGGTAATGACATATCGTTATTTTTTGGACTACCAGTAATGACACCCACATATCTTCTGCATTATTTTTAAACATATAGTAATGACTTACTGATAATGACTTATTTTTATCATTATTTCAAATAGAAAATAATTTTCTATATTTTTTTTTAATTTTTTGAAATCTATTTTTAGACTCAATATTTTTTAAACACTGGTAAGGATACATGTAACCACATATTTTTGATTTTTTGTATGTTGGCGAGTAAGCTTACTTGTGTGCAGCAGGTCAATTATGTTTTTATCTATAAAATATTACATGTCGATATAGCTCAGATGGTAGAGCTATTGACTGTCAATCTGTAGACCCAGGTTCGATTCCCGCACCAGGAAATTTTATTTAAAAAAAAAATACAATAAAAAATATTTTTTTTTATATAATTTATTTTTTTTTAAATCTATTTTTAGACTCATTATTTTTGTCAGTACTGGTAAGCACATAGGTAACGATATATTTTTGGATTTTTCGTATGCTGATGTGTAACCATAACTCATTATTTTTCGCGACATCGCCATATAAAGGTAATAAGAAATGTAATAACAAAAGTAAGTAGTTACCATTACCAAGTATGTACTTCCATAACCACATATCTGGTAATGATTTTCTACACTGGGATTACCCTAAAAAAGGTTCATGGGTTTATGCGTTTAAACTAGAAGCTTCTGGTGATTAAGTTCCCAGCAAAAAATAGAGATTCCGAAGCAGTAGAAAAAGCACTACAATTGGTGGTCTAGATGTACTTCTTTTTTAACATAAACACTAATGATTTTTTCACCAATTAAAAGTTAAAAAAAAATTCTTCACAAAAAAAAAATTATATATTTTTTTTTATTTCACAAAAGTTTTTTATTGCCGCCACCGGGTATCGAACTTGCGACCTCACGATTGCTAGTCAAGCGCTCTACCGCTGAGGTATTCTTTGATATGAAAGTTGACTGGCATAAAAACACCACTTTGTTACTGCGAGATATTGTTCCTTATTCTCTTCAATAAAAGTACTTATTAAACAAGTGTAAATGGTGTACTCCAATTCAATATTGTTTTCAGTACTATTTGTACAGATGCATAAAAAGCTATTTCTAAACATTTTTTTTTATATATATAGATATCTTTAAAAATTTAAAAATTAAAAATATTGAATTTAAACAAATTAATTAAAAATATTTAAAAAAAAATTAATAGAATTAAAAAAAATTTAAAAAATCTCTTTGGAAATCCAAATGATACCGAAATCACTTTTTACGATCACTTTTAGAGCAATTACTCTTTAGAAGCAATACTTAAGTGGTTTTTTGGAAGTTGTTCAGATGTAATTCTAAAAAAGAATAATAACTTCTAAAAAAGCAGTAAAAATACAGTAACGCATACTTGTGAAGTAGTTTGTAAAGCATTACCAGTTCCTGGGATCCTATATAGAAGCAGAACTAGTTCCAGAACTGATTCTAGGGCAATCGGTTTCACTTTGGAGCTACGGAAGTGGTTGCTTTTGGGACAATTTCAAACAGAAATAATCGGTGTTAGAGTCAACAGTAGAAGTGGTTGTTAATGAAAAGTAGCTATTCTACAACCGATTCTTTGGAACAGAAAATTTTCCTGGGAAGTTACATTGATGATAAACAAGCACTTTTGGTACTACGGAAATACTAAATTACTTTTTAAGTACTAAGTATATTTTCAAAATGGTACCAAGCCCGTTCCAATTGGTACTGGTCAAAAAGTACACATTAAGTAAGTGACAAACAAATAATTGAAGCATTGGTTGTGCGATTAATGCCTGCTAATTTATCTGAAAATAACCAGAGCTTAGTGCTTTATAATTGTTGTGAATGTCAAACTTGTGTATATTTTACAATGGTTAGTCTTAAACTTTAGCTATTTTCTTGAAAATTTACTCATCCTAAGTATGCAAGATATTTGGTTTACCCAACAACTCTTTTTTTCACTCTGTAATTTTTGCTCACTAATTATTTCTAGCACCACGGGTCACGTTGAAATTACTTATTAGTTTTTTTTATCAGTATTCATAGAGTGGAACTTAATCTTTATTTATTCTTTATTTCTAAAAATTCATTAAATTTAAATAATATTGTAAGGGGAAAACTATTCAAAATCCTAAATTTTTTTGCGAAACTTTTTGTTCATTTAAAATAATTTATTTACATATTACAACTTTTAAATACCTTAAACTCGAATAAATTCTAAAAAAAAAGTCCAACAGTAAGTATGATTGTTGCTATCAGCATAGCAATCATACGCATGACTATAAATTGCCTACATACAGGTTTGTTTCTTTTTAATCTTTTATGGAAATTTTTTTATGTCTTTACTATAAAAACAAATCACTATAATATTGGAAAGCAATTGGAGTTAAAAAAAAACTGACAAGGGAAGTACTTCATCCTAAACACTCCGATTTTGATGAAATTTGGATATGTGATAGAGAAAAGAAATCTAAGATCGACCTGTCTCAGCTAATCGGCCACCTCGAAATTTTAAGGGTCCAAAAAGGCGTTCAAAAATGGGTCCTCTTTTGTTTTTTTTTTTGCTTTTTAAGATATTTTGACCAAAGGAACCATATGCAAACCATATGAGGGCTTTTCACCGGTACCTTTTTTTTGTACTTTTTTGTTGTTCCGAATTCGCTACTTTAAAATTGTCCACAATTTTGAGTACTTTATATGGAGAAGTATACTGCTATGGCTGCTAAATTCATATATATTATTCCTTGTTAAATTTAAGAGGACACGTGTTTTTGCGTTTTTCGATATTCGCACTATATAAGGTTTGACAAAATTTACATTTTCAAAAAATTTAGGCCGTTTAATGTGCTAAACATTGGAAATATATACATCAAACTTCATATTTTGACGGATGCATTAATTCTGTTAATGAAATGTGCTCTTATGCAAAAAGTTTAAAAAAATGCGTTTTTTACATAATCCGTCTTTTTTATATGGGTGAAATCAAAAAATGTGATAAATTTTTGGGCCAAATTTGTGAGAAGCAAAAAGTGTTAATATTTCGGTTTTTTTTAATGGAATCAGTAAGTTTAGTCATTATAAACCTAATTGCAAAAAATCTCTTCTACAAGTTGTCGCAATAACTTTTTTTGCACAATTTTAATTTTTTTGTGGTAACGGAGTTTACAGTTCTGCAAGCAAAACATATAACAAAAAAAAATTGCGTACGAATTTTATTCAATTTATTAGTTTGTCGTATTTGGGTTTTCAATTTGCTTTCCAATGATATATAATTTGTGTTTATCAAATTGGCGGTTTCGCGAATAAAAATACATTTCATTCCGCGAAAAAAATTTTTATTTTTTTTTTTTAATTTTGTATTTTTGCTCCTTTTAAATGCTTTTCAAAAATATAAAATTTTTTTAAATCCAAACAGCGGTTGCGCAGTTACAAAATAATATATTAAAAACATAACATTTCGCGATGAAAAAATTCTTAAATTGTGTGAAACAAATTTAATTTGTCAAACTAATGTCAGTAATGACTCGAAATATCGATTCAAAACCAATGAAATGCAAAATCAATCGTTTTTTGCTCCAGCAGCTTAGGGTAAAAAACTGATAACTTTTTTTGATTTGACGCAAAATTATTAGTTGAATCGTCTTTTGACGCATAAATATTAGTTGAATCACCTCTGTTTATGGTTATTTTAAAATATTTTAAACATTTATCTACATTTATTTGAATGAAATCTGATGCAACAATTGTGGTTACGGAGTTTACAGTTACGGAGTTTACATTTGGTTACTATTTTCGTTTTCTTTCAGAAACGCTTTGTCAGAATTTTTTTTCCGAAACAAAATCGCATGATGCCTACAAGGTGAATCCAAATATGACATTGTTTTTCTTACTCGTTAAATAGTTTGGTGTAAAAATTAGGAACGGAGTTTACAACATTTTTTCAAATCTTATTAAAGACATCCATTTTCATCTCGAGAATGTTACATGCTGCAGAAAAGCTTCAAGTCTGTTATATTGGATGATTACTTACAGTCCAACGATCATTTGAGTATAAATAACATTATACTTTTCGCAATATAAATAATAGATAACTCCAAAATTCTGGTGAATGCAATTTTATCAAAAATTATGACGAAAAATCGTTACAGAGTTGAAGTCGTGATAGCGAAGACATACGAAAAAGTTTGTAAAATGTATTAATTTTTATTAAATACGGCACTTTTCCTCTTCATAAAAATTCTTACAGTTAGTGTTTAGCTTTATTGGTTATTAAAATATAAGCTATTAAAGTTAAAAAACCTTATGAGTTACTTGTTACGGAGTTTACATTTGGCCTATAAAATTGATCACAAATTTTATGTATTAACCAAAAATTGGTCAGATTGTTATAAATTTTTTAAACAGGTGACAATGCTTTGATATATATCGAAATATATAACTCAAATGTAATCCATGCATTAGAAATTAGGTGGTTATACAGTTTTTATCACATTTTTTGATATCACCCATATGAAATGTTATGCTTATTTCTACATTAGATCATTTATTTTGCCAAAGGAATAATTTATATGAATTTAGCAGCCATAGCAGTATACTTCTCCATATAAAGTACCCAAAATTTTGGAAAATTTTAAAGTAGCAAATTCGAAAGAGCAAAAAAGTACCAAAAAATGGTACAGGTAAAAAGTCATCAAAAATCCCTTTCAAAAAATATCACATTTGCATGTGGTTCCTTTGGTCAAAATATCTTAGAAAGCAAAAAACCAAAAAAAAAGACCCACTTTTGAACCCCTTTTTGGACCCTTTAAATTCCGAGGTGGCCGATAAGCTGAGACAGGTCGATCTTAGATTTTTTTCCCTATCACATATCCAAATTTCATAAAAATCGGAGTGTTTAGGATGAAGTACTTCCCTTGTGAGATTAAAATCATTGCTTGTCTTAACATGTCTATCAATTTTAAGTTTGAATACAAATGAAGGAACCACAAATTTTTGTTGTTTATAGTTTAAGGAGATAAAGTTTTTCTAATTCAGGCACGAAATCTAATTTTTGTACAATAAAATTAGCATACAAATGTATGCTATTGTTATTTCAAAGTAACTTCTATTTTATGCATATGAGGCCTTCCATACCAACTGTTCAGCCAAATAAAATATGTATCGTATCAATGACAAACTTACAGTATTTATTGTGCCATCACAGGAAAACCACACATTACCAAATATAATGTGTAGCCATAAGGACCCAGGAATTACTTTATACCTTACTTCGCTGATGAGTTTTACAGGCGATGAACCCCAAGGTAATGTATGGGGAGTAGGTAATAAAGTAGGTGGTTACTTATGTGTGTGGAATCAGTTCTAGAAAAAAAAAATAGTCTCATAAAAATAAAATAGTCTCATTAACCGGTGTTAAAATCAACTTTTCCGGAGTAGATTCAGAGGTAACCTCGAACAAACCATCCCAGTGTAGAAAATCATTACCAGATATGTGGTTATGTAACTACATACTTGGTAATGGTAACTATTTACTTTTGTTATTACATTTCTTATTACCTTTATATGGCGATGTCGCGAAAAATAATGAGTTGTCGTTACACACCAGCATACGAAAAATCAAAAAATATATCGTTACCTATGTGCTTACCAGTACTGACAAAAATAATGAGTCTAAAAATAGATTTTCAAAAAAATTAATTATATAAAAAAAAATTTTTTTTATTGTATTTTTTTTTAAATAAAATTTGCTGGTGCGGGAATCGAACCTGGGTCTACAGATTGCCAGTCAACAGCTCTACCATCTGAGCTATATCGACATGTAATATTTAATAGATAAAAACATAATTGACCTGCTGCACACAAGTAAGCTTACTCGCCAATATACAAAAAATCAAAAAATATGTGGTTACATATATCCTTACCAGTGTTTAAAAAATATTGAGTCTAAAAATAGATTTCAAAAAATTTTCAAAAAAATTAAAAATTTATTTTCTATTTGAAATAATGATAAAAATAAGTCATTATCAGTAACTCATTATTATATGTTTTAAAATAATGCAGAAGGTAAGTGGGTGTCATTACTGGTACTCCAAAAAATAATGATATGTCATTACCGTTTCTACACTGGGATAGAACAAGTCCTTAAATTTTTTTCAATTGGGTAAGGCAGGTGTGTCAACATATTGACAAATTAAGCAATTATTTTAAACACACTTTAATTAAATTTTGTTTAAATTTACCTAATTTATAGTAGGAAACTGGAGTCCTACTATAAATATGGTAATTTTACACTCAGTACCTACATAAATGAAAAAAATTACACATATGATGCGCAAGTTAATTACACACAAAATTTGTAAAATTACATTGAACATACGTAAAAATTTTTCAAAATGGATGTGTAGTTTTACCATTTTTGTGTGTACATTTACCAAATAAAATACATATTGCCGCCCAAAAATAAAAGAATAACATGCTTATTCACAAAAAAAAAAAAAAAATGATCATATAGAGATGAAGCCTGTCCATAGAAAAAGGCAGCAACTGGATCTAGTCTGATTTGCAATTTTAATATGTTTATAACTTTTGAAAAATTATTTATTCTTATTTATAACTTCAAACCTACACTAAAAAAAAAGTCAGTAAAATCAGCAAAAAATGTTGCTGTGTCAGCAAATTTTTAGTGAGGAGCGTGCTTGCAAAAAAGTTGGTAATTTCAGCAAAAGGTTTGCTGAAAATCAGCGAGCTTATTATTACCAAAAAATAGTAATCTTCAGCAAAAGTTTTGCTAACACTTAGTCGACTGCAAATGAAAATCCCTAAACTTTTTGCTGAATATTAGTAGACTGAAAAAAACTCAAAAAACTTGTACGAAATTTTACTTTAGTTAATTTATTTCCTGAAAATTTAAATATAGAATATGTGTAGAGTTGTTTTTCTTTTTTTGTCATTTCCGTTTCCAGACAAGCTGCGACATCTACATCTTGTCTATCTGGTTGTCGTCCACGCTATGCATGCGGTTATCAGCACAATTTTTGTAGCAAAATAAATTAGTAAAACATTAGTTCAAAATCAGTATAGTGCTAAAAAAAATATAACTAAAATTTTTGCTGAAAACGGAATTTCAGCAAAAAAATTGCTGAAAACTAGTACACTTGATATACAAGACGTTTTACTAATTTTTCTACTAACTTATTTTTTTGAGTGTACTAAATTCACAAAAAACTTTTTGTCCCATAAAAGACTAATTGAAGGGGTTTAGTTGTTTTGCATGTTAATTTTTTTTATTGAACTGAAATAAACTTCAAAAAATTTTTATAAGATATTATTTTTAACAATATTATAAGACTTTTTGCTATAGGAAAATCTATTTCCCTACGAAAAACATTAGATCCTGTGTTCTTGTTCCTATAGAAAAAACATCAGATTGAAACATTTTTCCTATAGAAAAAAAACTCAGTGTTGGTAACTTTATTTCAAAATCGCTAAAAACAAAGACAATTTTTTTTTCATGTTTAAGGCACTGTCATTTAAAGTCTGGCGACCATTTCTAGATAAAAATAATACAAAACTAAAGGAAATTTTGTAGGATTTCCAAAAATATACCGTTTTGTATAGATCCGATCAGTACTCGCTACATTTTACAATGTAACTTGATAAAAGGTCGCTATCGCTATCGATTTTTCATTGAAAGCCACTCCCACTTAAAACAAGTGACAAAATAAAAAAACAGACATTACGTTAAAATTCTAAACAATGTTCTAGACTACCTGTTCGCCTTTCGGGGCAAATTTAGCCACTATTTTGATCTTTAAAAATAAAGGCAATGAGAATAAAATTAGAAAAAACTTGAATCGTTCCTATTAAATTTGCCACCACTGTATATATAATATAAGTAATATAAATTTATATAACTCCATTTCAGACCTAGAAATTCTAGTCGATTTTCTAAAAATTTCATGATATTAACATAGCGGACTTTGCAAGTGGACTAATTATGTGTAAGTTGCTACAAAAATAATGTGTAATTTTACATTGATAATGTGTAAAAATTAAATTAAATTTTAAAATTAGTGTGTTAATTTACTAAATTTGTGAGTAAAAAAGCATGTTTTACGTGTAAATATACGCAAAAAATGTGTAAAAATTCATTAAAAAATGCATAAAAATTCTCCAGAAATGCGTATTTATATTTCCCACAGCGAAGTTAAAGCACCCAAAAAACCTTTTTTAAATAAAACAGCATTTGTATGAAAAACTTAGGAGACAATAAGATTATCAATATAAGATTTGGCAAAGACAAAAATAAAATATTGAGGAATAACATATTTATTCCCTACGGGAAATTTTAACAAACTGTCACCGAACTGTCACCCTTTATATGAAATAGACTGGTGACTTTTACATGGCGTTGTCATAGGAGGGGGAAATTGACCCCTTGTGACATGTCACAAGACAAATCCTAGAACAGGTTACTGAACTCTCATAAAAAACAAAGTTCAGGGACATGTCCTGGGATTTGTCTTGTGACATGTCACAAGGGGTCAATTTCCCCCTCCTATGACAACGCCATGTAAAAGTGACCAGTCTATTTCATATAAAGGGGCCAGTTCGGTGACAGTTTGTTAAAATTTCCCGTAGGGTTTTTTCAGAAATTCTAAAGAATCCATTTTTCGATTTATGGCGATTTAAATCGCGGAATTCATTAAACTAAACTTTGAAAATTGTAAAAATTTTATTACTTATAGTACTTAAATTACGATTTCACATCCTTTAAAATTATACCTCAATAACTCTCGTGACTTTAGCCTTTCAAAAGATGTAGACAATTTGGGTAACTCAAAATTTGGATTAGTTTGGTTGGTTTTAAATATATATGTAGAACAGAACATCACTCACTTAGACCTTCTTCCTAAAGGAGCAATCAAAACAAGAATGTTTATTAAATTTTACGAAAAACGTCGACGGAGTCTGAAAAGTGATTGAGATGATTACCAGTATTTAAATCAGTGATTATTTTTTAACCACACAAAGTTTTTATTTCCTGAAAAGTTTTAAAATTATTTTCATTATTTTTGTTTACATTCATTTTATTTATGAGAAGCAAATTTTTTATATTCCAGTTATAAATTTTAACTAAAAACTTCTAATATTAAAAAAGTTCTTGTTTTTGAAGTATTTTTTCGGAATGTTTCGCAGACCTCCTAGGATGCAACTACGGACGCTCAGAGGTTCGTGATGAACATTTTGAAAATGTTGTATAATTAAATTTTCATATCGGTTTTGATATAGCCGTGGAAGCCAGTTGCTTTTATTAAGGGGTGTAAATACTGTAACAACAGCATTTTAAAGGGCATATTTAAATGATTGTCAAAAATTCAATTAACAATATTTTTAATATTTAATTTTTTTATTCAGAAATCATGTTATTGTAGTATTTTTAAAAAATATCAGTTTTATATTTTCCCAGCCAAAATCGCCAGAGTTGCCACTTCATTACTTGCAGCTTTCATTAATTATCGCAAAATAAAAATTTAAAGCGATTCTTAATCCCAGATAAGTTCTCTAGTCCTTATCGTCGCCCGATTTTTATTTAAAATTTTTTTTTTTAATTAGAAATTTATTAATTCTTTTTTAACAAAGTTGCCACACAAAGTTCAAAATTCCAAAAAAGGCAAAATTCAAAAAAAAGGGTCACGATAAGGACTAGAGTTTTTTGTTGCCTACGAAAGAAAAAAAAAACCCGGATCGAAATAGGTTAACCCGCCTTGGCTGTACAGTGGCAGCTGATTTTGAACTCAGGGTTACGTCAAGAAAACAGCAAAATTTCAAAAAACCGTGTATGAACAAAATTTACATCTCGCATAATTTGGGAAGAATCGGATAAAGAGTAATTTATATATTAACCCAGATATCCTTAAAAACGATGGTAGAGAATTTATTAATCATTCCATGTCGGTCAAAATTTTTTATTTCGTACATTTTTTAATTTGTTTTGTATTTGTTTTTTATTTTTTTATATACATTGATTACTTTTATGGCTTATAAAAAGCCATCAGTACCTGCCTCATATAACGTGCCTTCGCCCACCATCGAGGAATCGTCATTGGTTTTTCTTTAAAGACTGCATGCAATTCTTGCATGCTACTGTTCTACTGTATTATGCGAAATAAGATTTATAATAAAGACAATGATAAAAAACGCTTCCAAAAAATTTTGTGTACAAATTTAATGCATAGAATATTACTTTGTGACTAAAATATATTTTACAAAAAAACATGTGGAAATTTTATTTCTTCGTATTTTTTATTGATATTTTCTGAGCATATACTGAAGAGTATGCTCTATCCAAATAAAATATAAAAAAGATTCGAAAACAAAATTTTTCCTAGAGTCAGTACCCCCCTTAACAAAATGAATTACTGGCCAAATTTGCTTTGGGTATTCCAATTCAATTTCTTGAAAAAAGGTCTTAAATGACCCATAGAAAGGCATACTTCTACAAATAAAAAAAAATCCTCATAAATCCTCATCTTATTTCATACAGTGTTTGCCAAAAGAATTAAAACTTTAAACGATCATATAATTTGAGTGTACCTTCACAGCGCCAAACCCGTTGGAGGCCTTAATGTACTAACTCAATACATTCATCTGGAATGTATTGGAAATATCTGGAAAGAAGAAATCTACTGTAAGGGCAGTTGATATGGAAAATCTCGCATGTAAAAGGCATAACTAAAAAATTATATTGAAAGCATGGTTGGTAACTGAAAAGATGTGGCTATTGGTAACGGTAAAGAATGCTGAAACTATTGGAAGAATAATAGCATTTCAGGTATTTCGGTTACGGTATTTTAAGTTTATCGGTATTTTAATTATTTCGGTAACGGTATTTTAGTGGGCAACGGTAGTCAGTTATTTCGGCTTATACCGATTATAATTTTTTTCGGTAATATTATTTAAAGGATATCCCTATTTTGATTATTCCGGTAACGCTATTTTTAGGCTAACTGTAGTCAGCTGATATAGTTTTGTATCAATAACACTGTGAGACAAATGGCAGGGGTCAGTGATCGGGAAGGGTTCAAACTACCGGGGAAAGTTATATCGGTAAAAAAGAAGTTATACGTGTCCCGGCGTTTCGCTGGGTCACCCCTAGGAATCGAGATATATCGATTTGACCTTTGGTGGTCTTTTTTTGACATAACTCGAGAACCACTAGTCCGATTTTGCTCAAACAATTTTAAAAAAATTAAAAATTACAATTCCTTTAATCTGTTCATATAACGTTGTTCTATATACTCAACAGTTTTGCCGGTAAAAATAATATTTTTTGCCTAAAATATTAAAAAAAGTAATAAACAAAAGGTTATTGATTTTTATGGTAGCGGTAACAAACATTTATTTTTACCGGCAAAACTGTTGAGTATATAGAAAAACGTTATATGAACAGATTAAAGGAATTGGAATTTTTAATTTTTTTAAAATTGTTTGAGCAAAATCGGACTAGTGGTTCTCGAGTTATATCAAAAAAAGATATATCTCGATTCCTAGGGGTGACCCAGCGAAACGCCGGGACACGTATAACTTGTTCTTGACGGATATAACATTTCCCGTTGGTTTCATCCCATCCCGATTTTGACTGTCGCATAGTGTAATGATACTTTCACGGTATTGCCAGCCAACTTTGATTTACAGGTTTGTAGAAGAATTATATAAAATTTAACATATACAAATTTAAATAACCAAATCCAAATAAACATTTTCCCGTTAAGCCACTTTGTTAACGGTTATTTTATTTATCTTCTTTAAATTTTCTGTAATTCCTTAAACATTATCTAAAACATTATCTTAAGGCTAAGCTAACATAAAATGTGATTGGAATTTTTGTTATATGTATATATTTTTGAATTAACTAAAATTTTCAATATCACTCTAAATCCCTTTTATAACATAAACAGGCGATAGCAATTTGATTACAGTGTATATTAGTGTGGATCGAATTTGGAATTTGGAGGAATTTAACTTAAAGCGGGGGTAGATAAGTTGTACAAATCTGAAATTTTTTAGATTTTTTTTCAAAACCGAAATTTTTTAAGAAAAATATTTTTTTATTTTCATTATTTCTTATTAACGCGAAAATATGGATAAAATTTGCTGTCTTCACAGTGATTTTAAGGCTCAAAATAACTTCAAATGGCTGTGGAGACCTTAAACTTCTGCCCGATTGAATTTCTCTTTTTTTTCTTTTTAATAACAGAGAATTAAGAAATATATTAGGTAAAAAAAATTTGTATATAAAAAGAAAAAACAAAAATTGAATTTAAAAATAATATTCACTTTGATCGAAAATTTCAGATTTTTAGATAAAAAGCGCAAGTCGAAGATCAATTTCAGCCAGTGGTAAAAAGACATGATCTAGAACCAGTTCAAAAAAAATTTTGCTGGGCAAAATTCTTCCAAAGTCCCAATTCAACCCACCCTAGTAATATATTTTGATGCAAAGATTTTTTGTTCTTGATTTTTCGTGGCAAATAAAAAAAAAAAATGAAAAAAAGACAACGGGTGGCGAATTGTATGGAAGTGTTGAAAAATGTGTTATTTTAACAATAATATAAAAAATATCTATATATAGAAGTAAATGTGTTAAAAGTCTCTTAGGGTATTTTCAAAATGAAAAATTACATTGATTAACAAAATTTAATATCCCAGAAAAAAGACTATAAAACAGAAAAACTATAACAAAAGTATGTGTTTGATATTTCATCTACATACATAAAATGAATATTATACAATGTACATATATAGATAGACTCTAACCTAAGGGTCATATTTAAAGTTATTTTTATTCTGGTTCTCCTTATTTTTAGGGTATCATATGCTATCCTGTATCCTAGTTGATTGATAAAATTCTTTGAAAAATTGATACATTAATAGTCATTGTGAAATATCAAGAGAGATTAACCTCTTGATGGTCTTGTGCACTTATGTATACATTTAGTTTTTTTTTTTGCCATAAAAATAAGTCGCATAAAAAATTCAAAGTGAGCAGTAAAACCTGCACGTTTTGAATTTTCTTTTTCAAGATTATTACTTAATCAGCCATGAAAAGACAGTTTTTAAAACCATATATTGTTTCTGGAAAAATGATCAAAATATACACTCAATAAAAATAAAACACTAGTTTACAGTTTTCACATCAGGTTTATGCAAAAAGTGGAGATGAAAGTTAAAATCAGTTCTTGAAGTAAGTTTTAAACCAGTGGTGCGCGTTTCAAAGCACAATTGTGAATTTACTACCTCACACATATTCTTATGCTCTTTAATTTAGTCGTCACTGAGACAGCGACGAGTGCACATGCTTAGCGGGTGTTTTGATATTTTCTTCAAGTGCACTAAAAATAATTATTTATGATATTCAGAAAATATATGATGAAAAATGTTTTTGATATCATGCAATGCCTTTTACGTTATAAAACATTTAAGGAATCTAGGGACTATGTAATAAAAAGACATTGTGATTATTTTCATAGTAATATCTTCATAGTAGATCTTTAATAGAAATAAAAAAAAAAATATATAAACAAATTGCCATAAAAGTATTAATATAGAAGAATTTGTTTAAAATCTATAAAAATATGTTGCAGAAAATTTCATTAAGATTGTATGAAAAATATGGAGATTGATAAATATGTAAAAAGACATATTTTTTAATTCGTCCAATTTTTTTCCAAGTGAAGTTCTCTTGCTCACTAATACAATTGCAAATCAATTTTGCGCATCACTGTTTTAAACGTACCTTTAAATCTTTTGTTTCCTTAATACTTATGATTAGGGCATGAATGTATTGTGTTTCTTCACTGTGAGAAATTAGTTTATCATTTTTAAATTTATATTTGTGTATTAAGAACATGAATTAATGAAGAAATGTAATAATGAATGCATGAATGAATTAAAGAAATAAAAAAAAAATTTAGTAGGTTTGAGGTTAAGAAGAAGAATAAACCTTCCTCAAAAGTTATAAACACATTAAATTTGCAAATCAGACTAGATCTAGTTTCTGCCTTTTTATGGACAGGCTTCATCAGTGATCTTCCATTAAATTGTATTATTGTTTATATTTTTATTGTCAGATTGTCTCTATATGAATAATTTCAGAAGTGATCAAACAGACATATACAAACATTCTACTTCAGATTTTCTCTGTTTATCCTCTTATTTCCTCCGTGTCACCTTTTCACAAATATTGCCACATTGACGTATGGTTTGTACGTGCAGGCAATTTGTGTATATTGGAGACGGACAGCCAATAGGTCATTTTTATTTTTTATAGTAAAGTGTTGTTTTTTCAAACATTATTTATAGTAATTTAATTTTTTTAAATAATTCATAATAAATTTTATTATACACATTATTTAATAAATATGTATTTTTTTGTATATAAATTATTTATTCTTAAAAAGTATTCCATTAATTAGTAAATTTTAATGAACTAAAGAAATAAAAATAATTCATAATAAATTTCCTGTTCATGTAAAATTTTAAGAGTGTAATATTTTTCTAAAATTTCTTAAACAAAGCGACGTCAACCTGCTTTGTTGAAAGCTACCATGCTACTAAATAAAATTTACGCTCTTAGTTGATAGTTTTGTTGCCATTCGTGTTGTGTACGTGTGAAAAGCCGATTATATTCGGCCACTGGTGGCTATGGATGCCGACCACTGGATTAGGGCAACCAAAAAAAAAAAGCCCTAAAAGCAATGTTTTAAGCTCTTAAACAAAGTTCGGAAAAACAGTAAAATAAGCAGTTAAAATGCAAGCCCATAAACTTCATTATTTCTTCATTAAAATACTCATAAAATTAAATTTTTTATTTAATACAATGCCACATTCCTTGGAACTTCAGGAATAGAACATACTGTTTCCACCACATTGAATTTTTTATAAATTATTTTTATTCCTTTTCATTTTATGGATTGTTTAAACAATGTTTGAAAACAAAATGGTTTGAATATAATGAAAAATCAATAGTCCTTTTTTTAATTGTGTTTTCAATTAATTTAATATGAATTTTAGGTTGTTTTTTACGAAAAAATATTGTGAGTGTAGCACATGTCTGGATATGCTTGAACATGTTATATATACCGCTGGACGCGTCTCCAAAAAACCTTTCATATGATACCCATGTCTTCAGCTAAAATGCAAAATTCTTACAAAAACTAAAAAAAATACCTTTTTTAAAAATGGTGCAGCTCGTCAGATTTCATTGCTAGACCCGAAATATTTTCGAAATCATCATAAAACAAACCAAAGTTTATTTTGAGGGGGGCACTTTTTTTTTACCTATTTTCGTGAGTCGGTCTAATGTACATTAATTGCAATTTGATTCTTTGAATTTGATATTGTTTAAACAAAGCAGAAAATTATATAATCAATAAAAACAAATTTGCGAATCGATTCGTTAGAAATTGAATCAATGGGCAATTCTGTAACTTTTTAACAACAAAATTCGGTAGTTAAATTGACAAATTTTCATATTAAACTGACAACTTAACTACCGAATTTGAGTTTTTTGTTCGGTTTAAGATCTAAACTCAAACTTCGTTGTACATAATCTGAAATGGATAAGTAAAAATGTTTGAGTTTACTTCTCAAAATGTTTTTCTTTGAATGTTAACATATATATATACAAAAACTAAAATCTACATTATAGCCTAGAGAGAACCCCATAAAGACAATCTGATGATAGTGAATTGGTATCACTTGAAAATGCATTAATTGTCAACCATTGGTTCTAGGAAAGTTTTTTCATAAGTTTTTTCTCTATTTATTGTGAAATAAATTGTAAATTCTATTCCGAATTTGTAATATTTGATCTTAAACCGAACAAAAATAACACTCATTGTAACAATCTTCAGATCAACTAAAAATCTACAATAAAAAAAAAACACAATTTTCAGATTTAAATTTTCAGCAAATAAATTAACTAAAGTACAATTTCTCTGCAAATTTTTGAGTTTGTTTAAGTCTACTAATATTCAGCAAAATTTTTTATTGATTTTAACAAGATTTTTAAAGATTTTTAGCAAACTACTTTTGCTGAAATTACCAACTATTTTGCAAGTACGCTCCTGACTTAAAATATGCTGATACAGCAACATTTTTTGTTCACTTTACTTATTTTTTTTTTGAGTGTAGCCTATCGCATACGTCTGGCAAGGACTCACCGATACCCGGAAATAATATTGCATAGTGTAATACAAGTCTACATGAATCTGTGTAGAAAATTTCATTCAATTATTTTACGTGCGATAGCAAAACTTGCCACAAAAGTCGAGTTTAAAAATGTACCTAACATTTTAGAAATATTTCTTTCCTTGTAAATGTAATTATGGCTAAAATATTGTCTTGTATACTAAAGTCTAAAGCCTTGTATACCTCGATTCCACCACAGTATTCCATTGTTGTCAAAATTAGTTTAACATAAATAAAACTAAATGAATATTTGTTATTTCCACTTCCCTTTTAAAACCTACGTATTTATTTAATGGAAGTAAACACAACCCGAACCAAGAGAATAAATAAAAATGATATTAAGCATTAAACAAAAAGCAAACATTTTGAAAACTTTTTTATACAATTCCCTTAACAAAATAATATTCTTAAAAAATGTGAATGCCATTGTCAAAGACAATAAATTACGTTATTACATTTTGAATTGACCGGAAACAAAAAGGAATAAAACTGACACAACTGTGACACTTGCCATTCTTAATGATTATTATATACATCACAGTCCATTGAGTAAGTGATTCCAGTTTTTCCACTTAATAACACTCGACTTTTCTTTCTGTTATCATAATTGAAGTAATTAATAATGGCTACCATTATTTGGTAAACGCTTTAATGCCAATTGCGTTTTTTAATGATACAAATATATTTAATTCTTATGAAATAAGGCTTAGGATTTTAATTCAATATAAGTTTTTTTTTTAAATAAAATTTTTCCTTTATTAAAGTTTGAGAAAATATCTTTTGATATTCTTGCAGCTGTTACGTATTAGTATTTGAAAATATCTTTTGATAAGTATTTTGTATATCCATTTAATACGTGTATATTTACATTTGATATCTTTAAGCTTATAAATGTATTTTTTTTTTTGGTATAAAATTTAAATTTCAAAAGACCTTGATTTGATGTTTCTAAGCTTAGTATTACAATATAAAGAGTATTCGATATTGTTTGAAAATAGCTTAGGAAGGATATCGAAGAGTAATACAATAATAATCACAGTATAATTTGCATAGTTTCAATACAGATTTACCTGAAATAAGCTAGTTGTTATTTAACCCTTTAACCAGTGAATCCCTTACATTTAACCCAATTAGAAGTGATTTACTTTATAATATCATACATTTTTGGGAAAAAATACTTTATTATGTAATGGCAGCTAGTAAATTGTGTCCTTTGACTCAAAGGAATTAATTTTTCTGCAATATACCGTCAATTTGAAACATCGGATGAATCTAATTTTTATTACGCCGCCCAAAATTGTAATTAAAATTTGAGGTTTCCATTACAGGATAGTTTATTAGTTTATTAAGTAGTTTACCCAGTCAGAGAAATACAAACGGAAAAGCGCTGGCAAGACAGTTTAACAGGTGGTACAAAGTCATGACAAAAACTGCTTTCCAATTCCCGAAATGATAACATAATTAGATAAAAGGACAGGATATTCAAAAAGCGCCAGAAAAGCAGAGGAGAAATAAAATCTTCAACGTTGGCAAAATGTTGGCAAGATCAATAAATAGGTAGTCTGGAAATATATTTTTCAAAATAAATTAAAAATAGAAGTTCATATGTATTTCTTTTTGGTCCTGCCTGTATTCAAGGCTGTAAGATTGCCAGACGACAGTTCTACACACTGAGCTAACGAAACATAAGAAGAATATTTATACCCTACACCGCCCGCCTTTTAGTATACTAATCGACTCAGAATCAGAATATTAAGATATTTTGATGAAATTTGGTACACGGACCTATGCGGACCTTTTCAGAGAAAATATTCGTACAATATTATTGTACAATTTCATCGCAAATATTCAGCAAAAATTAATGGTTCTTTTTTTTAAAGGTTCACAATGTATATTTTTGTTAAGGAGCACAGTGTAGAAACGATAATGACATATCATTTTTTTCTGGACTACCTGTAATGACACCCACCTACCTTCTGCGTTATTTTGAAACATATAATAATGAGTTACTAATAATGACTTTTTTTATCATTATTTCAAAAAGAAAATAATTTTCCAAATTTTTTTTGAAAATTTTTTGTAATCTATTTTTAGACTCAATATTTTTTAAACACTGGTATTTAACACATATTTTTTGAATTTTTGTATGTTAGCGAGTAAGCTGTGCGCAGCAAGTCAATTATGTTTTTATCTGTCAAATATTACATGTCGAGATAGCTTAGATGGTACAGCTATAGACTAACAGTCTGGAGTCCCAGGTTCGATTCCCGCACCAGCAAATTTTATTTTAAAAAAAATACAATAAAAAATATTTTTTTTTATATAATTTATGTTTTTGAAAATCTATTTTTAGACTCATTATTATTGTCAATACTGGTAAGCACATAGGTAACGATATATTTTTTGATTTTTCGTGTGCTGGTGTGTAACCATAACTCATCATTTTTCGCGACATCGCCATATAAAGGTAATAAGAAATGTAATAACAAAAGTAACTAGTTACCATTACCAAGTATGTAGTTACATAACCAGATATCTGGTAATGATTTTCTACACTGGGGAGGGTAAATACTGTAACAACAGCATTTTAAGGGGCATATTTGAACGGTTGTCAAAAATTCAATTAACAATATATTTACTATTTTATTTTTTTATTTAAAAATCATGTTATTGTAGTATTTTTATAAAATATCAGTTTTATATTTCCGCAGCCAAAATCGCCAGAGTTGCCACTTCATTTTTGGACTTTTTTAAAAAAGGTAAAATCGGCTGCCTCTGTGCAGCCTTCATTAATTATCGGAAAATAAAAATGTAAAATGATTCCTAATCCCAGATAAATTCTCTAGTCCTTATCGTGGCCCGATTTTTATTAAAAATTTTTTTTTAAGATAGTTGCCACACAATCTTAAAAATTCCAGAAAAGGCTCGGGGATATAAAATTTATTTGACTAAAATTCAAAAAAAAAGGCCACGATAAGGACTAGAGCTTTTTGTTGCCTACGAAAGAAAAAACCCGGATCGAAATCGGTTAACCCGCCTTGGTTGTACAGTAGCAGCCGATTTTGAACTCAGGGTTGTGGGAAAACGCGCTTAAAGTTTAAAATTAATTTTACGCTAAGAAAACAGCAAAATTTCAAACAACAGTATATGAACAAAATTTATATCTCGCAGTTTTCCACACGTGCACCAAATTTGGGAAGAATCGGATAAAGAGTATTTTGTATATTAACCCAAGTATTTTTAAAAACGATGGTAGAGAATTTATTAGACATTTCATTTCGGTTAAAATCTTTTATTTCGTACATTTTTTAACTTTTTTTTCTATTTCTTTTTTGTTATTTATTTTTTATATACATTGATTACTTTTGTAGCTTATAAAAAGCCATCAGTACCTGCCTCATATAACGTGGCTTCGCCCACCATTGAGGAATCGTCATTGGCTTTTCTTTAAAGACTGCGTGCAATTCTTGCATCTTTTGATATAGTTTTTTTTCTTTTTGTTCTGCTGTATTATGCGAAATAAGATTTATAATAAAGACAATGATAAAAAACTCTCCCAAAAAATTTTGTGTACAAATTTAATGCATAGAATATTACTTTGTGACTGAAATATATTTTACAAAAAAACATGTAGAAATTTTATTTCTTCGAATTTTTTATTGATAGAAAGAAATTTGATATTTTTTTGAGAATCTAAAAAATAAAAAACAAAATTTTCGAAGATTTTAGATAAATTGAGTTTGGCGTGAGTTCGGTAATTATCGAGAGAACCGCGAGTAGCATAGTTTCTCTATAAAGAATACATATCTTCTTTGCTGCCGAATTTTCTATATTTATCCTTCTTTCGGATTTTACATTCAGTTTAATTTGTATTTCCCTTTTCAGATATTGTGCAGTGTTTTTTGAACGCATACTTCCTATACGGTATACTATATATACCATATATACTATATTTAGATTTTTTCCATAAATACTAATACAGAAAGAAGTAAATAGATAAGCTGCATGAGGATAATTTGACAAAACATATTTTTTCTTTTATTTTGTTTTACTCAGTCTCGTTAATACTTTCCGTAAAAAAAAATCAATCTATAATAAGAAGGAAATGAAAAACATTTCAGTATTTGTTGTGAATAAGTTTTAAATAAGGCATTCCTGACGAACTGTCCTGTTTAAAAAAATTATATCTTATCAATGTCAAAATAACAGTTACCAACAAAATGCCCTAGTGTAGACAATCATTACCACATACGTGGATATCTAACTACATATGTATATCGCAATGGTAACTAGTTACATTTCTTATTACTGTTGTATGTCGATGTCGCGCAAAATAATAAGTTATGCTTACACACCAGCATACGAAAAATCAAAAAAATGTATCCTTACCAATATGTTTATCAGTGTAGATAAAAATAATGAGATATTCTTACTAAATATTCGAAAAAAATGAGTCTAAAAATAGATTTACAAAAAAATATTTTTTTATTGTATTATAACATTTTTTTTTTAAATAACATTTGCTCGCGCCGGGAATCCAACACGGGACTCCAGATTGCCAGTCTCGGGAAGCATAAAAAAATATGATATTTTCATTTTCCCGCTAAAAAGTGTCATATTCAATTATATTATCTCCTTTATGATATATCCTAATTTCAGCGTAATCGGTGGGTAACCCCGAGGACAACTTCCGGGAAATTTTTTCCCTTAGTGGCAACTGCTATACAAAGCTTCAAATATATAGTTGTTGATTGAATTGGAAAAATAATTTTTTTCTTGCATTATTGCATTAAAGATAAATTCCATAACAACAAATTTAAAAGCAAATACTTTTTTTTAAAGAAAAACAAAAAAAATTCGTAATAAAAATAAATAAAAAGAACACCACTAAGTGAAGGATACCCATGTGAAAATCGAAATATATATGAACGTACATGATCATACATTGACTAGTATATGATCATGCATAGGCATACATGATCATATACGTCCATGCATAGTTCAATGTATGACCATACATTATCTCATATATTTCCATGTATCTTCGGATCCGAAATTTGAGGGTATATGACCGTACATGTTCATATATGACCATATATGCTCACATATGGTTCATGTATGGTCATATATGATCATATATGGCCATATACCTCCATATACCCTCAAATTTCGGATCCGAAGATATATGGAAATATATGAGATAATGTATGGTCATACATTGAAACATGCATTGACGTATATGATCAGGTATGCATAGGCATGATCATATACTAGTCAATGTATGATCATGTATGTTCATATATATTTCGATTTTCACATGGGTATGCACAATAAAGCTTTCGAGCCAGACATCAAGTCACCTAGCCAAAATAGGATAACAAGTGTTTGCCGTGATTTTGGTCAACATTAGGTTTAAAATGTTGAAATTAAAATTTTTTTGTTATTACAAAATTGTCATTACCCGGGTGAAAATGGTCATATATGATGATATATGACCAAATATATGGGTTCATATATGATTCCATATATGCTCGGATCCGTAATTTGAGGGTATATGACCATATATGATCATATATGGACATATATGGGTTCATATATGCTCATAAATCTACTTTCGATCATATATAAAAATACGATTTTTTATGTATTTTTCAACAAAAACTTTAAAGAAATTGGTAGTTAAAGTAAATTATTAACAATATCATAAATTTGTTTTAATTTAAAGTCTAAATAATACAAAATC
This sequence comes from Leucophora obtusa, assembly GCA_949987735.1. Taxonomy (NCBI): domain Eukaryota; kingdom Metazoa; phylum Arthropoda; class Insecta; order Diptera; family Anthomyiidae; genus Leucophora; species Leucophora obtusa. The sequence continues at coordinate 346,668,650 of OX465295.1, read as the reverse complement.
TGTCGTATAATACATCTGTTTACGCGCTAATAACAATTTAGAAATTTTAAACTAAGTTAATGTATTAATAAACATAAATTATTGTACTTCAAGTACATTTTAATCCTATAACTTAAGAGTTAGAGGGTTAAAATGCTCCACAAAAATATTTATCATGAAATTCTACTATAAGGCTGCGTTCACACCTAATTCTTAAACACGTGTTTAGCTAAAACGCGTAGTTTAGCTCTTTATTCTATTACAACAGTTCCTTATTCTTTTACACTCGTTTTAGCTAAACATGTGTTTAAGATTTAGGTGTGAATGCCGTTTAAGTCTTTGATGACATCAAAGTTGCGAATTTAAGTTCAATGCCAGAAATAAGTCAAAACTTATAATGGGTTTAAGGGTTTCGTACTTATTCACAATTGGCGCTCAAATCTCCCCCCAAACCTAGATTTTAAGAAGAAACCTTGTGAATCTTCCATTTTAGGTATAGGACGTGTTGAACTAACTTATGTAAAACACTATGAGGAATATTTCTGTGGAACATTTTAACCCTCTAACTCTTCAACTTACCGGTCTTTTTTATCCCTTTTTAAAACGGGGCCAAAAAAAGTCACTTTAATTGAAGAGTTAGAGGGTTAAATAGTTCCACAAAAATGTAACTCGTAGTGTTTTACATAAGAACACATAATTTTTCTACTAAGTTATTTTTTTGAGCGTATTTTGTACTATCCCTGTATAAACAGAATTTGTTTATAGTTAGTTGTTTACTAAATAATTAAACGGAAACAAATATGTATATAGCAGAAAAGTTATGTTAGTTGAGAAATTCGAATAATAAAATTAAATTTACTTGCAGTAAATAAAATTTTGTTATTTGACTAAAGTTGTGTTTCTTATTTGTACTTCCGCTATTAAGTATTTAAATCAAATCCATGTTAAAAGTTAAAGCATTAAATTCGGTTTTATTGAATTTTTTATACCCTCAAAATAATATAAAAATGAGGAAAATAGTACACTCAGATAAAAAAGTTAGTAAAAAAATTTGTAAACAGTTATCAATCGCACTTTACTATTTTTGTACTGAAATTTCAAGTATGTTGAAATAATTATACATTTTTTACAATTAAGAGAAAAAAAAAATATATTTTTTTTATAATTTACAACAATTTACTGAAATGTAGTACTAATTATTTGTACTAATTTCATTGTACTAATATTATTGACATTTACAATAGTAAATTTTTTAACTGATTTTAGCAAATCGATTTTGAAGTACAGTTTATAACAATTTTACTAAAATTTAGTAGCGGCTACTAATTATACCATATACCACTACGTGGAGAGTGGTAATGTGCTGATGTTTGTAACACCAAAAAATATTGGACCCAGACCCACCTTATAGTATACCGATCGGCTCAGAATCACTTTTTATATCGATTTAAAGATGTACGTCCGTCAGTCCATGCATTCTTGTGCGCACTCTACAGGTCGGAAATATTAAGATATTTTGATGAAATTTCGTGCACCGACTTATGTCGGCCCAAGGACGACGCCTATTGATTTTGGTTAAAATCGGTTTATGTTTAGACCTAGTGCCCATATAATGGTCCCCTCCAAAATTGTCTTCTTTACACGCTGCAGGTCGCAAATACAAAGATATTTCAATGAAATTTGGTGCAAAGACCTATGTCGGCCCAAGGACGAAGCCTATTGAATTTGGTTAAAATCGGTCCATGTTTAGACCTATTACCCATATAAGGGTCCCCGCAAAATTGGATTTTTTACACGCTGCATGTCGCAAATACGAAGATATTTCAATGAAATTTGGTACACAGACCTATGTAGACCCAAGGACGAATTCTATTGATTTTGGCTAAAATCGGCCCATGTTTAGACCTGGTGCCCATATACGGGTTCCCCGAAAATTGGCTTGGTTACACGTTGCAGGTCGCAAATATGAAGATATTTCAATAAAATTTGGTTCGCTGACTCACATTGTCCCAAAAACAAAGCCTATTGATTATAGATAGGATCGGTCCATATTTGGACCTATCGCCCATATGGGCTATATTTTCGATTTTCTCTTCTTTTATCATTTTATAGAAAATTTTGATACAAGTCCGTTTTAACCTTTTCGAATTTCGGATCCAAACATTAGTTGGCTTTTAATCAGACTGATGTAGGGTATTGTATAGTAGGCATACCCAACTTTAAATTTTTTACTCCTTTTTTCTACTAATTTTGTTGTACTACAGATCATCAGTCATGTGTTGCTAAAATTAGCAAAAAATACCGCTGGGCTCAAAACAGTTAAATTTCCTGTAATAATAGCAAAAATTTCAGCAGCCATTACAGACTTTTTTGGTTGAGTGTATTGTAAAATTGTCAGTAGAAGCGGTTACAAAGAAAAAGTAGGTATTCTACAACCGATTCTTTGGAACAAAAAATTTTGCATCATCGAATTTTGGCCAAAACTAGAATATTGAGTATATGAGACTAAAAGATATCACAAAGGGAGGTTTGGTTCTTGCTGATCACGAATCTGAAATAAAAAATAAAAAATTCAAAATGGCGGATCCAAGACGGCGGCCATTAATTTTTAGATTTTATTATATTGGACTTAAAATAATCAATTATCTAATCAGGTCTAGGATCCGCTGATTATAAATCTGAAATTAAAATTTTGAAATTCACAATGGTGGATCCAATATAGCGACAATTTTTTCCATTAAATTTCTTATGTCGCCTGATTTACTTCAAATTTCCACCATGGGAAGTTTTTGGGTGGCAGATTACGAATCTGAAATCAAATTTTAAAAATTCAACATGGCGGATCCAATATGGCGGCCATAAATTTAAAATTGTTATATGTCGGAAAATAAATTATACTGTACAAAAAAAAGGGTTCTGATGACAACTAATTCGGCGTATTAGAAGTTTTCGTCTGGCCATATGTTTTTGGGGGGTTCAAATTTTCCCTCTTGTGAAAAAATTATATTGTGAATCGGCATAGGAAACCATGTGAATCTTCCATTTTAGGTATAGGATATGTTCAGCGAACTTATGTAAAACACTACGAGCGACATTTTTGTGCAACATTTTAAGCCTCTAACTTTGCAATTAAAGGGTCTCTTTTGACCCTTTTTAAAAAGTGTCAAAAAAGACCCAGAATTTGAAGAGTTAAAGGGTTAAAATGTTCCGCAGAAATATTTATCTTGAATTTCTACTATAAGTCTCTGAAGACATCAAAGTTGAAAATTTAACTTCAATGCCAGAAATAAGTCAAAACTTAAAATGTGTTTAAGGGTTAATTTCGTACTTATTCAGAATTGGCATTCAAATGTCCCACAAACCTGGACTTTAGGGGGCTAGTCTGTGTAAATAAACCAGAATCTTCATTTAAGGTAATTTTTAGTGCTATTTTTTAGATTTTACTAAAACTCTGGAATGCTGGAAATCAGCGAGATCTGAAGGTACTTTTTCAGTTAAAGGGCAAAATCTCGAAAGTTTATGAACGGTCGCAAACGGTCGCAAAAACCCTTATGGAACACATTGGCATTCAAGTTATTCAAATATCTCTTGGAACATTTTGGAGCTTTTTCTTAAAAATTTAGGATTTTCAAAAAAACGTACATTTTTGAGGTAAAATTAATAATTTTTTCGTAAATACTTAACAGGTTTCTATTTTTTTTAGAACTAGTTTCAGTTTTTTAATTTGAGATTGTTTTTGGAACAACTTATTGTTTATTTATGATTTTTTTATTGTATAATTATAAAATAAAAAATGCCACAAAATTAAAAAACTTTGACTTTGAACTCTCGCCAACTAAAAACGAGTAACTACAATGATACAATATTTCACTCACAAAATATTCAACATTCATAGATTTTGAATATATAAATATATTTTCCCTTTACCTGAATTGTACTTTTGGCCAAAAAACCACAATCGTGGCCCATAGTGCACTGATTTGTATAAAATATTTATGTAAGTAGAGGAAAATAATCAACCTTTTGAAGAAAAAAATATAGTCTAATATGACAAATTCGTTTTAGATTTTGTACTTGAGGTAGAACAGTATTCTAAAGCGGCTTATGGGCGATCAAGCATTACAAAAACAATTACACGGAATCATCAAGCAAAGTTGTACATCATGCTTGATCGTCTATAGGCCCATAACTGTATGCAAATATAGAAAGTCCAAAAAAATAATTTTTGTATTTTTAATGTAAAAATGAAAATAATTGTGTAAAGGAACCTTAACGTTTTTAGTTAGAACTTTTTAAATGTTGGACTGATTTTGCTCACTTTCAATAGCAAACTTCTTGAGAGGATGTCCATTAATCTAGGCAAAAATTAGCAACGCCTATTGCGTCTTTGCGCCATGATCGCCATTTCAACAGACAGAGGAATAAACAGACAGACAGACATCGCTAAGCATCAAGACTATATATCAAAGTTGGCAACAGAAACGATTAAGTATAGGTATTGGTTTTTTGTTTGTTTCGGTATTGGTATCCGGTAACGGTATTTCAACTACTTTATTTTTAATTCTTAAGCACATTGTTAAATATTAATTTTACAGTTATATCATTTGTAACCATAAAAAACCATGTCGTTTTATTGAAACATCAATTTGTTCATGTTATTAATGGGGTCCTTATTAACATTTGTTATTGTAACAATAAAAATAACACTTCCGTTCCGCATAAAAAACTAATTTTAGATTTGTGCCATCATGTATTTTCTATTGTTTTTTGTTTTTATTATATTTTGTTTCCCCTGAAATAATCGTAAACAATAATCATCATTGTTGTTATTTGCAAAAAAAAAAAAAAATAACAAGAACTACAACAGAAAACTTTTCTGTTTAATATAGTGTTTCCAGTTATTCGACCTTTACGGTTAACCGGTTAATGCATTATTCGAAAAATCAATTAAAGTGAGTAACCGACTGATTAATCGTTAAACTTGGAAATTAATTGATTTATCGTTTAATGTATTTCTTTGTTTTTTTTTTTATCAGTTATTTAAAATACCAAGAGTTAAGTCGAGTGCATTGGCTTAGAAAGTGTTTGTTGAGAATGATGATTTTTCATCAGTGATTTTCCATTAAATTGTATTATTGTTTATATTTTATTGTCAGATTGTCTCTATATGATAATTTTTTCAACAACCCATCGGCTGTAGGAATCGAACCTATGCATTCCTACATTATAAACGTAACTATTAGGGTTTGGGATTTCCCGGACTTTTTTATTTCCCGGGAAAAGGGAATGAAAAAAATTGATGTTTTTAAACAAAATTGTTAATGAAAACCACCTATATAAATAATTTTTGTTAAAAAAAAAACACTATTTCAGTACAAATGCAGTCTGTGTAGTGAGAATTCAAAGTAAAAAATACCAGAATGTTGAACATTTGATTTTACATAAATTAATCGCAGCACTGCCAAATGAATTGGATGATTCCAGCAGAAAGCACCTACTACTGGACTGTCGGAAACAAACCGTTTCATCACACTTGGCCCATTAGATATGGTGGTCACAATGTTATTTTCCAAAGACAATTAAAACTCTTCTAGTCTTATTTCTAGAATTCTTCTTATTTCATCAGCATTACATCTTCCTGATATATGTATAAACCAACCCCAGGTTATAAAATGAATTATTTACGTTTATGCTTATGTTCAAATATCTCTTTTGTGATATTCTTGTCCATTCATCTAAGATTATAGTAAATCTCCTATTGTTAGAAATATTGCTCAATATTTCTTTTATCAAGATATCTTTTACATGATTGTAGTAACTTAATATAATGTTCTTTACATCGGTTTCTTTTTTTGCAATGCCAGGTTTTTATTATAAAAACTTTCTCGAATAAACGAAGATCTAGTTATGGTGCGGATGGACTGCGGCTAATTTGGATACCATTTTAGGAAATGTTTGCCCTACCATAAAACCTTTAATGCCTATTCAGCTTACACTTTTTTCTTCGGGTACTTTGCTAATTTTAGCTTGTTGTTGTTTTCTTCAAGAAAAGTTGCATGACCATCAATTTTTTTTTTTTTTTTTTGTGAACCAAATTTAGATGTCGGATAACCAAATTTAGATACCGCCGTTAACCATTAGTCTTTTCTTTTTACATTTATTAATGAAAACGTTACTTATAAAATTATTGACCCTTAATATAAAGGAGTATTTTAAATTTAAAGTCGACTTTATTTTTAATCAAACGGTTTTGTAAATTTTGTGTATGAAAACCTTACAAAAATATTTATATTTTCAAATATTTTGATTGGTTGAAAATAAATTAACCAATCAGAATGCTCCAAAAATAAACCAAGTCAAGGTATACTGCCACCCAATATTTTAACTAAAGTCGACTTTACCTATTATTATTTGTAAAAAACAAAGTTTTTTTTCGTATTTCTTTTAAACATTTTACCAAGTTTTTAGGCTTTACTACTTAAATTTTGAATAAGTTATGCGAAAAATCTTTATTAGTTGAAATGCTCCTAATTACTTGGCAAAGATTTTATTTCTGTGTCAAATAAATGTATTCCTTTTTAAAAGATTTTAACAATGAAATTTTTGTTTTGGTATTTAAAATGTTTTTATACCCTACACCACTATGTGGTCAGGGTATTATAAGTTTTTTATGACTAAAATTAAAAAATCCTATTCGAAACAAAAACAATTTAAAAAATTTAATATTTTTAAAATTTCCCGTTTTCCCGGGAAAAATATATTATTTTCCCGGGAATTCCCGGCACACTTTTCCCGGGATTTCCCGGGAATTCCCACCCGGAAATTCCCGAACCCCAAACCCTAGTAACTATACTAGAGTTCGACAGTTTAGCCATCTAACCCAAGTAAGGCCTTGAATGTAGTGTAGCTAATTCATAGTTCTCTTTCCTATTCAGCTTTCTGTTATTGTGTTTTACTTTCAGAAGCGATCCAACAGACACATACAAACATTCTACTTTAGATTTTTTGTTTATCTTCGAATCTCCTCCATGTCTCCTTTTTCGCAAATGTTGCCACACTGACGTATGGTTTTAGTTGATTTTTTTAAAATTCTTGTTTAATTTCTTTGTTGTTATTGATATATCTTTAGTTTGCAAATAAAAATTTTAATTTTGTATTGTGTCAGTAATGTATAAAAAAGCAATAACCGAAGAACCGTTTGGAATTTTTACTTCAAATTTTAAGTACGATGAAGTAATAATACATTTTTTCATAATCTAAAGAAAAAAAAAAATGTTTTTGTTTTTATTATAATATAACTTCATAACATTAACTAAACTGTAGAAATCAGTAGTTTTTGCCTATTTTGTCCGTTGTTTTAAAATTTGTGTAGTAAAAATTTGTCAGTTAATTTTAAGACATTGTGAGTTATTATACCCTACACCACTATGTGGTCAGGGTATTATAAGTTTGTGCTGATGTTTGTAACACCATAAAATATTGGTCCTAGACCCACCTTATAGTATACCGATCGGCTCAGAATTTTTTTTATTTCGATTTAACGTCCGTCCGTCCGTCTGTCTGTCCATGCATTCTTCTGCGCACTCTACAGGTCGCAAATATTAAGATATTTTGATGAAACTTGGTACACCGACTTATGTCGGCCCACGGACGACATTTGATTTTGGTTAAAATCGGTCCATATTTAGACCTAGTGCCCATATAATGGTCCTACCAAAATTATATTGTTTATACGCTGCAGATCGCAAATATTACGATATTTTGATGAAATTTGGTACACAGAGCTAAGTTGGCCCAAGGACGAAGCCTATTGATTTTGGTGAACACCGGTCCATGTTTAGACCTAGTGCCCATATAAGGGTCCCCCCAAAATTATATTGTTTATCCCTGCAGGTCGCAAATATTAAGATATTTTCATGAAATTTGGTACACAGACCTATGTTGGCCCAAGGACGAAGCCTATTGATTTTGGTGAACATCGGTCCATGTTTAGACCTAGTACCCATATAAGGGTCCCCCAAAATTGGCTTGGTTACAAACTGCAGATCGCAAATATAAAGATATTTTAATGAAATTTGGTGCGCTGACTCACATTATAGAAAATTTTGACACAAGCCCCATTTTAATCCATTCGAATTCAAACATTAGTTGGCTTTTACCCAGACTGGTGTAGGGTATTGTATAGTCGACATGCCCGACTTTAACCTTTTTACTCGTTTTTAATGCATTTGTTAGTTATTTTCAACAGTTAAAAATAACATTTTTATTTATATGTCGACTTTTTAACTCCATATACTTTCCCAGTGTATAAAATCACTACCAGATATGTGGTTATGTAACTACATACCTGGTAATGGTAACTAATTACTTTTCTTATTACATTTCTTATTACTTTTGTATGGCGATGTTGAGCAAAATAATGAGTTTTGCCTACATACTAGCATACGAAAAATCAAAAAAATATGTCATTAGCTATGTGCTTACCAGTATTAATGAAATTAATGACTCTAAAATATATTTTCAAAAAAATAAATTTTATAAAAATAATATTTTTTATTGTAAAATTGTTTTAAAAAAATATAACTGACCTGCTCCGCACAAGTACGCGACAACATACAAAAAAAAAATATATATATAGCGAATACATATATCCTTACCAGTGTTGAAAAAATACTGGGTCCAAAAATGGATTTAAAAAAAATTTACAAAAAAATCTAGGACATTACTTTATATTTGAAATAATGATAAAAGTAATGCATTATTGGTAACGCATTATTTTTTATTTTGAAATAATGTATAAAGTACTAGTAACTCATTATTATATGTTTTAAAATAACATAGAAAGTACGCCGATGTCATTACTGGTAGTCCAAAAAATAATGATGTGTCATTACCGTTTCTACACTGGGTCTGTTTTAATAGTCATTTTCAGTAAATTCTACCCCGTAACTTTTTTGAGTGTATGCCTTAAACTCTTGGAGTTTTATTCTGTTTACTCTTCAAAAAGAAAATGTCTGTTATATTCGGAGGAAGTAAGTCATTAAGCTAAAAAACTTTTCTATAATAAAGCTCTGGAAATCTGCCAAGTAAAATTTTGTGTAAGCCCCTAATTTGGGGCTTTTTGAAGTCTGTTACAACTTATTCTGAACTCACGAGGAAGCACCGTTAATGAAATTCGGATATTTGATGGAGGAGAAGGAAATAAGAGACACACATTTTTTAGTGGCCCTTCAAACCGAAGAATCGGTTATCCGATTAACCGTATTGGAAATACTAATTCTAACTTTATTAATAGTCTTTGTAGAAATGAAATTCAGTCATAAAAAATAGTGATGCCAAAATAAAACAAATTAAAATTACTTATTCCTATGTTGTTCACTTGTTAACTTTCGCAACGTCGCAAAAACTATAAAAGGTTAAAGTTCTAATTTACAGAGAGAAAAAGAAAACATTTTTATTGCAAAATTTAACCGACACAAGGAAAACACCAGACGAACCGGCAATCTTAAGGCTTTGGCTCGTAACATAACATACTAATGAGTTACAACACGGTCGGTTTTTTTCTTCTGTCATGTGTTTATATTTTATAATAATCATAATTTTTTATATTTATTAAAGTAAAACTCTCAAATCGTTTATTATTATTTTAATCATTTTAATAAAAGAAAAATTATCAATTCTGGTAACTCCATTTTAGATAGTTGGTAACTCTGTTAGAAAGTGAAAATCATGCTAACTTTCTTTTCAATATTGTGCGTTCTTTGTTCACAAGTGCTACCACTATGTAGTGTTAATAATTACTAGGGCAAGGAATTTCATGCACTTAAAAATAGAAAATATGCGCCTAAAATATGCGGTTAAAAAAGAAAAATATGCATTAAAAATATAAGAAATATGCACTAAAAACTATTACTTTTGCAAAAATAATGCACTCTAAAATTTAAAAATGTATTTAAATTAGTTATTTTGCAAACAGACAGAACTCGAAGATTTTCTATAGGTCAATAAGGTTTTAAGAATGTTTATTTTAATTGAATCAAAATATGAAAACGTATAAATTTTTTTATATTTTTTAGAAAATAAAAAGTGCTCCTGATGAAAATGAAAAATATGCACAAATATGCATTTAAAAGCACAAAATATGCATTAAAAAGGCACCAAATATGCATTTATACATTTATTCTATAGAGCCAAATCAGCGGTGGTCCTTCTTAGGAGGCGTCGGTGTCCTTGATCCTCAAGCAGTTTACGAGCCAATGAATTTGGGTGCAGTTGCAGCCTCTTTAAGTAGTTTAAGGTGTATCTCGCGATTTCATCATTAACGGTGCGAACATTCAAATCTGAGTGTATGTTCGCATTTCTTATATACCATGGTGCGCAGACAATGGTTCGCAAAATATTGTTCTGCTTCCTTTGAATTTTTTTGAACATTTGATGCAGACGCAGTGCCCCAGATTTGGATGCCGTAGCACCATATAGGTTTCAAAATCGAATTATACAACAACAACTTGCAATCAAGGCCAAATCTAGAATTTCTTCCAATTAGCCAATTAAGTTCTATTGCTTTAAGTTTTATTTGTGTTATTTTGGCGTCGATATGGTTCTTCCACGTGAGACGACGATCAAGATGTATACCAAGATATTTGACATTAGAGTGTTGGGGCACTTTGTGATTGTTAATTTTGATAAAAGAGCATGTTTCTTTCCTTAAAGTAAAAGTCAAATGAATACATTTCTGTTCATTCACCTTTATCTTCCTTTATTCTTTATAACAAACTGTTGGTTTTTAATTTCTATTTAAAAAATAAAAAATTAGTTTTTTCGACCTTTTTAAAAATTAAACTTCTAATTTATCGTTTTTAACTTTTTCTATACATTTACTTTCCATCAAATTAAAAAAATATTTAATGTTAAAAATTAAAATTTTGTCTGGCACTGGCTGGGCTTAATAATTTAGCTTTAGTACATAAGATTTGATAAACTTATTGTTAGTTCACTGTTGTGAAGATTCAATAAATAAAATTATGAAAAAAAAAAAAAAAAATATGCATTTAAAGGCAAAATATGTAAAAACATGCACTTATGACAAAATATGCAAAAATATGCACCTACAAATCAATGCCATTTTGTTCTAAATTTGATGATTCGGATAAATATTTAGTCCATATTAGTTTCGGACTATCGAGAAAAAATATGCATTTGCATGAAATTCCTTGCCCTAATAATTACAATTCAAATTGTGTTTAACAAGAAGTTGTATAAACTTTGATTGTTCTTTAAGCGTACAATGAAGAATTGGTAACAATAAAGGCCAACAAAGTATGTATTAAAATTATATATTCAAGAATAGCAATTCAATGACTAACAAGTATGAATTTTAGTGACGTCAATTCCAACAACAATAGATTATTAATTTATATGCAAAAAGCATACAATGATATGTTAGATATAAAAAAATGCCCAAATGTCCAATTACTGAATGACCCATAAAATTAGACCAACTATTAAATTCCAATTTTAAAGTATCTTGGTAGTAGCTAACTCAATATTGCGTGCAACAAAACCTAGCATAAATTATTTTCCTAATAGATTAACAGACTTTCAGTTTAACCCTTATAACTCGTTTAGACAGCAAAATTAATCTACTTGATTAAATTTAATCCAAGTTTTTAATCTTCATCGTTTACATATGCATTTTTGACAGTTATGTATCGGAATAACTGGATAGTTAAAAGTTTATTTATTAATCATTTGCCGGATCGCTATTCTATATTATCATGGAAAGTGTAGGAGTTAGCAACATATTTGCCAACAGCGCAAAAATATTTTTGCGGCAGTGTCTTAACGTTATTTTTTATGTGACTTTTAATGGTGTTTTTTAGTGTGGCCAACCATCATCACAACTGTTACACATACGTTTGCGGGTTCGATCTCCAGCCAAGGCAACATCAATTTATGAAAAATAATAATATGAATGAGTTTTTTCTATCCCTCATACATATCGCAGCGCCCTCCTTCGGTGTTGCCATAGCACTTAACCCCACCGAAGTAAAATAATATAACAGAGCTATGAACTAAACAGCTTCAACAAAGTTCGTCAACTCTTCATCAGATGGCGTCCAACAACTGTTCTAAGATTCAACACCTCGCGCAATTTCACCACCTTTCACTTCCTCTCTATCCCCTTTCCAAAGAAAGCAACACGTTAATCAATAGGAAGAATTTTCTGAGTGTTGCTTCTCTTTTTTTGAAAAAAAAACAGCGTTGCATGCAATTAGTAGTATAGATAGATTAATTTGGATTTACTGTTTATGGTTTAACCTAATTGTAAGTACTTGATTAAGCAGTTAATGCGAGTAGTTTGATAAAGTAAATTTGATTAAGGCCCGATTTTAAGTTAGCCAATAACTGGGACTTTAACTGACACATTTGTTGTTGTTACTCATATAAAAAATTAATTTAACTGTTGGCTAAATTTTAACTGGACATTCAGTAATCGGGCCTAAGCAGTTAATTACGAGATAAACTTTTCTGACTTAACGGGGTATTAGCTTGATACAAATTTGGTATACGCATAGAAATAAATCTGTAAAAATAGCAGAACAAGTTATTTTTTCTAAATATTAGTAGACTAAAAATAGCAAAAATAAACTGTCATATCTACAAATTTTTTGTTATTTTTAAACTAAATTTAGTTGAATGCAAATAGCAGTCTATTCTGCTAAAATCAGCAGAAATATTTGGCAAAAAAAATTGTAAACTGCTGTTTTCAAAAGCCTCGATTTTTATTTGCATTAAAAAAATCGAAAGAAAACTACGAAAATTTTAAATTTTTTGGTGATTTTTTAGGCTACTAATTATTTAGCAAAATTTGTTGGTGATTTTAGCAGGTTAATATGCTATTTTCTATTAACAAAAATTTTACTCAAATATAACTAAACTTCTGTATATTTAACAATTTTATTTTTGCTGTTCCTATATTGCTAATATAAGCAAAAATAATCTTCTAATTTTAGCAGTTTTTTCAAAGATCAAAATAGTGGCTAAATTCGCCCCGAAAGACGAGGAGATGGTTCAGAAAATTGTACAGAATTTTGACGTAACATTTGGTTTTTTTTATTTTGTCACTTGTTTTAAGTAGGCGTGGCTTTTAACGAAAAATTAGCTATATCGACATTTTATCAAATTACATACACCTAACCAAAAAAGTCTGTAATGACTACTGAAAATTTCTCTGTTATTACGGTAAATTTGACTGTTTTGAGCCCAGCGGTATTTTTTACTAATTTCAGCAACACATGTCTGATGATCTGTAGTACAACAAAAGCAGTAGAAAAAATTAGTAGACGCTACTAAATTTTAGCAAAATTGTTGTAAACTGCAATTCAAAATCGATTTGCTAAAATCAGTTAGAAAATTTACTAAATATCAATAATTTTAGTACTATGAAATTAGTATAAATAATTAGTTGTAGCTACTCAACTTCAGTAAATTGTTGTAAACTGTAATTTAAAATCACTCTGCTCAAATTAGCAAAAAAGTGTACTAAAAAATAAAAAAACTGTAAAATCTAAAAAAAAATTTATAAAAAAAACTTTTCTTTCGATTGTAACAAGCGTATAATTACTTCATCGTACTTGAAATTTGGAGTCAATATTGCAAACGGTTCTCCAGTTATTACACTCATACAAATAAGTCCGTAAAAATAGCAGAAAAAGTTACTAAAAATTAGTTAAAAATGATGCTGCAGAAAAAACTGCTAATATTAGTAGAATCAGTTTGCTAAATATTAATAAAATGAAAACAGCAAAAAAACTGTTAAATTTACAGAATTTTAGTAATATTTGAGCTAAATTGTTAATTGCAAATAACAATTTAACCTGCTAAAATTAGCAAAAAAAAAAAAAAAAAATTGCTGAATAATAGTCTAATAAAAATAGCAAAAAAAAAACTGTTAAATTTACAGAATTTTAGTAATATTTGAGCTAAATTTTTGTTAATTGCAAATAACAATTTAACTTGCTGAAATCAGCAAAAAAATTGCTAAATAATAGTAGGATGAAAATAGCAAAAAAAAAACTGTTAAATCTACAAAATTTTTGCTAAAATTTTCTGAAATCAACAAAACTTTTGCAGATTACTAGTGGACTGGAAAAAGGTAAAAAAGGAGCAAATGAAATGAAAATTAATAAATAAAAAATAAATGTGTATTTAAAAACATACTTGGGACCAGTTTATTAAATGTGTCAATTAATTGAAATTTTTTTCAATAGGCATTGTTCAATGCCTAAATGCCCATTTATAATTGATGAAAGAAGTTTTTGTTTTCATGTTTTAATAAATAAAAGAAGTAAATTAAGAAAAAAAAATTTTTAATTTTATTTTAAATTTAAAATTCGCCTAAATGCCCATTTATAATTGATGAAAGAAGTTTTTGTTTTCATGTTTTAATAAATAAAAGAATAAATTAAGAAAAAAAAATTTTAAATTCGCGTATTTCTTATATTTTTTTTATATTAGAATGGTACATTTCATTACCATTGTTTGTATCAATGCAAATTGAAAAAAATTTCATTGGCATTGAATGGTGATGAAATTAGTTGGCATTGACATTGAGATTAAGTAATGCCAATTATATTTCAATGCCAATGAAAATTTCCCAAGAATGATTTTTTGTACAAGTGGTAATATTTATAGACAATAATATGTTAACCCATGATACAACCATACTTGGTAGATGCATTAGAACAACAAACAACAACAAAAAATGTAATCGGCTACTTTTGATACATAGCGAAAGCATACGAAAAAATCCCTGAACTGTCATAATAGAACCCTGAATTGTCAAACTCTCCCTAATGCATCTACCTAGTATGGTTGTATCATGATGTTAACCATAACAAAATGTATTTCAGAGACCCTTCTTTTGATTTTCATTGTTTGCTGATCGGATATGTACTTTCGAATTTATTTGAGTTTCCATTTTCATCTCTAAAGCTCCACCCACAGGAAAGAAGGTGTGGCCGATTAAAAATATTGTATTCTTTAAATAAGCTTAAAAAGTACAATATTGGGGGAAAAAATTAGGGTCATCCCAGTAAACTCCACTTGCTCCCCAGAGATACTTTTAATCACAATTTTCATATTAAAATGGTTCGTCCAAAATAAACCTTGATCTTTGAAAATTAATATATTACGATAAATAGAAACTTTTCTCATAAATTTTAATAATTTAGATATTTTATGAGTAGGACAAATTTTCAACCATTTCAATTTAGCTTTATTTAAAAACTTTTTGCATTATTTTTGTCGAGTTAAAAATATGCAGTAATTTTTATTAGTCATTTAACATTCTGTTTATAAGCGCTCCAAAATTGGTGGTTTAGTTTACAAAAAATTTGTAAAATTAGCAAATCTTCTGTTAAAAATTAGTAACTAAAATCCAGCAAAATACTGTAAAGTTAGCAAATTTATTGTTAAAAATTGGTAACTAAATTCAGCAAAAAAAATAGCAAAAAAGTTTGTAAGTTAGTAATGTGGAGGTAGCAAAAAAAATTAACTAAAAATTAAATTTTAACTAAAAATTAGTTAAAAGTTTGTTAAGTTGAAGTACTAACAGTTTTACTAACTTTTCTACAAACTTTTTTCTATGAGTTTACCTTTTTATGTATTGGAGATACAATAAAATTTTCTGATTGTAAATAACAAATATAAACTAAACAAGAATTGTAAAAAATAAAAAAAAAATTTAAATTAGTATATTTTTCTGCTAAATTTAGCACTCGGTTTTGAAAAATTAGTAAAATATTTTTCTGAAATCAGCAGCGTGAATTAGAAAAAAAATCCGTAATTTGTAATAAGAGAATAGAAAAAATGATTACTAAAGAAATTGTACTAAAAATCAGTATAAAAATATTAAAGTGCGATTGGAAACTGTTTACAATTTTTTTTACTAAGTTTTTTATCTGAGTGTAGTAAAATTTACAGAATACTGATCGGTTCTGTACAAACTCTATTTATTTTGGGAAATCCTATATAATTTCCTTAAGCCTTGGATTATTTTTATCTGCGAATAGTTGGCAGACTTAAAATGGCAGGACATGATCAAATTTTTCTTTGTTTTTAGCGATTTTAAACATGAAATGCTTTTTACTATAACATAAAAAAAGCTTGACTGATTTGTTATATTGTGGTAAGAAAAGCATAAAACTATTCAAAGTCTATTTATTGCTACATTTCTGATTTTCTCTTAAATACACCTAAAATTAGGTAAAATCAAAATTTCTTTCGTTCTTCTATTTTTTCCGATTTTATAGACAAATTTTGACACAAGTCCATTTCAATCCATTCTAATCATATAGTCGCCATGTTCGACTTAAGCTTTTTTACTTGTTTTTTTTTTTTTTTTTTTTTTGTTAAACGCGTGAAGAACAACGACTTATGTAATTACTTAATAATTAGACTAGTAGACAACCAGTTGAATTCATGTTTTATGTACATTAGGGTGAGAGCGATTTGTAGCGCATCAATAAATCAGTGGATCAATAAATTTTTGAATGATCGACAGTTGTTTTATATAAAAAAAAAATATTTGTTAACATAGTCTGCTTTTAGCTTAATACACTTTGTCCAACGTTTATCCATTTTTTTACCTCTTCCCCATACTACGAATTCTCAAGATCTCAAAATAAGCATTTGTTTCAGCAATGATTTCATCGTTGAGGATAAATCTGCGCATCCATTTATTTAGGTTTGGAAATAGAAAATAGTTATTGTGGGTTAAATGCATATATGCGGGGACTATATCCGCTCATTCGTTTTGCGGATAAACAACGCGGAACACTTATTTGAAATTGTCACAGGATTGGGCTTATGAACCCAATTGTTCATTTAAAATATGATATGCCTATGACATCGACAATGTCGCTTTCCGGTCAGCCGTAACCATACCTTAAGTTTTATCGAAATTTTATTAGGTACAGAATCCCCATAGCACTTATCAAGCTTTTCCTCGGTTTGAGTGTACAGATGGTGCTTAAAAGGAACAGTGATGATTTTTGATTATCTACAAGGGAAATTCAAAAAGTCACCGGGTTATTGATCAGCCCTTATTTCTAGTACAGCTCCGTGGATTGCTGTCGGCAATCCTCAAAAATCCAAGAAATGAAAAATGCTGTCACCCTAATGTACATATATATAATTGAATAAGAGGTTTATTTTGTAAAACACTTCGGTGAGATGTTGTCTTTTTTGTAACAAAAACAATATTCATTGAAGGTTCACTTTACTGCACCCAAGTGGTTTACAAACAAGAGCGGTAAGGCTATTGCAAAACAAAACATATTATGGGTATTCACATTAAATTCTCTGCAAGGTGTTTGTACACAAAATATTTTGTTCATATTGTTGTTTCTGTTGAGTTCGATTCTAAGTTAAATAGATAAATTATTTTCTAATTTGTGTTTTTTTATATTTCTTTGCACTGGATCAATCCCCTTATTATTTTGCTTAATTTTGTTTTGCTTATTATTTGCTTACGTTGTGTCTCATACTGAAGTGTTAACTTTAACATAACTATTAAATAAAAGAAAATGTCAAGAGTTTATTAATATCAGGGTTGGCAGACAATGCCACTAAAATACCGCTATCGATTCAAACCCTTTCAACTGAATACCGTTACACCTAAAAGACCGTTATCCTTAAAATACTGTTAGCGACATAACTGAAATAGCGTTAGCCTTAAAATATCGATACCGAAATAAATGAAATATCGGTACCCTTAAAATCTCGTTACTGAAACAAATGAAATATCATTATCCTTAAAATTCCGTTACCGCTATTTTTATTTTAATTTTCTGCTTTTGGCAATTGCACGTGGTTATTGAGTATTTTACCTACATTAAGTTGAGAAATTTTTGTTGTTTTTATTTTCGTTTGTTTTTTTTTTTTTGCATATATGCGTCATAAGTAACCTTAAAATACCGTTATCGAAATAACCAAATACCTGTATCTTTAAAATACCGAAATAAATGAAATAGCGTTACCCTTAAAATACTCGTACCATTGCCAAAATAATCTAAAATAGCGTTACTCTTACCATCCATGATTGATATAAAAAAAAAAAATAATTTTTTGGGTTAACTAATAACTAACTCAAAAATCTTCAGCATGAAACACAGCGTTAAGGACTAACAAATGAAATTTATTGAATGGCACGCTTAAGGTGCTTTGGGAATTGTAATTTTATTATCTAGCATCCCAACGAAAAAATGTGTATGGGGCACACTTTGTAAACGGCAGCCCACCTGCTGTCAAAAATTGACCTCATGTCGTAAAATGTCAAAAATTGTTTTTAGCAAGTTTTCGGATCCAATATGGAGAATGATTTTTTTTAATGATCGGTTTCGTGTCAAATATTTCACGAATACGAATCTCATATAAAAATTTTAAATTTTAAGAATGGCGGATACAATATGGAGGAAGACTTTTTTTCAAAACTTTCGGAAAGTTTTGAGGTCCGCTAAATACGATTTTGATATCAGAAAATATCTCCGTATTACGCCAATCGGCTTTTGAAATTATAAATACTCAAATACATTTTAGGCCATGATACGACTTTATACATACTTCACGATATTTAGTACAGCAGGAGCTGTTCTTTTCACAAAGAATGCCCCATATACTAAATATTTCATACAAGAAATGGCAAAAATGGGGGCTTAAAAGGGGAAAGTCATCCACTTAATGGTCTGTTGAAATTCCCATTTAGCGCTCTGCCTAAAAATCTTCGTCTAAAACTCGGACATTTAAAATGTGTCTTATCTGGGGTGTGGGCTAATTCACCAGTTATTTTTTTCCAATTTCCAATTCGAAAGTGGTAAACATTTTTTATACCCCATACCACTTCATGAACAGGGTATAATAAGTTTGTGCTGATGTTTGCAACACCAAAAATATTAGACCTAACCTAGACCCACCTTATCGTACACCGATAAAATTTGATACACCAACTTATGTCCGCTCAAGGACGAGGCCTTTTGATTTTGGTTACAATATGGACCGATTTTAACCAAAATCATAAGGTTTAGACCTAGTGTCCATATAAAGGTCCACCCAAAATTGGCTTGTTTTGCAGGCTACAAATACGAATATATTTTATTGAAACTTGGTAAGCTGATTTACATGGGCTCATGGACAAAGCCTTTTAATTGTATGTGAAATCGGTCCAGGTTTAGACCTAGTGCCCATATAAAGGTCCCCCAAAAATGGGCATGTTTGCATGCTACATTTTTAAAATATTAAGACATTTTGAAGAAATTTGTTATACCGACTTATATCGGCCCAAGGAGCGGAGTTGAGTTTGGTCTAAATCGGTCCATGTCTGGAGCTAGTGCCCAAAATTGGCTTGTTTGCACGCTAAATATATTGTAATAAAATTTGGTACCCTGACTCACATGGGCCTAAGAACACAGCCTATTGTTTCTAGATAGGATCAGTCCACAAAAATCAAAATTTCTTACGACTTTAACCTTTTTGCCAGTTTTTTAATTAAATTAAAATAAAAAGAAATGAAAAAGAACTTCCTTTCATATCATTGGTTCAAATTTGTATTATTTGTTTTTAAAAAGAACAACTTCCTTTCTATGAAAAGACAATGTTCATTCATCGATGAAAACTCGATATAAGAACAACTTCCTATTTAACATCCCAGGAAAATTTTCTGTTCCAAAGAATCGGTTGTACAATAGCTACTTTTCATTCACAACCCCTTCTACTGTCGATTCAAACACCGATTCTTTTTGTTTGAAATTGTCCCAAAAGCAACCCCTTCTATGGCTCCAAAGTGGAACCGGTTGCTCTAGAATCAGTTCTGGAACTAGTTATGGAACTGATTCTACGTCACCCACACCTTCCATATAGGATCCCAGGAACTGGTTCCGGAACCAGTTCCATGGAATCGGTTGCAGTGGAACTAGTTGTAGAATGGGTGTGGTTGGCTACCGATTGTAAAAAATTTTCCTGGGATTGCAGTGCTTTAATTACGTCTTTTTCCGCATTGTTTTTTTTTTTTTTGCAGATATATACATACTTAAATTTTCATTATTTTTTGGGAAGTAGAAACATTATTATTTAGTATGGATATCAAAAATATTTTCTGAATCATCTAATATCTGGATGATATTAGATGAACCCATTTTTCGGATCAAACTATATCAGATCTGATAGTGTGGCATTTAATGTGATATATCCATAACTCTGTTTAAATCACAGTTATGGAAAGAACGCTCATCTCAAGTTTGAGTCCATCAAAAAAAAAAAAAATTAGTACAGAGAACTCATTGCCTTTCTTCACTGCAAAAAATTCTTTGTCCTATTTGAAACAACAAATAAAAACCTAATATGACAATATCATATTAGAATTAGGACTTGAGGTGGAAGAATATTCCAACTAAATATATTTGTCAAAACTTTTAAGAATTTTTGTACTGCAAGTTATTTTCAAAAAAAAACTGAAATTTTCTGTTTGATCTGATTTGATATCATTTCTATATTCCAAATGAGCTCTTCGAATTTTGCCAGAACGCACCATTGTCGCGAAATTTATAATTTCGTTACTTGTTTTATAATTTTAAAAATACGTATTCTGTCTTGTTGGTCTTATCGAATTCTTTCAGAAAAAAAAATTTTTTTTATTCTTTGTAATTTACTTGTAAAAATTGTATCATCTTTCTTTAATTTGAAAATAATTTAAACAGAAAGTGATATTAATTTATGATCTAGAGTCAAACTAAAGAACATTCATTTACCAAAATAAGAGATCAACTAAACATTTTAAAAATTAATTTTTCGACGAAGGATAATCATAACTGGGTCGATTGTCGACCGACGACAGCAAAAGTCGTCGCGATTAATTTAAATTCAGCGACAGTCGACCGTCGACATTTGTTGACGTTTAGAAAAAAAGGAAAACAAAACAAGAATACATTTGTATTTGTTTCCCCACAATTCTTCGTCAATTCAATTGGTTTTCCTTTAATTCTTGTTGTTTTACATTTTATTGTATTTAATTTTGCTTTTTGCGGTAAATTATGTATTTTTATTTTTAATTATATTCCTTCTGTAAAAAAAAAATAAATCTTTTATAAACAGAGTACGAATTTTTGCAACTCTAATACGAACTTCTACAACTCTGTTCTAATGGCAACCATTAATTAGCTAAAAATGTGGCAACAATTTCACAAATATTTTGAGTGTGTATTAGTGTGTCGTCATGAAAATAAAATAGATTCTATTACGACGACAAATCGCCGGACGACATGACGACATTTTGCTTCCCATATAAAATATATGAAAAAGCAATTATCGTTGTCGACCCATTTTTGATTAATCTCTTAATTACACAGCTGATTCCGAATCTGACGTCAGAATAGCCATATCACGTCAGGTTTTCTAGAAATTCTAACCTTAAAGTGTAAAAACACGTTTTCTGGGTACATAGAGGTACTGAACTTCCATAATTTTTTTTTTTCAAAAAGATCGTTACGGTATCTAAAAGTGCTACTCCTCCCCTACAAAATCCATTTTGGTGGTACCAGAAGGATTCCATCTCTGAAATCGGACAAGATGATAAAGGGGACCGTTATCGGACACAGCTGATTCGTGTGAAGCGAGCATTGGCCAAACACGCCGGGAATATGCAACCAGACATGAAATAATAACGCTCGGCCGCATGTTGCAAGAACTAAAAACTATTTAGAAAATCGTGATTGAGAAATTTCGCCTCATCGCCTTCTAGTCTAGACCTTGCCTTGCCATTTGTTTAGATCGATGCAGGATGCTCTCACTGGCTTGGTTCTTGGCCTTAAAATAATGAGCAGCAGTTCTTTTGGAACGGAATCCATATGTTGCCAGAAAGATGGGGAAAGGTCATAGCTAATGATGGCCAATACTTTCAATAAATTTATATTCTAAAAATGTTTCACAATAAATGCCCAAAATTTGCCAAAAATCCCGCATTTTTAAGTTATACACGATAATATATTGTTAAAAAAATACGTACTTAAAATTAATTTGTTTTTTTATTAAAAAAGAATATATATATTTTTGGGTGTTTTAACTTAAAGCACAGCTACAGTAAATATACGTATTTTTAGGGGATTTTTACGCACTTTCTGTGGATATTTGCGCACTTTTTGTGGATTTTTACGAATTTTATGCGTACATTTACATGTAAAACATGTTTTTTACGCACAAGTTAAGTAAATTAACACACTAATTTAAAAGTTTCGTTTAATTTTTACGCACTTTCAGTGTGAAATTACACATTATTTGTACCCAACTTAAACATAATGTGCGTATTTTTTTTTATTACACACATAGAGTTAATTTACCCAATTTAAAGTAGGAGTACAGTTTCCTACTATAAGTTGGGTAAATTTCAACAGAATTTAATTAGAGTTTAGATTCCGTTGATGTAGAACGGCCTTTCTCTTTGTATAAAAATATTTCGTATACAAATATTTGAAAATTTAATCAACCAATTTTAATAAATAAATAAAAATATAATATCAAATATTTTTTAGAATTATGTAGGAACAAATGATGATTTGAAATGGCAAAAATAAAATCTAGAATTTTCAGCAATCCCTTTTTTTGTTTATGTAAAAAGTAAAGAGATATAAGAGGTTTATTAAACAAATTCTGTATGAGACCTTTTTTTAAATAAACACCTTTTGGCTTTAGAAATTGTTTGTAAATACAGGTCTTACAAAATAATCAGTATATTAAAAAAAATTTTTAGTACATTTTTTTTTGTAATTTTAACAATCTTAAGGTAAATTGTTTAGTTTTTGTGGTAAATTTTGTTAAGTTTTTAAGGCTGAAATCATGTTTTTCGAGCTACTTTTATGTTGCCCTAGTTATCAGTATTGCCAAATGTCTCAAGCAAAAAGCTGCTAAAAACACCAGGCTAAAAATTAAAAAAAAGAAAACCTAAGATTTTCCGCTAGACTTCTTATTAAAAAGATAAGTTTAAAATTTAACTCAACTGTTTTAGGGGAATACACCACAGCACTGTGGGCCAGGATCGCCGTTTTTTTTTTTGGCCAAAAGTACAATTCAGGTAAACAGAAAATATGTTCATATATTCAAAATCTGGGATTGTTAAATATTTTGGTAGTGAAATATTGTATCATTGTGGTTACTCGTTATTATTTGGCGAGAGTTCAAAATCAATGTTATTTAATTTTGTGACATTTTTTATTTTATAATGATACAATAAAAAAATCATAAATAAACGATAATTTGTTCCAAAAAACAATCCCAAATTATAAAACTGAAACTTGTTCTCAAAAAAACATAGAAACCTAAGTATTAAGTATTTACGAAAACAGTAACAAAATTATTAAATTTACCTCAAAAATATGGGATTTTTTGAAAATCCTAAATTTTCAAAAAAAAAAGCACCAAAATGTTCCAAGAGATATTTGAAAAACTTGAATGAGAATGTGTTCCATAAGATGTCTTCTACCTAGGTTTTTGCAACCGTTTGCGACCTTCGAGATTTTTCCCTTCAGATCTCGCTGGTTTCCAGCATTCCAGAGTTTTAATAAAAACTAAAAAATAGCACTAAAAATTACCTTAAATGAAGGTTCTGGTTTTCTCACACAGACTAGCCCCCTAAAGTCCAGGTTTGTGGGGCATTTGAGTGCCAATTCTGAATAAGTACGAAATTAACCCTTAAACACATTTTAAGTTTTGATTTATTTCTGGCATTGAAGTCAAATTTTCAACTTTGATGTTTTCAGAGACTTATAGTAGACTTTCATGACAAATATTTCTGCGGATGATTTTAACCCTCTAACTCTGCAACTAATGGGCCTTTTTTAACACTTTTTAAAAAGGGCCAAAAGAGACCCTTTAGTTGCAGAGTTAGAGGGTTAAAATGTTACACAAAAATTTCCCTCATAGTGTTTTACATATGTTCGCTGAACATATCCTATACGTAAAATGGAAGATTCACATGGTTTCCTATGGTTTCAAAAGAGGGGAAATTTTAACCCCCCAAAAACATAGGGTCAGACGAAAACTTTTAAAACGCCGATAAACTTATATTTGTCTTTAGTCCCTCT
Organism: Leucophora obtusa; assembly: GCA_949987735.1. Taxonomy (NCBI): domain Eukaryota; kingdom Metazoa; phylum Arthropoda; class Insecta; order Diptera; family Anthomyiidae; genus Leucophora; species Leucophora obtusa. The sequence goes on along the minus strand of OX465295.1, from coordinate 346,644,540 downwards.
GCCAGAATTAGTTGTCATCAGAACCTTTTTTTCTTTTTTTGTACAGTGTAATTTATTTTCCAACACATAACAATTTTAAATTTATGGCCGCCATATTAGATCCGCCATGTTGAATTTTTAAAATTTGATTTCAGATTCGTAATCTGCTACCCAAAAATTTCCCCTGGTGGAAATTTGGAGTAAATCAGGCAACATAAGAAATTGAAAGAAAAAATAGTTTGTCGCCATATTGTATCCGCCATTTTGAATTTCAAAATTTTAATTTCCGATTTTTAATCAGCGGATCCTAGACCTATATAATTGATTATTTTAGGTCCAATATAATAAAAACTAAAAATTAATGGCCGCTATCTTGGATCCGCCATTTTTAATTTTATATTTTTTATTTCAGATTCGTGATCAGCAACAACCAAACTCCCCTTTGTGATATCTTTTAGTCCCATATACTCAATATTCTAGTTATGGCCAAAATTCGATGATGCTGGCCACTGCGCACAGCACGGTTTCAAAACAGTTATTTATTTTCATATTTGAGATTGTTTGAAATATAGAAATAAAAAAGAAAACAAATTGTAAAATAAATTTACTAAGACTTGTAAAACATTTTTGATATTAATGGTGGTTCTAATACTGGAGAGTTAACTACACTCAAAAAAGTTTGTCGGTAGAATCTACTGAAACTGACAGTTAAAATAAAGGTATATACAGTTAAAAAGGCGACAAAGGTATTTATCATTAAAATAACAAAAAATGTTGTTATTTTCAACTGTTGACAAATAACTAACAAAAGCCATAAAAATAACTAACAATGTGGTACAATTAAAAATAACTAAAAATGTTGTTATTTTCAACTGTTGACAAATAACTAACAATGTAGTACAATTAAGTGAAACATTTTAACTACAAAAAATTTAAATAACTGATAAAATGGGTAGAAACTACTGTTTTTTACAGTTAATTATTTTGGTATTATAAAAGTATATTTTAATAAAAAAAACCTTTTTTCTTTCGATTGTAAAAATATGTGTAATTACTTCAGCGTATTTAGAACCAAAAATTCCAAACAGTTGTCTGGTTATTATGCTGTTATGCATTGGTGATATAATACAAGTTTCTGATTTTTATTTGCAAACTAGGAATATATCAATAATAACAAATATAAACTAAAGAAGAATTTTGAAAATACAATGAAATTTTTAATTTTTTAAATAACTAACAAAAATAACTGTAGGTACTGTAAAAATACTGTTTTGTGTTTTGGTAGTTGTTTATTGTGATATTAAAAATAACTAATTTAAACAACTATTACGAAATTACAGTAATTTTCGTTAGTTATTTTCTTAAATAACTGTATTAACAGTTGTTTTGTATATTTTCATAGAAAAACAATTGTAATTAGAGTTAAAAATAACCACTTGGTGATTACTACACAAACAACTGTCATGTAGCAACTGCGAAACTTGTTTGAGTGTATATTATTTAATTATGTACAAAACCCACTAATTTATTAACTCCTAAATTCATAAATGATTTGTAAAATTGTAGGAGGTTTATTGAACAAATTTTATATGAAAATTTTGTTTTGTAAACATCGTATAACTTTACAAAGCGTTTATGAATTGAGGGTCAATTTTGTAAAAGATTACAATAAAATTAACAAAATAATATATTTAAGTTCAACATTTATTATTTGGCAAGTATTTGTTATTTGCAAGGTTGTATGACTCCATTCAATACGAGTATTGAAAACGCATATTTTCGCAATAAACATGAATTTTTTTTTAGCATAATTACATTTTATATCCCCTAATGAGATGTTTATAAAAATATTTAACAAACGTTGCCTGTTACAGTTTCAAAAACATTGTAATGTGAGAGCTTTTATAACACATTTTAAAAACAAATGGACTCAACACACTTTCAAAATGATTGTTTCATATATGGCAACCATAAATTATAAATTATTGACTGGATTCTGTTAAACTTTCAATACAAACATAATAGGACATAATATATAAATTGAAATTAGCTTCTTTTTTTTCCAGAAATTCCATTATTTTTGTTTATCATTTATGAGGTTTTTGAATTTAAAATCAATTCAAGTAGAAATTTATTTTTTTTAGTTTGCCAAAAATAGCAATCTTACTAATACAATAAACCGATTTCTGTTTTGAACAAAAGAACTATAATCGTTTGTTGTTTCCGCTCTAATGCCCAATTGTCCTTATTTTAGGCTTTAGTTAACAAATACTTTTACAGATTTGGTTTTTTTTTATATTAAATAGACCTTGTAGTTTGTTTTTTTTTTATAGCAAATTCGTTTTACTTTGTAGCAGTTTGTATTGTTATTTTCGGCAAATTAGGGTGGGAGTATCTAGGAAGTTAATAAAGTCTTTTTCTTTTAATATCTGGGTTTATTGTGTGTGGGTAACGTTGCAAACAAAATAATCAAAGTTTAAGTCTTACCACTGTTAATTCCAAACAAATTTCAAACTCACAACAATTGTTAAGCACTTAGCTCTGGTTATTTGCAGATAAGTTAACAGGTTTATATCGTATGTATGTATTTTTTGTAGTTTGTGTTAGTTTACTTTGGGGCATTTTTTGATTGACTTCCCGTCTACAAAAATTTGAAGATTATTCCTTGGTAGGAAATTGTATATTTATGTATTTCTTACGTATAGAAAATTTGTTTCTTTTTTTTATTTCATTATATTTATAAATAGCAACAATATAAATTTTCTTTCAATCTTTGGTACTACGTTATCAGATGGTTTTATTACTGATTGTTTTTTTCTAGATTACACTAGTTTACAATCATTTTTTTTAAGAGCCGCGTTCTTGCAAATGTCCAAATTCGACTTTGGCCAAATACTTTTCTGTATCAAAGAATGTGTAATAAAATGGCATCGATTTGGTGTTCGCATACCCAGTAGCAAAAAAATACTAGTTCAGAACCAGTTATGTACTAGCTTATTTAAACTATTTAGTTCGAGTTCTACCGCATTTCCATACAAACAACTGTAGAATTTAACATGAAAATGTCACAGGAATGAAGACAATTGTCGCCAAACTCACAGGAAAAACTAATTATGTTGTAACCTAGTGTTATAGTATATTTTCATCATAAGTTATTTTATCTAATCTTAAAAAATGACAGTTGTTTTATTGTTATTGAAATGTTTATGAAAGTTTTTGAAAGTTATTGAAAGAAATTTTGTATCAAAAAGTTATGAGAAAAAAAATCTTACAAAAATCACGCTGTGCAACACTGGGAGGTGGATAATTCCTACACCAAATGGAAGTATCCAATTAATATAGTAAAACCCTCAAAGCGTTTAGCGTTGGTAGGTAAAACTTTTATGTTATCTCTAAATGAGACTAGCATTTTGTTTGTCATAAAACAGACCTGGGGGTTAACATTACATTTTGTAATTAATTGCAAAAGTATATGTAATTGTAATTGAAAAAAACTCAATTACAATTACATTTCTGTATTTGTAGTTGTAGTTTAAAAAATAATAATTACAATTAAATTTAATTTGTAGTTGAAAATTTTCAATTACATATATCACGCCTATCCCAAAGAATTTTTTGCAAAATTTTAACAAAAGTTTTTTATTCCACCTGTAATTCAAAATTTTATTGAAATTTGTAATTGAAATCATTTTCACTTACATGTAATTTGTAATTGCTAAATTTCTAATACATCTAATTGTAATTAAAAGTTTTCAATTACAAGTAATTGCAATTGAAATATAATTGAAATTCCCCAGGCCTGTCATATAAATAGAAATAAGTCGAGCAAATAATGTAAGTTTGTTGGCGCAAAGTCACAAAAAATTGTTTGAAAACTTCGGCACAATCATAACATTGACAAATAAAATTTTATTTATTTTTTTTTAATTTCATTTCATAAAAAATATTCCTGTGACATTCACAACTAGGGTTTGGGATTTCCCGGACTTTTTTATTTCCCGGGAAACGGGAATGAAAAAATTTGATTCCCGGGAATCCCGGGAAATATTTTTAAACAAAATTGTTAATGAAAACCACCTATATAAGTAATTTTTGTTAAAAAAAAAACACTATTTCAGTACAAATGCAGTCTGTGTAGTGAGAATTCAAAGTAAAAAATATCAGAATGTTGAACATTTGATTTCACATAAATTACTCGCAGCACTGCCAAATGAATTGCATGATTCTAGCAGAAAGCACCTACTACTGGACTGTCGGAAACAAACCGTTACATCACACTTGGCCCATTAGATATGGTGGCCACAATGTTATTTTCCGAAGACAAATAAAACTCTTCTAGTCTTATTTCTACAATTCTTCTTATTTCATCAGCATTACATCTTCCTGATATATAAACCAACCCCAGGTTATAAAATGAATTATTTCCGTTTATACATATGTTCAAATATCTCTTTTGTGATATTCTTGTCCATTCATCTAAGATTATAGTAAATCTCCTATTGTTAGAAATATTGCTCGATATTTCTTTTATCATGATATCTTTTACATGATTGTAGTAATTTAATATAATGTTCTTTGCATCGGTTTCAATTTTTTGCAATGCCAGGTTTTTATTATAAAAACTTTCTCGAATAAACGAAGATCTAGTTATGGTGCGGATTGACTGCGGCTAATTTGAATACCATTTCAGAAAATGTTTGCCCTACCATAAAACCTTTAATGCCTATTCAGCTTACACTTTTTTCTTCTGGTACTTTGCTAATTTTAACTGAAACGTTATTCTTGTTGTTTTCTTCAAGAGAAGTTGCATGACCATCAATTTTTTTTTTTTTTTGTGAACCAAATTTAGAAGTCGGATAACCAAATTTAGATACCACCGTTAACCGTTAGTCTTTTCTTTTCACATTTATTAATGAAAACGTTACTTATAAAATTATTGACCCTTAATATAAAGGAGCATTTTAAATTTAAAGTCGACTTTATTTTTAATCAAACGGTTTTGTTCATTTTGTGTATGAAAACCTTACAAAATAATATTTATATTTTCAAATATTTTGATTGGTTGAAAATAAATTAACCAATCAGAATGCTCCAAAAATACACCAAGGTATACTGCCACAAAATATTTTAAGTAAAGTCGACTTTACCTAAATTATACATTTGAAAAATTTAGATAGTAAGGGCGATTATTTGTAAGAAACAAAGCTTTTTTTCATATTTCTTTTAAACATTTGACCAAGTTTTTAGGTTTTACAACTTAAATTTTGAATAAGTTATGCGAAAAATCTTTATTAGTTGAAATGCTCCTAATTACTTGGCAAAGATTTTATTTGTGTGTCAAATAAATTTATTTCCTTTTAAAAGATTTTAACAATGACATTTTTGTTTTGGTATTTAAAATGTTTTTTATGACTAAAATTTAAAAATCCTATTCGAAACAAAAACAATTTAAAAAATTTTATATTTTTAAAATTTCCCGTTTTCCCGGGAAAAGTATATTATTTTCCCGGGAATTCCCGGCAAACTTTTCCCGGGATTTCCCGGGAATTCTCGCCCGGGAATTCCCGAACCCCAAACCCTATTCACAACTCATCGCAAGTTGGAGTAGTCATCTTAAGATAGACTTTGTGTTTTTGGGCGTTTCTAATACAGTTTTAAAAGGAACGCTTTCATTTAATATCTTAATCATTTATAAACCGTTTTTATGGAGCATATGAGTACTTTTTTAAAGTCAGAATTTTAGTTAAGTTTTAGTTAACTGAAAATGACAAATTATACATTAGAGACTGCAGAAAATTTTGCAAAATATTAGTAGGCTAAAAATAGCAAATACAAAATTTTTGTTATTTTTAACTTAAATTTAGTTGAATGCAAATAGTAGTCTATCCTGCAGTCCTCCAATCAATAGAAATTTCGCATAAAAACATAGTAAACTGCTGATTTCAGAAGGCTAGATTTTTCTTCGCAATAAAAAACTCTAAAAAAATAACTTTGAAAATTGTAAATTTTTTTGTGAATTTTTAATCTACTAATTACCTCTTTGGCAAAATCTACTAATTATTTAGCAACATTTTAGCAGGTTAAGTTGTTATTTTCTATTAACTGATATATAACTAAAATTTTGTATATTTAAGTTTTATTTTTGCTATTCCTATCTTACTAAAATTTAGCAAAAATAATTTGTTAATTTCAGCAGTTTTTTCTGCAAGGTCATTTTTAAAATTTTTTAAGTAGTTTCAACTAAAATCTTTATGGACTTGTTTCTATAAGTGTGTAAGCTGATGATGGATTGTGAGTCGAAGATATTGAATTTTTATACGAAATATTTTTACAAAGAGAAAGCAGATTCATTGTGGCAACCGAATTTCTTGACAACGGAATGATTTGGTTGGAACAAGTGAATTATATTGTTGTCAGAATCAAATATTTTACTGACAACTGAAATATATTGTTGTAATAGAAATTCCGTTCTATTAACAAAAAAAAATTCTTTTCGTTTATTTAACCTTCTTTTTCAATTTTTAACTGTACAATTTTCTTGAGCTTAAGGTTTGTTTTTTATTTATAAAAAGTTTTTTATTTTCGATATTTCGCTATTGGAGTAGCGAAATATGGAAAATAAAAAACTTTTTATAAATAAAAAACAAACCTTAAGCTCAAGAAAATTGTAGAGTTAAAAACAAAAAAAAAACGAGTAAAAAGGTTAAAGTCGGTCATGCCGACTATACAATACCCTACACCAGTCTGGGTAAAAGCCAACTAATCTTTGGATCCGAAATTCGAATGGGTTAAAATGGGGCTCGTGTCAAAATTTTCTATAATGTGAGTCAGCGCACCAAATTTCATTAAAATATCTTAATATTTGCGATCTGCAGTTTGTAACCAAGCCAATTTTGGGGGACCCTTATATGGGCACTAGGTCTAAACATGGACCGATGTTCACCAAAATCAATAGGCTGCGTTATTGGGCTAACATAGGTCTGTGTACCAAATTTCGTAAAAATATCTTAATATTTACGACCTGCAGCGTATAAACAATATAATTTTGGTAGGACCCTTATATGGGCACTAGGTCTAAACATGGACCGATGTTCACCAAAATCAAACTTGTTCGTCCTTGGGCCAACATAGGTCTGCGTACCAAATTTCATCAAAATATCTTAATATTTGCGACCCGTAGAGTGCGCACAAGATTGCATGGACAGACAGACAGACGGACGGACAGACGGACATCGTTAAATCGAAATAAAAAAAAATTCTGAGCCGATCGGTATACTATAAGGTGGGTATACGACCAATATTTTTTGGTGTTACAAACATCAGCACAAACTTATAATACCCTGACCACATAGTGGTGTAGGGTATAAAAAATAAAAAAAACAAAAATCACTTAATTATTGCTTCTAAAGCATTATAGCTCTAAGAGGGAGATAGTGGATACAGTTCCCCCAATTTTAATTCTGAATTTCTATTTCTATTTAAAATTGGAATTTCCCTTCTTCACGATTTCATTAATAAATAATCTGCGATGATAGGAATATTAAATATTTGAATTTGTACCTTCAGTAAACATCTCATGTTACTTAATTCATCAAAAAAAATTCCGCATTTTCTGTTTTAATTTGAAGTTAAAATTGATTAAAACTGAAAGATAGACTTTTTTAATACCTAAAAACTAAGGAGTCTGTGATAAATCTTAAATTATAAAACTCAGATAAAACTATTCAGAAATGTAAAACATTTATTTCAACGGGATGAGAATTTTGTACTTTTATATACATATGAACTGTATGTGAAAAGTAACATTTTACATAAAACTACCCTTTGTGTACTATTATATGTATGTTTGTGTGTTCGTTGTCAATAACATTTGTAAAAACAATGAAATTATCCCAAAAAATAAATATTTTGCATGGGACTAGCCGAAGTATGCTTTGTTCAACATTTATTTTCAAAAAGTGTTGATTTATAATTGGTGTTACCAAATCAGACAGTTCATACACAAAAGTACAAAATTCTCGTTCCGTTAAGTTTTTGTACCTTCATCATTTTCTTATTGCGGACAACTGATGAGTTGGGGTGATGCCCACGAAACAATTGTATTGTATATAATAAAAATGGTCAACCTTTTTGAAACAATAAACAAAATCTAATATGACAATATCACATTAGAATTTGAACTTGATGTAGAACAATATTCTAACTAAATATATGAAAAAATAATAAAATAAAAATGATGAAAACTTGCTTTTTATGCGCTTGTGAAAAAGTACTGAAATAATATTGAGTTGTGGTGCACTTTTTGCACTTCTTTAATAAGTACTTTTACTGAAGAGAACTAGACACATTATCTCGCAAAAGGAAAGTGGTGTTTTTATGTCAATCAACATTCATATCGAAAAATAGCTCAACGATTGAGGGCTAGACTAGCAATATTGAGGTCACAAGTTTGATGCCCGGTGGCGGCAATATAATTTTTTTTTCTTTCAATTGATGATGCAGAGTTTACTTTGCACTCGTTCAAAAAGTACTGAAAAAAATTGTAGTGGAAGTACTCCCCTATATTTTTGGAATTTCTATTGAAGATTTCTGAATTCCAAATGATATTTTCTGAATTTCAGTTGATATTTTCTAAATTTCAATTGATATTTCCTGAATTAAAAATGATATTTTCTAAATTTCAAATGATATTTTCTGAATTTAAAATGGAAAATCTGAATTTAACTGCAAGATTTCTGAATTTCAAATAGAAGTTCTGAATTTCTGTTGATGTTTTTTGAATTTCATATGGATATTCTGAATCCCAGTTGGTATTTTCTAAATTTCAATTGATATTTTCGGAATTACAATTGCAAAATGTGTAGAAACAAAAGAAATGTCTTAATGTAAAGCCTTATTTATACACCCAGAAAACAGAGTCGGTTCTGATAACCGCATTTGTAGCCAATCGCATGGTTCGGTTGTGGTAGCCGAATTTTTCAGTTGTGGCAACAGAAAACCAATTGAGACAGGACTAATTTGAGTATGGCAACAGAATTTCAGTTGTACCAAGAATAATTCGGTAGTCACAACCGAAAAATTCATTTGATGAAACTGAACCATAGGGTTGTCAGCACCGAATCTGTTTTCTGTGTGTACTTATGATTTTTTACAAAATTGGTTCAACTTCAGTCAGAAGTCCCGGTAGACAACTTTTAACAGCACACAAAAAAAAAATTATATAAATTCTTAAATGAGCTAGTTTACTATCTATATTATTTATAATTGGCGTGGTCTCGTGGTAAATTTTTTACACAGTATTGTGAGCAACCCAGCAAAATATTGGTAATGACACCTCATTACTATCTGCATTACCAAAAATGATATATCATTACCTTTTGCATTATTTTATAATATAAAATAATGACTTCCTTATAACGGCCTATTGTATTCATTGTTTCTAAATATAAAATAATGACTTACTCGTATTAGTTTAAATAAGTACTTTTTACACAGTTAAATTTTTTTATTATATGTAAATAAGTTTTATGTTTAAATTTTTATGACGAGTCCTAAAATTACGCACTAGAGAAAACTTAAATCTTTCTGAATGTATTTCCTTAAGATAATATTATTTGCCTAACTCCTTATTTTTAAGAATCAAGTAAGCAATCGGATAACCACTTATAATTCAACTTTTTGTAAGCATGTGTGTAACCACTTATTATTCAAAATCTCATAACTACTTATTTCTCATTTTTTCGTAAGCGAGCGCGTAAGCGGGACTACTTATAAAAACGACCACGCCAAACAAAAATAATGAGTTTAGACGCCAAAAAATAAGTTGTGCGGAGCTATGAATTTCTATTATATAACCACTTATTTGGTAATGAAAGATTTTGCTGGGAATGTTGTTGCTGTGGCTTTCCAAAAGAAATTTGTTTCGCGGAGTATACTGCCCTATGGTAGATTTTTGGTTTTAAATAATACCGTTTTTTCAACTTATTATATAACAAAAAAGCACAACTGCTATTTACTGGCAATACTTAAGAAAGTTTTACCTACCCCGCACCAAATGCTAAGGGGGTTTTTAATACACTAATCGGATATTTCATCTAGCGCTGAAATCTTTCACCAATAACACCCACTCCCCTCCCAGACTCTTTGTGTCTTATGTGCTATTGTAAAACTTTGTAAATTTTCTAAGTGTTTATTCTAATATTATCAATTCGGTTAAATGATAATTGTATTGAAATTTTTATTTTAACATAGGAAAACATTCGCTACTGTTTAAAACTAAAATGCCTCTACGTCTTCTTTCCACCAACAGGTTTTGCAAATTTGTTTTCAAAGTACCAAAATTTGAAGAACATTGTAAACTTAAAACAAATTACATAAGTTAAAGCGTTTTTTAAACTACGAGTTGGTATTCTATTATTATTTATTTTATATGCCATCTAACAGCCGAATAAATAAATAAACATTTTTGTTTATTTCACTACTTAACCCTTTTGCTACCCTTGCTAAGTAAAGTAAACACATCTTTAAAAAAAAATCAACTCAAAACCACATGCTGAATCGATTTAGCGATGTCCGTCCGCTTGTCTGTTCATCAAACAATATGGAGCAATTCTGAAGATAACTCGAAGACATTTAGTACATAATTCAGTAATAGGTGCTCATTACAAATATCTAAACAATAATAAGCAGTATAATTCAGTGTCAAAGGTCATTTTTGTAAGTAGTTGTCGCTGCATGAAAAAACGCACAAAATTTGTGCACCTATTTACCAGCTGCATTAGCAAAATATAAAAAATAAGTGGTTATCAAAATGAGTAGTTATTCGTATGCTGCACTGACAGTATTATCAGCATGATATAAATGAATTTTTTTTTTTTTTTGCATAAAACCCATGAAGTTGAACTGGAACTCGTCCATTCAAACTTTTCATTAAATTAATGGAATTTTCCCTAACATTTTGTGAAAAATTTAATTTTATTTATTAAACTTTCATACACTCAATAGCAAAAGTTTTATTAAAATTAAATTCATAAAATATATGAATCCTTTTCATCAAATTTAAGAAATTTTTCATAAGCTAGACTGCTTATAAGAATGACTTCGTCTAACAAAAATAACTAATAAATAGTAGTGATGCCGAGTTAAAAGTAATAACAAATATGGTGATTCCCTTATGTCTGTCAAATGTTTCAATAAAAATGTTTTCTTCTTGTTCTTCCTGCAAATGAGCAGGACAATTCACTTTAATATTAATTATGATATTATGATGCGCAGCGGCAAGGACATTTCCGATCAAGACTTGGTATCCAACTATTGAATGCGAATAAAGCGCTTCATATTGTGATAATTACTTGTCAAAAGGAGATAACAATCAGCGTTGCCACAATGGAAATTCAAAATTACCCGCAAGTGTAGAGAAAACGAGTAAAAAAGTTAAAGTCGGGCATGCCGACCCTACACCAGTCTGATTTAAAGCCAACTAATGTTTGGATCCGAAATTTGAATGTGTTAAAACAGACTTGTGTCAAAATTTTCTATAAAATAATAAAAGAAAATTGAAAATATAGCCCATATGGGCGATAGGTCCAAATATGGACCGATCCTATTTAGAATCAACAGGCTTTTTCCTTGGGACCATGTGAGTCAACGAACCAAATTTCATTGAAATATATTCGTATTTGCGACATGCAGCGTGTAACCAAGCCAATTTTGGGGGGACCCTTATATGGAAACTAGGTCTAAACATGGACCGATTTAAACCAAAATCAACAGGCTTCGTCTTTGGGCCAACATAGGTCTGTGTACCAAATTTCATTGAAATATCTTCGTATTTGCGGCTTGCAGCGTGTAAAAAAGAAAATTTTGGGGGGTACCCTTATATGGGCACTAGGTCTAAACATGGACCGACTTCAACCAAAATCAATTGGCGTCGTCCTTGGGCCGACATAGGACTGTGTACCAAATTTCATTGAAATATCTTCGTATTTGCGACCTGCAGCGTAAAAAATAATTTTGGGGGGTACCCTTATATGGGCACTAGGTCTAAACATGGACCGATTTCAACCAAAATCAATAGGCGTCATAAGTCGGTGTACCAAATTTCATCAAAATATCTTAATATTTGCGACCTGTAGAGTGTTCACAAGTATGCATGGACAGACAGAAAGACGGACATCGTTAAATCGAAATAAAAAAAAATTCTGAGCCGATCGGTATACTATAAGGTGGGTTTAGGACCAATATTTTTTGGTGTTACAAACATCAGCACAAACTTATAATACCCTCTCCACGTAGTGGTGTAGGGTATAATTACCCACAAATTATGAAATTACCCACACTTATAGAAATAAACCTGTACAATTCCGTACCTCAAAAAAAAAGGTTTCAAAAAAAAATTTTATTTTTTGCCGAACGTAGGGGTCGCCATTTTACATTTTTCTTTATATCTTTGACATTTACAGTCAGATCTTAAAGTATGATACATCGATGTTTTTCTCTCGAGGGGACCAATGTTTTCTCTAAGTTGCTTCCTTTGGAAATCGGATAGAGAAGAAAGGTGGTGAAAGATGAAGGGCTTCAAATATGGCAACACTGTAATTGCGCGAATGTTGAATTTTAGAACAGTTGTTGCGCGCCATCTGATGGTGGGTTGGCGAACTTTGTTGAAGCTTTTTAGTTCATAGCCCTGTTATATTATTTTACTTCGGTGGGGTTAAGTGCTATGGGAACACCGAAGGAGGACGCTGCAATATGTATGAGGGATAGAACAAAACTCATACATATTATTATTTTTCATAAATTGATGTTGCCTTGGTTGGGGCTCGAACCCGCAACCTCACGTGTAACAGTCCAACGCGCTAACCATTACACCACAGCGCCCAAAAAAAAATCATTAAACTTGCAAAAAATCATTAAACTTTTTCAAAGTTTTTCGATAAACCCAGCAGAAATTTTCTTTTTCATTGGATTTTTCCTTTATAGCGAAACACTGATCTCCTCGAGGTAAAAAATCGATATATCACACTTTAAAATCTGACTTTAAATGCCGAAGCTATAACGAAAAATTGAAAAAGGCGACCCCTACGTTCGGGAAAAAAAATGTAAAGATTGAATGTAAGACTAAATTGTTATTACATTAAAAAAATTTAAAAAGAACTTTGAAAATAAGAAAAAAAATTATTATATTTTTAGTCTACTTAAACTCAACAAAAATTTTTGTTGATTTTAGCAGGGTAAATTGTTGCTTTCATTGAACCAAAATTTTGTAAATTTAAACATTTTGTTCCAGCTGTTTTTAACTTATTAATACATATTTAGCAAATCGATTCTGATACTTTTTGCAGTTTCTTCTGCAGGACCCCTTTTACAGACTTTTTAATTATACTAAAATCTGTTCCCTTAAGTCTGTTAAAATTTTCAATATATTTTATTCCCATTTCTGCACGTTTGAAAATTATTTTATTTTATGGGGAGTTGACAGATGTTTTCGCAAAAGTATGAAAAGAGGAAGCGACTACAGTCGCAATCGATTAGCCAATTTATGTATTAAATTCTTTTTTAATCATGTATTAAGAAATTTAGGAATTTAATTGATACCATATTTATTTAATATACAAAATTTAACAATTTTCCTATTCAATTGATTTTGAAATTTAAATAAAAATATTTTTTAAATGAAATTATTCGATTACAATTGAACACAATTACCGCGCTCTACCCATGTAGCTAAAAATTACCTTCGATTTGGATAACTATACGCAATGTGGCAACACTGACAACAATGCGATTAAAAAGAGAAAACATTCTATTGAAAACGAAATTACTCATTTCGTTATTTTTTCAACTTCGTTATTTTTAGACACAAAAAGTCTCTATTTTGTTTTTTCAATTAATTTTTTTGTGTTGATTTTAACAGAAACACTGTGAAGGTAAATCCGCAAAAAGGATTTTTTATATAGTTTTATTTTTTACTTATTTCACGACCCTTAACAAGAATCTGAAGTAAAAAAATAGTGGAATTTAAGTTTACCCACATTGTGGATTCCATAAACGCAAAGTCGATATTGATAGGGTTAAGAAAAGTTTTTATTTTTGTTTCTTTTTGTTTTCTGCATCACGTCTTCGATATTGTTACAAGCAAACAATGAAAATATTTGTGGTTGATAATAGAAAGCTAGGAAAGCACAAGTTGAAAAAATAACGAAATATGTAAATTTAAATTCTTAGAAAAAAAAATTACACCCTTGAACCAATATTTGTTAAGAAAATATGTAAAAATAAAAATGTGGTAAATGGCAAGTCATGGAATAGCTTTTGTTTACTCACACTTTTCATAAATTATTTTTCAAAAGAAAAAACTTGTCTTTTAAAAATATAGGGATATGTAGTACCCAGTGTAGAAATGCTAGTGACATATCATAATTTTTGGGACTATCAGTATTAACACCAACATATTGTTTGCCTTATTTTAAAACAAATAATAATGAGTTACTAATAACTAGTTACTTTTTCCATAATTTCAAAACAAAAAGTAATGGTTTACCAATAATGACTTATTCTTATCATTATTTCAAATAAAAAGCAAATATTTTTGAAACTCTTCTTTTAGACTCAATATTTTTTCAACGTTGGTAAGGATATACGTAACCACATAGTTTTTGATTTTTTCTATGATGGCGCGTAAACATACTTGTGTACAAAACGTCAATTATGTAATTATAAAAAGTAACTAGTTATTAGAAACTCATTATTATATGATTTAAATCCAGAAAGTAAGTCGGTGTCATTAATTGTAGTCCAAAAAATAATGATATGTCATTAACGTTTATACACTGGGCAGATATGAAGTTATATAACCACATGTCTGAAAATGATTTTCTACACTGTGTATTAAAAAAAACGACTACTGATGGTAAACTAAATCCTAAGAACAAATAGCTACAAGTTGTTTAGTTCCATACAAAACATAGCGTGTAAGTAAAAGCTTCAAAAGTCAGTGTTTCCAGTTTTTTTATACCGTATTCCCAAATTTCAACCTGCCAACGCCAGAAATCTCCAATTATTATTTTTTGGAAAAAATTCATATTCGTTTATTTTTTTAAAACATTAATGTAAAAATACCATATTTATTTAATTAAGTTAATTTTTTTCGGTTAGTTAAACACTCAAACTGAATAGATTTGTACTTTGTAACAAATTATAAAAAAAGAATAAATAAATTAAATAACAGCATAAAACATTCATGAAGCAAAGTTTATAATTTTAAATATTTCAGAATCAAAATCTCCGAATTTATCAGCTTCAGATATTTTGTTGTGAATGGTACTGTATTAAAATTTTTTAGCATTTCAGCAGGTGGATTGAATTTTTGACAGTTGAATAATTTGCATGCAAAGAAAAGATATCATTGCAATATGATCACGGCTGGAAAACTATGTTCTTTACTGCCTTAGTTAGTTGTTGCAATAAAATTATTAATATATGTAGTCTTACTTTACAAATTATATGGTGGCCTATAATAATTTTATAGTTAAAATATCTTTTTTTCGGTTATCATATTATTATCTCGTCTACAATCACATATAACCTGGACAATAATATTCTTCTCTTCGAATTACAATCACATTATTATACGAATTGCGAGAGATCATTTTCACAATCATTGGTATAGTTTCGACAACTATAAGATGGTCCGTATATTTTTTTATGAGCTTCATCGACAAGTTAACGTAATTCTTGTTTGAAATTTTGTGAAAAGAAATTGTAAGAAGAAGTCAAATAAAAAAAATACATATTAAATAAAAAGACATAAAGAAAATAGAAAAACAAATTATTGGTATTGACTTTAATATAGTCTGGGTAGACCGAACAAACTTGTAGCTTAAAATAAAAAAAAAATATACAACAAATCTTTAGAGATTAATAAGAGTTAAATTAAAAAAAAAATTAAAAAATCTAAAATCTTTCCCCAAAACTCCCATCCCCAATTAATTTATAAATCCCCCAAACTGATAACTCTGGCAAAAGTAAATACATTTTTATTTCATGCATATTCATGTCTGTTTGTTTTCGGGTTCTACGGAAACTATTACCCAAAAGGATTTTAACTGGGAAAAAATGTAACATTTCATTTCTAGTTTATGTGTTTGTTGTTCTGTTTGTTGAAAACGTTTACTAACAACATAGCTTTTTAATTAACAAGAATTTTAAAATGATTTAAAATGCTTTCATTTCTTTGTGAAAAATAAATATTGACTGCAAAGTTATTGCACTAATTGTCATTACAGTGGAAGAATGTACATACATATTTGCTAATTTAGTAAATAACAAATTTAGGTGTAGTTTTATATGAAAAACTATCCAAATTTTTGTTTTAAGCAGGCACCGGATTTTACAAATAAAAAACTTTCAGACTTAAGCCCAGTATTTTGTTCAAAAGGGCGAAAAAATTTCGCTCTATGTTTGGAGCTGAAAACTATAATAAAAAAATTAAAATGCCCTATTTAATTGATGCGAATCGCAACAATTCTACGCAAGTGAAAAATCATTTTTTTTATATGGAGTTTGACAGCTTTTTTCGCAAAAGTACGAACAAAATACCGGGCTTTACTATCAATATTTTTCAAAGGTATATTTTTGTTAAAGTCGACTTTATTTTAGCTTTTAAAATAAAGCCAAACATATACATTCAAAAATTTTGTTTATTTTCATTGAAAATCAAAACAAAATATTCAAAAATAAAAAGGAAATTTGCAAATAAATGTAAACAAAATTTGAAAACAGTAAATAAATATAAAATAAAAGCAAGTGAAAACTTCAAATTTGAAACAGAATTTTAAGGTATATTTTAAACATTTTGTATGACAAGAAATTTAAAATAATAGTCGACTTTTGTGATTTAAAATCGACTTTTTCTTTTTTATAGTAAAGGTGTTTATTTTTAAGTTTTCACCAAGAAATAAAAAAGTATTCTGTTCAAAATAAAGTAAATTTCTAAATTATCAAAATTGAAAATATCTTATCTTTATAAAAAAAAAAAAATTTACAAATGATATTTTTATACAAATGATATTTTTATACAAATGATATTTTGTTATTTTCAACTCCCAACAAAAAAAGAAATAATAAAAAAAAAAGTTTTTGTACAAAAAAAAGAAAAGTTTTTTTGTCGAAAAAAAAGTTTTTGTGCAAAAAAAAAAAAGAAAAGTTTTTTTTATAGAAAAAAAGTTTCTTTATTAAGAAAAACAGTTTTTATTTTTCAATTTATAAAATTTTAGTTTCAGTACAATCTGCAAATGAATTAACAATGCAAAAATTTTATATTTTGCAAAATTTTGTTTCTTACATGGGTTTTGTTTTTTTTTTATTTTTTTGTTTTGCAACAAAAAACTAAATTTTGCAAAAAGTAAAATTTTTCGTTTGCAGAACATTAATCGCTGATTAAGTTTTTTATTAATTTTTTGTGCCATAAAGCCTTTTTTCGCGTTCGGCCATTATTTTGCAATTTTTTAGTGTGGTTCCTTAAAATCATAATCTAGGGACTATAATACCCAATTCATAGAACAAGGTTTGTTTGCAGAATGAAAACCGCTGATTAAGTTTTTTACTTCAATTCAATTTTTGTACCATAAAACGCTTTTCGCGTTCCGCGATTATTTTGCAATTTTTTGAGTGCGGTTTATTTAAATTTATAATCTAAGGACTATAATACCCAATTCATAGTTCGGTGGCTAGTTGCAAAAAGAAATTGCGAAAAAAGTCGCGGGAAAGAAATTTGCAAAAAGGAAAATTCTTACATCAGTATATTTGTTTGCAGAATGAATATCGCTGATTAAGTTTTTTAAATCAATTTTTGTACCATGAAGTATTTTTTCGCGTTCCGCGATTATTTTGCAATTTTTTAAGTGCGGATTTTTAAAATTTATAATCGGTAACTAATTGCAAAAAAAAACAAATCGGTTCAAAGAAAAAAAGAGTAATAATAACAAAGGATAAAATAGCATTGTTAGATTTCGTTGATGTTAGTCTAAGTTGAGTTGTTAACATATTCGATTTGCTTTCAAATTTCACATAAGTAGACGATTATCAAAGTTTAACCCGTCAAGGGAAATGAAACTGATGATGGCTTTGTAGCGAAAATCCGAAAATACGTATTCTGTCTTGCTGGCCTTATCGAATTCTTTCAAATTTTTTATACTTTGTAATTTACTTGTAAAAATTGTATCATCTTTCTTTAATTTGAAAAATAATTTAAACAGAAAATGATATTAATTTATGATCTAGAGTCAAACTAAAACACATTCATTGCACTTTAAAAAAAAAACGTGTGTTTTAGATTTTTCACAAACATACGAAGAAAAACCAAGATTTTTCCTCCCAGCAAAATCTTTCATTACCAAATAAGTTGTTATATAATAGAAATTCATAGCTCCGCACAACTTATTTTTTGGCTTCTAAACTCATTATTTTTGTTTGGCGTGGTCGTTTTTATAAATACCCAGCAAAATATTGGTAATGACACCTCATTGCTGTCTGCATTACCAATAATGATATATCATTACCTTTTGCATTATTTTGTACTATAAAATAATGACTTGCTAATAACGGCCTATTGTATTCATTGTTTCTAAATATAAAATAATGACTTACACGTAATAGTTTAAATAAGTACTTTTTACACAGTTAAATTTTATAAATTTTTATTTATTATATGTAAATATGTTAAAATTTTTATGACGAGTCTCAAATTACACACTAGAGAAAACTTAAATTTTTCTGAATGTACTTCTTTAAGCTAATAGTATTTGCTTAACTCCTTATTTTTAAGAATCAAGTAAGCCATCGGATAACCACTTATAATTCAACTTTTTGTAAGCATGTGTGTAACCACTTATTATTCAAAGTCTCATAACTACTTATTTCTCATTTTTTCGTAAGCGAGCGGGTAAGCGTGACTACTTATAAAAACGACCACGCCAAACAAAAATAATGAGTTTAGACGCCAAAAAATAAGTTGTGCTGAGCTATGAATTTCTATTATATAACCACTTATTTGGTAATGAAAGATTTTGCTGGGTAGTCACGCTTACCCGCTCGCTTACGAAAAAATGAGAAATAAGTAGTTATGAGATTTTGAATAATAAGTGGTTACACACATGCTTACTAAAAGTTTAATTATAAGTGGTTATCCGATTGCTTACTTGATTCTTAAAAATAAGGAGTTAGGAAAATACTATTAGCCTAAGGAAATACATTCAGAAAAATTTAAGTTTTCTCTAGTGTGTAATTTTAGGACTCGCCATAAAAATTTACATATAATAAAAAAATTTAACTGTGCAAAAACTACTTATTTAAATTGATACGAGTAAGTCATTAAATTATATTTAGAAACAATGAATACAATAGGCCGTTTTTAGGAAGTCATTATTTTATATTATAAAATAATGCAAAAGGTAATGATATATCATTTTTGGTAATGCAGATAGTAATAGTGTGTCATTACCAATATTTTGCTGGGCTATAACTGTTTTAAAAATCTGGGCTAAACTATAAGAGCACTTTGTACAGAAGGGGCCCAGTGCCAAAAAATGCAGTTTTGTGCATCAAATGCGTTTTTTTTTTATTAAAAAACTGGTATGTTGCCAAATGGCTACACCATGCATTTAAGGGTTAAATCAGTGTTTAAGCTAAAAAATAAAAAAAAAAATAGTCATATCAATTTGAAACCCGATTGAGAGTTTTTTATACTGATTTTTTTTCGATAATTTTATAGTTTTTGATTTGTAAAATACAAAATAAATGACAAAATTCTATATTTATAAAAATTTTCAGTTCAACATTTATAATTCACCTTAATTTTTCATTAAATTTTTTTCCTAAAATTTTATTTTGTGGATTTGAGTGACTCTTGTGAATCATGCGTGATTGTAAGTAAAATCGAAATTTACTAATGTGTGAGAGAGTGAGTGGAAAAATATGTTCGCGAGTGATTGTGCGGGATTGATCTCGTGAGCATGAGTGAGTGTAAAAATCCACTCACGTATACATCTCTAATCTCAACCAATTTAAAAAAAATTACATGTAGAATTTCTATGTGGGTCCACAACATTCGGCCGCTATTACATCTCGCTCCGAAAAAAGTGGCAAACCATGGCACCTTAGTGTTTAACTCTAATTAGTACTGGTTAACCGCACTTAATGTTTGAGTTAAGAACTAAAACATTTTAAAATTTGTATAGAAAAGATTTTCGCTAAAAGCCTTCTTTAAAAACTCGAATATGCTTAGCTTTAAATTTGAAAATTAAATACTTCTCTCCAATGAACAACAACCTTTTAGTAGTTTACAACATATTTTTTTGTAGTAAAACAAAGTTTTTGTTGTTTTCTTTTTTTTTCATTTATTATGCTCAACTTTTGTAAACTTTGTAATTTATCATAGAAAACATTTTTGTAAAAGGAAAAACTTTTTTATACCCTCCACTCTATTATGCTGGACAGCATATTTGAGTTTGTCATTATGCTTGTAACGCATCTATCTAAATGTGGGTAACAGACTTTATAACCTTACAACATGGGTCATCTCATCAAAATGTTTTTTTATGAGAGTTTGGTCTTATGCTAGTTCTGTGCCATATTCTATTCCCATTAAAAAGTTTGAAAATTAGTAAAACAGGTTTTTAAACCACATTATTTGAAATCATTATATCGATATTATTTTGTAAATATATATGAGGCTTTCCGTACCAAATGTCTTAGGTAATACGAACAACCTTTTGATTTTTTTTAAAAAGTGCTCGAAGATGGACTGGTTATCTATTGATCAATTTAGCGCTTATTTCCCACATATAATTTATTATTAAATATAATTTATAATTAATTATTATTTGAAAAATGCTAGACATTAGATTATGTCAATACCCAGCAAGCATGGCAATACGAAGAAGATTCCCCGATCATATTGCGAGGAAGAAAATATTTATTGCCGGCAATATCAATTTCGTATTACGGATCGTTCCTCCGTCGGGAACGACTGTTACCCGAAATCGATACTTCCAGCAATACGAAAGCGATACCCCAGGAAGATAAATCGGCGTAATCACAAATTTATCACCTGGAAGATAAAAAGGTAATATCTCCAAATAAAGTCCCCTGTACAAAATAAACGATTTATTTTTTTTTTCTTTATTAAACTTAAGCCTGAAAAAGAATATCTGCATACATAATCCATTGACCAACACATTAATTATATTGATTTCCTCACTATCTGTTGGTTGTTTTTGTATAAATTTTGTTTTCATTTTTTCTAAAATGACAAAAATTTCAAACAAATTTTCTTTATCTTCCGGATGATAAAAAGGTAATATTGCCGCAATATTATCATAAAAAAATATGACAAAAAATTAAATTTTTCCAAATATCACCGAATTATCTTGCAAATGGTAAAAAGAGGACAATTTCAAAATACGACTTGATTATTTTCTTTCAAATGAAAAATAGAAGATATTGCTTTAATATCTTCTTGGAAGATATCTTCCAAATGCTTATAGGGTAAAGTTTTTGCGGCAACTTAAATTTTTTTTAATTCAGATGTAGTTATGAATTTTTTATGTAATAAATCA
This sequence comes from Leucophora obtusa, assembly GCA_949987735.1. NCBI lineage: Eukaryota > Metazoa > Arthropoda > Insecta > Diptera > Anthomyiidae > Leucophora > Leucophora obtusa. Next base: position 346,622,944 of record OX465295.1, on the reverse strand, counting down.
CTGTATCTTAAAATACATGCTAGTTTTTACTAGCTTTACCATTTTTGCTAGTTTTATTCCAAAATCCGTTCGAGTACAAAAAAAAATATAGTAAAAATAGTAAAAAAATTAAGAGGAAATTTTACTAGTTTTTACTTGAAAAATTTCTTACGGCAAAAACTATTTGGAAAAAACAAATTGGGAAAATTGGCTCGTCAACCAATTTCGTGCGGCCCCTCATTCATTTTAAAACAATAAAAAAAATTAATTTTAAATTTTAAACAAAATTAAAAAAAAATTAAATTAAATTAAAAAAAAAATTTTAATGGGGCCTCAAAAACATTACACCGATCAACAAATATCGATTTTTTTGCACAGACGTCCTCTAAAACTTTTAGATGTTTTTTCGCCTCCTACATACGAATATTAAGTGAAAAGTTTCTTCTTCTTCATTTAAACCTTAAACCAAGGAAAAATACTTTATGGCTTAATATGACGTAGAAGTATTTATTTTTTATGATTTTGAGTTAAAAAAAACCTTTCATTTTAGTAAATGTTCAAGGCTGTACTACGGACCTCGTAAGGATCTCTAAAATCTACTTTTCAGAATTTCCCTTGAAGCACTTAAGTTCGGTAAAGCAGTTAGACACAATAAAATTTTATTCATTTTAACAGGTTTATTATTTAAAAGTGACTTTGCAGAAAATCTTTTGCCGAATTTTGCTAAATATTAGTAAGATTAAAAGAGCAAAAATAAACAGTTAAATATAATAATCAGGGCAGGGACTTTCATGCAAATGCATATTTGTAGTCATTAATCCAAAAATGATTTTGACCAAATAATTTTCCGAATCAAAGAATTTGCAACAAAATGGCATCGGTTTGTTGTTGCATATTTTTGCATATTTTATGATTTTTATTGCATATTTTTCAATAAGTTGAATATTTTTGCATATATTTTTAAAAACTAACAATAAGATTTAATGAAAAATAAAGAAAAGGAAGAATTTGCAAACCTTAACGCAGTAGGTACTTAACTAGAAGGAAAACATCAAGTTGTCATCTACTTAGACATTTATATTGGATTTAATTTTTAAGCAAACGCTCTCGAGTAATAAATATGAATTTTGAAAATCGATGAATTTTTTGGTTTTAAGAGTTTATTTTTGCATCTTGAATGCATATTTTTTGGTTTTTAGTGCATATTTTGCATTTTTTACTGCATATTTTTGATTTTTAAGTGCAAGAAAGTCGCTGCCCTGATAATAATAGGCATCCTGCTAAAATCAACAAGAAATATATATATGATGAAAAATAGTACACTGAGGGAATTATCCTTCATGATATTAATGATATAATTTCATAGAATTTTTTTCGTAGAACCAATGAAGAATTTCATTATGTATATAATATTTAATTAATATTATGAAATTTTTCATAACTTTCAAATTCATTGAATTTCATTAATTAGATCTTCATAAATTTAACGAAAATGTTCTTTATATTTATGAAATTGTTCAATAGTATTTACTTTTTTTTAATTTTTTTTTATAAAATATCGTCATTTCCTGAGAGAATATCCTTTTAGAATTTTTATTTTTTTTAATTAATTTTTTATTATTATTTTTGGACTTTGAATTTTTTTTATAAATCATATTAATTTTTTGAAATTTTTTTTTATGAAATTTTAATTTAATGAATTCATTCCTTAGATATATTTTGTACATCAGCAAAATATGATACGATTTTATTACGCCTTTTGCATTTGCTAAGTACTTTTTGTTTATCCACTCCAGCTTAGCAACGACAACAACCAACTATAATAAATAATAGTAAATGAAATTGCTTCATATATTTTATGAAGCCATTCATTGGCTGAATGATTTATTCATTGAACGAGTGCCTTATTAATTTTATGAAGAGTTTCATTAATTTTATGAACTTTCCATAAACAATGACTTTAATGAAACCTGTTTCATAGATTCTATGAAAAGTTTCAATGGACGAGTTCCAGTGACAATTTTCATTGAAACTATGAAGAAATTCATTACTGAAGTGATGAAAATTCTCTCAGTGTAGACTACTGATTTCACAAAAAAAAATTTTATCCTCTTAAAGCAGTTTAAAATTTTTCGATGTTTTATATTCTACTTATATTCAGCAAAATTTGTTACTGATTTTAGCAGAGTAAATTTTTATTTCAATTAACTAAAATTTAGCCCAAATACAACTAAAATTCTGTATATTTAACAGCTTTATTTTTGATATTATTATTTTACTAATATTTAGCAAAGAAAATCTGTTTATTTCAGTAGTTTTTAACTAATTTTTAGCAACTTTAGAAAACCTTTTTACAGGCTGTTTTCTATTAGTGTACTTAATCTGAACAACAATTCCCACTTTTGACAGGATTATGCCGCCTTGAATTTTTATCCTGCTTTTACAGCAAATAATTCCGCCTTATCCCGTTTTTTAATATGATATTAAACTTTTGAACAAAGTTTTTATAATTTCCCAGTTCCCAGCCAGCAAACGAGACCAAAAATGAATCCGAAAAGTGCTCAAAATATACATATAATTAAACTTTCACTTGTATAAAAGTGGTGCATCCAAAAGAGTGCGTCTTTCGTTTGAATAATTTTTGACTTATTGAGTAAGAACCCTCATGAAAGTGTTCAAATTTTCTGGCTGGGTTATCAGTCTTGTGATTGAATTTTTAGAATTTAAGAATTAATTTAATGCAATCAGAGAGGTTAATATTTGTTATAAATTTTCGATACGAAAATGTTGTAGACCTATGAGTTTTAAATTTCATTTACATTCAGATTTTCTATAAAAATTATATTTTTCCACATTTTGTATCAAAATTCCGTTTGTCATGTAATTCATGTTACACATTTCAATAAATAAAACAATTGATCAAAATCCATAAAGTAAATTTAAAAATATTTTAAAAATTGGCGAAAACGTTAAACTAAATTTTTTAAAATAACGAAAATTATATTTTTGAAGTTTAATTCGGCAAAGTTTTTTGACTTCAGATTCGTATTAGGGAGGCAAAAATATTTTAAAAACATTATTGATTCTGTACCTATATTTTTAAATATATTTTAATCAAAAATGTAAAAAGTCACAAAAATATAAAAGATTTTGATGTACTTCTCCGCAATTTGGACTCATAAAGTATTTCCCTGGGTAAGGGGATAAAAAAAGAAATATCCACAAATCGAAGGCTATTTAATGGACATTTTTTGGCTTTAGATCCGGGCTTAGGAAACCAAAATACTCAAAAAAAAAAAAGGTTTTAGCAGAAGGCTGTACAAAAAATTCATTTTTGTCGTGTAATGTATTAATTAGTGCGGCCCTCAGTAAGATTGTGAAATCCCAAATTTGGCCCTTCAATCCATTTACGTGCCCATACGTTGTATATACAATGGACGATCTAATTTGCAGCACAGAAATAAAGTTCTTTTTGTTTTTTCTCAACAAAATATCAATCAAAAATATAAAAGTTTAGCCTTCTTATATTTATAAATAATTTTTGAAAAAAATCCCAACAAAAAAGGTCAAACATTTTTTTTTTTTTATTGTGAATTGGGTTTTAGCATAATCTAGATTCGTCCGATATGACAATTTATAGCCGTTGTTTAATATTATTGCAAAGTGTAGTTAAAAATTCTTCACTGCCAAATATATTTTTTTTTTTTTATTAGTTGTGATGAAGCAATATTTTGGCAACATACTCGTAAAATGAGAAAAATACGGCAATAAATATCCTAAGTGAGAACGTATGTAAGACACATACTTATAAATATTATCTAGGTGGAAAACTTTATCAACATAAAACTTTAATAGCCGTTTATATCTCACACTAATTTAAAGTTTTGGGTATAAAACCAAATGCTATTAAAGGCAGAAGATAAGCGCCAAAGTCAAGTTATTTATAACACAAAAGCAGTTGGTCAATAACACAACTCAACAAAAATCGCTTTTTTTTTTATTGCACAGCCATCTATTTAAAACTTTTAATGGTATTTTATTTAGTCTCTTTTGTCCGAATCTTAAGTCGCAAAACTTTTATCTAATTGTCTTTCCTAGTTGCGGACCTTTCTTATTTTAGCCACTGACCCAGGGAAAAAAAAACTTTACGGGCTAATATTGTTGAGAAGTACTATAAAATATTTTATATTTTTTATGGGTTTGTATATTAGATGCAAATATGTTTCATTTGAGTATAATCATATTGGGAAAAATTTCGTTCAAAATATTGACCTATTTATCAAATATTTTTTAACCTACTGAATAGATCTACGACACTTAAAAAAAACACAATTTTCAACATCCTTACAGGATTCTTCAAACACCCTCCAACATTTCCCAACTTTATTATGGTCAAATAAAAGGTAATTTTATGTGGAAATGAAATCTATTAAAAATAAAAAAGATGTTGAATAAGTCCCTCGCAATATTGCCCCATAAATAAATTTTCCTTAGGTGATCCGATTTTTTTTTTTGTTTTGGCTTCAGATTCATGTTTAAAAGAACAGCATATTTAAGAAATGTTCTAGTAGAAGTCTGTGCAAAAATCTTGTCGATTAGTGTAATTCATACACCAGAGCATGGTGTACAATAAGAAAAAAAATCATGAAATTAGAAAAAATTCATTTATCTTTTAATGGTGGTTCAGTCTGTGGCTTCTGTTTAATTAAAGAAAACACACATTTTGGTCATGGAGAAAGAAACCAATATTGAAAAAGATTCTCATAATCTCTTCTTTAATTTGCATATTTTTTGCTTTTAATATTAATTGGTTTAATAATATTAAACGTTTTTTATATACACATCTTCTCTTTAATTTATATTTTCAATGAATCTTTGAAATATTTTTAGTAAAAATATTTCTTATATTGTTTTGCATTTGTGTTTTCTTGTACCCATAAGAAGTTGATGTGCTTTTCATAATAAAAAAATAATTGAAAGTTCCATAAATAAAACATTTTCTAAAAAATATGTATCCAATACATCTAATCATTTGCTCTTTATAGTTTCTGTTATTATGTATTCATTTTTTTTTTTTTTTCAAATGCCAATTATTCTAGACTCTTGGGTAAAATAGCAGAATAAATTGTGGCAGAATTTGAAAACAAGCCATGGCCCTCAGGTGTCCTCAGGTAATATTGTGGAATACAAAAAAAAAATTAGATATATAATATATTTAAAAAAATATACAGTTATGCATAAATAACTCAAACTCAATCATGTTTAAGAAATTTGAAGAAACAAATTGATACTCAAACTAACCACAGACAAGTGTTTGGATGAGCTGATATAGCGGCAGTATAGTAATTCCCTTGTGTCTGCAAAATTTTTCAATTAAAATGTTTTTTCTTCTTTCTGTAAATTAGCACCTTAGAAAATTCTTTAGTAATTAATTAAAATATTAATTACGATTGTCATTATGACGGTTACGAAGACTTTAACCAAATAAGAAAGATGTTGATTATTAATAATATAAATTGGTAACACGACATAACTCCGACAGACAGTATCCCAATTTCCGGGTTTGGTGTTATGTTCGAAAATGGAAGTTAACCTAAATATTTTAGATTATTAATAACCAGAAAAAAAAGGACATAAAGACCAGATTTTTGGGATTTTTGAACAAATAAATTAAGTGGAATATAAACTTCCCAGAAAAAATAATTGGAAGTCATGCTTTACAAAGCTTTCACTGCTTTAAAAGTATCCGTTAGTTTATTGTAAGCGGGTTCGATTCCTGGCGGGAGCAATATTTTTTTATTATTTATTTTCCCTCATTCATCTTAAAACACAAGAATACGGTGCAAATATAATTTAATTAACATACATTTAAATTTAACGCTTCGTTTTAATTCATAAAAAATTAAGAATTAAGGTTCAAAGCAAAAAAGTGTAATAACAAAGGATAAAAATAGCATTGTTAGATTTCGTTGATGTTTGCTTTCAACTTTGGCATAAGTAGAACATTATCAATATTTAACCCATCAAGGCGAAACGACACTGATGATGGCTTTGTAGCGAAAGCCGAAAATACGTATTCTATGCTGCTGGCCTTATCGAATTTTTTCAAAGTTTTTATTCTTTGTAATTTACTTGTGAAAATTATATCATCTTTCTTCAATTTGAAAAATAATTTAAACAGAAAGAGAAAATAATATGTATGATCTAGAATCAAAGGACAAATATTAATTTACCAAAATAAAATATCAACTATACATACCGCTCATTCATTTATATTTTTTCCCTAATATTTAAATTTAATTTGTTTAAATCCAATATTTTTTAATTGTTCAAATTTTAAAAATATGATGAAAAATTGCGTTTTAGGCACCTGTGAAAATAATAACGAACACAATATTGAATTGCAGTGCACCTCTTGCCCTTGTTTAATAAGTACTTTTATTGAAGAGAATAAAGCACAATATCTCGCAGTGACAAAGTAGAGTTTTTGTGCCAGTCAACTTTCATATCAAAGAATAGCTCAGCGGTAAAGAACTAGACTAGCAATCTTGAGCTCGCAAGTTCGATAGCCGGTGGCGGCAATAAGAAAATTTCGAAAAAAAATATATAGTTTTTTTTGAGAATAATTTTTCTTTTTTTAACTTTTAATTGATAAAAAACAGTTTCCTTTGCACTCGTTCAAAAAGTACTGAAAAAATGTTGAAGTGGGAGTACTCCTATCCTATGACAACTCAATGTTAAAACCAAAAAGAAGTACATCTAAGTCATTAATTGTGGTGCTTTTTCTACTGCTTTGGCATCTCTTTTTTTGCTGGATTACATCATGTGCTATAATTGGCAAACACGATTAGGGATTTTATAAAATTTACAAAATGGAAAAATAAGTGAAATATTCGCTTTAATTGCAAGAATACCCTACATCCTTATCCTAGACGAAATAAATTAATATCGTTCTTAAATGTCATAAAAACCTGCAAAAATAGCAGAAAAGGCTATTAAAAATTAGTTAAAAATTAACTGGCTGAAATTAGCAGATTTTTTTGCTAAATACTAGTTAAGTAAGAACCAAAAAAATTAAACTGTTAATTTACAGAATTTTAGTTATACTTGGGTTAACTTTTATTAATTAAAAATGATAAATTATACTGTAAAAACTGGGGAAAATTTTGCTAAATATTAGTGGACTAAAAGTAGCAAACACAAACTCTTATATAAATGCTTCAGTTGCCAAATCGATTAGCTCCTCTCTCAGAATTTTATAAACAAATTCAAACAAAACAAATTTTGCTGCTAATAAATACTAACACTACTAAATGAATAAATTTATAAGTTAAAATGAATTATAAAAAACAATAAGCGCATTTTTTAGTCCCCTGGATTTAGATTTTTTTATACAAAAAGTAAATTTATTAAATCCAAAAAAAGTTGGATTTATGGAATTTACCTGGGTTTACACATAACAATAAAAACATAAATATATGAAACATCCTGTTCATTTAGTGCCAGAAAAAAATACGAATGAGAGTTAAAAGAGAAACAAAAAAAATTGTAAAACTAACAAACAAAAGCTTTTTCTTTAAATATTTTGTGTTAAATGTGTTAGGAAAAAAAACACACTTCACCAAATATTTATTTTCCATCTTGGACATGCAGAAATAGCTGAAATAGAAATGGCAATTTTTCACTCTATTGTAAGTAATTTAATTAAATCCAATTAGTGAATATTAAATACTGTGGAGGAATATTTTAATTGTATAGAAATGTAAATTAAAGTGATGAAACTTAAAAGACAGACTGTTTCTTGCCGTTTTATGTAAAATATAATAAAGAATTTAAATTTTCAATAAAATCCTGGATCATTGTATTTATTATTAAAAATTAGGATGAAAGAAGTGTCGGATAAAAAAATTCCGTTTAAATAGTTGGAAGCTAACTCCATCTATTGAGCACTTTGACAACTACTTTTTGGATTTATTAAATCCAAGTAATTAAAAAATTCGGTTAATATGGGAACAGCAAAATTAAAACTGTTAAATATACAGAATTTTAGTTATATTTGGGTGAAATTTTAGTTAATAGAAAATAAGAACTTAAGCTGCTAAAATCAGCAAAAAATTAAATGATAACGATAAATTTTGTTAGTACATATTTCAAAGATATCGTTTCACAATATTCTTCCTAGGCTTGTGGAATCGAAGTCCGATGAATCAAATGGTTACATCGGTAGTACATTGGGGCCTAATCGAAACCTATTTAGTGACACGACCAGTCTCTAGTTGACGTAATAACACAGCAAAAACAGACATTACTAAGTAATTAAGCGAGTAAGTAGCACACAAAGGGTTTCACTACTTACCAGGCTATTTACTCGCAACATTACTTTTGTTCGCGATGTCCAAAAATTCATGAGTGGTCATTACCCTCTCGCTTACAAAAACAGTGCGAATAATGAGTCACCCATAGTGAAAGAATAAGTAGTTACTCACAAAGATAGATGGTTAATTAGTGGTAAGGAAATAAGTAGTTACCCTACATTGTGAAATAGTGAAATTTTATATTCCGTTGGAAAAATGTTCGAAACAATTTAATAAATAAAATATTAAAATAAAAAAGACTAAATTAGTACTTATTTAATCAATTACCGGTAAGTGATTACTTTACAAGAATATATAAGTACTTCTATAACTTATTATCAGTAAGTCATTATTTTGTATGTTAAAGTAATGCAAAAGGTAAAAACCTATCATTACTTGGTAATCTGTATGGTAATGATCTGTCATTACCATGTTTTTGCTGGGAAAATATTGTATATTGATATTTTTAGTTACAAAAATAATTTTTTCTACTATAAAACTCTTCTCCCTGGGATTTTCAATAAAAGTGCTTAATATCTGTCACTTTTCCTATTGCACTGTCGCTATCCAAAAATGTCTCTTGTTCTGAAAATCTGCTTCCATTAAAAGGTGTAAACTTAAAATTTCAAATCGATTTGACTAAATTTAAACAATAATTTAATTGAAACACTGATTTAAACAAAGATATTAGTTATCTTTATTTAACACAATACTAAAAATCCTCAGTACTTTAACTAATTTTGAGTGTTAATTTTCAAAATTATATATAAATAATTCTTAAGAACCCATTCGTTCAATTTTACTTAATTTATTGTTAAAAGATAATATTTCCATATAATCTGTTGTTACCCAGTAGATGGAGCCGCCAATGTATTCGAAGTTTTAAAAAAGACGCTATTTCTTTTCTTCGTAATTTTTTTAAATGGCCTCTCGAATACTGAGACAGAGCAAAAGTGACGAAAATTTCGACTATCCCTACACTAATAGAAAAAAGTCTGTTAGAAATGTAGTAAAACTACTAAAAATTTGTTAAAAATGATGCAGAAAAAACTGCTAAAATTAGCAGATTATTTTTACTATATATTAGTAATATAGGATCAGCAAAAATAAACTGTTAAATATAAATAATTTTAGTTATATTTGAGTTAAATTTTTGTTAATGGAAAACAGCAAATTAACCTGCTAAAATCGCTAAATAATTTGTAGCCTAAAAAAACACAAACAAATTTACAATAAAATTTTCGAAGTTTTGTTTTCGATATCTTTTTAATGTAAATGAAAATCGAGGCTTTTGAAAACAGCAGTTTACAATTTTTTTTAGCAAATATTTCTGCTGATTTTAGCAGGATAGACTGCTATTTGCATTCAACTAAATTTAGCTTAAAAATGGCAAAAATTTTGAAGATATAAGAGTTTATTTTTGCTATTTTTAGTCTACTAATGTTTAGCAAAATTTTCTGCAGATTTTACAGTAAAATTAGCTATTTTCAATTAACTAAAATTTAGCTTAAATATAACTAAAATTCTGTAAATTTAACAGTTTTAATTATGCTGTTCTTATTTTAGTATTTAGTATTTAGCAAAAGAATCTGCTAATTTCAGCAGTTTTTTCTGCAGCATTATTTTTAACAAATTTTTAGTAACTTTTTCTGCTATTTTTACAACATTTATTTCTATGAGTGTAACTGCTCTACCCCCCGTGAAAAGGTTATCTCTATCCAAAAATAGAACCTTGGTGGAGCCTTGAACCCTCGGAAATTTTTTAATAAAAAAAACTTCATTTCATAAAATGGCCCAAATCTCGAAAACTAAGCGGGATAAAGCCGGACAAAACTTTTGCTCCTGTGGAGAATCCTAACATAGACTAAGATTATACGGCCCAGGTAGCGGAGAGTCTGAGGCCCTATAATTTTAAAAAATTTTATGCTCAATATAATTATAAATAAAACTTTAGTTTTACTAATTTAGATTTGGTAACTTTAACAAAAAATGAAGCAAAAAAAAAACAGGAATAAATTTTGTTAAAGTAACAAATTTTTCTGTCGAGCCAACAGACATATTATTTTGAGTGTACAATTATATCATTTCAAAGCACGCAGTCTTTATCTGCCACAATCGTATCAGATCAAAAGTCGGATACAATTATATCTGATTAATATATAATCGTATTAATTCATATTAAAACTGATACTATTAATTACAAACTAATAAAATTGTATCGGGCCATAATTCAGATACAGTTTTATCAGCTTTATACATATACAATTTTATTAGACCCGATATGAACCTAATACAATCTGATCTGATCAGTTATAATTATACAGGCCGAAATGGCGGATGAAATTGTATCTTCCCCGTAAAAAAATTGGAAATGCGGCTTAACAAACAACTTCTTTACTACTTTAAAATTATCCTTTAGTGTAATTTTACTGCTTTTCTAGAAGTAATTCTGAATAACTTCAAAAAAATCACTTTTTTCATTGCTTCCAAAATATCCGTTAGTATATGTTTTTACATCTTTTTTAAAAGCAATTCTGAACTACATCCAAAAATCACTTAAGTATGGCTTCTAAAAAGCATAATTGCTCTAAAAGTGATCCTAAAAAGTGATTTTGATACAGTTTATTTCCAAACAGATGATCGCCAATATTTATTTAATTTTTCTTTTTAATTTTTTTTATTTATTTTGGTTTCTTTAATATATATAACGAATTTGTTTATATTCATTATTTTTTTAAATTTAAATTTTTAAAAAATATATAAAATAAAAATTATGAAAACCTGTTTTTTATTAACCTGCGAAAATAGTCCTGAAAAAATAATAAACTGCAGTGCACTTATTTACTAAGCACTGCCATTTATTTCGCAATGACAAAGTCGTGTTTAGAGTTAGACTCGGAAGAGAGCTAGACTCGGAATCTTGAGGTCGCAAGATCGATACCCGGTGGCGGCAATAAAAAATAATTAGTAAATAATTTTTGCGAAGAATTTTTTTTTAGCTTTCAATTGATGAAAAAGAGTTCCGTTTGCACTCGTTCAAAAAGTACTAAAAAAATGTTGAAGTGGGAGTACTCCTCTACTATGACAACTCAAGTACATCTAAATCATTAACTGTAGTGCTTTTTATACTTCTTTGGCGTCTATTTTTTTACTGGGCTTATACAGATATAAATTAATCACATTATATATGACTATATATAACTATTTTTTCTCGGGTACTTTTAATTTACATTAACAAAAAATACATCCCAGGAATATGATTGGCAACCTCACCAATTCTGTAACTGGTTCCGGAACCGGATGTGGAAGGTACGACTGACGGAGAATCAGTTCTAGAACTAGTTCCAGAACTGATTCTAGGGCAACCGTTTCCACGGTTGTTTGAAATTGTCCCTAGAAGTAGAATTGACAATAGAAGGGGTTGTAAAGGAAAAGTAGCTATTTTACAACCGAATCTTTGGAACAGAAATTTTTCCTGGGATATTGTGTTTTATTTTCATATCAAAATATTTTTGTTAACAACTGCATATAAAAAAATTCTTGTTAAAACTCAAAATATATTATTCCTTGTAATTGTAATTGTCTTGTCAATTTTGAATTGGTAATAACCTTGACCTTAGCCATTGCAATAATAAATATTTACTTGTCATCAGCACAAACTACTTACTTTGCATCATTTATACTATCCAAATTATTCTTATTTTCAATGATACCGGATAATAGACCAATTATATCCGAACGATTTAAATTATTCAGTTGAGTGGTATTTACAATTGATGTCAATTCGAAACGTTTAACAGCCAAAATGGTGCAGTTCACCAATAATTCAGTATCCACACTATCTGACATGATGTTGTTATGAGTTATTTCTTTTTCCGTTTATTTTTGTAATTTTTAATTAAACAATTCAATGATGGCTTAATTAGACATGAAAGATAATATGCACTCATGCAATATTGCAAAAACAAGCGATAAATATTACATATGATTTTATAAAATTTACATTATAAGCTCTTTATGTTGAAAATTTTATAATTACATTCATGTGGTTATTGTTGATTGTTTAAATTTATTATTTTTTATTTTAATATAGTTGTGGGATTTTTTCTTGTCACTTGAAATTCTAGTTAAAATATTCAGCAACTAATTTTGTCATAAGCACTTTATATAGCACAAGGACTATATATTTACTTATAATATTTTTAAAAATCACTTCATTTTCTATATTAAATTCGTTATTTTTAATTCAACACCTTAGGTTTATTTCACTTTATTATATTTTTAAATTGTTGAGAATTTTCATTTCATATCAAGTGTTTAGTTAATGTTATAATTTTCTAAAATTCTTAAATTTATATAACTTTTATTCAAAATTTAAACAAACTTCACAAAATCATATTTATGTATGTATATTTTTCTATAGAAAATTATTATTATATTTTTCTGAATCATTTATATGTTTTAATTATTTCATTTATTTATAATTATCTTCGTTTTTTATTTTTATAAATATTTTTTATTATTATTTCACTTAGCTGCACTTTTCTCCCTTATACTTTTAGTTGTTCAACCATTCCATTTTGAAACCTTACTGGTTTGAACAACATCTTTTTTACAACTGACTGCTTTGCAATACAGTTAGTTTAGATTTTATATTATAAAATGACTTTGTTGTTCTCTTTAACAACCTGTTGAGAAATAATTTGGTCCTTAATTCTCTTACTCTCTACTACTTCCTTCTTTTACTTTAAAAGTGTTTACAATTTCACTGAAATGTTTTCAGAGAGAAAAAACTTTTTTATGGCATAAAAGAGATGCTATAATTGGTGTTGTTTTGATTTTGACTACACCACCAACAGTTTGATGGATTTATAGAATTTTTTCAATATTAATTGATGCAACCACAATTTTTATATTATTTAAAGAAAATTATAAATTTAAAGCAATACTTTTTTAACCTAGTGTCTTCGAAGCCAATAAATTCCCAGTGTAGAAACGGTAATGACATATCATTATTTTTTGGACTACCAGTAATGACACCGACTTACTTTCTGCATTATTCTGAAACATATAATAATGAGCTGCAAGTAACTAGTTACATTTTCCATTATTTCAAAACAAAAAATTATTATTTATACACTGATAATAATCCATGCATAAAATTACGAAAAAATGTCAAAATAACAAAGAATTTCGTAAAATATACGAAAAATGGTTTATTTTACGAAAGTTTTTGTTGTTTTGACATTAATTTCGTATTTTTATATATGGATTATTATGTGTGTATTATTAATCATTATTTCAAATATAAAGTAAATTTTTTTGAAATCTATTTTTAGACTTAATATTTTTTGAACACTGGTATGTGATTATGATTTTATCTATAAAATATAATATGTAGAGATAGCTAGATGGAAGAGTTATTGACTCGCAATCTGGAGTCCCAGCTTCGATTCCCGGCACAAGTAAATTTTATTTTAGAAAAATAAACGAATTTGCTTTGTTAGATTTTAAGATAATACAAATAAACTATAGAGAATAAAAATTGAAAAAATTCCGATAAGGCCAGCAGGATAAAATACGTATTTTCGTGTCCCGTTACAGACCTTTCCTCAGTATCCTATGCCTTTATGGGTTAACAGTTGATCATGATCTATTTACATTGAATTTAAACAAATAAACACGGCAAAATAGTTTTTTTTCACGCAAATCAAAAGATATAATTCGCGAATCAAAAAAAATTTTTTTGATTCATTTTTAGAAACCGAATTACTACTGATGATTGAATTGTTTAAAAAATTCAGAAAAAAAATATTTTTTAAAGGACTGCTTGAGTCCACATTAGTCAGTGTGCAAAATTTCATTAAAATATCTTTATATTTGCGGCCTGTAGCGTTGGGTAGCCCTTTAATATGAGATTGGGCAGCTAAACAAACATACGTGTCCTTTAGATTTTTTTCCTACAAAACATAGCCGAAGTTCATTAAGATCTGCCGGTTCGTGTCGGGTGACTTCTCTTGTTAGAAGCAATTTTTTAATTTTAACACCTTGAGTCAAGTTTAACATATCTAAATTTTGAGAAATTTCGACGCTGCTTAAGCTAGACAGGCCCAGCAAAAAAGAAATGCCGAAGCTGTAGAAAATGAACTAAATACAATTGATGATGTAGATGTACTTATTTTTTAACATAAACACTAGTGATTTTAACATTGAGTTATCATAGGAAAGGAGTACTCCCACTTTTTTCCGTCACCGGGTATCGAACTTACGACCTCACGATTGCTAGTCTAGCTCTCTACCGCTAAACTATTCTTTGATATGAAAGTTGACTGGCATAAAACACCACTTTGTCATTGCGAGATATTTGTGCTTTATGCTCTTCAATAAAAGTACTTTTTAAACAAGTGCAAAATGTGCAATGCAATTCAGTATTGTATTCAGTACTACCCAGCAAAAAGAGAGATGCCGAAGCAGTAGAAAAGGCACTACAATTGATCTAGATGTACTTATTTTTTAACTAATGATTTTAACATTGAGTTGTCATAGGAGATGAGTACTCCCACTTCAACATTTTTTCAGTAGTTTTTGAACGAGTGCAAAGGAAGCTCTCTTTCGCCAATTTTTAAAACTTAAAAAACTATTGAATTTAAACAAATTAATTATAAATATTAAAAAAAATTAATAGAATAAAAAAAAAAAAATTAAAAAAAAAAATAAAAAAATATTTTTAAACCCTCTGTTTAAAAATGCAAAATGATACCAAAGTCACCTTTTACGATCACTTTTAGAGCAAATACTCTTTAGAAGCAAAACTTAAGTGATTTTTTGGAAGCAATGAAAGAAGTAATTTTTTGAAGTTGTTCAGAATAAATTCTAAAAAATCAATAAAAATACACTAACAGATACTTGTGAAGCAGTGAAAGTAGTTTGTAAAGTATTACTACCAATTTCTTTTGCCTGGTATAAACGAACATATACATTTTTTAGCATTCCAATATCACATTAAGGGGTAAAAAGTAGGATCGACAATTGCCTTTTTTAGTAATTTTTATGGTTTTGTCTTACTTTTAGTATTTTTTATGCTTTCCTATATTTTTTTATGGTTTCCTCATACTTCTAAAAATAAATTATTGGTAAATTCGGTGTCAAACGGAAGTCATTTGAGGGACCAAACTTAAAACGCCTAAAATTGTTTTAAAAATCTAGAACCAAAAAAGTTTCGGACGTTTTTGTGTGCTAGTTTACTACCTAAATTTGAAATTGGGTGCTAAAATATATATAATGTGTGTTAGTTTTCTCCCCTCTATCACATACACAAATTTCATCAAAATCGGTGACTGCCCCTCAAAGAAACTTTCCTTGTGGGTTGAATTTTGTTTTGTTAATAACTAAATAGCCCATAAACTAATATAAGTTTAATTGACATTCAAAAAAAATTATTTCCTAAGGGTTTTGAACTAAATAGCCATCCTTATACTTCCACAAATGCTAATTTGCAATATTAATTTAATGTATTTTATGGTCATTATAAAATATTTCCGGAAAACGAACTAAGTTTGTTTTTTTAATTTATGCACAATACCATGTTTAACAAAACGACCATATTATTATTATTATTAGATTTTGAGGTATAATACAAAATTTCAACGAACAAAAATTAGAATTTTTCATGTGATTTTAAAATTGCCCAGTTTTTAGTTGCTCCTTATTAGCACACCCCATTGCACGTTGGGCCAAAATTAAACGTAGACTATAAGAAAATAGTATCAATGGAAAGGGCGCCAGTCAGAAAATGCCAAAGGTAAAAAAAAATTAAGTACTGGCATACCATTGGGCAAGTGGGAGTAGTATTGTGCATAAATAAATAAAAAAACAAATACTGGCAAAGAATGGGCTTAGAGTGTTATGGCAACTTTTGTAACCAGTAGTTATCCAGTGCTGCCTAATCAGAAATTGCCAGCAGTATAAAAATCAATGACTGGTAGAGGAATGATTTTATTAATTTTTTTACTCGTTTGTTTCTAAATTAGTTTTGCCGACACAATGCCCATGGGGCACATTTGACAATAGGATGAGCTAAAACAGCTTAATAATTGACCATTTTAAAAGCTTTTTTCACTGTATGTATTTTATTTGTGAATAAACCTGGAGAAACCATTATGGCTGCAGGATGTCAAATGTGCGTTTGCACTTGATGCACAAAACTATGATTTTTACACTTTTCTAAATCTTTTGCTCATATTTTCAACCAATATCACTTAACATCATACTGAAAGAATTATTTTCTAGCACCCGAATTAATAGCATATATTTTTTAATCCGCAACTATAAACATATAAAGTTAAATCTTCAAAGTTTGAAGTACGAAAGATGAACTATACAAATTTTTATTGAAATTTATCTATTAACTCACCTAAATTCGGAGATAATAAATAGGGGTGGTGTATGTGCTTCGCTGGTGAATGAACCCCCATCTACCTTCCCTAAGCGAGCTAAAAATTAAAAAAAAAAAATTTATTGTTATTTTCAATTATTTTAAATTATATCACTGTAAGAAGATCAGATTTGCGATTGCCTTCACTTTTCAAAATTTAAACAATGATGAGGGTTTAACATTTGGAAGTACAATGATTTTGATAGACATACAAAATTAAAAAAAAAATCCAACTTACAGTTATTTGTAGTATAATATAGAGAACTTTTTTTTATTTAGGGTAATATGGGGTCAAGTGGTCAACAGTTGTTTAAAAAAATGCTCTAAAAATGTAAATAAATTGTATTTACTTAAAAAGTTATACCACTAAACACTCTATGGAATGAAACCCACAAACAGAGATGCAAGACGACCAAAATCGCGGTGGCAGTGGTTAACGCTCAAAACTATCGGCAGGTTAGTCCGCTGTAGCCGCAAGGACTTCTCAGTACACGTGGTTCTTGTACTAACCAATTTACCTAGTGCAATGAAATGTGCAAAGAAATTTGAAAATAACACAAAAAGCAACAACAACGAAAATAATTTTGTTGTTGCTTTATTTTATTGACAAATCTGAATTTAATATTTTAGAATGATTAAAAATTTCGATATTAGTATATATCCCAGTCAAAAAAAAAGAGATGACAGAGCAGTGGAATCCGGGGACTACAATTAATGATCTAGATCAGTGGAGCGCATTTCAAAGCACAATTGTGAATTTACTTATTCACACATATTCTTATGCTCTTTAATTTAGTCGTCAATGAGACAGCGACGAGCGACGAGTGCACATGCTTAGAGAGTATTTTGATATTTTTTTTAAGTGCACTGAAAACAAATATTTATGACATTCAGAAAATATATGATGAAAAATGTTTTTGATATCATGCAATGCCGTTTACGTTATAAAACATTAAGGAATCTAGGGAATATGTTACTAAAAGATATTATGATTATTTTCATAGTAATATCTTTCATAGTAGATCTTTAATAGAAATAAAAAAAACCAAATATAAAAAAAATGCCATAAAAGTATTAATATAGAACATTTTGTTTAAAAACTATAAAAATATGTTACAGAAAATTTCATTAAGATTGTAGAAACAATATGGAGACTGAAAATATGTAAAAAGTAATATTTTTTAATTCGCTCAAGTTTTTTCAAAGTGCAGTTCTCTCTTGCTCACTAATACAATTACAAATCAATTTTGCGCATCACTGATCTAGATGTATTTACATCTTTAACAGAAACACTAATGATTATAATATTGAATTGTCAACTTGAAAATTGTTTCACTACATTTTGAACTAGTGCAAAAGCAATTGCGATATTAAAAAAATTACATTTTTATATCTAAAAAATGTTTTTTATTGCCGCCACCTTAATATTGTTACACTTAAAATAATACGTCAGTAGAAAAATCTGTCAAACCGGTTTCAAATCGACCAATGCATCCGAAGTTTTGAAAATGGCGCTATTTCTTTCACTCCCGATTTTTGAAAATGGCCCATATCCCGAAAACTAAGAGAGATAGAGCAAAATTGATGAAAATTTCGACTACCCCTAACGATTTTTGGATAGAGATAACCTTAACGAAAGAGGTAATCTCTATGCAAAAATAGACCTTGACGGGGCCTTGGACCCTCGGAAATTTTTAATAAAAATTTTCCATTTCAAAAAATCGCCCATATCTCGAAAACTAAGCGAGATAGATCAAAACGGACAAATGTTTGTTCCATTGGACTGCCCTTATATGCTCTTACATGAAATGGACTAGGCCCGGCGAGGGTACCGATACACTAAATTTGAATAAATTCTACGACTCAGTATAATTAGAGATAAAACTGTAGTTTTACAAATTTTTTATTTAAATTTAGATTTGTTAAATTTAACAAAAAAAAAAGTGTTAAAATCAACAAATTTTATTTTAAGCCAAAAAACAGGAATAAATTTTGTTAAAGTAACACATTTTTCTTCTCAGCCAACAGACTTATTATTTTGAGTATAGTCTAGCTCTCTACCGCTGAGCTTTTGCTGATTTCAACTGTCCCACTTTCATTTCTATTAAACGAACATTCTTCTAAATTTTTGAATGTTAACTGAATTTTTTACCTGTTTCTAACCAACTAAAATTTGTCAGAACACATGTGCTGATTTCAGCTGAGTAATTTTTATTTCCATTAAACAACATTTCTTTTAAATTATTGTATTTGAACAAACTTTTTTACCTAAAATTTAGCTCACCTAAATTTAGCAGACCATGATTCTCAACATCATTGAAATTTATGCTGGCGCAAATTCAGGTAGGTACGATTTTCTGTTATTTTTGCAGAATTTTTAACTATTTGTACGGGCTTTTTTTATGAGTGTAATAAGCATTCTCATCGAAGGGGCTTTTATTTTGAAGATTTTTACATTAATAAAAAACATTGTATTTTATTTTCATAAAAATATTTAATTCCTACACAAAAAAAATTACATTTTAAACTTTAAGGTACGCTAACAACGTCGCGGGATTGCCCGATACGACAAAATTAGTTTTCGGTTTAACTGACATCCCAAAAACTAGGCCTAAGGCACGCCGCTAAATCTAGCGGGCTGGCCCGCTAGTTAATTATAAATATTAAAATAAAAAAACCTAAAAATGTATTGAATCGACCCACGATCATCTGTTTGAAAATAATCTGTACCAGGATCACTTTTTGGGATCATTTTTATACCAATACTTTAGTGATTTTTTGTATGTTGTTCAAAATTACTTCAGAAAAAGCTGGAAAAAATTACTAATGGATACCTTGGAAACAATGAAATAAGTGATTTTTTTGAAGTTGTTCAGATTTAAAAAGCAGTAAAAGTACACTAACGGATACTTTTGAAGCAGTAGAAGAAGTGGTTTGTAAAGCATGGCTTCCAATTTGTTTTTTTTTTTTTTTTATCTTTGCTGGGATATGTATACATATATCGACGCTGTTCCAGGCAGACTGCATGTGGTTTTTTAGAAGTATTAAAAAACACTTCAGCCTTTCGCGATGTTTTTAAATTCTTTTTTACTAACAGCAATTTGTTAAAATATTTGTATAAAAAAAGTGTTATTAAAAGTTTAACACTCAGGGGTGAAACAAAGCCGTTTTTTGGGAGTCTTTTAACACACATGCCGTACCTCTGCTATATGAGCATAAATATTTTGTCAAAAGAGAATGTTGTAGCATATTTATATTACTTTTCGACGACGAAAAACTGACATTTTCAATATTTAAACTAATTTTAAGTAAAAAAAACTTATAATATTAAATTGATAATATCGAAAGAGCTAAATTAAATTATATAAAGCAGTATTTAGAGAGATAGAGACTACTTTTCCTAAACATATCAGGTGGTCAAAGATGTAAGCTGGCTATTGATTAACGCCGCGAAAGTTTTCTGTCAAACCAGAGGAAAGAACTGCTGAATTGAAAAAAAAAAAAACGTGCGGGTCAGGTCGGCTTCAGTCGCAAGTTATTGTCTTTATCCCTCACCGTCGAAATTTCCTATCGGCTTGTATCTCTGCTCGAAATTTCTCACACTAACTTATTTTCCACTTTAGCTTATGTTACCCTATTGATATGAAATAATGAACTTGAAATTACTATTGTTATGATTTTAATAACTAGCAGTGAGCACTCTCAGATAAAAGTGAATCTCTCTTGCTGTCAAAAACATAAATTTAACCTTGAAATTAAACCTATTGTAGGGCTTATTCAATTTTTCTGTAAAGAATGATTTGGCAAAAACTGCACTCTATTGTAAGACATACAAAAAATAGAATGACAAAAGAATGACTTGGGAAAAATAAATTTATTCAATTTTTATTAAATGATATATTACATTTTTTGAGTGAATAGTTTAATAGAGCACTGAAAGATATACCGCCATGACATGAATAAAATATTGCATAAATCGAAAAAGCTTCATTGAATTAAGATAATGAAAATTTTTCTTAAATTAAGAAATGTGTTAAACTAGAGTTTGTCATCAATTAAGTAGGTTATTTTGTAAAACCCAACGCCTGGCTTCCCGAGTAAAAAAAATTGTATATAATTATATGTGGCATATATTACAATATATAACCATACATGTCGTTATGTATATCCATATATAATTATAAATGAAGTTTTTTTTCCTAAATTTTTTCTTATATTATGCCATATATAACTGCATCTAATTATATATCGGCCTTTATAATATTAGATATGGTATAATATAGTTATATATTAAATATAGAGCTTTATCTTAATATTTATGGTCGCATTTTAGCAATACCCAAGTAAAAAAAATGATATGGAGCCATATGAAGTTATATTTCATTATATATAATCTTTTATGTAATTAGATATAATTATATCCGAAAAATGAGAACATCTTATTGTATCTTATTGTATCGAATTGTATACAATTGTATACAATTTGGTACAATTTGATACAATTTTATGCAATTCGATACAATTGTATCCGAATTTTGTCCTCATCCAATTACATCAAATTATATCTTTTTGTATAAAATTATATAAAATGTTATAAAAGTGGACATAGTTTGATACAATTATATCTAAATATTGACCTTATACATTTGATCATATTATATAAGAACACATCTAACAATATACAAAAATTATTTTTTTAAATAAAAAAGATATTCAATATCTGGAGATCAGACCTGGGGGATTTCAATTACAATTGCAAATAAATGTAATTGAAATTAAAAAAAACACAATTACATTTCATGTAACTGTAATTGAAAATTTTCAATTACAAGTAATTGTAATTGAAAGTGATTTCAATTACAAATTTCAATTACATTTAGAATTAAAGTGTTTTTTGTTAAAATTTTGTAGAAAAAACTGACTGGGATAGGTTGGATAGGCGTGGATAAGTATAAAAAGAATACGTCATGTTGGGCTGACCCCTCACTTGTGCTTTTTGTCATTATTTCTTTTCCGAAAAAATGTAATTGTAATTGAAATTTTTTCAATTACAATTATATGTAATGTATAATTGCAAATTTTCAATTACAAATTACTTGTAATTGTTTTTTTTTTAATTACAATTACAAATAATATGTAATTGTAATTGATTTTTTTTCAATTACAATTACATGTAATTGTGTAATTGCATATGTAATTAATTTCCAAATATAATGATTAACCCAAATGTCTGCTGGAAATCCTATAATTTCGATAAATCTTCCATTACTTTTATCCAGATTTACCATGACAGTGCATTAAACATGAACAAAATTTTCTTTATTTTTAGTAATTTTAAAATAAAGTTAACAAGACTGAAATTTTAAAGTTAATAGGATCATGTTATACAACCAAGATATAAGAAAAATAGTAAAAAAATAGTAAAATATTACAAAATAGTAAAAATTACTAAAAATATATGATGCAAAAAATAAACTCACACACGAATCATGCACGGGTTAAATATTCTTATTCACGCTCACGCACGACTCACTTGAGTAATATAATACGGTTTTATATGGACCTTATATATTTATACCCTACACCACTACGTGGTCAGGGTATTATAAGTTTGTGCTGATGTTTGTAACACCAAAAAATATTGGTCCTAGACGCACCTTATAGTATACCGATCGGCTTAGAATTTTTTTTTATTTCGATTTAACGATGTCCGTCTGTCCGTCTGTCTGTCTGTCTGTCCATGCATTCTTGTCCGCACTCTACAGGTCGCAAATATTAAGATATTTTGATGAAATTTGGTACACAGACCTCTGTTGGCCCAAGGACGAAGCCAATTGATTTTGGTGAACATCGGTCCATGTTTAGACCTAGTGCCCATATAAGGGTCCTACCAAAATTATATTTATTATACGCTGCAGGTCGCAAATATTAAGATATTTTGATGAAATTTGGTATACCGACCTATATCAGCCCAAGGACGACGTCTATTGATTTTGGTTATAATCGGTCCATGTTTAGACCTAGTGCCCCCCAAAATTATATTGTTTATACGCTGCAGTTCGCAAATATTAAGATATTTTGATGAAATTCGGTACATAGACCTATGTTGGCCCAAGGACGAAGCCTATTGATTTTGGTGAACATCGGTCCATGCTTAGACCTAGTGCCCATATAAGGGTCCTCCCAAAATTGGCTTGGTTACAAACTGCAGATCGCAAATATTAAGATATTTTAATGAAATTTGGTGCGCTGACTCACATTATAGAAAATTTTGACACAAGCCCCATTTTAACCCATTCGAATTTCGGATCCAAACATTAGTTGGCTTTTACCCAGACTGGTGTAGAGTATTGTATAGTCGGCATGCCAGACTTTAACCTTTTTACTCGTTTTATATAAAATCACTTTGAAATAATTGCTTATGTGGGATGATATATAACAAGGGTGGGCACGGATTTTTCACCGAGGGCCATATTGTGGTTTTTCATAAATTATAAAGGGCCGCACTATACATTAAAAAAGTAAAACTACAAATCTTTACCTTAAATGAAAGCGGACGGAACTAATGTTTTATTTTATTTTTCATGTAAAAAAAAAATCTGTTCTCAAATCAAAACTGGTTCCACAAGAACTCATTGCAAACTCAACTTTTTTCAAATTCTGTTTTGATATTTTTTAATTACATAAGTAGAATAAAACATTTTTTTCATAGTTTTTGCATTAAACTGCGGTGTCGCGGAATCGGCCAACGAAAATTTAAAACTCAACGACTTATACAAGACTGAATATTATTCCGACAACAAAAACATGTATAAAGAATTATATCCTTGATTAGGGTTTTAATTTAATAATTTCGTTGCGCACAACAAAAAAACTCTCCCCGTTAAAGGAACACTATGCACAAAAGGGTTAATTTAAACGACGATTACAAACTTAAAGATTTAGTCAGTAACTTGAGTACTTTTTGATGAATTAAAACGCCAACTTTTTCACACAGTTCTAAATTTAAGACCAATAGTCAGCACAAAGTACGAATTTTAATAACACTTTGGTAAGAAATTTTCAAACAAATAAAATATAAAACTCGTCCAACAAAAGTCTGAAATGGCTACTGAAAATTTAAATGAAAAACCTCCATCATATTTATAAAAAGCTTCATAAATGTGATGAAAAACAAAACTTAAACTTGCAAAATGTGACAAAGTTTTTTTTAAATACAAAATTACATGTTTTTTAAATTTGTGACGAAGTAGTTATCAATAGGTGTGTTTCTTTACTTTTTGGGTAAAGTTCGGTAAAATGAGAGTAAGAACAAAATCCTCTCACAAAATGACAAAATTACCCAATAGTACAGGAACGCAAAAAACCACTTTTCTACAGTGTTGCCATTTCAGTGCTTTTCGGGTATTTTTTGGTGCTTTCTTCCTTCCCGTACCCGGTGATTTTTTACAAATACCCGTTTAAAAAAAGCGGGTATTTACAGTGCTTTTTCAGATTTCTGGCAGTGCTTTTAGTGCTTTTTGTACAGTTCATATTTTTGGTATTTGTTCTCGTTTTTTAATATTTTTCTTCAATTTTCTGTCAAAGTTGAAAAAATAATACGAACTAAACAAAAAATACATTTTTTTTTACAATGTTTGTAGTACAATTTTAAATAGCAACTTCGCTATATTTAAACTTCAAAATTTTTAGATATTAGTTTGGTGCTTTTTTACCCCTTTTTCGGTTATTTTTGAACTTTTTTTACACGATTTTACAAAGCTAAAATGTGTTTTTAAATTCTTGACTTAAATTTTTCCAAAAATTAATATCGTGCTTTTTTACCCCATTTTTGGTAAATTTTTACCCTTTTTACCCGTTTTCACAATGCTCTCGGTGCTTTCCTGCCTTCAAAAGTTGGCAACACTGCTTTTCTAGCCCAAAAACTCATTTCAAAGAATAATGTTAAACAGTGATGAGACTTGAAAAATTTTGTTTTGTGCCAAGTGTGTGACTAAAATGTGCCAAATGGGCCTTTATTGTGCCAAAACTCAATTTTCACTTAGAAACCGTGTTTTCAATTTTCATTTTGTAAATGCATTCTTATGGAATTATTTTGAATTCTTATGGAATTAATTATATTTGAATGAATTAAAATTTCAATTAAAAGGTGAATGATAAATTAAATTCATCCGACACTTATTAAAGATTTGGGAAATGCAGCCAATGAATACATTCTTTAGGAATGGTTGCACTGAATGGTATACATATAAACATTTTCTAAAACTGAATTAATTTTTTTATGAATTAAACCTAAATTAATTCTTTCGAAGCTCTGAGATAAATTTATAGCATTTGAATTTTTAAAATTCTATGGATTAACCACTGTAAGTTGTTCAGTTTTCACGTGAAAAAACTGTTATACTCCATATAAAAAAAATTATTTTTCGCGACAATGAGTTTCACGTGAAAATTGTGCAAACTTAGTTTACACGCAAATTTAATGTACAATACTATTATTTTTCTGGTGAAAAAGTGACATTTTGTGTTCATTGTGATTGTGGCTTTGTTATAAAATTAAAATATTGTTAATTTTTTTAACTTAAATTGCAATTTAAAGTCTGAGAGAAATTTTTTCACGTGAAAAACAACTTACGGTGCTTTATTCGGTAATATCTTCGATGCCATTTTTTAGTTTCGCTTTATTCGAAAAGGTATTTTAATACCAGTAAATGCTTAGAAACTAAAAATTAAAGAATTGTTATTTTTTAAATTCATTTTCTATTAAATTTTGTAGATAACCAAAATGTGCCAAAATAGTATCGGTTGTGCCATTGTACCAATAAATCTTAGATTTTAAGTGTGTTTGGGTACCCAAAAATTTGTACAAATTCGTACAAATTTGTACAAGTTTTTACTGGAAGGTGTTTGTTTACACAATTACTCAGTAAGGAGAGAGGAAAAATAGAGAGTAAAGTGACAGTTCAATACCAGAGAACTTACAAGTTTTTACTGGATGAATTTTTGCTAGTAAGAATTTGTAAGAAAAAAAAACATATGATTGAAAACATATGATTGAAGAAACAAAACATTTGTCTAAATAATTTTGAAATAATTTTTTGTAAAAATAAAAGATATTTAAATATAAGCTTATTTACGATGGAAGGAGTAAGTAAGTGGTCATTTTATTAGGTTTTATTTATTAATCCAATAATTTGAATAGGTTTATTTCGCAATCAGCTATATTAATAACTGTTGCCAATTTAGCTATTTTCTCGGCAAATCTAGCGATATTTCAACTCGTTTAGCGGGATAAAATATAATTTAGCTATTAGCGGGAAAACTAGCGATATTTCTTTTTAAGACAGTCTAGACATTTTCTAAGCATTTTTTTACATTTATTTTCTTGACAAAATTTTTAAATCATTATTATTCAGCGATTTATCGTTAAATTTTTATGGAAAACAAAAAAGTTCGAAAAGTTGGGGGATGTATCAATAATTTTTTAAGAAAGTTTTAAGAAGTTTGAAAAATATAGCTATTTTTGTGAAATTTTTCAACAGGACCTAAAAAGTTCGTGAAATTTAGGGATTTATCGCTTTTTATTTTTTTTATAATTTAGATATTTTCTAGTGATTTTTTAATTTGATTTAGCGATATTTTTAGGAAAGAAGTTGGCAGCAGTATTTTACTAGTTCTTACAATTTTTCTGTTTGCGTATATTTTTAGATATTTTTCTTTTTGAGAGTAAATTTTGCCTTACTCTCTGTAAATTTGTTACTGAGTAATTTTTACTGGACTTTACTGGAAAAGTACCCAAACACACCTTTTGCCAAAAATCCCATCACTGATGTGAAAATACGTATAATTTCAGTTTGCAAATCGGCACAAATAGACATATTTATTCGCATTTAAAAGTTGTTTTTGATTTTATTCAATTAATTTTAACAAAAAACCAAGTTTCTTTTGCTTATTTCTTTATTAAATTACAATTTTTAATTTAATTTCACAATTGTTTTTTGTTTATATTTGCATCAGCTGTTTTACCAAAGTTTACCCGAAGAAAAAGTCTGGGTAAATTTTGGTAAAAAGAGAAGCACTAATACACTCTCATTAGCGCTCTCATTTACCCAATTCTCGAACGCTTTTGGGTAAATTTCGGTAACTTTGGGTAAATTTCGGTAACATTGGGAACGTACGGGAACACACTGAATGTCGACAGTAGCGTAAAAGATGTTGAATTTATTTTGTAAGGAATTAATTGCCGGTTTCATAGTCAGAACTAAGATCAATTTTTGTCTTAAATAATTTTTAAGTAAGAAATTTCTAGCTAAACTGGCCCTAAGAATAATATCAATTGTTCTTTTAAATATCTCTTAAGTAAGAAATTTTCAAATCGATCATAGCCCTGGCAATATCTAAAAATTTTCGAAATAAAAAATTTTAAAACATTGCGAAATAAGATATTAAAAAAATTTTTGAAATAAAAAAAATCTAAAGTTAAATTTCAACAAGGGCCGCACAAAAATCAGCAAAGGGCCGTATGCGGCCCACCGTTGATATATAATTATAGATGATTTTATAAAGAACGTTATATTGTTATATATTAAATAAATCATGAAATATTGTAGATATGGAACCATATTAAGTTATATATGGGTTCTTATTCGTCAATATATAATCATATCTAACACAAATTATGAAATATTTCTTATATGGCTCCCCATATAGTTTTATATTATTATGTATAGTGTCATACTAAATTATATATAAACGTATATGTAATTATATCTGTAATATGTTACTTTATGTACTTATATATAGCACATGCAATTATATTTAGGCCAGTATGTGATAATATAAAATCACATATGTCTCCATATTAAAACCTTTGAGGAAAAAATATCTAACATATGACTATATAAAAGTATATCTGCTTGAATTTAAAAGCATATCTGGCCATATGTAACTATAAGTTACTATATGCAATTACATAAAATAATATATGATTATATCAAAACTTTTTTACTCGGGTATGTTTGGTGTCATTTAAACAATGGTGCCAGTTAAACCATATATTATAATGTATGGTGAAATTTAAACCATATATTATTATATACGGTGCCATCTAAACAATATATGGTATCTTAGGAACAACATTTTTAATACAGTTCCAGACATTCGCGGACTTAGGCCGGTCTGGGGTGGGCTAAGCCCACCCTAGACTGATTTTTGCCCACCCCAGAATCTGCCTACAATTCTTTTATCTAGGATTTTGATGGCCAAAAGTATCACAACATTACTTTTTTTAATATCAATTAATCCTGTGTTTTTAGTTTGGAAAAATGTCTACTGGTTTCCTAGGCAGATAATTTGTTGAAATCTAAGGGTCAGTTCTATAGTCAGAACTAAGATCGATTTTTGTTTTAAATATTTCTTAAATAAGAAATGTTGTTTGAAAAATTCTTAAATAAGAAAAATTTAAGAAACAAATCTATCTTAGTTCTGATTATAAAATTGACTATAAGAGTTTTTCTTTTAGAAAAATTATTAGAACTGCAAAGTTGTTTAATAATAGAAAAATAACGCAGAATCTTTTTTGATGAGTTAAATATCTTAGATTTCATAGTTTTCTAAACGAATAATTAGTTTATATCTAAAAAGAAAGTTACTTCAAACTAAACACTACTATGTTATTTTAATGAAATTTCAATATTTTGTAGAAACAAAAAGTGTAAGATGAACATCTCGCTATTTTTGACCACCTCGGTAATTTAAGTGGTCAGAATATGGGGTTAGACAGGTTGATCTTAGACTTATTTACTTTATTAAATATCTAAATTTCATAATAATCTGAGAATATAGCTTGGAATACATTCCTAGTACGAGGTTTTCTTCAGAAAAATAAATGCACTATTCAGAGTTTTGTATAAAAACATGGCGATTTTGATAGGATAAGCTACCAGGATTATTTAATTTTGAAAATTATGAAAATGTTATTAAAAGGCAAGGAACCATTTTTTTTGTGTGAAAAAAT
Source organism: Leucophora obtusa (assembly GCA_949987735.1). NCBI lineage: Eukaryota > Metazoa > Arthropoda > Insecta > Diptera > Anthomyiidae > Leucophora > Leucophora obtusa. Next base: position 346,594,161 of record OX465295.1, on the reverse strand, counting down.
TGTAAGCATAATGCCGAAAGTGTTTTTTAGGATTAAGAGTGTGAGAATGGGCAAATAAACAGCAGAAAATTAATGGGTCGTTTGCCCACCCCAGAAAAATGGTCTAGGTACGCCTATGGTTCCAGATAAGATAATATATGCTATTTATATAGTGCCATATATATTGATATATGGTATCATTTAAACGATATATTACAGAATGTCTGTGCCCGTACTTTACCGAAGTTACCCAAACTAGCCCAAAGGCGTTCCCGTACTCAAAATTGCGTATAAATTGTTGTTGTTTGGGCTATTTTGGGTTCCCGCGGTTACCCGCGGAAACGTACGGGAACACACATAATATAGGGGGCTATTTAAACAATATATGGTATTATCATAAATGGTGTCATTTAAATAATAAACGGATATATGTATATAGTACCTCATCACCAACATTTTTAACCTTTAAATACATGATCTCTTCGATTTTTACCATTTTTTTATATATGATTTCTAAAGGCGTGTACATTTCAAAAAAAAAAAAAAGAATAAAAAAATTAATTTTTTAAAAAAAGGTGACTTTTATTGAAAAATATGGTTTTTTTTGCCAAATAGCTAAATTGTGGTTATTTTAACGTGTATGAAAAAAAAAACAAAAAAAAATCTATAAACAATAATTTATACATTTATTGTCGCCAAAATGAATTTTATTCCGAGAATACCACTTCAAATATTTAAACAAATATTTTTGAATATTACACTTTTTGTAAAAAAACGAGTTTTAAATTTTTCACAAATATACAGAGCAAAACCAAGATTTTTACTCTAACTGTTTTAAAATACTGCGCTATACTATAGGAACACTATGTATAGATGGGGCCCCTAATGCCCAAAAATGCTGTTTTGTGCATTAAGTGGGTTTTTTTTTTATTAAAAAACCGGTATGTTGCCAAATGGCTACACCATGCATTTAAGGGTTAATACAGTTAATAATGAGTGGTACTCGTACACGACTATTTGTTTGTCAGAAGGGTTTGGAGAAATGAGAAAAACCAATCCCCAAAAACGGATAATGCTTCAGCATGACAACGCGACCTCTCACACATCTGCTGAAACAAGTGATCACTCAAAAAATCGAATTAATGGGTCATCCATCGTATAGCCCTGAGTTTGCACCTCATTACTTTTTCTGTGTTCCCGCACATCAAAAATATACCACGTGGACAACGATTTTCGTCAGCAGAAGAAGCCGTAGATGCATTCAAAAAACATATTTTGGAGGTGTCTCATGCGGAATGGAAAAAATGCTATGATAAGTGCTTCAAACGCATGCAAAAGTGCATAGATCATAAAATAGAATATTTTGAAAAACAATAAAGATATTTCAATAACAAATTTTTGTTTTTTCATTGTTAGGCTCGAAATATAAACAGTTACGCGTACCTTCGTATTTCCGATTTTCTCTTAGGTAAAATCGAAATTTCTTACCCTTTTACTAATTTTTTTTATCATTTTATAGACAATTATGTCAAACAAGTCCATTTAAATCATTTCTGGCTTTCAACCAGACTAGTGTAGGGTACCACACAGTCGACATACCTAACTTTAACTTTTTTACGCGTTTTTCTTTGCTGATAGGTGAACAGAATAGGATTCAGACTCGAATCTTAGTGAGTTTGATATCTAATAAAAAGCTTTGAATTTTTAATAGAAGACAATTACAAAAGAAAGTAAAGAATAATAATTTAGTATTAAAAATAGTGGTGGATAAAAATATAGTAAAATATTTTTTTATCTTTTTGTTGAATATTTAAGTGGTGTCAGTGACGACTTCATTCCCCCTGATTATGTAAGGCGTCGACGTTTTTAGACGTTTTACAGTAAAATCGTTATGACGACTATTTTTGCACTGTTTAAGGGTCAAGTCATGCTTATATTTTGTTAAAATTGTATTAGCTTCGCCAAGAAAAGTTTAGTTTTTGTTAATTTTGATTTAGAAAAAATCGATTTGTATGAAGGCGTTTTTACTAAATACGCCAACGCCTTACATAATCAGGAGGATTAAGTTACAAGTATGTAGTTGTATGAGTTGTCCTGCTGTCATATTTATATTTGTATACAAATGTCAAGAGGTTTCTATAGGTATTTTGTATAGAAGCTGATCAACAAGTCAGCAGGGACAGTGACAACTCGCTAAGCCGTCATAAAGACATCTTTCCGACATTTCCAATGTGGCAGTTATCACTATTTTAACCATTTCCATAGGTTAAATACCTATGATGGATATTATTAAATGATATGGTAGAATTGAAACCAAACTTTTTTATTTACGAATATTTACATACTTATCCAATTAAAGTCTTTATATAGTTATTTTACTACTACCACTTTTGTTTATTCTAATTTTTTGTTTTTATTATTATAACAACCAATGTTCATTGTTCTTATCTTTAAATAAACAGATTACCACTGATTTTTCTCCTAAATTGTGCTTGTAATTAAATTAAGTAATAAATTTATGTTAACAAAGCAGAAAAAAAGTTTTTCCAAAACAATATTTACCAGGAAAAACAAAGTCGAAAGCATATTAAAAAAAATATATGTATAACTAAAGGACAAATTGTAAAGGACTTAAGAGAGCAGCGTTTTGATAGGATATGCGATTTTAAAATACCAAATATTTTAGTTCTTTTTTAAAGATTTCTCAAGTCAATTATGTGTCCTTCTGTAGTCTATTAAAACTAAAATCTAAGACTTTCCAAAATTTTGTAGTAAGAAAAGATTTTCTTTTTAGTAATAACAAAGAAAATTAAGTAATATCATTTGATGCCAATAAGTCTAGATAGTCCAAAGGAAATAAAAATAAATTTCGTTAAAAAAAAAAACTACGAAAGTAAGTGTACCTTTAGTTATTAAATTAAATGTAATTGCTTTTAGGGTTGTTTTTAGGCAAAAGGGTAAAATAGGTATGAAATAATGCAAAAGTTTTATGTTTAATAGAATATTTTATTACCTTCCTAAGCCGTTAATGTATATCATTTACTTAAATGAATTTGGTTGAAAAAAAAAGTCTTAGAAATCAATACATGTATTCTACAAAAATAAATAAGATAAAATAAGTATTTTTAGAAAATAATTTAAATGTTTTTTTATTTGTTTTGTTTTGTTGTAATCTAATTTTTTTTTTATAAATAAGTTTGAATGCTTTTTGTATTTATTCCCTTGAAATATATTTTGAAAAACACAATGCTAGAAAAGTTATCCTCTTCAGTCTACACTTCATATAAAGTCAGTTAAATAAGAAATAACTTGGGACATTGGGTAGGTTTACAAGAAAAACTAGCTGACGCTACCATTACAATTAAGATGTACTTAATCTGCTGAATGAAAGATCTACTTTTGTTTTTATTTATTTAGAGATATATTTCTACAGTTTCATATTTTATGGTTTGTTTCATAATTATACTACGTTTTTAGGGTGCCTTTCAGTTTATGTTGGCTTTTCCATCACTTTATTAATATAATATGTAGCTTAACAGCCCGATACTTCGTTACCGGTAGTTTTAATTATCGAAATATATTTAGAAGTAAATTAAATTCTTTTTTTAAGGTTTTTTTTCGTTTAATACATTCCCAGCCAACAATTTTCTGTGTGCTCATAAATTATGAGTCTTAGAAAACTCTCAGCACTCAGAGCGTTCATAATTTAGAGTTCCAGATTATTCATATTAGATTCTTTTTTATGAGCGTTTCAAAAATTATAATCTGAAACTACACTTATTTCTGATTCCCCTTTGAAAAATAAGTCAAAAATGAAGCCGAAATAAAAAGGGAATTAGTTCAAGCGGGAAATTTAAAATGACATGTCCAAAAATTGCAATTTTTGGAATGTTAAAAAATTTTACTCACAAAATAGACCAAATTGAACACAAAAAGAACAATTTGAGATCAGTCTGAAATGGCTCATCATAAATATGAACAATTTCTGAGCCTAAACATTTCAAATTTTAATTTGGTAGCCCATACTTTTTTGAGGGTTATTATTTTATGAGTCAAAAATTACTCAAAGAAATTAAATTTTTTTGAAATTTCAAAAATTTTTGTGGAAAATTGCTCAATATAATTATTCTTAAATGAGTCAAAAGACACCACAATTTAATAGTATATTTAGACTGGGCAAAGACTAGTAGTTTTTGAGCCGAAAACTACAAAAGTTTTTTCATACAATTTTCATAAAAACTGAAAACCACATTCTTTCTGGTTTTTGCCAAAAACCAAAAAAATATATATGAAATTTGCATTTTTGATACAGCCGGTTTCTTTTATAAGTAATTTTCAATACACCCTGTTACAGCGAATATAAAAGCATGTATCAAAACTATATTTTTATAATTTTTAAAATATTTCGGTTTTAGTTTAAAAGTGTATGTTGTTATCCATTACAAAATATGTTAATAATTTTTTTTAATTTAACAATAAAAATATAAAGAAGTGTTTAAGAAAAAAGTGATGTGACAAAGAAAAACTAATGACCAGTGTAAATGACTTGGCTTTTCTTATTTAGTTTTGTACAAAAACCACCTGGTTTTTGCTCAGTCTAAATTCAGTATAAGGCAAATTATTAAATCCGAAAGATGGTTCAGAAATGTAAATAAATTTGAATATTTTGTAAAAAATTCAAAAAATTTTTCAAAAAATGGTTAACTTTAGAGCCTCTAGAATTTTTTTAATTTTTTTTTTTTTTGAGTAATATTTGAATTAAAAAAGATGGCTTTTAAGGGGGTTATCGACTCTAGGAAAATTTATGTTTTCGATTTTTTTTATATTTTATTTGGATGGAGCATACTTTTCTCTATATGTTCCGAAAATTTCAATAAAAAATTCGAAGAAATTAAATTTTCACATGTTTTTTTTGTAAAATATGTTTTAGTCCCAAAGTAATACTAAATATATGTGGTAAATTTGTATGTAACACTTTTTGTTTGCATTTTTATTAACTTATTTTTATTAGAAATCGTATATATTATAACAGGGCAGAATAAAAAGATAAAAACTACATCACAAGATGTAAAATTGCACGCAGTTTTCAAAGAAAAGCCAATGACGATTCCTTGATGGATGTTGAAGACACGTCATATAGGGCAGGTGCTGATGGCTTAATATAAGTTATAAAAGTAATCAATATATATAAAAATTGGAAAAAAAATACGAAATAAATTAAAAACTGTACAAAATTATAGCACTTTTACAAAATAATATGAGTAGCATTATGTATAATTATATATCTACCATCGTTTTCAAGACTATTATGTTTAATATATCAAATACCCATTAACCGATTCGTCCCAAATTTGGTGGACATATAGTAAGCTAGGAGATATAACTTTTCTTCATTTACAATTTTTTGAAATTTTGCTGTTTTCTTAGCTTAAAATTAACTTTAGACTTCAAACGCGTTTTTCTCGCAACCATGAGTTCAAAATGTATAGCCAAGGTGGGTTAACCGATTTCGATCCGGGTTTTTTTTTCGTAGTCAACAAAAAACTGTAGTCCTTATATTGGCCCTTTTTTTGAATTTCAGTCAAATAAATTTTATATTCCCAAGCAAAATTGTTTTTTCTTGCCATTTTTTGGAATTTTCAAGTTTGTGTGGAACTTTGTTAAAAAAAATTAAAAAATAAAAATCGGGCCACGAAAAGGACTAGAGAATTTATCTGGTATTAAGAATCACTTTACATTTTTATTTTCCAATAATTAATGAAGGCTGTACAGTGGCAGCCGATTTTGCATTTTTTTGAAAAAAGGCTAATAATGAAGTGGCAACACTGGCGATTTTGGTTGGAGACATCTAAAACTAATGTTTTCTAAAAATACTGCAATAATATATATGTATTTTTTATAAAAAAAATAATATAGTAAAAATATTGTTATTTGAATTTTTGACAACCGTTTAAATATGCCCCTTAAAATTCTGTTGTTACAGTATTTAACTCCCTTAAATAACTTTTGGGCCTATGTGCTGGCTGGGAGTCAGAAATTTTATTATACGGCATGTTGTGTTAGGATGTTATACACAAAACACAAAGAACCGTGTAAAAGTTTCTTTGCTTTAGTTCTAATTTCTATAAATAGAATTAAAAAGCTTGAATGTTAAAAAGCACGAATCATCTCTATATATAAAAGAATAACGTGACTGACTGACTGACTGACTCAACATCGCCCAGCCCAAACCGCTGAAGCTAGGAAGTTGAAATTTGGTATGTAGGTTCCTCTTTCGGCGTAGACGTCCGCTAAGACGGGATTTTTGGAAATTCCTACCGGAACGGGCAAAAAGGGGAAAAGTCTCCCCCTTGGCGGCCTGCCAAACCCCCTTTGGCTAGAAAGCTGAAATTTAAGATATGTGTTCCTTGGAAAGTAATATGTGTTCTGGAAAGTACTTTCTGGAATTTTGGACATGGACGTTGTAAAAATGGGGGTTAAAAAGGGGAAAAAGGCCCCCCTTGACGGCCTGCCCAACCCGCTGGAGGTAGGAAGTTGAAATTTGGTATAAAGGTTCCTCCACTATCGTAGACATCCACCAAGACGGGAGTTTTGGAAATTTTTACAGGGACGGGCAAAAAGGGGAAAAAGTCTCCCCCTTGACGGCCTGCTCAAACTGCTGGAGCTATGAAGTTGAAATTTGGTATGTAGGTTCCTCGACCAGTGTAGACGTCCGTTGAGACGGCATTTTTGGAAATTCTTATCGGGAGCGGCAAAAAGGGGACAAAAAAAGTACCTTTTTCCAAAAAAGTACCTTTTCCCAAAAAAAGTACCTTTTTCCAAAAAAAAGTACCTTTTTCCAAAAAAAAGTACCTTTTTCCAAAAAAAAGTACCTTTTTCCAAAAAAAGTACCTTTTTCCAAAAAAAAAAGTACCTTTTTCCAAAAAAGTACCTTTTTCCAAAAAAAGTACCTTTTTCCAAAAAAGTACCTTTTTCCAAAAGAAGTACTTTTTTCCATAAAAAGTACGTTTTTCCAAAAAAAATACCTTTTTCCAAAAAAAGTACGTTTTTCCAAATAAAGTACCTTTTTCCAAAAAAAGTACCCTTTTCCAAAAAAAGTACGTTTTTCCAAAAAAAGTACCTTTTTCCAAAAAAAGTACCTTTTTCCAAAAAAAAATTCCTTTTTCCAAAAAAGTACCTTTTTCCAAAAAAAAGTACCTTTTTCCAAAAACAGTACGTTTTTACAAAAAAAGTACGTTTGTCCAAAAAAAGTACCTTTTTCCAAAAAAATTACCTTTTTCCAAAAAAAGTACGTTTTTCCAAAAAAAGTACCTTTTCCAAAAAAGTACCTTTTCCCAAAAAAAAATACCTTTTTCCAAAAAAAGTACGAAAAACGATTGATTTTGCATTTCATTAGTTTTGAATCGATATTTCGAGTCATTTCTGACATTAGTTTGACACATTAAATTTGTTTCACACAATTTAAGAATTTTTTGATCGCGAAATGTTATGTTTTTATACCGTCCATCCCACTGTGCAGGAGGGTATATATCATTTTGTCATTCCGTTTGTAACTCATCGAAAAAAAAATCTGGGACATAAAAAAAATATATATTCCTGATCGTTATCAATAGCGAAACCGATATAGCCGTGTCCGTCTGTCTGTCTGTCTGTCTGTCTGTCTGTCTGTTGAAATCACGATCACGCTCAAAATAGTTGTGCTAGGATGTTAATTTTTAGTCAAAATTTTGGTCCAATTTCTTAAGCAGTTCGCTATTGGATATGGGCATATTTGGTCCAGACGTTTAAAAGTTATGAAAGAAAATGTAGAAGCACCTCTAGAATTTTCCATATTAACATGAAAAATATATTAACTGTGTGTTGTTGTTGTTACTGAATAAGAAAAAAATGCAAACATACACACCCAGACCTTAAAAGAGTTAATTCTTTTTTTGAATTTATATGCATAAAATTGGATTCATTTTATAAATTACTGAATAATTCATAATGCCTTTAAATCAATGATTGGACATTGAATAAAGTGAGATAAGATTTGTTCCTATTTGTGTTGATTCAATTTCGATTCTATTGAAAAATTTGGACGTATGTTGGCTTTAGAGGCACCTCACCGATTGATTCTAAATTTTTACTACGGATATAACTCTCTTTTGGGGGCCCGAAGAAATTTTTTTTTCAGCGAAAAGCCTGTATGGGGAGTTACTTCGGTTTAAAGTTTAAAAATGAACTTAACTATATTTTCTTCATTTATGATAGGGTTGGAACAATATGTACACCATTGGAAAGGTAATAAAAATATCTTTAGGATAGCATTTTTTGTTGACCCATTATGATTCTGCGTAGGAATTTTAATTTTTTTGTTTTTTTTTTTTAACCTATATAAGAAAATATAATAGCCGTGTCCGTCTGTCTGTCTGTTGAAATCACGATCACGCTCAAAATAGTTGTGCTAGGATGTTAGTTTTTAGTCAAAATTCTGGTCCAATTTCTTAAGCAGTTTGCTATTGGAAATGGGCATATTTGGTCCAGACGTTTAAAAGTTATGAAAGAAAATGTAGAAGCACCTCTAGAATTTTCCATATTAACATGAAAAATATATTAACTATGTGTTGTTGTTTTTACTGAATAAGAAAAAAATACATACATACATACATACATACACACCCAGACCTTGAAAGAGATAATTCTTTTTTTGAATTTATATGCATAAAATTGGATTCATTTTATAAATTACTGAATAATTCATAATGCCTTTAAATCAATGATTGGACATTGAATAAAGTGAGATAAGATTTGTACCTATTTGTGTTGATTCAATTTTGATTCGATTGAATAATTTGGACGTATGTTGGCTTTAGAGGCATCTCACCGATTGATTCTAAATTTTTACTACTGATATAACTCTCTTTTGGGGGCCCGAAGAAATTTTTTTTTTACCGAAAAGCCTGTATGGGGAGTTACTTCGGTTTAAAGTTTAAAAATTAACTTAACTATATTTTCTTCATTTATGATAGGGTTGGAACAATATGTACACCATTGGAAAGGTAATAAAAATATCTTTAGGATAGCATTTTTTTGTTGACCCATTATGATTCGGCGTAGGAATTTTAATTTTTTTGTTTTTTTAATGTTTTTATTCCATAAAAATCCTATATAAGAACAAAAATTGTGCTTATTAGAATGTTATCAAGACGAAAAGCTTTTATTTGATATATAGATAGGCTTGACTTCTAAAATCTTCGGTGTTTGAAGTGATAAAATTTTAACTACATCTTAAAAGTTTTTAATCTTGAGAATATATTAATAAGTAAAAAATTATGTGGTAGTATACGGTGGTTTTTATAAAAACGGTTTATTTTAAAAAATCTTAAAAATAAATCTCATTCGCCGGTAATGGGTAAACAAACAAAAAAAAAATGTCGTCCATAAGATATTTTTACTATCTTTCAATGATATATATATATTGTTCCAATCTGACTATAAATGACTTAGATATATGTAGCTAAGTCCATTTCCAAACTTTTCACAGAAATAAACTCCCTACAGAGGTCTTTCCGCGGATTTTTTTTAACAGCTTGAAAAGTACTACATCGGGATAAAAAAAATTCACTGGGATCAACTTATTGCAAAATTGAGATTTAAAATACGAATTAAGGAATTATACTTTTAAAGGTCAGCACACATCTATATGAATAACATAAGCAGTGTTGCCACTTTATGGGTAGGGCATGGATGACAGCAATTATTAAATTGTTTAGTTTTTCACTTAAATTTCAATTCAAATGAATGAATTGAGAAAGTTATCAAATTTGTAAATAAAAAAATGTATTATACATAAAAAAAGAATTTAAATCATAAACTAGCCAATAGATAGTGGGTCTATGAATACAACTTAGCAATTACTTCAAAGCATTGTTGGTAGCAGAAACGGTGCGATTATCGGTGAGGGTAAGTAACGCTATCATAGATTATTTCGGTTACAGTATGTTAAGGATAATTGTATTTCGATAACGGTATTTTAAGGTTAACTGTATTGCAATTATTTCGATAATGGTATTTTAAGATAAGCGGTATTCAGTTATTTCGGTGCATTCCGCAAATTTTTTTTTATGAAAAAACAAAGTAAAGTAAAATAAATTTATTAACAAAGTGTATGTAAAATTCACGATTACGACGTGGAATTACAAAAATTTTAAACTAAAAAATAATGGTGTTGTAAGGATAATGGGATAATGGTATTTGATTAATTTCGGTACTGGTATTTTAAATGTATCGATATTTGAATCCATAACAGTATTTTAGCGATAGAGCCTACCAACCCTGCCTCAATGTATGTAATTACTTTTGGCTTATGAATGATTTAACATCTAATTGTTAAGTTTGCATAAAAATTCCAATATCTATTTTTTATTCATACGAGTTAATGAATTGATTCACAGCGACTGATCATCCACGAATTAAACCGATACATCAGGAAAGTGTATTAATCTATACATGCTTTGAAATTCTTTCGTTATACAAATAAGCTATTAACGTACATAAAAAAATCGTTACCAAGTAATTAAGCAAATTTCAACTAACAAAGTTTTATCGAATAATTTATTATATTGTGTATGCCACAAAAACATTATTTTAGTTGAAGTGCTCCCAATTGCTTGCCAAAGATTTTTTTGTGTGTATTTAAAAACGCAAATAAAACTTGATTTTTGAAAGACTCTAAAATAAGATTATTTTTAAATCGTTTACATGTGATCATAACTGACTCTTATTTACAAGCTTTTTAAGTGTTTTGTTCTAAAGTTAATTTTTTCTCTAAATTTTATGAAGATTCATATAAGACTCAAAAGTTCATCATAAATGCTGCATATTTAAGGAACTTTTCTTTGTAATAATATAACGCCCAGAACCATGGGACAATTGAAATGGCCAAATCACTTTTTTTTTAAGTTTACTGATGAGGTTATTACCTTTTTTCGGAGTTCAAATTGTAATATGTTAATTGAAGTCATTTATAATTTCATATTTTTTGGGTAATTTTATCTACACTTTTGGGAATTTTGAATCTTGCTTGTGGCAGCACTGAGATTAAACAAGATTAAACTGAAATATTTACTTGTAGTGGTGGAAAAAATCATACACATTTGTTGCACAGTGGATTGACCGAATACAAAATGGGCAATAATTCATACTTGTTTGTACTTAGTAGAATCCCCGAATAAAAACACCAGGATGGAGGGTATCTAAAGACTCGGCACAGCCGAATTTAATCTTTGGTTTGTATAAGTTCCCAGTCACCTGGGGACTTATACAAACCATCGAGCGGGCTTTAGCCCGCTTGTTAATATATTATTTTGCAACTGTGAAACCGCTGTTTGGATTTTAAAAATTTTTATATTTTTGAAAAGCATTTAAAAGGACCAAAAATACAAAATTAAAAAAAAAATTTTTTTCGCGGAATGAATTGTATTTTTATTCGCGAAACCGCCAATTTGATCAACACAAATTATATATCATTGGAAAGCAAGTTGAAAACCCAAATACGAAAAACTAATAAATTGAAGAAAATTCGTACGCAATTTTTTTTTATATCTTTTGCTTGCAGAAATGTAAACTCCGTTACAACAAAAAAAAATTAAAAATCCTCTTTTTATGTACACACAATGTTCGAAAAGTATCCTACTTTATATTTTTTGTTGTATTGAAAGAATATTTTAGAATAAAATTAAATACCTAATAGATTTTTGTAAAAGTTTTGAAAAATATTTTATACACTGTGCCACAAAAGTACATATACAAAAATGTAATTGAATATAACTTGGTACATTAGTGTCCAATAAATATTATAAAAAATATATTGCGTGCTTGGATTTAAAATTTTGAGGTATAGAGATTTACGTATCTATTCCTACGAGAAGTCTGTGATTCTTAATTGTGTCCCCATGTGTTTGTTGTTGCAAAGTCACAATAATTTATTTTGTGTTTGAAAACTTAAAAAAAAAATTTAGACCTAGTATCGACACAATCATAACATTAACAAATGATAGTTGTGATTTTAAGTCTCAAAAATAGTCGTATGACAGTCACAATAAGTCATCAGCAGGAATATGCATCCTAATCTTTTTTATTCGTAAAAAAAAAAACAGAAGACAGCTGATGAATTACTACTACTATGAACACAAGTAGCACTCGATTTTCACCCATCCGTTTCACCCCTAAATCTAAATAGAAGTGAATCACTCCGCAAACTTTCCATGTAAATAATTAAATCGTTTACGTAATTGTTGAGTAGCAGATTTGTATCAGTTTAGTGTCTGTTAAATGCTACCAGTGTTTTAATTAAAATGAATGAAAAACGAGTAAAAAAGTTAAAGGCGGTCATACCGACTAAATGATACCCCACACCAGTCTAGTTGAAAGTCAACTAATAGCTGGGTACGAATTCGAATAGGTTGAAATTGCCTTGTGTTATTTCAAAAGCAAATCGATATTTCAAACTAATTTTACAATTTTTTTATTTTATATGATCGAATTATTTTATTTGTTAAAAAATTATTTGACAAATATTGACATAAGCCCCAGTTTTTTATATAAAAAAATTAAAATTTTGGTTGAAATTTCGATTTATTTTTGAAATATTTAAGAATACATGCAATGGATTTCCAACTTTGATAGAAAATATTGATCAAAAGCTTTAGAAAGAAAAGTCTTTCGAATTAAAGGAAAATTTCTCAGGATTTCAAAAATTAAGTTTTTTTCTCGATCGTCATAAAATGGTCCGAACTATAGCCATTTTAGTATTTCTTAGACCGATGTCGGGGGTCGAAAAATGGTTAACTTTTTTATATACAAAAATGGCACTGAAATGAAAGGAAATTTTTCACGATTATTTTTTTTTGTCACATATATCAGCACAAACTCATTATATCCTGTGCACGTATGGATGTAGGGTGGAAACATCAAAATGGAAAAAAATAAAAGATTAAAAATTTAAAAACAAACCCTTAAACAAAAAGGGGCCAAAAAAGTTTAAACACGTTTCTTGAAGAAACGTACATATTTAAAAAGAAACATGCAAATAAATACAAGAGAGCGAAAACAACAAGAAATACTTAAATAAAAATTTTAAGATATTAAGTACTTAAAATGTATAATTGAATGTTTCCTTCTCAACAAGGTTTTATAATCCAAAATAACAAAAAATAAAGAAACACGTGAAAGATTGTAAAAAATACGCAAAAGGCCTTAAAAATATCCTTGTAATTTAAATTAATGAATGAAAATTAATTTAATCAATTAAAATTCATTGAATTTTTAATAAAGTTATTAAAATTTTTGTCCGAAAGCAAAGAAAAGATAAGATGTTTGCATTATGATCTTGGCTTCAAAACTATGTTCTCTACTGCTGCCATACATGGTTGTTGCAATCAAATTATTAGTATATTAATCATATTTTGCAAATGATGTGGTGACTAGGGAATGCATCCCGGGATTTCCCGTTCCGGGATTCCCGGGAAATAAAGCATTTTTCAGTTCCCGCATTCCCGGGAATTTGGACCGGGAATTCCGGGATTTCAAAAAATGCAGTTTAAAATAATAAAGTTAATTATTTGAAATTTTCTTATGCAAAAATTTCCAATGTTTTGAAAATAGTAAAAATCTTTCATTAGGCTTGTTCGTTTACTTACTAGAATTTTCCAGTTTTACCACAACTGTAAAAATTTTAAAAGTAGTAAGATTTTCGAGTAAACGAACACACTGATTAATTTGTGTACTTGATCGAACTGTAACAACAGCATTTTAAAGGGCATATTTGAATGGTTGTCAAAAATTCAATTAACAATATATTTAATATCTTATTTTATTATTTAAAAATCATGTTATTGTAGTATTTTTAAAAAATATTAGTTTTATATTTCCCCAGCCACAATCGCCAGAGTTGCCACTTCATTATTGGTCTTTTTTAAAAAAGGCAAAATCGGCTGCCACTGTGCAGCCTTCATTAAATATCGGAAAATAAAAATGTAGAGTGATTCTTAAACCCAGATAAATTCTCTAGTCCTTATCGTGGCCCGATTTTTATTAAAAAAAAATTTTTTTTAACAAAGTTGCCACACAAACTTAAAAATTCAAAAAAAGGCAAGAAAAAACACATTTGCTTCGGGATATAAAATTTATTTGACCAAAATTCGAAAAAAGGGCCACGATAGAGTTTTTTGTTGCCTATGAAAGAAAACAACCCGGATCGAAATCGGTTAACCCGCCTTGGCTGTACAGTGGCAGCCGATTTTGAACTCAGGGTTATGGGAAAACGCGTTTAAAGTTTAAAATTAATTTTACGCTAAGAAAACTGAAAAATTTTAAAAAACCGTGTATGAACAAAATTTATATCTCACAGTTTTCTACATATGCAGCAAATTTGAGAAGAATCGGACAAAGAGTATTTTATATATTAACCCAAATATTCTTAAAAACGGTGGTAGAGAAATTATTAAACATTTCAATTCGGTCAAAATCTTTTGTTTCGTACATTTTTTTATTTGTTTTGTATTTGTTTTTTATTTTTTATATACATTGAGTACTTTTATGGCTTATAAAAAGCGATCAGTATCTGCCTCATATAACGTGCCTTCGCCCACCATCGATGAATCGTCATTGGCTTTTCTTTAAAGACTGCGTGCAAATTTTGCATCTTTTGATGTAGTTTTTTCCTTTTTGTTCTGCTGAATTATGCGAAATAAAATTTATAAAAAAGACAATAATAAAAAACGCTCCCAAAAATTTTTGTGTACAAATTTAATTAATACACTCATAAAAAAATGTTGGTACAAAAGTCTATTAAACGCGTTCTGATTAAGTTGAACTAATTTTTCTGTTATTTTCTCTAAAAAAGCCCGTACAAATAGGTAAAAATTCTGCTAAAATAACAGAAAATAGTACATATATTTGCGCCAGCACAATTTTGACCTATTTGTACGGGATTTTTTTTTTATTAGTGTAGAATATTACTTGGTGACTAAAATATATTTTACAAAAAAATATGTGGAAATTTTATTTCTTCGAATTTTTAATTGATATTTTCTGGGGGTATACTGAAGAGTATGCTCTATCCAAATAATATATAAAAAAATTCGAAAACAAAATTTTTCCTGGAGTCATACCCCCCTTAAGTTCCTTTTAGTGCCTCTTAAAACAGGCACTAAAAGAAACTTAAAAAATATTTCTTTTATGAAAACCACTCAATTAAATAGTGTTTGTATATACAGTTTTGAATCGCACTTATTCTGTATAGAATTACAGACAAATTTGTGCACTGATTTTTAAAAAATTTTAAGTAAGTTAAAATTTGTTTCCTTATTTTTAAAAAATTGTTCATATTTTCTAAAATTATTTTCTATATTAAATTTTTTAATTTTTTTTGACGGAGAAGTTTTTTAGTCTAAAAATAAGTTTTAGTTTATTCAATTTTTAAAAATATATAATTAGACTTCTAGAATTTCTAATATAAAATTAATTTGTTCCCATTACGAAAATTCAAAGAAAAACCACCTCAGCTTTTTCACGATCATGAAAATTTGAGGTCTTTAAGACATCTTATTTATAAAAATTTTTAAATTATTATAAAATATTTTCTAATTTATTTCCCTTGCGGGATCCCGGGAATTCAATATAAATTTCCCGCTTTCCCGGGAAATTAAAAAGTGCGGGATTTTGCATTCCCTAGTCGTGACCTATAATCATTTTATAGTTAAAATCTCTCTTTCTTCGGTTATCCTATTATTCTTTCGTCTACAGTTATATACACTTAGAGAATTGTGTCGATAAAATTAACTGCAATTACAGTTAAAAAGTGTACACAGCAAATGTGTTTAATTGAAAATAACTACAATTGTAGTTAATTCAAATGCAATTGTAGTGTACACTTTTCTAGCTGTAAATGCAGTTAATTTTACCGACATTATTCTCTGAGTGTAAGTAAGTATAGTTTCGGAGTAGAAGTTGTAAAGGAAAAGTAGCTATTCTACAACCAATTCAGTAAGAAATTAAATTAATTCAAAAATATTTTTGAAGGAGAAACGTTTGTATTTATCTGTCAGCCATATTGCTGTTTTTTTAAATCAATTAAGCGTATCGGAAAAGCAAAGAAAAAGAGAGGAAAGTGCTTTTGTATAATTTGTATTTTAAATAAAAAACGAATTTATATGTTTTAAAGTTTACATTATATACTATCTAATTCCAAGTTATTTATGGCCACAAATGTTGTTACGTGTTTCTAGCCATACTAAATAAACATTAAGTACTATTTGCAAGTGTATAAAAGTTAATTTTTTCTTCCGGTATAACTTTACTAAAACTGTAATTTGAATAAATTTCTTTAGTAGAATACATTTTAATATAGTAAGTTAAGTTAAGTTAAAAAGACCTATCCTCGCGCTTATCTATCAACGTTAAGTATTTACAGCAAATATACGTTAAAAAGATTAAAGATAAAAATTAAATTAAAACAGTTAATCTCTAGCCTGCAAATACATAAAAGAATAATGACTCCGATTCGCTTACTCAGCATCGCATAGTAGAGCCTTTTTTTAGAAAAAAAAGTGGTAATAAATATAGATTTTTACTTGTGTTATTTTTTTTTTATTATAAATATATATTTTGAACTTTAAAGTGTGAAAAAAATCGTTAAATACACAGCAAAAAAAGGAAGGAAATAACTTCTTTTTCCCTTCTTTTTCCTGCAACTATTGTTCTTATTTGGCTTGTCATAGGAAGGAAGTTGTTGTTATTAAAAACAAATGATGTAAATTTGGAGCAATGATAAGGAAGTTCCTTTTCATTTATACTTATTTTAATTTAACTAAAAATATTTAAATAGAATCGTCATGAACCCACACTCGTTGACATTTCAAGCAGTTTTGTTCGGTAAACTATGATATTTATTTCTTTTATTTTTTATTAACAAAAATATACAACATATTGGTAAAATATATAAAAATGGTTTTCAGTATAGTTTTATTTATAAAATTGTTCTAGGTTTTTAAAAATCTTAAAATTTTTTTGATTATTTCCTATTTATTGATAAAAAAAAAATTGTATTACACGTAAGAACTGGTAAAAGAAATAAACGCAAAAGTAAACATTTGGACTAAAATTTCGGACTCACAATAACTTGACCGTAAAAGTTTAATATTTATTTACAAATTAAACTCGAATTCTAGTATAGTTACGTATGTATTTTAAATTTAAAGTCGACTTCATTTTTAATCATACGGTTTTGTTCATTTAGTGTATGAAAACCGAACAAAAATATTTTTATTTTCAAACATTTTGATTGGTTGAAAATAAAGTAACCAACCAGAATGCTCCAAAAGTAAACCAAGTAATGGCATACTGCCACCCTATATTTTAACTAAAGTCGACTTTAACTAAAATATACATTTCAAAAATTTAGATAGTAGGGGCGAATCAGTTCTAATAATATAACTAATTTAAAGTAAACGAGAAATCTACTATTTTATTCGACTTTGCTAGTTAATTAATTAAAAATTACAAATTAACGACAAAATACAATTGTTTTAAACGAAAATTAGGTAAATAGTGCTTTTTAACTTATCTTCAATTGCTTTAATGTGCGAGTACATATTCGGTAGATTTTAAGAAAAAAAAAAAAAATATTGTGAGTGCAGTATTTTACTACTTTTTATTAAAAAAGCTACATGTTATAGTAATTTTGGGTAATTGTCAAAGAGTTAAGTTTTTAAAAAATGTGCTAAGAATTGCCAATTGGTTGATGTAAATTTAGTATAGTTATGTTTGTAATGTAGGAATAGGCGTATGTTCGAATCCTACAGCCGACGAGATATTTTAAAAATTATCATACAGAGATAATCTGACAATACCCGACTAAAAAAGATATTATATAATCATATATCACCATATATAAACCCATATATACGTCCATATCTAATTTGATCCGAATATTGGAATATATAATTATATCAAGCGAGATAAGCATGTTATCTAACCTGATACAATTTGATCCGAAAAATGGGTCTATCTAACTTCATCAAATTATATATTAATACATATAATTTAATGAAGATTTTCAAATAAAATTTTAGTAAATATTGTTGAAATCACTTATTTTCATTCATATTAAATACTAATGCTTAATGTTTAGAAACATTTTTGTTAATAAACTTGGAAATAGCTGACAAAATAAAACATTACAAAAATTTGTCGGAACAACTGTCTTATAAAATAAAAAAAATAACTTTCAGAATTAATTTTTTTCACAGAAAAAATAACTGAACTTAAACCATATTTATTTCAACATATGTTTTTCTAATTTTTATTTTTAAATTTAAAAATTGCAATTAAACTTTATAAAATTTTGTATAATTAGATATCATGTCAGATATAATTATATATAAAATTAATACAATTTTCTATTAACTTTGTTATATATTTTGATATAATATGGTTTATAAAAGCTTATATGCCATTATATATAATTATGTATGAACTATATTTGCAGATCTCTTATATATGGCTGGAGACCAAATCGCATATGATTATATATAACGTTATATCAAACATATTTATAAAACCAAAGTGTTAATATAAATGTATATGGTTATATAAAGCCACGCATATAAACATTTAAAGTTATATCAAATCATATAAGATTATATAAAAACTTTTTTAGTCGGGTACCATATAAAAAATTAATACAATTTAATGGAAAATCACCGATGAAGCCCGTCCATAGAAAAAGGCAGAAACTAGCTCTAGTCTGATTTGAAAATTAATATGTTTATAATTTTTAGACAAAAACGTTTAGTTTTCTTCTTAACCTCAACCTGACTAAATTAAAATTAAATCAATAATGTTTTAAACAAATAAATTTTGTCACATTTTTAGACAGTTTTTTTTCGTTTACTTTAAACTTCTAACAAATATTGTTTAAAATCTTCATATTTGTTTTTATAATAAACCAACCCATTAAATAACATGTTGATAGTAAATATGTTTACAACCTTTCTCACTCACATATCCTTCTAATAGCGAAGTAAGGACGTTAAGGTTAGCGGTTTTAAGTTTATCTATAAATTGCAGTCTTTTTTTATGTGGTTTTTAATATTGTAAAAGTTTATGGTTTTTTCTTGTTAACAGCAACTAACTATTGATATAAAATACTCGTATTGCATTATCATTTTTCATATTCTATGTAAAAGTTTTTGACATATTTCTTACATCATTGCATTGCACAGTTGGAGCGAATCAATATATTTTTGAAATAATTCAATTCTTTCCCATACTCAAAAAAAAGTCCGTAAATTCAGCAAACAAGTTTTCTGACTTAGCAAATTTTTAGTCAGAAGGTAGCTAGCAGAAAAATTGCTAATGTCAGCAAAATCGTTGCTGAAAATCAGCACCCAGAAAACAGATTCGGTGCTGACAACCCCATTTGTTGCCAATCGAATGGTTCAGTTGCATCAAATGAATTTTTCGTTTGCGTCTGCCGAATTATTTTTAATACAACTGAAATTCTGTTGTCACAGTCAAATTAGTCTTGGCTCAATTGGTTTTCTGTTGGCACAACTGAAAAATTCGGCTACCACAACCGAACCATGCGATTAACTACAAATGGGGTTATCAGAACTGAATCTGTTTTCTGGGTGAGCGAGCTGATCAATATAGTTAACTAAAAACAATTGTCGGTTAAAAAAAGCTTATTGTGTAATTGTTTTTAAGAAGAACCGACAAGGTTAATTTGAATTTTATTTGTTTTTTGAAATTCTACGAGTTAACAAAAAAAAATTTTAACATGAACTTTCAAGAATTTTCTATTGTGATAAGTTAAGAATATATTTTTCTATATTTAACGAACTTTTTCGTTAACTATCGCATTTTGTCATAATTACAGAATCTGAACATGTTTTAAGAGGGAATATCTCTAAATTTGTACACTTTTCTATTTACATAATCACAAAATTTTAACGTTCTGTGTTCTAAAAAACATTTAAAAATGTTATATATTTTCTTAAGAAACACAATGGAGATTCTGATATTCAAAAAAATTCTCATAAAATCCGACAGTGCACTGTAGTGGAACCAGTTGCTAAATTGGTGTGGAAGGCAACCGATTGTAAAAAAATTTCCTGGGTAGGAATTTGCCTTAAATTTTAAAATTTTCCCCAGCGTCTATTATGATTTCTTTATATGAAAAAGGGACACGTTCATGGATGTAACTTTGTTTAATCCTGCTTCCAAAAACCTATACTTTTTTTTACTGGGTCATTGCAATACACTGATTACACCTAGGTGAAAGTAATGCATTTTTTTTTTGTAATGTAAATATTTTTTATATTGTGTATTAAATTAAAATTTAGTAGGTTTGAGGTTAAGAAAAAGAATAAACATTTTTTCAAAAGTTATAAACACGTTAAATTTGCAAATCAGACTAGATCCAGTTTCTGACTTTTTCTATGGACAGGCTTCATCAGTGATTTTCGATTATATTGTATTATTTTTTATATTTTATTGGCAGATTGTCTCTATATGTGACGCGCAAAATAGAAGGGGACCTAAGGATATAAAGGGACCTAAGGTCAGGAGAGCATGGGATCGGTCTCATTCGATGCTCAGATGTTGTCCACAAAAAAAAAAAAAAAAATTGATTTTTTTACCCTTAGGTCCCTTTCTCTATGCGCTGTCACATATGATAATTTTTTCTACATTACAAATACTAAAGTTCGACAGCTTAGCCATCTAAGCCAAGTAAGGCCTTGAATGTATTGAAATTTTAAATTTTTAAATTGAAAATTAATTTGCAATTTTTAACAAAAAATTTAATTTATAAAATTTTATAGAAAATGAATTCTATATGAAAGTATCCAAATGTCTGAATTTGGTGTCCAAATTAATGTAAGGTTCCAAAGTAATGCAAAGGTAATGGGTTTAATGCATTACCAGTTAATGTGCCAGGTTTTTCTGGGATGACAACGAAGTCGGAACAAGCCCCTTGTTTAAATTAAATAGGCGTTAATACTCGTATAAATGATTTGTAAATCAAGCCAACCACAACTGGAACATAAATAATAATATTCAATTTGTCTATAATTTCTTTTAAATAATACAAAAAAAAAACAACAAAAATATCTGTAATGGGGTAATTTTTGCTCAGATATCTGATTTTTTTTTTTAAAGACGACTAAATACGATATTTTTGAATATCTTAGTATTCATAAATTTTTTCTAAGAATCTAAAAGCTCGTTGTTTTTAAAAATGTTATTGACAACAAACATAGAAACATACATATGTATAATAGTAACCAAAGGGTACTTTTATGTAAAAAGTTGCTTTTCAAAAGTGTTGATTTATGACTGGTTTTTCCAAATCAGACAGTTTATATACAAAAGTAAAAAATTCTCGTCCCGTTGAATTCTTGTATGTTATGTAATGATTCGGTATGTGTGTTCCAATCACCATTTTCTTATTGCGGACAACTGATGGGTTGGGGTGATGCCCACAAAACAATTGTATTGTCTATCACGAAACTGGTCAACGTTTTTGAAACAACAAATAAAATAAACACGGTAATATCATTATAGAATTTGGACTTGGGGTAGAACAATATTTTAACTAAATATATGAAACTATAGAAAGTCCGAAAAAACTATTTTTGTATTTTTTAATGCAAAACTTAAATTAATTGTAATCTAAAATTTTTCTTCGGTAAAAAAACTCAAAATATGTGAGGAATTTCTTCGGATAAATTTTTGAATTTGAGAATTTTCGTACCAGAAAATCTAAGGTACACGGAGCTTATTTAAATAAAACTTAATGTAGAAGTGAAGTTTTGTTTCGAGATTTTCAGATTTTAAGGACCATTAAGTTTAAAAATTATTTAAAATGTACACTTAAGGCGTCTTAATAGTACACTTAAAATAAAAAACTTTAGTGCTCACTTTAAAATATAAGGGCCAGTTTTATAGTTACGAAATTTTGTCTGATTTAAAACTGGTCCTAAATATTAATTGTTCAGTAAAATGCCTCAAAACATTTGTTTAGTTACAAAAAATTGTTTAATGGGTTCATATTAATTCTATTAAAAAAAAGTTCACTAAATATAACAAAATTTTGTGAATTATTTCTTAGAAAAATGTAGAATCTGTCAGTTTTTCTGAACAAAAAAGTTATTGAATCCAAGAATCTACACAAATCTTTAAATTAAGATTGTTTTGTTGAATGAGAAATTCTAAAATGTTTTTTTTATCATTTTTAATCATCTTGTTCATTATAACATTATTTGAGAAAAAAAATGTTTGTGGTCCCCTTGTATTCGCGCCTGCTCTCGGTGGGTCTGTAGGTTCGGCCGATAACTGATGCTCAAAATCATCTTGACTACGATTATATAAAATTGCATAGTAATCCAAGCAGCCGGTAAAAAATTAAGTAACATACTTCCAGACATTTTGTTCTAACCCACTGTGCATTTTCTTTTATTGACAATACTAAATAATGAAAGAAAAATACAAACATAAACTGCAGCAAGTCGCGTTGTGTATAGAAAAAAGTTATAAAGATGTTAAAGTTTCTTTTGAACTACCCAGAAAAGTTTTATGTTCAAAAGAATCGGTTGTAGAGTAGCTACTTTTGCTTTGTAACCACTTTTACTATTAGTTCTAACACCGCTAATTTTTGTTTGAAAGCAATCCCTTCTAAAGCCACAAAGTGGAACCGGTTGCACTATAATCAGTTCTGGAAATATTTCCGAAACTATTTCTCTGTCAGTTATTTATACCCCCAACCCTTGAACGGGTTCCAGCACTTGTTTCATACAATCGATTCTAAGGGAACCAGTTACAGAATTGGCGTGGGTGGCAATCGATTGTAAAAATTCTTTCTGGGTGTGTACGTGTTTGAGGTACTAATATTGGAATTAAAAAAAATATATAAATCAAAATACAACAAGGTTGAAAGCAACAAATTTTACATACCTCTTAGGAAAATTGTTTACAATCGGTTGACAACCACAAAAATTCTACAACTGGTTCCACTGGAATCTATTACATGTTACTAGTTGAGGAACTCATTCCTCGAATGTTATATATAAGGTATAACTGACAAATCATCGGTTCTAGAGCCAGATTCACAATTGATTCCAGGGGAACCGGCTTTACTTTGAAGCTATATAAGCGGTTAGCTTAGTTTTTATAAGAGCCCGCCAGAATGTTGAGTTCAGTCGGAGGCCATAGACTAATTGCGATTCCCTCAGCCTACCTCACCTCCAAATGGAAAGAAAAGCCACGATCCGAAAACCTAAAACCATTAAACCAGGATATCCGTCTGTACCGGACCCCGACAGACACAGATCTATTATTTGCACACTCATAAGCCAGCTCGTTGCATGAAACCCCAACGTGTCTTAGGACTTATGTGAGCCTGACCGAGTGGCAACGAATCCGGCCGAGGCAATCAATACAGTGCTACATACACCCAGATCTATTCGTATCGGATTCCAGGGCTTTTGAAGTAGCAAGGCTGTTCACAAAGATGCTAATGGATCATGGATTCATATTCCTTCCCATTATTAGTTGTGAAACTAAGGGGTTCAAATAAATCAAATTACCCTATTTTTCTAATGAAAATCGTGAATAAAATTTGGAATTTTGTGGAAATAGAAGAAGATTTATCCAACAATAAAACGACGCTATTTTGTTCTAAATTTGATGATTCGAATAAATATTTAGTTCATATAAATTTTGGATAAAAAAAAAACATGATGTTAAATGCAATTTCTTGCATATTGCTGTCTTTGTATTAAAATGTCGGCAGATAGCTAGAGGTATTTTGTATGTTACCGGATCAGCGAGTCAGCAGTGATGTCTCGCTGAGCCGTCATGAACACGTCTTTATGATATTTCCAACTGGATTTCTTTTATATACTGCCACCATGTGTATTGTAGTAAAGTTTTTGCCTTTTTCTTATAAAATTTTATATTTTCATATTTAAAATAACAACAACTTTCTATTAAACGTGATTTCACACAAATTATTACTTTAATATGCACTCTAGGGTTCTGTTATTTTGTTGCGTTGTGCCAACAAAAATTAGTTATTGTAAATTAACATCCTGTTGTTGCGTCTTTTACTTAAGTCTTTTTTTTTTTTTTTTTTTTGTTTTAAAAATTTTTAATGTTCATTTAAACAAAAAAAAAAATTCCATAAAGCTCTTTATTTCGTGGTTGAGTGCGTAACCTTTAAGATAAATTCACATTGTGATGGAATAATCTACGCAGCAGATTGGATTCAAAAAAGAAAATATAGAATGTTACAAAAACAAAATATATATCTTTCAAGGAACAAAGCATTTTGAATCGAAATTAAGCTACTAAAAAGCATTAACAGAATTAGTGCTCTTAGGAGATTAAACTATCCACTTTCTCCAAATTAATTTGATTTACCCTATTGTATATATTATTGCTTTATTAACGCTTTTTATATAGTTAATCTCGTTATTTTGCACTATATTTATTACTTACCCATGTCAAATTTTATTAAAACTTAATTATTTATCAATTAAGTTCACTTGTTAAGTTAGTTCTTCTTTCTCTTACACATATTTATTATCATATTAATTTACTCTGATATTTTACTACTTTACTAAGAAGATTTAGCGTTAATATTGAATGAATTCCATTGCTCTGAATTTAGTATACAAGATGAGTTTCATTTGTTTAGCTTTCATAGTAATTAGACTTAAGAGGATAATAAAAAATTAAATAAAACTAAATGAAAAATCTAAAATTAGCTGGGAAAACTGTTATAAGTTTTGACATTTTAATTAATTTAAATTTAAAATAGTAGTTCAAATACTTTTAGATGTTAAGTACTACGTGAATAAGCAAATATTAAAATTTGATTTTTCAACATCATTTGTAAGCGGTTTAAACAGAATTTGTTTGCCATGAAATAGACCAAATCAAAGCAAAATATTTAGCTGAGTATGAGCATCCACTTATTTAATGCACCCACAGAGATTGTTATTTGATTTTAATTTGACATTTTGCTAAAGTTGTTCACAAACACCTGCATATAACGAGAATATCAGTTTATCACTAATCATGATTGATGTGTTACAAAAATATCAAATATAATTTATATGTCAACTAAAACTTGATGTTCAGGGAAAAACCAAATAAATATTAAATTGTATCTAAATATAAAATGGCAAAAAAATTACTTAATGTACTCAGAAAAATATTCTGTTCCAAAGAAACGGTTGTGGAATTACAGCTTTTCCTTTGTAACCCCTTCTACACTATCTGTTCTAACACCGAAGATTTTTGTTTGAAATTGTCTCAAAAGCAACCGCTTAGCTACAAAGTAGAACCGCCCAGGAACATTTTCGTTTCCAAAGAATCGGTTGTAATAGCTACTTTTCCTTTACAATCCCTTCTACTGTTAATTCGAAAAGGGATGATTTTTGTTTGATATTGTACGAAAAGCAACCGTTTCTATAGCTTAAAAGTGGAACCGGTTGCCCTAGAATCAGTTCTGAAACACGTATATTTTCAAAATATTCAATGCATATTTTTCGACTTTCAATATATAATCTATATAAAATACGATTTTTAGAGAACAAATTTTCTTGCCCTGATGCATACAGGGCTAGGCAACTTGAGCGCTCTCAAATTGATTATATTTTAGAGCATTTTATGAGTCGTAATTTATGAGTGTTCAGAAATAAGTTGGCTGGGTACCCATCAGAAATTACTGCTTGCTTGGAAGCAGTTTTGTCAGGGAAAGTTGAGCAGTGAAGCGATTGCATTATTGATGATATCATGCCTGATTTTTGTTCGAGATAGCTCGCGTGAAAGCACTTGTTTCGAGATCCGAAAAGGCATAAATTCACCGCTTTTAATTAGTGCTCCTGTTTTTCTTTTAAAATGTCGATAATACATGCCTTCTCGGAAGTGCATATTATAAAGCTTTTCAACTATTTAAAATCATGCCTTCTGAAAAGCACAATATTCTTGCATATTTTTCCGTGAAGAGAAAATGCCTCTTATTTTGAGTAAAACTTCTTATTTTCATTAAAATAACTTTTCTCCGCATTTTATAAAATTTTAATAAAAGAACCGCAAAAATATTTAAGCAATCAAAATGTATTGCTAATTTCATGTCTTTTCGAAAAGCGCAGCAAAAAGCGATGTAAACAGTTAATCAACTTAGGCCTTTCATTAGTGTCGTTTGCGAAGCTATACATTTTTAGAAGCGGTAAAAGTAGCAGTAAGGAAGCAATTGCTGGGTAACTATTTAAAAACTTTAAGCTGATTTTTAATTAAAAATCAATATCCTACCCCTATTTTACTTGGGTATATACAACTTTTTATATACCCGAGTAAAAGTATATTTTATGTAACCATTTATGTTTTTATAGAATTATATATCGTTGAGTAATGTCCCAGTCAGAAATCGCCAGTGGTACAAAAAATCAAGCCGTGGCACACTACCGGGTAACCACGGTGTTCAAAATAAATGACTGGCAGAACACTCATTTGGGACGCTTTGCCAGCGTTTGCAAAAAACGTTTTACCAGTATTTGTTTTACAAAAATTTCGGTGGTTTATAAAAAAAACCACTGGCAAAGAATTGGCTTAGAGTGATATGCCAAGGTTTGCAGCCAGTGGTTATCCAGTGCAACCTAGCCAATGCTACCAGGCGTACAAAAATCAATTCACTGGTAGACCAATGATTTTATAAAAATGCTGACGCTTCGTTAAAAAATGTTTGAAGTCAGGAGGTTTCGAGTTCAAATCCGGTTGCAAGCAAAAATTTTTTTTTAGATTTCTTTTGATTTAAATTTTTTTTGTTTTATAAAATCAATTTTTTTGTTTGTGGCAAAGCCCCTTCAAGACCAACTTTTTTTTTGCCCTCCCAACACTGGCATACTAGTTACAAAAAATTGTTTGCCAATACTAGCATTTTGCCACAGCCAGTAGTTGTCCAGCTATTATCACTCATGTCTCGTTAGCTCAGTGGGTAGAGCAATCGTCTGCCAATCTGACGGCCTTAGTTCAAATCACGGCAGGACCAAAAAAAAAATACATATGAACTTTTTTTAAATTTTATTTTGGAAAATATATTTCCAGACCACCTATTTATTGGGTTTGCCAGCGTTTTGCCAACGTTTAAAAATTTTGTTCCTCCAGTGCTTTCCGGCGCTTTTTGAACAGTCGGTCCTTTTGTCTAATGATGTTATCATTTTGGGAATGGGAAAACACTTTTTGCCAGTACTTGTACCAACTGTTGTGCTTTGCCACCGCTTTCCCGTTTGTATGTTTCTGACTGGGGTTGTATGTAATACCAAGTACAATTGTATATGATTATATCAATATATATTTAGTTATATACAATTATATTAACCACATCCACCATTTTTCGGATCTAATAACATATTTTTATATATAATTATATTAACACATATATGATTTGATTCGGGAAATTGTGGATCTAGTTAATATGATTTTATATACCCGAGTAAAAAAAATTGATCTCGCACAATATCTAATCATATCCAATTTGATATTGTTTAAGATCTGCTGTAATATCTAGCTGATCCAATTAGATCTCAAAATTGGGTGTATCCAATCATATCGTATTAGATCCCATTATATATATGGGGATAAACTAAGATCAAGTTATATCTCAAAATTGGGAGGTCCAATGATATCTTTGGGGATAAACCTAGATCTATTTTGATCCGAAAATTGGCGGATCCAGCTATATATTTGGGGATATTTTTAGATCTAATTTGATCCGAAAAATGGCGGATCCTATTAGATCCAGCTGTATATTTGTGGATAAACTTAGATCTAATTTGATCTTAATTTTGGCAGATCGAATTAGATCCAGCAATGTATTTGTGGATAAACTTAGATCTAATTTGATCCGAAAAAGTGGCAGATCGAATTAGATCTAGCAATATATTTGGGGATAAACTTAGATCTAATTTGATCCGAAAAATGGCACATCGAATTAGATCCAGCAATATATTTGTGGATTAACTTAGACCTAAATTTATCCGAAAAATGGCAGATCCAATTAGATCTAGCAATATATCTGGGGATAAACTTGGATCTAAATTTATCAGAAAAATGGCAGATCGAATTAGATCCAGCAATATATTTGGGGATAAACTTGGATCTAAATTTATACGAAAAAGTAGATCTAGGTATATGTGACCTTCTCCGAGAAAAGGGACCTAGTGTGTCAAAAAACGGGTTTGGACTTAAGAGTAGATTCTGGTACCTAAAAGGGTGTAGAATAATATTAAATGAGTTGAAGCATCCAATCATAACTAACCATACCAAATCGCATCTCCCAACTGAAGGTGTGTTCAAAGTGATAATGCGTTATGAAACTTTAAATGCGTTCTTCTCAAAACTTAATTTTCACACACTAGGTCCCTTTTCTCGGAGAAGGTCACATATATATTTTAGGATTAAGTTTTATCTAACTTTATCTGGAAAACGGCAGATCGAATTAGATCGAGGATTATATTTGGGGATTACGTAAGATCTAAATTTATGAAAAAAATAACAGATGAAATTAGATCTAGTAATATATTTCGGTATTATAGGTATTAAAATGGCAGATAGAATTAGAAACAGCAATATATTTGGGGATTGACATCTAAAACTATCCATAAAAATGACAGATAAAATTAGATGCCGCATTATATTTGGGTACTACGTAAGATCTCCATTTATTTGGGATTAAATAAGATCCAAGATGCCAACTGTTCAAAAAATAATACACTGGCAGAGCACTGATTTTATAAAAATTACAATATTTTGTTAAAATAAGGTTTAAACTCAGAAGGTCTCGAGTTCGATATGCATTTTTTTTACAAAATGAATTTCTTTTTATAAAATTTAAATTTTTTTTTCTATAAATTTTTTTATAAAATTGTATATTTATTTTTTTATTAAATTAAAATCTTTCAATAAAATAATTTTATTTACATCTTTTTAACGCTCTACACCATTTCCAATTGTATTAATTGTTTTCAAGATTCATTAATTGTATTTCAGAAATAATTAATCGAATTTCAGTTTTATCAATTGTATTTCAGAACTTATCAATTATTTTTCAGATTTATGAATTGTATTTCAGAACTAGTCAATTGAATTTCAGTTTTATCAATTGTATTTCAGAACTTATCAATTATTTTTCAGATTTATGAATTGTATTTCAGAACTAGTCAATTGAATTTCAGTTTTATCAGAAATTATTAATTGTGTTTCCGAAATTCACAACTGTATTTCAGAAATTATCAAACTGTATTTCAGAAATTATCAATTGTATTTCAGAAATTATGAAATGTAATTTAGAAATTTTTCTCTATTAACTATGATAAACAATCAACAAGTTTTGATTATTTCTGAAATACAATTAATAATTTCTGAAATACATTCCATAATTTCTGAAATACATTTAAAATTTCTGAAATGCAATTAATAGCTTCTGAAATACAGTTAATATTGTAGTTGAGTTATCATATATGAGCATATATTGTTGAAATGGCACCATATATGATAATATATGGTTTAAATGGCACCATATATAGTAATATATTACTTAAATAACACCATATATAAATATATATGGCACTATATATAGTATCATATATTATCATATCTGGAACTGTATTAAAAATTTTTATCTTCAGGTACCATATATGACAATATATTGTTTAAATGGCACCATATATAATAATATATGGTTTAAGTGGTACCATATATGATAATATATGGTTTGAATGGCACCATATATGATAATATATGGTTTGAATGGCACCATATATGATAATATATGGTTTGAATGGCACCATATATGATAATATATTGCTTAAATAGCACCATATATAAATATATATCGCACTATATATAGTACCATATATTATCATATCTGGAACTGAATTAAAGATTTTGTTAATGAGGTACCATATATGACCATATATTGTTTAAATGGCACCATATATGATAATATCTAGTTTAACTGTCACCACATATAATTATATATTGTTTAAATGATACCATGTATAATTATATATTGCTAAAATGCCACCATATATATTAAGATATAGTCCTATATATAACTATATATGCAATAAGATCAACCATGTTATGTAATATATAATTATATATGCCATATCTAATATTATGAAGGCCGATATCTAATTAGATGAAATTATATATGGCATAATATAAGGAAAAATTTTGTGAAAAAACGTCATATATAATTATATATGGATATACATAACGACATGTAAAATTATATATTGTAATATATGCCACATATGATTATATATAATTTTTTTTACTCGGGTAGTTAAAAATCGTTTAATATAATTATATAAAAATATACGTTTCACGATACGCGATGAGATATAATTATATTAAATCATAAATGATTATAAAAAAATCATTTTTACTAGGATAAATTTATCTTTTGTTTAAAAGGGAGAAATTCTGTGAATTTTTTTTTTTTAGCAATTGAAGAAGAGACAATTTTCTGTTAAAATGTTATCTTTTTGTGCTCTCGGTTTGGTCCACTTTTAAACAAACTGATGAGATTATGATAATTTTTGCATACATAATTTAACTACTTTTTAAAATATAACTTGATCACTAAAAACTTTCACTTTCGTATTCAAAAACATTTTTTGTGAAAATGTTAATATATTTTCGAACAAATTATATCAGATGCAATAAAAAAAAAATTGTCCCTTATATTTACCATAAACAATTATATTTCAGATTCGTAATCTGTATGGTTTAAACCCCTATATTTAATATTTTATAGTCACTTCTTACGACATATAAAAACGGTTATTATTATTATTTGAAAAATTTTATTATAGATGTCCAATACTTATTGTTGTTATTATTCATATTTTTATTATGGGTTTTTTTTTCTATTATGGTCTACTATTTATATTATATAACAACTTTTTTGTAACTATTTATATGTAATAGCTTTTAATAGCCATATAAGGCTTTAAAGGCTGGTTTATGTAATATGAAGAAATATAAAAAAAAAATAAGAAAACAATACTCACACACAGAAAACCTATCTTAATCCTTGATCTAACGGCTTTTTTTTGTGGATGTATTATTATTTTGGTTTCAGATTATTGTTAAGGTCCTCAAATTGGAAAAAAATATATATGTATTACATGTTTTCCCCCTCCCTCTCCTACTAGAGCTGTCAAATATTCAACCTATTTGAAAAATCGATTTTCGAATACTTATAAAAACGACTTTTCTCAAAACCGGTTAGAATAACCGGGGTTTCCGTTTTTTGTAAGTAATCATGTTGTATTGCTATATATGGAAATTTTCTTTATAAAACTTACAAAAAATTTCTACATATTTCGTTCCTTTCTTGAAAGCTATACTCAGCGAAAATTATTCAATTGGTGTGAATTGAACTTTTAAAACTAAAAGTTATTCTTTCTAAAGGCGCTGTAGATTTTTTCTAAATAAATACTGTGTCCGAAAGATCTAAAAGTTCAGTATTTTGTTCGTAATTTCATAGAAAATAGAAATGTCCATACAAAAAGGCAGAAATTAGATCTAGTCTGATTTAAAAATTAATATTTATAATTTTTACAGAAAAAGTTTTATTCTTCTTCTTAACCTCAACCTACTAAATTAAAATTAAACGAGTAAAGAGGTTAAAGTCGGGTATGCCGACTATATAATACCCTACACCAGTCTGACTTAAAGCCAACTAATGTTTGGATCCGAAATTTGAATGGGTTAAAACGAACTTGTGTCAAAATTTTCTATAAAATCATAAAAGAAGAAAAAATCGAAAATATAGCCCATATGGGCGATAGGCCCAAATATGGACCGATCCTATCTCGCATCAATAGGCTTTTTCCTTGGGACCATGTGAGTCAGCGAACCAAATTTCATTGAAATATATTCGTATTTGCTACCTACAGCATGTAAAAAAGACAATTTTGGGGGGTACCGTTATATGGGCACTAGGTCTAAACATGGACCGATTTCAACCAAAATTAATAGGCTCCGTTCTTGGGCCAATGTAATGTAATATTTGCGACCTGCAAAGTGCGCACAAGAATGCATGGACAGACAGACAGACGAACGGACGGACGGAGGGACGTAGAGACGGACATCGTTAAATCGAAATAATAAAAAAATCTGAGCCGATCTGTATACTATAAGTTGGGTCTAGGACCAATCTTTTTTGGTGTTACAAACATCAGCACAAATCCATATTAATTACAATATTAATTGCAGCTGTCTATATGACGTTAAAACAACACTGTACTAAAATACATCATGAAATGCCCTGTGGCATTTGAACGTAAAAACCATACGGCAGTGTTGCAACATATTTATTTTCTCATAAAAATTAATATTTATAATTTTCAGAGAAAAAGGTTTATTCTTCTTCTTAACCTCAAACCTACTTAAAATGATTTTCACTTGCTCTGGAAATCTTGCCAAATTGCGATGGAATTTTTTTTTTCGCATCATTTTAATAGACAGGGGGAGAAGAGCTACAATAAAAACTAAGACAAAACTCCTTCTTTATATTGAGGAAAATGCAAAAATGGAACTAATATGCACTTTAAGACAACAATTTTAGATCTTTTTTTTTTATTGTCAAAATAAAAATGTGGAATTCTGCAAAAAAAAAAAAAGTTTTGAAAGAATTTTAGACTTTTTTGTTTCGAAAAAATAAATTATTTTACCAATGAAATGTTGCTTTTCAAAAAGTGTTGATTCATGACTGGTTTTACCAAATCAGACAGTTCCTATACAAAAGTAAAAAATTCTCGTTCCAATCATCGTTTTCTTATTACGGACAACTGATGAGTTGGGATGATGCCCACGGAAAAATTTTATTGTCTACTCGTATCATGCAAATGGTCAACCTTTTTGAAACAACAAATAAAATCTATTGTAATATGTCAATATCATATTAGAATTTGGTCTTGAAGTACAACAATAATCTAACGAAATATATGAAAAATTCAATTATTTATATCGATTTTCTTATCTCCTAAACTGGCGGACTAAATCTATGTTTTTGGCCCCGATTTAATGCAATCAGTGTACAAATTTTGGCGTTTTTTTAAATCGAGAGTTTATTACACCCAGAATTCGTTAAACCGGGATTCCGCTGCAAATTATATAAGCTAAATTGAATAAAATTGCTAATTTAAATAACCCAGCAAAACCTTGGTAATGGGTTTGACCTTTTTCACGCATTGCCTTTACCTTTACCCTTGGTTTTACTTAGAAACCTAGAGTAATACGTTACTAATATTGTGATATATCAATACTTATGTGGGAGGTATGAAATAATGAGTTACCGATATGGAGATATATAACTGCTTATTTGGAGGCTTTAAAATAATATATTACCGATATTGTGTGTTATAATAACTTATTAATAAGGGTAAAAATAATAAGTTATTGGTATTGCATAATATAACTACTTATTATGCGAAAGTACTTTTAAACAAATTCATTACTGGTAATGTCTTATTTTATTCCCTATATGTAACCAATGAAATATGTACTAATGTGTAATGACTTACTTCACTCTATAAAAGTATGTACTTATTTTAGCTAACTAGTGAATTTAATATTACAAGTAACAACTTATTTCAGTACTTCCTTCGTAATCACTTATTTTATCCTATACCGATACGACTTAGGCACACATTTACCCCCAATGACACCCCCATATTAAAATAATGTGTTATGCGACCAAAGTGTAAGTAGTTACAATTTTTGGTTTCTTATTACATTTCCCTTTACCTGGTAATAGAAGGTTTTGCTGGGAAATTTACCAAACCGTCGTAAATTTTAGAAAACAGTACAGGTAACAACGCACTTTACCTGGCATGACAAAACAAAGTGTTCTCCCAGTACTATTTTTGTACCGTTGGCAATTTCTACCTGGGCAGACATATTTAAATTATTTCGTCCTCCACAGTAGTGATGCTTTATTGCTTCTTTGGCAGAATTATTTTTGCTGGGAATAAATGATTTTTTTATGGCCAAAAACCTAAACCCCGTATGACACTTGCATAATTTTGTATTAACTATTAACTTGATATTGGATTGATGAAATGAAATAGCGAATATTAGAGAGAATAAAAAATGCAATTTGTAAACAAATACACAGTGATGCACACTTTGTTCCAAAGGAAAATCGCTATAATTAGTTAAAAATCGTTACAAACTCAGAAAAAATGCTAGAAACAAAGAAAAACTTAGGAGATTGATAACACTCTAGACAATCAATCACTAAATGTCATTTTAAAGCTGAAAATTTTTATAAATTTTATTGTAGATTTTAGTTGATCTGAAGACTATTACAATGAGTGTTAATTTTGTTAGGTTTTAAGAATAAATATGACAAATTCCAAATATAATTTACAATTTATTTTACAACAAATAGAAAAAAAACTTATGAAAAAACTTTCCTAGAACGAATGGTTGACAATGAATTTTCAAGTGTAACCAAAGTAAAAACCATAACATAGAGAAAAATAATAGCTCTGTTAAAAACATGTGATTTTCGTAAGTAAAAATTTTTGAGTTTACTTCTCCATCCATTTTTCAACTTGAAAGTTAACATATATGCAAAAACTAAAATCTACATTATAACCTAGAGAGAACCCCATAACGACAATCTGATGAAAGTGTTTGGTTACACTTGAAAATGCATTAATTGTCAATCATTGGTTCTAGGAAAGTTTTTTTCATAAGTTTTTTCTCTATTTGTTGTAAAATAAATTGTAAATTCTATTTGGAATTTGTCATATTTGATCTTAAAACCAAACAAAAATAACACTCATTGTAATTTTTATAAACTTTTTGAAAGTTAGTGATTGATTTCCCTGATATTTAAGTATGGTTGTACTTATTTAATTTTCCTATGACTATAGATTTGCACTGTTCTCAAATAATTTATCAATTCAAAATAAAGCTAGTGTCATAGGGGCTTAATAAACCTAAGTACTCATACTTACAAGAAATGTAAAGTTTTTTTGCATTCACAAATTTCATACAGTTTCTTAAAGATGTGTACACTGTAGTGTACGGGGGTTGTCAAAGGGTTAAAACTACATTACCACCTTTTATCGACTTATAGCATACAATTTATGCACAAAAAAAACGCAACTTTCATTAAGCAGCCACAAACGCTTTTGGGGTTTTAATACACTATCCGATTACTTTCGTTTAGAATTTATCCAGCCACCCTGACAATGACCTCAAATTTATCTCATAGTGTAAGTACACCCACAAAACAGATTCGGTGCTTACAATATAATTTGCAGCCAAACGAATCGTTCGGTTGTGGTAGCCGAATTTTGCAGTTGTGACAACAGAAAACCAACTGAGACAGTACTAATTTGACTGTGAGAATGGAATTTCAGTTGTATTAACAATAATTCGGTAGTCGCAACCGAAGAATTCATTTGGTGCTACTGGATCATTCAATTGGCAACGAATTCGGTTGTCAGCACTGAAGTTGTTTACTGGGTGTAACGATGTGTTTGCTATTGCCGCCAGCAATTTTTCTTTTTTTAGAAATTGTTAGATCATCATATCACCTACTTAAGTTTCCTAGTCATGTTTAGTTTTGTCTTTTCATCAAGGTTTAACTGATTATCACAAAAAGGAAATTTCTTGCACAGATTTCATTTGAGAGTAGTTCGTTTCTCCTTTTGCAAATAAACCTAACATAGAACTTACAACAAAGGATGTGCGTTAATTAAATGTTTGTGGTTTTTAAGAGAAAATATTTAGTAAATAAAAAGGAAAAGTTTATTTTAAAATATTTGTTGATATCAAAGTTAATTACTTTGTAATGACCATTAGCTTTTTTATTACCATTATTTTTATACAATGAAAATTAAAAAAAAAAAAACAGTTTAAATTTTTTAATGTAATGAAATTTTCATTACAAAAAATGTTCCTTTTTTATATATAAAAGCCTCTATACACAATCAATAATATTGCTCAATAATGTAGCCCAAAAATAAAAAACCAAAATTTAAACAAACAAATGAAAACATTGTAATAAAAATGAATATTTTTATTACCATTTCTCTACGTAATGGAAATTAACAAAATTCGTTCATTACAATTTCCTTACGTAATGAAAATGAAAAAGTAAGTTGATATAAAAAAAATAATAATAATAACTGTAAGGCAAAAAAAAAAAAAAAAAAACGGGTGAAATTAGCTCGCTCGCTCGTTCGATGGATGAGCCTCAGACAAGCCCCAATAAACTGAAATTTGAAAATTGGAAACAAAACAATTTAGAGTACATAAACAAGACAAATGAGGATGTCGTATCACCAGCCAAAGTATTGCACATTACCTCACAATTTTCCAATTTAATAATTTTGTGGTAGATACTGCCCAAACCGCTGGACCTAGAAAGTTGAAGTTAGGTATGAAGGTTCCTCTTCTGTCGTAGAAAACCCCTAAGGCGGAATTTCTGCAGGGGAACAAACGCAAAAAAGTCTCCCCCTTGACGACTTGCCAAATCGCTGGAAGTAGAAAATTGAAATTTGGTACAGAAATAGGTTTCTCCTCCGGCGAAGATATGCGCAACAACGGGATTTTTGGAAATTCTTAAGGCGACAAGTAAAAAGACGAAAGAGCTTGGTGTATCTTGCTGAAGTGATGCTACGAGTCATAGCCTGTGTAGAGGGTTGCCGGTTCGATTCCCGATCACGGCATATACCCAGGAAAAAAATTGGTAGTAGTGCTTTACAAACTACTTCCTTCACTGCTTCACAAGTATCCGTTAGTGTACTTTTACTGCTTTTTTAGAAGTTATTCTGAACAGCTTCAAAAAATTACTTCTTTCAATGCTTCCTAATTATCCTTTAGTATATTTTTACAGCTGTTTTAGAATTACTTCCGAACAACATCCAAAAAACCACTTAAGTATTGCTTCTAAAGAGTAATTACTCTAAAAGTGATCGTCAAAAGTGATTTTGGTATCATTTGGCTTTGTAAAATGAAAAAAATATAATTTTTTTTAATTTTAATATGTGAAAAAGGGCTTCCTTTGCACTCGTTCCAAAAGTACTGAAAAAGTGTTGAAGTGGGAGTTCTCCTCTCCTATGACAACTCAATGTTAAAATCATTAGTGTTTATATTAAAAAAGAAGTACATCTAGATCATCAATTTTAGTGATTTTTCTACTGCTTCGGCATCTCTTTTTTTGCTGGGTACAAAGAAGTTTTTCATATACAGGAAAATTAACAATTAAAACTACTTTGATAAATTGGTACAAAAACTAACCACTGAAGAGTCTCTCTGTGCGTCGAAACTGCAGCAGTCTGGTGATTCCCTTGTGTCTGTTAAATTTTTCAATTAATATGTTTTCTTCTTCTTCTTCCTGTAAATGACTTTTGGAAAAAAATTCTTTAGTAATTAGCTCTAACACGAAATGGAATCAAACGGGGAACGAAGTGGTATTGAATGGGAAAGAAGTGGAATTGAAACACTAACAGTGGGAAGCGAAAGGGAACGGAACAAATTGAAAGAAATTAAATGGAACGATTGATATTGAAACACAAGACAATGTAAACGAAATGAAATGTAACGGGGAACGAGTGGCATACGAACACTAAAACTGGGAAACGAAAAGGAATCGGGAACGAGTGAAATTGAAATGGTGGACATAAGGAACGAAACAGATTAGAACGGATAACAAGTGGAATTAAATCACTAGACATTGGAAACCAAATACAGTGAAACGGCGAACGAAATAGAATGGAACGGAAAACGAGTGGAATTGGAACACTAAAATTGGGAAACGAAATGAAATGGAACGGGATGCGAGTGGAATTGAAACACTAGATAACTAGAAAGAAATGCAATGGAATATGAATGACTCAAACGGATGCAGCTTGGTTCTTGAAATTTTGTATGTGACATCCGCTGATGCAGGAATATATATATTTTAAAATTTCTTCGGGAGGGGAAAAAAGGATAAAAGATTCCTTTGAATTACCTAAACAAACCCTTAAAGCCAGAAATCTAAAAACTTTAGCATTAAAAGATACTCTACAGAGAGGTTAAACAAATTTATTAAAGGAGAAAAACCCCTATAGAACCCTACGGGGAATGATGGGTCAATTGACCTGAAAGTACCTATCCTGTGAGTGGTTAAATCAAGACTTGTCACAGAATTGGTACAATTTACCATTGCTGTGGGTTAAGCAGTGACAATTATACTTAAAGGACTAGTCCCATGACTGGTGAAACGGTGGCATACCACTTAATCGTCCTCAAAGTACCTATCCCGTGACTGGTAAAAAGAGGACATACCACTAAATTGCCCTCAAAGTACGTATCCCGTGACTGGTTAAAGAAGGACTTGCAGCAGTATTGGTATAATTTACTATTTCTGTGGGTTAAGCAGTGTCAATTATACTTAAAGGAC
The DNA here is from genome assembly GCA_949987735.1 of Leucophora obtusa. Lineage (NCBI taxonomy): Eukaryota > Metazoa > Arthropoda > Insecta > Diptera > Anthomyiidae > Leucophora > Leucophora obtusa. The sequence goes on along the minus strand of OX465295.1, from coordinate 346,555,646 downwards.
TGGTCTCGCGACTGGTGAAATGATGACATACCACTGAATTGTCCTCAAAGTACATATCCCGTGAGTGGTTAAAGATGGTCTTGTCGCAGGACTGGTATTATTTATTATTTCTCTGGGTTAAGCGCTGGCAATTATACTTAAAGGACTGTCCCCAAGACTGGTGCAAAGAGGACATATCACTTAACTGGATAAATGTGTTATAAAAAAAACCACAAGTAAGACTTTATTTTTTTTTTTAAAGAGAAGCAACACTCAGGAAATTCTTCCTATTAATTAACGTGTTGCTTCCTTTGGAATGGGGATAGAGAAGTGAAAGGTGGTGAAAGAAAGGGCTTCAAATATGGCAACACTGTAATTGCGCGAGATGTTGAATTTTAGAACAGTTGTTGCGCTCCATCTGATGGTGATTTGGCGAACTTTGTTGAAGCTTTTTAGTTCATAGCCCTGGGAACACCGAAGGAGGATGCTGCGATATGTATGAGGGATGGAAAAACGCATACATATTTATATTTTTCATAAATTGATGTTGCCTTGGTTGGGGATCGGACCCGCAACCTCACGTGTAACACTCCAACGCGCTAACCATTACACCACAGCGCCCACAATTGGTCGGTTTCTTAGTACACTGATAGAATTATCCTTCATGATGAACAATTTCATAAAATTTTTTTCGTAAGTTCAATGAAGAATTTCGTTAAATAAAATTATCAAAAAATCGTAATTTGTGAAAAATTACGATTTTTTGATAATTTTAGTTCTAGATCTAAGCACTTGGAGTTTTCTTTATATTTTAGCATCAAGAACCCTGAGCTTATTGCTAACAACTTCAGCTCCAATCTTTTGGAGGATTTTATAGGAATTTTAGAATCGGTAAAAGGTTCGACGCATATATATATCTTATATCTTAGAAGAATATCTTAAAAAAGGTATATGTATTTCATATTTTATTTCTGTGAAAAAACATACCAAAATTCTTCAAAAAAAAACAAATTTTTATATTTTAATTTATTGACAAATGGAAATATTTGTGCCTTTTGTTACATAACAATTTTGTCAAGGTTTTGCTGTGAAAATTTTACTTATAATGCCAAAACCATAGCAATTTCCATTCACCTCAGTTTTGTCACTGTTTTTGTCAGTTTTGTAATGGGACTGATTCTGTATCAGTTCCTTTTAGGTTAGTTGGGTGACATGTCACAAAATATACAAAGTGTGACTCATTCTTTGACGGATCCTTTTGGGTTACTGTGGTGACATGTCTCTTTGGGGCTAGACCTGCGACATGTAGAAAGGTGTCTAATCTGTGGCATGTGCTTTGGGGCTAGACCTGCGACATATCGAAAGGTGTCTAATCTGTGGCAATACGTCATTTCCAATGACAACGCCATGTTAAAGTGATATGTCTCTTTCAAAGAAAAAGACCGATCAACGACCTGTCTCTGCCCCCTTGGGACGTATCCTGCGTGTCATCCGGGACCGGTCCCTTTCCCCGTAGGGAAAGAACGCAATTTTCTTACAAATATATTCGGCTATTTAAATTTACTGATAATGACTTATTTGGCTTATACATAATTAAAAAAAGTTGGACACATTATATATTAAAATGAAACGAGCTGTAATTAACAAAATACCAAAAACGAAAAGAGATATTGAAAACCATAAAATTACTGTTAATTTTACGTACAATGTGCTTATGTTGTTTGAAAAAAAATTCAAACAATATGGTTGTTCCAAATTTATTTTCATCGGGATAAACAATAATTACATTAAAGGAATTTAATGTGCCAAAATCCCAAAACTTATCTGCCAAATTGTTAAAAAACCATCTGTTGGAGGCATGTCCCTATCCGGATTTCACTCTTGCCTAAGGAAGTCTGAAATATTTATTAGGTTAAATCACAAAACTAACATATAAAATATCAAAGAAAAAACAACAAAAAATGTCAGCACAATTTGCTTTGTCATCTCTTTGTTCATTTTATTTTGTGTCTAACTTTTTTTTTGTTCACTGTATATTGCTAAAGAGGTGAAAGAAACCGATGCAGTCAAATTTCCAACAGAATTTTTAAATTGATTTGAATTGCCAAGTCTACCTCCATATAAACTGGAATTAAATAAGGCTTTCCCTTCTATATACTTAAGTTTTATGTAGAAGGAAAAAATTGGACCCATGTCTTCCCTAAATCCGTTTTATAGAATGCCCCCAGTTGTTCTTTCACATTAATAAAATCCAATTGTTTCCAATTTTAATAAGAATTTTGTGTAAAGTTGTCTGAGTGTTTCACCATTATAGAGTTTGATTGTAAGTCGAAGCACTGAAAATACACCAACATTTATTTTGAGTGTATAAAATGTTACTGTATTCTAATTAAATATTTTAAATTGCTTTAGTTTTAATTTTGAATAATAATAATTTAATTAAATTAAAAAATTATTTAATTAAATTCAGTTGAATTTTCCAGCAAAATCTGTTTACACAGTTATGAGTTTTTTTAATTTTTAGTTTTTAGAAAATTCTCAAAATTTTAGGCGATAAACCAAAAAGGTTAACCATTTTGAATTACCCAGTAAACAAAAATTAAAAAAAAAAAAAATATTTCCTGAGAACACATATTCGGTCAAATTTTTTTACAATGAAAAACGTGAATCTGTTAGTCTGCATATAGTCTCTTATTTTCATAAAAAGTCTTATATGTACATCTTTAAAGAAAAAAAAAAAAAAATCAAGAAATATGTCTAGTAAGCTGTTCCAAAAATTAGAAATTGTCGAATTTTAATGCTAACACCCCCCCCCCCCCCCCCCCCCCTCCAACTTTTAATCTTTTTAAACACAATTTTTTGAAAAACGTTACACGTGCCGAATTGCAACTAAAGAATTTTGAAAATTTCTAAAATTTTCTACTGAGTTTTGGCTACTGATATTAAAAAATTTGCATAAATAACAATCACAAATAAATAAATAACAATCACAAATAAATAAATAACAATCACAAATTTTGGGAATTTTTAAAAAATCGCTCGCAGAGTAACATTTTTCAAATAACAATGTTTGTTCACGTTAGTACATTTGTATTTACAATGAAAATCGACAATTCATAATTTAAGAGACACCTTAATGCTTAATTTCATTTAAATTTGCTTATGAAAAAATGTACTTAAAGCTAATACAAATACTCAACAAATTCCTTTGAAATATACATTGTGTTTAATTTGGAACTACACAACCCAGTGTAGAAAATGTAATCGGGTATCATTACTATAATGGCTTATTTTGTATCATTTTTTCAACGAGTAAAAAGGTTAAAGTCGGGCATGCCGACTATACAATACCCTACACCAGTCTGGGTAAAAGCCAACTAATGTTTGGATCCGAAATTCGAAGGGGTTAAAATGGTGCTTGTGTCAAAATTTTCTATAATGTGAGTCAGCGCACCAAATTTCATTAAAATATCTTAATATTTGCGATCTGCAGTTAGTAACCAATCCAATTTTGGGGGGACCCTTATATGGGCACTAGGTCTAAACTTGGACCGATGTTCACCAAAATCAATAGGCTTCGTCCTTGGGCCAAAATAGGTCTGTGTACCAAATTTCATCAAAATATCTTAATATTTGCGACCTGCAGCGTATAAACAATATAATTTTGGGGGGACCCTTATATGGGCACTACGTCTAAACATAGACCGATGTTCACCAAAATCAATAGGCTTCGTTCTTGGGCTGCCATAGGACGGTGTACCAAATTTCATCAAAATATCTTAATATTTGCAACCTGCAGCGTATAAACCATATAATTTTAGTAGGACCCTTATATGGGCACTAGGTCTAAACATGGACCGATGTTCACCAAAATCAACAGGCTTCGTCCTTGGGCCAAAATAGGTCTGTGTACCAAATTTCATCCACCACATAGTGGTGTAGGGTATAAATATTAAGTAATATTTTGGACTTTTTATACACTGCAATAGGGGTTTAACAAAATATATCTAGTTGGTATTTGTATTGTAACTGTTATATAGAACCATAAGCCTGGCCTGTAAAAATCACCATTCCGGTATTTATCTCACACTAATTAAGTACATGTACACTGAGAGAATTATCTTCACTTCAGTAATGAATTTCTTCTTAGTTTCAATGAAAATTGTCACTGGAATTGGTCCATTGCAACTTTTTATAGAATCTATGAAGCAGGTTTAATTAGAAGTCAATTCATATGAAAAGTTCATAAAATTAATGAAACTCTTCATAAAATGAATAGACCACTCCTCCAATGAATAAATCATTGGGCCAATGAAAAGCTTCATAAAATCTATGAAGCAATTTCATTTATTATTATTTATTATAGTTGGTTGTTGTCTTTGCTAAGCTGGAGTGGATAAATAAAAAGTATTTAGCAAATGCAAAAAGCGTAATAAAATTGTAGCATATTTTACGGATGTACAAAAAGTTTTAAAAAATTTTATAATAAGCTTAATTCAATAAATGAAATTTCTTATTAATACTTCGAAAAAATTAATATGATTTATAAAAATATTTCATAGTTCAAAATTAAAAATAAAAAAATTTATTAAAAAAAAAAAATTATAAAAGATAATTCTCTCAGTATGGAAATTAATGCACATCACTAAAACTCGGCCTTATGGTTACATAAAGCTATTGTATTTGAGAATTAAATGTTTAATATAAAATTCTAATTATATGAAATTTTTTAAAATTAATGAAATGACGATATTTTATAAAAAAAATTAACAAAAAGAACATTTTCATGAAATTTATGAAGATTTAATTTATGAAATTTAATGAATTTTTTTTAATGAAATTACGAAATTTTATGAAAGAAAAGTTATGAAAAATTTCATAATATTAATTAAATATTATATACATAATGAAATTCTTCATTCATTCTACGACAAAAATTCTATGAAATTACATATATCCTTAATATCATGAACGATAATTCTTTCAGTGTCATTTATGTAGTCAATGGTAATTGTTATTTTTAACTGGAACTGTAGTTGCTATTCTATGTGTAAATGTGAAATAACTATTTCAGACAGTTGTGTATTAACAGTTATTTTCAGTAGTTGTTTTCTTTTTTGGGGGAAATAACTGTAAAAACAAAATTAAATGAGCGTTAAAATTAACTGTTGGTCATTCTTCTTTCAAAACTCTTTAAAAAAAGAAGAACCTTAAATCCATAAAAAAAATTTCAGCAATAAGCACCAAATTGGGAAATTTTTTAAATATTTAAGTTTATCACACTCCAACATTGTTAAAATAAAAAAATCTGACAATAAAAATATAAAAAATAATACAATTTAATGGAAAATCACTGATGAAGCCTGTCCATAAAAAAGGCAGAAACTGGATATAGTCTGATTTGCAAATTTAATGTGTTTATAACTTTTGAAGAAAACGTTTATTCTTCTTCTTAACCTCAAACCTACTAAATTAAAATGTCTAGAATTTCAGAAGATTTATTTTATATATTGTATACACCAGTTATGTTCAAATTTTAAAAGAGTTTTAAAAAAAAAATTATTCAATAATTCAGACGAAAAGTTTTTGTATAATTATAATTAGGCGGAATGAATTTCCATTTAGTTCTCTTTTTCACTTTATTGAAACATTCCTACTTTTTATTTAAGCAAATTGTTTCTAAAATCACTTTTAAAACTAATTTTTTTCGTCAGTACTCGTAAGAATATAGGTATATAGTATAAAAGTAGTGATAAAAGTAATGAAAAGGGTACTTAACTAGTTAACATTAGCCGATAATGGGCAATGTTTTTCTACACTGGGTGGGTATATATTTTTCTGCACTGCGAAAGTTTGTATAAGCACCACAAAGACCATTTGATGCCATTTGATTTAATCCAAAATAAGCATACGGCAAGTACTTGTTCATAATTGGCAATAATAGTTCTTGCCATACTTATCATTACAGCACATAATGTTCATTTGAACAAAACTTTTTGGGCAAAAGTTTTTTGGTTTTCCAATTAAATTACATAAAAGATAAAAATGTTTATAATTAAAAGCAAATTTTAGCGAACTACATAACAGTTTCAAATGATTTAATAGACCAATTGAATATACCACAAGCTTTATTAATTACTAATAACACTAGTTTACAGCTATTTTGCAGACAAATTCTTAACAAAATACAAATATCATTTATGGCTTAGTTTTTTAATATTTTAAAATTATAAGTTTTTCCGACAGAGGCAGGTTGATTTTTTTCGACTACGTCTAGGGCAAAGAATAACCAATTTGAAGGCAATCAAACAAACTTTATGAACATTGTAGTTAACCCTCTAATGCTCTTTCTTCTGAATACAATAATATTTAAACCATATATTTGGCATTGAAAATCTACTATGGAACAAATATTAAAATTTTAATTTATTGCTTTATTTAGGCGATATAGCACAACAAAGGTTGAAGACGTATCTTAAAAAAAACTCAGTAGTCAAATAATTTCGGTTTTTGCTGTACATAACACTATCAATAAAATAAAATTACGTACCGAAAATTGTTGATCCATTGTTGTTATTTCAAAAGTTATGGCGATTTTCGCTTTTTGAAAATTACGAAATTTGGCGAATTTGCCACTAAACATCAATAAATTTTGACGAAATTAATTCTGCTTACTACCACATCTGAGTATATAATCTGTGTTTAATTTCATGAAAATCTGTTGGTTAGTTTTTGAGTTAGAGAGATATTTGTAAAACGTATCCTGGCATTATCCTGTGAGTCCTGGAGAAAAATTTTTAACTGATTTTACAATTAGAAGACTCTAAACTAGCTTTGTTATTATCGGTAATGTACGCCAGATCGTAAATGTATTTTTGGCAATTCTTCAAATATTTTTTTCTATTTTAAAAAGTTAATTTTTTCAAATTTTCTAAATTTTCATTTTACATGCTTCTGTCTTGAAAACCGTTCCTTATACAAAAAAAGTTTGAATGCAAAAAAAAGTAGGCAGTAAGTTTTCTATGGATATAATAGAACTTGTTTAATAAAATATTGTTATTTAGCCAAAAACTATTTAAAATCTGAAGACCGCTAAAAGGCGGCCTTGGGCATTAGAGGGTTAAAGCGACATAGGAAAAAACTTATGAACACATGTGAAAATCGAAATATACATATATGAATATTAGACCTTAACTTTCATCGTACACTGTCCAATCTAAATTATTTTTGCAAGGAGGTTTCAAAAATTTTTTTTTGTTTTTGCCGTAAGTAGGGGTCGCCATTTTAAATTTTTCGTTATATCTTTGGCATTTACAGTCGGATCTTAAAGTATGATACATCGATGTTTTTCTCTCGAGGAGACCTGTGTTTTGCTCTAAGAGCCATTGACCTCAAGTATCCCGTTCTAGTAGTTATGCACCAGATCTCAGTTGCTACCACCCTAATCTACCACCCTAATGTCAGAAAATGAAAGCTCGCAAAAAAACATTATACTTTTGCTAAGAAAGTTTTCCGATAAGTCCAGCAGAAATTTTTTTTATTTTTTTTTTGTTGCCGAACGTAGGGATCGCATTTTTAAATTTTTTTCATTGGATTTTTCCTTTATAGCAAAACACTGGTCTCCTCGAGGCAAACAATTGATATATCACACTTTAAAATCCGACTTTAAATGCCGAAGCTATAACTAACCAGTCTGGTGTATTGTTTGGATCCGAAATTCGAATGGGTTAAAATGGGGCTTATGTCAAAATTTTCTATAATGTGAGTCAGCGCACCAAATTTCATTAAAATATCTTAATATTTGCGACCTGCAGTTTGTAACCAAGCCAATTTTGGGGGGACCCTTATATGGGCACTAGTTCTAAACATGGACCGATGTTCACCAAAATCAATAGGCTTCGTCCTTGGGCCAATATAGGTCTATGTACCAAATTTCATCAAAATAGCTTAATATTTGCGACCTGCAGCGTATAAACAGTATAATTTTGGTAGGACCCTTATATGGGCACTAGGTCTAAACATAGACCGATGTTCACCAAAATCAATAGGCTGCGTTATTGGCCCAATGTAGGTCTGTGTACCAAATTTCATCAAAATATCTTAATATTTACGACCTGCAGCATATAAACAGTATAATTTTGGTAGGACCCTTATATGGGCACTAGGTCTAAACATGGACCGATGTTCACCAAAATCAATAGGCTGCGTTACTGGGCCAATATAGGTCTGTGTACCAAATTTCGTCAAAATATCTTAATATTTACGACCTGCAGCGTATAAACAGTATAATTTTGGTAGGACCCTTATATGGGCACTAGGTCTAAACATGGACCGATGTTCACCAAAATCAATAGGCTGCATTACTGGGCCAATATAGGTCTGTGTACCAAATTTCATCAAAATATCTTAATATTTACGACCTGCAGCATATAAATAGTATAATTTTGATAGGACCCTTATATGGGCACTAGGTCTAAACATGGACCGATGTTCACCAAAATCAATAGGCTGCGTTACTGGGCCAATATAGGTCTGTGTACCAAATTTCGTCAAAATATCTTAATATTTACGACCTGCAGCGTATAAACAATATAATTTTGGTAGGACCCTTATATGGGCACTAGGTCTAAACATGAACCGATGTTCAAAAAAATCAAACTTGTTCGTCCTTGGGCCAACATAGGTCTGCGTACCAAATTTCATCAAAATATCTTAATAGTTGCGACCTGTAGAGTGCGCACAAGATTGCATGGACAGACAGACAGACGGACGGACGGACAGACGGACATCGTTAAATCGAAATAAAAAAAAATTCTGAACCGATCGGTATACTATAAGGTGGGTCTACGACCAATATTTTTTGGTGTTACAAACATCAGCACAAACTTATAATACCCTGACCACATAGTGGTGTAGGGTATAAAAATGTAAAATGGCGACCTCTACGTTGGGGAAAAAATTTTTTTTTTGGAATTGCCTTGCAAAAATACTTTATATTTGAAGGTGTACCGCGCACTTTTTTTTGCCTAACGAACATACCTGGTCTTGTATATGATCATACATGATTATATACGTCCATGCATAGTTCAATATATGACAATACATGATCATTTATGAGCATATATGTAAAAGCCTTATACAGGAACACATGATCATATATCACCATATACCCTAAAATTTCGGATCCATCGAACTATGCGTGGATGTATATGATCATGTATGCCCATATATGAACATATATAATACAATGTATGATTATATATGTTCATATACATTTCGATTTTCACATCGCATGTGCAAATGGGAATTTATGAACATATATGATCATATATGGGATTGTAAATGACCACATATGGGTATAGCTGATCATATATGTTATCATATGTATATATTGAGTATGTGCGGATACAAAATTTGTTATACTACTCTCAAAACAAATGTTTCTCATATGGGTGAAATCAAAAAATGTGATAAATTTTTGGGCCAAATTTGTGAGAAACAAAAAGTGTTAATATTTTGGTTTTTTCTTAATGGAATCAGTAAGTTTAGTCATTATAAACCTAATTGCAAAAACTCTCTTCTACAAGTTGTCGCAATAACTTTTTTTGCACAATTTTAATTTTTTTTTTTTTTGTTGTAACGGAGTTTACATTTCTGCAAGCAAAAGATATAACAAAAAAAATTGCGTACGAATTTTCTTCAATTTATTACAATTGGCGGTTTCGCGAATAAAAATACAATTCATTCCGCGAAAAAATTTTTTTTTTTCAATTTTGTATTTTTGGTTCTTTTAAATGCTTTTCAAAAATATAAAAATTTTTAAAATCCAAACAGCGGTTGCGCGGTTACAAAATAATATATTAAAAACATAACATTTCACGATCAAAAAATTCTTAAATTGTGTGAAACAAATTTAATTTGTCAAACTAATGTCAGTAATGACTCGAAATATCGATTCAAAACCAATGAAATGCAAAATCAATCGTTTTTCGCTCCAGCAGCTTAAGGTAAAAAACTGATAACTTTTTTTGATTTGACGCAAAATTATTAGTTGAATCGTCTTTTGACGCATAAATATTAGTTGAATCACCTCTGTTTATGGTTATTTTAAAATATTTTAAACAATTATCTGCATTTATTTGAATGAAACCTGATGCAAACAATTGTGGTTACGGAGTTTACAGTTACGGAGTTTACATTTGGTTACTTTTTTCGTTTTCTTTCAGAAACGCTTTGTCAGCATTTTTTTTCCGAAACAAAATCGCATGATGCCTACAAGGTGAATCCAAATATGACATTGTTTTTCTTACTCGTTAAATAGTTTGGTGTAAAAATTAGGAACGGAGTTTACAACATTTTTTCAAATCTTATTAAAGACATCTTTTTCATCTCGAGAATGTTACATGCTGCATAAAAGCTTCAATTCTGTTTTACTGGATGATTACTTACAGTCCAACGATCATTTGAGTATTCATAAAAATTCTTACAGTTAGTGTTTAGCTTTATTGGTTATTAAAATAAAAAAACCTTATGAGTTACTTGTTACGGAGTTTACATTTGGCCTATAAAATTGATCACAAATTTTATGTATTAACCAAAAATTGGTCAGATTGTTATAAATTTTGTAAAACAGGTGACAATGCGCTGATATATATCGAAATATATAACTCAAATGTAATCCATGCATTAGAAATTAGGTGGTTACACGGTTTTTATCACATTTTTTGATATCACCCATATAGGAACCATATAATTTAAATAACTTTTAAAAAATATTCTAGAAAATAGATTGATTTAAAAAAAAATTTATAACCGAGTGAATCAGTTTTTATACTCTTCTGAACAATTGTATTTTTGTAGATATAAACTATTGAATCTAGGCTATCGAGATTAGGGATGCCAAACGGGAAATCCCGAATCCCGAAATCCCGGGATTTTCGGGATTGGCAAAATCCCGAATCCCGGGATTATTTCTCAAAAATCTCGGGATTTTCTTATTTTTTAATATTAATATAAACGCAAATAAACAAAGTGAGCAATTTTAGATTACCTACGTTTTTTCTTGAATTTTCTCATATTGACAAGAAATTGATGCCAAGATATTGGTAAAATTAAAAATTAAGAAGATTATTCGAGTAAAATATGCAAAGACTTTGCAGAAAAATTTGAAATTTTGGTAAACAATATTAAGTTTTTGAGTAATACATGCGAAAAATCAAGTGTGTTTGTTATTTTACCGATTTATTCTTCCAAGCGAAATTCGATTTCTGAAACTGGGACTATAAGTTTTGGCTGAGACTGTAAGTTTGAATTCTTCCTAAAACATTTGATAACGATAACCAAATAACTTTGTTGCTGTAATTACACGATTTAGTGGGCAAGGTTATCGCAACGAATCTGTTTTAAAATCTGCTTACAAAATACTGGGCGCAAGTGTACTTAATGACAGGCCTTCATATATTATCCAAGCCAGAAAAATACAAACGGGAAAGCGATGGCAAGGTATTTTAACAGGTGGTACAAGTACTGACAAAAATTGCTTTCCCATTTCCAATATGATAACGTCAATAGACAAAAGGACCGGCAGTTCAAAAAGCGCCGGAAAAGTACTGGAGAAACAAAACTTTTAACTTTGGCAAAACGCTGCCAACACCAATAAATAGGTGGTTTGGAATTATATTTTCCAAAATAAAATTTAAAAAAAGTTCATATGTATCTTTTTTTGCCCTGCCGTGATGTTTTGTAAAACAAATACTGGCAAAACGATTTTTGCAAACGCTGGCAAAGCGTCCCAAATGAGTGTTCTGCCAGTCATTTATTTTTAACATCGCGGTTACCCAGTGGTATGCAAGTACATATTGCAAACATTGATTCTAATTTCTGGACGTTCGAATTACTGAAAGCTCTAATTTGCGAGCGTCTACTGTACTTGATTTTTTGTACCACTGTCAATTTCTGATTGAGATGTTTCAATATTCATAAAATGTACCACATTATTAATTAACAACTATTAAATAATTATAAAACGCTTTATTCTATAAAAAATTAGTTACATAACATAAAAATTTTTACAAATAAAGGAAAATTTAAATCCCGAAAAATCCCGTAAAATCCCGGGATCCCAAAAAATTCTGTAGTCTCGAAAATCCCGAATCCCGGGATTTTCAAATATCAATCCCGATTGGCATCCCTAATCGAGATACACCACTTCACATATGCAGAATTTCACACGGCGTATGATTTATTTGTATTTATATTTTGATATAAATCATACGCTCAGTAGTACTTACAAATTTAGGAGTAGTAGCCAACATTATCAATTAAAAATCTTACTTATTCAGTATTTGAGCTAAAATAAACTTAATTGGTAATATTTAATGAATTTTTATTGAAAACATATTCTAGTAAATAAATAGTTTTCAGGGTTGGCAACCGATTCATTAAGTTAGTGATAGTGGATAATGTTATTTCATAAGTATTTCGTTAGGGTATTTTAAGGTTATCGGTGTATTAAGTTATTTTGTTAAGTTATTTTAACATTAGCGGTATTTAAAGCTCTTTAGTTTGATTATTTTAAGGTAAACGGTATTTAAAATTATATCGCTACTGGTATTTTAAGGTTAACATTAGTCCTTTTTTGGAATTTTTTGACAACTTTACAGACCGTCATTTTGTGAAACCTTATGTGTGCAAACAACAGCAATAGCTGTCCAAAAATAGTTCAATAAGTCAATATGTGTAATCTTTTGTGAAAAAGAAATAAAAAAATTCAAGTTATTTGGTTAGGATATTTAAAGGTTTATAATGGTATTTTCAATTATCTATTTAGGGCATTTTATGGTTAAAAGTATTTTAATTTTTTTCTTTAGGCTATTTTAGGGTTAACGGTAGTCACTTGAAAGTAGTTTAAATGGTTATCGGTATTTTACGGTTAGTGTTTGCCAACTATGTTAGTTATTAAATTGCATGTATTTCATATCTTAATTAGTCACATCTCAGTTTTAATATTCGGTTTATTTACATGCTGAAGCATGCATATGTAATAATTAAATTATGTACATATATGTATGTGTAATTATACATGTGCATTGTACGTATATTTTTCACTGTACGTGAGAAAATCAATATCAATTTTTTGATAAAATTTACAAAGATGAATGTGAAACTTGTGCTTGTTTTTCTTATAACTCATTTGAATTTACAAGGAAGTAATTAAAACAGTTTCTTTCATAAAATGAAAAGAGAAATGTAATTTCTATGGTGTTGATAATATACGATAAATGAAGGAATTAAGTTACCAGTAAAATGTTGATACATATAGTAAACTTGTTGATAGTGATATGTTGGTAGAAATGTTATTTACTGTCAAACACTTAAATTTTTGGAAATTCTAACTATCAATTAAAGTGTTGCTTTCTTTGGGAAGGGGATAGAGAAGAGATAGAAGATGGTGAAAAATGAAAGGCAAATATGACAACACTGTAATTGCGCGCAGAGTTATAGCTAAGGTTGGGCTTAAAACGTCTAAATTTCAGAAAGTTCCAGACAGAAATTTTGATGCCAAAAAACCAGCAAAACCTCTCTGTGTTACATTTTTTACTGGCGCACTCTTTATATGAAGTGTAACATAAGGAGAGATATATTTATAATATTCACGATAGTACACTCACAAAACAAATGCAGTCACTTTTTGTTAGTTGTTTCTGAAGTTTTTCCGTTGAGTTGTTTTTAAAAATAATAACAGTTGTTCGTAGAAGAAAAATAATTTTTAAATTTTTTCACAAGTTATTTACAAAATTTAACTAAATGAAAATACGCATATTTCGTAACAGTCAAATTTTCTAGTCATTTTTTATTGTTTTAAAGTAAAAGTAAAAAAAAAATGAACCAAAGAAAGGTATTTTGTAGTAAAAGTTGTTTGAAATAAAAAAACAACAATAGAATTACACTGTGAGACAAATGGTAGGGGTCAGTGATCGGGAAGGGTTCAAACTACCGGGGAAAGTTATATCGGTAAAAAAGAAGTTATACGTGTCCCGGCGTTTCGCTGGGTCAACCCCTAGGAATCGAGATATATCGATTTGACCTTTGGTGGTCTTTTTTTTGACATAACTCGAGAACCACTAGTCCGATTTTGCTCAAACAATTTTAAAAAAATTAAAAATTACAATTCCTTTAATCTGTTCACATAACGTTTTTCTATATACTCAACAGTTTTGCCGGTAAAAATAAATGTATGAAGAAAAAAATATTTTTTGCCTAAAATATTTAAAAAAAGTAATAAACAAAAGGTTATTGATTTTTATGGTAGCGGTAACAAACATTTATTTTTACCGGCAAAACTGTTGAGTATATAGAAAAACGTTATATGAACAGATTAAAGGAATTGTAATTTATAATTTTTTTAAAATTGTTTGAGCAAAATCGGACTAGTGGTTCTCGAGTTATGTCAAAAAAAAGATATATCTCGATTCCTAGGGGTGACCCAGCGAAACGCCGGGACACGTATGACTTGTTTTTGAACGATATAACATTTCCCGTTGGTTTCATCCCATCCCGATTTTGACTGTCGCATAGTGTTATTTGCATTGTTTTTATTTTAAAATTTTTGCTTGTTATTTTTATAGTAAAAATAAATTAACTTTAAGTTGTTTTTACGGTTGCTTATAGTCAATTATAATTATAGCAAATAAAAAAATTGTTCAATTAAATGAAAATGTGGGTAGACCGGTTTTTAATTGAAATTTATTCGTTTTAAATTGTATTTTTAGTTAATTTTACCTTCAAAATAATTTGTGTATACGTTTGTATGAATATATATTTTGCAATACATAATTATAAGCAATTGTATAAAGCAATATAAAACTATATCAAAACTTTTTTAATTCGGTAGTTGAATATATTTTGATGAAATCATATAAAAAACACTTGGTTTGTGATACATTTGACAAAATTCAACTAGATAGATACAGATGATATCAAAATTGTTACAATTGGATACAAACTGATACGGTTGTATCGGGCCACAACTAGGGTACAGTTTTAGCAGAATTATGCATAATTTTAGAAACAATCTGAACTGGAGTTTGCATTTCGGTTTTAACCGTCACCGAAACTGCGGTTAACGGCATAAAAAACTAAGCATGACGGTTAAATCATCATAAATTTAGTATCAGACTTTTATAAATAGTTTAATATCAGAATTTTTAAATTTTTTATTATTTATTTTAAAATTTTGGGAATAAATTTTAAGCGTTATATTTCATTTCATAAAACTTACCTAAAAATTATAAAAATTAATATATGAATTAAGGGAAAATTTTAGTTGATCTTTTATCTGGTAAATTAATGTTTTTTAGTTTGATTCTAGATCATAAATTAATATCACTTTTTGTTTAAATTATTTTCAAATTAAAGAAAGATTATACAATTTTCATAAGTAAATTACAAGGAATAAAAATCTTGAAATAATTCGATAAGGCCAACAAGACAGAATACGTATTTTCGGCTTTCGCTACAAGGCCGTCATCAGTGTCGTTTGCCTTGATGATGGCTTTGTAGCGAAAGCCGAAAATACGTATTCTGTCTTGTTGGCCTTATCGAATTCTTGTGAAAATTGTATCATCTTTCTTTAATTTGAAAATAATTTAAACAAAGAGTGATATTAATTTATGAGCTAGAGTCAAACTAAAAACCATTAATTTCCCATGTGAAAATCGAAATATATATGAGCATACATGATCATACATTGGCTCGTATGTGATCATGCATGGGCATACATAGTCATATACGTACATGCATAGTTCAATGTATGATCATACATGATCTCATATATTTCCATATACCTTTGGATCCGAAATTTGAGGGTATATGGAGGTATATGGCCATATATGATCATATATGAGCATACATGAATGATATGTGAGCATATATGGTCATATATGAACATGTACGGTCATATACCCTCAAATTTTGGATCCAAAGATATATGGAAATATATAAGATCATGTATGGTCATACATTGAACTATGCATGTACGTATATGACAATGTATGCCCTTGCATGATCATATACAAGTCAATGTATGATCATGTGTGTTCATAAATATTTCGATTTTCACATGGGTTACCAAAAATTAATATATTTCCATATATTTAGTTAGAATATTGTTCTACTTCAAGTACAAATTCTAATACGATATTGTCATATTAGATTTTATTTGTTGTTTCAAAAGGGTTGACAATTTTCATGACAGACAATACAATTATTTCGTGGGCATCCACACAAACTCATCAGTTGTCCGCAATAAAAAAATGATGATTGGAAAAAGCAGTTCGAAATGTTCTTAGCCTAACAATGCAAAATAAGAGCTAGATTTTTAAAATTATTTTATTTTTCAATATTATCTCCTGAAACTTCAGTACACTTAGTCCAACGTTTATCTAGCAATTCTATCCCTTGATTAAAATAATTTTCCTGAAGCTCCTCAAAATAATCGTTTACACCTGCCATTGCATATTCATACGAGGTAAAACGTTTGCCAGCAAAGAATTTTTTTTAGATTTGGGAACATATCGAAGTCAGAGGGAGTTAAATCAAAGAAATGTGAAATGAGAAATTTTCACTCGAATGCGTTTTTGGTCAACTGTTAACAAATGCAGAAAGCTTTTTCATCTGTAATTCTTGATGCAAAATAAAATGTACTCGATCATTTGAGATGCCTATGGCATTCCCTATTTCACGCACTTTCACTCGTCGATCGTCTAATACCATACCATGGACTTTAGCTATGATTTCTAGTGTTGTTGCAGTTTTTGGACGTCCTCTTCGTGGTTCATCTTCAATGCTTGTGTTAAATTCAGCAACCCAATTTTTTACTGTTGCATATGAAGGAGCACTTTCGCCTACACCTTCACCATATCATTATGAATTTCTTGTCCCGATAATACTTTCTTATGTAAATATTTAATCACAACACGAATTTCTAATTTTTCCATTATAAAAAAATCACTGAAGTGCCTTTTTTGAACACCTGTTAATATACGCATGAGTTGACAGATCGAAATGAAATTTAACATGTGTTCATATGACGGATGTAAGTTTCCATTACACAAAGCTTTTTGCTGTTTATACCGCCATCTCTATGTCAGGCTAAGGACATTTCGTACTGCCCTCGTGGTGTTGTTAAGCGAAATTGAAATCGCAAAAAATTTTCAAACGCTATGCCCTAATGGTCATATTTGTTTGTTAGTAATTTATTGCATGGGTAACTCATTATGCAATATTTTTTGTTCTAGTATATGAAAAGAGTCCTAATTAAATGTCTCAAAAAGGCGAAACATTTTGTTTTCTTAAATTGTTTTTATGCCTAAAGCACCGTAAGTTGTTATACTCCATTTAAAAAAAAAAATTTCACGATAATGAGTTTCACATGAAAATTGTGTGTAGTTCGTTTTTACGCAAATTTAATGTACAAGACTATTATTTTTCTTGGGAAAAATTGGCATTATGTGTTTATTGTAATTGTGTTTTTCTAAAAAAAAATAAAAACAATTTTAATTTTTAGAATTTAAATTAACTTTTGAGGTCTTTTAATTTCGAGTGAATTTTTTTCACGTAAAAAACTACTTACGATGTTTAAAACACAATTTTGACGTAAAAATCATTATCGAGAAAAATTACTTTTTTTATATGGATTATAACAGTTTTTTCACGTGAAATCTGAACAACTTACGGTGCTTTAAGCATTAAGAAATTGTATACAAAGAAATTATTCACAAGAAATAAAGAAAATATGTATATTTTACCAGTATATATATTAGGATGGATCGAAATCTAACAAACTCATTATGCCAATTTCTAAAAGTTAGAAAAGGTTGATTTAAATTAGAAACTTAGTCGTAGTTCTTATGCCATCCATACATTAGCAATATTATTGCGCAATTTCTCCATTTAGGTCTACCACATATGGTAGCAGAATGAAGAACTAAAGCGAGAAATTGTACATTGCATATGTACCCAACAAAATGTTTTTGAACTGGTTACCTCTGAATCTGTTCTAGAACAGGTCTTTTTACCACCGGTTCCACAGACTTGTAACGACCCCAAATTGTTTTTTAAATACTTATTATTATGCATACTTTTCATGGACTGTAACAGGTCACAACCCTAACGAATATTTCTCCATTTATATTTTGGAGATTGTGACTGCAGTTTTACGGACGTAGCCACCAAACTGAAAGTGGGGTATATGAACGCTTAAAAAGCTGTCATAGTCCCCATCGAGGCTAAGACTGATTTGTTGTGAGCATTATAACCAAATATTTTTTGCTCATTATCCCAATTTTCCAGTCAAAGACCAAAAAGAATTCAGACATAATCCCCAAATTTGAAATGAGGATAATGTCTAAGGGGGTTATGACATGTCACCGCATTCTAAAAAGCTTTTGGGAATTATAACAATTCTGCGAATAATGGCTAATTTTGTCTTGGACGATAGGTATATTCAAAAAAAATATTCGGTCATAATCTCCACTTCAATTATAGGGGTATGTTCGTGAGGGCAATGGTCAGTTACTCAAATTTTCCATACTATTAAAGTTAAACCGAGATTTTTTTTGTTTTTTTTTTGTAATCCACCCTATTATACATATTTAAGAATTTTGTAATAACGAGGGATTAAATATTTCTAAACTTAATTGTGTTTGTTATTATTATAACATAAAACAGAAAATAATGATTTAGGAAATGATAACGTGATTTTTCTTGGTAAAAGTTATTAACGAATTATGTTACAAAAACAAAATATTTAATGGTATTATTAAATTTACCAAAATCATAATTATATTCATATTTAATTGAATGCTGCCTAATTAAAGGCCTTATTTTGAATGTGGTATATTAAAAAGCAGAAATTGAGTTCATGATGATGACTCTTACGCAAGACATAATTAATTATACCCTACACCACCACGTCGACTGGGTGTATTGAGTTTGTGGTGATATTTGTAACAAAAACTATTGGAATTAGAGCCTTCTTATAACACTGTGAGACAAATGGTAGGGGTCAGTGATCGGGAAGGGTTCAAACTACCGGGGAAAGTTATATCGGTAAAAAAGAAGTTACACGTGTCCCGGCGTTTCGCTGGGTCACCCCTAGGAATCGAGATATATCGATTTGACCTTTGGTGGTCTTTTTTTTTGACATAACTCGAGAACCACTAGTCCGATTTTACTCAAACAATTTTAAAAAAATTAAAAATTACAATTCCTTTAATCTGTTCATATAACGTTTTTCTATATACTCAACAGTTTTGCCGGTAAAAATAAATGTTTGTTACCGCTACCATAAAAATCAATAACCTTTTGTTTATTACTTTTTTTTAATATTTTAGACAAAAAATATTTTTTTCTTCATGCATTTATTTTTACCGGCAAAACTGTTGAGTATATAGAAAAACGTTATATGAACAGATTAAAGGAATTGTAATTTTTAATTTTTTTAAAATTGTTTGAGCAAAATCGGACTAGGTGTTCTCGAGTTATGTCAAAAAAAAAGATATATCTCGATTCCTAGGGGTGACCCAGCGAAACGCCGGGACACGTATAACTTGTTTTTTTACCGATATAACATTTTCCGTTGGTTTCATCCCATCCCGATTTTGACTGTCGCAAAGTGTAATAAACCAATCGCATCTCTTCTCAAGTCGATTTAGGCATCTCCGTCTGTCCGTCTATCTGTATATCTGTCTGTCTGGCCGTCTTTTCATGTAACATAAAGCTTTTTATCAGTGTTGCCAACTCTTGAAGGCAGGAAAGCACCGCGAGCATTGTGAAAACGGGTAAAAATTTACCAAAAATGGGGTAAAAAAGCACGATAATAATTTTTTGAAAAATTTAAGTCAAGATTTTAAAAACACATTTTAGCCTTGTAAAATCGTGTAAAAAAGGTTCAAAAAATAACCAAAAAAGGGGTAAAAAAGCACCAAACTAATATTTCAAAATTTTGAAGTCAGCAACTTCGTTATATTTAAAAATTGTACTACAAACATTGTGAAAAAATGTATTTTTCGTATATTTCGTATTATTTTTTCAACTTTGACAGAAAATTCAAGAAAAATTTTAAAAAGAAGAACAAATACCGAAAATATAAACTGTACAAAAAGCACTAAAAGCACTGCCAGAAATATGAAAAAACACTGTAAATACCCTCTTTTTATAAACGGGTATTTGTAAAAAATCACAGGGTACGTGAAGGAAAAAAGCACCAAAAAATACCCGAAAAGCACTGAAATGGCAACACTGCTTTTTACCGTTTTCAGTACTCATCAGTGTAATTTACTCTTCTGATAAACTGTGTTTAAAACTAACAAGGAAACTATGCAATGGAACAAAAAAACTATGGAACAACTTTTTATTTAGGTGCCCGGTGAAAAATGTCCATATATGAACATTTATGGTTCAACCGTATATGTATGGATCCGAAAAATGAGGTAACCCCTAAGTATATGTTCATATATGGACATACACATTATTAAATATATGGGAATACATGCGAACGTTGCTGTCCTTTATTATAAGGTTGTACTATAGATATAAATTTATGTATGACATTCAAATTAGGCGCTACATATGTTCCTTTTTGTATTCATGGCATTAAATATAATTCCATATTTATCCATAAGAGCTCCTTTAACAAATATGGAAAAATGAATTCTTCCAAATACGATCATATACAAGTATATGAAATAACAGATGCCTCCATATATGTCTGTATATGAAAGCTGGAATCTGGAATCACATATACTTCCATATATGTTCATATAATATCCATATATGTTCATAAAAAATCCATATTTGTTCATACGTGTCCATACATAAACCATATATGAAAATGTTTGAGCGTATATGAGCATTTTTCACCGGGTGCGCATAATAATGTTACGGGATTAAAAAGTGGGGTCAAAATTGATCTCATATTTTATGTGTTTCCGGAATTCTCTACCACAACTGAAGAAAAACTATATGTCATTCCATATGTCATTTAGTAAGTCAGTTGTTTATTACATATTATATTATTACCGATTGTGTAATTCAGTCGGGCTTTAATAAATCGTTGTGTTAAAATCACTAGAGTTTGTGTGTGTGTAATAGCGTTGAATAATAAAGTAATACAGCGTTTAATAAACAAGTGTAAAGCTAAATTAAACCAAAGGGAGTGTACATTAGACCGTACCTCAAAACAAAGTTCGCCGTACACCCTCCAATATGAAATATTTTTGCGAGGCGATTTAAAAAAAAAACATTTCTTTTTGCCGAATGTAAGGGTCGCCTTTTTCAATTTTTCGTTTTAGCTTCGGCATTTAAAGTCGGATTTTTAAGTGTGATATATCGATTTTTTTGCCTCTAGGAGACCATTGTTTTGCTATAAAGGAAAAATCCAAAGAAAAAAAATTTAGAAAGGTGACCCCTACCTTCGGCAACCAATATATAAAAAACAAAATTCTACTGGGTTTATCGAAAAACTTCCTTAACAAAAGTTTAATGATTTTTTGCGAGCTTTAATTTTCTTACATTAGGGTGATAGCAACTGAGATCTGGTGGGTAACAACTAGAACGGGATACTTGAGGTCAATGGTCCTTGGAGCAAAACACTGGTCTCCTCGAGAGATAAACATCGATGTATCATAATTTACGATACGACTGTAAATGCCAAAGATAAAACGAAAAATGTAAAATGGCGACCCCTACGTTCGGCAAAAAAAAATAAATTTTTTTTGAAACCTCCTTGCAAAAATACTTCATATTGGAGGATGTAGGGCGCACTTTTTTGCCTGTAAGGTGGTACGCTCTAGTGTACATTATACCGTACCACCTTACAGGCAAAAAAAAAAGTGCGCCGTACACCCTCCAATATGAAGTTTTTTTGCAAGGCAATTTAAAAAAAAGTTTTTTTTGCCTAAAATAGGGGTCGCCATTTACATTTTTCGTTATATCTTTGGCGTTTGGTATTTTTAAGAGCCTTATGGACTAGAATTATTCCGTAGAGCATATAAAATTATAAGACTCATCAACAAGACCAATTTTGTCAAGAAGTTCAACATTTGTATCTCCAAAACGCAATAATGAACTCAAGTTACTCCTTGGAAATGTTTAAATGTTTTTAAAATGTTGGTTTTTAAAATTTTAATTTAAATGTTTTGTTTATAATATGTTTGTCGTAACGAAACTTTTGATACAAATTATACGCAAAACTTCAAAGATTTTATTTTGTAGAAACACGGCACTACTGTCATCTTCAATCCCTGGTATATACAGTGGTGGCAAATTTAATAGGAACGATTCAAGTTTTTTCTAATTTTATTTTCGTTGCCTTTATTTTTGAAGATCAAAATAGTGGCTGAATTCGCCCCGAAAAGCAAATATGTAGTCTAGAATATTGTGCAGAATTTTTTTATTTTGTCACTTGTTTATCGCAAATTTTTAATTTAAAGCCACGCCTTAAATTAAAAATTTGCGATATCGACCTTTTATCAAAGTACATAGTAAAATTTAGAGAGTACTGATTGGATCTGTACAATGAAATGAAATGACAGTGCCTTAAACATAAAAAATTTTTTCTTTTATTTCACGATTTGCTTTGTTTCACGATTTTCAAATAAAGTTAACAACAATGAAATTTTAATACGAAATGCTTTATACTTAACGTAGAAAAAAAACTTTACTTATTTGTTTATAGTGGTAAGTATAGCATACAACTATTCACTTTAAAATTTAGAAAATAAGGAGCACTCTATTGTTCATACAAGTTTATTATGAATATTTATATTTATAGATGTAAATACTTATATACATTATTTATATAATAGTATAATTATGTAATAGTTTAGGATTCATTTGGCAAATTATAAAAATTTAGAACTTAAATTGCAATTGTTTTGTATAAAATATTTTATTTATATTTTGCCTTATTAACTTAAACTTCATAAATATTTATAGTTACTCATTTAATCACAACTAAGTAGGTATATGTTTCATATTTTATATGTACATAGTTTTTTTTTTAAATTTGTAAACCTTTTTGTAGTTTGCTTTTATTTTCTGGTCTCGAGAGCTAAAAATGCACGTTAAACAGTTTTACGGAAGGAAGACGTGTCATTTTCCGACTTAAACTTTGTGGTACTTATGTATTTTCATATAGCAACCCAACAAACATTAGGGCAAGCCTTAAAGAAATTTCCTAGTTTCCTTTAGTCAAATATGAGAAACAATCAAAAAGAATATAAGGAAAACATATATATGTATATATTTTTTTTTTTTTTTCAATAAATTAAAAACTTTTCCAAGGAAATCTCAGGGGACGAAAAAAAAAACTTGTGTCTCCGATTTCGACGAAAATATTATTTTTTTGTATATATACTAAAATTACTTAATCTCGTAAATATTATCCTTTCTGGTATAACTCATACTGTCTACACAAAATTTTTAACATAGAAGTAATAAAAAACGATGAATTTTTTGGATCTTACAAAAAAAAATTGGTAAAAATTAATTTTTAGAGGTTTTTTTAAAATGTTTCTATTTTTAATAAAATTGTTAAAAAAAATCTGCAACTAACATATCAAATTAATCTTTGAATTTTTACAATATTTTTGCTGGGAGCCTAAAAATTATGTTAATTGATTTAAAAATTTTTTGTCATGCTCTTATAATTTTGTATAAGAAAAAATAAAGAAAAGAACCAATTTCTTAATTTAATTATAAAAAAAAAAAAAATCCAAGTGTCAAAAAATGTATTTTTGTAATTTCATCTTTTATGGGTTCCCGTGTAAAAAAGTTTAGATCTGATCAGATCTTTTTGGATCTAAATAGATATGATTGAATCTAATTAGGTCCTGTACCAGATCTTATCAAATATGATCAGATATGGCATATGTGATAATACCTTATGGCAAGATCTGATCAGATATAGTGCCAAATCTGTTCAAATCTGAAGTGATCTGGACAAATGCGCCAGATATGCCTAGATCTGATCAGATCTGATTAGATCTCAAATTTGTCCCCAATTTTGAGATCTAATTAGATCTGGTAAGATCTACTAAGATCTGGCCAGATATGCCTAGATCTAATCAGATCTAATTAGATCTTAAATTTATCCCCAATTTTGAGATCTAATTAGATCTGGTAAGATCTACTGAGATCTGGCCAGATCTGATCTTTTTTATACGGGTTATGAAAAAGTTTCCAACTTTCATAGATTTTAATAAAATGGTATAATTTTAAACTATGGCAAAAATACATTATCTATTTCATTAATAAATCCTTAAATACCCAAGTAAAAAAAAATTATATGGAGCCATATGAAGTTATATTTAATTATATATAATCTTTTATGTAATTAGATATAAATATATCCGAAAAATGAGAACATCTTATTTTATCTTATTGTATCGAATTGTATACAATTGTATACAATTTGGTACAATTTGATATAATTTTATGCAATTCGATACAATTGTATCCGAATTTTGTCCTCATCCAATTACATCAAATTATATCTTTTTGTATAAAATTATATAAAATGTTATAAAAGTGGACATAGTTGGATACAATTATATCTAAATATTGACATTATACTTTTGATCATATTATATATGACCACATCTAACAATATACAAAAATTATTTTTTTCAATAAAAAAGATATGCAATATCTGGAGATCAGACCTGGGGGATTTCAATTACAGTTGCAAATAAATGTAATTGATATTAAAAACGAGTAAAAAGGTTAAAGTCGGCCATGCCGACTATACAATACCCTACACCAGTCTGGTGTATTGTTTGGATCCGAAATTCGAATGGGTTAAAATGGGGCTTGTGTCAAAATTTTCTATAATGTGAGTCAGCGCACCAAATTTCATTAAAATATCTTAATATTTGCGACCTGCAGTTTGTAACCAAGCCAATTTTGGGGGGACCCTTATATGGGCACTAGTTCTAAACATGGACCGATGTTCACCAAAATCAATAGGCTTCGTCCTTGGGCCAACATAGGTCTATGTACCAAATTTCATCAAAATATCTTAATATTTGCGACCTGCAGCGTATAAACAGTATACTTTTGGTAGGACCCTTATATGGGCACTAGGTCTAAACATGGACCGATGTTCACCAAAATCAATAGGCTGCGTTATTGGGCCAATATAGGTCTGTGTACCAAATTTCATCAAAATATCTTAATATTTGCGACCTGCAGCGTATAAACAGTATAATTTTGGTAGGACCCTTATATGGGCACTAGGTCTAAACATGGACCGATGTTCACCAAAATCAATAGGCTGCGTTATTGGGCCAATGTAGGTCTGTGTACCAAATTTCATCGAAATATCTTAATACATACGACCTGCAGCGTATAAATAGTATAATTTTGGTAGGACCCTTATATGGGCACTAGGTCTAAACATCGACCGATGTTCACCAAAATCAATAGGCTGCGTTATTGGGCTAACATAGGTCTGTGTACCAAATTTCGTCAAAATATCTTAATATTTACGACCTGCAGCGTATAAACAATATAATTTTGGTAGGACCCTTATATGGGCACTAGGTCTAAACATGGACCGATGTTCACCAAAATCAAACTTGTTCGTCCTTGGGCCAACATAGGTCTGCGTACCAAATTTCATCAAAATATCTTAATATTTGCGACCTGTAGAGTGCGCACAAGATTGCATGGACAGACAGACAGACAGACAGACAGACGGACGGACGGACGGACAGACGGACATCGTTAAATCGAAATAAAAAAAATTCTGAACCGATCGGTATACTATAAGGTGGGTCTACGACCAATATTTTTTGGTGTTACAAACATCAGCACAAACTTATAATACCCTGACCACATAGTGGTGTAGGGTATAAAAACTCAATTACATTTCATGTAACTGTAATTGAAAATGTTCAATTACAAGTAATTGTAATTGAAAGTGATAAAGATAGTAAAATATTACAAAATAGTAAAAATGACTAAAAATATATGATGCAAAAAATAAACTCACACACGAATCATGCACGAGTTATATATTCTTATTCACGCTCACGCACGAATCAAGTACGAATTATATATTCTCAGACTCACGCACGAATCAATTGAGTATAGCAATTATTACTCACGATCACGTGTGAATAACGTGACTCACGAACATTTCTAGTCACGCGCCAATCCCTAGTAATTACTAAATCTAAAACTAGTTCAAAATCATTGTTAACATAGAACCACATATAATATAATACGGTTTTATATGGACCTTATATATTTTTATATAAAATCACTTTGAAATAATTGCTTATGTGGGATGATATATAATTATAGATGATTTTATAAAGAACGTTGTATTGTTATATATTAAAGAAATTATGAAATATTGTAGATATGGAACCATATTAATTTATATATGGGTTCTTATTTGTCAATATATAATCATATGTAACACAAATTGTGGAATATTTCTTATATGGCTCCACATATAGTTTTATATTATTATGTATAGTGTCATACTAAATTATATATAAACGTATATGTAATTATATCTGTAATATGTTACTTTATGTACTTATAAATAGCATATGCAATTATATGTATGCCAGTATGTAATAATATAAAATCACATATGTCTCCATATTAAAACCTGTGAGGAAAAAATATCTAACATATGACTATATAAAAGTATATCTGCTTGAATTTAAGAGCATATGTGGCCATATGTAGCTATAAGTTACTATAAGCAATTACATAAAATAATATATGATTATATCAAAACTTTTTTACTCGGGTATACCTAATTTTTGGTTAAAATATTAAAAATTACCAAAGTTTTATAATATATTAAAAAAATTATGTTAATTGATTTTCATATAATTATTTTTTTTTTTTGTTAGGAATAGACCTTTGGTTAATTTATTTTAAAAAAATATCTACTAATTTTTTTATAGAAATAAAAAAAAAATGTTTTTTTTAAAGACTTATTTTTATATCTCATTCACGTAACAAAAGCTACATACATTTAATTTTTTAATTAATTTACCAACAAATAAAAAAAATCTATCTTTGAACTTTGGGAGCAAATTCAGTAAAGTATCACTGCTAAAAACACTTCCAAAAACATTTTTGTGGAATATTCTAACCCTCTTACTCTTCAATAAAAGGGAATTTGTTGGCCCCTTTTTAAAAATGGACAAAAAAGACCCGTAAGTTGAAGAGTTAGAGGGTTAAAATGTTCCTCGTAGTGTTTTAGATAAGTTCGCTAAACACATCCTATAAATAAAATGGAAGATTCCATTGGTTTCTCCCTAAAATCCTGGTTTGTGGGACATTTGAGAGCCACTTCTGAATAAGTACGAAATTAACCCTTAAACACATTTTAAGTTTTTACTTATTACTTGCACTGAAGTTAAATTTTCAATGCTGATGTCTTAAAAGACTTAGAATTTCATGACAAATATTTTTGCGGAACATTTTAACCCTCTAACTCTTCAACTTACTGGTCGCTTTTGTTCGTTTTAAAAAAGGGTCAAAAAAGTCATTATAATTGAAGACTTAGAAGGTTAAAATGTTCCACAAAAATATTCCTCGTAGTGTTTTACATAAGTTCGCTGAACATACCCTATACCTAAAATGGAGGATTCGCATGGTTTCCTATTTTAAGGGGGGACAAGACATTGGCCGTTTTTTGAAAGTGACTTTTTTTTATAATTTTGTATTTTAGTAAATATTCTTAAGATTCTAAGAAAAAAAATTTCATGGAAAAATTCCTACGGGTTCAAAAGTTACAGCCGGATTAGTGAGAGCGTATTTTTAATTTTCGCGGTACCTCCGTACGGCAGCGGGTATATACTTGTTTTACTTGCTACCTGACTTTTGGTGGTTGTTATTTCGTACCTACTTCAAAAGAAGGCCTAATTGCTAAACGATTGCAAAAAACTATAAGAAACAGCACAACACAAGATAACGAAGGCATGGCAGATTGAAGGTAACCTTTTTTTTTTTTCTTTGTTCACAAACTTTGAACGTGTTTATCTCGAAACTATGTTTTTCGTACTTGTTGCGGCACTAGCGGGTCATTTTTTGACGAATTTTTTTTTGTATTTTTTTTTAAACTTGATTCGCTATCGTATGACACGAGCTTTTTTTCGATTTTTTATGAATTTTTAAAGTCAATATTTTTTTCGAAAAAACACACTTTCAAATTTGGAACATCACCAAAAATTGAAAAAAAAAAAAGCTCGTGTCATACGATAACCAATTTTGTTAGGATTTAAAAAAGTAATTTTTTCCCAGATCGGACAATTTTTGCGACTCCCAGCGCTGCAACCACGAGGCCCCGTTTTTTTCTCTGCCGCCAGTTTGGAGCTCTATAAAACCAAGTTGGAGTGAAAAATATATTTTTTTTAAATTTTTTTTCTTGTAATTTGTTCAATTCTCTACAATAATAATTTTGGAAAAATGTTTGTTTTTGACTGAGTTATGAATTTTTAAAAAAAGGTCTGTTTTCTCTGCCGCGAATGTAAGTCCCCCCTTAATCCTATTTAATTTTTTTTTTAGAAAAATCATTTTAAGCGTTTAAAACGCATTTTTTATGAGACGCATTTTTTTATTAATGAAACGATTGTTTTTTTTTTTTTGGCACAAATATGGCACAAATTATACCCCAGTGTAGAAACGGTAATGACATATCATTATTTTTTGGAGTACCAGTAATGACACCCACTTACCTTCTGCATTATTTTAAAACATATAATAATGAGTTACTGATAATGACTTATTTTTATCATTATTTCAAATAGAAAATAATTTTTTAGATTTTTTTTAAATTTTTTGAAATCTATTTTTAGACTCAATATTTTTTAAACACTGGTAAGGATATATGTAACCACATATTTTTTGATTTTTTGTATGTTGGCGAGTAAGCTTACTTGTGTGCAGCAGGTCAAGTATGTTTTTATCTATTAGATATTACATGTCGATATAGCTCAGATGATAGAGCTGTTGACTGGCAATCTGTAGACCCAGGTTCGATTCCCGCACCAGCAAATTTTATTTAAAAAAAAATACAATAAAAAATATTTTTTTTTATATAATTTATTTTTTTGAAAATCTATTTTTAGACTCATTATTTTTGTCAGTACTGGTAAGCACATAGGTAACGATATATTTTTTGATTTTTCGTATGCTGGTGTGTAACGACAACTCATTATTTTTTGCGACATCGCCATATAAAGGTAATAAGAAATGTAATAACAAAAATAACTAGTTACCATTACCAAGTATGTAGTTACATAACCACATATCTGGTAATGATTTTCTACACTGGGACATTATGTCAATTCACGTGCTAAATTTCATGGCAATCGGATAATTTTTGCAGGTTTTATAAAGATTTTAAGATAAAAGATATATGACAGGACTAAAAGTCCTTGCTTCGATTTTGATAAAAATTGACACAAACGTTTCCAGTTCTATGTGTATCTCACTGGATACTTTTTGTAATTTTGCTTCCATTAATGTAGCTAACATAATATGTTTAAATTTCAGGACCTATGGGAGATGGGCGTGTCCTTGGCCCAATTATTCCAAAAATTGAAATTTTTCTTAACTAAAGGGTTCTATGTCAGTGTACCAAATTTCAAAGCTCTGTCTCCACTCTTTGTATTTTATCCAATCGTTATATGGGACGTTTTTAGAATTTCTAGAAATATTTCTTAAGTTAAATTACAAAATCAATGAGAATTTCTTGTTCTCGTCTGGGAGCGTTATTTAACATTTAAAATATGAAAGAAAAAAACAAAAGCAACAAAAAAAATTTACCACAATTTGCTTTGTCATCTTCCACTATACTATTCTGTTGTTTTGAAAGATCTAGCAATGTAGTGACATCCATTCATGTATAAACAACGATAGAAAATAATATGTTTTCTAAATTGTCAGTAGCATTTAAATTTACACAAGCACTTGCATATTAGTTTTTTTTTTTTTTATTTATTTTTATCGGGAAATACATTAATTGCATTAAAGCAATTAAATGTGCTAAAATCCCTAAACTTATTTGACAAATTTTCTTTTAGTAGGGTTGGGGTTAAGAATAAGACTAAACCTTTTTCTCTAAAAATTATAAACACATTAATTTTCAAATCAGACTAGATCTAGTTTCTGCCTCTTTCTATTATTTAGTTCCAGTTGTTAAATAATGTTTCCTATGTGGAAGAATTTTTCATAATAAGGGCAATTTTTATAGTCGTATTTAAAAAAAAAAAGAAGTATTTTTTGTAAAATTTTACTTAAGTCAGAAGTTTTTAAACAAAATTTGTAAACTAGTAAAAATGCAATCGTTATTTCTGACTATGAAACCAGTCTTAAGTTTTCAGAACTAACAAGCCGTTTTTATAGAGAATGTTGTAGGTTTTCTATCGAATACTATTCACAATTTATTCTCACGACTAATATTTGAAATTTTTATTTTATTTTCAAACATAAACCTTGAGGGAAACTATAGAATAGCCTCTCGATAGAAATATAATGGCATTCTCAAAGCCTATTAGGAAATTTTCTGTAATACTGAATTTAGACTAAGCAAAAACTATCTAGATTTTGTACAAAACTAGTTTTGCGTTTTGACAATTAAAAACTAACAAAAGCTAAAAACTAGGTAGTTTTTGCTCAGTCTAAATAAAGTATAAAACATATTTTTTACAATTTATATAAAAAAGTTTTAAAATTTTACCAAAAAAAAAACTTGATTATGTTCTTTAAATTGTTTTATAATAATTCTTCAACAATATTTAAAAGGTCGTTTTGTAATATGGAAAAATACTTGAAATATTTGTTTAATATCAAATATTTGTTAAATATGAAAATAATATTTGTTTAATATCTAAGGCATACCCCAATGTTTACTGGGCAACAGTTTAACATTTTTATATGTAGGATTTGCCCTAAGTTTACTGATTACTAGACTTGTGGGGTGCTAGTGTAATACCAAAATTAAAATGACCAACATCAACAAAACTAAACTATTGTTTGGCATGTTAAATTGTATTTTGGCACTTATTTCTGTATAAATTTATATTTATGAATAATTCAGTAGATATGTTTGTGTTGTCGTTGTGAATGTTAAATTATACATGATGAAATAAGTAGTGTTCGTCTAATTCAGTGGTTCACAACGTGGCCATCACAATATTTTAGGCGGCAGTAAGCAAACTCTTATTATTTATTAATACACTAATAGAAAAAAGTACGTAAAAAATTTAATTTAAAACTACTAAAAATTAGTTGCTGCAGAAAAAATTGCTAAAACTAGCAGATTATTTTTGCTATATATTAGTAATAGAGGAACAGCAAAATAAAACTGTTAAATATACAGAATTTTAGTTATATTTGAGCTAAATTTTTGTTAATGGAAAATAGCAAATTAACCTGCTAAAATCAGCAAAAAATTTTGCTAAATAATTAGTAGCCTAAAAAATCACAATTTTCGAAGTTTTTATCCATTTTTTTTTTAATGTTAATAAAAATCGAGCCTTTTTAAAACAGGAGTTTACAATTTTTTAGATTTCAGCAGAAGCTGATTTTAGCAGAATAGACTGCTATTTGCATTCAACCAAATTTAGTTTATTTTTGCTATTTTGAGTCTACTAATATTTAGCAAAATTTTTTGCAGATTTTAAAGTACAATTTGTTTTTTTCAATTAACTAAATGTTAGCTTAAATATAACTAAAATTCTGTAAATTTATTAGTTTTAATTTTGCTATTCTTATTTTACTAGTATTTAGCAAAAATCTGCTAATTTCAGCAGTTTGTTCTGCATTATATCATTTTTAGTAACTTCTTCTGCTATTTTTACAGATTTATTTCTATAAGTGTAGTGCCTTTAGACAGAGAAATTAATCTACTTGATTAAAGTTAATTCAACTTTTTAATCTTCATCGTTTACACATGCATTTTTTTAATTAACTTAACAGCTAAAAATTTAACTCTGTCGGCATTAGAAACATTTTTGTCGATAGCGCCAAAATATTTTAGCGGCGGCATCTTAACGTTTATTTTTGTCTGACTTTAGTGTGTGTGTCTTTCAGTGCTGCCAAACTCATAACAAAAAACAGTGTTGTATACTATTAGTAGTATGAATACAAAGTCGTTTAGAAATAGTACCCTCATTAAAAGTTGGATTATCAAAAAGATTAAAATAGGGTTTATTCAACTTGTTTATTGCTTATTTAAGCAGTTAATCCGTCTTTTATGTCTAAATGCACCTTAAGTATTTTTATACCCTCCATCCCACTGTGCAGGAGGGTATATATCATTTTGTCATTCCGTTTGTAACTCATCGAAAAAAAAATCTGGGACATAAAAAAAATATATATTCCTGATCGTTATCAATAGCGAAACCGATATAGCCGTGTCCGTCTGTCTGTCTGTCTGTCTGTCTGTCTGTCTGTTGAAATCACGATCACGATCAAAATAGTTGTGCTAGGATGTTAATTTTTAGTCAAAATTTTGGTCCAATTTCTTAAGCAGTTCGCTATTGGAAATGGGCATATTTGGTCCAGACGTTTAAAAGTTATGAAAGAAAATGTAGAAGCACCTCTAGAATTTTCCATATTAACATGAAAAATATATTAACTGTGTGTTGTTGTTGTTACTGAATAAGAAAAAAATGCAAACATACACACCCAGACCTTAAAAGAGTTAATTCTTTTTTTGAATTTATATGCATAAAATTGGATTCATTTTATAAATTACTGAATAATTCATAATGCCTTTAAATCAATGATTGGACATTGAATAAAGTGAGATAAGATTTGTTCCTATTTGTGTTGATTCAATTTCGATTCTATTGAATAATTTGGACGTATGTTGGCTTTAGAGGCACCTCACCGATTGATTCTAAATTTTTACTACGGATATAACTCTCTTTTGGGGGCCCGAAGAAATTTTTTTTTCAGCGAAAAGCCTGTATGGGGAGTTACTTCGGTTTAAAGTTTAAAAATGAACTTAACTATATTTTCTTCATTTATGATAGGGTTGGAACAATATGTACACCATTGGAAAGGTAATAAAAATATCTTTAGGATAGCATTTTTTGTTGACCCATTATGATTCGGCGTAGGAATTTTAATTTTTTTGTTTTTTTTTTTTTAACCTATATAAGAAAATATAATAGCCGTGTCCGTCTGTCTGTCTGTTGAAATCACGATCACGCTCAAAATAGTTGTGCTAGGATGTTAGTTTTTAGTCAAAATTTTGGTCCAATTTCTTAAGCAGTTTGCTATTGGAAATGGGCATATTTGGTCCAGACGTTTAAAAGTTATGAAAGAAAATGTAGAAGCACCTCTAGAATTTTCCATATTAACATGAAAAATATATTAACTGTGTGTTGTTGTTTTTACTGAATAAGAAAAAAATACATACATACACACCCAGACCTTGAAAGAGATAATTCTTTTTTTGAATTTATATGCATAAAATTGGATTCATTTTATAAATTACTGAATAATTCATAATGCCTTTAAATCAATGATTGGACATTGAATAAAGTGAGATAAAGCTGCCTACACACTAGGGAACATACTTAAAAAAAGAGAGCATTTTTTGTGAATGTGTGAGTGCGTTTGTGTGTGTGTGAGTGTTGAGAGCGTGCATTTCGTGTTTACAAAATTTTTTGATATTTTTTGTTCCCTCAACCATGTTCCCTAGTGTGTAGGCAGCTTAAGATTTGTACCTATTTGTGTTGATTCAATTTTGATTCGATTGAATAATTTGGACGTATGTTGGCTTTAGAGGCATCTCACCGATTGATTCTAAATTTTTACTACTGATATAACTCTCTTTTGGGGGCCCGAAGAAATTTTTTTTTTACCGAAAAGCCTGTATGGGGAGTTACTTCGGTTTAAAGTTTAAAAATTAACTTAACTATATTTTCTTCATTTATGATAGGGTTGGAACAATATGTACACCATTGGAAAGGTAATAAAAATATCTTTAGGATAGCATTTTTTTGTTGACCCATTATGATTCGGCGTAGGAATTTTAATTTTTTTGTTTTTTTAATGTTTTTATTCCATAAAAATCCTATATAAGAACAAAAATTGTGCTTATTAGAATGTTATCAAGACGAAAAGCTTTTATTTGATATATAGATAGGCTTGACTTCTAAAATCTTCGGTGTTTGAAGTGATAAAATTTTAACTACATCTTAAAAGTTTTTAATCTTGAGAATATATTAATAAGTAAAAAATTATGTGGTAGTATACGGTGGTTTTTATAAAAACGGTTTATTTTAAAAAATCTTAAAAATAAATCTCATTCGCCGGTAATGGGTAAACAAACAAAAAAAAAATGTCGTCCATAAGATATTTTTACTATCTTTCAATGATATATATATATTGTTCCAATCTGACTATAAATGACTTAGATATATGTAGCTAAGTCCATTTCCAAACTTTTCACAGAAATAAACTCCCTACAGAGGTCTTTCCGCGGATTTTTTTTAACAGCTTGAAAAGTACTACATCGGGATAAAAAAAATTCACTGGGATCAACTTATTGCAAAATTGAGATTTAAAATACGAATTAAGGAATTATACTTTTAAAGGTCTGCACACATATATATGAATAACATAAGCAGTGTTGCCACTTTATGGGTAGGGCATGGATGACAGCAATTATTAAATTGTTTAGTTTTTCACTTAAATTTCAATTCAAATGAATGAATTGAGAAAGTTATCAAATTTGTAAATAAAAAAATATATTATACATAAAAAAAGAATTTAAATCATAAACTAGCCAATAGATAGTGGGTCTATGAATACAACTTAGCAATTACTTCAAAGCATTGTTGGTAGCAGAAACGGTGCGATTATCGGTGAGGGTAAGTAACGCTATCATAGATTATTTCGGTTACAGTATGTTAAGGATAATTGTATTTCGATAACGGTATTTTAAGGTTAACTGTATTGCAATTATTTCGATAATGGTATTTTAAGATAAGCGGTATTCAGTTATTTCGGTGCATTCCGCAAATTTTTTTTTATGAAAAAACAAAGTAAAGTAAAATAAATTTATTAACAAAGTGTATGTAAAATTCACGATTACGACGTGGAATTACAAAAATTTTAAACTAAAAAATAATGGTGTTGTAAGGATAATGGGATAATGGTATTTGATTAATTTCGGTACTGGTATTTTAAATGTATCGATATTTGAATCCATAACAGTATTTTAGCGATAGAGCCTACCAACCCTGCCTCAATGTATGTAATTACTTTTGGCTTATGAATGATTTAACATCTAATTGTTAAGTTTGCATAAAAATTCCAATATCTATTTTTTATTCATACGAGTTAATGAATTGATTCACAGCGACTGATCATCCACGAATTAAACCGATACATCAGGAAAGTGTATTAATCTATACATGCTTTGAAATTCTTTCGTTATACAAATAAGCTATTAACGTACATAAAAAAATCGTTACCAAGTAATTAAGCAAATTTCAACTAACAAAGTTTTATCGAATAATTTATTATATTGTGTATGCCACAAAAACATTATTTTAGTTGAAGTGCTCCCAATTGCTTGCCAAAGATTTTTTTGTGTGTATTTAAAAACGCAAATAAAACTTGATTTTTGAAAGACTCTAAAATAAGATTATTTTTAAATCGTTTACATGTGATCATAACTGACTCTTATTTACAAGCTTTTTAAGTGTTTTGTTCTAAAGTTAATTTTTTCTCTAAATTTTATGAAGATTCATATAAGACTCAAAAGTTCATCATAAATGCTGCATATTTAAAGAACTTTTCTTTGTAATAATATAACGCCCAGAACCATGGGACAATTGAAATGGCCAAATCACTTTTTTTTTAAGTTTACTGATGAGGTTATTACCTTTTTTCGGAGTTCAAATTGTAATATGTTAATTGAAGTCATTTATAATTTCATATTTTTTGGGTAATTTTATCTACACTTTTGGGAATTTTGAATCTTGCTTGTGGCAGCACTGAGATTAAACAAGATTAAACTGAAATATTTACTTGTAGTGGTGGAAAAAATCATACACATTTGTTGCACAGTGGATTGACCGAATACAAAATGGGCAATAATTCATACTTGTTTGTACTTAGTAGAATCCCCGAATAAAAACACCAGGATGGAGGGTATCTAAAGACTCGGCACAGCCGAATTTAATCTTTGGTTTGTATAAGTTCCCAGTCACCTGGGGACTTATACAAACCATCGAGCGGGCTTTAGCCCGCTTGTTTTATATTTGTTTTTTAATAAAAATACTATTTCATTGAATTAAACTAAATTTTTTGTTTTTATAAAAATACAAATTCTGGGCATTTTGTTGCGCAATGCGTTTATTTTATATTCCACTTCTTTCTGAAGCAGTCAAAAAGTTTTATTTTTTTGAAAATTGGTTTATGAACCCAACAAAACCTTGGTAATATATGAGTATTACAATGCATATTACCTGGTAATATATCAAATCTCTTTCACTTGCATTACTTCAGAATATTTAACCTTACCCTTGCACTACTTCGGATACCAAATTCAGACGTTTGAAAGTTTTATTGGTACACTCAGGAAAGTTTAGCAATTACTACATGACACTTGTTTGTGTAGTAATCGGTAGTTGTTATTTTAACCGTAATTACAATTGTTTTTCTATAGGAAAATACAAAGCAACTGTTATGGCAGTTATGTAAGAAAATAACTAAAGAAAAGTACTGTCATTTCGTAACAGTTATTTAAACCAGTTAGTTATTCAAAGAAATAAAAAATTTAGTTCAATTTTAAAAATTCTTGTTTAGATTATATTTGTTATTAATGATATGTTTCTAATTGTCAAATAAAAATCAAAAACTTGCATAAAAGAAAAATAACTGGAGAACCGTTTTGAGAATTTACTTCAAATTTTAGGTAGGCTCACGTAATTACACATACTTTTGTAATCGAAAGAAAACAAACTTTACTTTTATAATACCGTAAAAAAACAAAACAATAGTTTTACCCATTTTCTCAGTTGTTTTAAAAATGTTGTTGTAAAAATGTTTCAGTTCATTTTATGACATTATTAGTTATTTTTAATGCATTTATTAGTTATTTTTCAACAAATAAAAATAACATTTTTAGCTTTTTTAAATGTTTAACTGGAGATATTCTGCCGACAAAATTTTTTGAGTGTAAATAAGGAGTTACCTCGATGGACGTGCCCTTGTTAAATAATAGGTTTTGTAATAGAAAACTCATTACCGGGTAATAGAAGGTTTTGCTGGGATATTATGATTGGGGGACATTAGACCGTACCATCTTACAAGCAAAAAAAAAAAGCGCGGTACACCTTCGAATATAAAGTGTTTTTTCAAGGCAATTTCGGCAACAAGAAAAAAAATAAAAATTTCTGCTGGAATTATCCTTAGCAAAAGTTTAATGATTTTTGCGAGCTTTAATTTTCTGACATTAGGGTGGTAGGAACTGAGATCTGGTGAGTAAATACTAGAATAAAAAACAGTGGCCCCTCGAGAAACATCCTACTTTAAGATCCGACTGTAAATGCCAAAGATATAACGAAAAATTTTAAAATGCGATCCATACGTTCCGCAAAAAAATTTTTTTTAAAACATTCTTTCAAAAATAATTTAGATTCGACGGTGTTCGGCGAACTTTTTTTTTTTGGTACCGTCTAGGGGACATGAAAGATTTTTTTATTTAAAAATGGGGCATATCTTATAAAAAAGGCTGAGAACCACTGGTTTAAGGTATGATTAACATTTAGTATTTCATATACCGTTGATTCCATGAGAAAACGTTCAAAAGTAGGCATTTCTTTTATCTCACGTCCTTCGTTGTTGTTTATATTTTATGCTCGTATCCTCTAGGACAGGGCCGGCAAAACTATGACACACGTGTCAGTAGTGGCACGCGAATGGATTTTAGGTGGCACGCGACGGTTTGTTGGATATTTTCAAAAAATTTAAACTATTAAAAGACCAGCAAAAAATTCAGTTAAATGTTAAATTTCGCTACAAAAATGTGTGATTTAACTCCATAATGGTGCAATATTTCACAGAGCTTGTAAATTGTGTTTTAAAATGAATAAAACTCAGTATTGCCACCATTTTTTGTTTAAAGAAATACGATATGGTTAAAACAGAACTCGCAATTTCGATTATCAGAAAATTCTGGGAAAATTTCTAAAATTCTAGAAAATGCCTCATAATCGGAGAAATAAAAAGTATCAGCAAATTGCACAAAAATGGAAAATAACTTGTAATAAAATTGGATCTAAAAAATTAAGTTTTTTTTTAAAGGGCAAATAGGTGCTACGAAATGAAATAAAGGCTGAAAATAAATTTCATAATGATTGTGTTTCGCAGAACCATTTCATCTGAAATAGAAAATTTCTCTGTTCAAATCCATAATATTCGCTTTTTATTAATTATTATAATGATAAAACCGCGCGATTTATTTTAACAAAATCAAATTTTTGCCCGAAGCACATTTTTCAACTAGTTTCTTACGTGCTTAAGTATTTGTTGGCGCCCAATAATTTACCTTTTTTTTAACAAAATGAAATAACCACCAAAAGTGGAGTAACCCCCAAAAATTTAAACGGCAATAATGTTCAAACTGTTTTAATTTTATTTCATTGGGGATTTTTTCATAATGAAATAATCCCAATATTTAAATATTAAATAAACCCCCAAAAATTAAATAACCGTCAAACATTTTTACGTCATTTCTTGAATGCTATTTGATTTTTCCCTTTGGGGTTATTTCATAGGGGTTATCGTAGCGCTGATAAATATGTACATCTACGATGATATTTTTAAGAGAAATTTTGTAAATTTTAAAATTTTTTAAAAAAGAACTTTTAAAAGACAACTAAAATTAAGGTGGCACGCGAGAAATTTTTACAAAAAAAAAATTTGTCCTTTTCTGGCACGCAGAGGAAAAAGTCTTGCCACCCCTGCTCTAGGATGTCCATTAGTAACTAACGTTTTATATTTATTTAAATTTTATTAACTCGTCGTTTTATTTCGGTATTTCTTTAAAAAAAATTAAAAAGTCCTCAGAGTTTGAGGCTTTTCTATGGAAAAAGTCCTCCGAATCTCTGAGGAAAAAGTCCTCTGGATTTGAGAGTTTGGATAGGAAAAGGTGCTCAAAACATGAGTGCATTTCTTTAAGAAAAAATTATCAAATTCTTAGGGTTTTTTTAAGGAAAAGGTTCTCAGTAACTTAATTTTTTCTTTATAATCTAAAATGGTTTGAATAGTAATAAATTTTCTCAGTCTTAGGGTTTTTCTTCAAGAAAAAGTGCTAAGAAATTGAAGGTTTTTAAGGGAAAAATTCTTCGAATCATACTGTTTTATATACTAAAAAATTTCCCGCAATTATAAGCATATTCTAAGGATTTTTTCTAGGTCTTATGTAGAAAAATTCGAGAATTTTTTCTTTATTTTAAAGGTTGGTTTTCTATAAAAAAAATCTAAGGGGGTAATTTTCTAAAACACTTCGGTGAAGTGTTGCGTTATTTCTATAGAAATTGTTTTTGTTCCAAAAACAATTTACACTGAAAGTTCCCTTCACTTCACCCAAGTGTTTTACGAAATTAGGTACTAAAAGTAAAGGTATTTTTCCTATAGAAAGTCTTTGGATTCTGTGGTCCTCTCAGTTTCAGAGTAATTTTTTATAAAGACTTCTGATAAACTTTTCCAAAAAAAAACAAATAAATTTTTTAGTGGGTATATGAAGATTTAGAGGTTTTCCCCAGTAGAAACCCCATCACATTTTAAGGATTTGTTCCTATGATTGTATGCTTTTTCCTGTAAAAAATCCTTGACTCTCTTATGGACTCTATATAAAAACCTTTACATTCTCATCAATTTTTCTTACAGAAAAATCTTTAGAGAAAAGTGTATAACGAAAATCTTAATTACAACAAAAAATTGCAATGTCGATAAAAATTAACTGCAATTGCAGTTAATTGCATTTAAAATTTACAGATATATCAGTTATTTTAACTGCAATTAAAAAAAAAAGCAAGGAAAAAGCAAAAGTAAAAAAATTGGAATTACAACAGTTTTTTTGTTTTTTAATGCAAACACACATAATAATCCATGCATAAAAATACGAAATTAATGTCAAAACAACAAAAACTTTCGTAAAATAAACCATTTTTTGTATATTTTATAAAATTTTTTGTTATTTTGACATGAGTGAAACAAGCAATAAAAGGCACAAAAAGCAAAGGCAGCAATTTTGTCTTCTCTGGTTATAACTTATAAAAACCTAAAAACTTTTTGTGACAGAAAGTCCTGAGAATCTAATAATTTTTCTGTGGGAAAAAATTCTCATAATAGGGGAAAATCCTTAGAATTTAGGGTTGCAGAAAAAGCACTAAAATTAAAATTGATTTTAGATTGAAAACTCTTTAGAAAATTGGGGGTTTTCTATAAGAAAAACTCTAGATTTAAATTCATCTTAGCGTTAGTTGTAATTATTTGTTGTTATTGCGAATATTAACGATATTTTTTATTGTTCTTATTCAGTATTTGTATTTTAATTGTTATCTTTTTCTTTTTCCGCGGGTTTCTTGCATTAATAAACCATTTATTTTTTTAAAAATGGAACAATGAATGCGCATTTCTAAGCGTATTTCTAAACATCTTAAATGTAGGTGTATGCATTTAATATAGCTTTTTAGATAGGTATCAACTTACCTCTTTTTAATCGAGTAGATTTCAACAAAAATGTATTTGAGTATAATAGACATCTTAGAGGATAAAAAGGTAAAATTTTGGACAATCTCTCATGGAAAGGACGATATAACTTATACGCCCTAAGACAGTTGGACTTGTATATATGAAAATAACTTCAGTGCTTTGGAGGGAAAAATCTGAAATAAATATAAGATAAAGAAAAATAATTTAATAGTTTACAAAAAAAAGGTGTTTATTTAAAGAATCTAAAGCCGTATTTTCGCTCATGACTTTCAACGTTAAGTATTTAAAGCAAATCTACATTAAACCGATTGGTGGAAAAAGAAAATTTGAACAGCGAATATTTATAATAGTTCCAGTATAATCGAACACACGTAAGTAAATAAGACATTTTATGAAGCACAGCAAAGAAGTTACGTTAGATGTGAAAATGTAGAACTGTTGAGTTTTCAACGTTGATAATTATCCACGTTGAAAGATAACGGGCATACGAAAAGTAATGTATTAGTTTTCTTTTTAAACGCAATTTTATGTCCTTTAAGTTTTTTTTTTTATAAGTTAACGGATATAGTTAAGTCGAAAACACAGCTTAAATAACTTTAGTATTTAAAGTAGTTGAAATTGAAATCGTATTTTTTGTTTCTTTCTTTTAGGATTAAAACTTTCTGTACATGAAAACTTTAAGAGATATTCACAGAAAAACCAAAACTATTTTAAAAATATTTATGCACATATGCTTGTCTAAAGGATAAAAACTGAACTTAACAGTAAATTTCACTGCAATGCAAATAGTTTCCTTTTTTTTCTTCTTTACGATTACTACAGCAAACAAATATGACATGACCGTCATATGTTGAGGCCACAAAATTGGTGTAAAAGAATATTTATGGCTTTCATATAGGATGTCAACAGAACTACAATAAACCAACAAAGCATATAAACTATATCAGAGCTGGTAAACCATTTAAAAAAAATCTTAACTTTATTAGGTAACCAAAATTGCCCCAAAATTAAACCAAATTAAACAAAAGTTTTTAAAAATTAATTAAATATATAAACATCACATACAAA
Organism: Leucophora obtusa; assembly: GCA_949987735.1. Taxonomy (NCBI): domain Eukaryota; kingdom Metazoa; phylum Arthropoda; class Insecta; order Diptera; family Anthomyiidae; genus Leucophora; species Leucophora obtusa. The sequence continues at coordinate 346,513,814 of OX465295.1, read as the reverse complement.
GTTTGTATTAAATTTATCAAATTCAAACTTAAGAAACAAATTTGTTTTTTTTTTTTTTTAAGTCTGTTTATCTCCCCTAAAATTGGGGCATAATTTTTAAAAATTAATTAAATATATAAATATCACATATAAATTTTGCATTAAATTTATCAAATCCAAACCTAATTTATTCCGATTATTCAAATTTAAGAATATCGAGACCTCCTTGGAGCTGGTCTCAATATCTATTTAGCGCATGTATTGATACAACGAAGACAGGTATTTTGAGGAATCAAAAAACAATTTTTTTTTCTTTTATAAAACGTATGTTTCCACAAAATTATCATATCTAAATTCTCAAATGGAAATTTCAAGTATTTCAATCATTTCGGTAAGTATTATTTTAGGGATCACGGTGGGTAGTTATTTCGGTGCAAAGCGTTTTTTTTTTTAAGAAACTAAATAAAAAATAAAACAACTGAATTTATATAAAATACTCAATAACTACATGCAATTACCAAGAGAAGAGCATTAAAAACAACGTTAACGGTATTTCATTTAGTTCGATAACGGTATTTTAATGGTTATTCGGTAACTGTATTTTAAGTATTACGGTATTTCCGTTATTTCGGTAACGATAATTTAAGATATACGGTAGTAATTTGAAATGAATTTGATGAGATAACGGTATTTTAGCGGTATTGCCTGCCAACACCGATATGCAAGTTACAAAATATGGGGCTTAATTTTGTATACCCAAAGTGAGCGCATGACAACCCTTTTTTATATTTAAATCGCAAATAATGTAAATAGTAAGGTCTAATAAAAATAAATTAAAGAGAATTTTGAAGTGAACCTGTGTAACTACCCAGCAAAAAAAGAGATGCCGAAGCAGTAGAAAAAGCACTATAATTGATGAACCAGATGTACACTCACAATATTTTATCGTTAAAAGCAACCTAATATACATATTAAATTAATTGAAAACACAATTAAAAAAAGGACTACTGATTTTTCATTATATTCAAACCATTTTGCTATTTATTCTCAAACATTGTTTAAATAATCCATAAAAGAAATAAAAATAATTGAAAAGTCTATTAAAACAATCATCAATTTTTAACTCACAAAACTTAAAAAAAAACGATTTTGTGAAAAAAGCAAAAGTAAAAAAATTGGAATTACAACAGTTTTTTTGTTTTTTAATGCAAACACACATAATAATCCATGCATAAAAATACGAAATTAATGTCAAAACAACAAAAACTTTCGTAAAATAAACCATTTTTTGTATATTTTATAAAATTTTTTGTTATTTTGACATGAGTGAAACAAGCAATAAAAGGCACAAAAAGCAAAGGCAGCAATTTTGTCTTCTCTGGTTATAACTTATAAAAACCTAAAAACTTTTTGTGACAGAAAGTCCTGAGAATCTAATAATTTTTCTGTGGGAAAAAATTCTCATAATAGGGGAAAATCCTTAGAATTTAGGGTTGCAGAAAAAGCACTAAAATTAAAATTGATTTTAGATTGAAAACTCTTTAGAAAATTGGGGGTTTTCTATAAGAAAAACTCTAGATTTAAATTCATCTTAGCGTTAGTTGTAATTATTTGTTGTTATTGCGAATATTAACGATATTTTTTATTGTTCTTATTCAGTATTTGTATTTTAATTGTTATCTTTTTCTTTTTCCGCGGGTTTCTTGCATTAATAAACCATTTATTTTTTTAAAAATGGAACAATGAATGCGCATTTCTAAGCGTATTTCTAAACATCTTAAATGTAGGTGTATGCATTTAATATAGCTTTTTAGATAGGTATCAACTTACCTCTTTTTAATCGAGTAGATTTCAACAAAAATGTATTTGAGTATAATAGACATCTTAGAGGATAAAAAGGTAAAATTTTGGACAATCTCTCATGGAAAGGACGATATAACTTATACGCCCTAAGACAGTTGGACTTGTATATATGAAAATAACTTCAGTGCTTTGGAGGGAAAAATCTGAAATAAATATAAGATAAAGAAAAATAATTTAATAGTTTACAAAAAAAAGGTGTTTATTTAAAGAATCTAAAGCCGTATTTTCGCTCATGACTTTCAACGTTAAGTATTTAAAGCAAATCTACATTAAACCGATTGGTGGAAAAAGAAAATTTGAACAGCGAATATTTATAATAGTTCCAGTATAATCGAACACACGTAAGTAAATAAGACATTTTATGAAGCACAGCAAAGAAGTTACGTTAGATGTGAAAATGTAGAACTGTTGAGTTTTCAACGTTGATAATTATCCACGTTGAAAGATAACGGGCATACGAAAAGTAATGTATTAGTTTTCTTTTTAAACGCAATTTTATGTCCTTTAAGTTTTTTTTTTTATAAGTTAACGGATATAGTTAAGTCGAAAACACAGCTTAAATAACTTTAGTATTTAAAGTAGTTGAAATTGAAATCGTATTTTTTGTTTCTTTCTTTTAGGATTAAAACTTTCTGTACATGAAAACTTTAAGAGATATTCACAGAAAAACCAAAACTATTTTAAAAATATTTATGCACATATGCTTGTCTAAAGGATAAAAACTGAACTTAACAGTAAATTTCACTGCAATGCAAATAGTTTCCTTTTTTTTCTTCTTTACGATTACTACAGCAAACAAATATGACATGACCGTCATATGTTGAGGCCACAAAATTGGTGTAAAAGAATATTTATGGCTTTCATATAGGATGTCAACAGAACTACAATAAACCAACAAAGCATATAAACTATATCAGAGCTGGTAAACCATTTAAAAAAAATCTTAACTTTATTAGGTAACCAAAATTGCCCCAAAATTAAACCAAATTAAACAAAAGTTTTTAAAAATTAATTAAATATATAAACATCACATACAAAGTTTGTATTAAATTTATCAAATTCAAACTTAAGAAACAAATTTGTTTTTTTTTTTTTTTAAGTCTGTTTATCTCCCCTAAAATTGGGGCATAATTTTTAAAAATTAATTAAATATATAAATATCACATATAAATTTTGCATTAAATTTATCAAATCCAAACCTAATTTATTCCGATTATTCAAATTTAAGAATATCGAGACCTCCTTGGAGCTGGTCTCAATATCTATTTAGCGCATGTATTGATACAACGAAGACAGGTATTTTGAGGAATCAAAAAACAATTTTTTTTTCTTTTATAAAACGTATGTTTCCACAAAATTATCATATCTAAATTCTCAAATGGAAATTTCAAGTATTTCAATCATTTCGGTAAGTATTATTTTAGGGATCACGGTGGGTAGTTATTTCGGTGCAAAGCGTTTTTTTTTTAAGAAACTAAATAAAAAATAAAACAACTGAATTTATATAAAATACTCAATAACTACATGCAATTACCAAGAGAAGAGCATTAAAAACAACGTTAACGGTATTTCATTTAGTTCGATAACGGTATTTTAATGGTTATTCGGTAACTGTATTTTAAGTATTACGGTATTTCCGTTATTTCGGTAACGATAATTTAAGATATACGGTAGTAATTTGAAATGAATTTGATGAGATAACGGTATTTTAGCGGTATTGCCTGCCAACACCGATATGCAAGTTACAAAATATGGGGCTTAATTTTGTATACCCAAAGTGAGCGCATGACAACCCTTTTTTATATTTAAATCGCAAATAATGTAAATAGTAAGGTCTAATAAAAATAAATTAAAGAGAATTTTGAAGTGAACCTGTGTAACTACCCAGCAAAAAAAGAGATGCCGAAGCAGTAGAAAAAGCACTATAATTGATGAACCAGATGTACACTCACAATATTTTATCGTTAAAAGCAACCTAATATACATATTAAATTAATTGAAAACACAATTAAAAAAAGGACTACTGATTTTTCATTATATTCAAACCATTTTGCTATTTATTCTCAAACATTGTTTAAATAATCCATAAAAGAAATAAAAATAATTGAAAAGTCTATTAAAACAATCATCAATTTTTAACTCACAAAACTTAAAAAAAAACGATTTTGTGGTTTGTTTTATCATATTTGAAAGGTTTTTTTTGTTTGAATTTTGAAAACACTACACATACAACACACACGTTCATATTTTTATTGGCTACGTTTGTGTGTATGAGTAAAGAATTTCTTGTGATTTGAATTGAAATAATTTTGTATATAAACAAACTATTTTAACAAAAAAAGAAAACCGAAAATATTTTAATTTTTTGTTTTAAAACAGAAAACAACGAAATTATTTAAATTATTTTTTCTAAAAATAGAAATCTAAAAATAGAATATTTGTCTGAAAATAACAACTCCTACAGACGATACATATTTTTTTCTATTTTGTTTTTTATTGATTGATAAAAAAAGTTAAACAATATGTTTCAATGTATTTTAATTGATTCTTCAATTGAAAGCAAACTTAACCTATTACTTTTTAAATAAACCTCAATCGGTTATGGAAAATATATTGTGAGTGTACTTCTTTTTTTTGCAAAAAAAAAATCTAGACGTAATTCCAACTTAGAATTGTAAACTTTTTTCAATGTGTGAATCAAAAATATTCCGAAAATGGCTCTTGAATTCAGAAAGTCTTGCACTTTTCATACATTTATATGAAAATTCCACGGTCTTTTTCTGTCACATCTACGGGTTTTTTTTTTTGTTCTGGGTCGTTATGGCTTAAAATTTTGCAGAAATAATCTATTCGTAATTCTGACTTGGAACTGCAACTTTTTTTTAATATGTGGAGCAAAAATATTCCGAAACTGGCTCTTGAATTCAGAAAGTCTTGCACTTTTCATACATTTATATGAAAATTCCACGGTCTTTTTCTGTCACATCTACGGGTTTTTTTTTTTGTTCTGGGTCGTTATGGCTTAAAATTTTGCAGAAATAATCTATTCGTAATTCTGACTTGGAACTGCAACTTTTTTTTAATATGTGGAGCAAAAATATTCCGACACTGGCTCTTGAATTCAGAAAGTCCTGTGCTTTTCATACATTTATATGAAAATGCCACGGTCTTTTTCGGTCCCCTATACGTCGTTTTTTTGTTCTGGGTCGTAATGGGTTAAAATTTTCCAGAAATTATCTAGACGTAATTCTGACTTAGAATTGTAAACCTTTTTTCAATGTGTGGAACAAAAATATTCGGAAACAACTCTGCAATTCAGAAAGTCCTTCACTTTTCATACATTAATATGAAACTGCCACGGCCTATTTCGGCCCCATGTACAGCATTTTTATCCTGGGTCTTTATGGGTTAAAATTTTGCAGAAATAATCTAGACGTAATTTTTACTTAGAATTGTAAACCTTTTTCAACGTCTGGAACAAAAATATTCAGACACAGGCTCTTCAATTCAGAAAGTCCTGCATTTTTCATACATTTATATGAAAATGCCACGGTCTTTTTCGGTCCCGTGTACGGTGTTTTTTGTCGTAGGTCGTTATGGGTTAAAATTTTGCAAAAATAATATAGACGTAATTCTGACTTCGTTGTTCCAAAACTGTTGTCCGTTTTCATTTATCTCATTTAGTTTTCATGAAAGGGCGATAATCCAAATAAAAGCCCTTTTCTCTCTAGGAGGCTTAGTTTTCGAGAAAAACACGATCTTAAAATCTAGCAAAGTAAGTCAAAATTTTATTACGGTATCGGGGTATTGGCCGCGGGTTTGACCTCTGGTGTAAACATTTTTCCTCTAGCTCTCTTAGTTTTCTAGTTATGGGCCATCAAAATTTTTTTAAAGCAAAATTCGCATTTAATTTTCCATGTAAAACTCATTCTGACCTCCTTATTCCGAAACTGTTGACTATTTTCATTTATCTGATTTAGTTTTCAAAATACGGGCGATAATCCACATAAAAGCCCTTTTCTCTGTAGGAGGTTTAGTTTTCGAGAAAAATGCGATCTTAAAATCTAGCAACGTAAGTCGAAATTTAGTTGCGGCATCGGGGTATTATGGGCGGGTTTTGACCTCTGGTGTAAACATTTTTCCTCTAGCGCTCTTAGTTTTCGAGATATTGCCGATCAAAATTTTAGTTGAGAGATTTTCGCAAATGAAAACTGTTGTGTGTTTTCATTTATTTCACTTACTAGAAATATTCCAAATAAAACTCCTTTTCATTCTAGGAGCCTTAGTTTTAGAGATAATCACAATCTAAAAATCCACAATGTGAAGTACACGAAATCGATTACATTGTGTGGACTTACACGTTTTTCTAAAGGGATACGTGTTGTTTTGATTTTTCTTTGTTAATAAAAACACCAGGATGGAGGGCACAGCCGAATTTAATCTTTGGTCTGTCCCCAGTCACCCCTGGGGACTTATAAAAACCAAGCAAGCGGGCTTTAGCCCCCTTGTTTGTATTGAAATTGTTGCCAAAACATCGGGACTTTTAATTTAGTTCGTACTAACCGAGAATTCGTATTAAATGAGTTTTACTGTATACATATTTTTAAAAATTAAAAAATATTAATATAAACAAATTAAATATAAATATAAAAAAAATTATAAAATAAAAAAAGTAAAAAAAAAAATATTGGTCTCGCCGGGGATCGAGCGACCCTCTGTTTGGAAATGCCAAATGATGCCAAAATCACTTTTTAGGATCTCTTTTAGAGCAATTACTCTTCAGAAGCAATACTTTAGTGATTTTTTGGATGTTGATCAGAAGTAATTCTAAAACAGCTAAAAAAAATATACTAACGGATACTTTGGAAGCAATGAAAGAAGTGACTTTTTGAAGTTTTACAGAATTACTTCTATAAAAGCAGTAATAATACACTAACGGATACTTGTGAAGCAGTGAAAGGAGTAGTTTGTAAAGCATTACTTCCATTTGTTTTTTTTTTTGCTGGGTAGTGGTTAACCTTGACCTTAATATTTGGTATTAAATATTTTTAACGAAATAAATAAAATGATGTAGCTCTTTAACAAAGCCCTATGGAATTATTTTTCAAATATGTACGTGTCGAAATATAAACTCAATATTTTCTATAAAATAAGCATGGAAAATCAATGTTTACATTGGTTAATTAAATGTTACGTATTCTTTTAGCCGCTGACAATAACAGTCAAGTGTACGAAATATTTAAAAAAAAACAAGAGATGTGGGTTAAATGGTACTTTATCATTCAGAAGATTTTTTTTTTATTTCGCCATATTAACATGCATGTGAATGAAGTGGCTTACATGTGTTTTGAACATTAAGCAGAAAATGACAGCAAATCGTGATATGTTCCTGTAGAAAAAAATTAATGTGGAACTTTGTTGTATTGGAGGTATAAATGAGGATTTCCATACTAACAGTCCAGCAGTTATTATTGTGCCATATAAAACTAATAAAACAGGAAATAATTCTTTAAATTTTTACAAACATAGGGCAAAGAAAGCTGGGTAAGTACTGAAAAACTAGGGATCTTTTTAGTATAGGGGAACTTTGCATTTTTCTATTATTTGTTAATGTTTTACTATAAAGTCTTCTTCTATGAAGTTTTTTATTTGGCCCAATGATCATTTTAAACTACTCAGAGTTTCAGATAAGTCTATAGGAGACCCCAAAATTGGGTGCGTGTAGTACCTTGGATCGACAAAAGTAAATTTTTGAAAAAAATTTAATCTAATTTTTTAAAAATAATCAAGGTATTTCAAGATATGCGCTTAAATCAATATAAAGTTTGTCGTTTTCTAAATGCAGTAACCAATAAATTTCTTAACTATGTTGTACAAATAAGAAAAAAATTATCTTTTTCGCAAAAATTAAAATGCGTGTACCTTGGATCTTTTTAAATATTTCTTCTTCTGTGTATCCAACAAATTCCAGTACATGACTAATTGAAGCTCCATAGGCTAATTGTACTCTTTGAATTTAGTTCGCTACAAAAATAACCTTTGATTTAAGATATTCGACATTTTTTAAAAATGATGTTTTTATGCAAATATTAAATTGCATTGTCTCATTTCATTTCTTTAATCTGTTTATATAACGTTTTTCTATATACTCAACAGTTTTGCCGGTAAAAATAAATGTTTGTTACCGCTACCATAAAAATCAATAACCTTTTGTTTATTACTTTTTTTTAATATTTTAGGCAAAAAATATTTTTTTCTTCATACAGGGTGGTGCAAAAGTAATCCTCCTATCAGAAAATGCTATGAATTTTGCGATTGGCCCCTAATGTCAGTTCTGCTTTGACATTTGTGTAGTAAACACATGCGAAATACACGTTAATAAACAATGTTACGCTACACTGCTCCAGAACGCGGAATATTGGTGACCACCAACAGGAAGATGATTTTTCATCAAAAATAATCATGAGTGATGAGGCCCATTTCCATCTTAGCGGATACGTAAATAAGCAAAATTTACGCTTCTGGGGCACTGAAAATCCGCGTGTAACCCACGAAGAGCCATTACATCCGCTCAAAGTCACTGTATGGTGTGCTGTTTTCGCTGGAGGAGTCATCGGACCTTTTTTCTTCGAAGACGTCGCGGGCCAAACGGTTACTGTGAATGGTGAGCGCTACAGAGCAATGATCAACGAGTTCTTTTTGCCGCAACTTGATGAATTGGGATTGGAAAACATGTGGTTCCAACAGGACGGTGCAACGGCACACACTGCACGTGCCACAACCGATATGCTGAAGGATGCATTTCCCGGGCGCCTAATCTCCCGTTTTGGCGATTTGCACTGGCCAGCAAGATCGCCTGATTTGACCGCTCCAGACTTCTTTTTGTGGGGCTTTTTGAAGTCGCGGGTTTATGTCAACAAGCCTCAGACTCTTGCAGCTCTTAAAGACAATATCCGTCAAGAATGTGAGGACGTATCGCCGGAAGTTTTGGCCAAAGTGATGGAAAATGCCATAAAAAGGGCTCAAATGACAATCAACTGTGGCGGCGGCCATTTACATGACATCATATTTTCGACTTGATGTAAAAAAAATTAAAAGACCAAATAAAAATAATCCACAAGAAGAATCAAAGTTTTTCATTTTTTTTTAATTACAGCCAAAAAACATCGGAAGGTTATTTTTGCGCCACCTTGTACATTAACATTACCGGCAAAACTGTTGAGTATATAGAAAAACGTTATATGAACAGATTAAAGGAATTGTAATTTTTAATTTTTTTAAAATTGTTTGAGCAAAATCGGACTAGTGGTTCTCGAGTTATGTCAAAAAAAAAGACCACCAAAGGTCAAATCGATATATCTCGATTCCTAGGGGTGACCCAGCGAAACGCCGGGACACGTATAACCTCTTTTTTACCGATATAACTTTCCCCGGTAGTTTGAACCCTTCCCGATCACTGACACCTACCATTTGTCTCACAGTGTTATTATTAAATGCTATTTGGGAAATGGTAGAAATTCGACCACATCACTATAGCTTTATAACAGTAATTTACAAAAACAAAAAAAAATCCAGTTCTGTATTTTTAATGTAATAACAAAAAACTATGCCAAAAAAAATTTTATATTTTTTATTTCTAAAAACAGAGTTTACATATTTTTCTATCGACTCAGAATGTTTCAGCGCCTTACTCGGCTCCAAATGGCAATAAGGCCCGATTACTGAATGTTCAGTTAAAATTTAGCTGACAGTTAAATTTAAAATTTATATGAAAAACAACAACAAACGTGTTTGTTAAAGTCGCAGTTAGAAGCTAACTGAACATTCAGTAATCAGGCCTAAGTGGAATGCAAGTTTGATATTAATCCGGTTTTCATTTCCTGTAGCAAGGCATTTGGTATGGAAAGCCTCATATTGATATTTAAAATAAGGTTTTGTATAAGAATATATTTGTAATATCTACATATGTACATTAGGGTGTCCCCTATTTAATGAAATCCTAAAGTTAACAGAAGTATTTTCATTATATTAATGAGTTGCTACATAAAATCAATTCAGTTTCATTGGAATTCAGCCACAACAAAATTAAATAAATCATGTTTTACATTAATTACATTACATTAATTTGCCAAAATTATGAAGCTTTCACGGACGTTATGATATTTTTTTGATTATTTTGTAAAAAAAATTCTATAACTTAAATGAAAATTTTCAGTAGTTAAATGGCAGACATTTACCGTTAAATTGAAAACAAAAATGAGAATACGAGGGCGACCGCAAAAGTAACTGGCCTGGCACATTTTCTGTTTTACTAGCAACTTTTTTTTTTTTTTTTAAGCAATATTTTAAAAGCCATCTGTCAAAATTTTCGAAATATTTAACGATTATTTTCTTTGTTACAGGTGATTGAAGTAAACAAGTTTTGTAATTTTTTAAAAATGGAAAATAAAGAGTTTCGTGCGGTAATTAAACACTTTTATATGAAAGGTTATACGCCACAATTAATCAAAGATAAATTGGATTCTGTTCTTGGTGATAATGCACCATCATACTCCACCGTGAAATCCTGGGTTCAACAATTTAAAATGGGTCGTTCAAGTACGGAAGATGAACAACGCTCTGGAAGACCGAAAACTGCTACTACTATTGAAAACATTAGAAAAATATTTAATGAAGTGACTAAAGATAGACGAATAAAGCTCAGAGAACTTGCTGATATTGTTAAAATACACGAAAAACAAGTTTGGAGTATTTTACATGATGAACTCCACATGAAAAAGCTATCTGCAAGATGGGTGCCGCGTTTGTTGACTTTGCCCCAAAAAATCGTCCGTTGGACCAATTCCGAGGAGCTGTTAAGTCAGCAGGAAAAATAATGGCCACAGTATTTTGGGATGCAAGGGGTATAATATTTATTGATTATCTTGAGAAAGGAAAAACTATAAATAGTGAATATTATTGTGCATTATTGGATCGGTTGAGTGAAGAAATCAAGATAAAACGACCGCATTTAGAAAAAAAAAAGTTCTTTTTCATCAAGATAATGCTCCTTCACACACTGCATTTTTAACTCAACAAAAACTGGCCGAATTACGATTTGAAATTGCTCCGCATCCACCATATAGTCCAGATTTAGCTCCTTCTAATTATTTCTTGTTTCCAAATTTAAAAGAATTTCTCGGTGGCAAAAAATTTTCGTCCAATAGCGAGGTTATTGCTGAAACTGAGGCATATTTTGAAGGTCTTGAAAAATCTTATTTTTCGGATGGAATTAAAAAACTTGTAAAACGTTTGATGAAGTGTATTGAGTTGGAAGGAGATTATGTTGAAAAATAAATAATAATAATTCCAAATAAAACGGTTCTTTTTATGTTAGGCCAGTTACTTTTGCGGTCGCCCTCGTACATGAGTAAACGTATCCATTAGATTTAGGGATAACATAACATTTTTGCTATACTTTTCTTCAACTTACGATATCACTGACATATTATATCCAACATGTCAACTGCCTTTAATACTCTTAATACAAATAGATATTTAATATGTATTAGTACATGTGTCCGTATGTATGGATTCTGATTTATTGTTAAGCCTTAGAAGCTTTTGCAAAAGTATTCATCTAATTTTAATTGTTTTTTAAGAAATGAATGCGAAGACCAAAATTAGTCGTGGTTTAATGTTTGTGTTGAAGTAACAGTATATTTCCTGTTCACATTTGCTCATGACATGTCTTTAGAATTTTCCATTTAGTGTCATTAAATTTATTGATGTATAAACCAAAAATACATACAAAATACACACGCTTAAGTTCTTATTACAAATGAACAATTGTTAATGGTTTTACAATGGAAATGTTTTTTTAACACCATCTTTTAAAATTGAGTTTTTACTTAAACAAGCCCGTTTCATCCCTAGTAAAAAGAAAATTATATGACTTTTAATATTATATAAAATTATAACCGCAAAATGGGAACATCTAATTGTATCAAATTAGATCGTAGTATGATCATATTAGATCTAATTTGACACAATTAGATCTAATTTGATGGAATAAGATATGGTTTGATACAATTTTATCCGGATTTTGTCCTCATCTAAATTTATGAAATATAATATAATCATATCCAACTAGATATAATGGTATATAATTCGATACAATTATACATAATTATATGAGGCATAAGTTACTATATATAGGTCTATATATAATTGGACATTGTAATATGTTGCACGATATATTGTGCAATATATAAAAAGATATAGTTATATATTTTGGATAAAATTTCGTAAAATTTTATATAATTATATATTGGTATATATGTTCCAATATATAATTATACAAAATTTTATATGATAATATATGACTATATCAAAACTTTTTTACTTGGGATTTTAACAGCTGAATTTGTTAAAAAAAAAAAAACTGCCCAAGTAAAAAAAGTTAGATGTTATAAAATACAAACACATCTTTTTTTTAATACAGCCTAAAATACAATTTGATCCGAAAAATGGTTGATCGTTCTGTATTAATTTAGATCCTCCTTGGATCTAATATGATCAATTACGATCCGAAAAATGGGTTTATGTAATTATATAAAATTAGATTTAATACAAAAAGTTACATTTTATTTGACACCATTAGACAAAAATAATATATTCAGAGATCGCTCAGATTGCATTAAATGGTCCATTCCATTGAAATTACTTTTTGATTATCATTTTGTCACATCCAATTTGATATGATTAGATAAACCCATTTTTCGTATCGTATTTCATCATATTACATCCAAGGTGAATCTAAATTAATGATATACGATCCACAATTTTTTAAATAGGATGTTTACTTTGTTTTTCATTTTCTAATCTGCCCAGTATAAAAAATCATTGCCCAAAATCTAGAAATGATAACTACCCGATCAAAAAAATTATATATAGTCATATATAGTAACATCTTGTTTTATCTTATATGTGAATATATATATGTGACGCGCAAAATAGAAAGGGACCTAAGGATAGAAAGGGACCTAAGGTCAGGAGAGCATGGGATCGGTCTCATTCGATGCTCAGATGTTGTCCACAAAAAAAAAAAAAAAAAAAAAAAAAATTGATTTTTTTACCCTTAGGTCCCTTTCTCTATGCGGTGTCACATATACATAATTATATATTTTTTATGTGGTACCTTATATAATCATATATTTTTATATATTGTCTTTTATAAAATTAGATATCAATCAAATATGCTATACATCATACTTGGGACTAGTTAATTGAATGTACCAATTAATTGATAATTTCATTGGCATTACAATTGACCAATGCCAATGAAATTTTTTAGCATTACAATTGATCAATGCCAATGAAATTTTTTTCAATTTGCATTGTTCAATGCCTAAATGCTCAATTATAATTGACCAAAAAGGCGTTTGTTTTCATGTTTTGATTAAAGAACAAATTACGAAAAAAAATAAAAATTCGCGTATTTCTTATATTATATTCGCTATTTCGTCAAGTTTACATTACTAGAGGCTGATCCATCTAGACTGACGAGTGTTAAAGAAGAGTGACCAACAGTATACTTGATACAACTTGATAAAATAGTGAATATTTTTAATGTTTATAGCTCTAAAATTTTTACATTCTTGTCTTAATTTCCTTTTTATAAAACAATTTTTTTTTTGTACACTCAACCAAAAAAGTCTGTAATGGCTACTGAATATTTTGCTGTTATTACGGGAAATTTAACTGTTTTGAGGCCAGCGGTATTTTTTACTAATTTGAGCAACACATGTCTGCTGATCTGTAGTACAATAAAATTAGTAGAAAAAATTAGTACCCGCTACTATATTATAGTAAAATTTATGTAAACTGCAATTCAAAATCGATTTGCTAAAACCAGTCAAAAAACTTACTAAATATCATAATTTTAGTACAATGAAATTAGTATAAATAATTAGTTGCAGCTACTAAATTTCAGTAAATTGTTGTAAACTGTAATTTAAAATCAATATGCTGAAATTAGCAAAAAATTGTACTAAAAAAACAAAAACTGTAAAATCTAAAAAAATTTTTTTTTTCTTTCGATTGTAACAAGCGTATAGGTAATTACCTCATCGTGCTTGAAATTTGGAGTCAAAATTGCAAACGGTTCTCCACTTATGACCTTTTTATGCATTGGAGATACAATAAAATTTTCTGAGTGTTATTTCCAAACTAAGAATATATCAATAGTAACAAATATAAACTAAACAAGAATTGTAAAAAAATCAAAAAAAAATTTTAAATTAGTATATTTTTCTGCTAAATTTAGCACTCGGTTTTGAAAAATTAGTAAAATGTTTTGCTAAAATCAACAGCGAGAATTAGTAAAAAAATCCGTAATTTGTAATAAAAGAATAGCAAAAATTATTAATAAAAAAAAAATTGTACTAAAAATAGTAAAGTTCGATTGGAAACTGTTTACAAATTTTTTTACTAATTTTTTTATCTGAGTGAATAATCCTTTTTTCTTCAATTATATGTACATTTCATTACCATTGGGTGTGCATTTCATTACCATTGTTTCAATAAATGCCAATTGAAAAAAATTTCATTGGTAATGAAATTTTTTGGCATTGGCATTGAGATCAAGTAATGCCAATGAAAAATTCCCAAGTATGCTATACATAATGAAATATGACAGGTCTACTGTCATATATAATTAAAAATGATTATATATAACATAATATGTGATCATATATGGTGGCATATAAGCTATATATTTTGAGATATAATAATATATGCTCTCTTATAAAAATTTGTTAGTTGTATGATGTAAGATATTTTTATATATGATTTTATATTATATCAAATGATATAAGATATAATTATATATGATTCCATATATGGTGCAAGATTAGCAATATAATTTAAGATATGATTATATATATGGTCCCACGTCAATAATATTTTCTATGTGTTTGATATATAATTTTATATAGTCACATATAACCTGAGAAGTTATACTATCGAATCCCAGCTCGGGCACAAAAATTTTTTTTCTTATTTATTTGACTACCCGTGAAAAAACGATTAGATTTAATGAAGTTAGGTATGATCCAATTGTATCTATTCATATTAGAGAGTGAATAACAACGTATAAAATTAGATTTAAGTTTACCCAAGTAAAAAAAAATGATATGGAGCCATATGAAGTTATATTTAATTATATATAATCTTTTATGTAATTAGATATAATTATATCCGAAAAATGAGAACGTCTTATTGTATCATATTGTATCGAATTGTATACAATTGTATACAAATTGGTACAATTTGATACAATTTTATGCAATTCGATACAATTGTATCCGAATTTTGTCCTCATCCAATTACATCAAATTATATCTTTTTGTATAAAATTAATACAATTATATCTAAATATTAACCTTATACTTTTTATCATATTATATAGGACCATATCTAACAATATACATACAAAAATTATTTTTTTAAATAAAAAAAATTTTCAATTACTTTTAATTGTAATGTTCTTTTTTGAATTGCAATTACAAATAATATGTAATTATAGATGAGTTTTTTTTCAATTACAATTACATGTAATTGTGTAATTGCATGTGTAATTAATTACAAAATGTAATGATTAACCCCAGGCCTGCTGGAGATCTTATAATTTCGATAAATCTTCCATTACTTTTATCCTGATTTATCATGACAGTGTAATAAACATGAAAAAAATTACTTTTAATTTAGTAATTTTAAAATAAAGTTAACAACACTGAAATTTTAAAGTTAATAGGATTATGATATACAACCAAGATATAAGAAATCAGACAAGTGTACGTTATAGTATAGGGAATTTCGTATTAAAGCTTCAGTGTTGTTAATGTTATGGGTGCGGTGCGTAGGCCATTTTTGACTCATGCTCAAAAAAAAACAAATTACTCACCAGAGCTTCGAAAAATTGAATTGAATGAATTCCTAACTTGAATCATTCAAATTGCATGTTCGTTCACCATTTTACTAATTGAATGAAGAAATTTTATTACCATTCACTTAGTGCAGTGTAGTTTGAAACTAACATATAATCAAAACCAAAGCATACAAGCTGTAACAAAGCATACGATACTATTTATTTCTTTTAGATGAATTTTAAACGTTTTTCATTTGTATTATGCTAATATTCAGCAATTACATGCAAATTTAAATTTTTCATTTGATTAAGTGAATGAAAGAAAACAAATCATTTTTCATTCACCTTTTTATTAAATGAATTCAAGTAAATTGGGTTTCATTCAGTTAGAATTCAATCAAAATAGAATGAATTCATATAATTTAAAGCTATTGGGAATTAAGCTATAGAATTAATTCCATAAGAATACTATTAGGGAATGAAATTTAACCCAAATTTCATTAATTTTTAAAAAGTGAATGAAAGAATTAAGACTTTTAAACCTTTGTTACTCACGCACGAGCATTTCGTTTCTTACTCAGCACACATGAGTATATTAAAAACTTACAATCAGAAAATTCTCACGCAAAACAGTAAAAATTACTAAAAACATATGATGCAAAAAATAAACTCACACACGAATCATGCACGGCTTATTCTTACTCACGCTCACGCACGAATCACTTAAGTATAGTAATTATTACTCACGATCACGTGTGAATAACGTGACTCACGAACATTTCGTGTCAAGCGCCAATCCCTAGTAATTACTAAATCTAAAACTAGTTCAAAATCATTTATAACATGGAACCAAATATAATACAACACGGTTTTATATGGACCTTATATATTTTTATATAAAATCACTTTGAAAAAATTCCCTATGTGGGATGATATATGTCTAAGTTATATATGGGTTCATATTCGTCAATATATAATCATAACTAACACAAATTATAAAATATTTCTTATTTGGATCCACATAGTTTTATATTATTATGTATAGTGTCATACTAAATTATATATAAACGTACATGTAATTATATCTTTTATATGTTACTTTATGTACTTATATATAGCACATACATATATATGTAGGCAAATATGTAATAATATAAAATCACATATGTCTCCATATTAAAACCTTTGAGGAAAAAATATCTAACATATGACTATATAAAAGTATATCTGCTTGAATTTAAAAGCATATGTGGCCATATGTAACTATAAGTTACTATATGCAATTACATAAAATAATATATGATTATATCAAAACTTTTTTACTCGGGTAGCTGCGATTCCGATTTTCAAAATTTTCTTATACGTATATATACATATATTCATATCCGAAAATATCTTTTCTCTTATATCATTTTACATGACATATACAAATACAGTGAAAACTCCCTATAGTGGACACTCTCTATAGCGGACACCTCCATTTAATGGACAAAAACTCTGAAACGTAACACAAAATATTAATTTTCATGTGAATGAACCTTCCATAGGTGGACACTCCCTTATATGGACATGGACAAACATTTTGTATATATTTTGGTTTAAACCCCTCCCTTATGTGGACATCTTCATAAAATCACAAATAATTTTTTTTTAATGTTTTTGTTTAATTTTGTAAATCTGGCATCGCTTTTGCATTTCTTTGGTTTGTTTTCAAATATTACTCATTTGGCAGCTCTGAAGCAACTACACATGTATGTAGTATGTATTTTTTTTTGCTGTGTGTGGGGGATTCACGACATTTACTTTTTGTTGTCAATTATGTACATATGTATGTATGAATTTATTGGTTTTTGTGTCGAAAATGGCTTCAAAACGAAAGTGTTGAACATTAAAAGAAAAAGTGGAAATTATTGAATCCTCAAAGAAAGATAAATATTCGGTTCGGAAACTAGCAGAAAGGTTTGTAATTATGAAATTGTCTATATAAGTGTAGATTTAATTTATATTGATCTTCTTTCAAAGATTTGATATCGGAAAATCTCAAGTAGCCAACATATTAAAAAACAAGGAAAATTTACTGTTGAAGTGGCAGTCGGGCTCTAATTCTAAACAAAAAAAAGATTTTAGATTTCCGTCGGATAATCAAAAGCTCGACAAACTGTGCCTTGAATCGTTTTCCAAAATTCGATCACAAAACATTCCTGTGTCTGGACCTCTTGTTCAAGAAAATGCCAAACAAATCGCCACAAAATTGGGAATGGCAACATTTGTTGCATCAAACGGCTGGCTGCAGAAGTGGCGTAAAAGACACAATATAAGTTTTAAAGCAGTTTGTGGTGAAGCAGCGTCGGTGTCTGAAGATGATGTTAACCAATTTAGAGAAAGATTACAATTATTGCTTCGCTAGTTTAAACCAGAAAATGTGTACAATGCTGATGAAAGCAGCCTATTCTATAGAGCACTTCCCAATAAAACACTAACTTTTAAAAAGATGAAACGTACAGAAGGTAAATTGGCTAAGGAAAGGTTATCAGTGCTATTCTGTGTTAGCATGACGGGGCAAAAGGAAGTGCCTTTAGTAATTGGAAAAGCTGCTCGACCTCGAGCATTTAAGAAAATCCCAATCGCAGACTTACCAATAATTTGGAAATCAAACAAAAAGGCCTGGATGACAAGAGATATTATGAACGAGT
This sequence comes from Leucophora obtusa, assembly GCA_949987735.1. Taxonomy (NCBI): domain Eukaryota; kingdom Metazoa; phylum Arthropoda; class Insecta; order Diptera; family Anthomyiidae; genus Leucophora; species Leucophora obtusa. Next base: position 346,495,370 of record OX465295.1, on the reverse strand, counting down.
GGTTGCAGCAATTGGATCGTAAAATGGGTAAAGAAAAAGGAAAGATAGATTTATTTTTGGATAATGCAGCGTCTCATCCTCGCGAAGTGGAATTAGATAACATAAAGATATAAAATGTATACACCGAAGTTGACAACATCTCCATTGAAATTGAAGAAACAGAAAGCGAATCTGAAGCATAAGTTACTGAAATAGAAAACTGGGTGGATGTAACTAACAAAGTAACAAATACTATTGAAGCTCTAAAATATCTTCATAATGTAAAACAATTTTTATTGATGGATTTTAAGGCATATAACTATTTAAAACAATTGGAAAGCTGTTTGCAGGATCGTCTTATTGCCGAAAAAGAAGCGAATTTAAAACAGAAAACTATAAATAATTTTTTTAAAACGAATGCAAATTAGAAATTACAAAACATTATTTATCATAAGATACTATGTAGCAGTGAATTTTTTAAAAAGTGTCCCTTTAATTTAGTTTATATATGTATTTATGAACTTGGAATGATCTCTTTTTGCTTTTTGTTATTAAATAAACTAAAAAGAAAAATATTAAGTTTTTTTATTAGACCTTCCCTTAGGCGGACACCTCTCAATAATGGACAAATTTCAGGCGACCGTAGCTGTCCACTATAGAGAGTTTTCACTGTACATATACTTGATCACATTATATCTTGTTGAAGATAAATTTGTATATTACTTCGAACAAAACTTTATAAAAATAAATGTGACACAAGACCAAAAATATTTTAGATAAAATTTTTACTATCTCGAATCGTATATTGATTTAAATACAATTATATACTTTTGCGTAAAATAATAAATAATATAGTTTTCTTCACAAGGTCAATGAAAAATTTTCTTTAACTAGATTAAAAAAGCTTCATATAATTCATGAATCCAGTTTTAATGAAACTTTTTCATTAAGTGTATGAAACTTTTAGTAAATAAAATGAATATTTTCACAAAATTTTACGAAAAATTCCATAAATTGAATAAAAAGTTTCAGTGGCCGAGGCCCAGTGAAAATTCATAGGTTTTATACAAAAATTCATTAATATCATTCAGATAATTCTCTCCGTTAATTAATTGTTTGTTTTCCTACACTATATATTCATATAAAAAAGGCTAAATTTAATGCAGTTGAATAAGACCAAAACTCCGATAAAATTGGATGAAATTATATCAATTCAAATATCGTTTTTATTCGTTTATATACAATTTAATTAATTAATTTTCTGGATGAAATTTTATATAATTTAGTATGATGCCAAATAAAAAAAGATATGCTACCAAATAAATTTTTTTCACGGGTCTTTTCAATTTAGTTGTAAATATTTTTTTTTACAGATCTTAAAAAATTAACCCATTTTCTGCCAACAGCACCTGAAAGTTATGTTTACTGCAACTTGGGATTAATAATATATTAATATGTAATTATATATTGTCATATATAACCACACACATAATTATATGTATATGTGACAGAGGTCCTATTATCGAATCCCAGCTCGGGCACAAAAAAAATTTTTTTTACCCAACTTGAATTACTTATAAATTGTTTTTTTGCCAGATCCTAAAAAGATTAAACCGTTCTGTGTTAAAAAAAATCCTCTAAAATGAGAAATTTTTTTTTCCAAGGATTGCTAAGGTTATATACAGGTTGGTTGAAAAGTTCCTGCGCTCACCAAGAGATGGCACTGCTAGCTCCAAACTTTTTTTTTCTCAAGTTGGTATAACTGTCCTGAGAACACATGCAAAGTTGCAAGTCATTCTGTCAATTCATTCTTTGTTTACAAGCCATTTGAAGTTGACGTGTCATTGATTTTTTTTAATATGGAAAAAATTTAATATCGTGCAGTTATTAGATTCTTTGTTTTGAAGGGTATAAAAGCAAAGAAAATTTATGAACAATTGTTAGAAGTGTATAAGGAGTCCTCACCATCAAAACGCACCGTTGAATTTTGGGCTGGTGAATTTAAACGTGGTCGTACTAGCCTTGAAGACGATCCACGCCAAGGACCACCAAAAACTGCAACCACAGCAGAAATCATTGAGCAAGTACCTAATATGGTTAGTGAAGATTCAAGTTTGACTAAGCGTGAAATTTCTAATGCCATAGGCATCTCAGACGAACAAGTACTCCATATTTTACATGAAGAATTACACATGAAAAAACTGGATGAGATGACACTTGGATCTACCACCATGATCCTAAATTGAAACAAGAACGTTTACACTAGACTGAAGGTGGTTGTTCAGCTTCAAAGCAGGTGAAGTCACAACGATCAGCAAAGAAGGTTATGGCATCAGTTTTTTGGGATGCAAAAGGAATTTTGTTGATTGTTGATTTGTTGATTCAGAAAGGTAAAACAATCAACTCTGAATATTATTGCAGCCTTTTGGATCAGCTGGATGAAAAAATTCGTGAGAAAAGACCTGGTTTAAAGAAGAAAAAAATCATTTTTCATCAACACAATGCACCTGTTCACAAAAGTGTTTTGACGATGGCTAAATTCAAAGAATTAAAGTACGAATTGCTTGAACATCCACCGTATTCACCAGATTTGGCTCCCAGTGACTACTATCTCTTCAGAAATCTCAAACAATTCCTTCGTGGAAAGCATTTTTCGTCGAATGAAGAGGCCATAGCAGACGTAGACGGTTATTTTGCAGAGCTTCCGGAAAACGATTATAAGGATGGGATAAAATTATTGGAAGATAATTGGAACAAGCGTATTGAGCTTCTAGGAGATTTTATTGAATAAAAAAATATATTTCGTAACAAAAACATTATTCTTTCATTTCGAACGCAGAAACTTTTCAACCAACCTGTACATGTATCATACCTCATTTAAAAGACATTTATATTCCCGAGTAAAAATAGTTATATATTGTCATAATATATCATGTGATTGGGCTATATCTGACAATGAATGGAGTCACATTAAGACACATGTCATTATATACAACTACATCTGATATTATTTTTTCAACGAATTTTTTGTAAGGTAATTGATATTATTACATATCCCCAAATCTGACTCCATATATAACTACATAAGCCTTATAAAACTAATCAAATTATATGTAGTGATCGATATGATTATATATGATTTGATACTAAGTTTAATAACACTAATTTAATATAACATCAAAATTAGTTATCTGCAAATTCAGAGTTAATTACTCCCTAGCCAAATAATTTTCACGTGATGTTTTTGCATGTAAAATCATATTAAAAAATGATGCGTACGATTTAGAAGACAAAAGTATTCAAATAAATTTTTATTTTATGTTTTAAAATTTGGGTCTTCTTTGGGTGTTAAAACCATAGACATTTCAATGTTAATTTAATAGCTGGTATGCATAAAAAGTATGCCTAATATCAGAAAAAATTTTATAAAATCAGATATTTTTATATCAAATTAGATATAATTTGATGTCCTGGATATGGACAAATCTCGGATCAAACTGTATCAAATTATATTTAATTTGATATAATTAGACACATGTAGATGACCCATTTTTCGGATCAAGTTGTATGTCGTTGTAAATGGGGATTTATCAAAAAAGATATACTTATGTATGACACCATATTAAGATTTTTACCCGGGTTACCTTTTCAACAACATATATGTTGTTCTTGTCCCATTATTAGTATCGCAAATACAGGCTGTTGATTAGACTTTTGTGCCATATGAATCGGGTCCTAGACCCTCCAACAAACATTTTTTTTCTTGTCTTCTTCACCAAAAAAAAAATTCCATAAGATTTTGAATTTTAGTTTTTTTGCAAGAATGCTAATTTATTTCTTCTGTTTCATGTATGTATATAAATTTATATAATTATATATAACGCAATAACACGAACAGTGTTGTCTCATATAGTCAGTCATTTTGTATAGCGGTGTGTGGCAGAGTACCAAGCTGACCGGCGCAAAATCGGCGGCGCGCCGTCGCCGACCACTTTTATGCTTTATTAGCCGCCGCCGTTTCAAACGACTCGCTTCGGCTCAAAAGGGCAGCCGACCAAAACAAGAGCCGCCGAATTTTTTTCGCGCCGCCATTTTTTAAATTTATTTTTCTTATTTTAGAGATTAATCAGAACTGGGTCGACAAAGACAATTGCTTTTTCATATATTTTGTATGGCTAACTAACTGGTAACTATGGTTAAGCACTAAACTCAGTTTATTTTGAGATAAGTTAACAGGTCTTAAGCGGATTCAATCAGAAAAGAATTAATTTTTCAAAGCTCTGTTATTAACAGTGCATAGAAAACAATTCGAGCCGTCAATCCAGCCGCCGCCGGTATATATACATAAACGCCGCCGCCGCCGTAGTTTTTTGGTTGCGCCGCCGCCGCCGAAAATTTTGGGTCGGCTTGGAACCCTGGTGTGTGGCCGAGTGAGTTAAGTGACCGACTACAACTCCAGCAATCTGAGTTCGAATCCTACCGGCTGTGTGTTTTTTAATTAATATTTTTTTAATAAACCAATAGTTATTGTGTTATTTTTTAAATTTTGTTAAAATTTAAATAATTCCCAATGTATCCTAGGATAAATTTTGATCTCAAAATATCAAATTCAATCTGCCAAAATTAGCTTATCAATTTGTATCTAATTGGATCAAAATTAATCGCATGGGATCTAGCAGTATCTTAATTCGATATTTTTGGATATTATTGGATCTCCCAATTTTGAGATCTATTTGGATCTAATTTAATCCTGTAATATATTTGAGGGATCTTATTGGATATTACTAGATACGATGAACTTGGGTAATCTTGAATTTGATTGGTTTTTGCTGTTTGTGTTAAGTTTTGGGCTTTGGTGTGTTCCGACATATGTAGTAAAATTTTATGGTCAACATTTTTGTAGAACATTTCATACCCGCCCTCCCCATTTTAAAGCTGTTTTTTATAATGTTTTTATAAAAAAATTACCGTTATGTGGGGGAGTTAGATGGTTAATATGTTCCACAAAAATATTTACCTTAATATTTTCTACAAATTTGCTGAACATACACTACACCTCAGATGTAAAGAACACATAGTTTCATACACTGAGAGAATTATCCTTCATGATATTAATGATATAATTTCATAGAATTTTTTTTTTTGTAGAACCAATAAAAAACCAATATATAATATTTAATTAATATTATGAAATTTTTCATAACTTTACTTTCATAAAATTTCATAATTTCATTAAAAAAAAATCATTGAATTTCATAAATTAGATCACCATAAATTTAATGAAAATGTTCTTTATACATATATATGAAATTGTTCGATAGTATTTACTTTTTTTTAATTTTTTTATAAAATATCGTGATTTCCTGAGAGAATAATCTATTATAATTTTAATTTTTTTTTTAATTAATTTTTTATTATTAATTTTGGACTATGAAATTTTTTTTTTATAAATCATGTTAATTTTTTCGAAACTTTTGTTTCTTGAAACTTTTTAATGAATTCTTTCTTTAGATATATTTTGTACATCCGTAAAATATGCTACGATTTTATTATGCCTTTTGCAATTGCTTTTTATTGCTATTTTTACCGGCAAAACTGTTGAGTATATAGAAAAACGTTATATGAACAGATTAAAGGAATTGTAATTTTTAATTTTTTTAAAATTGTTTGAGCAAAATCGGACTAGTGCTTCTCGAGTTATGTCAAAAAAAAAGACCACCAAAGGTCAAATCGATATATCTCGATTCCTAGGGTTGACCCAGCGAAACGCCGGGACACGTATAACTTCTTTTTTACCGATATAACTTTCCCCGGTAGTTTGAATCCTTCCCGATCACTGACCCCTACCATTTGTCACACAGTGTAATCATTTGCCATTAACTAAAATATAACTTCAATTTAGTTTTTAAATGCTTTTATCTAATAGTCAGCAGTTTTTTCTGCAGATCCCTGATTAACAAAATTTTAGTAGCTTTTTTTACAATTTTTACGCACTTATTTATATTAGTGTATACATTATCATGATGAAATATATAGAATATTTGTTTTTATGGCTTCATTCAGGGTAAATATTTACAATCAAACACCTTTGTCTAAACAAAATAACTTTTGCTTTTGTTGGCTGAACTCTGTTTTTTTTTATTTTTTTGTTTTTTTGTTTGTTCACTTTAAAAACTCTTACGGGTAGGGTGGGTCGCATACTACAGCGTTAAATTTGACTATTAAACAAAAGCACATGACAAAGAAAAATATACAAAGCAAATGAAAACTTTTCGGTTAACTAATAGTTAACTCAAAATCCTTCAGCATGAAAACCAGCATTATTTGTAAACATGTTTCAAAGTGTAACAACACTGGGTTATTCATTAAGAATAATACAAATTTATTATAAAGCTGAGATATGGTTTTTGAAACACATCTTCTTTGGTGGATGGCTTAAATTGCACAACTAAAATAATTTTTGAAACTAAATAACAGATCAACTAAAACATTTCCCCCATTCACAAATAATTATTTTTAATAGTTTCCCCTCATGGCTAAAACTAAAACTATCCGAAAATGAAAATGTTTCCGTTCGAATTTAAAATAAAATTATAGGATCAGCTTTTTAGGTAACCCTTTAAAACAAATGTGATGTATGTGGGAAAACAATGGTTTCACTTAACTAGAAAAAAAAACATGAGATTGTGATTGAAAACAATTGTCAACAGAAAATAAATCACTCCTTTGTGTACATATGAAAGGAAGTTACCAGTATAATACAAAAAGAAATTTACGTTAATAACAAGTATTGCAGAAAAACTTGTTCAAATAGCAAAATATGTAATAAATTATATTTAATAAAACACAATATAAAAACATATTTTGCAATGATTTCTAAATAATAAAAATAATGTATTTACACAGTTGTTTTTTGTTTTTTTTTTTTTTGTATAATAGATTAAATTTCTTTGAGGTAAAACTGGATTCACAATGCTGTAAAGTAATCTACTATGTGCAGAGTGGTTTTTGTTTCTTTTTTTTCGTACTGACATATTTTTTGTATCATGCCATCTCTACAACCAAAAAAGATTGACAGTTACTATATGACAGTTGTTTGTATAGTAATCAGTAGTTGTTGTTTTTAACAGTAATTACAATTGTTTTTCTATGGGAAAAACACAAAAAAAACTTTTATGACAGTTATTTTTGAGAAAACAACTAACGAAAAGTACTGTAATTATTAGAGCAAGGAATTTCATGCAAATTCATGTTTTTTCTCGATAGTCCAAAACTAATATGGACTAAATATTTATCCAAATCATCAAATTTAGAACAAAATGGCATCGATTTTAAAGAGAAGCAACACTCAGGAAATTCTTCCTATTAATTAACGTGTTGCTTCCTTTGGAAAGGGGATAGAGAAGAATTGAAAGGTGGTGAAAGATGAAGGGTTTCAAATATGGCAACACTGTAATTGCGCGAGATGTTGAATTTTTAGAACAGTTGTTGCGCGCCATCTGATGGTGAGTTGGCGAACTTTGTTGAAGCTTTTTAGTTCATAGCCCTGTTATATTATTTTACTTCGGTGGGGTTAAGTACTATGGGAACACCGAAGGAGGACGCTGCGATATGTATGAGGGATAGAAAAAACTCATACATATTACTATTTTTCATAAATTGATGTTGCCTTGTCCAACGCGCTAACCATTACACCACAGCGTATTTGTGCTTTTTAATGCATATTTGTACATATTCTCAATTTTAGGAGCATTTATTCTTTTGTAAAAAAATATCAAAAATTGATAGGTTTTCATATTTTGATTCAATCAAAATAATCATTCTTAAAAACCTTATTGACCTATGGGAAATCTTCGAGATCTGTGTCTGTTTACAAAATAACTAACTTAAATATATTTCTAAATTTTAAAGTGCATTAGTATTGTAAAAATAATAGTTTAGGCGCATATTTCCCATTTTTAATGAATGAAATTCCTTGCCCTAGTAATTATGTAAAAGTCGTTATTTTTAATATCATAAAAAACAACTACCAAAAAAGTATTTTTACAGTTAACAGTTATTTTTGTTAGTTATTTAAATAGTAAAAAATTTCGCTCAATTTCGCTGAATTTCGCTAAATTTTAAAAATTCTTGTTTAGTTTATATTTGTTATTATTGATAAATTCTTAGTTTGCAAATAAAAATCAAAAACTTGTATCTCCAATGCATAAAAGAATAAGAACAGGAGAAGCGTTTAGGATTTTTACTTCAGATTTTAAATAGACTGAAGTAATTTACACATATTTTTGTAACACTGTACAGCATTTTCGAACTTTTTTCAAAATTACGGGGTTTTGACAATGGATTCTGGTAGAGGAGACAAAAAAAATACACGTGTTTTGGCGTTTTGAAAGTTCACATCGCAATTTTATTTTAGGGTGGGTGTGGGGGGGGGGGTTAAAGTTTCCCCCTTTCTTAAAATGTTTATTGTGTATCGGCATGGGAAACCATGTGAATCTTCCATTTTAGGTCTGAGATATGTTCAGCCAACTTATGTAAAACACAACGAGGAAAATTTTTGTGGAACATTTTAACACTCTAACACTTTAATTAAAGGGACCTTTTTGACCCATTTTAAAAAGGGACAAAAAAGACCCGTAAGTTGAAGAATTATAGGGTTAAAATGTTCCGCCAAAATGTTCCTCGTGGTGTTTTACATAAGTTCGCTACACACATTCTATACCTAAAATGGAAGATTCACATGGTTTCCCCCTAAAATCCAGATTTGTTTGACATTTGAGCGCCAATTCTGAATAAGTACGAGATTAACCCTTAAACACATTTTAAGTTTTCACTTTTTTCTGACATTGAAGTTTAATTTTCAACTTTGATGTCTTCTGAGACTTATAGTAGAATTTTATGACAAATATTTTTTTGGAACATTTTAACCCTCTAACTCTTCAACTTACGGGGTTTTTTGTTGCCTTTCTAAAAAGGGGTCAAAAAAGTCCCTTTGATTGAAGAGTAAGAGGGTTAAAATATTTGTCACGAAATTCTACTATAAGTCTCTGAAGACATCAAAGTTGAAAATTTAACTTCAAAATTGTGTTTAAGGGTCAATCTCGTACTTATTCAGAATTGGCGCTCAAATATCCAACAAACCTGGATTTTAGGGGGAAACCAATTGTATCTTGAATTTTAGGTATAGAATGAGTCCAGCGAACTTATGTAAACACAGCGAGTAATATTTTCGCGGAACATTTTAACCCTCTAACTTTCCAACTTACGGGTCTTTTTTGCCCCTTTTCAAAAAGGGGCCAAGAAAGTCACTTTTATTGAAGAGTTAAAGGGTTAAAATGTTCCACAAAAATGTTCCTCGAAGTGTTTTACATAAGTTTGCTAAACGCATCCTATACCTAAAATGGCAGATTCACATGGTTTCATATGCCGAATCACAATAAACATTTGAAAAAAAGGGGGAAATTTTAACACCCGCTACAATAAAATTGCGATGTGATCTTTCAAAACGCCAACCCGCGTATATTTTTTTGGTCTCCTCCACCCCTATCCATTGTCAGAACACCGTAATCTTTTTTCGTGTTGTACTGTGTCATTTCTTTATCATTGGTTTAATCAATGTTAGTTGAAAAAAATTTCATTGGCATGAAATGAATGGTAATGAAATTTTTTGGCATTGGCATTGAGATCAAATAATGCCAATTAGATTTCAATGCCAATGAAAAATTCCCAAGTATTTGGACATACGACGAATTTTTGGGAAGTTTTGTTTACTTTCTGTCCTATATGGTACTTCCACATTTCCTCTGGCAAGAGAAACATAAAAATCTTGACCTGGCAGCTGTGAAAAGGCTTATCGTAAAAGGAAATTGGAACACACTCTTCTAAGGAGGTTCTCAACTTTTCTGGCCTTAACAATGTTTTCTTGATCCATATCTTCTATCAATTGTTAAGTCCTCTTCATAATATCCTTGGAAGCAGTGTACTTTTATGTTGTTTCATTATTTTTCTATAAGACCAAAATGAATTTTGTTGAAGAGTTTTAATTATTTCAGCACGCACTTTTTTGGTTATCCATTGTGATTATATTAATAGAAATTAAAATGAATTTAATATTTGACATATTTTTGGAATGTAACGTGATTCAAAAAACAAAAAACAGTATTAAGTGTCATAAAGTTATTGGTGAAAATGTGTGTGGGGGTATTTTTTCATTTCGCTCCTTATGAAATAATAATCGTTGTGTTGCCACAACATCTGATATTAAAACGTGTCATTAACAAAAGTCGGTGTTTTATATAAAAATGCAAATTAAGTGTTTTTTCTTTGACAGGCAAACATTTAATACATTGAATTTAAAATAAAACGTGTAAAAACGTTAAAGTCGCGCAGGCCGTCTATATGATAGCCTACATCAGTCTGTTTGAAACAGAACTAATGTTTGCATCAGAAATTTCAATGCTTTGAATTGGTGTCATAATTTGTCTTTAAAATGAACTTGTAGCGTGAGCACAAGAATACATGGACAGTAGGGTTGCCACATTGCAGTAATCAAAAATCTTGACAACATTCGAGAAAAATTATTTGATTTAAAAAAAATAACTTGAAAACCGAGATATTCTAAATAAAATGTAATTAATGATTTTTTTGTTTTTTTTTTTAAAGATTTGTTTATAACATACTACACTACAGTATATACGAGTACCTAAAATATGACAAACGTTAGACCATTTTGCAACTATGCCGACTTCCACGCGTAAACAATGAAAATAAGAGTTCAATAAATATTTTTAAATGAAAACCGAAAGGGAATATTACATTTTAAACAGTTTAAGTTTATTTTTGTCATACTAAAGGCAATAAAATGGATTTTGGCGGAAGAATGTAAATGATTCCATTTTTAGCAATATAATATGTTTTGTTCAGCACCATCACATTACATCACTACCATGGACCATCTTTACCTGAGTCATATGGTAGGTCATATAGTAGATCATCGTATTTTTCTGCCTGGGTAGTTATTTGTTACTCATTTTAATAAGCTTTACAATAATGTAAAAAGTAAGTGTCATTACTGGTAGTCTAAAAAATGACATGTCATTACCTATCCTACAGTGAGAATGTCTGTTTTTGTTGGGAAACATATAAAATCAATGGAAATAAATAATCAGCATTTACGGAAAGAATTATGCTTTAACTATATTAAATTTATTTAACTTTTACCCTCTGTTTATTTTTAGCTTTACCGCAATACTAATTAAAACATATCTTTTAATCATGCCTTAGGCTTATAATAGAAAATAATTTTCATATATCCTTCGGAGCCTCATAGGATGTCTAAACCACTTGCAAAAAGAAGAATTTGGTATTAATAAACTACAGTCTCGTTTACAGGCATTGCTAAAATTAAATTGTTTTGTTGTATTTAATTGGTTACAAAAAAACTGTGGTTATGGCATGTGGAGTATTTTAATAGTTTTGGTGTTAGAAAGTTTTAGATACATATGAAGCTTTGCGTAGCGGTAGTGTAGCTAAAAAAAAAATATTTCATATAAATGTCAAACTTACGGTATGTATTATTATTTTCTTTAAATGATGCCAATAAAAAATGTAACAATCTTTTAAAATTTTCAAAAATCGGACGAACTAGGAGTGGTTAACTATTGACCAATTTAGCAAATTTTTTAAATATTTTATTCATTATAATTTAATGGGATTTGGAAAATGCTAAAAATTTGACAATTTCAGTAAAGGTTTTTGGAAGCAATTTAAAAAAATATACATTTTTGGTTCTCTCCGCTTTGGAGAAAATTTAAGTATGTGATAGAGGGGACAAAACAGATACAACTTTTGACAAAATATGATTTCAATTAATAAAATTTTTTATTTATATGAATTTTGTAAATTAATCTAGTTGATTAAAGTTAATTCAATATTTTAATTTTCAGCATTGTTTGGCAGTTAAAAGACTTACTTGACTGTTAAAAGTTTAACTCTGTCTGTTTAAAATACCAAGGTAGCGCCAGTAGCGATCAGGTACATGATAAATATAAAAAATGTCGGCGTCAGCAACATTTTTGTCGACGGCACCCAACAAATTTTGCGACAGCGTCTTGGCCTAACTTTTTACATAAATTTGTATGTGTTACTTAGGGTTGCCAACCGTTATTATAACAAAAAACAGTGTTGCATAAAATTAGTATGTAGTATGAATACAGAGTTGTTTAGAAATAAACTGCACTAAAAGTTAGATTAACTGTTAATCAAAAGGATTGAAATAGGATTTAATCGACTTGTTTAGTGCTTGGTTAAGAAGTTAATAAGACTTTTACGAGATTAACTTTTCAGTCTAAACAGGGAATTAGAAGAGTTACTTTTATAAATATTAACCGCTTTTCTTTAATCACTTGGTTTTAATAAATCCAGAAACTAGTTCTCAAAGTGCTCAATAGATGGAGTTAGCTTCAACCTATTTTAACAGAATTTTTCTATCTGACCTTCTTTCTCCCTAATTTTTAGAAATAAATACAATGATGCACGATTTTAGTATAACTTTTTTAAATGCCTTGTTACATTTTATACAAAACAGCAAGAAACAGTCTTATTTTTGAGTTTCATCACACAATCAAAATATTCCACTGCAATATTTAAAGTTCACCAATTGGATTTAATTAAATTACTTACAGTAGAGTGAAAAATTGACATTTCTATTTCAGCTATTTCTTCTTGTCTTAGATGGCAAATAAGTATTTGATATTTAACACAAAAATTTAAAAAAGCTTTTGTTTGCTAGTTTTTAATTTTTTTTTGTTTCTCTTTTAACTTTCATTCGTATTTTTTTCTGACATTAAATTAACAGAATGTTTCATATATTTGTGTTTTTATTGTTATGTGTAAACCCAGATAAATAAATCCAACTTTTTTTTGAATTTAATAAATCCACTTTTTGTATGAATCCAGGTTATTAAAAAATGCGCTTATTATTATTATTAAAAATACAAAAAAAAATTGTATATTACTTTACATAAAATTTTGTTTGATTTAAGGATTCATTTCGAACAATTGTAACGCAGATAGAACTCCGATCTATCCAAAATACTCAAAAAAAAATACTTCAATGTACAGTAGAACATTTTTTTGGCGGAAGTTGGGGTCCTCTTTTTTATTTCTGGTTATATCTTCCCAGTGTAGAAAATCACTACCAGATATGTGGTTATGTAACTACATACTTGGTAATGGTAACTAGTTACTTTTGTTATTACATTTCTTATTACCTTTATATGGCGATGTCGCGAAAAATAATGAGTTGTCGTTACACACCAGCATAGGAAAAATCAAAAAATATATCGTTACCTATGTGCTTACCAGTACTGACAAAAATAATGAGTCTAAAAATAGATTTTCAAAAAAATAAATTATATAAAAAAAAATATTTTTTATTGTATTTTGTTTTTGTAAATAAAATTTGCTGGTGCGGGAATCGAACCTGGGTCTACAGATTGCCAGTCAACAGCTCTATCATCTGAGCTATATCGACATGTAATATTTAATAGATAAAAACATACTTGACCTGCTGCACACAAGTAAGCTTACTCGCCAACATACAAAACATCAAAAAATATGTGGTTACATATATCCTTACCAGTGTTTAAAAAATATTGAGTCTAAAAATAGATTTCAAAAAATTTTCAAAAAAAATCTAAAAAATTATATTCTATTTGAAATAATGATAAAAATAAGTCATTATCAGTTAATTATTATTATATTATTTAAAATAATGCAGAAGGTAAGTGGGTGTCATTACTGGTACTCCAAAAAATAATGATATGTCATTACCGTTTCTACACTGGGTTTGGCATTTACAGTTGGATCTTAAAGTGTGATATATCGATTTTTTTTTTTGCCTCGAGGAGACCAATGTTTTGCTATAAAGAATTAATCCAATGAAAAAAAAATTAAAAAGGCGACCCCTATATTCGGCAACAATAAAAATAAAAAAAAATGTTGCTGGAATTATCGAAAAACTTCCTTAGCAAAACTTGGGGTGGTTTGTAGGAACTGAGATCTGGTGGGTAAATACTAGAACGGGATACTTGAGGTCAATGGCCCTTAGAGCAAAACATTGGTCCAGTCGAAACAAAAACATAAATATCACAAAAATTTTAAAATTTAACGTTCGGCAAGAAAAAACTTTTTTGAAACCTTGCAAAAATAATTTAAATAAGTGTTCGGTTTGACATGAAATGACTCATATAGAAGACTTTATAAAAAAAATATATATAATATATCTTTACGAGACATGTACTTTAGAACATATTTTTCTTTTGTACTTAATTTCTTTTAAATAATACAAAAGAAATATCTACTTGTCCTTTTGATTTCAATACACGACTTTTACTATCTTTTCTTGTAAAAGTTACATATGAAATATTTAATTAAAAGGGTCTTACTTATGCATAAATATTCACTCAAAAAAGTTTGTCGGGAGAATATACTGAAAATAATAGTTAAAACAAATGTTAATGCAGTTAAAAAGGTCGGCACCCAATCATAACTAACCATACCAAATCGCATCTCCCAACTGAAGGTGTGTTCAAAGTGATAATGAGTTATGAAACTTTAACCCTCTAACCGGTCTAAGCTTTTTTGCAATGAAATTTATAACATATGTTCCTCACAAAAAATAAACAATAAGTTCTTCTACAAATTTTTTTTCGTTGCCTAATTTAGGCGATATGGGCCAAAATAGTTTAAGGGTGAATCTCGAAAACTAGCGCATAAAAATTACTAGGTTTAGGCACAAATTATTTCTCTTACCAAGATGTAATTGCAAAAAAAAAATTACATTTTTTGTGCTGTTACTTAAGAGGTTGTAGAGAATTTCGTTTTTCGAAAAATGCGAAATTGAGCGAAAACGCACCAAAACTTCAATATATATTATTCAAGCTTATAGGCTTTGCTACCTATAACAAATATATTCTTTTTACCAAATTTCAGAAAAATCCGTCCATTCGTTTTGAAGTTAAGGCGATGTCCTTTAAAGGTATCCTTATGGAATCCTGTGCGTCCTTGGACCAAAGTAAGGAACTTTTTGAATAGCTTAAGCTCCAATCTTACTTCATGGTCACTAACAATTGTTTTAGTCAATTTAAATATGTTTTTAAGATTTTTGAAACTTTTGGTTGTTTTAAAATATTTAATTTTTGAAATTTTACGAAATTTTATCTTTGACACTATCTCGCTTCCAAACCGTGCATTGTATACAAAAAAATTCTTCACAAAAAATTTTATAAATTTTGTTTTCTGTTGGAAAAGCATAATTTCTTATTATAAAATACCCCTTTGGCGCATTTCTGGTCGATTTAATATACCCCGCCTGGAGGCGGGCTTGCCGGTTAGAGGGTTAAATGCGTTCTTCTCAAAACTTCATTTTTACACACTAGGTCCCTTTTCTCGGAGAAGGTCACATATACACAGAGCTTTGAAGAATTAATTCCTTAATTCAATTTTTCAATTCTGAATTAAAAATTCTATGAATTAATTCACTAAGCACCATATATTGAATGGAATTAATTCATATTTGCTTTCGTTCGATTTATTTTGTTACGAATTAATTCAATTGCAATAGTTCTTTTTATTAAATCAAATGAATTAATTCACCGGTGAACGCGTTCAATTTTATAAATCGAACGGAAAAAAAGTGAATTAATTCCTTACTGAATTAATTCACCACTGAATTCATTCAATTTAATTTTCATTCAGTGAATTAAATAAAAATAAAATTACATTCAGTGAATTAAAAAAAAATAATAAGAGAAAATTGAATTCGATTGGTAGTGAATTCATTCAAAAAGGAATTAATTCTTCAAAGCTCTGCATATACATATTTTAAAAATTTTAAAATTAAAAAAATATTGAATTTAAACAAATTAACTAAAAATATTTTTAAAAAAATTAATAGAATAAAAAAAATAAAAAAAAAAAATAAAAAAAAATAAAAAAAAATATTGGTCCCGCCGGGAATCGAACCCGGGACCCTCTGTTTGGAAATGCCAAATGATACCAAAATTACTTTTTACGATCACCTTTAGAGCAATAACTCTTTAGAAGCAATACTTAAGTGGTTTTTTGCAAGTTGTTCAGAAATAATTCTAAAAAAGCTGTAAAACTATACTAACGGATACTTTGGAAGCAATAAAAGAAGTGATTTTTTGAAGTTGTTCAGAATAACTTCTAAAAAAGCAGTAAAAGTACACTAACGGATATTTGTGAAGTATTGAAAGAAGTAGTTTGTAAAGCATTACTTGCAATTTCTTTTGCTGGGATGCTATAACAATTTTAAACAACTGTTACGAAATTGCGGAACTTTTCGTTGGTTCGTTTTTTTTTTTCTTAAATAACTGTCACAACAGTTGTTTTGTATTTTTCTGTAGAAAAACAATTGCAATTACAGCTAAAAGCTACTGATTACTATACAAACAACTGTCATGTAGTAACTGTTAAACTTTTTAGAGTGTGCGACTTCTGTGGCTTTCTTTGTGTTCAAATTTTAAGGAATACTTATAATTACTATGAAATAAGGGTTTTGGTATAAAGGGATTTTAAAATGAGGCTTTTGTGGCTTTGGAATACTTAAGGTAAATAACAATACAGACCCTAGCATATATGTATAAAGGAAATAAACAACACCTATGTTTAAAAAATAATAATAATAATAATAAAGACATCCCAGTAAAAAGGAAAATCCAAAGAGCAATTTGCAGAGAAGCTTTTACTGCATGGTATAGGTTGTCATTTATGTTCTGCAATCTGTTGTTTGCGTATGGAGTTTGATTTAGCGATAGGTACTTTTATTTCAAACTAGAATCAGTTATAGGACTGGGTCTGGGACTGTGATATCTTATATTTTGACTCCCATGAATCCGCTCTTGAACCTGATGCAAGGAACAGGTTGTAAAAGAACCCAGTGTAGAATAGAATATAGCTGCAATATTTAGAACAAGTAAAAAATTAAAGTATAAGATGCCCTATACAACAGTATAATTTTGGTCACTTGTTGGAAAGCTAAAAGTGGATGTGCGTCAAATAATTTTGGTAATACCTAACGTGACCAAAACTTGGACTTCGGCAGACGAAAAAGCGGGATTTTGGTTAAAAAAATTGGGATTTAAAAGAATAAATTTTGGATATGCGATAGAGAAGAAAAAAATAAGTGACACGTATTTTGTTTTAGTGGCCCAATCTCATGTTTGAGGGTTAAAAACTAACTTATTTTTCTATGAAAACAGGTCTAAAATTTTACGAAATTTTGATTTATTATATTATGCACTCGAGAATATAACAATTTCGATACCCACATTGATCATGTTGTCGACCAGGGCTGCCACTTATTTCAAATATTTGAAATACTGGCGAAAAAGGCGTTGTGGAAAAAGTTCAGCTAAAGTTGAATAATAACGAATATCGAAAAAAGCTCAGACAACAGCTCGATTAAATTAAATGGGCATTGTTATATGCGAATTTGTGCTAAAACCAACAACAATTTTCCATACAAATGTGCTATTCAAAAAAATAATTACTGAATAACAAAAAAGTTGGACATATTGGGATATATTATGTATACCACCCAGTGTAGAAAATCATTACCAGATATGTGGTTATGTAACTACATACTTGGTAATGGTAACTAGCTACTTTTGTTATTACATTTCTTATTACCTATATATGGCGATGTCGCGAAAAATAATGAGTTATGGTTACACACTAGCATACGGAAAATCAAGAAATATATCGTTACCTATGTGCTTACCAGTACTGACAAAAATAATGAGTCTAAAAATAGATTTTCAAAAAAATAAATTATATTAAAAAAAATATTTTTTATTGTATTTTTTTTTTTTTTTAATAAAATTTGCTGGTGCGGGAATCGAACCTGGGTCTACAGATTGCCTGTCAATAGCTCTACCATCTGAGCTATATCGACATATAATATTTAATAGATAAACACATAATTGACCTGCTGCACACAAGTAAGCTTACTCGCCAACATACAAAAAATCAAAAAATATGTGGTTACATATATCCCTACCAGTGTTTAAAAAATATTGAATCTAAAAATAGATTTCAAAAAATTTTCAAAAAAAATCTAGAAAATTATTTTCTATTTGAAATTATGATAAAAATAAGTCATTATCAGTAACTCATTATTATATGTTTTAAAATAATGCAGAAGGTAAGTGGGTGTCATTACTGGTAGTCCAAAAAATAATGATATGTCATTACCGTTTCTAAACTGGGCAGTAAATGTGTCTGCAAACAATCTTTCATTCGATACCCCACTTGTCTCTAAAATTATAAGAAGTAAATAAAAAAAAAACAAAAAATTGCTTAATTTTTCAACCCACCAATTAATTTTTTTTACCCGTAAATATGAGATTGGGCCGCTTAAAAAAATACGTGTATATTATTGTTTTTCTCCTCTATTACATATCCAATTCTCATTAAGATCGAAGATAATACATTGGGGTACCTTCCTATGGTTTATATATCTTTAAAATTTCAAACTAAAAATTCCTACTTTATTTAAACTTATTAAATATTGATACTGATTATATACCCTTAAATCTATACTTGTTTGAACTATTGATAACCCAGTAAACTTCATTTACTCCCTAGCAACATCCCCAAACATTTATGGATAACTAGCTAAGCAACGCACGTGTTGTTTGGCAATATCAAGATTAGGGTGGCCATTCGTACTGATTTCATTTCTAGGTAATGATGCGTTATTTCTATAGAAATGGTTTTTGTAACAAAAACAATTTTCATAGAATGATGACTTCACCAAGTAATTCAAGAAAATGGGGTAGGGTGACTATTGCTTAAATCTCTTGGGTTAACTTAACTTTCTGTGAAAATTAACTTTGTAACAAAAACAATAAGGTTGTTCACAAGGGGTGTGCTATTTGTTGTATCGTTGTATTGCCCTAACAAAAAACAGAGTTGTTAAAATTTAAATTGAGAATATACAACAATTGAGAATAGCACGATACAACATTTTTACGTATGTTTAGTGTCCTATATTTTAGGGGTGCTAACAGATAAAAAACCCAATAGAAAATCGTTGTTAAAGTCAAATAAAAATTTTAACAACTCTGTCTTTTGATAGGACGATACAACGATACAACAAATAGCACACCCCTTGTGAACGACCTTAATGTGTTTCGAAAATAACTCCCTTTATCAAAATGCCGACGAAACGCTGAAACATAATAAAAAATATCTGATAATTAGGTAACGGTATTTTAGCGGTAATGTTAGTCAATTGAAAAGGTTTTGAATCGATAACGGCACTTAAGCGGAATCGTCAGCCAATTTAAGTTATGCCTACTGATTTCAACAAATATAATGGCCACCCTAATTAAAATACCCACAGAAATCATTAAAATATTCATAGTCATTTTGTGTTGTTTACACTCTCATAAATAAGCTACCATCTCGTATATGAAATCACAAACAACGGCATAATTTGACATAAGTACCTAAGTACATATTAGGGTTTGTAATCTAGAAAAATGTTCCTAAAATTTTATTGGTAAATTTCGAGATGATTCGGGCAAATATTTTAGTTTCCAAATTGTTACGTTGCGGAAATATCGGGGTATAGAGATAAATCCAAATTGGTAACTAATAACGATTTTTTTTGTGTTATTTATTCTGTTTTCTGGAATTTTGAAATTCAAACTTTGAGCTATCAAGCCCAGTGAGCCAGTGTTGAATCCGCAGCTTTTGAGCGGAAGAAATCACTTATTTAAAAGCGCTTTGATTTACTAATACCATTTAGGCTCAATACATTCAAGCTCAGGCATTTCTATGGTGGCTAGATCAACAAATGGACCAATGTTAACTATTAACAATAGGATTCGCCCTTGAGGCACTACAAACTTATGTACCAAAATCTTCGGTTTTAGTATTGCGACCTGTAGTTCGATCACAAGAGTCGTTCATTTTACATGGACATAGAGAGGGATGGACATTAGACCGTATTTAAAAAAAAAATTTGGCGAACACCGTCCAATCTAAATTATTTTTGCAAGAAGGTTTCAAAAAAAATTTTTTTTGTTTCGCCGAACGTAGGGGTCGCCATTTTACATTTTTTGTTATATCTTTAGCATTTACAGTCGGATCTTAAAATATGATACATCCCTGACCAATGTTTTGCTCTAATATCACACTTTAAAATCCGACTTTAAATGCTGATGCTATAACGAAAAATTAAAAAAGGCACGTTCTACGTTCGGCAAAAAAAATTTTTTTTTGGAATTGTCTTGCAAAAATACTTTATATTTGAAGGTGTAAGGTGCTACGGTCTAATAGACATCGTTTAGTCGATTTAGAAAGCGTATTTGAGTCGATCGAATCGAAGGAGGGGTCTACGACCAATATTTTGGGATCATTAGCACGACCCAACATTAGCACAAACTCAGCATATCGTATTCTGTTCCATAGAGTGGAGTAGATTGCGTTATGAACGTTTTTCATTCCCATATCCCAGGAATGAAAAAAGATTCGGGAAATTGTAAACCCTACTAAGTATGTATGTATGTATGTATGTATGTATGTATGTATGTATGTATGTATGTATGTATGTATGTATGTATGTATGTATGTATTGAAGTATGTATGTATGTATGTATGTATGTATGTATGTATGTATGTATGTATGTATGTATGTATGTATGTATGTATGTATGTATGTATGTATGTATGTATGTATGTATGTATGTATGTATGTATGTATGTATGTATGTATGTATGTATGTATGTATGTATGTATGTATGTATGTATGTATGTATGTATGTATGTATGTATGTATGTATGTATGTATGTATGTATGTATGTATGTATGTATGTATGTATGTATGTATGTATGTATGTATGTATGTATGTATGTATGTATGTATGTATGTATGTATGTATGTATGTATGTATGTATGTATGTATGTATGTATGTATGTATGTATGTATGTATGTATGTATGTATGTATGTATGTATGTATGTATGTATGTATGTATGTATGTATGTATGTATGTATGTATGTATGTATGTATGTATGTATGTATGTATGTATGTATGTATGTATGTATGTATGTATGTATGTATGTATGTATGTATGTATGTATGTATGTATGTATGTATGTATGTATGTATGTATGTATGTATGTATGTATGTATGTATGTATGTATGTATGTATGTATGTATGTATGTATGTATGTATGTATGTATGTATGTATGTATGTATGTTTACATAAGCGTTGTTCCTTGTTGTTTTTCAGCCATAAATTAGTTACAGGATTTTTCATGTTTGCTCTCTTAATCATATACACGTCATTTATCATCACTGTGGTTTCTTGTGTATTTTATAATTGATGATGATGATGATGGTGATGATTATGATGATGTAGAGTAAATTTAAATTACTATTACCCAGTGTAGAAACGGTAATCACATATTTTTTGAATTACCTGTAGTTTATATAATATTTTAAAACATATCCAAGCACAAAAAATTGCAAGTAATGCTTTACTACTTCTTTCAATGCTTCACAAGTATCCATTAGTGTATTTTTACTGCTTTTTTAGAAGTTATTCTGAACAACTTCAAAAAATCACTTCTTTCATTGCTTCCAAAGTAACCATTAGTATATTTTTACAGCTTTTGTAGAATTACTTCTGAACAACTTCCAAAAAACCACTTAAGTATTGCTTCTAAAGAGAAATTGCTCATTTGGCATTTCTAAACCCTCGGGTTCGATTCCCGGCGGGACCAATACTTTTTTTATTTGGTTTTTATTCTCTTAATTTTTTTTTTTTGAAATATTTTTAATTAATTTGTTTAAATTCAATATTTTTTTAATTTTAAAATTTTGAAAAATATGTATATCAAAAAAATGGTGAGAAATTGCTTTTTGTGCACCTGTAAAAATAGTTCTTAAAACAATATTGAATTGGAGTGCACCTTTTACACTTGTTTAATAAGTAATTTTATTGAAGAGAATATGGAACAATATCTCGCAGTAACAAAGTGGTGTTTTTATGCCAGTCAACTTTCATATTAAAAAATAGCTCAGCAGTAGAGCGCTAGACTAGCAATCGTGAGGTCGCAAGTTCGATAACCGGTGGCGGCAATAAAAAACTTTTGTAAAAAAAAAAAAAAAATTTTTTGTAAAGAATTTTTTTTTAACTTTTAATTGGTGAAAAAGAACTTCCTTTGCAGTCGGTTAAAAAGTACTGAAAAAATGTTGAAGTGGGAGTACTCCTCTCTTATGACAACTCAATGTGAAAATCATTAGTGTTTATGTTAAAAAAAAGTACATCTAGGTCATCAATTGTAGTGCTTTTTCTACTACTTCCGCATCTCTTTTCTTGCTGGGATAGTAATCAGTTATTACACTTAAAATAATATGTTACAAAAAAAATCTGTTAAATGGGTTTTAAATCGATTTGACCAATTTTTAGTATATATATCCCTACCAGTGTTGAAAAAATATGGAGTCTAAAAATGGATTTTCAAAAAAAAAAAATACAAACAAAATCTAGATTAGAGAAATGATAAAAAGGAGTCATTATTGGTAACGCATTATTTTTTGATTTGAAATAACGAAAAAAGTAACTAGTTATAACCCTACGGGGAATGAGGAGTCAATTGCTCTCTAAGGACCTATCCATTGACCGGTCAACCGAAGGCATATTACTAAATTAGTACAAATATGAACCGAAGAGAATGAATTAATTTTCTAAGTATTTTCTGATTCGTTACTTTCACTTTTTGCTTTTAAAAAACTTGACGGATACCAAAATAAAAAAACAAAATTCGCAGCATATTTTTAAAACTATTTTGTTTTATTTATTTTACTCTTTTATTTATATTTTCTATAATTTTTTGCAAATAAATTTTAAGTTTTGTATTTTCAACATCTTTTAATGTTAAAGCTGTTTTAGTTTTAACAATTGATATTTTAAAAGAAAAGTTATATCTTTTTAACTTAAGGGGAATTTTTTAAATTTCTATTTATATTATCAGAATTTTTGAGGCAATTTTCTAATTTTTAATTGATTTTTTAATTTAATTATGGCCAACGCAAAAAACGAGTCCTGCCATTAAAGGACATATCCCATGACCGCTCAATAGGGGGCATATACAAGGCACTTCCACTATATTTGTGTGTGGGTGTTAATTTTGTTTTCTTTTCTATTTTTTACTTTTCCATTTTTTTTTTTTATTTGCTTGTAGTATTTGTTTTTTTTTATTTTTCTTTTTTATTTGAACAGAAACGCAAAATATGTAACTTTACAATCAGCCAGGCATCATGCACAATAGCTGAATGGGCTGAATGAATGTCTTACAAGACATTCTCTTGCATGCGCTGATGAGAGATTTGACGATTTTTAATACTAAATATAACAAAAATTGACCATTTTACTTATTTGTAGTTATTTACAAGATGTTAAAATTCAGATCATTACAAAAAAAAATAAATAAAACAGAAAAAAAAATATTTTGGTGTTGTATAAGAAAATGTTTTGTGAATGTCTTGCAAAACATTCATACTGGCCTCTAATGCACAAGCAATATTAGCTCAGACGGTACAGCATTGGCCTTACAAGCAGAAGGTTGTGTTATCGAGCCCTACTCTGACGCCAAGTACATATTTTTAATTCTTAATTTTTTATTAGTTTATTTGAAAAGCTATTTTTAGACACACCACCTTACGTGTCACAAGGTGTCTAAACTATGGCAATTGGTCCCTTCCAATGACAACGCCATGTTAAAGTGACGTGTCTCTTTCAAACAAAAAGACCGATCATGGAGCGGTCCCTGCCCCCTTGGGACGTATCCTGCGTGTCACTTTGGACACGGTCCCTTTTGCCGTACGATAGTAACTGATACTGTAGAAAGTAAATCGGAGGAATTTCTAGCCTGTGTCTTTAATGGCTAGTTATATTCAAAAAACGTTTATGGGTAATGAATATATATAAAATTGCAATAAATAAGTTATTTTTAAAATGTTAAATTTAACAGTTTAATACTGAAGATGGGTCACCCATCATGGGTGTGATAGCGAAACCCGAAAATATGTATTATATCCTGCTGACTCTTATCGAAACTTTAAATTTTTATTCTCTATAACTTATAAATTTAATCATCTTTCTTTTCATTTGAATTAAACTCATTTACAAACTAAAAGATCAACTATACATAAACCTCATTAAATATTTTAATTTTTGAATGGGGGAATATTTAGTTGATCTCTTATTTTTAAGTAAATGAATTTTCTTTTTAGTTTGACTCTAGATCATAAATTAATATCACTTTCTGTTTAAATTAATTTTTATTAAGATTAGATACTGAACGCAGCCCGTAAGTTAACTTACAAGAATTCTTGTTTGATATGTTAATTTGTTAACTGAGTTACATGATAAATATACCGCTGTTCATTATTATTCAGTAGCATTATTTTTTGAGCTTCTTCTTACAGTGGCTTCCGCGTGCCTGCCAGCTGTTTTTCTGTACCGAAAGTTAAGTATTTACATCAGCTGGATGAAATAACACAAATAATTACATTTATGTCATCTCAATTTGACAACATATTAAAAGGTATTTCCACTAGCAAAAATATGATTGATTACTTAAAAAAGAGAAATTACTTGTTATGGAAAGAAAGAAGTTAATTCCTTAAAATATTCTTTACAATTTTAAAATGATGAAAAAGATTGCATTATAAATGAAGTAGAAGTTGCCAACCATGAAAAGTGCTATTGAAGTTGTTTTAGATATAGCCGAGAAAATTGGTGATAATCCTGTTGGTAGCCAGGTGAAGAAAGCTTATTTTTTTTATTAATAAAACATAAATAAGAAGGATGGATGTAATAAAATCTCAATTGTTGTTACAGACAGGTTTATCTGTTACGAAAATAGTCTAAACCATGCCCAGCAAAATATTTCATTACCAATTAAATGGTAATGAAATATTTTGCTGGGCAATTATAATGAAAGTAAAATTTTTATACACTCAAAAAATAAAGTCAGTGAAGTCAACAAAAAAGTTTGCTGACTCGACAAATTTTCAGTCAGAAGAGTGCTAGCAGAAAAATTGTTAATATCAGTCAAAATCACACAAGACGTTTTAATAAGTTTTCTATTAACTTTTAGGGAAATTACGGAAACTAGAATATCTGACCGCACAGATAGCATATAGTGCGGAGCCCCGAACCGTTTCGATACTTTATTTATAAACCTGAATTTCACTATATTTTAGGATATAATGGCTTTGTGCCGATTGTTGTTACTACCAAAAATATTTTACTCAGACCAATTTTTTACTAGACCTATTACTTATTTTACATTTCACCATTTCACCGTTAATTGAAATTTATTTCCCGGAATTTTATCCATTTTTCAAAATATGGCCAAAATTGTACCGTGGTGTAGGGTATTTGTATTTGTTATTGTTATTTGTTTGTATTATACAATAATTTAAAAAATTTACATTTTCCAACTCTGCATTAAAAAATATTCCTTGCTGCTTAATCAAATGTTCTTGTTACCTTTATATTTTAAGCAATTTTCAAATAATTTAAAAACAACTTAATAAATTAATTATTTTGCAAATTCTACTTTTAAATGTTTTCTGTAAAAATGCTCAATTTCTTTTTGTTATCGGTTATTAAAACAATTTTTACGGTTCTTAAGTTTAACAACTTCAAAGCCAATTAAACAATTTTCTAACTGCCAAAACGTGCAGCAAAGTTCATTACCTTCATAACCAAGTTTTTAAATCAAATTAAATAATGAGATAAACATATTAAAAGAACACATAAAATACAAAAGAGAAAAATACAAACTAGAAAGCGCCGGCAAGTTACTTTAAAAGGTAGTACAAGTGCTAGCAAAAAGTGGACAGATTCTAACGATTGGTCCCATGCGAATCAGTGGACCAAATTTTATTAATATATCTTCATAGTTTCGACTAGTAGCGTGCGAAATATAATAAAAGCAGATTTTTGGGGAACATTTATAGGGGCATTAGGTCTAACCAATAGACTTATTTTTAGCAAAATCATTAGGTTTCGTACTTGGGCCGATATAAGTCGGTATATCAAATTTCATCACAATATCTTGATATTTGCGACACAAAAATATATGGACTGTCAGACGGACGGACGGATAGAGAGACAGACATCACCCCATCGAATCCAAAAGTGATTCTACCCTATCCACGTAGTAGTGTATGGTATATAAAAACTAACTTTTTTACTTCTTTTTTATTTTTATTTATTTATTAACAGTCTTTGAAAATAAATTCCTTACAGACCTTTTTGTAACAATAATACATATACAATTGCAATTAAATATGATGTTTCTTTTATGGTTAACTCTAATATATTAAAAGAAAATATAACGATCAAATTAGGAAAATGAAGTCTAATTATTAAGACAAAGAATAATGTCTATCTTCACAGTAAACTCTTTTGAAAGTCAATGACATGTTAAAGTTGATTAAATTCAATACAAAAACGGTGAAAAGAATCCGAATTGGCATAAATAATTAGTCCCTTGGCCTATTTATTAAAATACTTCCGCAATTTGATTACATTTTACAAAAGTATGTCATAATGTTTAATTTTTGTATTTTCAGTGGATATATAATTTAATTTAATGAAATATTTTATATGTGTGACTTTTTTTCTTTTATATAAGGAAACTCATTATTTAATTTTTTCTTATGTGTTTTGCTTTTTTTTATATAATATATAATTTCATTCAGCTGACTTTACCATATAATTTTGTAAGCACTTATCTACATAAGAATGTGTCATTAACTCTTTTTTTTTAATTCAAGAAGGAAAAAGAAGGAAGGAGTATAGTTTTGTCTATAATTAAGCATTTTTGTTTGTTATTTCTTATACAATCACAGGAAATAGCAATTTCATGTTTATTAAGAGAACACACTACGTATGATTTATTTGTATATAAGAATATAAAATAAATCATACGCTAAGTGGTAATTTTAAACATACACAAACACTAGGGCTCTCCAACTAAGTGTTGCCACATTGAGAGTTTATATCGCGGATACAGCGCATGTAATTGCTTTCTTGTGTATTTTAGGGGTAATTTAAAAAAATAATATTTTGGTTTAAATTTAAAACTGAAATGAATAGGAAAATGATTAAATTCTCAATTTTATAAATTAAATATATTTGATAGCGATTGAATTCCTAAATTTATAAATTACATGATTAAAAATGAATTCAATGCATGAATTGGCTAATTGATTGCACGTATTTTACGATTTTTTAGTTAATTTAATAAAGCTTAATAACGAATTTACATTGTTAAAATGTTCACTAGATTTCATTTTGAAATCCAATTCGATTTGACAGATGAATGGGATTTCAATCGGCCAACAACAATTTTTTTGTTAACAAACAAGGTTTGAGGTTAAGAAGAAGAATAAACCTTCCTCAAAAGTTATAAACACATTAAATTTGCAAATCAGACTAGATCTATTTTCTATAAATTATTTTATTTAATGGCGGAACACAAAAATCATTTATATTATGAAAGATACCATGTTGTATTTGCTAGAAAATGTGTTTTAGTATAGGGATGATTAGTTGAAAGCTAAAATATTCAATGTTTTGTCAGTGGTATTGCCGGCGCCGTACATTGATTTTTCATAGTTTCTCTTCGTCAAATACAGAAAAAAATAGCCGTTTTCAACTTTAAATATTTCTTTCAATTAAAAATAACAGACTTTATCATGTTATTCCTTAATTTTTTTAAGTTATTAAAATTTATTATCTATTAATTTTTACGACATAAACAGCTGCTAAATGTTGCCACTTTTTCTGGAAACTTCCCTACTTTTCTGCAAATATGGGAGAAAAATTGGTTTGGATTTTGGATTTCGATGAGAATTCGCTGAAATCCAAACTAAATTGGTATTTCATTTGCTATGGGAAATCTATCGAAATCTACTTTTAACTTGATTTCGATCATAATGTAAACTCGCTATAAGACTAAATTCACTGTGACAGTTCCAATTTAAAGGAGGAAAAAATGTTGCCTAAAAGCTAAATAAGTGTTAAAAATCGCAGTTTTCTTGAAATCCGATAACTGAAATCGCTGCACTAGCCAAATGAAAAAAGGAATACCTAATTTTTGGAGTGTTTATTCCCTAATATGTCCTTTATAGGACCCTGAATTTGCATCGTTGATATTTTGAAATTTCTTTAAAAACATTTTTGAAACTTCAAAATTGATGATTTGAAAACAGTGGTTAAGTTAGTGCCGTTTTTTGCAAGCGTGTTATCACAACAGACAATAGAATATACTTCTTAACTGAGTTTCTTGGAATTTTTATAATACAAAAATATGTTTGTATTACATTATTTCAATAATTTCAAAATTTTAACACAAATTTTTTGATTAAGTGGTCTGCGACTCATGAGTTACCTACAACCAGAAAACAGATTCAGTTCTGATACCCCCATTTGTAGTCAATCGCATGGTTCGGTTGTGGTAGCCGAATTTTTCAGTTGTGGCTACAGAAAACCAGTTGAGACAAGACTAATTTGACTATGACAACGGAATTTCAGTTGTATCAAGAATAATTCGGTAGCCGCAAACGAAAAATTCATTTGATGCAACTGAACCATTCGATTGGCAACAAATGGGGTTGTCAGCACCGAATCTGTTTTCTGGGTGTAGGGAAATGGCAATAACTTGGGTGTTTTTCATCGATTTAAGTTTTTATTGCCTTCTTAGAAAGATAATTTACTGCAAATCACGACTTTTAAAGTATTTTAATTAAAATTCAATTAAGATACTTTAAATTAAGATTCAAATCAAAAATAGCGTTACCCTTACCGATAACCACATCGTTTCGGTTTCCATCCACGATTATTTTTTTGTGATTCTTTAGTCTACTAATTATCCTCCATTTTTTTTTTTGCTGATTTTAACAGTTTAAATTGTTATTTTCTATTAACTAAAATTTTATTCAAATATAACCACTTAACATATTTTGCACAATGTATTTAACAGTTTTATTTTTATTATTCCTATCTATCTTGTAGATTTAACTAAAACTTTAAAAATTTTTTTTTATTGGCGTCGAACTTTTTTTAATAGAAAAACTCTTAACTGTAAGGATTATCTTCCACTGAACATATGTATCTAACAACAGAATCTTCCAAAATAAAACACGAATATGCTAATGCACGTTTCTTTAAAAAACCTCAGAATGCTTTGAATCATCCTGAACAAACATCTTACGAATCAGTACAGTACACTTAACTTGATACGTATTTAAAAAAGCAATCTATTCGTTCTTCATTGATAAAAATAACAAATAAATATATTTGTTTTGCATTAAACAATTAATCGCGAATTTTGTCGATTAACCGACAACCGGTTAATCAAAACGATTGGATAATTTTTTTTTTAAATCAATTCATATATTAATTGATTGCAATCAAATTTGATTACAATCGATTTGATTGCAATTATTTTATTTACAATCAAATCCAGTAATTGCAATCAAAATTAAATCAAAATCTTCATTCTCTTCAAATGAAACTGCTTCTTCCACTAAAATCTGGAGGTTTCCACCAAAACTTTTGAGGTTTCCAACAAATTGTAGTGGAAACCGCTAGATTCCAAGACTTTCACTATATTTGTGATTTCAGGGAAATTCACTGAAATCGAATGATTTTAACAAAAATTTGATTGCAATCCAATTGATTGCATTATAGCCAATACTTTAACAAAATTTCACAATACAAACGGCTAATCGAAGGTCGGCTTCGTCATTTCAAGGTTGGCACTGCACTTTCATTTTATAAAACGGAAATTCTTCCAACATTTGTATTACCGTCTACAGTAGACCACCCAAATTTGCAAAAGTATTTTTTTGTTCGCTCCACCGGCAGTTTCCGATAGATTGGGCATAAAAAATAATATGTGTACAAAAATTGGATCTCTCGGGCGCATATAGGCCAGTCAGTTTGGACTTTTGACCCTAAAAATTACCTAAAAACAGTTCAAAGTTTTTTGCGCCATAACTCCTAAATTTGCGGTTTTCCGAAAAATACCATAGAAGTCTTTTTATGCTGAATGAGAGGACAAACACTCTCTTCATACTAATCTTTGGTCTTAGTATTACTTCTCGTGGCGTTTTAAGCGGATAAAATCAAAATTTGTGTTAAGACTTCATTTTAAACGGCCCTCGTTAAAATTTTGACAAAGACAGTTAGGAGCGGTTATCATTTTTTTTTGTAGAGTAAGTTATGTTGTTTTTAAAAACCAATTACATTTGCAACATAAATCTCTTATTCCACGAAAGAAACACCAAAATCGGACTTAAGTACCTATTTATTATACGTTGTGCACATGCAAATGTAGTGCTATGGAGCAGCATATTCGATTAATTCCCTATATTTCTTGGTTTATCAATGGAGTAATTATCCAGCCAGAAAAAAAACAAACGGAAAAGCGCTAGCGTGGCACTTTAACAAGTCCTGGCAAAAAAATCCCTCCTCGATTTCATAAAAAAAATTTATAAAAACTAAAAATTTGTATGGGGACCACCTTAAGGGTTGAAAATAAAGGGCAGATATGTTCCGAAAAAATGTTAAGGTTGTAAAAATATTGGAGGTCAGTTATGCATTTGATTCCTCTAGGGGCACCCTTGGAACAGTTAGAGCGGTGGGAGCAAATTTGAAAAAATGTAATTTTTGTATGGGATCGCCTTTAGAGAGTGGAGACAGAGGGTAGGTATGTTCGGCAACAATAATAGGAGGGAAAATTAATAGGGATCGGTCTTACATGCCACCCCTCTAGGAGGCTCCATGGGGCGGTAAGAGCTGATTTCATAAAAAAAATTATAAAAATATAAAAAATTTGTATGGGGACCTATTTAACGGTTGAAGATAGAGGGTAGATATATTCCGAGAAAATATTGTGGTTCAAAAATACTGGGGGGTGAGTCATACATTTGACTCCTCTAGGAGCACCCTTGGGACAGTTAGAGCGGTGGGAGGAAATTTTATAAAAATGTCATATTTGTATGGGAGCCCTCTTACGGATTAGAGATAGGGGCTAGGTATGTTCGGAAGAAATGTTTGAGGAGAAAATTGAATGGGGGTCGATCCTACATTCCACCCCTCTCGGAGGCACCATGGGACTGGTAAGAGCTGATTTCATAAAAAAAAAAATTATAAAAAAATAAAAAAATTGTATGGGGACCGCCTTAAGGGTTAAAGATAGAGGGTAGATATGTTCCCAGAAAATGCTGAAACTAAAAAAATATTGGGGGTGGGCCATAGAATTGACTTCTCTAGGGGCACCCTTAGGATAGTTAAAGCGGTGAGAGTAAATTTTATAAAAATGTCATTTGTATGGGAGCCCTCTTACAGAGTGGAGATAGGGGATAGGTATGTTCGGAAAAAATGCTCAAAAAGACATATCAATGGGGGTCGGTCTTACATTTTACCGCTCTAGGGGAAGCTTCGGGGAAGTTGTGGTGCTTTTTGTGGATTTTTAACGCTTCACCACCACCTTTGACCCCGATGAGGAGCCATTTGTACCCACCCCACCTCCCCCATTTTTTGCTTATGCTTTTTTTTCAAACCTCACAAAATTATGGGTTCTAGCGTATCCAAATCTTGTTACTAAGGGTTTCCATACAACATACCGATACTTCAAAGTCAAATTTTGGTCAATTTGTCACGGAATAACCGATATTTGTTAAAAATGTAATTATTTTATGAAAACTATATATATTACTACACAATATAATGAAAACCAATCTTAAGTGGCTCTGTCGAAATTTTAACGAGGGTCGTTTAAAATGAAGTCTTCGCACAAATGTTGACTTTTTCCCCTTACAACTTCACTATACATCATACTTAGGTACACTCAGAAAAGTTCTGCAGTTACTACATGACAGTTATTTGTGTAGTAATGCGGTTGTAGTTATTTTAACTACAATTGTAGTTAATTTACTTAGAGAAAAATTTTTCAATCTTTTTGACAGTTATTTTTTCAAACTAACTACAAAAACTACCACATTGTAGTAACATTTATTTTATGCAGTTATTTTGAATTTTTTTTTACAAATACTTATATTTTCAAGTGTGTGTGCACACACACGAAGCAAACAGGAGCATGTGTATGAAGCGCTTGTTTAGAAATTTCTAGTGAAAGAATATGAGTAGAACATGTTTTCTCTTGGCTTAGTCATAAAACAACGCCAAAGAGTGAGAACGCGTAATACGGAAAAGCTTATATATTTTTTATTAAATTATTAAAATAATAAGGTAAGTTTTATAATATAAAATATAAATTTATTTCGGGAATGTTAAAAAAATATTGTATTTATTTTCTTTCAGTTCTTTTATATTCTCATCTCTTTCTACCTGGAGAAAAAAAGGAAGCCAAACAACACCATATTTCATTCCTCACAGACGGACATTTACAACAATATCTTAATAGTGAAAAATAAAAGTGACATTAAATGTAAATTTTGATTTCTCATTTTAAAATTATTATAGAATAAAATTGTAAACACTCCTACATAAATTTGTTTTTTATTAAATTAATAATTTTTAAAATAATTTTTATTTATGTTTTTTAACTACATTTGCAGTTGTTTGTACAGTTTTACAATAATTTACATGTATGTTGTTTCAATTGCATTTGTAGTTGTTTTTACTACATTTGTCAGTTGATTTTTTACAGTTAAAAATAACTTCATATTGCAGGTAATTTAACTGCAAATGTAGTCTACACCTTTTTAAATGCAAATGCAGTTATTTTAACTGTCATTTGCAGTTGATTTTACCTACAAAATTCCCTGAGTGTAGAAGTATAGTATGAAGGAACTGTTTGTCTTGTTATTCTACATAAAAATGCCTGTATAGTATATTTTGAAAAAACGTCAAATTTAGAAGTTATGGCGCAAAAACGCTTTGAAGTGTTTTTAGGTAATTTTTAGGGTCAAAAGTTTAAACTGACTGGCCTGTATGCCCCCGAGAGATCCAATTTTGATACACATATTATTTTTTATGCCCAATCTATCGGAAACTGCCGGTGGAGCAAACAAAAAAAGCTTTTTTAAAAATCTCATACATTTCATGGGTGGTCTAGTCTACAGTGCTTTGCCAACGCATTGCCGTTTGCATTTTTCTGCCTGGGATGAGTTGCAATTTTTGGAATATAATTTTATTGAATAAATTTTTTGTTAAATTTTTCTTTTATAGTACAAACAATTTAATTCATAAACAAGTAACCAATCATGCAACAAACACTTTGTTTGTATTTACATAATCTACTTCAGGCTTAATTTAAATTAAAAACTTAATTATTTTTACAAAATTTTTAATTGTATTTACAAACAATTTTTATCTGTGTTCTTGCTAACAATATATTTTCAATTTGAAGTATCTGTCTAATGTACAGACTTTTGCCACCACATAAAATAAATATTTACAATAAAGCACACGACTATCTGATTACAACAGCTATTGTTTGAGGTGAGCAATAACTTGTTGACGTCATTTATTTATAAATTTTCATTTGCTCGTGAATGGTTAGTACGAGTACAAATACTATAGCAGCTACAACTACCATCACATAATAGCAGTAAAATAAAACAAACATAAAACTATGTTCTGTCTCCATATTTGTTGTTCAAAAGTAAATATGAGTTGATGATTGAAATTGACTGTCAACAGAAAATGTAATACTCAGTTATTTGTTAAGACATAAGGATGTATAAAAGAAACATGTACTTTCAGGATATTTATTACGATGGTGATGACAAAACTTGAAAACAAAAATACACAGAAAAAACAGATTCGTGTTGCCAGGCGAATTTATTGTCAATCGCATGATTTGGTTTTGGTGTAATGAGTTTTTCGGTTTTAATAATTAACAAGCAGTTTAGAAAAGAGTAATTTAGCTATGGCAGCAATCATGTGGTTGACTTAACGATAATTCAGTTCTCACAGCTGAAGAATTATATTGTCAATAAATACGGCTGTTAACACGAATCTGTTTTCCGGGTGTAAACAATAGTAAATTCAATGCTTTTAAGATACGAGTACAATTAATGTTATTTGTATTAAGGCTTTTGAAGTAAAAATACCCATAACCTGCTTCTGATGATATTTGCTGAGTAATTATGAAAGTATTTCTTTTCAAAGAATTATCGTATAATATTGTTATTATGTTTAAAAAAGATACACATACTTAATCCTGAATGGAAAACAATTGACTATAAAAACTTTACAAACTCGCTGAACTTAATATGAGCTCATCATAAGAAGGATTGCCTACAATTCTAAATCATTTAATTTCTATGTAATTTTGTTGTTTCAGATTTGTTGTCTTTTGAGTGTACATACATATAGAAATACCCAGTGTAGAAACGGTAATATATATATATATATATTAGGGCGGGTCGATTTAATAATCGCCCATGGCTCAGTGAAAATCGTATTCTAGGGATCAAAATAAGAAACTTTGCCGAAGGAACCATACCTCTAAAACGAATTCTACTACCCCTAACTGTTGACTTTTGTCCCGTAGGGTCAAGTTTTGAAAAATCCCACTTTGACCCATTTAGAGTGCCCCAATCGAGTCCAAATGTATGACCGACCCCCACTAACTTTGGAGGGCCGATCCACCCATGCCAGTGGTACACCCCCTGGAACTCCCCTGGGGGGTTCCCCATACAAACATTTTAAAAAATCACCATTTTTGGCACTTTATTTTATTATTTTTTATTTATTTTATTTATTTTTATTATTTTATTTATTTTTTCTCTTTAGAAATTTATTTAGTCAGAACATATGTAAATGAAAAAATTAATTTAACTTAGTAATAGAAAAGAAAATAAAAAAAATTACTGTTTGAAGTCTTTTTTGCTTTCAAGTCTGGGCATTTTTTCTTTTCTATTACTAAGTTAAATTAATTTTTTCATTTACATATGTTCTGACTAAATAAATTTCTAAGGAGAAAAAATAAATAAAATAATAAAAATAAATAAAATAAATAAAAAATAATAAAATAAAGTGCCAAAAATGGTGATTTTTTAAAA
Source organism: Leucophora obtusa (assembly GCA_949987735.1). Taxonomy (NCBI): domain Eukaryota; kingdom Metazoa; phylum Arthropoda; class Insecta; order Diptera; family Anthomyiidae; genus Leucophora; species Leucophora obtusa. The sequence continues at coordinate 346,460,221 of OX465295.1, read as the reverse complement.
TGTTTGTATGGGGAACCCCCCAGGGGAGTTCCAGGGGGTGTACCACTGGCATGGGTGGATCGGCCCTCCAAAGTTAGTGGGGGTCGGTCATACATTTGGACTCGATTGGGGCACTCTAAATGGGTCAAAGTGGGATTTTTCAAAACTTGACCCTACGGGACAAAAGTCAACAGTTAGGGGTAGTAGAATTCGTTTTAGAGGTATGGTTCCTTCGGCAAAGTTTCTTATTTTGATCCCTAGAATACGATTTTCCCTGAGCCATGGGCGATTTTTTTGCCTCCCCACAAATCGACCCAGCCTAATATATATATATATATATTCACATCGTTCCTATAAGGAGCATAGGGCCTCAACAAATTTCTTCCATTCGGATCTGTCCATCGCAATGCTTTTGATTTCGGGTCAGGTTTTTCGCATTTTACTAGCTTCGGTTTGGATTTGTCTGCGCCATGTATGAGCTGGTCGACCTTGTCTGCGGCTTCCCTGTGGGTTCCATTCGATAGCATTTCTAGCAATATCTGATGGTCCTTTACGGATGGTGTGCCCAATCCAGTTCCACTTTCGTTTTCGAATTTCTACGGCTATTGGTGTTTGTCGAGTTTCAAGCCACAAGTTTTTATTCGATATGGTTTGTGGCCAAAAAACACGTAGTATTCTACGAAGACATTTGTTTGCAAACACTTGTACTGACTGGATATCTTTAGAGTTAGCATTCCAGGACTCACAACCGTATAGCAATGTTGACTTCACATGGGAGTTGAATATGTTCAATTTAACACGACGCGAGATAGAAGACGTTTTCCACACCCTAGTGAGCTGCCCAAAAGTTTGAGTCGCCTTTTTAATTCGACTTGAGATGTCTGCGCTTGAACATCAAGTATTGGTAATAACAGCCCCAAGATAACAAAAGGAGTCTACCTCCTCTAGTGTTTCGTTATTAATCAAAAAGGGACTTGTGTTTTCTGACCGAATTCTCATAACATTTGACTTGCTGATGTTAATTTTTAGCCCAGCTTTTGTTTATATTTCCGATAGTTTCTGAAGCTTCATTGACATATCAGAATAGCTGTGGGAGAGGAGGCAGATATCATCTGCATACTCGAGGTCCTCTAACCTTTCGTGGAGCCCCCAAACAATACCTCGGTTTTCGATCATTGCTTGACTCATAACAATATCTAGCATGATATTGAACAGTAGTGGTGACATTACACACCATTGGCGAACTTCTGTGCCGACCTCGATATTGCGAGAAAGCAGGCCATCGTGTAGAATCCGACAGCAAGCCCCTTGATATAGGCTTCCGATTATTTGAATCAGTTTCAGTGGAACGCCTTTACATTCAAGAGCTTTCCAGATAATATTGTGGGCTAGAGTGTCGAATGCTTTTTCAAAGTCAATAAATATAAGGTATAATGGAGATCTCAATTCGACTGATTGTTCCACGATTATTCTTAATGAATTAATATGGTCAATACATGACATATTTGGACAGAACCCAGCCTGTTGTTTTCTTAGAGTTGGCAACAAGTTGTCTGAAATTCTTTTGGTAATGACATGGGTTAGTACTTTATTTATCATACTAAGTAGTGTGATTCCTCGCCAGTTGTTTCGGTTAGTTAAATCGCCTTTCTTTGGAATCTTTATTATTATGCCTTCCTTAAGTGCCTCTGGTACCATTTCCGTCTCCCAAATATCTACAGTAATTGGAGAAATGAGTTCACCGCTTGTCTGGGGATTTGTCTTAAGGAGTTCCGGGGAAATATTGTCACTTCCAGGGCTTTTGTTATTTTTCAGAGATTTAATGGCATCCACTATTTCGGAAATAAGAGGGGGAGACGTATTGGGTGTTGTGATTGTGGCAGTAACATATAGACAGATCATTTTCTGGCCGTGACGAGAGCACTTCGGAATAGTGTTCAGCCCAGAGCTCGAGTTGGTCATCCTTGGATGTGACGAGTGTGCCTAAGTTATTCTTTATGGGTTTCCCGGAGACTCAGGTGGAGGTATGTGATAACTTCTTTATTAGCCTGTGTAAGTCGCTGGAACGGTTTGTTTCAGCCGCTGCTTGAGCTTCGAGAGCAATACCATTTGTCCAAGCTCTTTTGTCTCTACGGGCACTGTGCTTAACTTGCCGGTCTAATGTGGAATGTTGCGCTTTAGAAGTGCGTGTTTTTGCAAAGTTGAGTGCTGCTTTGAGTTTCTTTCTCTCCTCAACTAATTCCCATGTTCCATCTGATATCCAGTCTTTACGCTTTTGTTCCTTGAAGCCGATATGTTCCGAGGCAGCATCTATGAAGATATTTTTTAAATTCCTCCAGTCTTTGCGTTGGTTACTAGAAGTTGCTGATAGTGATTCGTTCAGCGCTTGTGTGTAGTTCGATGCGACCGAGGGGATTTTCAGTCTTCTAACATCGAATTTTTTTGCCACGCAGGGAGTTTTGCTTTTAATTGCGGCTAGCTTTAAACGGATACTCGCTATGAGTAGGTGATGATCGCTAGCTATGTCAGCGCCTCTTTTATTTCCAACATCCAGCAATGAGCCGCGCCATTTTCGGGAAATGGTAATGTGATCTATTTGGTTCTCCGTGATGTGGTCAGGAGATACCCATGTTACTTTGTGTGCCGGTTTGTGTGGAAACAAAGTCCCGCCAATCACCAAGTTATTAGCTGTGCACATATTTATAAATAGGTCTCCATTTTCGCTTTTTCGGCCCAATCCATGTACACCCATTGTGCTGCCCAAGCCACTGTTGTTTGCACCTACTTGAGCATTAAAGTCGCCCAAGACGACGAGAATATCACCACGGTTGGAGGATGTGATTGCACGATCGAGGAGACTATAGAATTCTTCTTTCAGGGCATAGTCGGAGACTTCAGTGGCAGCATAACATTGAATACATGTAATATTCCGAGCACGTGTACGAAATCTGGCAGTAATTATTCTGTCGGAAATGGGCTTCCAGCAAATAAGGGCTTTCCGTGCCTCCTTAGAGAGCAAAAATCCTACGCCCGAAGCTCTGTCTTCAGAAGCTGGTTTCCCAGAGTATAGGATGTGTAACCCATGTGTTGTTGTATGTTCCCCTGAATCTGGCCACCTCATTTCGCTTATTCCCAGAAAAAGTAAATTGTAGCTGATAAATTCATTGCACAGCTGGGCTAGGCGTGATGGTTCAGATAGCGTCCTAACATTCCATGTTCCAAATCTTGTCCGGGTTTTCATGCTAAAGGTGGTCATCAAAGGATCAGATCGTTTCATTTGTCCTCCATTTGTTTCGGTTTCCGTAATCATTTTGGTTTAAGATGAAGTAGCTGATTAGGCTTCCGCATCCGATCCTGGTGCTGGGATTGCCAGCTGCATCCAGGCATGCTGTGGGTGGAGTTTTTTTTTCAAAGGAAGAGTTTTCGTTCATCCTTCTACTTCCCGAGACGCTGACTAAAGTCAAGCCATTCGGGGTACTCCTTGTAGGCTAAGTTTCAGAGTGCTCTCCTACTTATCTAAAACTTCAATTTAAAATTTGACATTTAGGTTACTTAGCTGCCTTCTCACTTTAGCTAGCCTTGAACGGGTGTTTAAAAGCCATTGCCCGGGAAATACCTAGCATAAGCCGGAGGTAGTGAGCTGCATTGCCAGTACAACAAAGGAATCATTCCTGGTCACTCCCAAGTGAGTGACAGTCAGGAACTTTCAGCCTTTTCCTGTAAACTGCCCAAACGGTAATGACATATCATTATTTTTTGGACTACCAGTAATGACACCCACTTATCTTCTGCATTATTTTCAAGCATATAATAATGAGTTACTGATAATGACTTATTTTTATCATTATTTTAAATAGAAAGTAATTTCATAGATTTTTTTTAAAATTTTTGGAAATTTATTTTTAGACACAATATTTTTTCAACGCTGGTAAAGATATATGTAACCACATATTTTTTTATTTTTGTATGTTGGCGAGTAAGCTTACTTGTGTGCAGAAGGTCAATGTTTTTATCTATTAAATATTACATGTCGATATAGCTCAGATGATAGAGCTATTGACTGGCAATCTGTAGAACCAGGTTCGATTCCCGCACTAGAAAATTTTATTTCAAAAAAAAGTTAACAATAAAAAAAAATTTTTTTTTTATAAAACTCATTTTTTTGAAAATCTATTTTTAGACACATTCTTTTTGTACTGGTAAGCATATAGTAATGTTATATTTTTAGATTTTTTGTATGGTTGTTTGTAAGCATAACTCATTATTTTGCGCGACATCGCCATACAAAGGTAATAAGAAATGTAATAAGAAAAGTAACTAGTTACCATTACCAAGTACATATGTAGTAACATAACCCCATATCTGGTAATAATTTTCTACGCTGGCTAGTAAATGCTTAAAAAAATGTTTATATTTTGTACATTAAAACCATTAAAAATAAGTTAAAAAAAGGACTACCCACTTTTCGTTCAAAACAATTGTGTTACCTTGAGGCCGGACCAGAAAACTTTGCTTCAGCAGGAAACTTTGCGTCCGTGTGGCTGCCGGCTAATGTGGTCGGTCACCACTGCTTATCATTGATGAATTAAAAGACACTTTTTCCTTTCTTTTTATTATTTTTTTCAATATACTTTAACTTTTTAACTCCGCAGCAAAAAAAAATTATTCATTTTATTTTATTTAAAAAATAAAAATCGGGCCACGATAAGGACTAGAGAATTTATCTGGTGTTAAGAATCACTTTACATTTTTATTTTCCAATAATTAATGAAGGCTGCACAGTGGCAGCCGATTTTGCCTTTTTTAAAAAGGGTAATAATGAAGTGGCATCCCTGGCGATTTTGGTAGGAGAAATTTAAAACTAATATTTTTTGAAAATACTACAATAACATATATTTTAAATAAAAAAATAAGCGTTTAAATATGCCGCTTAAAATGCTGTTGTTACAGTATTTAACGCCCTTTACAAGTATCTGCATAAATTCACCACACTAACCAACAGTGCTACCATATCTGTTCCGTAAAGTATGCGGGGTTACCTAAGCAAGTGTACCCTTAATCACACTTGTGCAGCGGAAACAAATTTTATTTTGTCGTTTATTTTTAATAATTAATTAATAATTGGCAAAGTCGGTAAAAATAATAGATTTTTAAGTTAAATTTTAAACTCAATGAGAATTTCTTGTTCTTGTCTAGAAGCGTTATTAAACATTCTAAATATCAAAGAAAAAACAAAAACAACAAGAAAGAATTTACCACAATTTGCTTTGTCATCTTCCAATATACTACTCTGTTCTATCTACAAAATTTTTGTTAGTCTTAAGCTAAATTTAGTTCAATTCAAATATTCTGCTAAAATCTGCAGAAAAACCTTCTTAAAAAATTTGTAAACTGCTGTTGTTGAAAGGCATAATTCTACTGTTTATTATTGAGATATAAGTAATGAGCACCTACTACTGACCTTTTGCTGGGTTTAAAAAACTTATCATTTTACTATTCATCTCCTTTTCGTTTTTTTTTTTTTTTTTTTTTTTTAATTAAGGCTACATTAACGTATGAAATTTCATTATAAGAAAAAACAACTATGTTAATAAAAGGATGTATAAAAGAATACCATATAATGTTAATTATATTTTCTATAAATCATAGTTCTTCTCTTTATCATCGCTATTAAATATAATAAGCACAATGTAATTTAAATATAAAGTTATGTACCTAATAGAAAAAAAATCAGTAAAAATTTTAGATAAAAATACTAAAAATTAATTAGAAATTACCATACAGAAAAAACTGCAGAAATTAGCAGAATATTTTTGCTAAATATTAGTAAAAAAATAAAACTGTTAGATATACAGAATTTTAGTTACATTTGAGTTAAATTTAATTTAATAGAAAATAGCAATTTTATCTGCTAAAATTAGCTAACAATTTTGTTAAATAATTAGTAGAATAAAAAATTGCACAAAAGTTTAAAATTTTCATTTCTGAAATCAGCAGTTTACTATTTTCTTTAGCAAAAATTTGTGTTCAATTTGACAAAATAGACTGCTATTTGCATTCAACTGAATTTAACTTAGAAATAACAGAAATTTTATACACTAATAGAAATAAATCTGTAAAAATAGCCGAAAAACTTACTAAAAATTTGTTTAAAATGATGCTGAAGAAAAAACTGCTGAAGTTAGCAGTTTTTTTTTTTTATTTTTTTTGCTAAATACCAGTAAAATAAGAGCAGCAAAATTAAAACTGTTAGATACAGAATTTTAGTTATATTTAGGTTCAATTTTTGTTAATGGAAAATAGCAAATTAACCTGCTAAAATCAGCAAAAAAAATTTTATAAATAATTTGTAACCTAAAAAATCACAAATTAAATTAAAATTTTACAAGTTTTTTTTCGATTTTTTTTTAATGCCAATAAAAATTGAGCCTTTTTAAAAAAGTAGTTATCAGTTTTTTCAGCAACTATTTCTGCTGATTTTAACAGTACTAGTCTGCTATTTCCATTCAACTAAATTTAGCTTAAAAATAGCAAACAAATTTTTAGATATAACAATTTATTTTTGCTATTTTTAGTCTACTAATATTTAGCAAAATTTTCTGCAGATTCTACAGTACAATTTGTTATTTTCAATTAACTAAAAGTTAACTTAAATATAACCAAACTTCCCTAAATTTAACAGTTTTAATTTTGCTGTTCTTTTTTTACTAGTATTTAGCAAAAAATCTGCTAATTTTAGTGGTGTTTTCTGCAGCATCATTATTATTAACTAATTTTTATTAACTTTTTCTGCTATGTTCACAAATTTATTTCTATGTGTTTGTTTTTGCTATTTTTAGTCTACTAATATTTAGCAAATTTTTCTATAGATTTTGCAGTACTATTTGTCGTTTTCAATTCACTAATAGTTAACTCAAATATAACTAAAATTCTGTAAATTTAACAGATTTATTTTTGGTATTTTTTATTTTACTAGCATTTAGCAAAAAAATGTTGCTAATTTAAGCTGTTTTTCAATAAGGTAATTTTTAACAAATTTTTTAGTAGCTTTTTCTGTTATTTTTACAGATTTATTTCTATGAGTGTACCTGCCGGGGTTGGCAACCGTTTCATATGGTTAGTGATAATGGATAACGTTATTTCAAAATTATTTCGTTAGAATAATTTTTAAGGCAATTTTAACTATTTCGTTAAGCTATTTAAGGGTTAACGGCAATTTAAACTATTTCCATCGGCTATTTTAAGGTTAACGCTATTTTAAATTATTTCTTAAGTGGTATTTTAAGATTAACAATAATAGTCCCTTTTTCGACTTTTTTGACAACTTTGCAGACCGTCACTTTGTGGAACCTTATGTGTGTGCGTGTGTGTGTTTATGTGTGTGTGTGTGTGTGTAAACAATGGCAATAGGTGACCAATAAAAGCTGAAAGTCAATATTCATCTATTATATTTTTGAGAGAAAGAAATACAAAATTTAAAATTATTCCGTTAGCGTGTTGAGATGTATGAAGGTATGTATAGTTGATCTTTTAATTGGTAAATTAATGTTTTTGTTTGATTTGAGATCACACAAGTAAACTACAGAAAAAAAATTGAAAAAATTCGATAAGGGCAGCAGCATAAAATACACTCAGATAAAAAAGTTTGTAAAAAAATTTGTAAACAGTTTCCAATCGCACTATACTATTTATACCCTACACCACTATGTGGTCAGGGTATTATAAGTTTGTGCTGATGTTTGTAACACCAAAAAATATTGGTCGTAGACCCACCTTATAGTATACCGATCGGTTCAGAATTTTTTTTTATTTCGATTTAACGATGTCCGTCTGTCCGTCCGTCCGTCCGTCTGTCTGTCTGTCCATGCAATCTTGTGCGCACTCTACAGGTCGCAACTATTAAGATCTTTTGATGAAATTTGGTACACAGACCTATGTTGGCCCAAGGACGAACAAGTTTGATTTTGGTGAACATCGGTTCATGTTTAGACCTAGTGCCCATATAAGGGTCCTACCAAAATTATACTGTTTATACGCTGCAGGTCGTAAATATTAAGATATTTTGATGAAATTTGGTACATAGACCTATGTTGGCCCAAGGACGAATCCTATTGATTTTGGTGAACATCGGTCCATGTCTAGAACTAGTGCCCATATAAGGGTCCCCCCAAAATTGGCTTGGTTACAAACTGCAGGTCGCAAATATTAAGATATTTTAATGAAATTTGGTGCGCTGACTCACATTATAGAAAATTTTGACACGAGCCCCATTTTAACCCATTCGAATTTCGGATCCAAACATTAGTTGGCTTTTACCCAGACTGGTGTAGGGTATTGTATAGTCGGCATGCCCGACTTTAACCTTTTTACTCGTTTTATACTGATTATTAGTACAATTTTTATTTTTAGTAATCATTTTTGCTATTCTCTTATTACAAATTACGGATTTTTTTACTAATTTTCGCTGCTGATTTCAGAAAAACATTTTACTAATTTTTAAAAACCGAGTGCTAAATTTAGCAGAAAAATATACTAATTTAAAAATATTTTTATTTTTTTATTTTTTACAATTCTTGTTTAGTTTATATTTGTTACTATTGATATATTTTTAGTTTAGAAATAACACCCAGAAAATTTTATTGCATCTCCAATGCATAAAACGGCAATAACTGGAGAACCGTTTGCAATTGTGACTCCAAATTTCAAGTACGATGAAGTAATTATACGCTTGTTACAATCGAAAGAAAAAACATTTTTTTTTTTAGATTTTACAGTTTTTTTATTTTTTTAGTACAATTTTTTGCTAATTTCAGCAGATTGACTTTAAGTTACAGTTTACAGCAATTTACTGAAATTTAGTAGCTGCAACTAATTATTTATACTAATTTCATTGTACTAAAATTATGATATTTAGTAAGTTTTTTAACTGATTTTAGCAAATCGATTTTGAATTGCATTTTACATAAAGTTTACTAAAATTTAGTAGTGGCTACTAATTTTTTCTACTAATTTTATTGTACTACAGATCAGCATACATGTGTTGCTAAAATTAGCAAAAAATACCGCTGGGCTCAAAACAGTTAAATTTCCCGTAATAACAGCAAAATTGTCAGTACCCATTACAGACTTTTTTGGGTGAGTGGAGTTATTTTCGGGTACCGCTACAGACGCCTCTTCAGTATCCCATGCCTTTATGGGTTAGTATTTGATTAAGAACTATTTATATTGAATTTAAGCAAATAAACACATGTTAACAACTCAATTAGACTAACATCAACGAAATTTTAACAATGCTATTTATACCCTACACCACTATGTGGTCAGGGTATTATAAGTTTGTGCTGATGTTTGTAACACCAAAAAATATTGGTCGTAGACCCACCTTATAGTATACCGATCGGTTCAGAATTTTTTTTTATTTCGATTTAACGATGTCCGTCTGTCCGTCCGTCCGTCCGTCTGTCTGTCTGTCCATGCAATCTTGTACGCACTCTACAGGTCGCACCTATTAAGATATTTCGATGAAATTTGGTACATAGACCTATGTTGGCCCAAGGACGAACAAGTTTGATTTTTTTGAACATCGGTCCATGTTTAGACCTAGTGCCCATATAAGGGTCCTACCAAAATTTTACTGTTTATACGCTGCAGGTCGTAAATATTAAGATATTTTGATGAAATTTGGTACACAGACCTATATTGGCCCAATAACGCAGCCTATTGATTTTGGTGAACATCGGTCCATGTTTAGACCTAGTGCCCATATAAGGGTCCTACCAAAATTATACTGTTTATACGCTGCAGGTCGTAAATATTAAGATATTTTGATGAAATTTGGTACACAGACCTATATTGGCCCAATAACGCAGCCTATTGATTTTGGTGAACATCGGTCCATGTTTAGACCTAGTGCCCATATAAGGGTCCTACCAAAATTATACTGTTTATACGCTGCAGGTCGTAAATAATAAGATATTTTGATAAAATTTGGTATACAGACCTACATTGGCCCAGTAACGCAGCCTATTGATTTTGGTGAACATCGGTCCATGTTTAGACCTAGTGCCCATATAAGGGTCCTACTAAAATTATATGGTTTATACGCTGCAGGTCGCAAATATTAAGATATTTTGATAAAATTTGGTACACAGACCTACGTTGGCCCAAGGACAAAGCCTATTGATTTTGGTGAACATCGGTCCATGTTTAGACCTAGTGCCCATATAAGGGTCCTACCAAAATTATATTGTTTATACGCTGCAGGTCGCAAATATTAAGATATTTTGATGAAATTTGGTACACCGACTTATGGCAGCCGAAGGACGAAGCCTATTGATTTTGGTGAACATCGGTCTATGTTTAGACCTAGTGCCCATATAAGGGTCCCCCCAAAATTATATTGTTTATACGATGCACGTCGTAAATATTAAGATATTTTGACGAAATTTGGTACACAGACCTATTTTGGCCCACGGACGAAGCCTATTGATTTTGATGAACATCGGTCCATGTTTAGACCTAGTGCCCATATAAGGGTCCTACCAAAATTATACTGTTTATACGCTGCAGGTCGCAAATATTAAGATATTTTGATGAAATTTGGTACACAGACCTATATTGGCCCAATAACGCAGCCTATTGATTTTGGTGACATTAGTTGGCTTTTACCCAGACTGGTGTAGGGTATTCTATAGTCGGCATGCCCGACTTTAACCTTTTTACTCGTTTTATCCTCTGTTATTACTATTTTTGCTTTGAACTTTAACTCTTAACCGTTAATTTTAAATTTTAAATGAATATTCTAATTATTTTTAACTTACAACATAAATCCATGTTGACAGTAAACAATTAAATTATATTTTCACTGTATCTAGTGTGTTAAGATGTAGAAAGGTATGTATAATTGATATTGTAATTGGTAAATGAATTTTTTTTTTTTTTGACTTGAGATCATACAAGTAAACTACAGAGATCTCAAATCAAATAAAAAAAATTCATTTATTCCGTTAGAATATTTTAAGTTTACCGGTATTTTCAATTACTTTGTTAGGGTCGAGTTTTAAATCAGTTATTGTTATTTCAGGATTAGTGTTTGCCAACCATGCTAGCTACTTACTTTCATATGTAAGGTACTAGGATGTAAACATGCGTTATCTTTATTACTTTTACATTCGTTCTTTGAACATGAAAAAATGTTGCTATAACTACAAAACCGACTTAAGTAAGTACATATGTATGTACATAAATGCAATACAAAAGCAAAGTAATTAATTATTGTACAAAAATAAAATAACTTATTAAGAATGCAAGTAAAATTGTCCCATTCGGCAATGTCGATTCTTTAAATACCCTCAAAAACGCTTAATTAAAAAAAAAAAAAAAATTACGCAAATGTACGATTTTGTTTTGAAAATTCTCTAAAAAAATATTACTTCAGTCAAAAGTTGTCGGAAAAAACTATAAACTCGTGTCGCTTTTCGATATGTTGAGTGCGTTTACCAGATGCTCAACTGTTACTAATCCGCTACTTAGCAATCTGGTGAACGATTTGATTACCTACCGCTAAGTCAACATGTTGTGGTAGTGCTACCTTATTTTGGTAGCGTAAACATTTTACGGTACTTGTGAGCAGTTAGTGATACGTCAGCAGTTGTTTGTTTTTTTATATGTATTATTTGTTATAAATAAATACAAAATTTTAAAAAATCAAAGAAACCTCCACAAATATTTTTATTTTAAAACAACAACAAAAGTAGCATCGTTCACCAGATTAAGGTAATCATAAAGCGCTACATACCAATTGTAGGTTTCTCTGGTAAACCTGCCCATTGATAAAGGTGTATGCACAATAAAGGGCTGCAATTAATGTTTTACAAAACATTCTCTTGCATGCGCTGTTGCCAGATCTGACGACTTTTAATACTAAAAATAACAAAAATAGGCAACTTTGCTTTGTTAAGATGTTCCATAAAAATGTTCCTCGTAGTGTTTTAAAATAGTTCGATGAACACATCCTATACCTAAAATAGAAGATTAACTTGGTTTCCTCCTAAAATCCGGGTGTGTGGGACATTTAAACGCCAATTCTGAATAAGTGCGAAATTAACTCTTACAACAGATTTTAAATTTTGACTTATTTCTGGCATTGAACTTAAACTTTCAACTTTGATGTCTCTAAACTTATAGTAGAATTTCATGACAAATTTTTTGGCGGAACATTTTTTTTGAAAAAGGAACATACACTACCCGTAAGTTGAAGAGTTAGAGGGTTATAATGTTGCGCAAAAATATTTGCCATGAAATTCTCTTAAGTCTATGAAGACATCAAAGTTGAAAATTTAAGTTCAATGCCAGAAATAAGTCAAAATTTAAAACATGTTAAAGGGTTAATTTCGCACTTATTCAGAATTGGCGCTCAAATGTCCGACACACCTGGATTTTAGGAGGAAACCATGTGAATCTTCCATTTTAGATATAGGATGTGTTCAGCGAACTTATGTAAAACACTACGAGGAACATTTATGTGAAACATTCTAACTCTCTAAATCTTCAACTTACGGGTCTTTTTTGTCCCTTTTTAAAAAGGAGCCAAAAAAGTCCCTTTAACTGAAGAGCTAGCGGGTTAAAATTATCCACAAAAATGTTCCCTGTAGTGTTTTACATAAGTTCGCTGAACACATTATATACCTCAAATGGAAGATTCACATGGTTTCCTAGTGAACATACAGTCGTGGCCACGAATTTAAGTCAATTCAAGTTTTTTTAATTTTATTGTTGTTGCCTTTATTTTTAAAGATCAAAATAGTGGCTAAATTCACCACGAAAGGCAAGGAGATGGTTCAGAAAATTGTGCAGAATTTTAACGTAATGTTGGTTTTTTTATTTTGTCACTTGTTTTAAGTGGGCGTGGCTTTTAACGAAAATTTAGCGATATCAACCTTTTATCAGATTACATAATAAAATTTAGGCAGTACTGATCGGTTCTGTACAAATGTATATCTTTGGAAATCCTATAAAATTTCCTTAAGTCTTGCATTATTTTTATCTACAAATAGTTGCCAGACTTAAAATTGCAGCACTTTAAACATGACCAAATTTTTATTTGTTTTTAGCGATTTTTAATAAAGTTAACAGCACTGAAATTTTAAAGTGAATAGTTTTATGCTTTTCTTACCACAATATAACAAATCAGTCAAGATTATTTTTACGTTATAGTAAAAAGCATTTCATGTTAAAATTTCAGTGTTGTTAACTTTCTTTTAAAATCGCTAAAAACAAAGAAAAATTTGGTCATGTTCAAAGTGCTGCAATTTAAAGTCTGGTGACTATTTGTACAGATCTCCAAAATTAAATAAGAGGGTTAAAAGTTTGTATTAACAAAATGTTTACCTTTTCACTATGTAAACAACAGCTATGTAACTAAATCACCAGAAGCTTCTAGTTTAAGAGTTATAGATGGATAAATCAATTAACCATTTTTAGGGTTATTTTGAGGAAATAAATGTAAACGGCCTGACCGGTTTACACCGCAGAAATCTAATTTTGGCACAGATCATATTTTTTACTCTCAACCTATCCGAAAATGCGCTAGGAACTGGAAAAATAACACTTTTGCACATATGGGTACTCTAATGCACAGTGGGTTAGAATCACAATATTTTGCAAATAATTTAGACCTTACTAACTGACAGGTCAAATATCATGTGCCAAATGTCAACAGAAAGGGGTAAAATTTTTCACATACACTCAAAAAAAAGTCAGTAAAATCAACAAAAAAAAATGTTGCTGTGTCAGCAAATTTTTAGTCAGGAGCGTGCTTTCAAAAAAGTTGGTAATTTCAGCAAAAGGTGTTTGCTGAAAATAAGCAAAAGGTGTTTGCTGAAAATCAACGAGCTGATTTTTACCAAAAAGAATAGTAATCTCAGCAAAAGTTTTGCTAGTTAGTTCAGTAAAGTCAATCTTTTAATGACTGAAATAAATAATATAGACTAAGTTCTTAAAGATATGTGATCATTTTTAATTAATAAATCTTCCACTATATTTAAAAAAAAAAAATAATTTAAAACTATAATATAATGACTCTTAAAAATTACAAAAATCTGAAATATTAATATAAATTTAAGAATAAATACGATTCTTCTAATTTACTTTTAAACATATTTTATCTATGTAGAAAAGTATTGTAGATCATTTTAGGCAGGGATGTACCAACTCTTTGTAGCTCCAGGGGCCATCTGGTGATTGTGCCCCAGAGACAACCACTAACATAAAATTAATATTTTTTCATACTTTTTAAGCATTTATTAAAATCAAATTATTATTTTTTGAAAGCTTAGGATCATAGGTCTAACATAATGAATAATTATTTCCTTATCACACGATTTGAGAAGGTAATTGCAAAATGTAGTTCCTTAGTGTTATTTTTTTTTTGGCACCCCAAAAAACACAAAAATACGTCTGTCTGCGACCACATGTGATATAAATTCGTCAAAGTAGAAGTCAAAGAAAGGTAATTGGAAAATGCACAAAATATATTATTTCCAATTTTTAATCTCCCTTAACATCGGATAAAAATTGGATTAGTGTATGTGTCCCAAAACTTTTTTAACACATTGTGAAAAATGATCTGTTGAAGGCATGTCCCTATCCGGATTTTATTCTTGACTTAGGAAATCGTCAGAGGACGACGTTTTTAGAATTTCTAGAAATATTTGTTAAGTTAAATTACAAACTCAATGAGAATTTCTTGTTCTCGTCTAAAAGCATTATTAAATATTTGAGATGTAAAAGAAAAAACAAAAAGTTTACCACAATTTGCTTTGTCATCTTCCAATATACTACTCAGTTGTTTTGACAGATCTAGCAATGTAGTCACATCCATTCATGTACGAGTATAAACAATAATAGAAAATAATATGTTTTCTAAAAAGTCAGTAATATTTAAATTTGCGCAAGTACTTGCATATTAATTTTTTTTTTTATTTATTTTTTTCTTTCAATTGTTTTGTAAATTGTTATTTTTCATATAAAAATTGTTAAAAAAAAAAATAAAATCTAAAAGTTACAAAAAAAAATAACAAATAAAATTTTTTTTCGAAATTCAACATTTTTTGTCCAATTCTAATCATAAAATTATATTTTTTAATGTTACTACTGACAGATTTCGTGATTTTGATTAAAATTTAGTTATTCTTGACTTCCCCAGCAAAACCACACATTACCAAATAATGTGTAAAGTAATGTGTTGCCATAGGGGCCGATGCATTACTTTATACCTTACTTCACTGATGAATTTTACAGGCGATGAGCCCCAAAGTAATGTATGAGGAGGAAGTGATAAAGTAATTGGTTACTTATGTGGTTACGAAGATGCGAAAAGTAATGGGTCTAAAAATAAATTTTCGTAAAAAAAAATTTTATTTATTTCGTAAAACAAAAAAATTTATTGCAAATATTTTTTTATTAAATATATAAACGTGGTCACGCTGGGATTCGAAGCTGGGATCCCTGCATTTTAGCCGAGAACTATACCACCTGAGCTATCGACACATATAACATTTGATTGCTTAAAAAGTAAATGAATTGTTGTGATTCGTATTTTCATTTTTATGTCGAAAAATATATACCTTACACCCATGCTTACAAAAAAACACAAAGTAATGTGTGCATTACGTAATCAGTGATTGGTAAGTCATTACTTTTTGGTCTGAAATAATGCAGAAGGTAACGAGGTATCATTACAAGGTAATGCGTGAGTATATCGCACCCATTACCAAAGTTTTGCTGGGTCCCTTGAAACTAGCCCGTTTACTCCTTGCAGGCACAAGCTGTTATCATACCCTGATAGAATTTTCGTTCATAGCATTAATGAATCGATTTCATTAAAATGGATTCATTGAGTTAATGAAAAAATTCATTAACTGAATGAAAATTCAATTTTTTCATTAGATTTTTTTTTATTTTTTCATAATTTCATAAAAAAAAATTCTTTAAATTAATGAAAATTTTACTTAAAAAATGGTTTCAGGTACAATTTTACCTATAAACATATGTTATTTTTGGGCTAAACAAAGAGACCCTCATCTCGGGAGTTATATCGGCTTTAAGGGAACAAGTTGATTTTAGGGGCACAGCCACGATTTTTCCCCCAGATAGTACTTTTTGGGCTAAATAGCAAAAAAAATATTTTTTGTCCGAGACCCCTATTTCGGGTCAAAGCTAAAACATGGACTTGCCCGTATCTCCGCTATTTATTATCGGATCAATATGACAATATGAGCATCATTGGAAAGGTATTGAAATGGGTTTAATATAACATAATTACTAACACACAGAGCTTTGAAGAATTAATTCCTTAATTCAATTTTTCAATTCTGAATTAAAAATTCGATGAATTAATTCACTAAGCACCATATATTGAATGGAATTAATTCATATTTGTTTTCGTTCGATTTATTTTGTTACGAATTAATTCAATTGCAACAGTTCTTTTTATTAAATCGAATGAATTAATTCACCGGTGAACGTGTTCAATTTTATAAATCGAACGGAAAAAAAAGGTAAATTAATTCCTTACTGAATTAATTCACCACTTAATTCATTCAATTTCATTTTCATTCAGTGAATTAAAAAAAAATAAAATTACATTCAGTGAATTAAAAACAAAAATAATAAGTTCACTGAATTGAAAAAAATAAAATAAGTTCACTGAATTAAAAAAAAATAAAATAAGTTCACTGAATTCACAGCCTGTTTTCTGCCGTTCAGTAGAAGAAAACAATAATGAACAAATAAAAGTTTTAAATAAGCAATTTTACAGCGTGTGCTAGTAACAAATTAGAAACCGGATGCTGTTTATCAACCTACATGATTCAAAAATAAAGCATTTTACTATTAAAAATAAAAACTTTACAGATATAGATAAATCTGTAAAAAAATATAACTATTAATTTTTCAAACTAGTTATATAGTTATATTTTTCTCCAAATTTATCTATATCTGTAAAGTTTTTATTTTTAATAGTAAAAGGCTTTATTTTTGAATCATGTAGGTTGATAAACAGCATCCGGTTTCTAATTTGTTACTAGCACACGCTGTAAAATTGCTTATTTAAAACTTTTATTTGTATATTATTGTTTTATTCTACTGAACGGCAGAAAACAGGCTTTGAATTCAGTGAACTTATTTTATTTTTTTTTAATTCAGTGAACTTATTTTATTTTTTTTCAATTCAGTGAACTTATTATTTTTTTTTTAATTCACTGAATGTAATTTTATTTTTTTCTTAATTCACTGAATGAAAATGAAATTGAATGAATTCAGTGGTGAATTAATTCAGTAAGGAATTAATTCACTTTTTTTCCGTTCGATTTATAAAATTGAACGCGTTCACCGGTGAATTAATTCATTCGATTTAATAAAAAGAACTATTGCAATTGAATTAATTCTTTGAATTTGTTGTTTGATGAACGCATTCAGTTGAATGAATTCAGTGAATTATTTAAGAAAAGGAATTCATTCAATTCTAGAGAAAATTGAATTCGATTGGTAGTGAATTCATTCAAAAAGGAATTAATTCTTCAAAGCTCTGCTAACACATTACGAGCCGATTCCAGTTTTTTTTTTTTATTTTAAAGCGAGTTTTTTGTGAAAAGCCTTTGAATATCAAAAAAGTGCTTACATAATGGTATGATTTGTTTACACATAATTGCATCTTACTTTTGCTTTTAACCCTTAAGCCCGGTATTTTGTTCATACTTTTGCGAAAAAAGCTGACAAACTCAATATAAAAATAAATTATTTTTCACTTACGTGGAATTGTTGCGAAATCTATAAAACGCTTCATTAAAAATATGAACAAATCATTATACGAATAATTTCATGTCTTATTGAAATAATTTCATTAAGTCTATGCTAAAATGAAAAATATAAATGAAATTATTTCATAAAAGTAATGAATTTAATTCATTAAACACATGAAACTTTCAAAATGTTTATCTTAAAATTAATGAAAAAAAATTCATATATTCTATGAAACTTTCATTAGATCAATGAATCCATTCATTAAAATTGATTTAATGAAACATGTTTCATTAATCCAATGAAACCGTTCTTTGGGGACTTTTCAATGAAAAAATTCATTGTATTAATGAACAAATTCATTAATACTATGTACAAAATTCTATCAGTGTAGGGTGAGAGCATTACAAAGCCATTGGTACCAGTCAACATTTCAAATTTTAAATAAAGGTCTATTTCATTATTTTTTTTTAGTTAACACTTTAATTATGATGTGCATTATTAATGAACACAACAAATAATGTTCTTGATTCTTTTGTACTTTATTTACAAGCATATTTAATTTCACTTTTAATTTAGCAAATTAAAAATTTTATAAAAGAAAAAAAAAACAAAGATAATTGTTAACATTGAAAATGCTGCATCCTCTATTATGCTTTATAAAAGCTTAAGTTTATTTTCCGAGAATGGAATACTTTTAACTTTATAAAATTTTGCTGCTAACAATTTTCTTTTGTATTAGAATCATAATAAGATTGTGCAAATTATGAAAGTTAAATGACAATTTTGTGAAAATTTAAAGCGCAAATGAAGACATTAATGAAATGCTAGTTAAAAAAAATTTCAGCATTTTTGTTATTTGCTGTTTTTTAAAGATCCTTTGGTACAATTTTCTGCGATTTTTTCTTTATCAACAGTTGCTATTAATAAATATACTTAATTTATGCACTTCAAAGTTAAAACAAACTGTAGAATTTTATAAAATTTGGGCAAATAAATAAACATTCATTTAAAAAATTATACACCGCATAGACCGGACACTTGAGTAAATATACTTATCAAATCACTCCATATTCTAGAAAATATTTAAAATTCATTTTTTGTGTAAACAGTATTTAATTCATTTAACAAATCTCTATTTAAATTGTTATTGTAAAACACAAAAGTTCGCTTTAATATGAAACATGTGCCTAATTGTGCATAAATAGTATGTATGTGTTTTTATTGCGAAAAGCATTTCTGTAAATCAAGACGCGACATAAATGTACAATCACTATATGTAGGAGAATAACATGACTGATTCATGGATTCAATATCGACCAGTCTAAACCGATAGAACTGAAAGTTGAAATTTGGTACTCTTATAAGTTCCTTATCCAGCGTACACTCTCAAAACAGTTCCGTTGTGACAACCAAATGTTTTTTCAACCGAATTCGGTTGCTGCAACTTCGTTTATTTTAGTTGTGACAATCGATAATTTGGTTGTCACAATCGAATTATATTCGATTTCGGTTGCCCCCAAAGAATTCAGTTTGTGGCAACCGAATTCGACCGGCTGCGGCAACCGACTTACAGCGGTTGTTAAAAAATTCGATTGTTAAAAAATTCGGTTGTCACACCGGAATTGTTTTGTACACATCCGTTAACACGAGATTGTTTAGAAAGTTTTCCCCTTGACTGTCTGCTGAAATGTCATTGGCTATAATCCTACAATTTAAAATGTTTGCTGGGCTGCCGGAACCGCGTTGCTAAAAATGAGAAACATGAAATTAAAGCGTCCTTTGTATTGGACGATAGAAATTTTTAAGGTAGAAAATGCCAAGAAAAATTATTTGAATTTTCTTCCTAATATATTACGGAATATAAAACTACGGCTAACGAAGTATCGGGCTTTTAAAAACCCAACAGCAAACGACGCTGACAATTTATTCCCCTAGTGGCAAAACACAGAGTTCGAATGCTTAATGTATTATGTTAAAGTAAACCAAAACGACTATATGTTAATGATTTTATAAGTAAATTTGTAAAATTTAAAGAAAGTGTGTAAGTAAATTTAAATTTTTATAAAAAAGAAGGAAGGAAGAACTACAATTTTCTTTTTTGCTTCCTGAATTGAAATATTTACCGTGTTTTTTAATCACCTGGATTTAGAATTTTTCATACAAAAAATGGATTTATTAAATCCAAAAAAAAAGCTGGATTTAATAAATCCACAATAAAAGCACAAATATATGAAACAGCCTATTAATTTAATGTCAGAAAAAAAATACGAATGAAAATTAAAAGAGAAACAAAAAAATTTAAAAACTAACAAATAAAAGGTTTTTATTAAATTTTTTTTTTATGAAATATGTTTAGAAAAAAAAACTACACCTCACAAATACATATTTTTCATCTTGGACATGGAGAAATAGCTCAAATAGAAATGGCAATTTTTCACTCTACAGTAAGTAATTTAATTAAATCCAATTAGTGATATTAAATATAGCAATGGAATTTTTCAATTGTGTAAAAATATAAATTGAAGTGATAAAACTGAAAAGGCAGACTGTTTATCGCTGTTTTATGTAAAATATAATTATAAATTAAAAGTTAAAGTAAAATCCTTCATCATCGAATTCGGTATTAAAAATTAGGGTGAAAGAAGTATCGAACAGAAAAGTTTTTTAAAATAGGAAGAATCTAACCCCATCTGTTGAGCACTTTTAGAAATACTTTTTGGATTTATTAAATCCAAGTGATTAGAAAAAACGGCTATTATATTTTTTATTCATTTGAAAATTGCATCGAGATTTTCTTTTTAATATTTTTTTTTTACTTTTTTTAAGATTTGAGTGCCTGATAATTTAGCGAGGGTCTAAAAGAATTTCTTTTGTAAAAATTGCGAAAAAAAAAAATAATAAGAGCTACAAAAATTAGTTAAAAATGACTTTGCGGAAAAACCTGCTGAAATTAGCAAATTTTTTTGCTAAACACAAGTAAGATAAGAAGAGCAAATATAAAACTGGTTAATTTACAGAATTTTATTCATATCTGAGTTAACTTTTAGTTAATTAAAAATTACAAAATGTACTGTAAAATCTGCAGCAAATTTTGCTAAATATTTGTAGAATTAAAATAGCAAAAAAAAAACTGTTAAATCTACAAAAATGTTTGTTATCTTTAAGTTAAATTAAGTTGAATATAACAAGCAGTCTATCCTGCTAATTCAAAAGAAATAACTTTAAAAAAAAACGAGTAAAAAAGTTAAAGTGTCAAAATTTTATATAAAATGATAAAAGAAGAGAAAATCGAAAATATAGCCCATATGGGCGATAGGTCCAAATATGGACGGATCCTATCTAAAATCAATAGGCTTTGCCCTTGGGACCATGGGAGTCAGCGAACCAAACTTCATCGAAATGTTTTCGTATTTGCGACCTGCAGCGTGTAACCAAGCCAATTCTCGGGGGGCCCTTATATGGGGACTAGGTCTAAACATGGACTGATTTTAACCAAAATCGATAGGCTTCGTTCTTGGGCCGACATAGATCTGTGTACACAATTTCATTTAAATATCTTCGTATTTGCGACCTGTAGAGTGCGCACAAGAATGCATGGACAGACGGACGGAGGGACGGACGCACAGTGCTTCGTCCCCATATAACGATTGGACAAAAATAGAAGGAGTGGAGACAGAGTTTTGAAAATTTTTAATTTTTGGAAATATCGGGCCAAGGACACGCCCACCTCCCATAGGTCCTGAATTTTAAAAATAATATATTAGCTACATAAATGGACGTAAAATTACAAAAAGTATCCATTGAGATGCACATAAAACTGGAAACGTTTGTGTAAATTTTTATCAAAATCAAACCAAGGACTCTTAGTCCTGCCATATATCCTTTATTTTAAAATCTTTATATAACCTGCAAAAATTATCCGATTGCGATGAAATTTACAAGCCATATTTGTGCCAAATTCGTAAATAAAAAAAATGCCTTTCACAAAAAATAGGTTTTAAACGCTTAAAATGATTTTTCTAAAAAAAAAATTACATAGGATTAATATAGGAAACCATGTGAATCCTCCATTTTAGGAACAGGGTATGTTCAGCGAACTTATGTAAAACACTACGAGGAATATTTTTGTGGAACATTTTAACCTTCTATTTCTTCAATTAAAGGGATTTTTTTGGCCCCTTTTTAAAAAGGGACAAAAACGACCTGTAAGTTGAAGAGTTAGAGCGTTAAAATGTTCGGCAAAAATATTTGTGATGAAATTCTACTATAAGTCTCTGAAGACATCAGCATTGAAAATTTAACTTGAAGGCCAGTAATAAGTAAAAACTTAAAATGTGTTTAAGGGTTAATTTCGTACTTATTCAGAATTGGCGCTCAAATGTCCCACAAACCTTGATTTTAAGGAGAAACCATGGGAATCTTCCATTTTAGGCATAGGATGTGTTCAGCGAACTTATGTAAAACACTACGAGGAACATTTTTGTAGAACATTTTAACCCTCTAACTCTTTAACTTACGGGTCTTTTTTGTCCCTTTTTAAAAAGGCCCCGAAAAATTCCCTTTTATTGAAGAGTTAGAGGGTTAGAATGTTCCACAAAAATGTTTCACGTAGTGTTTTACAAAAATCCGCTCAACACATCCTATACCTAAAATGGAAGGTTCACATGGTTTGAATATTAAACACCCTTAAATGCGTGAAATTTGTGTAAAAGTCGTGAATTTAGGCATTTAAAAAAATCCAGTTTTTTTAATTTGTGGTAAAAAGTAGTAATTAATTTTTTAATGATATATTATATAACAGTATAAACTTACAAAAAGAAAAGAAAAAAAAATACCTAATTTTATATAATTTTTTTTATGCTCCATCAAACTTAAGTAATTTTTGGATTTTCAACAAAAAAAACTGTGTTTTTCGGAGCAATAAAAAATAATTGTTTTGTAAACATCAAAATCCATATTTTAATTCAACTACAAATATATGGAAGTAATTAAAAAAAAATTTTTTTTTTATTTTTGTCCCTGGGACGAAGCTGAGTGGGACGGACAGACGGACATACTTAAATCGAAATAAGAAGTGATTCTGAGACGATCGGTATACTACAAGGTGGGTCTTGGTCCAATATTTTTTGGTGTTGCAAACATCAACACAAACTTATTATACCCTCTCTACGTAGTGGTGTAGGGTATAATAATAAACTGTTGATTTCAGAAGGATCCGTTTATTTTAATTCCCTAGAAACGGGATTTGCTAATCCAGTCAAACTGGCAGCACTAGATTTAAGAATAATGTTAAGTAATTGAGGGTTCTGCTATGAATAAAATAGTGTTCTAATTTTAATATTCTGGGTGTTTCCGGAACTCTCTACCACCAGGGAAATGAAACTATCAGTCGCGCATTAGCGTTTGTTTAGTCAGTTGCACATTAGCCTTTATATAGTAAGCTGCGCACACTAGCGTTTGTACAGTTGTGTGTGTAATACTGTTGTACGTAAAGTAATAAAGTGTTAAATAATTATGTGTATAAGCTCTATATCAAACAAAGGAGTATGTGGTTATTTTGATTGCAATAGAACAGAATCCGGTTTATTTGAAGGAAATAAAGCAATGTTTTTAAAAGGTAAAAACAATAACAATATTTTAGAGAAAATTCACCAATAACAAAAAGGACATCTACAATTTGTATATCAAGATAGAACATATCCGAAGATAATTAGGGCTATCTGCAATGAAGTCGCGAAAAACATGAAAATTATACAGGTAAGATTTAGTAGAAATTTCTAATACAAAATTTTGAATATTAATTAAGAAAAATATTCACAATAGCTTTCCTGAACAATTGCATATTTGTAGATAGCCCTTATTGAATATAAGCTCTCGATGTATATTCTTGTTGCTGATCGATTTTTATGATCGACGTCTTAAATGAAAAATAAATGTCTTATTGATTCAGCATAAAAGAACTGAAATAGCATAACGCCTTCAAAAGTTATAGATTTTTTACTGCCTTCTCTGAAAATGTGCCACTGTGCATCGCTGGAAATCGGGGGAAAAATATTAAAATCAGAAAACAAAATAATTTAACCTGTACTAATAGATAAATGTCACTCTAATTGGTGCAAATTTAAGAAATGCAATTAAATTTGCGAAACGATTTAGAAATATCAATAAAATCTACATTTATCGCTGAAATCAATCAAATTGATATACATATTAGGGTGGGTCAATTTTTTTTTTTTTTTTTTGTGAAGAAGCGTATAGCAGAAACGTAATCTACACTAAATTCTATAAAAACTACCCGCACAAACTATGGGTCTAAAATGAAAACCTAGCTCCCGCCGAGAAGCATTTGATTTTAGTGGCTTTGTAAAAACTGCATAAATTTGAAATTCGAAAAAGCGCTTTCTTATATGTATACACTAGAAGAAATTATGTGTAATTTTACCTTTTCAGTGCGTAAATTTACCAAATAAAATCCCTTATACCGCTCAAAAATAATAGAAAAAAAAACACATGTCTCCAGTAGTGGTGTTCGACTAAACAGTTCGGCCAGAAAATATTCCATATTCAGTTCTCGAAGCATTATGGACAAATTTTTTAAATGTAAAAATTTTTTTAGTAGGTTTGAGGTTAAGAAGAAGAATAAACCTTTTCTTCAAAAGTTATAAACACATTAAATTTGCAAATCAGACTGGATCCAGTTTCTGCCTTTTTTTATGGACAGGCTTCATCAGTGATTCTCCATTAAATTGTATTATTTTTTATATTTTTATTGTCAGATTGTCTCTATATGAATACTTTCAGAAGTGATCAAACATTCTACTTTAGATTTTTTGTTTATCTTCTTATTTCCTCCTGTCACCTTTTCACAAATGTTGCCACATTGACGTATGGTTTTTACGTACAAGTGCAGGCAATTTGTGTATATTGGAGATGAACTGCCAACAGGGCATTTTTATTTTTTATAGTAAAGTGTTGTCTTTTAAAACGCGTCGTATAGACCAAATACAAATTTTTTAACCAACCTTGATTTACATTCTTTTTGATTTAGTTTTTTGGCCATTATTAAATAATAAATTCATTTCGTTGTTTATTTTGCTTGCCAAACACATAAATTGAATTTTATTGCCATCAAAAATTTTTATATTGGGGGGTTAATTTATAAAGCTAAAAAAACACTAATCCATTAACAAAAATTCATCAAATTTGGCGCACAAAAATTTATAATTACCTCCGTATACTAATCGACGCTGCGCTAGCGAGAAACACCATGTGTTTTAAGAGATTCCCAAAAAAAACCGACTAATTTTACCTTTTTGCGATATATTCTTAATAGATTTAACATTTGGCGTTTTTTTTTAATCACTGGATTAATTTTTGGATTTATTTTATTAAAAAATCCACATTTTGTTTTTCAATTTTTAAAATTTTATATTTTTATCCAGATATAACACTTATTCCCTTATATAATGTTAAAAAAAAAATTAAATTTTGCGAAAATGGAATTTCTGGAATAAAATTAAGCTAAATCCAAAACGGATTTATTTATTTTTTAAATCCATTTTGGATTTAGCTTATTTCAATTCCTGTGTTCACATTTTTACAAAATTTAATGATTTTCCTGCACATTATATTAGCGAATAAGTATAAGGATTTAATAAAAATTATAAATTTTTCAAATTAAAAAACAAAGCATTAATTTTTTAACAAAATAAAATAAATCCAGTGATTAAAAAATAGGCCTATTATATCAGATTTTCTGTTTATAAAAAAGTAACTTTAAGAACTTGTCAGAAAAAGCCAACTTAAAGTTGTTTCTTTTTAACTTTGAAAAAAAAAAAATATAACGTATTTTCCTGGCGCAGCGTCTCAGTGCTATTTAAAAACAAAAGTCATTTTAATAGGATTTTAAATAAATTTTATTACTCTTTCTTGTATAACGAGGAAATATTCGCATTTATGTTCTACCAAACAACTCTAGTGCCATTCAGTATTCAATGTTGTCAAATCTGTTGTAAAAACATATGACAACAAATTCTGATCTCTTATTACTAGCAAAAAAAAAAACAATGTAGAATTTGTGTAATTTATCTTGATAAGTAACAGGTTTAAAAATACATTTAAATAGAATTTAAATTGGCTTAATGACAAACACAAAACAAAACACATGCGAGTATTTCTAAGTTGTTAAATCAATTTTATGCTTCTTCGGGTGGAACGATTAACTTCTGTTACAAGCAGATGTGCTAACAGATAGGTTCACAAGAAAAAAAGAAAATAGTTTTATTGTTTTTTTGTGGTCGGATGTTGTTTTTCCCCCAAACCAACAAATATGTTTTAAGACGAAAGAAATTGTTTTTTGGAATTAAACGCTTTTTATTTGCGCATCTAATTGTTTAGTAACACATGTCGTATGATTTATATTTTTATTTACAAATAACTCATACGATGCGTGGTGCCGAGGAATTTATAGCCTAAAGTGCTTATGCATAATTTTATAAGCCATGTATAAATTTAAAAAAGTGATTATACATATGACTCTAATTCTACAAACTTTTTAAATTTTATATTATTGTATAGAAACGAAAATGTTAACATTAAAATTTAGTATTCCGTAATTGTTGATAATGCTAACATTTCTATTAATTGTTAATTAGCATTACGTTATGCCAAATTAATTAAATTTCAATAATGCCATATTTGTAAAACGGTATTGCTTTTAAAAATAATACTTTAGAGCTTTTAGGACTTTCATATTTTTCAAATCTGGTACTTTAATATCAAAATATCAGGTACTTTGAAAAATACTACAAATTGACAATTTTAAATACATTAATCAATATTATAATTTTATTATTTAATTTTTTTTTTTAATTTCAGAATTGTGAGAACAAGAAAAATATAAAAATACTCTCACACCAATAGAAAAAAAAGAGTCTATACAGAATTTAGTTAAAACTACTAAAAATTTGTTTAAAAAAAATGCTGCAGAAAAAAACTGCTAAATTAGTTGACTATTTTTGCTATATATTAGTAAGTTAGGAACAGCAAAAAAACAACTGTTAAATATACAGAATTTTAGTTATATTTAAGTTAAATTTTTGTTAAAAGAAAATAACAAATTAGCCTGCTAAAATCCACAAAAAATTTTGCTAAATCATTAGTAGTCTAAAAAATCACAAATAAATTTAAAAATTTTTGGTTTTTTTTTTTATTTTTTTTAATGCCTTTTGAAAACAGCAGTTTACAATTTTTTAGTAAATATTTCTGCTAATCTAACAGGATAGACTGCTGCTTGCATTCAACTAAATTTAGCTTAAAATAACAAAAATTTTGTAGACATAACAGTCTGTTTTTGCTATTTTTAGTCTTCTAATATTTAACACAATTTTCTGCAGATTTTACAGTAAAATTTCTAATTTTCAATTAACTAAAAGTTAAATTAAAATAACACCCTGACCACGTAGTGGTGTAGGGTATAAATACGGAATTCACAACAAATGGCGTATCTTTTACACTTGGTTTGTGTCTTTAATAACTTATACGGCATTTTGGAGAGTAAAAATCTGTCATTTATTCTCACTTATTGTTAGTCATTGAACGAAATATTGTAAACAACATAGTTTTTTTTTTCTACAAAAATATCAAATTTTGTGCTTTACTTCTTCAATTTTGTTTTACTTCTTCAATTTTGATTTACTTCTTCAATTTGACAAAAGTGCAGCTGAAGAACATCGATTGTTCACCGAAACTTATCATGAATATCTTCCATCGATTTCAATATGCGAGAAGTGGTTTGAGCGGTTCAGAAGTGGTGATTTTGAGTCACTGAAGCAGCAATTTCAAAACATTTGCAAGCAGCAGGATTCATCCAAAAGCAAGGAAATTGGGTACCATAAGAGTTGAAGCCGATAGACGTTGAAAGATGATTTTGCATGTCCGAAATGCTGCTTGAACGCCATGAAAAGAAGTCATTTTTGCATCGAATAATTACTGGCTTTGAAAAATGGAAATCTTATGTGAAGGCCGGCCAACCAGCCAAATCAACGCCAAAGCCAAATATGCATGAAGCCAAGGCAATGCTCTGTATTTGGTGAGACCAGAAAGGTGCCTTCTATTACAAGCTGCTGAAATTGGGCCAGACGATCACAGGGGAGCTGTACCGAACACAATTGTTTTCTTTAAAGCGAGCATTGGCTAAAAAACGCCCGGAATATGCGACCTGACATGAAGCCGTAATATTCCATCATGACAACGCTCGGCGACATGTTGCAAGACCGGTCTAAAACTATTTAGAAAATAGCGGTTTGAAGTTTTGCCATATGTTGCCAGAAAGATGGCAATAAATTCATATTGTTTCATATTGTTCAATGTTTCACAATAAAGAAATTCGTATCCATTCAAAAATAAGAAAGGGTGAAATGCAAAACAGCCTATCTAACATTTTTCATTTTTTACAGGAGAAGCAAGCAACGTTGATAGACATTTCAACAAATTCGTTTATAAAACTGATAGTTTTAATTATATAATCATAAAATTTTATAAAGAAATGTAGTAATCAAAGCAGCGACTTTCATGCAAATGCATGTTTGTAGTCATTAATCCAAAAATGATTTTGACCAAATACTTTTCCGAATCAAAGAATTTGCAGTAAAATGGCATCGATTTGTTGTTCCATATTTTTGCATATTTTATTATAAATACATATTTTGCTTTTAAGTGCATATTTTTTTATATTTTTGCATATTTTACTTTTAAGTGCATATTTTTCATTAAATTGCATATTTTCTTCATATTTCTTAAAAAATTAAAAGATTTAATGAAAAATTAAGAAAAATAATAATTTGCAAACCTAAACGCAGCACTTAACTAGAAGGAAAACATCAAGTTGTCATCTACTTAGACATTTATATTGGATTTAATATTTAACCCAACACTCCCTAGTAATAATTATGATTTTTAAGAATCGATAAATTTAAAGTGCATTTTTTGATTTGAAGCATTTATTTTTGGAATATTAGTGCATATTGTTACGTTTTTACCTTTTAAAAACGTTGGTTTATCTCCTTTAGATAAACCGCATTCTTTTCTATTGCAATTAAAATAACCAATCTGAATTCAGACACCAATTGATACGTTTTACCTTCAAAAACGTACGTTTATTTCCTTTAAAAAAACCTGGCTGGTGCAATTAAAAATAACTAAAACACACACACACTTGTTGTCTACTATTTATTTCTTTAACACTTTATTACTTTAAAAACAATTTCACAATGATTTATTAGAGCACAACTGAACTGTACAAACGATACTGCGTGACTGACTTAAGGGCGGATTATGGGACCGTAAACGTATATGTGATGTAACTGTACCGTGCCGTAGCTAAAAAGTACACTTATAGATTCTCGTAAACGACATTACTATTTAGCATTTATTTCATGTGGTTTTATATTTTATTCTAAATTTTTCGATTTATTTGTTAATTTTTATTCCTTATTTGATGTTTGAATCAATTTTCTTTATTCATTTCATATTTTTTCAGACTAAAAGCATTCAGCTGTTTCGATGCCAGATAGAAAATTCTGATTTCAACAGAATGATCCGGCAAGTACGTTTACATTTACGTGTTAGTAACCATTCGTATACATTTCTTCTTGTGGTTTCGAAACAGCTGATTCGTTACAGATACGTTTACGGTTGGGTAACTCAGCCTTAAAGGGCAGATTATGGGACCGTAAACGTATATGTTATGTAACTGTACCGTGCCGTAGCTAAAAAGTACACTTATAGATTCTCTTAAACGACATTACTATTTAGCATTTATTTCATGTGGTTTTATATTTTATTCTAAATTTTTCGATTTATTTGTTAATTTTTATTCCTTATTTGATGTTTGAATCATTTTTCTTTATTCATTTCATATTTTTTCCGACTAAAATCATTCAGCTGTTTCGATGCCGGATAGAAAATTCTGATTTCAACAGAATGATCCGGCAAGTTCGTTTACATTTACGTGTTAGTAACCATTCGTATACATTTCTTCTTGTGGTATCGGAACAGCTGATTCGTTACAGATACGTTTACGGTTGGGTAACTCAGCCTTTAGCACAACTTAACTCCACTAAAACCAGTGTTGCCAACTATTGAAGCCATGAAAGCACTGTGAGCATTATGAAAACGGGTAAAACGGGTAAAAATTTACCGAAAATGTGGTAAAAAAGCACGATATTAATTTTTTGAAAAATTTAAATCAAGAATTTAAAAACACATTTTAACTTTGAAAAAACGTGTAATAAAGGTTCAAAAAATAACCAAAAAAGGGGTAAAAAAGCACCAAACTTATATTTCCAAATTTTGAAATTTAAGTGTGAAGAAGTTGCTATTTAAAATTGTACTACAAACATTGTGCAAAAATGAATTTTTGTATAGTTCGTATTAGTTTTTAAATTTTGACAGAAAATTCAAGAAAAATTTAAAAAAAACGAGAACAAATACCAAAAATATAAACTGATACAACTGACAAATACCCGCTTTTTTTAAACGGGTATTTGTAAAAAATCACCGGGTACGGGAAGGAAAAAAGCACCAAAAAATACCCGAAAAGCACTGAAATGGCAGCACTGACTAAAACTAATGCACGACTGACTCTCCAAACCTAAGCTGCAGGCATTTTATAGTGTAATGTCTGCGATTGTAGAATGAGCTCGAATGTTTCAGAGACACCCAGATTGTTAGCCATGGTTGTAGAACAAACTATAAAGAGTCCAGAAGCATCCAGAGTATTCATAGCGGAGACACCAAACGCTTGGTTTTTAGCCGAGACACCAACCATTTTATACTTAGCCAAGACACAACACACTATATTATTAGCCAAGACACAAACCAATTGCCAATTCAACAATTTATGGCACATTATAGCATAATGTGGTATACTTAAACGTAGCGTTGCCAGATTGACAGGTTAAAGTAAATCCCGTTTCTCGGGCTATTTTTATAGCAAAATACCAGAACTAGACCAATCAAATTTCGTAACAATATTTTGAATTTTTAGTGCATATTTAAGTGCATATTTTGCATTTTTTACTGCATACTTTAAGCGCATATTTTCGATTTTTAAGTGCATGAAAGTCGCTGCCCCGATTATAAAAGTGCATTGCTTCATTATTTCTCAAGCCTATTCTAAATTTTTATAATATGATTAAGGGAATAAAAAATATTTTACATTCGAAATTCGCTTACAAAATCACAACTTTTTTTTCGCAGGTATTTATTTCGCCAAATAAAACCGATTTTGATTTTATTAGTTACGTTGTTTAACATTTCAGCTGAAGGTATGCTACCATGATCACATAGTAATTGCATAATAAATCCAACAGTAGAACACATAAATTCTTAAATCCGGATTATTTCCTGTATATTAACAGTACGTAAAATGTCTATAAAACATAAATGATACACATTATTGAGAATTAGTGTTTACATGCCAGTAAAGAGTATCATTTCAATGGTGGACAATGTATAATAGACACAATGGTTCAGTCGGCAGCTATTGGCTTATATTTAACAATTGCACAACAATATTCTGAATGTATCCGGCTTTTCCAAAATAATACTAAATGTTTTGTTGCTACTCGTACAATACATACAATGCCTTAAAATCAACAATAGAAAGAACATTAAGGAGGATATCTGTTCTGGCAAAAACTAATTTCGACTTTTTTATTGTATATTTTATATTGATAAAGCGTTCGTTTCTCTATGGACTCGAAAAATTGAAATAAAAAAATCGTAACAATAAAAAGGTAACATTTTAGTTTATAAATGTGCTCAAACCAGAGTTGAACAAGGAAAATAGCAATTTGTTAGGACATCGGAATTTATAAGGATAAAACCAAAAAATATAATGCTGTTTAATTTTTATTTTTAAATTTAAAAATAAAAATGGTTTTTTCGAACTTTTATAAAAAATTTATATATTTTTGTTCGAGACCAATTATTTCCTTATTATGAAATAACATAAGTACTCCGCCATTTTCTTTATCAGAATATTCTCCTAACAAATACTTCACAGAGTTTTTGCTTTCAAAATATTCTGCACCTTGAGGAAAAATATATAATTTTCGAAATCCCTAAACATCCAGTAAAATGTATTTAGACATGTGCAATGATATAATTAAATATGTAAATAAATTAAAAATTTTAATCGATTTGAAGCTGGAATTTCAATTAAATATTTAATACATTTGCTAAGAATTTTATTTGATATTTTTTTTAAAGTGATTTCATCTTCAATAAATTGATGATTTTTTCCTTAAATTTTCAATTGATATGAATAATACTTTAATTTAAAAATTTTCAGTTAAATTTTTAGAAAAAAATTAAATTGATATAAAGTTTTCCTAATTTGGTACGAATTTAATTAAATTTGTAATTGAATTTACAAATATTTTAATTGAAATTAGATTTTGTTTTTTTTTTTTTTGTATGTAGACTTATTATCTTTAAAAGAACTTTTTGATTTTTAAATCCATATGTGCACTATTTAAGACAAAGTTGTAAATCATTCAAAACTATGAACACCGATACATTGAAAATTCTTTTTCTTACCAGATTAAGATTAAGCACACTAAAGTTAATTAAAAACTCATCCTACACCAAATCTAATTGAAAATCAACTAATGTTTGGAATCAAAATTTGAATGAAATGAAATTTTGTTAAAGTTTGTCTATAAAATCCCAGCAAAAAAAAATTGAATTACAAGCTAATTCTTTCACTACTTTACAAGTATCCGTTAGTTATTGCTATTTAGAAGCAATTCTGAATAACTTCCAAAAATCACTTCTTTCATTGCTTCCAAAGAATCCGTGGCTAAACTGCAGTTTATGGGGTTTCGTCAAAAAAATATAAAAAATATGACACCCTCTGGAATTAAAAAAGAAAAAAACCGAAATTAATTTTGGGAGGGGCTCGGCCCCGGGAGCCCCTGGGGGGCAAAAAACGGGGGGACATAGTAACATGTAAGTGTAGGTACTCAAATTCAAGGAAATTGTCTGACGATTTCAAAAATGTTATTTTTTTTAATCCATAAAACGTAGCCCTAACTAGAGCCATTTTAGTCCCTTAAGAGGGGGGACTGAAAGTGATGAAATTTTTTTGTATGGTAAAATAGTACTCAAATGTTAGAAAATGTCCCCCCATCCTTTTTTTACTAATCGATAAACGCATTAAAAATTTAGACATTTACATAAAAAAAAATTTCCATGCGGCTCAATAATAGTAAAACACTTCTGAAATTGCATTTCAAAAAGTTTCATTTTTATATCATCTAAAAAGTTTGGGTATACCTAACTTTAAAAAAAAGTGCCTGTGGCACAATTCAACTTGAATGAGTTCTGAAATTCCATTTCTCATCAATAAAAAGTTGACTCCTTTTGTCATTTCCACTTCCAACTGCCTTTTGTGTTCCAAATTTTCAAAATAAACCACAAAAAATGGACATTTACAGGGTTTTACCAAAACTAAAATAATGCGATTTTAGACTTTTTTTAATTTTTCGAAGGTCTAAAATTTAACAAAATGCCTCTAATTCGATTCACGTCCAACGGATTAATAAAAAAAACCTCATTTTTTAAATCGTGAGAAAATTTCCTTTCATTTGAGTACCATTTTCATTCATATTAATATTTTACTTTTCTCGATCACCCCTATTGGTGGAAAAATGGCTCTAGTTAGGGCTACGTTTTATGGATATAAAAAAAATAACATTTTTGGAATCGTGAGACAATTTCCTTTAATTCGAGTACGCAGACTTAAGTGTTACTATGTCCCCCGTTTTTTGCCCACCACGGGCCTCCCGGGGCCGAGCCCCTCCAAAAATTAATTTAGGTTTTTTTCCTTTTTATATTTTTTTGACGAAACCCCATAAACGGCAGTTTTGCCAAATCCGTTAGTATATTTTTACAGCTATTTTAGAATTACTTCCGAACAACATCCAAAAAATCACTTAAGTATTTAAGTATTCTAAAGCATAATTGCTCTAAAAGTTACCCTAAAAAGTGAGTTTGGTATCATTTGGTATTTCTAAACAGATGATCGCGGGTTCAATTGCTGGAGGAACCAATATTTTTTTTTTTTTTATTTAAATATTTATTTGTTCTAGTTCAATATTTTTTTTAATTTTTCAATTTCTAAAAACATAAAATAAAAATGATGAAAAATTGCTTTCTATGCGCTTATGAAAATAGTACTGAAAACAATACTGAATTGTAGTGCACTTTTTGCAGTTGTTTAGAAAGAACTTTTATTAAAGAGAATACAGCACAATATCTTGCAATGGCAAAGCTGTGTTTTTATGGCAGTCAACTTTCATAGCTAGACTATTAATCTTGAGGTCGCAAGTTCGATACCCAGTGGTGGCAATGAAAAAAACTTTTGTAAAATAAAAAATTATAATTTTTTTGCGAAGAATTTTTTTTTTTACTTTTAATTGGTGAAAAAGAGCTTCTTTTGCACTCGTTCAAAAAGTACTGAAAAAATGTTGAAGTGAGATTACTCCTCTCCTATGACAACTCAATGTTCAAATTATTAATGTTTATGTTAAAAAAGAAGTACATCTAGATCATCAATTGTAGTGCTGTTTCTACTGCTTCGGCATCTCTTTTTTTGCTAGAATGTTCAAAAATTAGAAGCTCAATAAGAATTTTTTAATTGAAAATCGTATATAAAGTCCATAGAGGCGCTAGGTCCAAATACGGATAAATTCTATCTAAATTCAATAGAGTCTATCATTAGGCTCATGTAATTTAGCGTACCAAATTTTAGTAAAAGTACATGTAAGAATAAGAGCCATGGCCCTATTCTAATGAAACATAATAGGCTTTTTACCTTGGGCCCTTGTGAATTAATATACCAAATTACAATAAAATATCTTCATGTTTTCGAACTAGCTGAAGAGCGATTTTTGGGGTATTATTTCCAAAATATTTTGAAAACACTCCACTGTGTACTAAACGGCAGAAAACAGCTTTTTAATTCAGTGAACGTAATTTTCTGTTTTTCAATTCAGTGATCGTATTTTTTTTTAATTCATTGAACTTAATTTTTCTTTTTTTTTCAATTCACTGTACGAAAATTAAATTGAACGAATTCAGTGATGAATTAAGTCAGTAAGGAATCATGTAGGTCCCGTGCAATAAATAGCTTAAAATCACTTTGGTTTGCGAATACCATTCAAGATCAATATATTTAAGATCTAAAAGGACCATTCCATGGCTACACTGAGAGAATTATCTGCATGATATTATTTAATTTTTGAATAAAACCAATGAAGTTTTACCGCAACTCGTCTGATGAAAATTTTCATTGAATTAATGGAATTTTTCATAAAAAGTTGTGAAAAATTTAATTTTATTTATTAAAAATTTTAAATGAAAAAGTCTCATTCATAAAATATATAAACCTTTTTCAACAAGTTTAAGTTTCCATTTACTTTGTGAAGAAAACTTCATTAGTTTTATGAACAATTTCATTAAAACTCATCCAGAAAAGTTCTCTGTGTGTACTAGGTAAAAAAAAATTGGCCAATTTTAACGATTTTCGTTAAGGCAATGTAAACTTATGTGCCAAATTTAGTTCTCTTATCTTCAGAGTTGCTACATGGACAGACCGACCGCTAAAACGACCCAGCAAGTGATTCTTAGTCGATCGATGTAATAAAAAGGTGGGTCTGCCCTCATTTTTTTGGGTAGTTACTCAGTATATACTATATACGGACTAGATCTAGTTTCTGCCTTTTTCTATGGACAGGCTTCATCAGTGATTTTCCATTAAATTGTATTATTGTTTATTTTTTGTCAGATTGCCTCTATATGATAATTTTTCAACAAGCCGTCTAACCCAAATAAGGCCTTGAATGGAATGTAACTAATTCATAGTTTTCTTTCCTATTCAGCTTTCTGTTATTGTTTTTACTCAGAAGTGATCAACACAGACACAAGCAAACATTCTATTTTTAGATTTAGATACCGTTACCGAAATAATCTAAAATAGCGTTACTCTTACCGCATCATTTCGTTTCGAGTGGATGCTAAAAATGATATTGTGGTCATATGTAGGCTTCAATGCGGAATCTGTTTTCTCCAAAATTATTTAAGAAAAAGCTTTTTTATAATCAGTGCAGATTATTTATTTTTATTTTTTTTATTTTTTTGTTTTTATTTTATTTTTATTTTTTATTTTATTTTTTTTTTTGTTATTGTATTTTTTTTTATGTTATTGTATTTTTTTATTTTATTTTATTGTATTTTTTTATTTTATTTTATTGTATTTATTTATTCGCACATCATATTTTTTCGCTTAACAATAGTTATGCCCCTAATGCACAATCATACAAGCTAATGCGAGTATCATACACATCATCCTGTTAATGGTTACCGGACACTGACGTTTTAATAATGAAGGAAATAATGAAACAAAATAACCAACACAAATTTCTCAAAAATTCATTGGTAATCCATTGGAATTAAGTACATTTAAAAATTCTTGTGAAAAAGATTTTACAGGAATACCAACAAGTAATGATTTATTTACGAATTGAATACAAAAAAGGAAATATTAGAATTTTCTAATCAAACTAGTAATAAGCTAAAATGTGATAACCTACACCAGTCTGGTTCAGTCGTGGGCGCTATGGTGTAATGGTTAGCGCGTTGGACTGTTACACGTGAGGTTGCGGGTTCGAGCCCCAACCAAGGCACATCAATACACCCAGAAAACAGATTCGGTGCTGACAACCGCATTTGTTGCCAATTGAATGGTTCAGTTGCATCAAATGAATTTTTCGGTTGCGGCTACCGAATTATTCTTGATACAACTAAAATTCCGTTGCAACAGTCACACTAGTCCTGTCTCAATTGGTTTTCTGTTGCCACAACTGAAAAATTCGGCTACCACAACCGAACCATGCGATTGGCTACAAATGCCGTTATCAGAACTGAATCTGTTTTCTGGGTGTATGAAAAATAGTAATATGTATGAGTTTTTTATATCTCTCATACATATCGCAGCGTCCTCCTTCGGTGTTTCCATAGCACTTAACCCCACCGAAGTTAAATAATATAACAGGGCTATGAACTAAAAAGCTTTAAGAAAGTTCGCCAACTCACCATCAGATGGCGCATAACAACTGTTCTAAAATTCAACATCTCGCGCAATTACAGTGTTACCATATTTGAAGCCCTTCATCTTTCACCACCTTTCACTTCTTCTCTATCCCCTTTCCAAAAGGAAGCAACACGTTAATTAATTGGAAGAATTTCCTGAATTAAAAAAAAAGGGGCAACTACACTCACAATATTTTATCGTTAAAAATAACCTAAAATACATATCAAATTAATTGAAAACACAATTAAAAAAAGGACTACTGATTTTTCATTATATTCAAACCATTTTGCTATTTATTTTCAAACATTGTTTAAACAATCCATAAAAGAAATAAAAATAATTGAAAAGTCTGTTAAAACAATCATCAATTTTTAACTGGCAGAACGTAAAAAAAAACGATTTTTTGGTTTGTTTTTTCATATTCGAAAGTTTTTTTTTTGTTTCAATTTTCAAAACACTGCACACATAACACACACGTTCTTTGTTCATTTAATTTCTCTTTAATTTAATTTTCTTTCGTTTTAAATTCAAAGCAATTTTGTTTTGTTCCAACACCAGACACGATTCGAACCAACGACCTTTGGTTTAGAAGTTCATCGCCTTACCCCTTGAGCCAATCTATATTGATACAAATAGTTTCATAAACATTTTTTTATAATTCAAATTGTTTTTATTTTATTTGAATCTATCTTTTTAAAATTCAAATTACCCATCACACATAAATAAAATAGTTAAAAGAAATGCCCTAAATGTAAAAACGAACATGCTGCTCTTTTCAAATTTTTGGTATATAAATTTAATGCTTAATGCAGAAAGGCCCTAACTGGAATTAATATTCCACTAGAGGAAATGGAAATCTGAAAAACTTAGATTGTACTTTTTATTTTATTGTTTTTGTATTAATATAAAGTTTCAGTCTGAGAAACAATATTTCCACCGCTTTTATATTTTTATTGTCTTCCCCTCTATAGAAATTAAGAATAAAGATACACTGAGAGAATTATCTGCATGATATTAATGAATTTTTGCATAGAATCGATAAAGTTTCACAGGAACTCGTCCATTGATACTTTTCATTGAATTAATGGAATTTTTCATAAAATATTATCAAAAATTTCATTTTATTTGCTTAAAGTTTCACACGCTCCATGAAAAAGTTTCACTAAAACTATATTCCTAAAATATACGAAGCTTTTTCATCAAATTTCACAAATTTTTCATTTATATTGTGAAGAAAACTTAAACAGTTTACTGAAAAATTTCACTAAAACTCGTCCAGCAAAATTCTCTCTGTGTAGCGTCTTTCTTTATTAAGCCATCGATATTAAACTTTGGAGCAAAATTACACAAACATATTTTTATCATAAAATTATTTAAGATTTTAAAATCATCCTGTTTGACGACAATTATCTTAAAAGTGACAATACTCTCTGAATTAGATGAGAATAAGATTAGTCGACTGACTAGAAATACCAATTTACATAAATCAAAGTCCCTACAATTTAGTGTTTAACTGCAGTTATAAAATTTAATTTTAATTAAGAAGAACTTGCGTTATATTTATTTTTTTTGATTTTTTAAGTTAAATTTTCATTTGAATAAAATTTATAACCCTGTATTTATTTAATTTTCTGACATGCATAAAACTTTTTGAGAATAAAAAAAAATTCATAAAATATAAAATCTTTCCTTTTTACTTCCACACAAAATTAAAAATAAAAACTCTGTAAAAAAATTCCCCTCAAAGGGCATTTTAAAAAAGCTTGTTTTTAAATTTTATTTTAGTATTTTATATTTTTAGTTTTTATAACGATTTGTATGGTGAACATTTAAAACGATTTGTATGGTAAATATTTTAGTCGTATATGCATATTGCTAGCAGCTGACATCATCGAGATTTCTTCACATTTTTACAACCCGGCAACCCCGTCATTATCAAATCAATTTAAACATTTTTACTAACAATTCAAATAAATTTGGCAATCAATTTCGATAATTTCGTTATCGTAAACACTGTTGAATTCATATTATTTAATATTCAACTATTTTAAGTTAAAACAAACAAAAGAATTTAGATATAAAACGAAGTTCAGTTTTTCTAGTCGTGCGATAGATTCAAATTATTTTTATAAATTCAAATTGTGTGTTGGGTACATTTGTTTGTTTAAATTTCTTTTTGTTGTATAAATAAATATTTCAAAATATTTTAAATTCAAATTTAATTTATACAATTTTCAAATCGGTTGTGGTGTAGATGTCTGGAAGGTCAGGCATTGACAAAATTTCAATTTTTGAGGGTGGTGGTTCAAACCTCATCCCAAAAAATTTTTTTTTTATTTTTTCTATAACTATGTATACAGTTAAAATATTTTATCGTTAAAAACCACCTAAAATACATATTAAATTAATTGAAAACACAATTAAAAAATGAAAGGATAATTGAAAAGTCTGTTAAAACAATCGTCAATTTTTAACTGAAAACCGAAAATATTTGAATTTTTTGTTTTAAAACAGAAAAAAACGAAATTATTTAAATTATTTTTTCTAAAAATAGAAATCTAAAAATAGATTATTTGACTGAAAATATCAACTCCTACAGACGATAAATATTTCTTGTAGTTTGTTTTTTATTGACGAATATAAAAAGTTAAACAATATGTTTCAATGTATTTTAATTGATTCTTCAATTGAAATCAAACTTTACCTATTACTTTTCAAATAAACCTCAATCGGTTATGGAAAATATATTGTGAGTGTAATGCTTGGATCAGAAACTTCAATGCGCCGAAACAGACTTGTGTCAAAATTTGTCTATAAAATGGTAAACAATTCGAAAATCAGTAAGAAATTTTGATTTTGCCCAATTTTAAGTATATTTAAGAGAAAATCAGAAATATAGTTCATATAATCCGATTGGAACAGGTAAAATACACAGTCGATTGGTACACTTAAAATACACAGAGAGAATTTTGGTGGACGAAAAATAATGAAAATTTTTCAGTAAACTTATTAAACTTTCTTTCATAAAGTGAACGAAAAATTTCCCAAAATTTATGAAAAGCCTTTTACTTTTTATTAAACTGGATTTTTACTGAAAGGTCTTCATTGAGTTTATAAAACTATAAATAAAATGATATTTTTCATAAAATTTTATGAAAATTTCATTATCTTAAGGAAAAGTTTGAATGGACAAATTCCAGTGCAATTTCATTGCTTTTACGTAAAAATTCATCAATATCATGAAGATAATTCTCTGGAGTTTATAAGTTAAAATAACACAAAATACAATCTTAATAAAATGAAACTTCACTTAAAAACCGGTCTTAATTCCCAAGAAACATTTTTACGGATACTCCGGCACATACGGAATCATGAATCCGGCTTTTACGGCACATTAACGGTCCGTAATACACGTATCCGTCAAAGCTTGTACGTATACGGAACATTAACGGACCGTGTAATCGGATTTTCGAACATAATACGTTTTAACTCCGTTTCCGTACCGTAAAATACGGACTTAATGGATTTTAATTTGTGTTCAAAATAAAAACAATTAAATTCTTTTAAAACTTTTTGTGGCGATAAATTGGTGGCGGTAGCTAGAATATATTCAACACAACACAATCAACACATCATCAAGTCGCATACATATATTAGATGGTAAGATTAATAAAATTTAGTGCGTGTTTTACAATGGTTTGTGGTTTATGTAAGATCGTTTTTTTTTTTATAACAAAAGCTCTGTTCCACGTACGTTAACGTACGTTACGTAAAACGCCATCGTAAATACAATCAATTAAACCATAACTAATTTATTTTTTCTTTTGCATGTAGATGATCGATTCTATTATGGGTGACTGTCGTGAATTGATGCGCTAGATAAAGAGGTAAACTGAGGTACTAAATATATTGTAAATGTAAATAATATCGTTACTAATAAATCTATTAAAAATAAAAATAAAAAAATTTACTCAAAATTAGTCAATTTAGATAGATATACAAGTCCGTTTTTGGTCCGGAGTCACTCCGGTTATACACGACATAACGGTCTGTAAATGGTACGTCATTGACGGACTTTCAACGGACTTGTCCGTTTTTTACACGACGCAACGGTCCGTAAACGGTCCGTCAATGACGGACTTTCAACGGACTTGGCAGTTTTTTACACGACATAACGGTCCGTAAACGGTCCGTCATTGACGGACTTTCAACGGATTCGAATCAGTTTCGATGTTCCTTAAAATCCGTTTTCTGGTCCGTATACGGATCCGGAAAACGGTACGTAAACGGAGTTGGATTCCGTTTATGACGGACCGAAAACGGTACGTAAACGAAACGATTTGTTTGTTGGGTTATTTTTCATTTACATCAAATGGTTTTTGTTTATTTATTTTTAAATGTTGTTTAAGCGAAAAATTAGTATAAACCAATGAATATTCAGTTAAAAATAAATGCCCAGGAAATCTTGGTAATATATGAGTATAACAATACATATTTCCTGGTAATACGTCAAACATCTTATCCTTGCATTACTTCAGGGCCTTACACCTTACCCTGGCATTACTGGGGATACCAAATTCAGACTTTTGGAAGTATGAGTTAAATTTTATAAATTTATGTTTTTGTTAAATGTTTGTGAATTTCAAATTAATATTCCGTTTAAAAAATTTAAATTAAAATAGAATGTTTTTGAAATTTTCTTACCTGTAAATTAAGAATAACATGTTATTAGGTAAGGAGTTAACATCGTTGGACACGCCCTAGTTAAACTAATAAGTTTTGTAATACTAATGTAACAACCCTACGGGAAATTTTAGCAAACTGTCACCATTTATATGAAATAGAGTGGTCACTTTTACATTGCGTTGTCATAGGAGGGGGAAATTGACCCCTTGTGACATGTCACAAGACAAATCCTAGGACAGGTTACTGAACTCTCATAAAAAAAAAACAAAGTTCAGGGACCTGTCCTGGGATTTGTCTTGTGACATGTCACAAGGGGTCAATTTCCCCCTCCTATGACAACGCCATGTAAAAGTGACCACTATATTTCATATAAAGGAGCCAGTTCGGTGACAGTTTGTTAAAATTTCCCGTAGGGAACTTACAGCTTCATTACCAAATGCTTATTTTCATTAAAAAAACTTACCATAAATTTAGTTTGCAAAATTTGTTGATAACAATTTTTAAATTTTCATTTAATACTCAATATAAAAACAACTGATGTTTTAAGAAAAAAATACTCATTACTCAAATACTAATTTTGTTTTTAGTTTGCAGCCGATAACGTTTTTCGGACCCTTTTAAATCGATAACCCTTCGATAATAGCGATACCGATACGAATGAAATACGGTTACCGATACCAATATCGAAACAAACAGAAAATCGATACCAATACCGTTTCGGTTGCCAGCCTTGATGTTGTTTTGCTTTTTCACTTACACTACAAATACTTACATCTTGACTGCCTTTATGTTTGTGGTGTCAAACTCATCAAGTTACGAGTATTGTAATTTGAATTGAATTGAAATAATTTTGTACCAAAAATTTAAATAAAAAAGACTACAAAACTTTTTGGTTTATTTTTTTTTTTTTTTTTTTTTTTTTGAAACAGTCAGCAAATAAAAATTTACATTTATAATAACGGAAACAAATAAACCACAAATTTACGTTTTGTGGATAAATTTTTATTAAATTTTAAAGAAAAAAAAAAAAGATTAAAAAATAACATTTTCATACATATGATCAAAAAAAAGTACTATCACTTAAGGATTTTTTTCAGTTTCATTTATTTTTTTAATTTCTTTAAAATTTAACAAAAATTTATCCACAAACTGTTTAATAGTTACACAGAAAAAACTAAAAACGAGGTTTAATTACGAAATTGATTATATTAATTAAAATTTTAATTGATTTTGCACCTATCATTCAAATGATACTATTAATTACTAAAAATAGTATACGATTAATTGAAACAATGAAAATATTAATTGATACAATTAAATATTTGATTAAAAACAGTTTTTATTTTTATCTTATAATTAATTCGATATTTTAGGTTAATTATTTTTTCTGTGTAGTAGTGCTGTGTTTTTTTAAAAGGTTTTCAGGGGAGCGAAAAAATTGATTTATATTATCCTTTTAAGATATTTTATTTTCAATAAACTTAAAGTTAACTAAAATATAACTAAAATTCTGTAAATTTAACAGTTTTAATTTTGCTGTTCTTATTTTACTAGTATTTAGCAAAAAAAAAAAATCTGCTAATTTCAGCAGTTTTTTCTGCAGCATGAGTTTTAACTAATTTTTAGTAACTTTTGCTGCTATTTTTACAGATTTATTTTTATGAGTGAAGTGATAATTTAGTAATCACATTATAATCAGATAATTCATAATATATGCGTATTGCTACAGTGGAATTAACTATATTTTTGAAAAGGTGTATCCATTAAAGTTTGCCGCTGTAGGTATTTTTAATTAATTTTTTTTTTTTTGTGAACTTTAAACGCTGATAAGGGAATGACATTGAAAATATTGTGCTTATGACAGATTTTTAATAAAAGAGACATGTAACATACAACAATTTTAATTGTACATCTTTTGTTATAAAAATCCCATCATTCAAAAAGCAATAGACTAAAGACTAGTGAACTCAT
The DNA here is from genome assembly GCA_949987735.1 of Leucophora obtusa. Lineage (NCBI taxonomy): Eukaryota > Metazoa > Arthropoda > Insecta > Diptera > Anthomyiidae > Leucophora > Leucophora obtusa. The sequence goes on along the minus strand of OX465295.1, from coordinate 346,416,624 downwards.
GGTGGCAACGATTATCCTAAATGTCATATTTAGTAGAAAATGCATTCATAGTTGGAGGAAATCAAGCTTCTGGTCTGGAGACAATGACCAAAGACAAAAGTTTTAACCAAGTGGTTTCAATCTAATAAAATTGTGTGATTGAAATTGCCAATTTAATGTAAAATATAATGTATTATTATAAGAAATAGAACAAACATTCAACATCCCAAATAGGCTAACTACTAATTTTGAGTCTCAAAAATTTTATATGGATTTTATCAGCAATTTTATTGACTCAATATCATGACGTTATAAAGCAGTGCCAAAAAGTAATAAAATTTCAACAAAATACTGAACCCCAAAATTTGAGCTTTGTTTTTAATTCCGCTATAGTAAAATTTCCAATGTTTAAATCATATACTTATTTCACTAACAGAGTTATGTCGGTAAAATGAACTGAAATTAGAGTTAAAAACTTTTCACTGCAAATGCATTTAAGATTAACTGATATTGCAGATTTTTAACCACAATTGCAATTAAAAATAACTGCAATATTAGTTAATTTAAATGCAGCTGCAGTGTACACTTTTTCAAATGCAGTTAATTTTGCCGACATAATTCTCTTAGTGTTCTTGTGATGCATTTTGTTTAGCAATTTATGAGCCACATGGGAGCGCCAAAGTCTTTAGCTGTTTTACTGTACTAACCTAATATATTCTTCATCCAGCATAGAAATGACACATTTCCAAATCATTTCGATTCCCACTCGAATTTTCTTTGTACAATTGACAACATATTTTGTCTCAATAACTTTTTTTATACCAAAAAAGAAAAAACTCGACCCATTTATCATCTTCGAATTATAATTTGCATATTAAAGAATAGTTCAAAAGCACAAAACCATGGCAAACTAATATCTCTTCCATGCTATAAAAAAAAGCTTTTACTCTTCAGTATTAATAACTTTTTAAAAGAGAGTTTAAGTTAAAATAATTTTACACATTTCTCAACAGGTTGCTAGAGAGAACATAAAATAAACTAAATAATGGTTATAAATACACTACCAAGAATTCACAACAATAGTATGTTAATGATAGTGAGGACATACAAACTGGCAATAAGCGATTTCAAACAAAAATATATAAATATATTCAAAATATTTAAAATTATTTCGCAAACAGAATTGAATTACATGAAAATATTTTTAAATTTATAATTTTGAAAATATGTTTAAAACAAGGTTAATCACCGCCACGAATATCTATAAAGATAACGATATCGATTTTTTTTTAATTTTGTTATCGGTAACATTATTAAAATACCGGTATGTACCGGTAAAGAGGTAAAAAATTATTAATTTTCAGTCTTAAAATGAATTTGGCAAAATGAACTGCAATTAATTTCCCATTTAAATGAATTGAATTGATTTTGAATTAAATCAAATGAATTAAAAATGAATTGCAATCAATCAAAGTAAGCATGGTGTTTGGAGTTTATTTCTTCAAATATTACTTGTTTTGGTTTTGACAAACGCTGAACGACAAAAACACATTTAATATTCAAGAAACAATTAATAATTTCATTGCAATTGATTTTGCATGTTTCTAAATAATTTGAATTACATAATTCAAAATCAATTCAATTCAAATCAAATGAATTGCAATTAATTTTGCCAAATTCTTTTGAATTTAAAATGAATTGCAATTAATTTTTGCCAAATTCATGTAAATTAATTTAAATTTCATTCAATTCGTGATTTTTGTGAAAAGAATTAATTCAAAATTTTGCTAATTCAATGCATGAATGATTCGCGAATTAATTTCAAAATGAATGATTCATTTACAGCTCTGTTGTATACCACTACACAACTTTTCACAAAATAGCAGTATTGAAGTTATTTATATAGCGAATATATTCGCCAAGTGTAACATTTGTAATTTTTTAATCCATTTTTTATATTTACCTACTATAGCCGGATTAAATGAACTTTTAATTACAATATTATTTGTAGTTATTTTTGTACTTTTATATCACTGGTTAGATTTACTGCAATTATTGTCATGCTTATGCATGCAGTTTTTGTTTAATTGTAATTATTTATTTATGTGTAGACTAGCGGGCGCAGCCCGCTACGTTGTTAGCGTGCCTTAAAGGTTAAGGGGGGGGCTTCGCCCTCCCCCCCGGGGGGCTGCGATCCCCCCCACACAATTTTTATTAAATTCGTTTTTTATTTAAAGTTTTTTTATTTAAAGCCTTCACCCAGCCACCACAAATAAATAATTCTGCACAACAATAGGTTTAAAATAAATAAATATTTGATCACTTTTTCTCATGAAAGTGGTTTGTTAGTAATGAATCCATAATAATTTGCAATATACGTGTGTATGTCAAGATAATTTGGTAAAGTGCGAACTTAGGTAGATAGACCCGTAAGTAGTTTTATTCATTTGTGTTTTAAATGAAAATAAAAAACGTAAAGCAGGGTTGGCAAGCGATTTATAATATTAAAGATAGCGGTCGCAGCCCGCTACGTTGTTGGCGTGCTTTAAGGTTTAGGGGGGGGGGGCGCCCCTCCCCCCGACAATTTTTTTTAAATTCGCTTTTTATTTAAAGTACAGTTTTTATAATAAAAGCCTTCACCCAGCCACCACAAATAAATAATTCTGCACAACAATGGGTTTAAAATAAATAAATATTTGATCACTTTTTCTCATAAAAGTGGATTGTTAGTAATGAATCCATAATAAATTGCAATATACGTGTGTATGTTAAGATAATTTGGTAAAGTGCGAACTTAGGTAGATAGACCCGTAAGTAGTTTTGTTCATTTGTGTTTTGAATGAAAATAAATAACGTAAAGCAGGGTTGGAAAGGATTTTATAATATTAAAAATAGCGGGCAAAGCTACGTTGTTAGCGTGTCTTAAAGTTTTTTTTTAATTCCAGTTTATGTAAAGGTAGACCTGGCAATTCAAGTAAATTCACAAATTCAGTTGGAAAATTTACTGCGTCGGTTTCTTCCACCGGTGCTTCGTTACATGAAGTTTAAATATCGGAATATATAAGTTCCATTCCTTTTCTAAGGTTTTTTCTCTTTTAGAAAATTTGTTTAACTTTTTGGAGAGTATGTTTCAATGCTACATAAGTTTCATATTCCGTGGATAGTGTTTGAACAGGTAATTCCCTCTTCCAATCCATTTGCATTGTCTATAATTTCAATTCCACTCGTTCAACGTTTATATCCATTTCATTCCACTTGTGTAGTGTTTCAATCCCACTCGTTTCCTATTTAGTTTCTTAATTTTAGTGTTTCATATACACTTGTTCTTTAAGTTTTAGGTTTCTAGCTAAAGACGCAGACGTTAAGGGGGGGGGGCAATTTTCCGCTTTTGAACCACCATTTTTACCACGTTCCTGTCCAAAGTCCTAGAAATGCCTTGTCGATAAGTTAGCCCATACTCCAAGGAAAACATATTATATATTACAGATTTCTAGCCGAAGGGTTCGGTTAGGCCATCAAGGGGGAGAATTATTCCGTTTTTACCCCTCCCGGTAGGAATTTCCAAAAATTCCGTCTTAGAGGACGTCTGCGTTGGAGGAGGAACCTACTACATACATAATTTTAGGTCTCTATATCCAGCAGTTTGGCCAGGCCGTCAAGGGGGAAGTTTTTTCCCTTTTTACCCCTCCCGGTATGAATTTCCAAAAATACCATCTTAGGGGACGTCAACGTTGGAGAAGGAACCCAATTTAAGATCCCTTGTTCCAGCAGTTTGGCCAGGCCGTTAAGGGGGCGACTTTTCCTGTTTTTGACCCTACCTGTAGAAATTTACAAAAATCTCATCTTAGCGGATGTCTACAATAGAGGAGGAACTTTAATACCAAATTTCAACTTCCTACCTCCAGCGGTTTGGGCAGGCCTTTAAGCGGCACTTTTCTCTTCATTAATCCCCATTTTTGCAATGTCCCTGTCCAAAAAGCACCTTCTCGGTAAGTGAGCACATACTCCAAGTAACATATGTTTTACATTTCAGGTTTCTAGCCAACTTTTACTATTTGTGCCCCTCTCGGTAGGAATTTCCGAAAATCCATCGACAGGGAATTCCAGCTTCCTAGTTCCAGCAGTTTGAGCAGGCTGAGAGGAACTTAAGTACCGAATTTCAGCTTCCTAGTTCCAGCAGTTTGGATAGGTCGTTAAGGGGCAACTCTCCCTTTTTGAGCCCCCATTTTATAACGACCCTCTCCAAAATTCAAAAAAGTATCTTTCTAATAAGTTAGCCCTCACTCCAGGGACCCACATTTTAAGCTTCAGGTTTCTAGCCGAAGGGGTTTTTACCGGCCCCCAAGGTGAGGCTTTTCTTCTTTTTGCCCCTCCCTTTAGGAATTTACAAAAATTCCATCTTCGCGGCTATCTGCGATGGATGAGGAACATTCATATCAAATTTCAACTGCATTGCCTTAGCGGTTCGGGCAGGCCGTTAGTGGGGACATTTTTCCCTTTCAACCACCATTTTTACTATGTTCCTGTTCCAAAATAGAAAAATTACGTTGCCGGTGAGTTAGTCCTACTCCAAGGAATACATATTTAAAATTTTAGGTTGGCCAAAAGGGATTGGGCAAGCCGTCAGGAGGAGACTTACCTTATTTCCCCTCCCGATAGGAATTTCAAAAATTCCGTCTAAGCGGACGCCTACACAGAAGGAGGAACTCACATACCGAGTTTCCTTTTGGGATATCCTGTAGGGAATTCCAAAAATACAAACTTAGTCGATGTCTACTACAGTGGAGGAACCTTTATACCAAATTTCAACTTCTTACCTCCAGTGGTTTTGGCAAGCACTTTTCCAATTTGTGAGACTGTTTATGGGGAGACTTTTCCCCTTTTTACCCGTTCCGGTATGAATTTCCAAAAATCCCATCTTAGCCCAAGTCTATGCCGAATATCAAGAAAACTTGTTTAGTGGAGATATCCGTGGGGGGAGGAAAAAAAGTAGTTTTTTTGAAATTATATATTATTTTAAATGGTACTTTTTGGAAAAACGAAATTTTTTGGAAAAAGATACTTTGTTTTTACAAAGTACTTTATTTGTACTTTTTTTGGAAAAGGTTTTTTTTTTTAAAAAGGTGTTTTTTTTTGGAAAAATGTATGTTTTTTGGAAAAAGGTATTTTTTTGGAAAAGGTACTTCTTTTGGAAAAGGAAAATTTTTTTAGAAAAAGGTACTTTTTTTTGGGAAAAGGTACTTTTTTTCGGAAAAGGTACTTTTTTTGAAAATAGGTATTTTTTTTGAAAAAATGTATGTTTTTTGGGAAAAGGAAAATTTTTTTAGAAAAAGGTACTTTTTTTGGGAAAAGGTACTTTGTTTTGGAAAAGGTACTTTTTTTGAAAAAGTTATTTTTTTGGAAAAAGGTATGTTTTTTGGGAAAAGGTACTTTTTTTAAAAAAGGTACTTTTTTTGGAAAAAGGTACTTTTTTTGGAAAAAGGAATTTTTTTTGGAAAAAGGTACTTTTTTTTGCAAAAAGGTACTTTTTTTGGAAAAAGGTACTTTTTTTGGAAAAAGGTACTTTTTTTGGAAAAAGGTACTTTTTTTGGAAAAAGGTACTTTTTTTTGGAAAAAGGTACTTTTTTTGGAAAAAGGTACTTTTTTTTGGAAAAGGGTACTTTTTTGGAAAAAGGTACTTTTTTTGGAAAAAGGTACTTTTTTTGGAAAAAGGTACTTTTTTTGGAAAAAGGTACTTTTTTTGGAAAAAGGTACTTTTTTTGGAAAAAGGTACTTTTTTTGGAATAAGGTACTTTTTTTGGAAAAAGGTACTTTTTTTTGGAAAAAGGTACTTTTTTTGGAAAAAGGTACTTTTTTTGGAAAAAGGTACTTTTATTGAAAAAAGGTACTTTTTTTTGAAAAAGGTACTTTTTTTGGAAAAAGGTACTTTTTTGGGAAAAAGGTACTTTTTTGGAAAAAGGTACTTTTTTTGGAAAAAGGTACTTTTTTTGGAAAAAGGTACTTTTTTGGAAAAAGGTACTTTTTTGGAAAAAGGTACTTTTTTTTGGAAAAGGGTACTTTTTTTGGAAAAAGGTACTTTTTTTGCAAAAAGGTACTTTTTTTGGAAAAAGGTACTTTTTTTGGAAAAAGGTACTTTTTTTGGAAAAAGGTACTTTTTTTTGAAAAAGGTACTTTTTTTTGAAAAAGGTACTTTTTTTGGAAAAAGGTACTTTTTTTGGGAAAAGGTACTTTTTTTGGGAAAAGGTACTTTTTTGGAAAAAGGTACTTTTTTTGTCCCCTTTTTGCCCCTCCCGATAAGAATTTCCAAAAATGCCGTCTCAACGGACGTCTACACCGGTCGAGGAACCTACATACCAAATTTCAACTTCATAGCTCCAGCAGTTTGAGCAGGCCGTCAAGGGGGAGACTTTTTCCCCTTTTTGCCCGTCCCTGTAAAAATTTCCAAAACTCCCGTCTTGGTGGATGTCTACGATAGTGGAGGAACCTTTATACCAAATTTCAACTTCCTACCTCCAGCGGTTTGGGCAGGCCGTCAAGGGGGGCCTTTTTCCCCTTTTTAACCTCCATTTTTACAACGTCCCTGTCCAAAATTCCAGAAAGTACTTTCCAGAAAAGTTAGCCCATACTCCAAGGAACACATATCTTAAATTTCAGCTTTCTAGCCAAAGGGGTTTTGGCAGGCCGCCAAGGGGGAGACTTTTCCCCTTTTTGCCCGTTCCGGTAGGAATTTCCAAAAATCCCGTCTTAGCGGACGTCTACGCCGAAAGAGGAACCTACATACCAAATTTCAACTTCCTAGCTTCAGCGGTTTGGGCTGGGCGATGTTGAGTCAGTCAGTCAGTCAGTCAGTCAGTCAGTCACGTTATTCTTTTATATATAGAGATATATTCCATAATAAGAGTATACATTTGTGAGTTTAAATTACACTAGTTTACAGGCATTTTGTGCACTAACTGCAAATATGTATTCTTAGCCCTAAATTCATAAACACTTTGTAAAATTATAGGAGGCTTATTGAATAAATTTTATATGAAAATTTCGTTTTGTAAACCTCCTATAACTTTACAAAACCTTTTATGAATTGAGGGGTTAATGTAATTTAGCTTAGCTAAATTTAGCAAAACTCGATTCTCAACTTCAAAAATGAAGAATTCTGCAGTCGCAAATATAGGTGCTATTTTCTGTTATCTTAGCAGAATTTTCATCAGGCTTGTTTTTAATGAGTGTAGCATTATCATCTGTTGCATATGCCTCTATATTTTACTTTTTTGTTTAAAAAATAAATTAATTTATTACTTTTAGTTTTTTAAATGTCCAGCTAGCAACTTTTTATAAATTTGTAACATTAAAACTATGAAAGTTTTTTGTGGATCCTTTTTATTTTTTTATTTATTACACCCAACATTGGGAATATTTTATTTCCCTTAACCATAAAAATGTTGGTATTTTTGGTATTTTTGTTGTAATTTTATAATTTTCATCACATACATATTTAAACAAGAAATACACATAAATTTTATTTACATTACAAATTTTAACCCTTTCACTGGCGACTTTTTGTTTGTGGAAATATTATTTTGACTTTTGTTAAGGATCCAAGAAAAAATAAGGGCGTTAGCCGTAGATGGGCATAAAGTACTCTAAGTAGAAGTACATGGTTAATGTGCTTGAAAATTTTTAAATACCAGTACCAAGTTTAAAATGTAATTTGTTATCAGTAACAATTACTTAATTGACACTTAAGTACCAATACCTTAAAATGTACTAGGTACTTGCTAAGTACGTTTGGTACTTGCTAAGTACTTTTGGTACTTGCTAAGTACTATGGTACATGTTGGTACTTAACAAGTACCATAGAATTAGCAAGTACCTATAGTATTTAGCAAGTTCCATGGCACTTGCTAAGTACTACCGTGGTACTTAGCAAGTACCAAGTAATTGTACTTCAGTACCAAGTAAATGAAAAGTACTTGTACTTTATTTTTTTGAGTAAAAGTAAAAGGTATTTGAATTTTACTAGTACTAAAGTACTGAGGTAGAGAATAATTACTTTTTTTTTGCGATGTACCAAAAGTAATGGGTAGTCATTATTTTGTAATTTCGTCTAAGACGGGATTTTTAGAAATGCCTACGGGGTGGGACGCGAAGATGAAAAGTCTACCTCTTGACGGCCTGCTTAAACGCCTTGGCTAAAATTATGAAATTTTTAATGTGTTCCCTGAAGTATGTGTTAATCCACTAGTAAGGTACCTTTTGCAGTTTTCGTGAGGAACGTGTTCAAAGTGGGAGTTCAAAAGGCGAAAAGCCTTAACGGCTGCTCAAACCTGCTTGGCTAGAAATCTGAAATTTATAGAATGAGTGGAATTACAACACAAAAACTGGGGAACGAAATTAAATGGATCAGAAATACACTAGACAAGTGGAACTAAATGGAATGGAACAAGGAACTAGTGGAATTTAAACTCCAGACAGTGGGAACCAAACGCAGTGGAATGAAATGGCAACGAATGCAATTGGAATACTTAAATTGGGAAAGGAAATGGGACGGCAAAAGAGTGAAACTGAAAAACTAGACAATTGAAACGCAATGGAACAGAAAACGAGGGGAACTGAAACTAGACAATAAAAACTATATGGAAAGGAATACGGAACAAGTTGAATTAAAACAAGAACTTAGAAAACGGAATGTAACGGAGCGAGTTAAATTGAAACACTAGACGAGTGAAAAGAAATGGAACTGAAACACTATACAATGGAAACAAAATAGAATGAACCGGGTAATGAAATGGAATTGCACGGGGACGAAATTGGAAGACTAAAATTGGGAAACGAAATGGGATGGAACAGGAAATGAGTTGAATTAAAACAAAAGACCAGTGGAACGAAATGGAATTGAACAGGGAACGAGTGGAGTTGAAGACTGGACTGTAATTGACACTAAACTTTGGAAACGAAATGGAATAGAACGGGGAACGATTAAAAATGTAACACTAGGCAAGTGGAACACAATGGAATGGAACTAAATGAAATGGAAAACGGGTGGAATTAAAACACTAAACACATAAAACCATTGTCATTGATTAATTAAATTCGCAAATCAACAAATACATAAATGTTAATTAAAAGAATCTCATTAAAATTGATACACAGAAAAAATTATTGCCAGAAAAAATTTCAAATAAAAATTTTGTTTGATTTCAAATTCATTTCAATTAATTTAATCATATTAACTAGTTCTTTAATTCCCATGTGAAAATCGAAATATATATGAACGTACATGATCATACATTGACTAGTATATGATCATGCATAGGCATACATGATCATATACGTTCATGCATAGTTCAATGTATGACCATACATTATCTCATATATTTCCATATATCTTCGGATCGGAAATTTGAGGGTATATGACCGTACATGTTCATATATAACCATATATGCTCACATATGGTTCATGTATGGTCATATATGATCATATATGGCCATATACCTCCATATACCCTCAAATTTCGGATCCGAAGATATATGGAAATATATGAGATAATGTATGGTCATACATTGAAACATGCATTGGCGTATATGATCATGTATGCCTATGCATGATCATATACTAGTCAATGTATGATCATGTATGTTCATATATATTTCGATTTTCACATGGGTTGAAGTATAGTGTCGAAAAAATATTAAGTAGTATTGACAACATATTACAAAAAAAAAAAAAGCTCAATACGTTTTGCGTAAAATCATAAAATTTTGTGTTATTCATATTTTGACCTTTATTGCAGATATAAAAATTACAAAAGTTTGTAAAAATTCACTCAAAATTATTAGGAAATTAATTAATATATGTTAGTAATATTTTTAATATTACGAATTTTAATAAAAGCGTCATAACTTAATTTATATCGATTTAAGTTTTAATGGATATAATTAAAACTTTAAATGAAATTTTCATATAGAGACAAATTAACAATTAAAAATTACTTTGATCAGTTGACACATAAACTAACCACTGACGAGTCTTTGGGTTAGACGTAACTGCGGCAGTCTGATGATTCCCTTGTGTCTGTTAAATTTTACAATAAAAATGTTTTCTTCTTCTTCTTCCTATAAATCAGCTCTAGAAAATTTTGATAATTTATGATTAAATTTTTAATTAAAAATTTTGACGATTTTTTATTAAATTTTTAATTAAAATAACGATTTTCTTAATTGGTCCGAATTCAATTAAATGTTTAATTGTATTTACAAATATTTTAATTGAAATTCGATTTTTGTTTTTTCTGTGTATGAACGCAGTTGTAATGATATCAAATAATTAGTCCACTTAATTCATTAGTAAAGGAAAATCCTTAGCAAAGTGATTTAAACTTCCTTCTAAATATATTCCGATACGAACTACCGGCAGACCTTTAAAAACAAAATCCCTTAATTTAATTTATTTTACTAATCTGATTAAATTTTGTACGAATCGATTCGTAAAACTCATTTTAATTGATTGAATTATTGCCGACTTTATTCAATCAATATCTTATTCAAATGATCAATTTGATTTTTGTTGGTTCTTTTCATCGAATCAAACGAATTGGTTCATTTTATTTCAACTAAGAATGATTCATTTCACTTAGAACTTTAAAAAAATAATTCAATCATAAGCAATAAATAAAGAAATAATTATTGATTCGAGAATTATGTGATATTATTTTTTTCTGTTGCGAGCGTATTATATATTTTATTTTTTTTTTGGGATTTAAAAATTGTTATTTTATGACTTGCGAATTTATTTTAGTCATTAATATGTCGGTAAGAAACAAACTATCATTAAATATATTGTTTTAATAATAATTTTAAATACAAATTTAATTTTTTTTTCTAATAAATCACAATGTTTCAGAAAAGTTCTGCATTTACTACATGACAGTTATTTGTGTAGTAATGCAGTTGTAGTTATTTTAACTACAATTGCAGTTAATTTACTTAGAGCCAAATTTTTCAATGTTGTTGACAGTTATTTTTTTAAACAAACTACGAAAACTACTACATTGTAGTAACACTTATTTTATGGATATTAAGTGTAAATTTTGATTTTTTAATTTTAAATTTATTATTAAATCCCAGGAAAATTTTCTGTTCCAAAGAATCGGTTGTACAATAGCTACTTTTCATTCACAACCCCTTCTACTGTCGATTCTAACACCGATTCTTTTTGTTTGAAATTGTCCCAAAAGCAACCCCTTCTATGGCTCCAAAGTGGAACCGGTTGCTCTAGAATCAGTTCTGGAAATAGTTCTGGAACTGATTCTACGTCACCTACACCTTCCATATAGGATCCCAGGAACTGGTTCCGAAACCAGTTCCATGGAATCGGTTGCAGTGGAACCAGTTGTAGAATGGGTGTGGATGGCTACCGATTGTAAAAAATTTTCCTGGATACTTTTCATTCACAACCCCTTCTACTGTCGATTTTAACACCGATTCTTTTTGTTTGAAATTGTCCCAAAAGCAACCTCTTCTATAACTCCAAAGTGGAACCGGTTGCTCTAGAATCAGTTCTGGAACTAGTTGTGGAATTGGTTCTACGTCACCCACACGTTCCATATAGGATCCCAGGAACGGGTTCCGGAACCAGTTCCATGGAATCGGTTGCAATGGAACCAGTTGTAGAATGGGTGTGGTTTGCTACCGATTGTAAAAAATTTTCGGGGATATTAAAATTAAGTTAAGAGTATTTACATAAATTTGTTTTTATTAAATTAATAATTTTTAAAATAATTTTTGTTTATGTTATTTTAACTACATTTGCAGTTGTTGTACAAACAATACAATAAATTTACAATAATTTTCATGTACGTTGTGTTAGTTGCATTTGTAGTTGTTTTTACTACATTTGTCAGTTGATTTTTAAAAAATAAATGCAGTTATTTTAACTGTCATTTGTAGTTGATTTTACTTACATAATTCCCTGAGTGTAAATTTAAATAGAGTGCTACAAACGAATTAAAAAATTAACATCAATTCGCGAATCAAAAAATATAAAAATAATTCATGCGAATTATCTTTCTAGTTATATATCTTTATCGTATAAATATAAAAGAGTACCATGACTCACCGAATGACAGAATAACCTCCCACAGCCAGGAGCTTCAAATTTGGTATGTAGGTTTCTACTCAAGTGTTTACATCCAAGGCTAATTCACTGATAAATTACAATTTTGGAATATGATAAAAATCGGTCTTCGCTAATTTATTTGGAATTTTCAATAAGAATTTTGAATTTTCAATAAGAACATGGTAAAAACGGGATTCGAAAGGGAAAATGGCGCAATTAATGAAACCACTGGAGTTTTGCATGTGGGGATGTCTGCCTTTAGTGTAGACATCCACTTAGGCAAGATATTTTATTTTTTTTACGGGGAGGGACACAAAGGGGCAAAGAACCCCCTTTAATGACCTGTGCATACCCTTGAAGTCAGAAATAAGAAACTTAACGTTAATATTTATTTTTAAAAAAGTTAAAATAATTTATTAAGACCTGTTAACTTATCTCAAAATAAACTGAGTTTAGTGCTTTACCATAGTTATGAATGTCAAATTTATATGAAAATATCTGTGGTTAAAGTTTAACAATGGTTATGTTGGAAATAAGTTACTCGCCCTAAGAGAGAAAGAACTTAAGAAAAAATTCAATTCTTCTAAATATATTCAGATATTTAAAACTACCGGTAACAAAGTATTGGACTTTTATGGTATCTATCTATTGATAACTTTGCTACATAATTTTTAAATTCACTTGAATTACGAGGAATACATCCACAGAAATTGCATTTCAATAAAATTTTAAGCATGCTGGCAAGGTAGTGGTGGGTTTTGCCCGTTAGTCATTTTATAAACTTCCCAGCAAAAAAAATTGCAAGTAATGCTTTACTACTTTTTTCAATGCTTCACAAGTATTAATTAGTGTATTTTTACTGCTTTATTTGAAGTTATTCTGAACAACTTCAAAAAATCACTTCTTTCATTGCTTCCAAAGTATCCGTTAGTATATTTTTACAGCTTTTTTAGAATTACTTCTGAACAACATCCAAAAAATCACTTAAGTATTACTTCTAAAGAGTAATTGCTCTAAAAGTGATTTTGGTATCATTTGGCATTTCCAAACAGAGGGTCCCGGGTTCGATTCCAGGCGGGACCAATATTTTTTTATTTTTTTTTTAATTTTTTTTTTTATTCTATTAATTTTTTCTTTAATATTTATAAATAATTTGTTTAAATTCAAATTTTTTTTTTTAATTTTTAAAAATATGTATATATAAAAAAATGGTGAGAAATTGCTTTTTATGCACCTGTAAAAATAGTACTGATAACAATATTGAATTGAAGTGCACTTTTTACACTCTTATGATAAGTAGTTTTATTGAAGAGAATACGGAACAATATCTCGCAGTAACAAAGTGGTGTTTTTATGCCAGTCAACTTTCATATCAAAGAATAGCTCAGCGGTAGAGCGCTAGTTTAGCAATCGTGAGGTCGCAAGTTCTCGATACCCGGTGGCGGCAATAAAAAAACTTTTTTTAACTTTTAATTGGTGAAAAAGAGATTCCTTTGCACTCGATCAAAAAGTACTGAAAAAATGTTGAAGGGGGAGTTTCCTCTCCTATGACAACTCAATGTTAAAATCATAAACATTAAAAAAGAAATACATCTAGATTATCAATTTTAGTGCTTTTTCAACTGCTTCGGCATCTCTTTTTTTGCTGGGTTGTTATGATATTAAAAAATTATTATGCATTAGCACTTAAGTGTTTTGGCATTATCATATTTTTAATATATTTTTTAAAGATATGTTGGTAAACTGTAGTGTGTGTACAGTAGACCGGACCTCAAAAAATTTAAAAACAAAAATTTTTTTTTTGCCGAACTTAGGGGTCGCCTTTTTCAATTTTTCAAAAAATTTAAAAACAAAAATTTTTTTTTGCCGAACTTAGGGGTCGCCTTTTTCAATTTTTCGTTATAGCTTCGGCATTTAAAGTTGGATTTTAAAGTTTAATATATCGATTTTTTTGCCTCGAAGAGAACAGTGTTTAGCTATAAAGGAAAAATCCAATAAAAAAAAAATTTTACTGGGTTTATCGAAAAACTTCCTTAGCAAAAGTTTAATGATTTTTTGCGAACTTAAATTTTCTGACATTAGGGCGGTACATTAGGTTCGTAGCAACTGAAATCTGGTGGATAACTACTAGAACGGGATACTTGAGGTCTATGGGTCTTAGAGCAAAACACTGGTCTCCTCGAGAGAAAAACATCGATGTATCATACTTTAGGATCCGACTGTAAATGCCATAGATATAAAGAAAAATGTAAAATGGGGGCCCCTATGTTCGGCAAAAAAAAAATTTTTTTTTGAAACCTTGCAAAAATACTTCATATTAGAGGGTGTACGGCGAACTATTTTTTTTTTTTTTTGCCTGCAACGTGGTACGCTCTAGTATACAGGCCTAGTGCAAGGATTAATGTCAAGTCTCAAGGGCATTGTTTGAACATGAACACCTAGCCAACAAAACACATATTTGAAGAGCAACAGTAAGTTTCATAAGAAACATTTTTCCAAAAAACATCAAAAAACAAAAGTTTTTTAAAGTTTTGTATTGATTTATGCCCGTAATTTCAACCAATAGCCTACCTATTAGTGCTTGGATACCTACGGGGTTTTGTTCTAAGCACCGTTTGGTGTCTAATAAAATAAAAGGAATAAAAAACCAATTTTTTAACACCAGAAGTCAAAAATTGATAGCAGTTTTCTTATTTCGAATTTTCAAACTTCCAACAAATGTACAAAATTGATAGCTCATAAGTACTATCAATAAATTAGAAAACAAATAATAATTGTTTTTATTCTACGCTGAACTCTTTCTTGTGAAACGTACTGTAGCAATAGCATAACCTCTATTTATTAAATGTAAACCAATGTGGAGTGATGCTTTGCAAAAAAACATACAAAACGAATCAGCGGGTGACTAATAAGTAGTACTTAATGGTGGACAGGAACGTTAGATTTAATGTCATTTTTTTCGTAGTAACATTTTGAAGCTTTATATAAAGGTAGGTACATCCTCATTCATTAACCCCAAAAATTTCATAAAATGTTATTACTTTTTAGTTGTATTAAAAATAAGACTTGTTAACTACTTAAATCATCTAACACTAAATTTTTTTTTAACATTCATCAATGTTAACTAAAGTTTAAATTGTTAAGTAAATATTTTTATTAAGTTTATATATTATTTTGCTTTATTAAATACTACAGATATAGGGTTTGGGGTTCGGGAATTCCCGGGCGGGAATTCCCGGGAAATTCCGGGAAAAGTTTGCCGGGAATTCCCGGGAAAATAATATATTTTTCCCGGGAAAACGGGAAATTTTAAAAATATTAAATTTTTTAAATTGTTTTTGTTTCGAATAGGATTTTTTAATTTTAGTCATAAAAAACATTTTAAATACCAAAACAAAAATGCCATTGTTAAAATCTTTTAAAAGGGAATACATTTATTTGACACACAAATAAAATCTTTGCCAAGTAATTTGGAGCATTTCAACTAATAAAGATTTTTCGCATAACTTATTCAAAATTTAAGTAGTAAAACCTAAAAACTTGGTAAAATGTTTAAAGAAATATGAAGAAAGCTTTGTTTCTTACAAATAATCGCCCTTACTATCTAAATTTTTCAAATGTATAATTTAGGTAAAGTCGACTTTAGTTAAAATATTGGGTGGCAGTATACCTTGACTTGGTTTATTTTTGGAGCATTCTGATTGGTTAATTTATTTTCAACCAATCAAAATATTTGAAAATATAAATATTTTTGTAAGGTTTTCATACACAAAATGAACAAAACCGTTTGATTAAAAATAAAGTCGACTTTAAATTTAAAATACTCCTTTATATTAAGGGTCAATAATTTTATAAGTAACGTTTTCATTAATAAATGTGAAAAGAAAAGACTGGTTAACGGTGGTATCTAAATTTGGTTATCCGACATCTAAATTTGGTTCACAAAAAATAAAAAATTGATGGTCATGCAACTTCTCTTGAAGAAAACAACAAGAATAACGTTTCAGCTAAAATTAGCAAAGTACCCGAAGAAAAAAGTGTAAGCTGAATAGGCATTAAAGGTTTTATGGTAGGGCAAACATTTCCTGAAATGGTATCCAAATTGGACGCAGTCAATCCGCACCATAACTAGATCTTCGTTTATTCGAGAAAGTTTTTATAATAAAACCCTGGCATTGCAAAAAAAAAGAAATATCGAGCAATATTTCTACACTAATAGAAAAAAGTCCGTAGAAAATTTAGTAAAAACTACTAAAAATTAGTTAAAAATGATGCTGCAGAAAAAAACTGCTAAATTAGCAGATTATTTTTGCTATATATTAGTAATATAGGAACAGCAAAACTAAAACTGTTAAATATACAGAATTTTAGTTATATATGAGCTAAATTTTTGTAAATGGAGATTATCAAATTAACCTGCTAAAAATTTTGCTAAATAATTAGTAGCCTAAAAAATCACCAAAAAATTTAAAATTTTCGAAGTTTTTTTTTCGATTTTTTTTTTTAAATGCAAATAAAAATCGAGCCTTTTGAAAACAGCAGTTTACAATTTTTTAGCAAATATTTCTGCTGATTTTAGCAGAATAGACTGCTATTTGCATTCAACTAAATTTAGCTTAAAAATAGCAAAAATTTTGTAGATTTAACAGTTTATTTTTGCTATTTTTATTCTACAAATATTTAGCAAAATTTTCTGCAGATTTTACAGTACAATTTGCTATTTTCAATTAACTAAAAGTTAGCCTAAATATAACTAAAATTCTGTAAATTTAGCAGTTTTAATTTTGCTGTTCTCATTTTACTAGTATTTAGTAAAAAAATCTGCTAATTTTAGCAGTTTTTTCTGCAGCATCATTTTTAACTAATTTTTAGTAACTTTTTCTGCTATTTTTACGGATTTATTTCTATGAGTGTAACAATAGGAGATTTACTATAATCTTAAATGAATGGACAAGAATATCACAAAAGAGATATTTGACCATATGTATAAACGGAAATAATTAATTTTTAACCTGGGGTTGGTTCATATATCAGGAAGATGTAATTCTGATGAAATAAGAAGAATTGTAGAAATAAGACTAGAAGAGTTTTATTTGTCTTTGGAAAATAACATTGTGGCCACCATATCTAATGGGCCAAGTGTGATGAAACGGTTTGTTTCCGACAGTCGAGTATTAGGTGCTTTCTGCTGGAATCATGCAATTCATTTCGCTGTGCTGTGAGTAATTTATGTGAAATCAAATGTTCAACATTCTGATATTTTTTACTTTGAATTCTCACTACACAGACTGCATTTGTACTGTAATAGTGTTTTTTTAACAAAAATTACTTATATAGTTAGTTTTCATTAACAATTTTGTTCAAAAATATTTCCCGGGATTCCCGGGAATCCCGGGAATCAAATTTTTTCATTCCCGTTTCCCGGGAAATAAAAAAGTCCGGGAAATCCCAAACCCTATACAGATATAATGTTATAGGATACTTTGGTTAAGAGCATCTCTCTTAAGTTACGCTTTTTAAAAATAATACTAATTTATCCCATTAAAAGCATGTACTTATTGTATCTTATTACTATTTTAAGTAAGTGTTTAGTATATACTATTTAAGTTGTTTAAAATAGTATTTAAAATAAATCATAAAATCTCATAAAATTTAAGCAAATCCATAGCCGAATTATTCAGCACAAAAGCAACGCCAGTATAATGACAAACAAAACTCAAAATTTTAAGCAAATTTTTTGCCGCTATCATAAATTTCATGAATCTTGTTTGTATTAAAACGCAAACTTCTTAGTCTAATAAGAAGTATAAAAATGCACTACAAATTTAAGATCTCAATAATGATGGAAAATTTGCCTATTGTCGGTTTATAAAAAGTTCAAAAACTTAAATTTTTAAAAAATTTATGATTTGAAAAAATCTAATTACGGGCTGGTTTTATAGTCAAAACTAAGAAAGGTAATTTTTTTTTTTTTTTTTTCTTAATTTTACTTAAGTCAGAAACTTTCAAACAAAATTTCTAACTTAAGATATATTTAAGACAAAACTCGTTCTTAATTCTGACTATAAAATTGGCCCTAATATCACTAAATATTTACAAAAGAAATAAAAATTTTTCTCAAAGCGGAATTTGTTCATAACAGAATCTTGGCTTTGGATGAAGTCATGAGTGAATTTACGCTTATATTTGTTATTCTTTTCACCAAAATCAATAGACATTAATATTAGCTTGAAATGACAGGCATCGTTATATTCAGTTAATGCGTTTACTTTAGGGCATTCAATCGATTAATCGTTGTTCGAACAATTTTGCTTTAAAATTGTGCAAATAATTTCGAATAATAAATAATTGGAATAATTTATTAGGATTAATCGATTTTTTTTTAATTAAAGAGAAGCAACACTCAGGAAATTCTTCATATTAATTAATGTGTTGCATCCTTTGGAAAGGGGATAGAGAAGAAGTGAAAGGTGGTAAAAGATGAAGGGCTTTAAATATGGCAACACTGTAATTGGACAAGATGTTGAATTTTAGCCATTACACAACAGCGCCCACAAATCAAAATTGGTCAAAATTACAAAAATGTTGAAAAAATATACTGTTTTATTATTGAAATTATTCGTTATTCGAAATTTTGACATTTTAAATGTCATAAAATCAAAAAACTTATTTAAAAAATTGTGAAAAATAAATAAAGAATGAAAATAAAGAAAAATAAATAAATAAAAATGCTGTAGGCGTCGAATTTTACTCAAAAATTGTTCTTTTTATAAATTTTATGAAAATGGAATATTTTTTCGCATTTATTTAATATAAGATGTCACTACATTCTACAGAGTAGTACATTGAAAGATGACAAAGCAAATTGTGGAAAATTTTCTGTTGTTGTTTCTTTGATATTTTAAATGTTTAATAACGCTCCTAGACGAGAACAAGAAATTCTTATTGAGTTTGTATTTTAACTTAACAAATATTTCCAGAAATTCTAAAAACGTCGTCCCCTGACGATTTTCTTAGGCAATAATGAAATCCGTATATCCCGATAAAATAAAATGAAGAAAAAAAAAGTTAGTTTAGGATAATTTTAAATATCTAGAGGTAAGCGTCCCGATGAACTTAATTGATAACATTAAAAAAGAATACAATTTCTAAACCCTTTTTGATTTTAGACATCTACAGCGACGTATGCATTCCGTCGAAATTTTCACCAAATGAAAACTTTTAATTAGCTTTATACTTAATCGAAAAGGCATTGCAAAATCTTAAGGATTTAAAAAAAACTAATTACTATTTTCCAGTTTACTTGTTGGTATGTTTTAAATCTTTATTTAAGATATTTTTATACCCTACACCACTACGGTGAGATGGTATAAATCACTTTCTGAGTCGACATGTCCGACTGTTCGTCCGTCTGTTCATGTAAACCAGTTCATAAATACAAATAGTTTGATGAAATTTGACACTTTCGCTTCCTTGGCTCAAGGAAGAACTCTATTGAATTTGGTTAGAATCAGTTTATATTTAGACATACATGCCACAGAACGGTCAAACCCTAAAAAGTCTTGAGACACACAAAATCCTAAACATTTGTTTGTTTTTTGATTTGAAAATGTTATATTGAACCAGAGCTTTGAAGAATTAATTCCTTAATTCAATTTTTCAATTCTGAATTAAAAATTCGATGAATAATTCACAAAGCACCATATATTGAATGGAATTAATTCATATTTGTTTTCGTTCGATTTATTTTGTTACGAATTAATTCAATTGCTAATTAAATCAAATGAATTAATTCACTGGTAAACGCGTTCAATATTATAAATCGAACGGCAAAAAAGTGAATTATTTTCCTTACTGAATTAATTCACCACTGAATTCATTCAATTACATTTTCATTCAGTGAATTAAAAAAAAATAAAATTACATTCAGTGAATTAAAAAAAATAAAATTACGTTCAGTGAATTAAAAAAAAATAAAATTACGTTCAGTGAATTAAAAAAAATACGTTCATTGAACTCAAAGCCTGTTTTCTTCCGTTCAGTAGAAGAAAACATTTATTTACAAATAAAATTCGCAACTAAGCAATTTTACAGCGTTTGCTAGTAAAAATAGAAAATTACATATATATTAAGTGTTGTTATCAACCTACATGATTAAAATATAAAGCCTTTTACTATTAAAAATAAAAACTTTACAGATATAGATTTGGAAAAAATATAACTATTAATTTTTCAAACTTTTGCTTCCCAGTAAAATGTAGATGCTTCACAATGACGTATTTTATGTATACGTTTTTACAATACAATGTTTTCTTCTACTTAACCGCAGAAAACAGGCTTTTAACTCAGCATACGTAATTTTTGTTTTTCAATTAAGTGAACGTATTTTTTTTTTCAATTCAGTGAACGTATTTTTTTCTTTTTTAATTCACGTAATTTAATGTTTTTTAATTCACTGAATGCAATTTTTTTTAAATTCACTGAATGTAATTTTATTTTTTTTTAATTCACTGAATGAAAATGAAATTGAATGAATTCAGTGGTGAATTAATTCAGTAAGGAATTAATTCACTTTTTTTTCGTTCGATTTATAAAATTGAACGCGTTCACCAGTGAATTAATTCATTTGATTTAATAAAGAGAACTATTGCAATGGAATTAATTCTTTGAATTTATTGTTTGATGAACGCGTTCAGTTCAGTTGAACGAATTCAGTGAATTACTTAAGAAAAGGAATTCATTCAATTTTAAAGAAAATTGAATTCGATTGGTAGTGAATTCATTCAAAAAAGAATTAATTCTTCAAACTATGCCTCCAAATTCAAAGGAAATTCGGACCACATTTGGATTTAGTCTTCAAATAAACCTTGTTGGTATCTGCTTAAATGAACTTTTTCGGAAATTTCAGTCACATTTCATTCACTATATTTATTATATTTTTAATTTTTCCACCCACACCGCTTCCCGGAATACGACCCAAATCGTACTGTGGTGTAGGATATCTCGAGGTCGGGCTTAATCGACTATAATTTTTTACTTGGTTTTTGTTTAATAAGAGAATGAAAAATTATAATCAACAGAAGAATGAAAACGCAAACAAAGGCTAAAATCCCACTAAACAATCTTTACAGAATTATAAATTGTATATTAGAGTGTCCCGTTAACTATTGGCACTCAAACGATGCGTAATTTTAAGCTAATTACGGAAAAAAATAAAAAAAATTTGGAGGGTACTTAATAGACCTCTACAACCGTTTGAGCATTCGTGAAAAACAGGGTGTTTGTTTTTTGCAAAATAGATCTTATTCGTTTTATAAGATACATCTTATTAAGAGATAAATTCCAAAAAAAAATTTGTTCATCAATTTTGGTCCACTACATTTATTTTTTTTAAGTTATACACAAACAATTTCTTTTAATAAAACTGTCAAGTGTACTTGAAAATATTTTTTTTTTATGCCGCGGATGGCCCTCTAAAATTACATCAGAAAATAATTTAGCATTTTCCAGTAATATAAATATTTGGCAAATACTTGATTGAAAAATTATAAACAAATTGTTTCATAATTTTTATTAAAAATATTTCCTGTTTATCATCAAACAAATTATGGGCTAATTTGATGCACTAAATTCCTTATTTCTTTTTTTTTTTGAATTCTTGTGTTAACAAAGTTTATTTTACAAAACTACTGAGACCAATTCTGTAAAAAACAAATAACTTTTTTTCGCGAAGTGTCAAACACTTGTAGAGGTCCATAAGTACTTACTGGTGCTGGTAAAAGTACTGAGTACGAATATTTTCCCTTTTTTGCGTACTCGATGCTTAAACTACACTCATAGAAATAAATCTGTAGAAATAGCAGAAAAAGTTACTAAAAATTTTTAACAAATTTAGCTAATGATGCTGCAGAAAAAACTGCTAAGATTATCAAATTTTTTTATAAATACTAGTAAAATGAGAAAAGTAAAATTAAATTTACAGAATTTTAGTTATACTTGGCTAAATTTCAGTTAATTGAAAATAGCAAATTGTACTGTAAAATCCACAGAAAATTTTGCTAATTATTTGTAGACTAAAAATAGCAAAAATAAACTGTTATATCTACAAAATTTTTGCTATTTTTAAGCTAAATTTAATTAAATGCAAATAGCAGTCTATTCTGCTAAAACTAGCAGAAATATTTGCTAAAAAAATTGTAAACTGCTGTTTTCAAAAGGCTTAATCTCTATTTGCATTTAAAAAAAAAAACGAAAAAAAAACTTAGAAAATTTTAAATTTTTGAGGCTATTAATTATTTAGCAAATTTTTTTACTGATTTTAGCAGGTTAATTTGCTATTTTCCATTAACAAAAATTTAACTAAAATTCTGTACATTTAAAGTTTTATTTTTGCTGTTCCTATACTACTTATAGCGGGTTCTACAACAGGGACGCTACAAAAGTAAAAAGACAGGGACAGCAAACGACGCCATATTTCTTGCCGCTCTTTTGACATTTCTCTTCAGTAAGGTTTGCCATTTCATGATGGAAAGATATACGAGCCAACAACGAGTCGAAATTATTAAAATTTACTACCGACACTCGGAGACAGTGGCCTCAACGTTAAGAGCTCTACTTCCAATTTATGGTCGTCATAATGAATGGCTTCGTCAATAAACAAAATATGCGTTATTGGTCAGACAGCAATCCACACGTACTCCATGAGTCATCATTGCATCCCGAAAAAATTACGGTTTGGTGCGGTTTATGGGCCGGAGGCGTCATTGGGCCGTACTTCTTCCGTGATGATCAAGACCGACACGTTACTGTGAATGGGAATCGCTACAGTTCAATGATAACCGAATATTTTTGGCCCCAATTGGATGATATGGACTTGGAGGACATGTGGTTCCAACAGGACGGCGCTACAAGCCACACAGCGAATGTCACAATCAATTTATTTCAAACCAAGTTTGGAGAACGTGTTATATCACGAAATGGTCCAGTCGATTGGCCGCCTCGGTCGTACGATTTGACGCCGTTGGACTATTTCCTGTGGGGCTACGTCAAATCTATGGTCTATGCCAACAAGCCAGCGACAATTAAATGAACTTCGTACGAATATCGGACGATTTATGCTTGAAAACCGTCGAAAATTGGGTTCAGCGTCTGGACTTCTGCAAGCGTGCCCGTGGTGGCCATGCAAAAGAGATCGATTTCCATACATAATGGCATCGAACGTACTTTCACAGGAATAAAGAATTTCATTGATATCCAAAACCGTTTTTATTTTATTTAAAAAAACTTTTGTAGCGCTCTTATTGAAGAACCCTTTATAAAACAAAAATAATCTGCTAATATTTTAGCGGTTTTTTTTTGGCAGCATCATTTTTAACTAATTTTTAGTAGTTTTAACTAAATTTTTTACAGACTTTTTTCTATTAGTGTAGTAGTTGACGCAATTCGCAAATTTACGAAATATCGGGGCACATACAAGGAAAGTAACCTAGTGGGTTCCCTCAAGTACTAATTAAATTATGAGATCTGATACATTAAAACAAAAATAAAAGATAAGTATATTTTTTTGCCGCCCAATCTCATGTTTAGGGGTTAAAATGTGAGATAATAATAATTGTAGTCGTATTAAAATTGTATTTAAAAAATGTATGTTTAAAATTTATGCAATTTAGATTTATTTATTATCCATGAAAACAAAAAAATTTTGATACCCATATTGCCTATTTTGTGGACCCAATGTACCACTTTTTTAAAATATTTATAGATGAAAAACCCTCTTCGTTAGAAGGAGCCTTAAAGCCGAATAATTCCGAATAAGAAAACAAAAAGCCAAGACAACCCATTAAATTAAGTAGGTCACTATTTTCTATACAAAATTTCAGTTTTTATGCTGTTCGGAACTCAGTTTTCGTATAACAAAAAATTTTTAAATTCTCGGCTATGTTTAATATACCACCCAGCAAAAAAGGGGATCATTAATGACTCAGAAATGAGCTCCAGAAACATAAACATTTTCCTGATTTTTCCAATGAAAGTTCTCCGTCAAAAAAGAACTCAGAAATGATTTAGAAAAAAGAACGTATAAAATTGAAAATTTTATAACAAATTGGAATAATTTTGAAATCATTTTAGAGTCTAAAAAATGAACACTCGTTTTGAGACAGCTTTTTAGATAATCGAGTTAACTTTTTACATTATTTTCTGAGGGTACATATGTTACTTTCTACCTAAAAAAAATAATATTTTCAAAAAAACAATAATAACCCAGTGTAGAAAATCATTACCAGATATGTGGTTATGTAACTACATACTTGGTAATGGTAACTAGTTACTTTTATTATTACATTTCTTATTACCTTTAAATGGCGATGTCGCGAAAAATAATGAGTTATGGTTACACACCAGCATACGAAAAATCAAAAAATATATCGTTACCTATGTGCTTACCAGTACTGAGAAAAATAATGAGTCTAAAAATAGATTTTCTAAAAAATAAATTATAAAAAAAATATATTTTTTATTTTTTTAAATAAAATTTGCTGGTGCGGGAATCGAACCTGGGTCTACAGATTGCCAGTCAATAGCTCCACCATCTGAGCTACATCGACATGTAATATTTAATAGATAAAAACATAATTGACCTGCTGCACACAAGTAAGCTTACTCGCCAACATATAAAAAATCAAAAAATATGTGGTTACATATATCCTTACCAGTGTTCAAAAAATATTGAGTCTAAAAATAGATTTAAAAAAATTTTAAAAAAAAATGTAGAAAATTATTTTCTATTTGAAATAATGATAAAAATAAGTCATTATCAGTAAACCATTATTATATGTTTTAAAATAATGCAGAAGGTAAGTGGGTGTCATTACTAGTAGTCCAAAAAAATAATGATATGTCATTACCGTTTCTACACTGGGAATTTTTGTGAGTCATTTAAAATTCTTATTTATAAGCACTCCAAAATTGCTGGCTGGACAGTGAATTTGCCTTAAAAATATCTTTTCATTTAATATACAAATTGTCTATTATTTCTTTGAAACAGCCCAGTCAGAAATCGCCAGTGGTACAAAAAATCAAGCACTGGCATACCACTGGGTAACCACGGTATTAAAAATAAATGACTGGCAGAACACTCATTTGGTTCGCTATGCCATCGTTTGCGAAAAGCGTTTTACCAGTATTTGTTTTATAAAAATTTCGGTGGTTTATAAAAAAAACCACTGGCAAAGAATTGGCTTAGAGTGATATGCCAAGGTTTGCAACCAGTGGTTATCCAGTGCTACCTAGTCAATGCTACCAGGCGTATAAAAATCAATTCACTGGAAAACCAAGGATTTTATAAAAATGCTGCCGCTTCGTTAAAAAATGTTTGTAGTCGGAAGGTTCCGAGTTCAAATCCGGTTGCAAGCAAAAAATTTTTTTTGGATTTTTTTTAATTTAAATTTTTTTTTGTTTTATAAAATCAATTTTTTTGTTTGTGGGAAAGCTCCTTCAAGACCAACTTTTTTTTTTGCCCTCCTAACACTGGCATACTAGTTACAAAAAATTGTTTGCCAGTACTAGCATTTTGGCACAGCCAGTAGTTGTCCAGCTATTATCACTCATTTATGTGTTTAGCCATTAAATATTATATGTCTCGTTAGCTCAGTGGGTAGAGCAATCGTCTGCCAATCTGACGGCCTGGGTTCAAATCACGGCAGGACCAAAAAAAATCCATATGAACTTTTTTTAAATATTATTTTGGAAAATATATTTCCAGACCACCTATTTATTGGTGTTCCCAGCGTTTTGCCAACGTATAAAAATTTTGTTCCTCCAGTGCTTTTCAGGCGCTTTTTGAACAGCCGGTCCTTTTATCTAATGATGTTATCATTTTGGGAATGGGAAAGCACTTTTTGCCCGTACTTGTAACACCTGTTAAAGTGCTTTGCCACCGCTTTCCCGTTTGTATTTTTCTGACTGGGAGGAAACAAAAACTATGGTAATTTCTAACCGCAGTTCTTAATACCTACATATATTTGATTGGATCAATATGTGTCCTTTATTTTGTTTCACCTCTGCCCAAATTTCATTAACACCGGTGGCAACCCATCGGTATAGCTTCCTTGTTATTTCTTATTTAACTTAATTTCTTTGAAACCCATCACGGCAGCAACTATATATCCGTAAAAACTTAGATGAAAATACTAAACATTTTACTATCAATTGTGTGGTATGTACTAAATTATCCGGAAAAAGACTGTAATGGTGACACTTGTCATTGCTAATAGCAAAATCAAACTACAATAAGTATCATTAGGATCAGTTGTTATTACAATACAGTACATTTCACAAGAAAGAATATCGAAAAACTGTTTATTTGAACACAGTATAAATATTATTAGAAAAAAAAGTAATTAAATTTATAAATGTGCACGCAGAATATATTTTCCATAACCGATTGAGATTTATTTGAGAAGTAATAGGTAAAATTTGTTTTCAATTGAAGGATCAATTAAAATACATGGAAAAATATTGTTTGACTTTTTTTATAAGTCAATAAAAACAAACTACAAAAAAATACGCATCGTCTGTAGGACTTTATATTTTCAGTCAAACGTTCTATTTTTACTTTTCTATATTTAGAAAAAATAATTTTAAAAATTTCGTTGTTTTCTGTTTTAAAACAAAAAAATCAAATATTTTCGGTTTTCTTTTTTGTTAAAATAGTTTGTTTATATACAAAATTATTTCAATTCAAATTACAAGAAATTCTTTACTCGTACACACAAACAAAGCCAATAAAAATATGAACGTGTGTGAAGGTTTTGAAAATTCAAAAAAAAAAAAAAATCTTTCAAAAACAAAAAAACAAACCACAAAATCATTTTTTTCTAACTTTTTGTCAGTTAAAATTTAAAGATTGTTTTAACAGAGTTTTCGATTATTTTATATTTAGATTATTTAACCAATGTTTGAAAATAGATAGCAAAATGGTTTGAATTTAATGAAAAATCAATAGTTCTTTTTTCAACTGTATTTTCAATTAATTTAATATGTATTTTATGTTGTTTTTAACGATAAAATATTGTGAGTGTGTCTTTGCACATATTTCTAAATAATTAATAAAAAATATATTTATAATTTTGTTTTCGAATTTTATGTAAACCAATATTTTTTTTTTTGAAAAGTACTGTACATGAACGTAATAGAAAAGTTGAAAGAAATTCATGTTGTTTATCTTTACTACTACTACGAGTATTGAACAATCGCTGTCCATTGCCATAAAACCACTCATAGCATTCTTTTCACATTTATCTTATGTAGGTACTTTTTTCTAGCGAATTGATAACAGTTTTAACTTATTAACCCCTTGATGACCATTCATTTTCCACCAAAATGATTTTTAAATTCTTTAAATTTGCCAGATCTCTGACCTAATAATAGTTATGCCATAATTGGCCTCCTCCATGCCCCCACATTTCGTTTAGTAAAAATAACTGCATTCAGATTTCACAATTTCTGCAAAGCGAAAATCGTCATATCTTTCAAAGAAACAACACTAAAATTACAATCCTTGGCATCTAATTATGCGGCCTATAGACTACTCAAGTTACTTGCACAATAATGAGTTTGTGCAGGTCAGTTGAACAGTGTGTGGCCTGGTTTGTGTACTTGTACAAGTATATTTTTAGACTTGAGTAAAAATCAAAACGATTTTGATTTTTACGCAATATTTTAGAACTTGTACAAGTCATTTGCGCGGTGTATGCTGAAATTAGCACAGTTCAGCAGTAATTTTTGAAGAGTGAACATCATAAATACGGATAAAAAAATTAAAAATATGAATAAACGTAAAGTAAAAATTGTTAATATAAATTTATTGACATCACCAACGAATTTCAGGTATTTTGGCCTGCACAAAGTGTAAAATAAAGCTTTTAAAGGCTAATATTGCCTCATGGAAATAACAATCCGCTACATGTTTCTGCTGCTACGTGTGAATTAAAATGAATATTGCACAGTTTACTTGAATGGTGTGTAGCGAGTAAGGTGACTTGAACAAAATCGTTATTGTGCAAGTGACTTGCATAGTCTATTTGCCGCATTAGTTTCATCTTGCTGAAAGGTCAAATACACTTAAAATATTTTGTATGCAAAGACCGCTGCAAATGAATTTTAAAACAAATGAAATTTCATTTGGAAACAGGATTGCTAACATTTCGTTAAATTCAACTTACGTTTCTTTAGTTTTTGACTGTTAATAAAATGAAACACAAATCGGTCAAAACAGCTAAGAGAAATTACTTTCATAAATTTTGTTTGGATAATTTAAAAAAAAAAACAAAATGACTGAGTAAAATGAATGTTACAAATTTTCAGTATTTTATGTTGTTTGTGTATTTAAATGACTAACGAATGTCGTCAAAATTTACATTTCGTTTTCAAATAAATGTTTTTGTCATTTGGAATAACAAAACTGAAATAAAACTTAAACAACTAACAAATTCTGACTGCAGAAGTTCCCTGAATGTTCGAGTGTCATCCCGAAAATATTCACAAAATCAAAAAAATAAAACAATTTTTTACATTTTTTAACTTATGTATTTTTTTTAAATATACAGTACCAGAATTATGTGATAAAATCAACTGCAATTGCAATTAGAAAAGTGTACACTGCAAATGCGTTTAAAATTAACTAATATTGCAGTTATTTCACCTTCAATTACAGTTAAAAATAACTGCAGTTAAAGTTAAAAATAACTGCAGTTACAGTTAAAAATAACTGCAACTACAGTTTAAAATAACTGCAATTACAGTTAAAAATAACTGCAATTACAGTTTAAAAAATAACTTCAATTACAGTTAACAATAACTGCAAGTACAGTTAAAAATAACTACAATTACAGTTCAAAATAACTGCAATAAGAAAATAACTGGACTTACAGTTAAAAATAACTGCATTTACAGTTAAAAATAACGGCAATCGCAGTTAACTTAAATGCAGTGTACATTTTTTAACTGCAATTGCAATTAATTAAGCCGACATAATCTCTAAGTGTATGTCATTCTGATCTATATACTTTTTCTTGGTATCACAGAAACGTATATTTCTAAGTGATTTTTTGCTTCTTCAGGCATTTTAAAAATAATTCCGACAAATTTATCTTTGGTAAAAGGGGCATATAAAAATCGTTCGGTGTCAGGTCTAGATTTTATGGAGAATGAGTCCATTTTTTTTTTTGGTTTAAGAAATCAATTGTAGCATTATCGTGCTGCAGTACGATTGGAAGATTTTACTAAAAACCAAGTGATCTCCTACATCCAGAAAATAGATTCGGTGCTGACAATCGCATTTGTAGTCGGTCGAATGGTTGGGCTGTGGTAGCCGAGTTTTTCAGTTGCGACAACAGACAACCAATTGAAACCAATATAAATTTCATTTATATCAAGAGCAATTCCATAGTCGCAACATGGTGTAGAAATAGTTTGAATACTTGGTTGGACTGGGTTAATTTTAAAATAACCACACCATTGACTGTTGATTAATTTCTTGTTCATACTTATTGTTACGAAATTGTATTAGCCTAGTATAGAAAATTCTGGTGTTTTAGAAGAAAATTATCTCGAGAAACGGGATTTACTAAACCCGTAAATCTGGTAGCACTACATTTAAGTATAATTTATAATGTTAAGTGGTTGGGAGCTCTGCTATGAATAAAATAAGTGTCATAATTTTAGTACCACTAAAATTTTCTACCATGTTCTACAACCACGGCCGTTAAAATATAAAATAGCTGCCACTTGACGTTTAGAAAGTTAGTCGCACAATAGCGTTTGTACGTTGCCTTTGTGTAGTAAGTTGCGTATTAGCGTTTGTGTAGTTCAGATGAGCTTCTGTTGGTAAACGTGTGTGTGTTGTACTGTTGTATCTAAAATAATAAAGTATTAAATAAATAAGTGTTATAAGCTCAATATCAAATGTTGTTATTTTGATTGCAATATAAAACAATCCAGTTAATTTAAAGGAAATTAACAAACTTTTTAAAAAGTAAAAACGTAACACCTGTGCCTATACTACAGTGTTCACGTCTTGTTGTCACCGTTACTCACATATCATTAGTTATGTTATCTCTTTGTTTGTTTTTGTAATTGGCACACTCTCCTTCTTATGCATAGCAAAAAGCAAACGACCTGAAGTAACCGTTAGGCTATCATGTTGTCTTGAACGTCATCTAAAACGTCTTGCGCAACCCTCTAGTTTCTAGCATTCAAAAGAGTGAATCCTTCAATTGAAATAGTTCGTTCATGAACGACATATCTATATTTATCATACACACGCGACAACAAACGCTTACAGAAAAAAATAAAAGTGCCGAAATTAATATAAAAAAATAAAAAAATATATATATCTAGAGCCATATGTATAATCACTTTTAAAATTTATAAATAGTTTATAAAACAGATTTTTCATACAAAATTTATTTTATAAACGTGTTATAAGGTTTTTCAAATTATTATGCATAAGCGCTTTAATGTTTAGAATAAAATATATCTCAAATTTATATGAAAAAAATTAAGTTTTATTTAAGAAATAAAAAACTTTGACAAAATATAAATTTTTTAGTTAAGTGTTTTTTAACCGTCGCATAGGACAATCGTACCCAGCAAAATTGTCGGAGGCAAAGAACCGGTTGTAGAACAACTTGTTCTTGGATACAACCTGTTCTAATTTATGTTCTATCATCGGTGATTTTTGTTTGAGTTTGTCCCAAAAGCAACAGGTTATGTTCCTCCAAACTAGAACAGGTTGCTTTGGAACCGGTTCTAGAACCAGTTATACAACCGGTTCTGCGACAGTGAGGCCTTCCATTTGACTTCCTGTTCCACGGAACCGGTGGTAAAAACACCTATTCTAGAACAGATTCAAAGGCAACCAGTTCATAAAAATTTTGCTGGGTAATTAATATTAGAATTACTAAAGATTTTTTCTAGAATTGATTTGTAGGAAGAAGAAAACATTTTTATTGAAAAATTTAACAGACACAAGGAAATCACCAGACTGCCGCAGTTTCGTCTTACCCAATGACTCGTCAGCGGTTGGTTTATATGTCAACTGATCAAAGTAATTTTTAATTGTTAATTTGTCTCCATATGAAAAACTTTTGGTGTATTGCCATGACCATGAACCTGCAGCCCTCTGCAAAGGCTATGACTCGTAGTATCACCTCTTAACAAGATACACCACGGTCGGCATAGCGACAAGTGTGGCTAATTGAAGTTTTTTCAATCACAGCCTATACAGTGTATGTTTCTGTAATCAAAAGAACCAGAATTAACTAATACTTGAGCAATCAATTTTTATAAAAAAATTTTATTTAAGGGCGTTTTTCAACTAAATAATAAATAAAAATTAACAAAATCGATTGTTAGATTTTGTTTAACTTTCAACTAACTCGTTTGTTGATATGAAAATCTATTTAATTGAAAAAAATTTAACAATGAATTCAACAACATCGTTTGAATTTCAACAAATGTGTTCGTTGGATATTTAATTGAAATAAATACAACAATTAATTAACAAACAAGTTGTTTTGTATTTACAAAATCGATACAAGGCTCAGTTTCAATTAAAAATTTAATTATATTAACAAAAAGTTTAATTGTATTCACATACAAACTATTTTTATCTGTGCAACAACAATTTAAGTAACCGGATTTTATTTTTATTTATTCAATTCATTAAACTTACCGAGCCCTTAGGGACATATATGGTTAGTAAGTCAAAGTAACCGAATTTCAGTTGGAAATTGACAACATTTTTCCATGTGTGTACATACTCTCCTCCACAATGCCAGAGTGGATACACAAAATCATAAAACTTTATAAAAAAAGTTCATGATTTATATGCTCATACATGAAATGACAAATTTTTAAGTAGGTTTGAATGAAAATTTTAAAGATATTAAATCGTTTTAAAAAATTGCGGAGAGCAATAGGAAAATTCAATTTTCTAGTTTCTTTATATTGCGTTACATATTTTAAAGAAAATTTTTCATTATCAAATCATACACATGCTGCTTTTATGTAATTATGTGGAAAATAAAGGCGAGTATAAAAGATATAATTTTTTATAATACACAAAGTGAAAAAGTAAAATTTGTTGTAATAAAACTTGTAAAAAGTTTCATTAAACTAACAAAGAAAATTCTTTTATATACATATATGTACGTAAATATGGATGGTTAAAGAATTATGCCTCTTAACTGGTAATTTTTTAAAAAGGGAAGCCAAATGACGGCAAAATGTATATAAAATGGCAATTCATTTAAAAAAAAAAACATTTTTTATTATACAACAAAATCCATTAGAAGCCAAATTTTATTTTATTCTATAATATGAAATTAACTATAACACTGTGCAATACTATTTTCCGGCTTCAGTTTTCAATGTTTTCAGCCATTTAAAGTTTTATTATTTTTGTTTTTCAACACTGTATAAAATAGAATATTCTAAACTTAATTTTGAGTTAGGATTTTCTCAAGGAAATTTTCTAAGAATTTTGTTGTGGAATATTTTAAACCTATATCTGTCATTTTTATGGGCCATTTATGTCTTTTTTTTTCAACAAATTCCACAAAAGTCCCCTAAAACGGTTCGGTGACAAATTTCACTAGGGCTTACTAAGGATGAAAAGTTAATTCGGAGAAGCTAAATCGTGAAAATGGTGAATTGTGTTTTATCACTTGTACACTAATACACTGAAAACATTATTACAGTAACTGACTGTAGTTTATTTATAAACCCTACACACATAATAATCCATGCATAAAAATACGAAAAAATTTTGTAAAATATACGAAAAATGGTTTATTTTACGAAAGTTTTTGTTGTTTTGACATTTATTTCGTATTTTTATGCATGGATTGTTATGTGTGTACGGGGATGGTCCCAGATGACACGCAGGATAGGTCCCAAAGGGGCGGAGACCGGTCGTTGATCGGTCTTTTTGTTTGAAAGAGACATATCACTTTAACATGGCGTTGTCATTGGAAATGACCAATTGCCACAGTTTAGACACCTTGTGACAGTAAGGTGGTGTGTCTAAAATTAGCTTTTCAAATATACTAATAAAAAATTAAGAATTAAAAAGAATCTACTTGGCGTCGAAGTAGGGCTCGATAACACAACCTCCTGCTTGTAAGGCAAACGCTTTACCGTCTGAGCTAATGTTGCTTATTCGTGGTGGCTGGCTGATGGTAAAGTTATATATTTTTCGTTTCTGATCAAAAAAATTTATGAAATTAGCAAATTATTTTTGTTAAATATTAGTAAGAAGAGAACAGCAAAAATAAAACTATTAAATGTAACGAATTTTAGTACAGTGTTGTTTTAACGTCATATCGACCAGCTGAAATTAATATTGTAATTAATATGCATTTTATCAATTTTAATTTAGTAGGTTTAGGGTTAAGAAGAATAATAAACATTTTTCTCTAAAAATTACAAGCACATTAATTTGCAAATCAAACTAGATCTAGTTTTTGCCTTTTTTCTATTGACAGGCTTCATCAGTGATTTTCTATTAAATTGTATTATTATTTATATTTTATTATCAGATTGTCAGAACAACCCGTCGGCTGTAGGAATCGAACATGTGCCTATTCCAACATTACAAATGTAACTATACTAAGGTGCGACCACTTAGCCATCTCACCCAAGTAAGGCCTTGAATGCAATGTAACTAATTCATAGTTTTCTTTCCTATTCAGTATTCTGTTATTGTTTTTACTCAGAAGTGATTAAATACAGACACATACAAACGTTCTAAGTAGTTACATTTAAGTTAAATTTTAGTTAATAGAAAATAACAACTTAACCTGTTAATATGAAAACAAAATTTGGCTAATTAATTAGTAGATTTAAAAATCACAACAAAATTTAAAATGTTGAAAGATTTTTTTCTGAATTTTTTTTTTTTTTTTTTTTTTTGCTTTTAAAAATTAGTCTTCTCAGCAATTTACTATTTTTTTTAGCCAAATTCAGGTTCAATTAAATTCAACCTGAAAATAACAATTTTGTTGATATAATTGTTTGTCTTTTTATTTTATTTTCAGTCTACTAATAATTAGCAAAATTTTCAAATATATTGGAAAATGCGGATTTTTGTCAAATGGTCGTTTATTCTGAAACAATTGGTAAAAAATAAATTTATTTAAAATATAGGCCATCGTTAGCTATGACTTTCTCCCATCTTTTTGGCAACTTGTGGATTCCACGCCAAAAGAACTACTCATTTTTTGAGGCCAAGGACGAACCAAGCCCATTTCGGATACCCTGTTCTGAAGTGAAGCGTATTCCAGTGAGAGCGTTCTGCATCGATCGAAACAAATGGTAGTCGGACGGGGCAAGTTCTGGACTATAAGGAGGGTGAGGCAAAACTTCCAAAACTTCGGTCTAAAAAGTTTTTAACCGGTTTTGCAACATGTGGCCGAGCGTTGTCATGATGGAATTTTACGGCTTCATGTCTGGTCGCATAATCCGGACGTTTTTCAGCCAATGCTCGTTTCAATCGA
This sequence comes from Leucophora obtusa, assembly GCA_949987735.1. Classification (NCBI taxonomy): domain Eukaryota; kingdom Metazoa; phylum Arthropoda; class Insecta; order Diptera; family Anthomyiidae; genus Leucophora; species Leucophora obtusa. The sequence continues at coordinate 346,381,971 of OX465295.1, read as the reverse complement.
ATCAATTGTATTCGGTATAGGTCCCCCGTGATCGTCTGGCCCGATTTTAGCAGCTAATAATAGATGAGACCCTTCTGGTTCCACCAAATACAGAGCATTACCATGGCGCCATGGATTTTGCTGGATGGCCGAGCTTCACATACGATTTCTTGCGCTTTAGGTTATCGTAATGGATCTATTTTTCATCGTCAGTGATGATTCAATGCAAAAATTACTTCTTTTTATGGAGTTCAAGGAGCATTTCGGACATGCAAAATCGTGTTTCAACGTCTCTCGGCTTCGACTCGTGTGGTACCCAATTTCCTTGCTTTTGGATTAATCCTGCTGCTTACAAACGTTTTGAAATTGCTGCTTGAGTAACTCCGAATAATTTTGAAGTTCCTCTTGAGTTTGAAAACAATCTTCAACGATTAATGCCTCCAATTCATCATCTTTGAACTTTTTTGTCTGACCTGGGAGGTCTTTGTTTTCAATGTCAAAATCATCACTTCTGAACTCCACAAACCACCTCTTGCACATTGAAGTCGATGGAACATACTCAGAATAAGCTTCGGTGATCAATCGATGTGCTCCAGCTGTACTTTTTTTCAAATGGAAGAGGAACAAATTTCCCGCAAATTATGCTTGGTTGGCACAAAATTCGACATTTTCAAAGCAAAAAAAACTTTGTTGTTTACACCATTTTATTCCATGATTAAGCACCGTAAGTTGTTTGCGTTTCACGTGAAAACACTGTTATACTCCATAAAAAAATAATTTTTCACTATAATCAGTTTGAAAAGTGTGTACAGTTTGTTCTCAGGCAAATTTAATGTAAAAGACTATTATTTTTCTAGCGAAAAAGTGACATTTTGTGTATATTGTAATTGTGTCTTTGTTATAAAATTAAAAAAATTGTTCATTTTTACAATTTAAATTGCAGTTTGAAGCCGTTCAAGTTCTAGTGAAATTTTTCCATGTGAAAAACAACTTACGGTGCTTTAAGTGAGAATAAATCACAAATATTTACCCTCCAAAATGCCATATAAGTTATTAAAGACACAAACCATGTATAAAAGATACGCCATCTATTGTGAATGCCACATTTTTAAGTTATAAACCCAATAACTAAAATTCTGTAAATTTAACAGTTTTATTTTTGCTGTGCCTATTTTACTAGTAGCAAAAAAATCTGTCCATTTCACTGTACAACAATTTCGAAGTTTTTCCAAAATAACGGAGTTCTGACAATGGATTCTGGTAGAGACATCGGAGTTTTATTTTAGGCGGGGTTAAGTTTCCCACATTTCTCAAATGTTTATTGTGAATCGGCATAGAAAACAATGTGAATCTTCAAGTTAAGGTATAGTATGTGTTCAGCGAACTAGAGAGTTAAAATGTTCCACAGAAATGTTCCTCGTAGTGTTTTACATAAGTTCGCTGAACACTTTCTATACCTTAAATTGAAGATTTACATGGTTTTCCCCTAAAATCCAAGTTTGTTGGACATTTGAGCGCCAATTCTGAATAAGTACAAGATTAACCCTAAAACACATTTAAAGTTTTGACTTATTTCTGACATTTTCCGTGTTCATCATGAGCCTGATCGCTATCGGCGCCGCCTTTTAAACAGACAGAGTTAAACTTTTAACTATTAAGTTATTAAAAAAATGCATGTGTAAATGATGAAGATTAAAAAGTCGGATTAACTTGGATTAATTTCTTTGTCTAAATGCATTATTATATGGGAAATTTCGACGCTAGCAACATATTTATTTTTATCTGACTTTGTGTTTGTGTTTTTTAGTGTTGTCAGTATAACAAAAAAAAACTGCCTGGCATACAATTAGTAGTATGAATACAGAGTCGTTTAGAAATATTAACCTCATTAAAAGTTGCATTATCTGTTAATCAAAAAGACTAAAAAAGGATTCAATCGACTTGTTTAGTGCTTGACTAAGCAGTTAATCCGACTTTTACGAGATTAACTTTTCTGTCTTAACGGGGTATCATTTCATACAGTATTGGCCAAAGAAATAAAACCTTTATAACTATATAGCGTAACTTTTTCGGATGTTTCACTTTACTAGCCTAATAAATTCATCCGATATAGGAGTTGTCCAATACGCAATGCCCTGACCCTCATTTCGTTGCATAGTGTAATTCATTTGAATTTACATTTTATTGATAAATTGTTCTTATTTATGATCACACAACATCAAAAGCTGTCACTATACAATTCCCAATTCAATACATTTCAACATTAAATTTTTCTCTTTGTATTGAAATAAACAGTTATAAAGAAAGTAATAAAGAAAGTTTTCGTTTAAAAAATTTATATATATGTATATGTGTATGGATTTTATTATATTTGAACTTTGTTGATTGACTTCTTGTCTGCAAAGTTTGACAACATTCTATTGTATTATTAACAACATTTTCTTTATAGTGACGTCTCAAGGATATATGTTGGTATTATTTATTTGTAAGTGTTATGATATTTATATGTGTTCTTTTCTTTTGTTATTTTTATGAACATTCCAGTAAAAATATAAAAATAAACCCTTCAATTATAATGACTTTTTCGTAGAGAAAAGCCATTAAGTTTTGAGGAATTTTCACTGTCGAAAAACCCGCAAAATCTGAAAAACACACTAGGGCGCCTCATTTTGCTACTTTGCTTTTGGAGCGAAATGTAAAAGCCGGCGAAAGTTCTGGATATGCTACTAGATCTAATTTTTTTTATATCCGTTGAGATCTTCTGTTAGAATTTTTGCCTCTAAATTTCGGATGTTAGCAAAAATGATGAAAATTGAAAAATAATAAAAACAAATTATGCTAGTGAAATTAGTTATCTATACAAATTTTTTCAGCGGGGTCATTAAATACAGTGGCGCCATTTTTGACCTCATATTTCAAACTTTAAATATTAGATTGGGCCTATAAAAAGGTTTTACTGGCATCTCCATCACTTATTCAAATTTTATTCAAATCTGAGGGAGCCACACACAGAGACCTTCATTGGGAGACGTAAAATTTGTTCAAATCATAGGGTCTCGGGACCCTCCCTGGACCCAGCCTATATCATCTTATGGCGTGTAAGGACAGTCCAAAGAAGCCATTGTTTTGCCCGTTTTGCTTTATCTCGCTTAGTTTTCAAGATTCGGAGCATTTTATGAAATTAAATTTTTTTTATTAAGAATTTCCGAGGGTCCAATTCCCCACAAAGGTCCATTTTTAAATACAAATAAGTTTTTTGTTTTGGGCTATATAGAGTTAGGGGTAGTTGAAATATTCTTCATTTTGCTCTACCTTTCATAATTTTTGAGATAGGGACCATTTTAAAAAATCGGGAGTAGAATACAGCCATTTTTAAAAATTCAAATACACTGGTGGCGCTTTCTACCGGTTAATATAAGAAACATGAAAATATTATATTTTAACAATAAATTGTATAAAATTTAAAAAGTGGGTTCTTAAAAATTTGTTATAAATAATTTTGAAAATTAGCACTCAAAATTAGTTAAAGTACTGAGGTTTTTTAGTATTGTGTTATATGAAGATAACTAAATTCTTCCTTTAAATCAAAATTTCAACTAAAAATTTGTTAAAAATTAAACTCATTTGACAGATTTTTTTACTAACGTATTATTTTAAGTGCACCTTTCGGTTCTGAAGACTCCATTCTATTAAAAAAAAACTCTCAAATTATAAGAGCTAATTTCACTAGATCTGAGGAATTTTTTTCTTTTAGAAAATGTTTCACATTCTGAGGCATTATTCCTATTAAAAAAATCCTAAGAACTGAGTATACCTTGCCATAGGAAATGCTTTAGCTTTTAAAAACTCTTACCTATAGAAAACCAATTAAATTCTTAGAATTTTTTGATGCTCCATAACATTTATTTCGAGTATTTTTTCCAAGGAAAAGTCACCAGATTCTGAAGACATTTTCATGTAGAGAAAGCCTCTGATTCTAAGGTGTTTTCCTACAGAGAAATTCTCTGAATCTGATGTCTTTTTCCTATAAAAAAAACAACTGCCAGGCTCTGTAGACTTTTTACTAAAAAAAAAAACTCAGATTCTGAGGACCCCTTCCTTTTCGCTTAAAGCTTTTATTCGATTCAAAATATCAAGCGAATTGGAAGTGCGAAAAAAACAATGTGAAAACTTTTCAAAACCACCCTCAGTGGACACATAAAAAATTGCTTGGGAACTAAAAGCTGGCCCGAAAACGGTTTCTACAGTTCTAAAGAAGTTTAAGGACGACTTGGTGATCACTCGAAAGGCGGGTTATGGCAGAAAAATGGATTCTGTAATCAGAATAAAGCGAACAAAATGAGTGTCATGTTGAGGAAGAATCCCAACATTTCAAGGAGAAAAGTCGCTCCAATAGTGGACTATTCAGAGTTTTTTTTACGTTGGTCTGAAGACCTTTAAGCTACAAAAAGTCCCAGACAGGAATGGTCTAAAGAACACGGAAACAAACATATAAATTATAAATTTTTTTTTTCAAAAATTCAATTGCTGTATAGTGGACGGCGAGACGTATGTTTTAGCCGACTTCTCACAGCTTCTGACCAGTAATTCTACATTGCAGACTCACGGGGGAATGTGGACGATAAATTTAAGACAAAAAGGCAATCGAAATTTCCTCGAAGATTCCTGGTACGGCAAGCTATTTCTTTCGTGACCACAGACACAATAAAGTCGGAAATTTATATCAAAGAGTGTTTGGAGAAGCAACTAAAGTCTTTTTCTGCCTGACCTAGCCTCTTGCTATTACAACAAAACGATCTGAGATTGATACGTAAATAATAATATGCTTTTGGAGCCTCGAGAAGCAAATCCACCAAACTGTCCATAACTCAGGCCAATTGAACGGTATTGGGCTTAAGTTAAAAGACCGAACCAACTAAAAATATTTAACAACAAAAGGTCAACTATATATTTATACGTATTAAATTATGAAAACTTTTATAATAATCTTAATAAAAACACGGTTAACAAACATTTAGAAAACAAACTTAAAAATGCATACATGAAAATATTGGGGAAAAGAACAAAAAAATACAAAAGTAAAAAATAAAGATACAAAAAATATGTTGTAAAAAATTTTGAAAACCAATTTTGAAAAAAAAATCTTTTAAAAAAATTGCATGCAAGGATAGGAAAAGGAGAATTGTGGTGTGGACCAATAATTCAAATTCAATTATTATTAAACAGGAACAAAATCAAGCACCATTGCCGAAGCCAAAGGTAAAGTCAAAGTATAAAAACAACAGTATATTGAAAGTAATTAAGCATTATTTTTTCTATTTCATCATGAGAATGCTCAAATAACACACAATAAGGAAAATACTCGATATTAATATCGGGGCAAATTATTTGGTGCATGCATGGCTGTAAAATTAACTTAAAATTATGTTGTGTAAAATTAAAAGCATTAAAAACTAATAATAATTTAGCAATTATTCCGGTACAAATAGTTAAAAATTCTGCTAAAATAACAGGAAATAGTACCTGAATTTGCGCCAGCAGAAATTTCAATGATGTTGAGAATCATGGCCTGCTAAATTTAGGTGACCTAAATTTTAGGTAAAAAAGTTAGTTCAAATATAATAATTTATAAGAAATGTTGTTTAATGGAAATGAAAATTACTTAGTTGAAATCAGCACATGTTTTCTGCTAAATTTTAGTTGGTAAAAAATTCAGTTAACAGTCAAAAATTTGTGGGTCAGTTGAAATCTGCAAAACATGCTGCTAAAATCACAATCACTTTTTGTTATTAATTTAATAAAAACAAATTAATGTAAATATTGTTAATTTTATTTTCGAATAAATTACACAATCAAAAAACACTATTTGCACTAAATATCACTTTTATTTTCTTGCCAATATGTGCGCGAGCGGAAACTGTATTATTTGGTTCCTTTTTTTCGTCTACCTACAGAAAAACAATAACATATTTAATAGTATTCCCGTAAATAAATTTAGTTTATATTATAAAACAAACCTCTATTATTTTATTTTTTTAATACAATTTTAACTGCGAAATGTTAATGTCCAGTACACCTTCGTTTTCTTTTGCGTTCCTTTGCTGACTAAAAGAAACAAGAGAAAACATGCTCTTATCATATTATTTTATTTACTAGAACTTTCTTAACAAGCGCCATATTATTTTTATTTGTATTTGTAAGCGTCATCAGTGATGACTCATCACACACGTTAAAATACACTTACTAGAAATTTTCTAATTTGTATTGGTCGGCAAACTCACCAATACACACTTCACCATCAAGCACCATCAAACACCATCAATCACTATACACTAGCGCCCCTATCGTTTTCTTTTAAAAATACAAATATTAAAAAAGTTGCCAACAAATTTATCTATATTAGCTGATACATTATCAAAATCATTTATAAAAAAATAGCTAAATATCAGGAGGAAAAATTAGTTCAAGTACAGCAGAAATATGTTTTTGTGGTGAAATTGGATAACTAACAACTTTAGCTAAACAACGGATTTAAACGAAAACAACAGGAAAAATTAGCTCAACTGAATTAGAACGCGTTTAACAGACGTTTGTACTAACTTTTTTTATGAGTGTACTATTTTTAAAATTTTTTTAATTTCCACTAGCAAATTGTCGACAATAATCTCCTTCATAGTTAATTTGTAAATTTGAGATAAACATAGTTACCTTCTACTACTTCATATCAACTATGCCATAGCGAGGGTTATTTCACCTATGACAGACATAGTTGAAGAAGTAGTGATCAGCAGCTATGTAATTTAAAGGGTGTGGGCATCACCCCAACTCATCAGTTGTCTGCAATAAAAAAAAGGATGATTGGAACACACAAGCCCAGACATTATATAACGTATAAAAATACAATTTTTGTATTTTTTAATGCAAAAATTAAAATAATTTTAAATATTTTTTATTTTTAAAATTGAATGACTGGTTCAGCAGATTATATAAGCCTTTAAGCATCTCCTTTACCTCCAAAATATGAAATTGGACAGCTAACAAAGTGTGCAACTTCCTTATTATGCCTCCTTTAGCACATATCGAGATTTCATCCACAATGGTGGATGTACCGGTAGAAGAACTTCTTTGCAAGTCGTATTGTTTTCCAGCACATGTAAATAAAACGCACTTTAAATTTATTTTCAAATAGACTCCACGACGTATAATTATTATTTAATACTACATTAATAACACGTATACGTCAGGTGTCATCATTAGGGAATGTTAGAGTTGAGCCTAATCGTTCATTGTTTTGATCTGTTACTGAACTGCGGCGTGTCGTTAAATATGTTGTTCGTTTGACACTAAGCATCCCAGTAAATTCCCTACGGGAAATTTTAACAAACTGTCACCAAACTGGCCCCTTTATATGAAATAGACTGGCCACTTTTACATGGCGTTGTCATAGCAGGGGGAAATTGACCTCTTGTGACATATCACAAGACAAATCCTAGGACAGGTTACTGAACTCTCATAAAAAACAAAGTTCAGGGACCTGTCCTGGGATTTGTCTTGTGACATGTCACAAGGGGTCAATTTCCCCCTCCTATGACAACGCCATGTAAAAGTGACCAGTCTATTTCATATAAAGGGGCCAGTTCGGTGACAGTTTGTTAAAATTTCCCGTTGGGTTCTTTTAGAACCGGTTACTTTTTAATCTATTCCCGAATATGTTCTTTTACCACCGGTGCCATGGAACAGGTTCTACAGCTGATTCGTGAAAGTTAAAATGTAAAATTTCACTGTCTCAGAACCAGTTCTATAAATAGTTCTAGAACATATTGCTACCCACAGAAAAATTAAGTGCCAGTCGAACTTAAAAGTGTAATTTGGTTGCTAAAACCAATATATTTGGTTAGCACAAGCATATTCAAATGTGATTCCTGATTATTTTGGGTGTTGCAACAAAAATTCAGTTATATTAACCACATACCGATTTTAGTAATAGCAACCGAATTTCGTTTGGAAACTTACAAAGTTGTTCTCTGTGTGCAGTAACTCAAATTCTATATAAAAATAATCGTTTGCAGAAAATAAATTAGAATCTATGCTAATGGAGTATAAGGAACCAGTTATTTGAATTTCAAGTTGAATTCGAGAATTGTTTTCCCAGTTTCAAGGCTTAAATACAATTTTTATTGCATTTAATTTCTTAAAAATTCAAAACACATGGTTTATTGGGAATAAATCTATTAAAATTATAGAATTTTGTAATTTGTAATTTTGTATTTATTTATTTTTTCAATATTATCAAATGTCTGTATACATTAGTATTCTGTTTGTTAATAGAAATATTATTTATTATTAAAATCAGTTCGACATATTGTTTATTTGTCAGTTATCTTCAATTATATATTAGTACACAGAGAAAACACAAATAATGTGCTAATCAAATTTCTTGACAACTGAATGGTTTGGTTGTCGCAATCAAATGTATTCCTGACCAGAGACCCAAAATAACTGTTATATTTCTAAAAAAGTCACCACCCAAATTTATTTAATTATAATATTTCAATAATGCACTATATTTTATAAATCATATTGCACAAAAAAATCACAAAGTTTGGCAAAGATTTTAATTTTTTCAATTTTTATATTTTACTCTATAAATTTCTGTTGTTTTTTGATTTTTATTTTAAAACTTTTTATAAAAGTTACAGAATGATTTTTTTGAAAAAATTAAGCACTAACTTTTTTATTTATAATAAAATAAAAATTAAAAATTGACCTAAATTGAATGCCGGAAGTTGCTGGAATATACATATTTACTCACTTTAAATCACTGTTCAATCTTTTATTAACACTAGTTGACATCATCAGGATATTATAATTGGTGAAGTCATTGGTTCCATGGCTTTTGATTTATATTCTTAATTGTTATTTTTTGATAAAGAAAAAAAATCACAAAATAACTTTTATTATTTTTGAAAAAATAAAAATCGTGTTTGGATTGTTTTTGTTTGAATTAAAAATATAAATCAAACAGAGCAAATAAACAGAAAATTAAAAATACTCAAACAGGAAATAATTGTAAAACAATCACTTTTTTGAATAAAAGTTATAACTGTTACGTCCCTGTTCCTGACACAATTTAAATATATTTTTCCATCTTTTTTTCCGCAAAAGGTTAGACAGAAAATCTATTGTCACCATCTGTTTTCTTTGTGTATGTACATTTATAGATTGACAAGAAAATTTATAGCAACATTTCCTCAGAAGTAATTTGAAAATCATTTCACAAATGTAGGCGTGCTAAATACTAAAATATATGAAGATTTATTTATAATCCATCCACTTTTTTAAAAATTTTATTTACTCGAAGTCATTAGTAGGAAGTAATGCGCCAAAAGATACACCAAATTATATTCGAGCAAGCCCGACCAATAGATACCCTACAACATAGTACGATTTGGGTCATATTCCGGGAAGAGGGCTAAATTCCGGGGCCTGATACTTATTATATGGGCAAGAAAATTATCATATCTGGTCATATATTGACAAATATGGTTGCATGTATGAACATATGATGCTTTCCAAGCCAAATATCCCGTTAAAGGACAAAGTATGTCGCATCAATATCAAATCGTTGGCTTGCCTACAAGCAGTGCTATGTGTTTTTTAATAGATTTTCAGGAGATTGAAAAAACTGTTTAAAAAAAAAAGTATCCTTTTAAGATATTTTATTGACATCATATGCCTTAATGATCATTTTTGTAAATGATGATTTTTGTAAAGGATATTTTTTAACAGTTTTTTCGCTCTCCTGAAAACCTATTTAAAGAACACAAAGCACTACTTCATTAGGTAGCGAGCAACAGCTATTCAAGATTCAACACCCAAAAAATGGGTCAATTTGACACCATGCTATCAAACAGGTTAATTTAGATTTTTTTTTAGAAAATGCTTTATTAAAGGTTTTTATGTCGATTTTCATGTAATTTTTCTGCATTTTAAAAATTTGGGGTCATTTTGACCCCATGTGCCAATAAGGGTTAATTTCTAATTTGTATTACTATATATATTATTTGGTGTTAACAGAGTTATTTAGACAATTTTCACCAAACAAAAACAACACAATGTTTTGATATTCTTTCAGGAAAAATCGAAAATTTCAAAAAAATTCACTTTCGATATTGGTAAAGAAAGGGTTAACATTGTTGAAGTTTCGAAAAATTTTCGGAAAACAATCTCTTGCATTAGAATTAAAAAAAAAAGGAAGTAATTTTGTTACAGCTAGCTAAAAACACAAAAATTAATACTATTATCTAAATTATTAGTCAAAATCACACTTTTTTTCTAAAATTTTCAAATTTAAAATGCCGTTACTGCTAAGTTAAAAGAGGTATATGTGTAATTTTCAGTAGAATTATTCTGTGAGGTGTATTTAAAAAACTCTATGCGTTGACCACTTTTTCTTTATATTTTGTTGAACAAAATTTTAAAAAACTCAAAATTAGAGTTTTGCAGATTTATAAAAAAAATCCCATTTTAGGCCATAATTTTTGTCTCAAGAGAGACAAAAATTTAAATCTGAATATTTATACATAGATCTTGGAAATGAAATTAGAGTATAACATTGTAAATTTTTGAAAGAAATATTTTATTTTCTACGATATTCTTAATTTATCTCATTGTAGGGTTACAATAGTCTGAGGAAATTGCAATTACTAAAATATTTTACAACCGATTTTGGATTTTTATATATTACCAGAAAAGGAATTCAGTCTAAATTAAAAACCGAAAAATTTTAAAACCGCGGTTTCGGTTTTTCAAAATTATAAAAACCGCGGTTTCGGTTATTTTTCGGTTTTCTTGTGATATTAATAGAATTGTTTTAAAATAATTTAATATTTAATTTAATATATATTTAAAATTCAAGAAATTTATTAAAATTCGATTGAATTCCTCACTCGAATAAAGACAATAACACCATTACCGGGCAAAAAACCGCGGAAACCGTTATAAATTAATATTTTTTATTTTTTTTTCGGCAGATTAAACTGTATTTAAAGAGTTTAAATTTGGAATTTAGCAATTTGTTTAAAACAATATAAAGTTGAAATTTTATACAATAAATTTTGCGGACTACGCAATAAATCTTTTTGAAAAATAAGCGGTGAAAATCTTAACTGAATACGTGAAACTCAATATCTCTTAAACTACATGACTTTTGGTGCAATTTTTTTTCTAAAATTATAATCCTCAGCTTATATTATCTGTAGTAATAAAAACAAAAAATCTTTAAAGTAATATCACTATGCGACAGTCAAAATCGGGATGGGGTGAAACCAACGGGATATGTTATATCGGTCAAAAACAAGTTATACGTGTCCCGGCGTTTCGCTGGGTCACCCCTAGGAATCGAGATATATCTTTTTTTTTTTTTGACATAACTCGAGAACCACTAGTCCGATTTTGCGCAAACAATTTTAAAAAAATTAAAAATTACAATTCCTTTAATCTGTTCATATAACGTTTTTCTATATACTCAACAGTTTTGCCGGTAAAAATAAATGTTTGTTACCGCTACCATAAAAATCAATAACCTTTTGTTTATTACTTTTTTTTAATATTTTAGGCAAAAAATATTTTTTTCTTCATACATTTATTTTTACCGGGAAAACTGTTGAGTATATAGAAAAACGTTATATGAACAGATTAAAGGAATTGTAATTTTGAATTTTTTTAAAATTGTTTGAGCAAAATCGGACTAGTGGTTCTCAAATTATGTCAAAAAAAATACCACCAAAGGTCAAATCGATATATCTCGATTCCTAGGGGTGACCCAGCGAAACGCCGGGACACGTATAACTTCTTTTTTACCGATATAACTTTCCCCGGTAGTTTGAACCCTTCCCGATCACTGACCCCTACCATTTGTCTCACAGTGTATTTAATGGAGAAATTGTTCATTACAATTAAATACAGAATTTTGTGTACATTTTTTTTTTGATTTTTGTGGAAACTTTTTTTTGTGAAATATTTTTTTTTTTTGTGGGAAAAGTTTTTTTTATGGTCTGTAGATGGTTCATGTGAAGTCGCAAGTTGACATAATAAGGTCCACCCTAATGTTGATAGTAAACAATTAAGCCAGATTCACAACGTTGGAGTACTCCACTCTGCAGATGGGGTTTTGGTCCTTTCTTTTTCGCACTTACATATTTTTTGTATCATGCCAACTCCATTTTAGTACACTCCACTCTGCAGATTTTAGTACCTACACTCAAAAAAAGTCAGTAAAGTCAGCAAAAAATGTTGCTGTGTCAGCAAATTTTTAGTCAGGAGCGTGCTTGCAAAAAAGTTGGTAATTTCAGCAAAAGGTTTGCTGAAATTCAGCGAGCTGATTTTTACTAATAAAAATAGTAATCTTCAGCAAAAGTTTTGCTAACATTTAGTCGACTGCAAATGAAAAAGATCCTTGCTAAAATCACTAAACTTTTTGCTGAATATTAGTAGACTGAAAAAAACTCAAAAAACTTGTACCGAAATTTTACTTTAGTTAATTTATTTGCTGAAAATTTAAATATAGAATATGTGTAGAGTTGTTTTTCTTTTTTTGTCATTTCCGTTTCCAGAGAAGCTGCGATATCTACATCTTGTCTATCTGGTTGTCGTCCACGCTATGAATGCGGTTATCAGCACAATTTTTGTAGCATAAAATAAAATTAGCAATAAATTAGTAAAACATTAGTTCAAAATTAGTTTAGTGCTAAAAATATATAACTAAAATTTTTGATGAAAACGGAATTTCAGCAAAAAAATTGCTGAAAACTAGTACACTTGATATACAAGACGTTTTACTAATTTTTCTACTAACTTATTTTTTTGAGTGTACTCTATCATTTTGAATGTGACTTTAGGCATTTTAAATTATATTTTCACCGTATCTAGTGTGTTGAGATGTATGAAGGTATGTATAGTTGATATTTTAATTGGTAAATGAATCTTTTCAGAATTTATCTCATTTTAACCCTACAATGGTCTAGGGTAATTGCAATTACTTAAATATTTTGGATTTTTATGGGTTGCTAGAAAGGTAATTCAGTCTAGATTACGATTCTATTGACATTTTCCAGAAATGCAGATATTTAAGAGTATTATCAAAAGAAGCCAAAAAAAAGTAATTTTTCCCCTTATATATCATAGTACAAATTTCACGTCCGATGCGTTACGTGTTTCCGATCACCTTAATGTTAATTCATAATATGAAAATTGATCTCGAATTAATAAATTTATAATTAATATACACACAGTTTGTATAGATCTGATCAGTAACCGCTAAATTTTATGTAATTTGATAAAAGGTCGATATTGCTAATTTTTCATTTTTTCAAAAACAAAGAAAACTTTTTTTCATGTTTAAGGCACTGTCACTTTAAGTCTGGCGACCATTTCTAGATAGAAATAATGCAAGACTTAAGGAAATTTTGTAGGATTACTAAAAATATACAGTTTGAGAAAATGCAGTTTATTTAAAAATAAAAGTAGTTTTTTCGACCTTTTTAATTGATTAATTAGAAATTTATTAACTCTAGTCCGAGGCCAATTTCCATATTATGAATTAACATAATAAGTACTTTTTTCCAAAAACTGCTATTTTTCTTCATCAGGACACTCTCCTGATAAATACTTCGCAGAGGTTTTGCTCTCAAAAAACCTCTACACTTTCAGGAATGTAAATACGATCCTTTCGGGAATTTTCCAGGTCCCCTTCATCAGTTTTCTTTAGAAAGTGGTGGCATTATTGCAATGAAAATTAAAGTATCAAATTTGTCAGGAGTGTATTATGATGAAGAAAAATAGCAGTTTTTGTAAAAAAAAAGGATTTATTATGTTAATTTATAATAAGAAAATTGGCCTCGAACTAGAATTAATAAATTTCTAATTAATATACAGTTTGTATAGATCTGATCAGTAATCGCTAATTGTAATTTGTAATTTTATAAAAGTTCGATATCGCTAATTTTTCATTAAAAGCCACGCCCACTTTAAAAAGAATTACAAAATAAAAAGTACAGACGTTACGTTAAAATTCTGCACAATATTCTAGACAACCTAGCCACTATTTTGATCTTTAAAAATAAGGAAAATAAAATTAAAAAGAACTTGAATCGTTCCTATTAAATTCGCCACCACTGTATATATCGGAATTCCGCTTTTCCACTGGTCACGTTAAACGGTTGGTCACGTTAAGCAAATAGAAGACCATTCTTGTACGTCTCATTGATTACCCAGCACATACATACATATAAAACGTATTTAAAATACATTTTCAAATAGACCCCACCACGTATGATTAATATAAATGAAATACGAGTACTAATAACACTCATACGCCCAAGTGGTTTTATTAGTGTGTGTATGAATGTTTGTCTATATAAATATTCGTTAAAGTTAAATATTTAAAAGACGATATTTTATGCTTAAAAAAACATTTCACAATACACAAGCACTTCAATCGAAATGAACACATGGATTATGTCCCAAAACATGTTGGCATCTATTTTTAACAGACTCTAACGCCCATGACGAAAGTATTTAGTTTGAAAGGTATAAATATAGAAAATACCACTAGAAATAAATGTACATGTCTAAAAAAAAAAAACAGCTACAAAAAAAAAACAAGAGCTGATATAAATTTTTATTATGTTCTTTCAACAATGCACTGCAGTCTTATATAGTACCACTTAAAAACATAAGGATTTTCTCCAACATAAAATGGCATCAAGCTTTTTTTTATACTCTACACCACTCAGTGGAGCAAGGTACACTGAGTTTGTGCTGATGTTTGTAAAAGTAATTGGACGAAAATTGGGTATATAAGTTTGTCATGACCTAAGAACGAACTCTACAAAAAAACTGTTTAAATCTGCGACTATTCTCGCCTAGTCGCATTAGAAAGATCATATCTGAGCTTAAATGAATTGAGTTTAAATAGTATTACCAAAACAAAGCGATCTAAGGTAGCTCTTTTGTACAGGTCTTATATAATTTTATTAATAAATCAAATCTAACTTTGGCTGATTTAATTCCATTTTTTGAAGCATTTTAAAATCGGAAAAGTTTCAAATTTTACTAAAATTGTATTACTCTTTCGTATTTTTTCATTATTTAATACAAAATTGAAAACTAAAAATCAAGACATAACTGCTAGCCAAACTTTTTAATGCCTAAGCCGAATTAAAAGACAAAACTTTGACGTGTAAAGTTTAATTTTGAATTTATATCGAGAACTTTCGTGCCGACATTATATTCATTGTATCATTAATTGGAAATAAATTCCCGAACATGTGGTGTAGGATATCAAATAGTCGGCATTCCGGACTCTAATTTATTAACTTGGTTTTAAGTAAAATTGCCGTAATGTGAAATCTGCAAGTGATTTTTGAGTTGTGTTTTTTATCTCCATTTCTTTCTAATGCTTAAGATAATATCTTCTTAAGAAAAATCTGTATGAAAATTAAATACAATTTAAATTGACTATTTGTTAGCAGAAAATTTAGAAAATTTAGAGAAGCCAAAAAGAAAATATTTCGCCTTCAAAAAGTTTTTTTTTATATTTTCATTCCCAAACAGCATGTGTAAATAAGACAGGTATACTATAAATTATAATTTCGTCTTCGGCAGCGATAGTTCTATCGTGTCTAGGGTCAACTTGAGGTCCCGAAACCCTTAAGTAACCAGCAAAAAAAGAGATGCCGAAGCAGTAGAAAAAGCACTACATTTGATGGTCTAGATGTACTTCTTTTTTAACATAAACACTAATGATTTTAACATTCAGTTCTCATAGGAGAAGAGTACTCCCACTTCAACATTTTTTCAGTACTTTTTGAACAAGTGCAAAGGAAGCTCTTTTTCACCAATTAAAAGTTTAAAAAAAATTCTTCACAAAAAAAAATTATATTTTTTTTATTTTACAAAAGTTTTTTATTGCCGCCACCGGGTATCGAACTTGCGACCTCACGATTGCTAGTCTAGCGCTCTACTGCTGAGCTATTCTTTGACATGAAAGTTGACTGGCATAAAACACCACTTTGTTAATGCGAGATATTGTTCCTTATTCTCTTCAATAAAAGTACTTATTAAACAAGTGTGAAAGGTGCACTACAATTCAATATTGTTTTCAGTACTATTTTTACAGGTGCCTAAAAACCAATTTCTCGTCATTTTTATACCCTACACCACTATGTGGTCAGGGTATTAAAAGTTTGTGCTGATGTTTGTAACACCAAAAAATATTGGTCGTAGACCCACCTTATAGTATACCGATCGGTTCAGAATTTTTTTTTATTTCGATTTAACGATGTCCGTCTGTCTGTCCGTCCGTCCGTCCGTCTGTCTGTCTGTCCATGCAATCTTGTGCGCACTCTACAGGTCGCAAATATTAAGATATTTTGATAAAATTTGGTACGCAGACATATGTTGGCCCAAGGACGAACAAGTTTGATTTTGGTGAACATCGGTCCATGTTTAGACCTAGTGCCCATATAAGGGTCCTACCAAAATTATATTGTTTATACGCTGCAGGTCGTAAATATTAAGATATTTTGACGAAATTTGGTACACAGACCTATGTTAGCCCAATAACGCAGCCTATTGATTTTGGTGAACATCGGTCCATGTTTAGACCTAGTGCCCATATAAGTGTCCTACCAAAATTATACTGTTTATACGCTGCAGGTCGTAAATATTAAGATATTTTGATGAAATTTGGTACACAGACCTATATTGGCCCAATAACGCAGCCTATTGATTTTGGTGAACATCGGTCCATGTTTAGACCTAGTGCCCATATAAGGGTCCTACCAAAATTATACTGTTTATACGCTGCAGGTCGTAAATATTAAGATATTTTGATGAAATTTGGTACACAGACCTACATTGTCCCAATAACGGAGCCTATTGATTTTGGTGAACATCGGTCCATGTTTAGACCTAGTGCCCATATAAGGGTCCTACCAAAATTATACTGTTTATACGCTGCAGGTCGCAAATATTAAGATATTTTGATGAAATTTGGTACACAGACCTATGTTGGCCCAAGGACGAAGCCTATTGATTTTGGTGAACATCGGTCCATGTTTAGAACTAGTGCCCATATAAGGGTCCCCCCAAAATTGGTTTGGTTACAAACTGCAGGTCGCAAATATTAAGATATTGTAATGAGATTTGGTGCGCTGACTCACATTATAGAAAATTTTGACACGAGCCCCATTTTAACCCATTCGAATTTCGGATCCAAACATTAGTTGGCTTTTACCCAGACTGGTGTAGGGTATTGTATAGTCGGCATGCCCGACTTTAACCTTTTTACTCGTTTTTTATATATACATATTTTTAAAAATTTTAAAATTAAAAAAAATATTGAATTTAAACAAGTTAATTAAAAATATTTTTAAAAAAATTAATAGAATAAAAAAAATTAATAGAATAAAAAAAATTAATAGAATAAAAAAAATTAATAAAAAATAAAAAAAAATATTGGTCCCGCCGGGAATCGAACCCGGGAACCTTTGTTTGGAATTGCCAAATGATACCAAAATCGCTTTTTACGATCACTTTAAGAGCAATTACACTCAAAAAAAAAAGTCAGTAAAGTCAGCAAAAAATGTTGCTGTGTCAGCAAATCTTTAGTCAGGAGCGTGCTTGCAAAAAAGTTGGTAATTTCAGCAAAAGGTTTGCTGAAATTCAGCGAGCTGATTTTTACCAAAAAAATAGTAATCTTCAGCAAAAGTTTTGCTAACACTTAGTCGACTGCAACTGAAAAAAATCCTTGCTAAAATCACTAAACTTTTTGCTGAATATTAGTAGACTGAAAAAAACTCAAAAAACTTGTAGCGAAATTTTACTTTAGTTAATTTATTTGCTGAAAATTTAAATATAGAATATGTGTAGAGTTGTTTTCCTTTTTTTGTCATTTCCGTTTCCAGACAAGCTGCGACATCTATGAATGTTGTTATCAGCTATGAATGCTGTTATCAGCACAATTTTTGTAGCAAAATAAATTAATAAAACATTAGTTCAAAATTAGTTTAGTGCTAAAGAAATATAACTAAAATTTTTGCTGAAAACGGAATTTCAGCAAAAAAATTGCTGAAAACTAGTACACTTGATATACAAAACGTTTTACTAATTTTTCTACTAACTTATTTTTTTGAGTGTACTCTTTAGAAGCAATACTTAAGTGATTTTTTGGATGTGATTCAGAAGTAATTCTAAAAAAGCTGTAAAAATATACTAACGAATGCTTTGGAAGCAATGAAAGCAGTGATTTTTTTGAAGTTGTTCAGAATAACTTCTAAAAAAGCAGTAAAAACACACCAACGGATACTTGTGAAGTATTGAAAGAAGTAGTTTGAAAAGAATTACTTGCAATTTTTTTTTTTTTTTGCTGGGTAATATCACAATAAATTTTCCCTTTTTGGATATAAGAATTTATTTTGTTGAAAAATAAATAATTGCAAATACAACGTATTTCACAAATGACAATACTCTTTGACGCCACTTGAGTGCACCTAGTTCTATTTTTCGGAATAATTATCGGATTCAAGTTCGTGATTAAAAAATATTTTCAATATTTCAGAACAAGTTCTGACAAATAAACAAATTTTGAGGTTTTGGTATTGATATGACATACGTTTTCCCGTAGCGGGGCAGTTGGTTTAGAAAGCATTTAACTATAAAATCTTATAAATATCATTGTACATATAATAATTAATACTTAACATTTTTTCGTCGTTATTGTTAAGAATACCACAGTGCTCTTAAATGTTTTCAATGTTAAAGTCAGTAAGTACGTATTTTCAAGAACTCTTATAAACAATTTTCACGCTATTCAATAAGAAAATCGATTATTTGTTATTTATTCTTATTTATCAGTAAATTTCATTTTCATTTCCTAAATATATGTAACTTTTAATTTATCTTCGCCAACAAAAGTTCATCAATAACCGAGATAATTTTGACTTGCCTGTTTTGAAATCAAAACATCACATAGAAACACCCTTAAAAAAACTTTGTGTTAATTTCCACAACACGCACTGGTTTATTTTAACACATCTTCTATCAACGTTATCGACATCTCATCTTAAAGTGTTTCAAAATCATATACTCGTACATATATAAACTACAGTATCGTATATAAAATCTCAAGTTAAGCAAAATTTAAAACCTAGCATGGCAGGGATGGAAAATTCGATACCTTTAGTTATAAAAAATTTAGCAAAAAAAAAAAGTAAATATTAAAAGCTAAACTCTCTGAATTTTAGAATAAAGAAAAACGTGTCTATTTTTTTTTGTTTTGGTAAACTTGGGCATTAACAGCTCGTTTAGACAGCGAATCTTCATCGTTTATACATGCATTTTTTGATAGGTAAAATATTAACTTGATAGTAAATCTTTTTACTATCAAACAATCCTAAGGTGGCGCCGAAAGCGATTCACCACACGATGAACAAGCAAAACATCGGCGTTAGCAACATATTTGTCGACAGCGCCGAAATATTTTTGCACCAGCGTCTTAACGTTAATTTTTATCTGACTTTGTGTTTGTGTTTTTTAGTGTTGCCAACCGTCATTATAGGAAAAAAAAGAGCGTTGCATACAATTAGTAGTATGATTACAGAGTCGTAAAGAAATAGTACCTAGATCAAAAGTTATTTTAACTGTTCATCAAAAAGATTAAAATAGGGTTTAATCGACTTGTTTAGTGCTTGATTAAGCAGTTAATCCGAATTTTACAAGATTAACTTTTCTGTCTAAACAGAGTATATAGAGATGCAATTATTGGTTATTTTTTGTTCGGGAGCATGCCAAAAACTTGCGAATTTTAAATTAAAAACTGCATAAATAAATATTCTTTGTCAGATTTTGCATCATACAAGTAAACTACAGAGAAGAAAAATTGAAGAAATTCGATAAGGCCAGCAGGATAGAATACGTATTTTAGGGTCCCGCAACAGACCCATCCTCAGTATCCTATGCATTTATGGGTTAATATTGGATGATGATCTATTTATATTAAATTTAAACAAATAAACACATGTAAGCAACTTGATTAGACTAACATCAACGAAATTTTTAACAATACTATTTTTATCCTCTGTTATTTTACTATATTTGCTTTGAACTTGAATTGCTTTGAATCCATTATTTTCAAAATCGCAAAAGTAGCGTCACTAAAACACTAATAGAGTTGTAAAAGTATTGAGTATTCCGGTACTGAGTACTCCATACTGACTGTTTTTTTGAGTACTCAATACTAAAACGGTACTACTCAATACTTTTAAAGATGTAATTTTCCGTAGAAATGTGTATTTTTCGTATGAAAATACAACTCTAAAAATAGTACCTTAAAAATACAACTCTGAAAATACAACTCTATTTGTGAAACAAAGAAATTTGTAACGGATTTTCGGAAAAAAATATTTAATTAATTTATTTAAAACGTTTTAAATTAATTAAAATGTAAGTAACAATAGTTATTTAACACGTGTATATAAATTGTTATTATTTTTGGTAATAAATACGAATTCACAATATTTTTATTTTTAAATTACAAAAACCGTTAAAAGTATTGAGTAGTATCGATTACTGAATTGGAAAGTATTTAGTAGTATTGAGTACTCAAAAAGTATCGAAATTTTACAACTCTATTCTCTAATGAACAAATTGTCATTAAATTTCGACAGGTACTATCTGAAGGTTGGTAGTTCCAAAGAATCATATGGATTTTTCATTAGTGGCGCCACCTATGTGTCATCCTACGGATTTTTCAGCCCATGTGTTATATTATATTTAAGTAGTATGGAACGGGTTATAGAACAAGTTTCATCGAATCGGTTTTAGTAAAACCAGTCGTAGAATTGGTGTTGTTGTAAAAAATTATAAAAACATAAAGTTTCCAACCCTGATACATATATTGTATAATATATCAACCCTCTAATAAAAGAGGCTGTCTGTAGACAATATTAACCATTTAGCTTTTTGTTTAAAACTTACTATTTTTAATTAAAGAAGTTAAATTATTACAGAAAGCACTATTAACTACATATACATTGAACAAACTTTTCATGTTTAAAAAACGGTTAAGAAGTTAAAGGCAAAAATTCATTTAACTTAAAAAATATATGTACCATTTTGAAAAAAAAAAAGAATACAATAATATTTAAAATTATCCAGCAAAAAAAAATGGAAGTCATTTTTTGCAAACGATTTCTGCCATTGCAGTATATTTTCTGCTTTCCAGAAGAAATTCTGAAGAACTTAAAAAAAATCACTCGTTTCGTTGCTTCCAAATTATATTTTAGTACATTTTTACAGTTTTATTGAAAATAATTCTGAGCAACATTCAAAAACTCACTTAATTATTCGTTCTTAAGCATTATTATTTTAAAAGTGATCCCAAGAAGTGATTTGGAATTATACTTAAATTTAGTATGTATTTTACTTAAATTTAGTATAAAATTTAGTAAAAATATATTTAAAAAAAAAAAACTTATAATACCTTCTCCACGTAGTGGTGTAGGGTATAACAAGTAAATTTTTATTAAATTTTAAGACGCTTGAATTTGCGATAATGCAGAATAAACTTTTTTAAGTTCATAGTTATATTTGTATTAAGTATTTATATTCAAAACAAATAAGCAAGACATTTTATATGCATTATTTATTAACTTGTAATTCTCATTAAGTAGACATGTTCAAATATATAAGTGTTTTAGTTTCGCCACCTAAAATCTAATTAACCAATTTCATATATTTTTTGAAGTAAGTATTAATGAAAATAGTTTTAAAATTTTTTTTCGTTAATACAAATATTTTTAATGCGAAATTTATTATTAAAATTTTACTTTACAAAAGTAAAATACTTATATAATACAAACCCAATAGGAATTCCATGGGTTAAAATATTTTAAATATTTTTTGGAATGTGAAAGAATTTAAGAAGTTTAATGCACTTGTTTTAAACAAGTTAAAAGAATAGATGCCAACTTTTTCATAGCAAAAAGCGCAAAAAATATACAAAAAAGGTAAAAACTCGCAAATTTCTACTTAAAAACGGGTAAAAAAGCACTAAACATTTTTTACGACTTTTAAAAAAATTTGTCGTTTTTCACATACGTAGTTTAGTTAAAAACAACTAAAATTGTAATATAAGCGTACGACCTACATCAGTAAATTCGTCGACCGGGGGTAAAACAAAAATAAAAACGAATAAATTTCGCAAAATTTTTGAATTTTATTCCATGTTTTGTGATTATAATAATAATCCAAGAAAAATTATTAGATTTTTTAAAATTTAAATGCCATTTTTATAGTCAGAACTAAGAACGATTATATATTACCATAACTACACGCAAAAAATAAAAAGTGGATAATTGCCGAAGTACTTCAGTAAAATACAACTTCAAAAGTTTTCTGCTAAGTTACACAATCCTTTAATTAAAATTATAATATTTTCTAAGACAATTTATAAAAGAAAAAACTTAGGTAAATTAACATATTTTGAAGTGCGTGAAAATCGAATAGGTCAAAAACTAAGGTAAGTTGACAAAAACCAAAAATTGATAAATCTATATGTATTTTTTACTAACTAACAAAATATACTTTTGAAGTTGTATTTTACCCAAGTACTTAGATAAATATACAATTTTTATTTTTTCCGTATAAGTTGTTTTTTAAATATGCGTTTTGACACATCAAACAAAACTACATTTGGCTCGAATATCATGCCATTTACAACTTTTTCTTGATATTTTAATTTATCGTTATTGAAATAACAACAAATATCGATAGATTTCCTGATTTTGCCATAACAACAATAAAACACAAAAAATATGTAAAAAGCGCAAAACGCGCTAAATAAATGTCGAAAAAGCACCAATTTAGCGCTTTTTTCAGTTACGCGTTTCAAAAATACTTTTCGGGTTTTGGCACATCAAAAAGCACCAGATTTAGCGCGAAAAGCACTAAGTTGGTTAAAAGCGTCTAAATTAAAGTAAGTTCACTATTTAAATTTTAGTTTTTCATAAAATTTTTTTAATTTATTGATATTTAGTTTACCCAAATTCTTAATATTTAAGATTTTTAGCTAAAAACAAATACATTTTTCAACAGTTTTAAGAAATTTTTACCTAATTCAAGAAAATAAAGTTAAGGAAAACGCTTTACTATTTTGTAATTAATAAGAATGTTGAATAAATTAAAATCAAATAAAGTTTTCAGTATTTGAAAGTACTTATTTGAAAGTAATATTATTTATTAATTAGATATTTGTGACTTAGAAATTTATTAATTTAGTTCGAGGCCAATTTCCTTATTATGAATTAACATAATAAGCACTTTTTCCAAAAACTGCTATTTTTCTTCATCAGGATACTCTCATAAGATTATTTATTTTAGTTAAAACTCATATACATTGTTTTAGTAAGGTGAAAACTTAATTTTAATTGATACATTTTTTTGAGTGTAAAGTACGTATGGGAGTATAAGCGCAATGCAAAGAACCCCGTTTTTCCATACAATTTGACAATTAATTCCGGTCACCGGTTTCCGTGAGAGATAAAATTTATTTTATTTTCACAACGGATTTTCTTATTCTCTTATTTTGGCACTCAGATTATTTTACTAATGTTGCCATATTTTCACTCAATAACTTAAATTTTGTAAACAAAAAACATATGATTTCAATCACAGTACAAGTATAGTATGATTACATGGTTGATTACATGCATTAGCGATAGTAAAGGATTTAACTTCATGCATTTACAAATTAACACAATAACACTTTCGCAGCATTTCATTCTAACTAATGTCAATCAGCAATAATACGTTGGAATGTGGGAAGAAGAAAAATATAAAATATAGAGAACTTGACTTTCTATGTGTTCTCTGCTATATACGTTATGTGAATTGATAAGTTTTTCCGCTGCTGTTTTATTCGCTTCTATTTTTTTCGTCACGATTTAACATTCCTTTTCCGTTTGTATTGTGCCTCTTCTCTAACACTAGCTTTATTATGTATTGATCAAATATTTGAAAAAAGTGCAAATATATATGTAGTTATCAATAACAAACCACAAATCGATAACAAACTGTTAAAAAAAGAATGTAAAAACGTTCAACTTTAAAATGACATTTAGTTATTGATTGTCTACAATGTTGTCAATTCCCTAAAATTTTCTGTGTTTCCAACAGTTTTTTTGTGTTTGTAATGTTTTTTTTTTAACAATTTTTACCGATTTTCATTTCGAACAAAGTGTGCATCACTGTTTATTTGTTTATTTATATTTCTTACTGTCTCTAATATTTGTTATTTCATTTCATCAATCCTATATTAATTCATAACAAAATTAAGCAAGGTCATACGGGCTTAAGCATTGATTTTCTAAAAAAAAAATTCAACTAATTAAGCGATTTGACGAAATTGTGAAAACGCCTTCATTGTTCATTTTGGGTACCAAATATGTCATGAAAATTCGTGCATTGAAGTGTTAAGTAGTGCTGGTAAATTCGGTTACTTTTCAATACTCGATACTACTCGATATTTTTGATTTGGATACTCGGTACTACGCGATACTTTTAACGGTTTTTAAATTTGAAATTTTTTAAAATGTTTTAGTAAATTTCTTTAAAAATATTTACATTAATTCAATATTTAAATTTATAAACATATTTTGAAAATTTTTCACTAACTATTCATTGCGTTTAACATATACTTTTAAATATTTGGTTTCTGATTTTTTCTTTTAGCAGAGTTGTAGTTTTGTGATTAATATTTTAGCGGTGTCACATTTTTATATACTTTGTCTGTCCAAAATGCAACTCTGAAAATATCGAGTAGTAGTTATGAGTATCGAGTACCCAAAAATAAGACAAATACTCGATACCCACTACTCATAGTTTTACCAGCACTAGTGTTAAGCGCTTTATTTTTGTTGCAAAAACACTTTTTTTATATGAAATTCTCATCACTTCATCAAAGTGCTTTACAAAGGAGGCGGTTAAAGCGAATTAGCTTTTGGCTACTTTTGATGGTTCTTAATAATTTATGACACTTTGATTGTTCATCCCCCTTAATTGATTACAGGTCATTTATTAGTTGTGTTGTTGTGCTATGAATAAATTAGGATTTGAGCTATTAAACTACTATTTGTAAAAGTAAAGGGTGTTTTTTTAGGACTATAGACAAAATTTTAATCGTCCGTATCTCGGAAATCATGCTGTGTACACAAACAATTTCTTTTCAAAAAAAAAAATTGTAAATAAAGTTAATCGCCGAAATACGTAACATAATTTGTATTTATATAATAACCACCGAATTTTTTGCCAACCGAGTGGTTTGGTTGAAACCACATATACATATATTTGTTTGAGCCAACACACATTGGACTATATGTTTGAGTTATATTAGGATTGAATTTGATTGCGACAACGAAATAATTCGGTAGCTGTAACAAAACTATTCAGTTGGCGAAAAATTCGGTAGCCGCAATGAATCTGTTTTCTCTGTGTAGGCAAACATTTATGGCCAGTTCTAAAGTCAGAACCGCAGAACATACATAGAAGATTAGGATCCCTTCATGTCACTTTCCCCAGTATGGTGATCAAATGCTTCTTCTTGTTACATTGTTGATGTTTGACATTAATTAGAATGAAACAGCAAGAAAATGTTATCGTGTTGTTGCTGTTTTACTATGTATTTTGTAAACGTCAAAAGTTAAACCGTTGGCTGTCACTAATACATGTGCGTGATCAGTGCAACCATGTTATGCTACTATTCAGTATACTGTGGTAGAACTTAGAACGTTTTTTGTCTTCAATATAACTTAAGTAAGAAATTTTATTTAAAAATTTCTTACTTAAGTAAAATTTAAGCAAAAATTCGTGCTTAGTTCTGACTATAAAACTGGGTTTTAGTTTTTTTGTTGTCATTAATAACGCTTTTTCAATTTTAAATAAGAATTGCTTTAAAACGTCCAACTGAAATTCACCTCTAACTTTTAAACAAATAGTGTTCATCGCCTCGCCTCATAACATTTTTTCCACATGATAGAAAACACTTTGAACAAATAATTGGCTCAAAGTATATCAATAAAAAAGAAATCACGCTGTGGGATTTATGATTTTGTATTTAATAAATATTTTATTTTATAGTTTATTTATTATTGGTTAAATATGCATAGAGTTAGCCGTTATTGATAATATAATAAAAATGTTATTATTAAACAATAGCTGTAGTAATAAAAAATTGCAAGTAAAATAAAAATATTTAATATAAAAACAAATAAACAAATGGTAGAATCATAAAAAAATACATATAAGAATGCCAATGAAATATATATAAAATTTGTGGTTTTTTACAAAGCATTTGCGGTAAACATATTTTTCTTTTTATTAAAAATATGAAATAGGTACATCCCAGATGGAAATTGTGTAGTGTAATGTA
Source organism: Leucophora obtusa (assembly GCA_949987735.1). Classification (NCBI taxonomy): domain Eukaryota; kingdom Metazoa; phylum Arthropoda; class Insecta; order Diptera; family Anthomyiidae; genus Leucophora; species Leucophora obtusa. The sequence continues at coordinate 346,355,504 of OX465295.1, read as the reverse complement.
AAAGCTGTAATGCCTTAAAGTTTTAAATATATTTTGGCTAAGTTAATGTTTTCTTTAGTTTGACTCTAGATCATAAATTATTTAATATCACTTTCTATTTAAATTATTGTAATTGAAGAGCAATAATAGAATTGCGACCCTTGTGGCATAGGATACTGAAGATGGGTCTGTAGCGGGACCCGAAAATACGTATTACATCCAGCTGGCTGTATTGAATTTTTTAAATTTTTTCTTCTCTGTAGTTTACTTGTATGATCTCAAATCGAACAGAGAACATTCATTTAATTGATTATTTTGTAAAAAATTTTACAGAATTGGACTCTTTTCACCAAACTTTGCAAAATTTTCCAAAAAAAAAAAAAAAAAAAAAAATATTATTAGATTATAATTATCTTTGCATTAAAAGAATTAAATGGTCTAAAATCTCAAAACTTATTAAACAAATTGCGAAAAATAAAATAAAAAAATAACAGTTTAGGAAATATATTAATTTCTATTGTTGTTTATACTCGTACATGAATGGAAGTCTATACATTACTAGATCTGTAAAAACAACAGAGTAGTATATTGGAAGATGACAAAGCAAATTGTGGTAAAATTTTTGGTTGTTGTTTTTGTTTTTTCTTTGATATTTTAAATGTTTAATAACGTTGCTAGACGAGAACAAAAAATTCCCATTGAGTTGGTTATTTAACTTAACAAGTATTTCTAGCAATTCAAAAAATGACGTCCCCTGACGATTTCCTTAGGCAAGAATGAAATCCGGATAGGGACATGCCTTCAACAGATTATTTTTCACAATTTTTTCAATAAGTTTTGGGATTTTAACACATTTAATTCCTTTAATGCAATTATTGTTTATACCGATAAAAATAAATTTGAAAAAAAAACAAATATATTTTGTTAAATTTAATAAATTTTTTGTTTAATCTCACAGAGATAAAATCAACAGTTTTGTATTATTTTTCCCATAATCTCAATGGAAATAAATATTTAAAATTTTCTTTGTTGTTTGAACAATGCCAGTATATAAATATTAAATTAACTATGTGCATGACTGAGTTGTTTAAAAAACAATTAAAAGGAATTAAGGTTAATAACTTTTAAATACAAAAACTTTTAAATACAAAATATGGCATTTAAAAACTGTCCACGTTTTCATATATACGAGTATATTTTTTTTTTGTCATAGATTTGAATTTGTGAATATTCTGAGAGAAATATTCAGGCAAATTTTCTATACCTTTTTTATATCTTCTGTCAAATCAATTCTTTTAATTACAATGTCATTTTCAGCTCTACCTTAGGTTTTGGTAATGTGTTTAATTCTTTTACAACTTTATAAAGAATTCTTATATAAATTACTTTATGCCAACAATAACTGCCGTTTAATGTATTACAATGAAAACAATTAACGCTGATTCACATAATATTGGCTTAATTAATTTTCCAGACATCTTTTTCAGTTGATTTTATGTCATAATACAAACCGAAAAAAGGTATAATAATAAATAATAAGTGTCTAACTTGTAATTGATGGTAATTTAACTTAGCTTGGGTGGTAAAGAAAATTCTGGTACAGAAGCTATGGAAATAGTGCGAAATCATAGGGGATGGTCAAGAGTAATTCTTTAGTAGTTATATTTTTAATTTTTTACAATATTATATTGTTAAATGCTACAAAATTTATGACATATGAGTGATATAAAATATTTATCAATCATATGTACTCATAGTTTAATATTTCAAATAATGCTATCCTCTTTTATAAGTGCATTTACTTAAAACACGTTGGCATAGCAGATATATAAATATTTAAAAATATTTACTATCACTCATGTACAGAAATTAAGTTTTATCTTGTGTAGCCATATACTATTCAATAATTTATATATGAAATTTTCCATACCAAGTGTAAATACATTGTATACACTCACAATATATTTCCATAACCGATTGGGGTTTATTTGAAAAGTAATAGGTAAAGTTTGTTTTCAATTAAAGAATCAATTAAAATACATTGAAACATATTGTTTAACTTTTTTTTATCAGTCAATAAAAAACAAACTACAAAAAAATATGTATCGTCTGTAGGAGTTGATATTTCCAATCAAATGTTCTATTTTTAGTTTTCTATTTTTAGAAAAAATAATTTAAATAATTTCGTTGTTTTCTGTAATAACACAAAAAATTTAAATATTTTCGGTTTTTTTTCTTCAAATAGTTTGCTTATAACAAAATTATTTCAATTCAAATTACAAGAAACCCTGCAAACATTAAAATACGAAAATGTTTCGCAATCGTATCGCCTGGAAGAAAAACTTTATTGCGGCAATAATCTTATTCTTATTGCGGAAAATCCCCCCTTCGGGAGTAAATGTCCTCTCTATGGCGATACTCCCAAGCAATACGAAAGCCATACTTCTGAATAATAAATCGCCGATATCGCTAATTTATCACCTGGAAGATAAAAAGGTGATATCGCTAAATTAAATCCTCGAAACAAACTAAACGATTTTTTCCGCACACTACATCTTCATTTTTCAACGAATTTGTTTCCCATATTTCTTTAAATTGTGTTTAGTACAAATTTTGTATTATTTTTTTCAACATTTTCATAAATTTTAGACGAATTGTGTTTATCTTCCAGATGATAAAAAGGTGATATTGCCGCAATATTATCATAAGAAAATTATGACAAAAAACACAATTTTTGATTTGGTTTTTCAAATATCTCCAAAATATCTTTCAAATGATAAAAGGAAGACAATTTCAAAATACTACTTGGTTATTTTCATTCAAATGAAAAATAGAAGATATCGCTTTATTTATCTTCTTGTAAGATATCTTCCAAATGTTTGCAGGAATTCTTTACTCATACACACAAACATAGCCAATAAAAATATGAACGTGTGTGTTGTGTGTGTTGTGTGTGTAGTGTTTTGAAAATTCAAACAAACAGAAAAACTTGCAAATGTGAAAAAACAAATCAAAAAATCATTTTTTTCAAACGTTTTTTCAGTTAAACATTGAAGGTTGTTTTAACAGACTTTTTAATTATTTTTATTTCTTTTATGGATTGTTTTAACATAGTTTGAAAATAGATAGCAAAATGGTTTGAATATAATGAAAAATCAGTAGTCCTTTCTATTGTGTTTTCAATTAATTTAATATGTATTTTAGGTTATTTTTAACGAGCAAATATTGTGAGTGTATCCATACCAACTGCATATACATATATTGTCCTATCTAATAAAATAAGCGAAATTTTAATAGACGCATTTAAACTTTGCGCATTATTTACCCAACAACAAAAATGGAAGTCACGCTTTACAAACCACTTCTTTCGTTGCTTTAAAAGTATCATTTAGTGTATTTTTACTGCTTTTTTAGAAGTAATTATTCTGAACAACTTCAAAAAATCACTTCTTTTCTTGCTGCCGATGTATCCGTTAGTATAGTTTTACAGCTTTTTTATAAGCAATACTGAACAATACTGAAAAAATCACTTAAGTATTGCTTTAAAAACATTATTACTCTAAAAGTGTACCTAAAAAGTGATTTTGGCACAGTTTATTTCCAAACAGATGATCACGGGTTCGATTCCTGGGAAACCAATATTTTTTACTTTTTTTTATTTTCTTTCTAATTTTAATTTAATATTTTTAGTTTTTCAATTTTTAAAAATATATAAATTAAAAATGATGAAAATCGCTTTTTGTGCACCTGTGAAAATAGTACTGGAAAAATTACTAAAATGCAGTACACCTTTTGCACGTGCTTAGTAAGTACTTCATAGCTTTTAGCTGTGTTTTCGACTTAACTATATCCGTTAACTCATAAAAAACCTCAAAGTGCATAAAAACGCTTTTAAGATAAAAACTAACACATTACTTTTCGTATGCACGTTAACATTCAACACGGATAATTATCAACGTTGAAAACTCAACGTTTATACATTTTCACATCTAACGTAACTTATTCGCGTTACTTCCTAGGAACTTTGGCTGACGTAGGTTCGATTATTACGGAAAAATTATAAACATAACCTGTTTAAAAAATTTTTATACTTCAATCGGTTTAACGTAGATTTGCTTTAAAGACTTAACGTTGATAGGCATGAGACAAAATACAGCTAAAATTTTCTTTACAAAGGAAATGAAAAATTTCTTAAATTTTAAAAAAGCTCCATGTATTTTATGAATCTAGTTTTACTGAAACTTTTTCATTGAGTGTACACTCAACCAAAAAAGTCTGTAATGGCTACTGAAAATTTTGCAGTTACTACGGGAAATTTAACTGTTTTGAGGCCAGCGGTATTTTTTGCTAATTTTAGCAACACATGTCTGCTGATCGGTAGTACAATAAAATTAGTAGAAAAAATTTTAGTAAAATTTATGTAAACTGCAATTCAAAATCGATTTGCTAAAATCTGTTAAAAAACTTACTAAATATCATAATTTTAGTACAATGAAATTAGTTTAAATAATTAGTTGCAGCTACTAAATTTCAGTAAATTGTTGTAAACTGTAATTTAAAATCAATCTGCTGATAATTAGCAAAAAATTATACTAAAAAATAAATAAACTGTAAAATCTAAAAAAAAAAATTAATAAAAAAAAAACTTTTTTTCTTTCGATTGTAACAACCCGGGTAAAAATCTTAATATGGTGTCACATATAATTAAATCTTATTTGATAAGTCCCCATATACAACCACATACTGCTTGATCCGAAAAATGGGTCATCTACATGTGTCTAATTATATAAAATTAGATATAATTTGATACAATTTGATCCGAGATTTGTCCATATCCAGGACATCATATTATATCTAATTCGATATAAAAATATCTGATTTTATATAATTTTGTCTGATAGTAGGTATACTCTGTATGCATACCAGCTATTAAATTGACATTGAAATTTGTATAGTTTGAACAATTTTAAAGGCCCAAATCTCATAACATAAAATAAAAATTTTTAGTTGAATGCTTTTGTCTTTTAAATTGTACGCATCATTTTTTAACATGATTTTACATGCAAAAAAATTACGTGAAAATTATTTGGCTATGGAGTAATTAACTCTTAATTTGCAGACTACTAAATTTGATGTTGAACTATATATTAATTTCTACGGGATTATATAGAACGTTATATAAAATTACAAGAATATATTTTTAGTTTGACGACACATACAGTGTTATATAACTTAGTATTGAACCATATATAATCATAATGGTCACTACATATATTTTGATTAGTTTTATATGGCTTATGTAGTTATATATCGAGTCAGATTTGGGGATATGTAATAACATAATTTACCATACAAAAAAATCATTGAAAAAATAATATCAGATTTAGTTGTATATAATGATATGTGTCTTAATGTGACTCCACTCATTGTCAGGTATAACCCAATCACATTATATATGACAATATATAACTATTTTTACTCGGGAAGCGTATAATTACTTCATCGTACTTGAAATTTGGAGTCCATATTGCAAACGGTTCTCCAATTATTACCTTTTTATGCATTGGAGATACAATAAAATTTTCTGGGTGTTATTTCCAAACTAAGAATATATCAATAGTAACAAATATAAACTAAACAAGAATTGTAAAAATTCAAAAATAAATTACACTTTACTAAAAAATAATAAAAATTGAAAAAATTTGCACAGCAGCAACACAGCTTCTCCAACCAACACTCGGTATCCAACTATTGAATGTGAAAAAAGCGCATCATAATGTGATAATTACTTGTGAAAAAGGAGAAAAAACAATAGGATTAAGAGAGGAAACATTCTAATTGAAAAATAAATTGCTCAAGTATTAGTTAATTCTGGCTCTTCTGATTGCAAAGACATACATTATATACGCTGTGATTGAAAAAACTTCAATTAGCCACACTCAGCGCTATGCCGACCGTGGTGTAACTTGTTAAGAGGTGATGCTACGAGTCATAGCCTGTGCAGAGGGCTGCCGGTTCAATCCCCGGTCATGGCAATACACAAATAGTTTTTCATATAGAGACAAATTAATAATTAAAAAAAAATTACTTTGATCTGACACATAAACTAACCACTGACGAGTCTTTGGGTGAGACGAAACTGCGGCAGTCTGGTGATTCCCGTGTGTCTGTTAAATTTTTCAATAAAAATGTTTTCATCTTCCTATAAATCAACTCTAAAAAAATTTTTAAATTAGTATATTTTTCTGCTAAATTTAGCACTCGGTTTTGAAAAATTAGTAAAATGTCTTGCTGAAATCAGCAGCGAAAATTAGTTAAAAAAATCCGTAATTTGTAATAAGAGAATAGCAAAAATGATTAATGAAAAATTGTACTAAAAATCAGTGTAAAAATAGTATAGTGCGATTGGAAACTGTTTACAAATTTTTTTACTAACTTTTTTATATGAGTATATAAAACTTTTAGTAAATAAAATGAAATTTTTCACAACATTTTATGAAAAATTCCATTAATTCAATGAAAAGTTTCAATGGACGAGTTTCAGTGAATTGGTTTTATGCAAAAATTCAATAATATCATGCAGATATTTCTCTCAATGTGGTGTTTTTATGCCAGTCAACTTTCATATGAAAGAATAGCGCAACGGTAGAAAGCTGGACTAGCAGCCATGTGTTCGGAAGTTCGATACACGTTGGCAGCAATAAAAAAAAAAAATATCATTTTTTTATATGAAAAATCGTTTTTAAACTTTTAATTGATGAAAGAGAGTTTCTTTTGCACTAGTTCAAAAAGTACTGAAAAAATGCTGAGGTGGGAGTAAAAAATAAGTTTATCTAAATCATTAATTCTAGTACTTTTTTCACTGCTTTGGCATCTCGTTTTTTGCCGCTTGGGCTAGGAACTTGAAATTTTATATTCCGCCGTAGATATTTACCAAGATGGCATTTTTGCAGAATTTAACGGAGATGCCCAAAGAGAAAAAAGTATACTCCTTCACGTTCTGCCAACACCCCTTCGGCCAGAAAACTGAAATTTAAAATAAGTGCACGCATAGTAAAAAGCGTCACGTTATAATAGTTTAAAAAGAGCATCATATTATAATTGAAATACGTAATGATCATAATATGACTCGAATGATCATAATATGATCTTATTTTTATTATGATAAAATCGTTATCAATGCTTATAACCTAGTGTCTAGAAATGCAATAAAATATGTAATGAAATTTGAGAATAACAAACAAAGCAATAACAGCAAATATAATTTTGTTGTTGCTTTGTGTCTAGTTTTAAAAATAACCTAAAAATAACACAAAATAATGAAATAAAAAAATTATTATAAATATAATAAATATAACTTTAGACCCAATGGAAATGTACTAATGATTATAAAGGCACAAAATTTTAATAAAAACAAATGCTTGACAACTAGAGATGGTACTTTTACGATAAAAATTAGTGCCAACAATATTAGAGATGACAAATTTAACGCAAACTCTACGAGATTTCTATCCCGTGTAGATGTGCCTTAAGAAGTGTTGCGTGGTTCTAATTGTTGCTTTCCGTGAAGCATAACCAGCATAACTGTGAAGAAAGCATTGGGAAGTGCATGTCTTCGTTCCAACAAAATATTGCAAAATCTAGCTTCTATCTTGTCGTCCTTACAAAAAAAAAAAAAACAAATTTACCAACATATTTAGCGTTAGATCTTTACATAAAATAATGTAAATTGTAATCCGCCAATTAATAAAATTATTTTTAGAAATATTTTTAATTTGAGGTTATTTTTTATGGTACTTTGTTTACAAAAAAATCCAGTTGTCAAATCGAAATCTCGCTACTGTCATGAAGTGCAAATGTAAACGGTCAAGATTTCGGGTGGAGATTTCTATTGAAATCTCGGGATTTAAAAACAGATGTTAACGCAACTTAACACAAACTCAAGTTTGAAACATTTTTGTTAAATTAACAAGTTATGAAATTTAAAAAACATTTTTGTTTAAGCAAAATTTAAAGCACTTAAAAATTTAAAACACATGTGCTTATTGATTGGGACGAAATGTATTTAAATTATACACTCGTATTATAGAATTTTTTTTTTCTCAATATTATCAAAGTTCAAAATATACATGTACGTTAGTATTCTGTGTGTTAATAGAAATATTATTTATTATTAAAATCAGTTGACATATTCAGTGCGTTCCCGTACGTTCCCAAAGTTACCGAAATTTACACAAAGTTACCGAAATTTACCCAAACGCGTTCCTGTACTCGAGAATTGGGTAAATGAGAGCGCTAATGAGAGTGTATTAGTGTTTCTCTTTTTACCAAAATTTACCCAGACTTTTTCTTCCGGTAAACTTTGGTAAAACAGCTGATGCAAATATAAACAAAAAACAATTGTGAAAATAAATTAAAAATTTTAATTAAATAAAGAAATAAGCAAAAGAAACTTGGTTTTTTGTAAGAATTAATTGAATAAAATCAAAAACAACTTTTAAATGCGAATAAATATGTCTATTTGTGCCAATTTGCAAACTGAATTTATACGTATTTTCACATCAGTGATGGGATTTTTGGCACAATCTAAGATTGATTGGTACAATGGCACAACCGATACTATTTTGGCACATTTTGGTTATCTACAAAATTTAATAGAAAATGAATAACAATTCTCTAATTTTAAGTTTTTAAGCATTTATTGGTATTAAAATACCTTTTCGAATAAAGCAAAAAATGGAATCGAAGATATTACCGAATAAAGCACAGTAAGTTGTTTTTCACATGAAAAATTTCAGTCGAACTTTAAATGCTTTAAATTGCAATTTAAGTTACAAAAATTAACAATTTTTTAATTTTATTAAAAAGCCACAATCACGATAAACACAAAATGTCACTTTTTCACCAGAAAAATAATAGTCTTGTACATTAAATTTGCGTGGAAACGTAAGTTTTCACGAGAAACTCATTTTCGTGAAAAATAATTTTTTTATATGGATTATAACAATTTTTTCACGTGAAAACGGAACAACTTACGGTGCTTAACCCATAGAGTTTAAAAATTCAAATGCTATAAATTTATCTCAGAGTTTCGAAAGAATTAATTCATCAAAAATTTAATTCAGTTTTAGAAAATGTTTATATGTATACCATTCCGTGCAACCATTCCTAAAGAATTCATTCATTGGCTGCATTCTCAAATCTTTAATAAGAATCGGATCAATTTAATTTATCATTCACCTTTTAATTGAAAGAAAATTTTAATTCATTCAAATAGAATTAATTCCATAAGAATTCAAAATATAATTAATTCCATATGAATGCTTTTTACAAAATGAAAGTTGAAAACACGGGTTCTAATTGAAAATTGAGTTTTGGCACTATAAAGGCCCATTTGGCACATTTTAGTCACACACTTGGCACAAAGAAACATTTTCAAGTCCCATCACTGTTTCACTTTATTCTTTGAAATAAGTTTTTGGGCTAGAAAAGTGGTTTTTTGTGTTCCCGTACTATTGGGTAATTTTGTCATTTTGTGAGAGGATTTTGTGCTTACTCTCATTTTACCGAACTTTACCCAAAAAGTAAAGAAACACACCTATTGTTTGTCAGTTGCCTTCAATTATATACATACATATATTACTCGTAGTATACAGAGAAAACAATAACACTATGACAATGAAATTTCTTGCGAACTGAGTGGTTTGATTGTCGCAATCAAATGTATTTTTCTCACACAATTTCAATATATTTTTTCAACCGAAATTTTGCTCTATTAACTGAATTTGTTTCGCCAGAAATAGTTGGCAAGAAATTCTTGTATCACAATCTCTTTTCTCTGTGTATGTACATTTATAGCTTAACAAGACAATTTATGGCAACACTTCATAGGATTTATTTTCAAACATTTCCTAAGAATTAATTTGAAAATCATATGCATTGCACAAATGTAGGCGTGTTAAATATAACAACATATGAAAATTTCTTTATAATCCATCCACTTTTTTTAAAAGTACTAATAAAATATGAACAGCAAAAATTAAACTGTTAAATCTATAGAATTTATTATTTTACGTGTAGTATCTGTTTCTGGTTCTACACAACTTTATTTCTATCAGTGTATTATCAAACCAGCATATTTTCATAATATTTAAATAATTTGTGATGTAGTCGGTAATATTTGAATCCTTTTTTTATTCTTTTATTATTTATACTCGTATAAAAACTCATAATTTCTTCGTGAACACAAAAATCAAGTTTTAATACAAAAATAAAAAAAGAAGAAAAAACCAACAAATGAGCGATCAATGAATGAATGTCAACAATATTATATAAAATTGCAAATTATACATTCAATTTCACATATGAAACTTTCCATAACTTTGTCCTGCTAAAAAAAAAAGAATATCGTATCAATATCCAACTTAAGGTATTTATTAATATATATGATACGAATGGAAAATGGAATAACCATATTTATTTTTCTCAAAAGTGGGCGAAGTAGGCGCGGTTAACAGTTCAGTGAAATTTGAGAATTCTAATAAGTTTTCTATTTTGATAGTTTTAAATACACAATTTAAAACAAAATTTGTAAAAATTCGGAAGCAGTTGCAAATATTTACACTAATAGGAAAAAGTCGGTAAAAATTTTAGTTAAAACAACTAAAAAATTTGTGAAAAATTACTTTGCAGAACACATCAAATTATTTTTGCTAAATATTAGTAAGATAGGAACAGCAAAAATAATACCATTAAATATACAGAAATTCAGAACTTATTCTGAATGTTTTCAAAATATTTAACCCTTTATTCATAGACATTTTATAAAGCACTTAGGAGGTTTATGGAATTTTTTTTATATGAAAAGATCCCCAGTGTAGAAAATCATTACCAGATATGTAGTTATGTAACTACATACTTGGTAATGGTAACTAGTTACTTTTGTTATTACATTTGTTATTACCTTTATATGGCGATGTCGCGAAAAATAATGAGCTGTCGTTACACACCAGCATACGAAAAATCAAAAAATATATCGTTACCTATGTGCTTACCAGTACTGACAAAAATAATGAGTCTAAAAATAGATTTTCTAAAAAATAAATTATATAAAAAAAATATTTTTATTGTATTTTTTTTTTAAATAAAATTTGCTGGTGCGGGAATCGAACCTGGGTCTACAGATTGCCAGTCAACAGCTCTACCATCTGAGCTATATCGACATGTAATATTTAATAGATAAAAACATAATTGACCTGCTGCACACAAGTAAGCTTACTCGCCAACATACAAAAAATCAAAAAATATGTGGTTACATATATCCTTACCAGTGTTTAAAAAATATTGAGTCTAAAAGTAGATTTCAAAAAATTTTAAAAAAATTATTTTCTATTTGAAATAATGATAAAAATAAGTAATTATCAGTAACTCATTATTATATGTTTTAAAATAATACAGAAGGTAAGTGGGTGTCATTACTGGTAGTCCAAAAAATAATGATATGTCATTACCGTTTCTACACTGGGTCATTTTGTAAATCTTATTTGACTTTTTAAAGTGCTTATTCACTAAAAACTTTTTTTCTTATGGGAATACAAACCTTACACGTTGTTAACTAACTGATCAATATTTAGCCACGCCTGCTTCATCCGCTTTTTTGGAGAGTCCGAAAAATGTATTCCAGTTTTTATTCTTAGCATAAATGCACTCACAATATTTTATCCTTAAAAACAACCTAAAATATATATTAAATTAATTGAAAACACAATTTAAAAAATGACTACTGGTTTTTCATTATATTTCAAACCATTTTGTTATTTATTTTCAAACATTGTTTAAACAATCCATAAAAGAAATAAAAATAATTGAAAAGTCTATTAAAACAATCATCAATTTTTAACTGACAAAACGTAAAAAAAAAACGATTTTGTGGTTTGTTTTTTCATATTTGAAAGTTTTTTTTTTTTTGTTTAATTTTCAAAACCCTACACAACACACACGTTCATATTTTTATTGGCTATGTTTGTGTGTATGAGTAAAGAATTTCTTGTAATTTGAATTGAAATAATTTTGTATATACACTCTAAAAAATGCTTGTAAATTTACTACTATAAAATGGGTAAAATTTTCTTTAATTTTACGAAAATTCGGTAAAAATAAACAAAAAATGCGTAAACTTTTTTCATACACACTTCCATACACAATAATACACACACAAAGTATTTTTAGACATTATGTGTTCATAAATAAACACATTGTGCCTAAAATTACTATTGTTTTGTTATATAAATTTTTTACGCACAAAGTTGGTAAATATACTATCCTATAATAGTAATAAATACTCTGACATTTTAAATTGAAAAAAATTGAAAAAAAAATTATAAATAATAAAAAGAAAAAGCGAAAACGGATTATTTTTTGTGAATTACAACATTTCCACACACACATTAAGAGTCTGGAAATAGCAACATAAGCATGAAATTGTTTTTAGTAATTATTGTTAACGCATGTGGTAGTCTAAACCTCATTTCAAAATTGAAAACGCCGTAAGAGAGATACGGCCTACGCAGGAACAAGTGGGTGCAATGACTCCTGCTCAACAAAATGCCTTCTTTGCAAGGGAGGCAGTCAACCAACAACCGTCAACAATAACGGGAGAAAACGCCGTAAGAGAGATACGGCCTAGGCAAAACAACTGGGTGCAATGACTCCTGCTCAACAAAGTCAGTATTCATTGAGTACTGCTTAAATTGCAAAGAAAGCATTTTGTTGAGCAGGAGTCATTGCACTCAGTTGTTCCTGCGTAGGCCATATCTCTCTTAAGGCGTTTTCTCCCGTTATTGTTCACGGTTACTGCCTCCCTTTCAAAGAAGGCAATTTGTTGAGCAGGAGTCATTGCACCCATTCAATAGTTGTAACAAAAATTTTTTTTTTAATTTTATACAAATGCCTTAAGATCCCAAAACGACTAATTGGGACATAAACAATTATGAGAGAATGCCTCGGATATTATTATTAATAAAATACGTACTAAAAATTAATTTCTTATTTTATTTTAAAAAAAATTTTGGGTGGTGCTTAAAGTTAGCACAACTGTTGTAAATGTACGCATTTTATTGGATTTTTACGCACTTTCTGTGGATTTTTGTGCATTTTTTGTGGATTTTTACGCATTTTATGCGTACATTTACAGGTGAAACGAGCTTTTTTACACACAAATTTAGTAAATTAACACACTAATTTCAAAATTTCATTTAATTTTTACGCACTTTCAATGTAAAATTACAAATTATTTGTGCACCAACTTAAACATAATGTGCGTATTTTTTTTCAATTACACACATAGAGTAAATTTACCCAATTTATAGTAGGAGTTCAGTTTCCTACTATAAGTTGGGTAAATTCCAACAGAATTTAATTAGCGTGTAAACAAACTATTTTAACAAAAAAGAAAACCGAAAATATTTGAATTTTTTGTTTTAAAACAGAAAACAACGAAATTATTTAAATTATGTTTTCTAAAAATAGAATATTTGACTGAAAATAATAACTCATACAGACGATACATATTTTTGCTAGTTTGTTTTTTATTGATTGATAAAAAGAGTTAAACAATATGTTTCAACTTATTTCAATTGATTCTTCAATTGAAAACAAAATTTACGTATTACTTTTTAAATAAACCTCAATCGGTTATGGAAAATATATTGTGAGTGTGTATAGCAATAAATAATTTTAATTTTGACATTGATACGATAAACTTTTTTTAGCTGGACAGTTAGTGTGAAAAGCCTTATATGTGTCTGTATTAAAAGCACAAATGGGTTAAGGATAAAAAACACATGACAGGAAAAAATCAATTTATACTTTTGAGTATTAGGAGAATTGACAGACAAGTGACCATTTTATTGTTGTGATTTGTATGAAAAAGATTATATCGTCAGCTAAAATGCAAAAGGGCGTAACAACATTTTTTATTTTTTTTACACTAGAATCAAAAAAAAACGTTGTAGAATTAAAGATATTCTATATTTGTTTCTCTTGTTTAAAACACGACTATAGACTTATTTCGACATATACGTTTAAAATTTTGTAGGGAAATGTAATTTAGTCTAGTGCATCATAATCAATCAGAAAATCGGCTTAAATTTTTTTGTTGTTACGCCCTTTTGTATTAGAGAATGCAATTTGTTGGTTAAATAAAACAAAATCAAATTGAAATATTTATCAAATTGAAATATTTAGAAATATGAAGTTTTGTAGAAATATAAGTATTTTTTTTTTTTTTTGCATATTTAAAGTTCATGTACAAACACTATTTACAATCGTTTTGTGGTCCAATCCTTTGACGAAATTGAAATGCCATTCAACTACAGATGTATATCTCATTTTGTATAAAATTTGACACATTCATCCATAATTTTTTGGTTTCTAAATTAAGTTTTATGTTATGGGAAAATATGAATAGATGAGATTTTGCTAACATAAATCTTTTTATTGTAAGTTTACTATGCATAAATGTTTTAAAAAATATTGAAATATTATAAACAAATCAATCAATTTAAAGTATTAAAGAGAGCCGTGATAAGAATATTAAATAATTCAGTAATTGTTATTGATTACCATAGGCGTTTTTGTATTAACAAAGGCGGAAATTAATTTACAAGTTCAAAAGTTATAAATAAAAATGCCGCTGCCATTTTTTGCAGAGCCGTAATTAATATAGAACAGGGATGATAAATGGGATTTTCAAAATAGTACCAACCAGGGATGACAAAGTTAGTATTATAGTACTTTTTATGGTATTATTAGAACCTCAAAAGTACTATGGCACTCCTTAAACCGAGCACACACGGTCAATATAATTTATTTCAATTTTATTGATCTTTTCACACACACTTTCAATGTTATTAGAAAAATATGAGTTAAAATTAAATTGATTAATATTTTCCATCCCATGAAAAATTGCAAAATTTTTCAGATTTTAAAATAAAGCGACGTTTAAAGTGATTACGTTTTTATTTTGCAATAATTTATATGTTTTTTTTTAATTTTATTTATTTATTTTTCAACAACAAATTTAAAAAAAACTAGCATTTAAATATTGGCCACACACATTTCAATAATATGAAATTGAAAAACAAAAATCCAAAACATTTTGAATTTTTCAATTTAATTGATAAACATTCAATATAGGGTACACCCTTCAATTAATTTGTAAACAATCAAAAATTGAGCGGCCCTATGCTCCTTGCAGGAGTAAAAGGAACAAATATATATAAAAATTGATCGATAATATTGAACGTGTATGTCGTATAGAGCTTACCACCTTACAGGCAAAAAAAAAAAGTGCGCCGTACACCCTCCAATATGAAGTCTTTTTGCAAGGAGGTTTCAAAAACAATTTTTTATTTTTTTTTGCCGAACGTAGGGGTTGCCATTTTACATTTTTCGTTATATCTTTGGTATTTATAGTCGGATCTTAAAGTATGATACATCGATGTTTTTCTCTCGAGGAGACCAGTGTTTTGCTCTAAGGACATTTTGACCTCAAGTATCCCGTTCTAGTAGTTACCCACCAGATCTCAGTTGCTACCACCCTAATGTACCACCCTAATGTCAGAAAATTAAAGCTCGCAAAAAATCATTAAACTTTTGCGAAGGAAGTTTTTCGCTAAACCCAGTAAAACTTTTTTTTATATATTGGTTGCCGAACGTAGGGGTTGCGTTTTTAAATTTTTTTTAATTGGATTTTTCCTTTACAGCAAAACACTGGTCTCCTCGAAGCAAAAAATTGATATATCACACTTTAAAATCCGATTTTAAATGGCGAAGCTATAACGAAAAATTGAAAAAGGCAACCCCTGCGGTCGGCAAAAAAAAAATAAATTTTTTTTTGAAATCGCCTTCCAAAAATACATCATATTGGAGGGTGTACGGCGAACTTTTTTTTTGAGGTACGGTCTAATGTCGTACTTTAGATTCATTTGGTACTATTTTTTTGGTTTTCAGAATAATAAAGCTGGATTCACAATGCTAGAGTATTCCACTCAGTGTTGCCAGTTTTGGCGATTTATCGTCATTTTGACAATTTTTACTATCTAAAATAGCCAAATGACGATTTGGCGATTTTTTCCTCCAAAATGACGATTTTTTCCTTCAAAATGATGATTTTTTTAATATGAAATACAGCAAGAAATGTGCAAAAATACGTTTACTTTCCCAATCTAGAATTCTAAATCTCAAATTTTTAGTTTTTAGAATTATGCAGAATTACAAGCAAATTAATGTGGGAATAAATTTAAAAACCGCTGCAAAATCAGATAATTTTTGCTCAGCAAATCTATACGATTTTTGAAAAATATTTTAGAATTTTAGATTAAAAGTGTTCATATTGAAATTCTAATTAAAATTATATCTAGAAAAAATTTAAAAATCCGTTCAAGTACATCATAATTTTTTATTCATTGTGAAACTGCCAATTTTTCTTTAAGATCGTATTTTGCAATGTACAAAACTTACAGGAAAAATAATAAAAAATATGATAATTTTTGTGTAAAACTTCTGTCCTAAAAATTTAGCGAATCTCAATTTTTTTGGAAGAATGTCTATGAAATACATAATAAATATTTTAAAATCTGAAATTTTTGTTGGTATTTCCTTTTGTTTAAAGCAACCACTTCAGGATATGGCAAATTTTATTTTGACGATTTTGAACTATTTTTTGACGATTTTTCAAAATCTATGACGATTTTGACGATATTTTCCAGAATTTTTGACGATTTTATGCCTAAGAAACCTGGCAACACTGATTCCACTCTGCAGAGTGGAGTGTACTAAAATAGAGATGGCGTGATACAAAAAAAAAAAAAATATGTAAGTGCGAAAAAGAAAGGAACAAAATCCACTCTACATTGTGAATTCGTCATAAAAGTGAAAAATTCAAAGAACCGTAATTGAAAGAGAAGTTCTTTAAAATATTACAGAAAAATATTAAAAATTATGTGAATTTAAAAGAAGTTCTATAAATTGTTGTGGGTTTTGTCACACTCATTCCATGCTACTCTTACGTACTCAACTGGTACTCTTTTTTTTTTGTTCACAAGCTGTCCCCAACTCAATTTACAACCAAAGAGTAAATATTCCCTAATTTAAGGGAATTTTTGATATGAAATTGCAGAAATTTGGTTTGAAAGTACAGAAATTGGTTTGATGTGCAGAAATATGTGCTGCTATATAAATTCTACCCATTTTTTGTGTTCTCCAAAATCTCCAAAAATAAATAAAAAAAAAAAATTGGTCCGATCGGGTCAAAATTTTTACCACAGATAAAACGGTGTAAATTTACTATACTTATAGTACACTCAAAAAAGCTTGACAGTTACTACATGACAGTTTATGTAGTAATCAGTAGTTGTTGTTTTTAACAGTAATTACAGTTGTTTTTCTATAGAATAAATAACGTCAAAAAATTACGGTTATTTAAGAAAACAACAAACGAAAAGTACCGTAATTTCGTAGCAGTTGTTTTAAACAGTAAATTTACAGTAAACAGTTGTTTCTGTTAGTTATTTAAAAAATAAAAAATTTCGTTGAATTTCTTTGAATTTGAAAAATTCTCGTTTAGTTTATATTTGTTATTATTGATATATTCCTAGTTTGCAAATAATAAACAGAAACTTGTATTGTATCACCAATGCATAAAAGCATACTAATTGGAGAACCGTTTGGAATTTTTACTTCAAATTTTAAATAGGCTGAAGTATTTTTGTAATCGAAAGAAAAAAAATTGTTTTTTCTTTTTATTAAAATATATATTTATAATACCAAAAAATTAACTGTACAAAACAGTAGTTTTTACATATTTTGTCAGTTGTTTTCAAATTTTTGTAGTAAGAATTTTTCAGTTAATTTTACGACATTGGTAATTATTTTTAATTCATTTTTTAGTTATTTTTCAACAGTTAAAAATAACAAAAGTTTTAGTTATTTTAACGGTAAATCCCTTTGTCGCCTTTTTAACTGCATATGCCTTTATTTTAACTGTCATTTTCAGTAGATTCTACCGACAAACTTTTGTGAGTGTAGCAGAACAATTTCCTAAATATAAACAAAAAGTAATTAAAGTGTATAAAATCAATAAAAAAAACTTTAATTTTGCTAATATGTATTTAAGAGAAAATCTCGAAAATTTTGTCCATATCGGTGATAGGTGTAAAAACATTAACCGATTCTTTCCAAAATCAATAGGCTAGATCCAATTTTATTTCATTACACTATGCGACAGTCAAAATGGGGATGGGATGAAACCAACGGGAAATGTTATATCGGTCAAAAACAAGTTATACGTGTCCCGGCGTTTCGCTGGGTCACCTCTAGGAATCGAGATATATCTTTTTTTTTGACATAACTCGAGAACCACTAGTCCGATTTTGCTCAAACAATTTTGCCGGTAAAAATAAATGTTTGTTACCGCTACCATAAAAATCAATAACCTTTTGTTTATTACTTTTTTTTAATATTTTAGGCAAAAAATATTTTTTTCTTCATACATTTATTTTTACCGGCAAAACTGTTGAGTATATAGAAAAACGTTATATGAACAGATTAAAGGAATTGTAATTTTTAAATTTTTTTAAATTGTTTGAGCAAAATCGAACTAGTGGTTCTCGAGTTATGTCAAAAAAAAAGACCACCAAAGGTCAAATCGATATATCTCGATTCCTAGGGGTGACCCAGCGAAACGCCGGGACACGTATAACTTCTTTTTTACCGAAATAACTTTCCCCGGTAGTTTGAACCCTTCCCAATCACTGACCCCTACCATTTGTCTCACAGTGTTATTGAACTTGTTAGAAATATTTAATAATGAACGTGTTTGAAACATATATTTTCAAAATTTAATAAATGTCATTACATAAACATATGTATGTACATAACATAGTCAGAGGCCACCACACAACATGTGGTGTTATAAAAGTTTTACTTCCAAACTCATACTAGTCACATAATATAATGTTTATCTCTGTGTTAAGTTGCGGGTTAAAGTTAATTTTGTTGTTGTTCAAAAAGTTAAGTTTTCTTAATTTGTCTTTAAAGTTTTATATAGCTAACCTTTTCGTGAAAGTTAAATCCAAAGGCAACAAAAAAACATATTTCTTACCTTTTTTTGTTTTTGTTTTTAGTGTTTGTCAAATCATCACAACCCTTGAATACAAAAATTTTCCAACAAAGAATACAACAAACAATAACGGTGAAGTTTTTATGATGTTTAATTTTGGTGCCAGTATTTTGCACTTTTAGCTTTTTCTGTTATTTCTGTTAATAAATCTTGTCGTTCGTTGATATTTTATGAAACGTACACTGAAAAAAAAGAAACAAAATAATAAAAAGAATACACTCAAAATAGTTTGTAGTTTATATTAACTGAAAATGTAATTTAAAATAAATGAAAAATCACTTGAAAACCGGTCTACTAACTTTTCATTTAAATCAATAGAACTTTTAATTTATTTTTAAATATTAATAAATTAACCACAAAATCCCTAAAAAAAATAATGGTTTTTCTTTTATTTCGTTTTTTTTTTAACTTTCAAAAAATTAACTAGAAAATCCGTAAGAATAAATGATATTTAGTTTATTTCGTTTTTTAACTGACCTAGAAATCTTTTTAACAATATGTACATTTTAAATGAAAATATTAACTAAAACAGAAAATCCGTATTTATATGAAATTTATTTTTTTAAATAAAAGACAAAAAAGTTAATAAATATATCTCTTTGTATTTTAACTATACCTATAGTAATTTAAAAATAAATGTAAGGATAACTTTTTCAATAAACTACTATCATGACTGTAACTGCAGTTACTGTAATAATTTTTTCAGTGTAGTTTATGATAGTTCTTTCTTTTTACATTTTGAAAAATTTTTATGCAAAACAAATTTTATCATATCTTTATTAGAGATTTATTTTGACGGTGTAATTAAAACAAATCTTAAATTAAAAAAAAAGCTTCACAAAGTGTGGAAATATGCGAAAATCAGCAAATTCATTTAAACAAAATACGAGTGCCGTTAAATTTGTTGTAATTTGTGGTAAAGGGACAAAAAAGTCCCGTAAATTGAATTAAAGGGACTTTTTTCACCCCTTTTTAGAAAGGGACAATAAAGCCCCGTAATTTCAAGAGTTAAGAAGATTAAAATGTTCCACAAAAATATTTGTCATGAAATTCTACTATAAGTCTCTGAGGACATCAAAGTTGAAAATTCAACTTCAATGCCAGAAATAATTCAAAACTTAAAATGTGTTCAAGGGTTAATCTCGTACTTATGCAGAAGTACTTGATTTTAGGGGGAACCATGTGAATTTTCCATTTTAGGTATAGGATGTGTTCAGCGAAATTATGTAAAACACTACGAGGCACATTTTTATGGAACATTTTAACCCTCTAGCTCTTCAACTTACGGGTCTTTTTTGCTCCTTTTTAAAAAAGGGCAAAAAAAAGTCCCTTTAATTGAAAAGTGAGAGGGTTAAAATGTTCCACAAAAATGTTCCTTGTAGTGTTTTACATAAGTTCGTGGACAGATCCTACACCTAAAATGGAAGATTCACATGGTTTCCTATGCCGATTCACAATAAGCATTTGAAAAATAGAGGGGAATTTTAACCCCCCCCCCCCAAAAAATTAAATTCTGCTGTGATCTTTCAAAACACAGCCACACGTGTATTTTTTTTTTTCCTCTACCAGAATCCATTGTCAGAACCCCGTTATTTTGGAAAAAGTTAGAAATTGTGTACAGTGTAATTTGCTTATTCCAGCAGTTTTTACTACAATGTAATTTTTAACAAATTTTTTGTATTTTCAATCAAATTTTTTACAGACTTTTTTTCACTTAATGTAGTATTGATCAGTGAAAAACTAAAAATAAACTTGAAAAAATACGATACATTTTTTATAAAAATTTTCTACCAATTTAGTAATTTCAAATTTTTATTTTTTAAACTTTAGTAAAAAAAAATTTGGGAGTCCTTCATATAAGGAATTCCCAAATTTTTGTTCCTATTGGAAAAATAGCGAGCCTATTCATATTTATTTTGGGTTTTCCATGTTTTAAAGTGTATTATTTTTGCAAAAAATTTTGTAGGCGCATAACATATTTTCGATTTTTAAGTGCATAAAATTATCTGCCCTAGTAATTTTAAAATTTGTACCAATTCTCTCTAAATTATGTCCATTCAAATATTTTTGTCTAATTCTCTATTAAAAAATTTTACTTTTTGAAAAACTGATAAGCGAATTCAATATTTTTCATTGGCTATGGATGGGGTTGTTTCAATTTTTGGGAAATTTATTAGTGCTTTCAAATTGTGTTCCATATGACATTTATTCCCCTTAACCTACCATGTTTAAATACCCAGTAAAATATTTTAGAATCAGTTATCTCTGCTTCTGTTCTATAACAGATTCTTTTATCACCGGTTTCATGCAACGGGTTCTAGAACTCATTCTTGGAAAGTAAATAAATAATCTAATGCCAATAAGTCAAACTCCACACAAAAAGAAGCCATTGTAGAACATAAATCTACAATCTATGTTTATGCAGAATAAGATGTTGCGCAACCTGTTCTTTGTATTTCCTTTTTTTTTTATTGGATATTAATTTGTAAATCAATATTTACCTTCTGTCTTTATTTATTCAGTATTGAGGATTTACAATAATCCTTAATATTAAAGTTTTGCAGCAAATTTCATTTCGACGTGTTACTTTTGCTTAAAAAAATTTTTTTTCAAACTTCTGTATTATAAATAAAACAAACATTATTCCAAACATATTGTTTTCTGGACATCAACAAAATATGGTGAAAATATGGGAAAAAATTCTTTCAAACTGTTGTTGAAAGGAAAAAAAATGTTAGTTAATTTAAAAGTAACTAAAATGCCACGAACGTTAATTTAATAACAACATTTAAAGAAATCAAGGTGCCAAAAGGTGCTACTGTTTTATTCTTAAAATTCGGAAGGAAAATAGATAGAATTTTCCAGTATAATTAGCTATTACTTCAATTGACTTATAAGCTGTTTACAGTATGATTATTAAACACGTTAACATTTAAACATGTCTGTTCGCACATAAAAATTAAATATTTAACTTAAACATTAGATTATACCGCAACTAAATATTATAAACATTAACTATATATTTAAGAAAGTCAAATATATGACTTTCAGCAAATACATAATATACAGCCATTGGGAAATAGCAGAAAAGCAATTCTGCTTCCAGACTAGTGTGGACTGCGCTGTTTAACAATTTTTGTACTGCAATCGGTTTAACGTAGATTTGCTTTAAATACTTAATGCTGTTAGGTACAATCACAATATTTTATCTTTATAAACAACCTAAAATACATATTAAATTAATTGAAAACACAATTAAAAAAGGACTACTGATTTTTCATTATAATCAAACCATTTTGCTATCTATTTTCAAACATTGTTTAAATAAATAAAAGAAATAAAAAATAATTGAAAAGTCTTTTAAAACAATCTTAAATTTTTAGCAGTCAAAACGTTAGAAAAAAAAACGATTTTGTGGTTTTTTTTCATATTTGAAAGTTTTTTTGTTTTGTTTGAATTTTCAAAACACTACACACACAACACACACGTTCATATTTTTATTGGCTATGTTTGTGTGTATGAGTAAAGAATTTCTTGTAGTTTAAATTGAAATAATTTTGTATATAAACAAACTATTTAAACAAAAAAGAAAATCGAAAATATTTGATTTTTTTGTTTTAAAACAGAAAACAACGAAATTATTTAAATTATTTTTTCTAAAAATAGAACATTTGACTGAAAATATCAACTCCTACCAGTGTTGCCATAACGGCGATTTTCTCGTCAGATCTAGCGATTTTATTTCGCCCCTAGCGGGAAAAATTATCCTGTAGCTATTAGCCACAAATCTAGCGATTTTTTTTTATCAGCCGTAATATAATTCTTAAAGCTCGGTTTATGTTGAAAAATATTATAAAATTCGCATATTGATATTCCTTTATTGTACAACACAACTTCTTAAACGATTTTAGTAGAAAAAAACTTTCTAAAAAACTCCCAAAAAGTAAAAAACTCCTTTAAGTACCATTTTTCAACAATCTAACGATAAAACCGCTAAATGTTTATAAATCTAATGATTTTCTAGAGATTTTTGGGTCTGATCGCGGCATTTATTTTGAAAATTTGTTGGCAACACTGAATATACTGCAGACGATACGTATTTTTTTGTAGTTTATTTTTTATTGACTTATACAAAAAGTTAAACAATATATTTCAATGTATTTTAATTGAATCCTACATTGAAAACAAACTTTACCTATTGCTTTTCAAATAAACCTCAATTGGTCATGGAAAATATATTGTGAGTGTATGAACCAAAATACACCTATACGAGTAGGTGTGTATATTTATATTTGCAAAGTTTTTTTAAAAAATTACCAACGTATTAATGTGCGAAATGAGGTAACTAGAAGACTTTGCAAAAACATAGATGATTTTAAATAAATTAGATAGAAAAAAACTTAATATTTTTTAATACAGTTTAGTAAATTATAAACCCATCCACGTCGTAAACATTAGTAAAAATAAATATCTTTTGAAGTTGCTCAAACCATTTACACATAACAATGAAACAACACCAAAATGTTGACACAAACAACAGAAATAAAACCGTTTAACATGTAACAATGGATTTCCGGGAGAAAATGTATATTAAGGAAACAATAAGTGTTGATTTATTGGACATTAAGCAGAGTAGGTATCTACCCTAAAAGAAATAAAAATTATTGAAAAGTCTTTTACAACAATCATTAATTTTTAACTGACAAAACGTAAAAAAAAACGATTTTGTGGTTTGTTTTTTCATATTTGAAAGTTTTTTTTTTTTTTTGTTTGATTTTTCAAAACACTACACCATACACAATACACACGTTCATATTTCTATGGGCTGTGTTTGTGTGTATGAGTAAAGAATTTCTTGTAATTTCAATTGAAATAATTTTGTCTATAAACAAACTATTTTAACAAAAAAGAAAACCGAAAATATTTGAATTTTTTGTCTTAAAACAGAAGTCAACGAAATTTTTTTTTCTAAAAATAGAAACCTAAAAATAGAATATTTGACTGAAAATAACAACTCCTACAGACGATACATATTTCTTCTGGTTTGTTTTTTATTGGTTGATAAAAAAAAAGTTAAACAATATGTTTCAATGCATTTTAATTGATTCTTCAATTGAAAACAAACTTTACCTATTACTTTTTAAATAAACCTCAATCGGTTATGGAAAATATATTGTGAGTGTATTAAAAAAATTGTCATTTTGAAGGAAAAAATCGTCAAATCGTCATTTGGCTATTTTAGATAGTAAAAATCGTCAAAATGACGATAAATCGTCAAAACTGGCAACACTGATCCCGATTAGCATCTTTAATTTTAATGCTATTTCTTCTGATAGCGACAATAGTTTTACTATATATTTGGCATTTAAATTTTATGTACTATGGCAAAATATAAAAATGTTTTTTCGCTTTTTTAGGCGATATATCACAATAAAGGCTGAAGACAAATGAACAATCCAATAATGAAATAATTTCGGCAAGATAAAATTACATACCGAAAGACTACACCTTTTGCAATTGTAATTCAGAAAATATCAATTGAAATTCAGAAAATATCAATTGAAATTCAGAATTTCCATTTGAAATTCAGAAAACATCAATTGAAATTCAGAATTTCTATTTGGAATTCAGAAAACATTAATTGAAATTCAGATTTTCCATTTGAAATTCAGAAAATATCAACTTAAATTCAGAAAATATAATTTGAAATTCAGAAAATATCAATTGAAATTCAGAAAATATCATTCGAAATTCAGAAAATATCATTTGAAATTCAGAAAATATCAATTATTATTCAGAAAACATCAATTCAAATTCAGAAAATATCAATTGAAATTCAGAAAATAACAATTGAAATTCAGAAATCGTCATTTGAAATTCAGAAAATATCAATTGAAATTCAGAAACCGTCATTTGAAATTCAGAAAATATCAATTGAAATTCAGAAAATATCATTTGAAATTCAGAAAATGTCAATTGAAATTCAGAAAATATCATTTGAAATTCAGAAAATATCATTTGAAATTCAGAAAATATCAATTGAAATTCAGAAAACATCAATTGAAATTCAGAAAATATCAATTGAAATTCAGAAATCGTCATTTGAAATTCAGAAAATATCAATAGAATTTCAATTGATATTTTCTGAATTTCAATTGATGTTTTCTGAATATCAATTGATATTTTCTGAATTTCAATTGACATTTTCTGAATTTCAAATGATATTTTCTGAATTTCAAATGATTTTTTCTGAATTTCAATTGACATTTTCTGAATTTCAAATGATATTTTCTGAATTTCAATTGATATTTTCTGAATTTCAAATGACGGTTTCTGAATTTCAATTGATATTTTCTGAATTTCAAATGACGATTTCTGAATTTCAATTAATATTTTCTGAATTTCAATTGATATTTTCTGAATTTCAATTGATGTTTTCTGAATAATAATTGATATTTTCTGAATTTCAAATGAGATTTTCTGAATTTCAAATGATGTTTTCTGAATTTTAAATGGAAATTCTGAATTTGAATTGATGTTTTCTGAATTTCAAATGGAAATTCTGAATTTCAATTGATATTTTCTGAATTACAGTTGCAAAAGGTGTAGTTATTTTATCAGTTATGGAGATTTTTCTCTTCTTGAAAATATTTTCAAATAAAAAGATGCAAAAGCAGTTGAAAAAGCGCTACAACTAATGATATAATTGTAGTGTTTTGATATTTTTAACAGAAACACTAATGATTTTAACATTGAGTTGTCATAGATGGGAGGAAAGAAAACTATGAGTTGGTTACATTGCATTCAAGGCCTTACTTGGGTGAGATGGCTAAGCTGTCGCACCTTTATATAGTTACGTTTGTAATGTAGGAATAAGCGCAGGTTCGATTCCTATAGCCTACGGATTGTTAAAAAATCATATAGCGACAATCTGGCAATAAAATATAAACAATAATACAATTTAATGGAAAGTCACTGATGAAGCATGTCCATAGAAAAATGCAGAATCTAAAACTAGTCTGATTTGCAAATTAATGTGTTTATAATTTGTAGAGAAAAAAGGTTTATTCTTCTTAACCTTAAACCTACTAAAAAAAAGTTTTGATTTCTTTGAAAACTATAATGATTTTTTTTTTAATATTTGTAAATAAATAAAAATTGCTTTGAATTGAAGTGCACCTTTTGCACTTGTTTAATAAGTACTTTTATTGAAGAGAATAAGACACAGTGGTGTTTTTATTCCAGTCAACATTCATATCAAAGAATAGCTAAGTGGTTGAGGACTGGACTAACCATCTTGAGATCGCAAGTTGGATACAAGGTGGCGGCAATTTTTTAAAAATAAAAAGAATGTCATTAAAGAAATGTAAATTTTGCTTTTATAATTTTCTTTTTACTTTCTATTGATGAAATACGAGTAGTTTCCTTTGTACTCCTTCAAAAAGTACTGACAAAATGTTAAAGTGGGAGTACTCCCCTCCTACGACAACTCAATGTTAAAATCATTAATGTTTCTGTTACAAAATTACTTAATCAGTAATTGTAGTGCTACTGCTTTTACAACTCCCTTCTTGCTGGATTCGTAAAAGTTTTTCTTTGAAAAATAACTTTCTTTGAAACTTTCAAAAAATCATACAATAAAAAGTTAAATCCATTATTTTATTTATATTTCTATGATAACATATTACCATTACCCTTTTTATTTATATGTAAATGTAAATATTACGATGCGTAAACAATCAAATGCCTTTAATAAATTTCATGTAAATAAATATAATAAATATATAGTGGTAAATATTAATGGAAACATGTTGTAGAAAAATTGGATTATTACACTCATAGAAATGAACCTGTAAAAATAGCAGAAAAAGCTACGAAAAACTAGTTAAAAATTACTTTGCAGAAAAAACTGCAACAATTAGCAGATTTTTTTTTTTTTTTGCTAAATACTAGTAAGATAAGAACAGCAAAAATAAAACCGTTAAATTTACAGAATATTTGAGTTAACTTTTTTTTAATTGAAAATGACAAGTTATACTGTAAAATCTGCAGAAAATATTAGCAAACTGTTATATCTACAAAATTGTTGTTATTTTTAACTTAAATTTAGTTGAATGCAAATAGCAGTCTATCCTGCTAAAATCAACAAAATATTTGCTAAAAAAAATAGTAAACTGCTGATTGCAGAAGGCTAGATTTTTATTTGCATAGAAAAATCATCTGGCAGCGCTGGTTAAGATGTTATGTTAGAATTTCCCCCTCAAAATTTCGTATTTTCGCCAAAAAATACCAAAATAAAAAATTATGCTTATGAAATTAATTATTGATTTTTTTTTATAAATCAATACAAATCGGCAAGTCATTGCGAAAATGACTACTAGGTTGCGGGATGTATCGTGGTGGTGGCTGTGGTCAGCCTAACCAGGCAGAGCACGAGCTGTTCGATATGGAGTTGCACTTCTCAACCAGGTGATGTGACCAGTGTTGCCATAACGGAGATTTTGTCGTCAGATCTAGCGATTTTATTTAGCCGATATCGGTAAAAATTGTCCTGTAGCTAGTAGCCAAAAATCTAGCGATTTTTTATCAGCCGTACTATAATTTTTAAAAATCAGTTTAATGTTGAAAAATATTATAAAATTCGCATATTGATATTATTTTAGTACAAAAAACAACTTCTTAAACGATTTTAGTAAAAAAAAAACTTTCTAAAAAAATACACATTTCGATAAAATATGCGTGTATAGTTTTTCACCGTAGAATGCACTCTTTTGAATATTTTCAATACTAATATTAATTCAATGAAAATCGGGATTCATTATTTGCAGCTTAATCGTAAAATTTTTTATTATTTACAAGTTTATAACACTTCTTATGAACATATTAAAGAAATTTTATAGTAAAAACTCCTTTAAGTACCATTTTTCAACAATCTAGCGATAAAATCGCTAAATTATTACCTACACTGTTTTTAAATCTAGTGGTTTTTTAGCGATTTTTGGGTCTGATCTAGCTATTTATTTTGAAAATTTGTTGGCAACACTGGCTGTGACACAGAGAGCAGCAGAGATTTTGGTTAGGCATCGCTTCTCCCCAGTAGTGTGAGAGAAAATTTCTAAAACACAATCTCTATACCTGTTATTCGGAACGTGATACATGTATCCCGCTTGAACTAATCTGATGGAAAGAACACCGTGAGGTTATGTCCACACGAGAGTTACTCTCATTAAGCACTTACGACATTTTCCTATGGTTTGCATCGAGAGTTACCAAACATTTAAAATATTGGAAATAGAGGTGAAAAAAGCGCTTTAAAGAAAGTCGGCTGTAAACCAACTCGTTTCGGATATAACGTAGGATTAAAATACTCATCCCTAAAACATCCAGCTTAAAATTTATTTTAAGTCCTTACTTTAGTGGTCTAAATAGCACACAATAGTAAACTCTAAAAAAAACCTTAAATGTTTACCATGAAACTGTTAGTTGTTTTAATGTATTTTTTAATTATTTTTCCACAGTAAAAAGTAACTAAATTTTTAGTTATTTCAAAGGCCTTTTTAACAGCACGTATGTACCTTTGTTCTAATTGTCATTTTCAGTATTTTCTATCGGCAAACTTTTTCGAGTGAACATGATAAGAAAAATTTTGGATTATGGAATGAGGTATATATAAAATATTCGTAGATTTTTAACAAGTAAAAAATATTAAAGTCGTACATGCCGACTAAATATATAAAGAAGATAATTTCAACTTACGGCGCAATAAAAATATGTATGACAAAATTGGGTCTAAGTCAAGTATTTTTGTGAGTAAAAAAGTTAAAAATTCATATCGATACTACATATATTGAAACGGATGGCGATTCCATGATATCTGTTAGGTCAGATATTCTAGTTTTGGAAATGATACGTTGCGTGTATGTCGGCTCTACAATTTTCGAGATAAATCCAGAATGGGGATCGAAAAATTTTCGAGTTTTTTCGGTTTTTTTTTGGAAAAGTTAGAAGTCAAATATTTGGCTTTCAGGAACCCAAAATTGGTTTATCATTTAGTTTATAAAGTACGATTCATTCAACAGTTGGTACGATCCATTAAACAAATTTTTACGGAAGTATAAAAAAACAAGAAAGAGAAATAAAATTTGCGTAATCTTTTGAACTTTTCAGCATTCAAAACGCTGTAAAAAAAGAACAGAAAGGAACGAAACCAAAGCTAGACCACGCTTTTTTCGGTTTGCCTGGAACGGACACTATCTGATTAACCTGTTTTTCGCCGACCGGTGATTATAATCACCAGCACTTTTACAATTCACACCTTGCTAAAGAAATGTTTTTTATTTAATTTATTTTCTGTATCAATTATTATGGTTCCTGTTTCTTTTATGATATACTCAGTATAAAAACGCTTTTTATTTACACCGCCAATGGCGATTACAATCTCCACTAATTTTCCGGAAAATTGGAAAATTCACTGACTTAAAAATTTAGAATTTTCTTAATTAGGCCCAGAATAGCGTTGATATAAATTTTTATCAAAATCTGTCGACGGAAACTGGTAGCGGCGAAAAATGGGTTAATGAATAAAATAACATTTGTTCCGTGCAAGAAATCGCTTTAAATTACTTAGGTTTGGTAATACCATTTAAGCTCAAAACAGAATGGTCCTATTTATTTCGATTTAGACAATTTCCAAAAGGGCTTGTTCTTGGAGTAATATAAACTTATGTACCAAATTTCCTGTAATTATCTTTAGTATTATGACTTGTAGTTTGATGACAAGGGTCTGTAATTTTATATAGACAGACGGACAGACGGACGGACGGACATCGCTATACTGACTCAGAAAGTGATTCTAGGTTAATCGGTAAAACTGTAAGGTGGGTCTATACCCTTTATTATTGGTAGTTGCAAATATGATCATATACTCAATATACGTATATAAGGGCGGGTCAATTTGTATGGAGGCAAAAAAATGAGAAATCGTAGGATGGGAAATGATTCTATGAAGCATTCTAAGCAATTTTGCCCTAGAAACCATAGGTGTAAAATGGATTTCGAGCTTGCGGAAATTCAAAAATATGTTGTTAGTAGTGCTTCACTGCAATGTTTGTGCAAAATTTGCGTTAACATGTAAGTATTGTTAACCAGGATAATAGTTCTGGACTTTTTAGATAGGAGTCTTCATCGGCTTTCCTTATTATAAGAAAAAAAATCTCAAAATTTTTTTATTTTTGATTAAACTGCTAAGCTGAGGACATAAATCAGCGTAAAATGAGCGCACGCTACAGGTTGGAAATATTAAGATATTTTGATAAAATTCGGTATACCGACTTATATCATCCCAGGGACGAAGCATATTAATTTTGGTTGAAATCGGTCCACGTTTGGACTTAGTGCCCATATAAAGTACCCCCAAAATTAGTATTTTTGCACGCTACAGGTTACAAATACGAAGTTAATGAAATTCGGTTCATCGACTTATATCTGCCCAAGGTCGAAGTATGTTGATTATGGTCAATATCGGTCCATGTTTAGACCTAGTGCCCATATAAAGCTTCCTCCCAAAATTGTTTTTTTGCGTACTATAGGTCTCAAATAAGAATATATTTTAATGAAATTGGGTACGCTAATTCACATGGGAATACGGACAAAGCCTATTGATGTTTTTTACAATTGGTAAATTTTTAGGTTTAGTGCATGTATAAAGGTCCCCAAAAATTTGCATATCCGCAAGCTTTGAATATTGTGATGAAATTTCGTGCACCGACTTATATTGGCCCAAGAAAGAAGCCTATGCATTATGATTAAAATCGGTCCATGGTTACACCCAGTGCCTATATAAAGGTCACCTAAAAATTGATTTGTCGCATGATACAGGTCGTAAATACGAAGGTATTTTAATGAAATTTGGTACGTTGACTCATATGGGCCCAAGAAAAAAGCCTATGGATTCTAGATAGGATCGGATATGGACTATATTTCCGATTTTATCTTAAATACATCTAACTTTAGATGGAATCAAAATTTTTTACCGTTTTTCTAATTTTTTTATTATTTTATAGACAAATTTTGACACAAGTCCATGTCAAGCCATTCGAATTTCAGATCAAAACATTTCAGACTGGTGTAGGGTATCATACAGTCGGGCATGCCGACTATACGATACCCTACACTAGTCTGGTTGAAAGCCAAAAAGCTTCGTCCTTGGGCTGATATAAGTCTGTGTATCAAATTTTATCAAAGTATCTTAATATTTGCGGACTTTAGCGAGCGAATATGCCCATTTTTGGGGGACCTTTATATGTGCACTAGGTCTAAACAGGAACCGATTCCATAAAAAATCAATAGCCTTTATTCATGAGCCCATTTGAATCCGTGTATAAAAGTTCATTAAAATATCTTCGTATTTGCGACCTGTAGTGTGCAAACAATAGAATTTTGCGGGAACCTTTATATAGGCTCTAGGTCTACCCATGGACCGATTTGAACCAAAATCAATAGGCTTTGGCCTTGGGCCGAAATTAGTCGGTGTACCAAATTTTGTAGAAATATCTTAATATTTGCGACCTCTACCATGCGCACAAAAATATGTGGATATACAGACGGACAGACAGACGGATATCGTTATATCGAAACAAAATGTTATTCTTGGTCAATCGGTATACTTAAAGGTGGATAGTTTCAATATTTTTTGGAATTATAAACATCAGCACAAACTTATTATACCCTGTCCATGTACTGGTGTAGGGTATAATTAATAAAACTCATTATTCAAACTCATAAAGCACCACTTACAACATATTTTGGAATTTCCGCAAGCTCGAAATCCATTTTAGACCTATGGTTAGAATTCTTCGTAGAATCATTTCCCCCCCTACGATTTTTTGTCCCAGAAATTAACCCTCACTAACGTACATACATAATATTAAAGAGAGTGGTGTATAAACAGAGTAAAAGGGAAAATTTTTTTTATTTCATTTTATATAAAAATGGATTTATGCCACTTTCTACATAAACAGTTAATACTTATGTACTTACGTTTAACTTTTCCCTTTTAAAAACCATTATTTATATTTTTTACGAGTCTTTTATAAAAATGTATAAGGATTGTATTTAAAAACAAACATATGGGAAATAGATAAAGTATTGAGATTTTGACATTTAATTAGATAAAAGGTATTGGAAACCAAAACATTTTCTATGGATTTTATTTTTAAAAAAAGCACTTTCTCTATATGTATATAGGCATTATCATTAGACATTATTGCCTATTCACAAAAGATTTATTTATTATTTTGTTGAACAAAATTTTTAAATTAAATTTGAGTTTCGAGAATCATAACATTACTTTGTTTTATTTTTCTTGGGTTCATAAAATCCTCCACAAAAAAATGCCAGTAATTACCTAATCAGAAACTGCCAGTGGTACAAAAAAGCAAGCACTGTCGTACCATTGGATAACCGTGGTTTTAAATAGAAATGACTGGCAGAACATTCATTTGGGACGCTTTGCCAACGTTTGCAAAAAAAGTTTTACCAGTATTTGTTTAAAAAAAATTTCAGTGGTTTATAAAAAAAGGTTAGCAGTCAGAAGGTTCCGAGTTCAAATCGGCTTGGAGCCGCCAATTTTTACTGTGGTACTTACTAAGTACTTATGGTACTTGCTAAGTTTTATGGCACTTGCTATGTACTTACGGTACTTGCTAAGTTATATGTACTTTTAGTACCATAGTACTTAGCAAGTACCAAAAGTACTTAGGATGTACCAAGAGTGCTTAGCAAGTACCCATGTAATTGTACTTAAGTAATTGTACTTAAGTATCAAGTACACGCAAAGTACTTACATATACTTATTATACCCTACACCACTATGTGGTCAGGGTATAATAAGTTTGTGCTGATGTTTGTAACACCAAAAAATATTGGACCTAGACCCACCTTATAGTATAACGATCGACTCAGAATCACGTTTCAGTCCGTCCGTCCGTCTGTCTATCTGTCCATGCATTCTTGTGCGCACTCTACAGGTCGCAAATATTAAGATATTTTGATGAAATTTGGTACATCGACTTATGTCGGCCAAAGGACGAAGCATATTGATTTTGGTTAAAATCGGTCCATGTTTAGACCTAGTGCCCATATAAGGGTCCCCCCAAAATTATATATGTAGTTTATACGTTGCAGGTCGCAAATATTAAGATATTTTGATGAAATTTGGTATACAGAACTATGTTGGCCCAAGGACGAAGCCTATTGATTTTGGTTAACATCGGTCCACGTTTAGACCTAGTGCCCATATAAGGGTCCCCCCAAAATTGGCTTGGTTACACGCTGCAGGTCGCAAATATTAAGATATTTTAATGAAATTTGGTTCGCTGACTTACATGGTCCTGAGAACAAAGCCGATAGATTCTAGATAGAATCGGTCCATATTTGGACCTATCGCCCATATGGGATTTATTTACGATTTTCTCTTCTTTTATTATTTTATAGAAAATTTTGACACAAGTCCCATTTTAACCCATTCGAATTTCGGATTCAAACATTAGTTGGCTTTTAGCCAGACTGGTGTAGGGTATTGTATAGTCTGCATTCCCGACTTTAGCCTTTTTACTCGTTTTTTATAAGAACAAGTATTAAGTACTTGTATTTTAATAGTACTGAAGAACTGAATATTTCCCGACTATGGTTCCAACAAATTTTTTGCAAGTGCTAGCATTTTTGCTCAACCAGTAGTTATCGAGCTGTTATAATTTATTTATTTTTTTTCACCCACCAAAAAAAATATCTATAATGTCTACGGCCCGCTGATAAATCCCGCTCCGAATGAAAAGTGACAAAACGAGGCAATAGTCTACAAGATCCAATTGCATAAAATCTTTTTTCTAATCGACTTGCAAGAATAAATATATATATTTGTTCCTTTTACCCCTGCAAGGAGCATAGGGCCATAGAATAAATATTTAAAATTAAAGATTTACGTGTGTTTTGTTATTTTTGTTTTGCGTAATAGCCTATTTTGGAATTTTTCTACTAATAGTGTATTTAGACTAGGCAAAAACTAGTAGTTTTTTACCATTTTTAGATTTTGATTATTAAATTTAGTTTTTCCATACAATTTTCAAAGAAACTGAAAACCAGAAGCAGAGACTTTTAATTATAGAGATAGGAAATCAAAACTCGAATTACTCACCGATAGAGAGCGATGATATTCAGTATTACCTGAGCAACTATTTAGTATCAGTTTAGTGTCAGCTGAGCCTATATTTAAAACTGCCAAAGGCTGCTCAAAATAAGGAAAAAACAAAGGCGGAACATATTCAAATAATAAAATTTTAAATATTTGTTTGTATTTTTTGCTTTGTTGTTTGTTATTATTTAAATTTAAATAAAAAAAGAAAATTGACAATATTTTTACAAAGTGCCATCTAGTGATAACGATTTTTTTATAAATTATTTTTTTGGTGATGCCATACCCCTGACCAGAAGACACCTGCTTTCTGCCAAAAATCAAATAAAAATATTTGGAATATGCATTTTTGATTCACCCGTTTTCTTTTGTAATTAATTTTCTATGCACCCTGTTACAACGAATATAGATGTAAACAAGTGTTAAAAATATTTTTTTATTTTTAGTATTTCGGTTTGAGTTTAAAATTGTGTGTTGTTATTTAATTGTAAATGTGCCAATAATTTTTTTAATTTAATTTAGCAACAAAAACATA
Source organism: Leucophora obtusa (assembly GCA_949987735.1). Lineage (NCBI taxonomy): Eukaryota > Metazoa > Arthropoda > Insecta > Diptera > Anthomyiidae > Leucophora > Leucophora obtusa. Next base: position 346,320,620 of record OX465295.1, on the reverse strand, counting down.
AAGAATAGGGTTCTACAAATAAGTGATATGACAAAGAAAACCTAAATAACCAGCGTAAATGACTTGGCTTTTGTAATTTAATTCTGTACAAAAACCACCTGGTTTTTCCTTTTCAGAGATTTCATTTCATTTTTTTTTTTTTTTTGTTCTAATCTATTGTATTATTTAAAGTATGGTGTGAACTTCAACAGATGTCAAACTTTCAAAACGTTAAGTTCATTTTCAAGTTCACGATAAAGAAAGAGATTTTCTTTAAAATGTTTTGCTAATGTTAATGGCCTGTGAAACAAAATAACGTCAGAGTTTTGTTGTCAGTGTTGCCATTTCAGTGCTTTTCGGGTATTTTTTGGTGCTTTTTTCCTTCCCGTACCCGGTGATTTTTTACAAATACCCGTTTATAAAAAGCGGGTATTTACAGTGCTTTTTCAGATTTCTGGCAATGCTTTTAGTGCTTTTTGTACAGTTTATATTTTTGGTATTTGTTCTCCTTTTTTCAATTTTTTTTGAATTTTTTGTCAAAATTGAAAAAATAAAACAAAATATACAAAAAATACATTTTTGCAAAATGTTTGTAGTACCATTTTAAATAACAACTTCGTTATATTTAAACTTCAATATTTTGAAATATTAGTTTGGTGCTTTTTTACCCCTTTTTGGTAATTGTATGAACCTTTTTTACACGATTTTACAAAGCTAAAATGTGTTTTTAAAATCTTGACTTAAATTTTTCAAAAAATTATTATCGTACTTTTTTACCCCATTTTTGGTAAATTTTTACCCTTTTTACCCGTTTTCAAAATGCTCACGGTGCTTTCCTGCCTTCAAGAGTTGGCAACACTGTTTGTTGTCCTTACAAAAACAAAATGCGAATGTGTGAAATAAGTGTTGCCACTTCATTTTTTAGATTACCCAAGTAAAAAAAATTGATATGGAGCCATATGAAATTATATTTAATTATATATAATCTTTTATGTAATTAGATATAATTATATCCGAAAAATGAGAACGTCTTATTGTATCATATTGTATCGAATTGTATACAATTGTATACAATTTGGTACAATTTGATACAATTTAATGCAATTCGATACAATTGTATCCGAATTTTGTCCTCATCCAATTACATCAAATTATATCTTTTTGTATAAAATTATATAAAATGTTATAAAAGTGCACATAGTTTGATACAATTATATCTAAATATTAACCTTATACTTTACATAGGACCATATCTAACAATATACATACAAAAATAATTTTTTTAAATAAAAAAAAATTTTCAATTGCTTGTAATTGTAATTGTTCTTTTTTGAATTGCAATTACAAATAATCGGTCTGATTACAAGTGTCGAATTTGTAGTCGAAATTCTCGACTCCATATAAAATGATTTTGTATATAATGGAAATTATAAAGAAATGAAACTCTGATGCTGGATTTTTTTAAATCTAAGTGCTAGGTAAATCCAATTGAAAAATTGTTCAAAAGTTGCGTTTTTAGTGAATTTTCAGCAAATTCGACTTAGTTTCGACTACGACTACGAACCTCGTAATAAGGCCGAATATGTAATTATAGATGAGTTTTTTTTTTCAATTACAATTACATGTAATTGTGTAATTGCATGTGTAATTAATTACAAAATGTAATGATTAACCTCAGGCCTGCTGGAGCTCTTATAATTTCAATAAATCTTCCATTACTTTTATCCAGATTTATCATGACAGTGCAATAAACATGAAAAAAAATTTCTTTTAATTTAGTAATTTTAAAATAAAGTTAATAACACTGAAATTTTAAAGTTAATAGGATTATGATATACAACCAAGATATAAGAAATCAGTCAAGTGTACGTTATAGTATAGAGAATTTCGTATTAAAGGCAATTTTTACTCATGCTCAAAAAAAAACCAAAAAAAAAAAAAAACAAATTACTCACGCACGAGCATTTCGTTTTTTACTCAGCACACATGATTATATTAACTTATTTATTAAACTTACAATCAGAAAATTCTCACGCAAAACAGTAAAAATTACTAAAAACATATGATGCAAAAAATAAACTCACACACGAATCAATCACGGGTTATTCTTACTCACGCTCACGCACGAATCACTTAAGTATAGTAATTATTACTCACGATCACGTGTGAATAACGTGACTCACGAACATTTCGTGTCACGCGCCAATCCCTAGTAATTACTTAATCTAAAACTAGTTCAAAATCATTGATAACATGGAACCAAATATAATACAATACGGTTTTATATGGACCTTATATATTTTTATATAAAATCACTTTGAAAAAATTGCCTATGGGGGATGATATATCATTATAGATGATTTTATAAAGAATGTTATAAGTTATATATGGGTTCATATTCGTCAATATATAATCATAACTAACACAAATTATAAAAGATTTCTTATATGGATCCACATAGTTTTATATTATTATGTATAGTGTCATACTAAATTATATATAAACGTACATGTAATTATGTCTTTTATATGTTACTTTATGTACTTATATATAGCACATACATATATATGTAGGCCAATATGTAATAATATAAAATCACATATGTCTCCATATTAAAACCTTTGAGGAAAAAATATCTAACATATGACTATATAAAAGTATATCTGCTTGAATTTAAAAGCATATGTGGCCATATGTAACTATAAGTTACTATATGCAATTACATAAAATAATATATGATTATATCAAAACTTTTTTACTCGGGTATCCAAAAAATTATTTGGAAATTCCCAATGATTTGGTCGTTTTAAAAAAAAAATCCTACATATGGTATTTTTTTCTTACAAACTTAAAGGAAATAAAAAAGTGGAAGTTGCTTATTTGCAAAAAAAAAAAAATAATAAATAAACTGTCTAAAAAAAATAGTATTATTACAATATTAACTGTGTTTTCGACTCAACTATATCCCTTCAGACCTGGGGGTTAATCATTACATTTTGTAATTAATTACGCATGCAATCAGACAATTATATGTAATTGTTACTGAAAAAATGCAATTACAATTACATATTATTTGTAATTGAAATCACTTTCAATCACATTTTTTTTTATTAATATTTATTTATTTATTTATTTATTAAAAATAATTTAAAACAGAAAGTGATATTAATTTATGATCTTGAGTCAAACTAAAATAACATTCATTTACTTAAATAACAGATCAACTAAAAACATTTCCCCCATTCATTAATATTTATGTTCAAAAATTAATTAAATAATCCAAAATGTTATTTGTTTTATATATAAAAATTTGTATTTGTTTATTTTTGTACATGCTTTTATCCCTAAATGCTTTTGTCCCTGAAAAACCCCCCGAAACGGAAATAAACTTGTGGGAAATACCATAAGCTGGCAACTTGGTACATTATACACAATTCAGGGGGTGATTTTAAATGAAAAAATAAGATTTCAAATAAAAAGTATATTGTTATTTTATTTACTATATGGTATGAGTAAACGTAGTGCGTGATGATAACGTTTAAAATGAGATAAAATTGTTTTAACATTTTAGTCTATTTTGACAATACACCCTTCAGTCATACATACATTCAGTCAAATTACTCGTAGTCTCATGGTGTTACAGTGAAAATACAGGTACTTGAAAAGCTACTTAGGGTAGGCTGTGGGTCTAGTTGAGTAAATCAATTAAGCATCTTTAGAGATTTAAATATACCCTAAAAATCTGAAGATATTGTTTGTAAAGAGTTCTTTAAGGCTTCACAGACTAAAACATTTTCAACGTAAGAAATTTTCAAGTGATTTTTTGAACTCGCTTGTTAAAATTGAAAAGCTTTAAGGAACATTTAAACATTTAGCTATTATCGTAAATATCTCCGCACAATTTTGTTAAATCTATAATTATGTACCTATACATATTTGTAAAGCTCAACTAACTGTTCTTCTTTCCAAAACTGTTAAAAATCGATCGAGAAACAACTAACTTAAATATTTAAATTCGCGAATTTTTAAAAAATAATTTTTTAACAATAATGTCATATTTTGAAAGTATATTGAAATTTCTGAAAATTCTAATGCGAGCAACACTACCAGACCTACAACCGGTAGTAGGTTATTTGTTAATTTTTTCCTATTTTACAGCACTCGGTAATTAATCCCAGTAAAAAAAAAAAGAGATGTAAGAGCAGTAGAAAAAGCACTACAATTAATAATCAAGATGTACTTCTTTTTTAACAGAACACTAATGATTTTAACATTGAGTTGTCTACATTTTTTTCAGTACTTTTTGAACGAGTATAAAGGAAACTCTATTTCATCAATTTAGAGTAAAAAAAGGTTCAAAAAAATTTTTTTTTTAATTAAAACAAAATTAATTGCCGCCACTGGGTATTAAAATTTCAACCTCGAGATTGCTAGTCTAGCCGTCTGCCGCTAAGCTATTATTTGATATGAATGTTAACTATCATAAAAACACCACTTTCTATTTGCGAGATATTGTTTCTTTTTCTCTTCAATAAAAGTACTTATTAAAAAATTCCAAAAGGTGCACTGCAATTCGATATTTTTTCTGCAATTTTTTTTAATGCAATTTTTCATTATTTTTATTTTACTTATTTTTAAAAATTGAAAAGTTAAAAAATATTAATTTCAAACAAATTAGTTATAAATGTTAAACAAAAATTTTTTAAATATTGGTTCTCCCAGGATTCGAACCCGCTATCATCTGTTTGGAAATAAAGTCTATCCAAATCACTTCTTAGGATCACTTTTACAGCAAGCTTTAGAAAAAATAATTTAGTGATTTTTTGGATGTTGTTCAGAATTAATTTTGAAAAAGCTATGAAAATATCCTAGTGAATACTTTTGAAGCAATGAAAAAAGTGACTTTTTTTAAGTTTTTCTGAATTTCTTCTAAAAAAGCAATAAAAATACAGGTCCAATTCTGATCACATATGATCAGTTATGGCAAATGTGATATATTTTATGGGTATTAAAATTTCAACCTCGAGATTGCTAGTCTAGCCGTCTGCCGCTAAGCTATTATTTGATATGAATGTTAACTATCATAAAAACACCACTTTCTATTTGCGAGATATTGTTTCTTTTTCTCTTCAATAAAAGTACTTATTAAAAAATTCCAAAAGGTGCACTGCAATTCGATATTTTTTCTGCAATTTTTTTTAATGCAATTTTTCATTATTTTTATTTTACTTATTTTTAAAAATTGAAAAGTTAAAAAATATTAATTTCAAACAAATTAGTTATAAATGTTAAACAAAAAATTTTTAAATATTGGTTCTCCCAGGATTCGAACCCGCTATCATCTGTTTGGAAATAAAGTCTATCCAAATCACTTCTTAGGATCACTTTTACAGCAAGCTTTAGAAAAAATAATTTAGTGATTTTTTGGATGTTGTTCAGAATTAATTTTGAAAAAGCTATGAAAATATCCTAGTGAATACTTTTGAAGCAATGAAAAAAGTGACTTTTTTTAAGTTTTTCTGAATTTCTTCTAAAAAAGCAATAAAAATACAGGTCCAATTCTGATCACATATGATCAGTTATGGCAAATGTGATATATTTTATGGGTATTAAAATTTCAACCTCGAGATTGCTAGTCTAGCCGTCTGCCGCTAAGCTATTATTTGATATGAATGTTAACTATCATAAAAACACCACTTTCTATTTGCGAGATATTGTTTCTTTTTCTCTTCAATAAAAGTACTTATTAAAAAATTCCAAAAGGTGCACTGCAATTCGATATTTTTTCTGCAATTTTTTTTAATGCAATTTTTCATTATTTTTATTTTACTTATTTTTAAAAATTGAAAAGTTAAAAAATATTAATTTCAAACAAATTAGTTATAAATGTTAAACAAAAAATTTTTAAATATTGGTTCTCCCAGGATTCGAACCCGCTATCATCTGTTTGGAAATAAAGTCTATCCAAATCACTTCTTAGGATCACTTTTACAGCAAGCTTTAGAAAAAATAATTTAGTGATTTTTTGGATGTTGTTCAGAATTAATTTTGAAAAAGCTATGAAAATATCCTAGTGAATACTTTTGAAGCAATGAAAAAAGTGACTTTTTTTAAGTTTTTCTGAATTTCTTCTAAAAAAGCAATAAAAATACAGGTCCAATTCTGATCACATATGATCAGTTATGGCAAATGTGATATATTTTATGGCCAGATCTGATTAGATCTAGTGCCATGGCCAGTTATAAGTAGATCTGACCATGGTACTAGATCTGGAGCCAGATCTTATCCATTTGAGCTGGAACCAAAATAAAAATGTGCAAACAAATTTTGTTTGAATTACTCGGTAAGAAGATGAAATTATAGGCATAAGTTCTTCAGTTTTATTTTAAAGTCAACATCAATTGGATCTGATTACATAACATATGGTACCGCCATATTTGCCTAGATCTGATCAGATCTCAAATTTGTCCCCAATTTTGAGATCTAATTAGATTTCGTACAATCAGCTCTACTGAGATCTGATCAGATCTGATCTGTTTACATGGGATATTTTCAGGGACGTTCGGTGAAGTTTTTAATTGGGTGTTCTCCACAAATATTTGAGAACAGTGCAAATCTATGGTCATAGGAAAATTACACAAGTGTAAAAAGTACAACCATACTTGCATATCAGGGAAATCATTGATAAACGGTAAAATTTTTTTTTTTTTAATTTTATCTTTAATGCTGCGTTAATTTCTATTTTTAAATCCCGAGATTTCACGACCGGAATTTTTGACCGTTTTCATTTGCACTTTATGACAGTAGCGAGATTTCTATTTGACAACCGCATTTTTTTGTGTAAATCAGGTACCATAAAAAATAACCTTAAATTAAAAATATTACTAAAAACCATTTTATTCATTGGCGGAGTACAATGTACATTATTTTATCTAAAGATCTAACGCCAATTATGATAGTAAATTCGTTTTTTTTTTAATAATATTGTAAATTTTCTAAGTTTTTTCTCTGTTTCTAGAGCTTTTTCCGTGTTTGTAATGATTTTTAATAATTTTTAGCGATTTTCCGTTCGAACAAACTTTCGTTTATAAATTATATTTTTTACTCTCTCTAATATTTGTTGTTTCATTTCATCAATCATACATCAATTCAATACAAAATTAAGCAAGTGTCATACGGATTTAAATAAGTCTATTATTGGTTTCTTCCAAGACCAATACCAAATCGTTATAGATGGGGTGCCGTTTTTTGTTCTTCTTTTCATTTGTTTTTATTGTTTTGTTTTATTTTTCACCTTCCATTTTTTTTGCTTTTTAATTAATTATTTTAAAATTGTCATTATTTTTTTTGCTTACAAAAAGTACGATTTTTTAATAAAATTTTTAAAATTCAAAATCTGAAATTCACAAAATTCAAAAGCTACCGTTTGAAATTCAAGAAATACCAAATAAAATTTAAAGGTAAAAACCATAGTGTAAAAACTACCAAATAAAGCCAAAAAAAATCCAATTGAAATTAAAAAAAAAATCTAAATTAAAAAGCACAAAAAGTACCAAATTAAATTCAGTTTACGTTTATTTAATTTCAATTGATATTTTTTTATTTCATTTTGTACGTTTTGAATTTAAATTACTATTTTTTAATTTGAAATAATATTTTTTTTAATTTCAAATGATATTTTTTGAATTTCAAAAGACATTTTTTCATTTAAAATTGCTAGTTACAAAATACAAAAGCTGTTCTTTGGTTATTATGTATATTTTATTAATTTAAATTAAAAATTTAAAAAGAAATTGCAATTTTTTTTATTTGCAGAAAGAATCATTTGAGTTTGATTTCCATTTTGAAATTAATTGTTATTTTTTTGGATAACAAGTAGTGTATTATTATTTTTAGGTTTTTTCAGTTACAATAGAAGAGAGATGAAAAATTAGGAAGTTAATTTTTGCTTGAAATATTTCCTTTTATTTATGATGAAATTGGGAAAATAAAATAAGCAATAAGCATATTTTTCTAATAAGACATGGTAAATGCGAAAAAGCGCTTACAACTTTCTTTGAAGTACTCAAATCAATATGGTGGATGTACATCTCTACACGCAGAAAGAAGCAGGGTCAATATTACCTAAGTGCTATGTAATTATACAACTACATAAGTACCAAGTTAGTTTTACAATTTTGTAGTAAAATATATGTATTAATTGAAACATCCCCGCAAGCAGAAACAGAAAATACTGTTGGTAAAATTACCTCTATAGACCTTACCTAGTGTCTTCAAATGCAATGAAATGTGTAAAGAAATTTGAAAATAACACACAAAGCAACAACAAAATTATTTTCGTTGTTGTTGTTTTGTGTGTTATTTTCAAATTTCTTTGCACATTTCATTGCATTTGAAGACACTAGGTTATGAGCTTAATACAACAATCAATGTCCGCACTTTTTGATGAAAAACTAAAGAACCTGCCCACAAAAGATGATTTTGAGGTAGTTAAAAACAATATAAATGAAGTTAACACTGAAGTTCTTAATTTAATAACGGAAAACAAAGAGTTGAAAGAAGAAGTTCAAAAACTCAAAAAGAATAGAGAGACTGACCAACGCAGCATGCGTCAACTGGAAGAATATGTAGGAAAGAAAAAGTTAATTGTGAGAGGTCTTGAAAGTCAAAAGTCAATCATAAATGCTGTTAAAAAATTATACAAAGATAAACTCAAAATAAACGCTGAAGATGAGATAGAACACGTTAAAAAATTGCACGAAAACAATGGAAAAATGGCGGTTATGGTGGAAATGCGGTCTGCCAGAATGGTTTCAGAGGTGTTCAAACAGAGTAAAAATCTAGCAGGAATATCAATTTACATCGAGCGTGATTTGTGTATCGAACGTCAGCAAGAGTTACGTAAACGTTTACTAGCCTACAACAAAAACAAGAAAGTAAGTGTTAGAGGCTATATTCTTCTAATTGGTGATAAACGACTTTACTGGAACAGCAATAAGCAACTGATGTGCGGTAAACAATTGGCTGGAGAGGTATTGTTAACTATTTATAATAAAGATGTTAAAAATATATGCTTAGAATATAATCAAATTTTGTTAACTTTAAATTCAAAAAACTAGTTAAAAATGTCAAAGAAAATGTAAACTTTAATAATAACTTGGGAAGTACTGATGATATATTGCTAGCAAACAAAAATATTAAAATTTTATCATATAATATTAATGGTCTGGAGAATAAATTGTTGTATAATGAGTTTTTTAAATATATCGAGGCTTATGATGTCGTCATTTTATTAGAAACCCATGTTGTAGAAAACAAAATAAACAACTTTAAAAAATATTTTGGAAATTTTAAAACTTTTTGGAAACTAGCTAAAAGAAACAGTAATTATGGAAGAGGTATAGGAGGATGCATGTATGGTAATGTCCGACCGAACAGGCCTGAAAATGTATTTGGTTGTTATTTGGTATGTTGAAGCATTAGGGATAAATTTCGCTTATGGAAAAATGTTTGTTGGGCCGATTAGAGTGCATTTTGAGTGTAAAATTTATGGAAAAGTCTGAGGTTAAGCAACAAATTCACTGTTCGGCCGCCGAAAGTTCGGCCAAATTAAAAAAAGTTCGGCGGCCGAACAGTTCACTTTACGGCTAAACTACCGTGTTTTCTTTAAATCTGATACTCAAAATCGAATTAGATCGGCTCAACAAATATTTTAGCAGTATGAAAATATCTTCATAATGCTTTCAAATAACAGAAAATCGACGAATTTTCACTTTTTGGCCGAACTGTTCGGTCGGATACTAATGTATGGTGTAAAAAATTGTCTCACAGAATTGGGTTTTCGATATAATTTTAACGATATTAGTGCAGTTGATATAATAAATTTAAAAAGAGGCCATGAAATAATTTCAATCATACCACTATACCTACGAAGTGCTGACTGGGAAAACGAGTTCAGTGCTGTCAAAAATTTTTATTACTCAATGAAAACGAAAAGAATCCGTTAATTATTGGCGATTTAACCCTCTAACCGGCCTAAGCTTTTTTGCAATGAAATTTATACCATGTGTTTCTCACGAAAAATAAACAATAAGTTCTTCTACAAAATTTTTTTTCGTTGCCTACTTTAGGCGATATGGGCCAAAATAGTTTAAGGGTGAATCTCGAAAACTAGCGCATAAAAATTACTAGGTTTAGGCACAAATTATTTCTCTTACCAAGATGTAATTACAATAAAAAAATTATATTTTTTGTGCTGTTACTTAAGAAGTTGTAGCGATTTTCGTTTTTCGAAAAATGCGAAATTGAGCGAAAACGCTCCAAAACTTCAATATATATTATTCAAACTTATAAGCTTTGCTACCTATACCAAATATATTCTTTTTACCAAATTTCAGAAAAATCCGTCCATTCGTTTTCAAGTTAAGGCGATGTCCTTTAAAGGTATCCTTATGGAATCCTGTGCGTCCTTGGACCAAAGTAAGGAACTTTTTGAATATCTTAATCTCCAATCTTACTTCATGGTCACTATCAATTGTTTTAGTCAATTTAAATATGTTTTTAAGATTTTTGAAACTTTTGGTTGTTTTAAAATATTTAATTTTTGAAATTTTACGAAATTTTATCTTTGGCACTTTCTCGCTTCCAAACCGTGCATTGTATACAAAAAAATTCTTCACAAAAAATTTTACAAATTTTGTTTTCTGTTGAAAAAGCATAATTTCTTATTATAAAATACCCCTTTGGCGCATTTCTGGTCAATTTAATATACCCCGCCTGGAGGCGGGCTTGCCGGTTAGAGGGTTAAAAATGGTTATAGCATTAGAAAATCAGAAGACAAAGTGGTAAATAGTAAAGGAAAACAATTTATGGAGTTTTGCATTGATTATGGTCTTATAATATTAAATGGTGTAACTAATGGTGGTGAAATTGGAAATTTTACATTTGTCAGCAGTGGAGCCCAATCTGTTAATCATATATGAGCGATTTCAACAGAACTTCTTAAATATGTAAAAAGATTCTCAGTAGTAAATCAAATTTGGTCAGATAATTTTTCCATTCAGCTAATTTGTGAAATAAATTCCACTGAAAAAAACAGAAAAATCATGCAATTTACTACCAAAGATGAAATGGAACGAAAAAAATAAAGCAAGTTATCAGCAAAAAGCCCATCAGAGTTTAGAATTACTAAAGTCGCGGAACACAGAAATAGGCTTGGAAATGATAACAGAAGTAATACGAAGTACCTCGGGTAGCTTTGTACAACGCACAAATGGAAAGGCAACATCTTTTAAGGAAAAGTGGTTTGACAAAACATGCCTAAAAGCCAGAGATGAATCGTTCAAATACTTAAACTCATTCAGAGTAACACGTGATATTGCAGAAAAGCAACAATATATCTTGGCAAATCTAAGGTATAAGGAAATATGTAAAGAAAAGAAATTAGTCTATTATAAGAATTTAGAACTTAAAATGAGCAATATAAATAATAGTAAAGAATGGTGGAGCATAGCAAAAGAAATTAGAGGAGAAACTATAAACCTAAGTCCAAATATAAATGCCGAAAGTTTCAGAACTTTTTTTAATAACTTGCTTAATCCAGTACAAATATCTAACGACATTTATTATGCGGCAAGATGGAAAGAAGATCCAGATCTAGATGCAGGAATAAAAGTAGAAGAAGTTTCAAAAGTTCTGTTAAAGGCAAAATGTAACAAAGCACCTGGGGTAGATAGAATACCATATGAATATTTCAAAAATGCATCGTTAAATTTATTAAGAGAACTAACAAAGGCATATAATCATATATTGGAAACAGGCTGTTCGGATGATGCATTTGTAGTTAGTGTTATTTTTCCAATTTACAAAAAGGGTGACAACAGCATCCCAAATAACTATCGTGGCATCTCATTTATGAATTGTGTGGCAAAAATTCTTATGGGGATAGTAAATGAAAGACTGTCAGCCTGGACAGAAAAACACAATATTTTATCAGAATACCAAGCAGGCTTCAGAAGAAATTATTGTACAATAGACAACATATATAATCCTTCAGCAATTGTTCACTTAAAGCTAAACGAGAAAAGAAAAGTGTATGCATTGTTCGTTGATTTGAAGACTGCTATTTAACAAGCTACAAGAGACTGCTATTTAACAAGCTACAAGAGATGGGAGTGTCAACTAAGATCGTAAATTTTATAGAGGCCATATACAAAACTACTAAATCGGTTGTATGGACAGGAAGGGAGTTATCAGATGAATTTGAAACAAAATCTGGAGTAAAACAAGGTTGTCTTCTTTCACCTTTATTGTGTTCATTATATATAAACAACCTACATGATGCCCTTTGTGGTGGCCTCTATATCGATGACTCAAACATAAGATTGTTACTATACGCAGATGACATAGCAATTCTGGCAGATGATGTCGAAACACTACAAAAGATGATCAACAAGCTTGAAATATATTGTTTGAGTTGGAATTTAGAAGTAAATCTTTGTAAATCCGAAATAATGGTGTTCAGAAATGGTGGTCGAATTTCGAAACATGAAAAGTGGATATTTAATGGCAATAATGTTGTCATAGCGCCTAGATGTTCTTATTTGGGAATGACTCTGATACCAACAATGACATTTAAACAGCACATAGAAATCAAAAATGTTGCAGCTAAGAATAGCATAAATTCCACTTGGAATTCGTTTTTGTGTAAAAAGGATACTTCGATAAGTGCAAAGTGGCAACTTTTCCAAGCGGTGTGTAGGTCTATTCAAAGCTATGAAGCGCAAGTTTGGGGTCATTCGCATTTTGAAGAAGTAGATAAATTACAGCGGTATTTTGTTAAAAAGATTTTGAAACTACCCTCCTTTACGCCGACATATATTATTATGCTTGAGACGAACATGCAAGATGCTTATCTTTATACATTTGATCTGAATTTGCGATATATCGAACGCACTTTATTTGAGTATGGAACTAACAGATTGCCTCATATGCTAACACTTAAACTTATTCAGAAGAACTTGTTATGGGCTACTAATATAAACCGGTTATGTGACCAATTTCATATAGATGCGATCTCTGAAAATATAACAATAAACGATTGGAATATTACCTGCAATCAAGTGTTGGAAAACTTAAGAATTTCAAATAAATTAAAATTCATTCAAAAAACGTTAGAAACAAATAGATTTTATAAATACCTCAATCTTACAAGAGGACAACACTATATGATAGATAACTACAACCAAAGCCAGATTATGTCGATCTCCAAAGCACGTTGTAATTTAATTGGGCACAATGCTACAAGATTCTCCAACAGATCAAAATTATGTTCCTTGTGTAACTTCAATGAAATCGAGGATATACAACATTTCATGGGACGCTGCCCTATATTAAAAAGACTCAGACAACAATACTTTGGTCTTACGTTCTTATCAGATGCCTTAATTATAGCAATTCTAAACGGTGAATATACCGATTGTATGTATGTACATCAAGATATCATCAATGCTCTTAAATATAGAAAAATTTTAATTGAAGAATTTAATTATTAATTATATAATAATAATTTCAATTCGTTTAAATTAATATAAAAAAAATAATAACATTCAAAATATTTAAAAATCTTTTTCCGACTGACGACTATTGTCAAAGTCGTAGTTCTTATTTTAAGTAATACAAATATGTAAAATTAAAACATTTATTGTAACACTTTTTATATAATATTTCTGAAAATAAAGAACCACTACTACTAAATGAAAAAAATGAGTATTTATATGGAAAAATATAACCCTAAAAGTATTGAGTAATTACTTTTTAGCATTGAGTACACTAAAAAGTCAGAATCGAGTATCCAGTATTTAATACTTTTACAGCTATAGCAATTTTTTATTCAGTCAATATTTTGATTGAATAAAATTCCGTTTTTAGACAAATAGTTTGAATATATACGTTCAAATTATTATACAGACAGTTATTGAATGTAAATGACGAATAGAGTGGAGTAAGGCGAATAGACATGCAAAAACATATTTATATGCGACAGAAATTAGGAAAACGAAAATCAGAAAAAGATTTTTTTTTTGTTTTTCGTATTGTAATATTAAACAAAGACTTCGATTTATTTATAAGGCCGGGGTCAAATGATGCTCAGTATAATAAGCCCGCCAAGTGGGCTTAGCGGTGGGCTTGCCGCTCACCGCTTTCCTGCTCATTGTGTGGCCTCGGCCTAAGTTTACCTAAGCGTCTTGACAAATTTGTCGTTAATTCTATGTAATTATATATCTGTCAGGAAACTAAGTAAACTCTTACTCTGACCTTTGTAAATGGTATACCTTTTTTCTGTGTGTTTCTTATAATTCTCATATCGCACATTACAGGCAAAAAAAAAGTGCGCCGTACACCATCCAATATGAAGTATTTTTGCAAGACAATTTCAAAAAAAAAAATTTTTTCTAAACGTAGGGGTCGCCATTTTACATTTTTCGTTATATCTTTGGAATTTACAGTCGGATCTTAAAGTATGATACATCGATGTTTTTCTCTCGAGGAGACCAGTGTACATGTTACACCTTTTCTTCTGTGCAGGACATGTTTCTGGTTGCCCTGGTAATGACTTTCTACACTGGGTAATAAAGGGATAACTGCAAAACGGCGCCGCCCAGTCCATTTTGAACTTATTAAAATTTGGCCGACTATAGTTTTTTTTATTTTATTTTCCTCCATTCCTTGTTTTACATTTTTGTATTAACAAAAAACATTACTTTAATTGCAATGAGTTTTTTTATCAGCCTCTTCTGTTTTAAACTAGCAACAGTTTTTCATGGAAAATATATTATAGTGTTCCGTGACTGTTAATAACTTTCCTCTTTTTTTCTTACATTTCCTGTTTGTTTTTTGCAAAGTTAATTTGCATTTTTTAAATAGGTATTCTTTTTTTCGCTTTATTGTTTGGTCTGCATATTAATAACCAGGGCAAGTAACTTCATGTAAATACATGTTTGTTGTCGTTAGCTTGAGAACAGCATTTCCTAAATATCTTTGCGAATCAAAAAAAATTGCAAAAAAAAAATATGGCACCGATTTGTTAATGCATATTTTAGTACAAATGCATACTTTAATGCATATTTTGAAATATTTTGTTGCATATTTTTCCACTTCACGCATATTTTTTGCATGTTTTGCTAAAAATGCATATTTAGAACCATATTTTGTAGAGTTCGAACGAAATCGGATTTTTTGTAAATACCCATAACGAATATTCGGTTCAGAAACCTATATTGGGCCGAAACCAAAACCCGAAACTTTTTTTAAACATTTGCTATTAATCTTTTTAATAATTTGCAAAAATGTAAAGATTCTAAAGGGTTGCCAAAAAATGCAACCCTTTTTATTTTCATAATTTTTTTAAAGAGTTAAGCAAATTTCTCCACGAAGTTTCAAAAACACTGAAAATTATTATTTAATTTTGAAGCAAGTCATACTAATTTTTCATTAATGTTACATCAATTCATTCTTTTAATTCTTATTCATGTTTTCATAATGTTTTATTCTTTTAATTTTCTGAAACACTGTACAATTTTCTGTGATCGCCTGATTCTAATAAGCAGAAACAATTGTAAAATAATTACAATTAGCTTTCCGACTTCAAATTAGAAACTTTGTTCGTTCTTCGGTTACGAACGGGTTTCCTAAAAATGAAAAGTTCTGAAAAGCAATTAGTTACGTGTGTTTTATTAAAACCGAATGGACGCGTACAACCTTCGCAACAAGGTTGTTTTAATTTTTAAATATTTGTAGCCAACTACACTCTAATTAAATTCTGTTGAAATTTATCCAACCTATAGTGGGAAACTGTACTTCTACTATAAATTGAATAAATTTACTCTATGTATGTAAGTTGGTGCACAAATAACGTTAATTTTACATTGAAAGTGCGTAAAAATTAAATGAAACTTTAAAATTAGTGTGTTAATTTACTAAATTTGTGAGTAAAACAACATGCTTCACGTGGAAATGTGCGCATAAACAGCGCAAAAATCCACAAAAATCCACAATAGTAAAAAAATTTGTAAACAGTTATCAATCGCACTTTACTACTATTGTAATGATTTTTAGTACAATTTTTTTTAGTAATAATTTTTGCTATTCTCCTGTTACAAATTACGGACTTTTTTTTACTAATTTTCGTTGCTGATTTCAGCAAAACATTTTACTAATTTTCCAAAATCGAGTGCTAAACTTAGAAAAAAACGAGTAAAAAGGTTAAAGTCGGGCATGCCGACTATACAATACCCTTCACCAGTCTGTTTAAAAGCCAACTAATGTTTGAATCCGAAATTCGAATGGGTTAAAATGGGACTTGTGTCAAAATTTTCTAAAATGCGAGTCAGCGAACCAAATTTCACTAAAATATCTTAATATTTGCGACCTGCAGTTTGTAACCAAGCCAATTTTGGGGGGACCCTTATATGGGCACTAGGTCTAAACATGGACCGGTGTTAACCAAAATCAATTGGCTTCGTCCTTGGGCCGACATAGGTCGGTGTACCAAATTTCATCAAAATATCTTAATATTTGCGATCTGCAGCGTATAAACAATATAATTTTGGGGGACCCTTATACAGGCACTAGGTCTAAACATGGACCGATGTTCACCAAAATCAATAAGCTTCGTCTTTGGGCTGACATAGGTCGGTTTACCAAATTTCATCAAAATATCTTAATATTTGCGACCTGCAACAATATAAACAATATAATTTTGGTAGGACCCTTATATGGGCACTAAGTCTAAACATTGACCGATTTTCAATAGGCTTCGTCCTTGGGCCAGCATAGGTCTGTGTACCAAATTTCATCAAAATATCTTAATATTTGCGACCTGCTGCGTATAAACAATATAATTTTGGGGGACCCTTATATGGGCATGGACCGGTGTTAACCCAAATCAATAGGCTTCGTCCTTGGACTGATATAAATAGGTGTACCAAATTTCATCAAAATATCTTAATAGTTGCGACCTGCAGCGTATAAACAATATAATTTTGGTAGGATCCTTATATGGGCACTAGGTCTGAACATGGACCGATTTTAACCAAAATCAATAGACATAAGTCGGTGTACCAAGTTTCATCAAAATATCTTAATATTTGCGACCTGTAGAGTGCGCACAAGAATGCATGGACAGACAGCCAGACGGATAGACGGACATCGTTAAATCGAAATAAAAAAATAAATTCTGAGTCGATCGGTATACTATAAGGTGGGTCTGGGACCAATATTTTTTGGTGTTACAAACATCAGCACAAACTTATAATACCCTGACCACATAGTGTATAAAAATATACTAATTTAACAACAAGTGGACACTTGAAGAAAATTTTATTTACAAGAATTGGTTGATTTTTTAGAATTCTTGTTTAGTTTATATTTGTTATTATTGATATATTCTTAGTTTGGAAATAAAACTCAGAAAAATTTATTGTATCTCCAATGCATGAAAAGGTAATAACTGGAGAACCCTTTGCAATTTTTACTCCAAATTTCAAGTATGTTGAATTAATTATACATTTTTTACAATTGAATGAAAAAAAATATTTTTTTTTAATTTGATTTTAATTTTTTTTTTTTTTTAGATTTTACAGTTTCTTTATTTTTAGTACACTTTTTTGCTAATTTCTGCAGATTGATTTTAAATTGCAGTTTACAACAACTTACTGAATTTTAGTAGCGGCTACTAATTATTTATACTAATTTCATTGTACTAAAATTATTGATATTTAGTACATTTTTTAAATGATTTTAGCAAATCGATTTGTGTTGCTAAAATTAGCAAAAAAAAATACCACTGGGCTTAAAACAGTTAAATTTCCCGTAATAACAGCAAAATTTTCAGTAGCCTTACAGACTTTTTGGTTGAGTGTATTGAAATAAAATCAATGTTGAAAAGAGGTTTAGACCATAGTTTAGACTACCACATGCGTCAACAAACATTGGTAGCATTCGGCCGAGAAACCTTAAACTGATACCGGTGACTTGTAGCGCTTTGTGATTAATTACTCTGCTGAACGATGTTTTCTTTGTTTTGTTTTTAATACACTTTTCCTATAGTTTCCTTTAATTTTTTAAAATTTTTTTTCGAATTATATTTGTATGTTTTTATTTGTCATTCTTACAAAACAATTTTTATTGTAAATGAACAACAACAAATGTATCACTTATTGATCAAAAGTAGCAAACATTTTTTACGCTACCAAAATATGACAGCGCTACCTGAGCGCTCAGACTGAGAGGTTAGTGATCAGGTCGTTCAGCAAATAGTTGTACAACTGTTGTACAAGTGTTGACTATTAAATTGTATATGCCGAACGCACCCATTACCAAAAAAATTTCATGCTTATGTTGCTAATTTCAGATAAAAATGTGTTTGTAGAAATTTAGTAATTCAAAAAAAAATAATCCTGTTTAGCTTTTTCTTTATTATTTATATTTTTTTTTTAATTTTTTCCAATTTAAAATGTCAGAGTATTTATTACAGTAAAACTCGTTTAATACGAACTCGGATAAGTCAAATTCTCGGTTAATACGAACTAATTTTAAATTCCCGACTTTTTCGCAACCATTTCAATATAATACATCCGTTAATACGAACCTTCGGTTACAACGAAATTTGGCAATTTGTTTATATTTTTTTTTTTTGCATTTTGACAAATTTTGAACCGAACATACAGACATTTTTTCTTAAATATGTTGCAAAAAAGTTATTTCAGAAATCAAGTAAAAAAAATTTTACAATATTTGAATTTATATTTAGAATTAATAAATATTTTGTGGATGATTATTTTAACAACCTCGCTTACAACGAACTAATTTGTCTGGTCCCCCGGAGTTCGTCTTAAGCGAGTTTTATTGTACTATTGTAAGTTAGTATATTTACCAACTCTTATTCAACAAAAGAATAGTCTATTTAGGCACAATATGTTTATTTGTAAACACATAATGTCTAAAATTACTTTGTGTGCGTATTATTGTATATGGAAGTGTGCACGAAAAAAGTTTACGCATTTTTTGTTTATATTTTCGTAAAATTAAATAAAACTTTACCCATTTTATAGTAGTAAATTTAGACACATTTTTTAGAATTTTAATACATATTTTATGTACAGAAAACACGATTTTTCGTGTATGAACTTCCTTGCCCTGTTAATAACATAAAATAATAGGAAAGTAATGCTTGTTTATGGTATTTAATATTGTATTAAGTATAATATGGTAATATTTAAGTTAAGTGTTATATTTCATGTTATGTTATAAATAGAAATTGTAATTATTATTAATTATTTACGGTGGGTCTCATACTGCAGGCTTACGGTGGGTCTCATATTTCAGGTTTAAACTTTAGTTAATAGTTACCCAAAAATTTGTTGTTGTTTTGTGTACATTTTTTTGACATTTTCTTTCGTTTATAGTTAAGTTAAAGTTAAACCTACAGTATGAGACCCACCGTTAAGCGTTAACTAATAGTTAACCCAGAAATTTGTTGTTATTTTGTATACGATTTTTTGACATTTTCTTTAAGTTAAAGTTAAACCTGCAGTATGAGATCCACCGTTAGTATTTATTATACCCTACACCACTATGTGGACAGAATATAATGAGTTTGTGCTAATATTGGACCTAGACCCACCGTTTAGTAAACAGAGTACCGATTCCGAATGGTTTGTGAAGCTGTGAAGCGGTGAAAAATATTTTTCACTCATTTAAAAGTAATGATAACAGATGACAGTTTTTATCACTTCACCGCTTGCAAACTATTCAGAATTGGTACTCAGATCTACTCAGAATCACCTTTTGTTTAGATTTAACAATGTCCGTCTGTTTGTCCTTGTATTTATTCTTGTGCGCACGTACAAGTTGCAAATATTAAGATATTTCGATGAAATTTGGTACAACTTATGTCGGCCCAAAGTCTATTGATTTTGGTTAAAATCGGTCCATGTTTGCACCATATAAAGGTCCTCCCAAAATTGATTTGTTCCCATGCTACAGGTCGCAAATACGACGGTACGAGTATTTTAATGGAATTTGACACGTTGATTCTCATGGGCTTATGGACAACTGGTAAGATTTGTCGTTTACACTTAATTTTTTTTTTATATTAAAAAATCTATTTTCGTAAAAAAAAATTTTTCGATTACGAAACAAACAATTTAAAGCCAAAATTCCAAACGGAAACAGTTTCCAATCGCACTTTACTATTTTTATACTGATTTTTAGTACAATTTCTTTAGTAATCACTTTTGCTATTCTCTTATTATAAATTACGGATTTTTTTGACTAATTTTCGCTGCTGATTTCAGCAAAACATTTTATTAATATTTCAAAACTGAGTGCTAAATTTAGCAGAAAAATATACTAATTTAAAAAATTTTATTTACACGAATGCGTTGATTTTTTACAATTCTTATTTAGTTTATATTTGTTATTATTGATATATTCGTAGTTTGGAAATAACACCCAGAAAATTTTATATTATCTCCAATGCATAAAAAGCTAATAACTGGAGAACCGTTTGCAATTTTGACTCCAAATTTCAAGTACAATCGAAAGAAAAAAAAAATTTTTTTATTAATGCTTTTTTGTTGTTTATTTTTAGTACACTTTTTTGCTAATTTCAGCAGATTGATTTTAAATTGCAGTTTACAACAATTTACTGAAATTTAGTAGCGGCTACTAATTATTTACACTAATTTCGTTGTACTAAAATTATTGATATTAAGTAAATTTTGTAGCCGATTTTAGCAAATCGATTTTAAATTGCAGTTTGCAACAATTTTACTAAAATTTAGTAGCGGCTACTAATTTTTCCTACTAATTTTGTTGTACTACAGATCAGCAGACATGTGTTGCTAAAATTAGCAAAAAAAAATACCGCTGGGCTCAAAACAGTTAAATTTCCCGTAATAACAACAAAATTTTCAGTAGCCATTATAGACTTTTTTGGGTTTTTTTTTTAGAAATTCTAGAAATGTTTGTTATGATTTTCTATTGTTGGTTATACATACATAATGTCCCAGTGTAGAAACGGTAATGACATATCATTAATTTTTGTACTACCAGTAATTACACCCACTTACCTTCTGCATTATTTTAAAACATATAATAATGAGTTACTGATAATTACTTATTTTTATCATTATTTCAAATAGGAAATAATTTTCTAGATTTTTTTGAAAATTTTTTGAAATCTATTTTTAGACACAATAATTTTTAAACACTGGTAAGGATATATGTAACCACATATTTTTTTTTTGTATGTTGGTGAGTAAGCTGACTTGTGCGCGGCAAGTCAATTATGTTAAGACCATGGCAATCGTTAGACCCAGGTTCGATTCCCGCAGCAGCAAATTTTATTTTAAAAAAAATACAATAAAAAATATTTTTTTTATATAATTTATTTTTTTGAAAATCTATTTTTAGACTCATTATTTTTGTCAGTACTGGTAAGCACATAGGTAACGATATATTTTTTCGATTTTTCGTATGCTGGTGTGTAACCCATAACTCATTATTTTTCGCGACATCGCCATATAAAGGTAATAAGAAATGTAATAACAAAAGTAACTAGTTACCATTACCAAGTATGTAGTTACATAACCGCATATCTGGTAATGATTTTCTACACTGGGTTGCTGGACTGTCGAAAGCGCGTAGTTTTTTGGAAGATGACAACGCAAATTGTGATAAAATAATTTTTTTGTTGTTTTTATTTTTTCTTTGCTGTTTTAAATGTTTAATAACGCTCCTAGACGTCAACAAGTAATTCTCAATGAGTTTGTAATTCTAAAAATGTCATTCCCTGAAGATTTCCTTAGGTACGAATGAAATCCGGATAGAGACATGTCTGCAATAGATTATTTTTCACAATTTGTTAAATGAGTTTTGGGATTGTAGCACATTTAATAACGTTAACTTTCATAATAGTTTTTTTTTATTTTTCCATAGAAAAACATCTGTAATTACAGTTACTACACAAACAACAGTTATGTAGTAACTGTCAAAATTTGTTCAATGTCCCTAATGATACCGAGGATTTTAAATATTGAAGTCGGTTTTGGTTTCGGCATGGTAGAAAATACCATTGTTTTAAAACTGAAACGGTAACCAACTTTGCCCTAAATTTAATACGTATTTAATAACAATGAAATCATACAAATAAAAAGAAATGACAGAAAAATGTGGAAAATATCAAACAATATAAGCAAGTAACTTTTAACAAAACACTTTTATTTTTACATAAAATGTAACAAAAGTCGCCATTAATTCTATTCATTGTATACGTGGAAATTTGTCACATTTTATTGTTCATTTTAAACACGTCTTTTAACACTTATTGTTAAACAATTTTCTCCATGTATTCATTCATCATTTCACTTTAAACTTGAAAATAAATTTATCAAAGTTTGTTTTTAGTCAAAGTCAACCCTCTTTAAACATAAAAAGTTTATTTCTTGTAAAATCCCTTAATCTCAATAGGAAACAAAAATAAACGTCGAACTTTTTTTAATGCGGTTGATTTATAAAAGCCTAAATAAACAATAGCTGTGGAAAATAAAATTACTTAGGGCCACTAACAATAAGCACAATAAGCTAAAGTTTGTACTAACTTGAAGTTATAGATATTAAATTCCGTATTAATTAAATATAACTAATAAATGTATTAAAAATACACTGTCATAAAATTAACTGACAAGTTTTTACTACACAAATTTTAAAACAACTGACAAAATAGGTAAAATCTACTGTTCTTGTGTTTTTTTTTTTTTCTTTTTTTGATATTATAAATGTATATTTTAATAAAAAAAATAATTTTTTCTTTCGATTATAAAAATTGTGTAATTACTCGTTCTTAGAATTTAAAGTTAAAGATCCTTAACGGTTCTCCAGTTATTACTTTTCTAATGCAATTTGAATGCAATTTCTGATTTTAATTTCAAACTTATTATATCAATATTAGCAAATATAAACTAAACAAGAATTGAAAAAATTAAACAATTTTTTAAAATAATTTAAATTTTTTTAATTTGTTAAATACGTGTGGGATTTTAATTCCTTTAATGCATTTTTTTTAATCTAACAAAACATAATGTGTACTGTAAAAATACTGTTTTGATAGTTGTTTATTATGATATAAAAAAATAACTGCTTTGAACAACTGTTACAAAATTACAATACTTTTCGTTAGTTGTTTTCTTCCATAACTGTCATAATAGTTGTTTTGTATTTTTTTTAATAGAAAAAGAACCGTAATAACAGTTAAAAACAACAACTACTGATTACTATACAAACAACTATAATGTAGTAACTCTTAAACTTTTTTGAGTGTGTTAGTTAACTGAAACTTCAGGTTAATTTGTTTTTTGTTAATGGCCCTTAAATGTATAAAAAAAAATCGAGTTGTTTATTTTCTTAAAGAAAACATTTTTTATTATTAAAATTTCGTAACTTATCGTAATTAAATTTAAACCAAATATTTAGAGTTTTTATGAAATTTGTATGGTTACAAATACCAAGCAAAATAAGAGCTGAGGAAGAAGTAGTAAAAACACCACATCTACTGAACCGGAGGTAGTACAAACTTAGGTGAATCACAAATGATTTTAACATTGACTTGCCATTGGACGGATGTTGTTCGTATATAAATGTTATTTTTCAACTATTAACATTTTATTTAGTAGAAATGTGTAGTCTACTCCTGGGGATGTTTTTCGAAATATGTATAAGAAAAAAATACTACTAGGTATCAGCAAGCAATGAACTCACAATAGTTGTAGTCGAACGGTCTATGCTCTCTGTCATAGTTAACTTATACATTATAACTGATTAAAAACGAACTTTAGTCATTAATATTTTTATATTTTTAGGAAAACAAGAAAAATATGCTATACAAAAAATATAAATAGGGTCGATTTTTTAGTTAAAATTTACCTTTTAGTGGCAGAGTTTCTACGTGTTTTAGAAAATTTGTTTATTTATAAAGACTAATTACAGACATCTGTAATTCATATGGTAACATTTTTCGATACAAATTAAGAAGAGAGTGTTTTAACAGAGGTTGGGAGAGTTGGCACCTCTTTTAATTACATGCTCGTTGATTTAAGTAAGATTGACTCGTTAAAAAAAATTAAAATTAAATATTTAGATAATAGCAAATATAGCCAGAAACTTAAACGCAGCATTTCCAGTAGCATTTCATAAATTAAATAAAAGTGTTTAACTACACAAGGGACCCATATCTTATACTAAAGTATTGTAATTAGCAGGGCAACGACTTCCATGCAAATGCATGTTTGTAGTCATTAATCAAAAAATGATTCTGACCAAATACTTTTCCGAATGAAAAAATTTGCAACAAAATGGCATCGATTTGTTGTTGCATATCTTGTTATAAATGCATATTTTGCTTTTAAGTGCATATTTTTTGCATATTTTATGAGTTTTATTGCATATTTTTGCATATTATTCATTAAATTGCATATTTTATTCATATTTTTTTTTAACTAAGAGTAAGATTTAATGAAGCATAAAGAAAAAGAAGACTTTGCAAACCTTAACGCAGCACTTATCTAGAAGAAAAGCATCAAGTTGTCATCTACTTAGACATTTATATTGGATTTAATTTTTAACCAATCGCTCCCGAGTAATAAATATGATTTTTAAAAATCGATAAATATAAAGTGCATTTTTTTGTTTGAAGCGTTTTCGGATTATTAGTGCTTTTTAAGTGCATACTTAAGTGCATAATTTGCATTTTTTTAATGCATATTATAAGCGCAGATTTTCGATTTTTAAGTGCATGAAAGTCCTTGCCCTGGTAATTAGTTTGCAAAAAAAAAAAAAATTTCCATCAATATATGTGACAGCGCATAGAGAAAGGGCCCTAAGGGTTAAAACAATCAATTTTTTTTTTTTTTTTGTGGACAACATCTGAGAATCGAATGAGACCGATCCCATGCTCTCCTGGCCTTAGGTCCCTTTCTATCCTTAGGTCCCTTTCTATTTTGCGCGTCACATATTCGTTTGCTGAATGTTAACCGCTGGTTAAGTCTTTTAATTCATTTTCTGCACCACAAAGATTTTTTCGCATTCCGCCATTATTTTGCGATTTTTTGAGTGCGGTTTTTTTTTAATTCATCCCAGTGTAGAAACGGTAATAACATATCATTATTTTTTGGACCACCAGTAATGACACCCACTTACCGTCTGCATTATTTTAAAACAAATAGTAATGAGTTACTGATAATGACTTATTTTTATCATTATTTCAAATAGAAAATAATTTTCTAGATTTTTTTTTAAATTTTTTGAAATCTATTTTTGGACTCAATATTTTTTAAACACTGGTAAGGATATATGTAACCACATATTTTTCGATTTTTTGTATGTTGACGAGTAAGCTTACTTGTTTGTTATAATTATTTTTATTCAAAACAACACTAAATTAAATGCATTTTGAATTTGTTTTTACTAAGTACTTTTTACTAAAATACAAGGCAAAGTACTCTTTTATCAGGCAAATTGTGAATACCTTTGTTTTTATTAAAAAATAATAAAAAACACGTTTTTTAATGTACGAGCATACGCAAAAATATTTATATACTACAAAAATATTATATACGTTGTTAGCGTGCCTTAAAGTTTAGAATAAAATTTCTTTTAGATAAAATAAAACACAATATTTGTTGTGAAGGTAAAATAATTGTTAAGGTAAATTTATTGTAATCTTTAAGTAAAAACCCGAGTAAAAAGAGTTATATAGGAAATTATATAATTTAATATGGACTAATATGTTTATATATAGTCAAGTGTGGCCATTTATCTTTGCGGATATAATTATGTAAAGCTTTGAGATTTTCAAAAATTTCTTATATGATGCCATATATAGATCAGTGTAAATATATATGTCCCCATATATATTAATATCTACCATATCTAGTTACATATGCTATGACAATTTTAATACGGCGTCATATATAATTAAAACTGGCTTTATCGGTAAACATATAAAGTTTTATATAGCTCAATGTTAAATTTTGTTGTTGTTTTAGATATGTTTAAGTATAGCGCAAGTTAAAAAAGTCTATGGTTTTTGAGATATATTTATGTATGATTTCAAAATATAAAAGGAGTATTCATTATAACTCCTAAACCTTGTATAAATACAATCCATATTTTTTATGTATGGAATTTGACATTAAACTCATAAAAAGACCAGGTTTACACTGTTTACGGGTAGAATACAAGTTTATATGAGAAGGCTTAAAATACTTGGTTACAATTATGTACAACTTCTTCTATATAATTAAATTTTTATTTCAATTTTGAATCCTTAACTTAAGCCCTTAGTTTGGAAGTAGAGTGAGGTGAAATGAGGTATCGTAAAGTAGAAACCTATTTTCAATTGGTTTTGTTACGTCAAATCTACTTCCAAACTAAGTACATGGTTGTGTATACTACCACTAGTTGAAAGTAAACAGCTGACACGATACTTTACGATACTACAAGACTAATGGAGCCTTTAAGGGTGTTATTTTTCAGTACTTTTGAATAGTTTTTGTTTTGATCTTGAAATATGAAGCGTTATATAATTATGTCTTTCTACATCAAATTATATATGATTATATCGGGTCAAAATCCGGATAAGATTCTATATGATTCAATATATTTAGATCTTATCCGATATAATTTTATCCACCATTTGTCGGATCATAGCATATCTCCAATTATATTAAATAAGATATCATTACATATGACATCATATTATTTTTTTACTCGGGAACACTATTTTTTGCCTCTTCATTTTTATATAAATAAATCATTTAGTATACCAACACGTGAGAATGTAACAACTAATTGCCTGTTGTTCAAGCCATCGGCGTAGATAGGTTGTATTCGACCCAGCCACCACAATTAAATAATTCTGACACAATAATGGGCTTAAAATAAATAAATATTTGTTCACTTTTTCTCATGAAAGTGGATTGTTATTAATGAATGCATTACAAATTGCAATATACGTGTGTATGTCAAGATAATTTGGTAAAGTGTGGACTTAGGTAGATAGACCCGTAAGTAGTTTTGTTCATTTGTGTTTTGAATGAAAATAAAAATACGTACAGCAGGGTTGGCAAGCGATTTATAATATTAAAGATAGCGGGCAAAGTCCGCTAAGTTGTTAACGTGCCTTAAAGTTTATATAATTCCAGTTTATATAAAAGTAGCAAATTCAGGTAAATTCACAAATTTAAATGGAAAGTTTACTACGCCGGTTTCTTCTACCGATATATGGGAATATATAAATTGCATTCTTTTTCTAAGGTGTTTTGTCTTTTAATAAATTTGTTTAACCTTTTTGTAGAGTGTGCTTCAATGCTAAATTTCATATTCCTTGCTTAAAGTGTTTGCTCATGTAATTAAAAGGGGCTCTTTATCCTTTTTTGTTCCTCCCCGTAAAAAACCCAAAC
Source organism: Leucophora obtusa (assembly GCA_949987735.1). NCBI lineage: Eukaryota > Metazoa > Arthropoda > Insecta > Diptera > Anthomyiidae > Leucophora > Leucophora obtusa. The sequence goes on along the minus strand of OX465295.1, from coordinate 346,293,120 downwards.
ATACATATATAATCATGCCTTAGTGTATGTACATATGTCTATGTTAAAGGTAGTCACAACTCCAATGGAATGGAATTTCATTGGAGTTAAATGAAATTCAATTCCATTTAACTCCAATTATCTAATGTTTCAATTTCACTCGTTCTCCCTTCCATTTCATTTCGATCCATTCCAGATTCCATTTCGTTCTTCATTCCATTGCATTTCGTTCTCATTATCTATTGTTCCAAGCCCAATCGTTCCCTGTTTCATTCCATTTCGCACCCACTGTCTTGTGTTTTGATACCAGTCGTTCCTCTTTCCATTCCATTTCTTTGCACCTGTTCCGTTCCATTCCTGTTTTTAACTGTAGTGTTTCAATTCCACTCGCTCGACATTCCATGTTATCTCGCTCCCTATTGCATTTTGTTCCATATTCCATTCCATTTCGTTCCCTCTTCCATTCCATTTCCATTGCTCACTGTTTTAATTCCACTCGTTCCTCGTTCATTTCCATTTTTAATCTCCTTTTTACCACGTTCCTGTCCAAAGTCCCAAAAACTAACTTTTCTATAAGTTAGTCCATACTCCAAGGCACACACATAAATTTCAGGTTTTTAGCCAAAGGGGTTCGCGCAGGCCATCAAGAGGGGAAATTATTTCATTTTTGCCCCTCCCTGTAAGAATTTCCAAAAATGCAGTCTTAGCTGTCGTTTACGCTGTTGGAGGAATCTACGTACCGAATTTTAGCTTCCTAGTTCCATCAGTTTGGCCAGGCCGTCAAAGGGGAGACTTTTTCCCTTTTTACCCCTCCTGGTAGGAATTTCCAAAAATGTTGTCTTAGTGGACGTCTATGTTGGAGGAGGAACCTACATACCGAATTTTTGCTCCCGAGTTCCAGCAGTTATGGGGAAGACTTTTCCTGTTTTTGACCCTACCTGTAGAAATTTACAAAAATCCCGTCTTAGCCGATGTCTACAATCAAGGAGGATCCTTCATACCAAATTGACCTCAATTTTTGCAATGTCCCTGTCCAAAATTCCAAAAAGTACCTTCCCGATAAGTGAGCCCATACTCGAAGGAACACATATTTTACATTTCAGATTTCTAGCCAGAGGGGTTTTGGCAGGCCGTCAAAGGGAAGACTTACTATTTTTTTTTTTTTATTTGCTTTATTTATTGTAATATCAAAGCCACAAAAGGACAATAAATATATTACAAAGTTTAATACAGTATAACTTAACATTATTAATTCATGAATTTCGTTTACTATAAATACCCTTAGAATTACTAATTCGTTTTTCTGTTGGCCCTCCAGCCCAGAGAAACAAGCCAGCCGCCGTGAGCCGTTTAAGCCGCCGCCGCCAGTCATTTTTGCCTCAGCCGCCGCCGCCGATTTTTTTCGGCTCATTTCGGCTGGAAGTATCAATTTTCAAATATAAAAAATTTAAAAATAAATATATTTTTTAAAAAGAATTTACTAATTCATTAAACTTAAACAACCAGAGCTAAAAACAATTTTTTTATATGAAAAGAAAAAAGTTAAAATCTTCTAAATATTAAATTTTTATAAATATAATTTTTTTAAGCTATAAAAGCTTATGTAAATTTATACTGAGAAAAAAATTAAAAAAAAAGTTCTTAATGGGTTAATATAATAATTCAGAATGCAACTCTTTGCAGATGTGTAAAAAATCAAATATAGCTGCTTAACTTTGCATTTAAAACTCAATATATGTATTTGGTGTATGCATTTTTATCAAAAATTATGACGAAAAATCGTTACAGAGTTGAAGTCGTGTTAGCATAGATATACGAAAGAGTTTGTAAAATGTATTAATTTTTGTTAAAAGCGTTACTTCTCCTCTTCATATAAATTCTTACAGTTAGTGTTCAGCTTTATTGGTTATTAAAATATAAGCTATTAAAGTTAAAACACCTTATGAGTTACTGGTTACGGAGTTTACATTTGGCCTATAAAATTGGTTACAAATTTTATGTATTAACCAAAAATTGGTCAGATTGTTATAAATTTTGTAAAACAGGTGACAATGCGCTGATATGTATCGAAATATATAACTCAAATGTAATCCATGCATTTGAAATTAGCTGGTTACATGGTTTTTATCACATTTTTTGATATCACCCATATATGTTTTTTCAATTCTAAAATACATTTTTAAAAATGGTCCAGTTGAATATTTTGGATAAATTAAACATTTTGTAACAAATAAATGAAAAAGTAAAGATAAAAGATATTGTAAAATTCTATAATATTTAGAAAAGGACACTTTTACGGATAAAATGCTCAAACCAATGTTCGAATTGATCACATAATTTCATCATTTAAGGACATTATTGATTGGGCATCTAATTCAAATGGGTCCCTACAAGATATGTGCATCCTGCCCAAACTTTCTAACAAAGCCTCCATTCAAAAGTCTTCAAACAAGTTTAATTTCTTAAATCAATCGATATGTATTTTTTTCTATCGTCTTTATTTATTCCTTAATTTGTTAAAATTAAAAAGAATAAATCGTTAGCTGAAATGCAAAACCACGTAACTAACAAAAAATACAAAATCGGTTTTTTGATCGATTATGATGCATATCAACGAGGTCCACGTCTTCTCCAATTTTTACTGTCATATAATAAAAATTAGACATATTATTAGCGAAAATCGAAAGCACGTAACTACATACTTGTTGCTTGAAAATTGTAAAAAATTGTTTCTCCTGTAAAATAGTAAAAATGTTAGTTACGTGGTTTAGCATTTCAGCTAACGAAATAAAAAAAAATTGATTCCCAGTATGCTTTAATTGTCTGAAAATTCTATAAGAGGGAAAAATTGTTTTGAGTTCCAAGTTTATAATTTATTAAATAAAAATTGTATGTTATATTTAATATTTAGGACCATTTGTTAGATATAGTCTTGACTAGCCATGGATCTGTGCGAACATGAAACAAATCACACGTGAACCAACAACAAATCTTATATAAATTGATTTTTAACATATTTTTTTGCGAGTGATTTTCTGACCGTGATAAAGTGCAGAAGTTAATTGTGATCTCTTTTCTATAATTCTATTTAAAATTAAAAGCAATAACATTTGTTATTGTTTTAAGAAAAAACTTTTTTTTTAATATATTGTATATTGAAATAAACAACAAATTATTACTTCCCAGCAAAACCTTGGTAATGACTGGTCATTACTACATGCATTACTTAGATCTCATATCTCATTACCCGTTGAATTACTTTTAAACTAAATGTAATGAGTTACCGATAATTATACCCCACACATTACTATTTCACAATAGCTGAAACCAATAATATATGTTCTAAATCATTAAAAACCATAACTATGGCGTAGCCTAGTGGTTATCGTTTTTGCCTGACAGACATGAGGATCGCTGCTCAACTCGTGTTAGCTTCCATTGTTGTTTTTTTTTTTTGTAATTTATATTAAACATCTATTTATAGAAATGTTGATGTTCATTAAGCAGTATTTAATAACAACAAGTTTTGTGAAAAATAGACATGTATAACAGTTGCCACAATAAATGTGTACATAAGTTAAAGCAATAAAAATCATAGTGATGTCGTGGTCTAATGGTTAGAGTGTTTGCCTGACAATCGACGGGTACGCTGATCAATACGTGTCAGATCCTATTGGTTTTTAAATTTTTATACTTTTTTAAATCTATATTCAACATCTATTTATAGAACAGCTGATAAACTACTTACAGGTAACATCAGTGTAATGACTTTCCTCCAATGACATCACCATGTTAAAATAAGTAGTTTAGTAATTAAAAGGTAACTAGTGAACACTTAAGATTTCAATACCTAAAACTCATTACATGGTAATGAAAGGTTTTGCTGGGTTATTATTAAGTAGTAAACAAAGGGATTAATATTCTGCTATACTAATCCTCTGCTGTTACAGCAGAATGGATAGTAGCAGCGAGTCTACTGAAGAAAGCGATATTGTCTGGTAGACAGTCGCTGAAAACAAAACAACGAAACGACGAAAAAATCGATCACCAGAATTAGTTAAGCATGCAATCAAAATAACAAAAACTACCAACAATGCATATTTGTGCATATTTTTCATTTTTAGTAGCATTTTTTATTGTGTAAAAAAATATAAAAAATTGATACGTTTTCATATTTTGATTCAATCAAAATAAACATTTTTAAAACTTTATTGACCTATGGGAAATCTTCGAGTTCTGTGTCTGTTTGCAAATATATTTTAAAGTGCATTATTTTTGCAAAAATTATAGTTTTTAGTGCTTATTTCTTATATTGTTAGTGCATATTTTTCTTTTTTAACCGCATATTTTAGGCGCATATTTTTCATTTTTAAGTGCATGAAATTCCTTGCCCTAATGATGATATACCAAGTACCTACTAGCAACAACATGTTTGCTGCACTTGATGTAGACAATAATGATGATGATAATTATATTAACGATAATGCTAACAAAGAGCTTTCTGAAGAAAAACCGCCTCCAATAATTATTCCAAATGTTTCATATATAAGAGCGATGATGAATAACTTTTCAAAAATAGTAAACCTTGAAGATTATTCGTACAAATCTTTGAGAGATGGTCAGGTAAGAGTAATGGCAAAAAACGTAATGGCATATAGAGAGAGTAAAATATCTATCTTTCGTAAAAAAACAAACGTTTTCAAATCACATTACAAAATGTTTTCAGCCGATCAAGCCGCCGCCGCCGCCGATTATTTGGTTGCGCCGCCGCCGCCGATTTTTATCCGGCTCAATCTCAATCGCCGCCGCCGCCGCCGATTTTTCGCTTGCGCCGCCGCCGCCGATTATTTTGGTCGGCTTGTTTCTCTGCTCCAGCCATAATAATCTGGAAAAAAGTATGCAAATACGATATGTGGTCCATTTTATTGACGATTTTTATTTTATAACTTCAACAAACAAATATAAAATCATGTGTAAAGAGTCAATCAAAATATTCTAATGCCCAATTTACACTACAGAAAAAAACTAGTAACATTTTAAAAACTTTTCTTTTCAATTCAAAATTTGTATACCCGAGTAAAAAAGTTTTGATATAATCATATATTATTTTATGTAATTGCATATAGTAACTTATAGTTACATATGGCCACATATGCTTTTAAATTCAAGCAGATATACTTTTATATAGTCATATGTTAGATATTTTTTCCTCAAAGGTTCGTTTTTCTGTTGGCCCTCCAGCCATAATAATCTGGAAAAAAGTATGCAAATACGATATCTGGTCCATTTTATTGACGATTTTTATCTTATAACTTCAACAAACAAATATAAAATCATGTGTAAAGAGTCAATCAAAATATTCTAATGCCCAATTTACACTACAGAAAAAAACTAGTAACATTTTAAAAACTTCTTTTCAATTCAAAATTTGTATACCCGAGTAAAAAAGTTTTGATATAATCATATATTATTTTATGTAATTGCATATAGTAACTTATAGTTACATATGGCCACATATGCTTTTAAATTCAAGCAGATATACTTTTATATAGTCATATGTTAGATATTTTTTCCTCAAAGGTTTTAATATGGAGACATATGTGATTTTATATTATTACATATTGGCCTACATATATATGTATGTGCTATATATAAGTACATAAAGTAACATATAAAAGACATAATTACATGTACGTTTATATATAATTTAGTATGACACTATACATAATAATATAAAACTATGTGGATCCATATAAGAAATCTTTTATAATTTGTGTTAGTTATGATTATATATTGACGAATATGAACCCATATATAACTTATAATGGTCTTTATAAAATCATATATAATTATATATCATCCCACATAGGCAATTTTTTCAAAGTGATTTTATATAAAAATATATAAGGTCCATATAAAACCGTATTGTATTATATTTGGTTCCATGTTATCAATGATTTTGAACTAGTTTTAGATTTAGTAATTACTAGGGATTGGCGCGTGACACGAAATGTTCGTGAGTCACGTTATTCACACGTGATCGTGAGTAATAATTACTATACTTAAGTGATTCGTGCGTGAGCGTGAGTAAGAATAACCCGTGATTGTTTCGTGTGTGAGTTTATTTTTTGCATCATATGTTTTTAGTAATTTTTACTGTTTTGCGTGAGAATTTTCTGATTGTAAGTTTAATAAGTAAGTTAATATAATCATGTGTGCTGAGTAAAAAACGAAATGCTCGTGCGTGAGTAATTTGTTTTTTTTTTTTTGGTTTTTTTTTTTTGAGCATGAATCAAAAATGGCTTACGCACCGCACCCATAACATTAACAACACTGAAGCTTTAATACGAAATTCTCTATACTATAACGTACACTTGACTGATTTCTTATATCTTGGTTGTAAAGGGTTTTTCAATAAGAGCGCTACAAAAGTAAAAAAGTTTAAATGAAACAAAAACGGTTTTGGATATCAATGAAATTCTTTATTCCTGTGAAAGTACGTTCGATGCCATTATGTATGGAAATCGATCTCTTTTGCATGGCCACCACGGGCACGCTTGCAGAAGTCCAGACGCTGAACCCAATTTTCGACGGTTTTCAAGCATAAATCGGCCGATACTGCTGCAATTTCACGTTCGATATTCGTACGAAGTTCATCAATCGTCGCTGGCTTGTTGGCATAGACCATAGATTTGACGTAGCCCCACGCTCAATTGTTGATCTGCTAGGACGATTATGACGACCATAAATTGGACGTAGCGCACTTAACGTTGAGGCCACTGACTCCGAATTTCGGTAGTCAATTTTAATATTTTCGACTCGTTGTTGGCTCGTATATCTTTCCATCATGAAATGGCAAACCTTACTGAAGAGAAGTCTTTCTACTTTTGTAGCGTCCCTGTTGAACAACCCTTTATATCATAATCCTATTAACTTTAAAATTTCAGTGTTGTTAACTTTATTTTAAAATTACTAAATTAAAAGAAATTTTTTTTCATGTTTATTGCACTGTCATGATAAATCTGGATAAAAGTAATGGAAGATTTATCGAAATTATAAGATCTCCAGCAGGCCTGGGGTTAATCATTACATTTTGTAATTAATTACACATGCAATTACACAATTACATGTAATTGTAATTGAAAAAAAAAATCATCTATAATTACATATTCGGCCTTATTACGAGTGTCGTAGTCGTAGTCGAAACTAAGTCGAATTTGCTGAAAATTCACTAAAAACGCAACTTTTGAACAATTTTTCAATTGGATTTACCATATATAGCACTCAGATTTAAAAAAATCCTGCATCAGAGTTTCATTTCTTTATAATTTCCATTATATACAAAATCATTTTATATTGAGTCGAAAATTTCGACTACAAATTCGACACTCGTAATCAGGCCGATTATTTGTAATTGCAATTCAAAAAAGAACAATTACAATTACAAGTAACCGAAATTTTTTTTTTATTTAAAGAAATTATTTTTGTATGTATATTGTTAGATATGGTCCTATATAATCTGATAAAAAGTATAAGGTTAATATTTAGATATAATTGTATCAAACTATGTCCACTTTTATAACATTTTATATAATTTTATACAAAAAGATATAATTTGATGTAATTGGATGAGGACAAAATTCGGATGCAATTGTATCGAATTGCATAAAATTGTATCAAATTGTACCAAATTGTATACTATTGTATACAATTCGATACAATATGATACAATAAGACGTTCTCATTTTTCGGATATAATTAAATCTAATTACATAAAAGATTATATATAATTAAATATAACTTCATATGGCTCCATATCATTTTTTTTTTACTTGGGTAGAGTCTGACAAGTAAATAAAAATAGTTTTCAAAAACTACCAGTCCCTGGTTAAGTATAAAATTCTATCTATACTGTATCAAATCGTATCTATACAATTAGTTTTTGATTCAAAATTTATATGGAATTTGACAGACATATACAAGTAGCTTACAAAAAGCACCAATCCCTGGTTAAGTGCAAATGTGTAGTATAAGGCTCAACATAGAAGTGCTGCCGAAAATAAGTAACATACAAGTAATCAAAACTTTCTTGCTATGCAGTCTCACAGATATATGCAAACATATTCTTCTTGAAGATATTAATTGAAAAATTAAAAACTTTTAGATAAGCCGGTAAATCATTCCATAGTCGAGCTACTCTCATTAGAAACTAACATTCAAAGATTGTCGTAGAATGAATAGGAATATCGATCTGCACATTCCGAGTAGACATAACAAAATTGAATTCATTGCGTAAGTTATGAATTCAAGAAGAATTTCCGAAAATCCGGCCCTAGAGGGCGTTCAAGCTGTAGGACGAATCCACACACCAAGTATCATCTTCCTAGTTCCAGCAGTTTGTGCAGGCCGTCGAGATGGACAATTTTTCTTTTTTTGTCCCTCTCGGTTGGAATTTCCAAAAATGCCGTATTAGAAGACATCTATGTTGAAGGAGGAACTCATATACTGAATTTCAGCTTCCTAGTTCCAGCAGTTTGGACAGGCCGTTAAGAGGCCACTTTCCCTTTTTGAGCCCCCATTTTATAACGTCCCTGTCCAGAATTCAAGAAAGTACCTTACTGGTAAGTTTGCCCATACTCCAGGGCATATATTTTAAAATTCAAGTTTCTAGCCAAAGCGGTTTGTACACGCCATTAGGGGGAGACTTTCCTTCTTTTTGCCCCTCCCTGTAGGAATTTCCAACAAATTCATCTTCGCGGCTCTTTACGATAGAGGAGGGGCATTCATATCAAATTTCAACATCGTTGCCTCATCGGTTTGGGCAGGCCGTTATTGGCGACATTTTCTCCATTCAACCCCCATTTTCCTAAATCGAAAAAATCGGCGAGTTATCCCTACTCCACGGAATACATATTTCAAATTTTATTTCACTTTTTCTCTTATTGTCCCTCCCGATAGGAATTTCTAAAAATCCATTCTTTGCGAACATCTACACAGGAGGGGGAATTTAGATTCCGATTTTCAGCTTCCCCTTTTGGCCCCTCCTTCTAGGGATTTTCAAAAACGCAGTCTTAGTGGATGTCTACGACAGAGGAGGAACCTTTTTACCAAATTTCAACTTCCTAGCCCCAGCGGTTTGGGCAGGCCGTTAAGGGGGCACTCTTCCAGTTTTTAACCCCCATTTTTACAACGTTCCTGTCCTTTATGGAAAGGTCTTTTTTTTTTTGCAAAAAGGAGGACGTTTTCCTCTTTTAGGCACTCACTGTTGGAATATTCAAAAATTCAAAAAAAATTATGCCAACTTTTTTTTTTTTGTAAAGGTAATTTTTTTGGGAAAAGGTCCTTTTTGGTAACAGTGCTATTTAAAACAGTATCTCTATTTTACAAAGAGATACTGTTTTTGTATAAGTCACTTTTTGGAAAAGGGTATTTTTTTGGAAAAAGTACTTTGTTTTGTAAAGTTTCTTTTTTTGAAAAATAGCGTTTTAAGCGGGGGGAGGTGGTGGTCCATGTCGAGGAACTTTTTTTGTTTTAGAGAAAAGGACTTTTTTTTAAGATTATTTTTTTTTTTTGGCAAAGGCTCTTTAAAGTAGAAAGTACTTTTTTTGAAATTCTATTTTGTTCTCTTTTTTTGTAAATGGTACTTTTGTTGATAAAAAACTCTTTTGGGAAAAGATCCTTTTTTTTGAAAAAGCTTCATTGTTTTGAAAATGTATTTTTTTCAATGAGTGTTATTTTCGTTCGGTTTAAGATCAAATATTACAAGTTCTAAATAGAATTTACAATTTTTATTTTACAACCAATAGAGAAAAACTTTTTTTTTTTTTTTTTTGAAAAACATACTTTTTTGGAAAAAGGTACTTTTGTTTGAAAATGGTATTTTTACTTTTACTTAAAAAGTATTTTTACTTTTTCCGTCTTAGTGGATGTCTACTACAGAGGAGGAACGTTCATACCTAATTTCAACTTCCTAGCTCCAGCGGTTTGGGCAGGCCGCACTTTTCCCCTTTTGAGCCCCCAGTTTTACAACGTCCCTGTCCAAAATCCTAGAAAGTACTTTCCAGAAAAGTTAGCCCTTACTCCAAGGAACACATATCTTAAATTTCAGCTTTCTAGCCAAAGGCGTTTTGGCAGGCCGTCAAGGGGGAGACTTTCCCCCTTTTTGCCCGTTCCGGTAGGAATTTCCAAAAATCCCGTCTTAGCGGACGTCTACGCCGAAAGAGGAACCAACATACCGAATTTCAACTTTCTAGCTTCAGCGGTTTGGGCTGGGCGATGTTGAGTCAGTGAGTCAGTCAGTAACGTTATTCTTTTATATATAGAAGGATTGGGTATAAAAGTTAATAATGGGTGCGTTCGGCATATACAATTTAATAGTCAACAGTTGTACAACTATCTGCTGAATGACCTGATGACTAGCTCTCAGTCTGAGCGCTCAGGTAGCGCTGTCATATTTTGGTAGCGTAAAAAATGTTTGCTACTTTTCATCAATAAGTGATGCATTCCAGAGCTTTGCAGAATTAAAATTCTTTTTTGAATGAATTCACTACCAATCGAATTCAGTTTTCTCTAGAATTGAATGAATTCCTTTTCTTAAGTAATTCACCGAATTCGTTCAACTGAACGCGTTCATCAAACAATAAATTCAAAGAATTAATTCCATTGCAATAGTTCTCTTTATTAAATCAAATGAATTAATTCACTGGTGAACGCGTTCAATTTTATAAATCGAACGGAAAAAAAGTGAATTAATTCAGCACAGAATTCGTTCAATTCTTTTTCGTTCAGTGAATTACAAAAAAATAAAATTACGTTCAGTGAATTAAAAAAAATAAAATTAAGTTCAGTGAATTAAAAAAAAACGAGTAAAAAGGTTAAAGTCGGGCATGCCGACTATACAATACCCTACACCAGTCTGGTTAAGAGCCAACTAATGTTTGGATCCGAAATGCGAATGGGTTAAAATGGGACTTCTGTCAAAATTTTCTATAAAATTATAAAAGAAGAGAAAATCGTAAATATAGCCCAAATGGGCGATAGGTCCAAATATGGACCGATTCTATCTAGAATCTATTGGCTTTGTTCTCGGGGCCATGTGAGTCAGCAAACCAAATGTCATTAAAATATCTTAATATTTGCGACCTGCAGCGTGTAACCAAGCCAATTTTTGGGGACCCTTATATGGGCACTAGGTCTAAACATGGACCGGTGTTAACCAAAATCAATAGGCTTCGTCCTTGGGCCGACATAGGTGGGTGTACCAAATTTCATCAAAATATCTTAATATTTGCGACCTGCAGCGTATAAACAATATAATTTTGGGGGGACACTTATATGGGCACATGGACCGATGTTAACCAAAATCAATAGGATTCGTCCTTGGGCCAACATAGGCCTGTGTACCAAATTTCATCAAAATATCTTAATATTTGCCACCTGCAGCGTATAAACAATATAATTTTGGGGGGACCTTATATGGGCACTAGGTCTAAACATGGACCGATTTCAACCAAAATCAATAGGCGTCGTCCTTGGGCCGACATAAGTCGGTGTACCAAATTTCATAAAAATATGTTAATATTTGCGACCTGTAGAGTGCGCACAAGAATGCATGGACAGACAGACGGACGGAGGGACGGACAGACGGACATCGTTAAATCGAAATAAAAAAAAATTTTAAGCCGATCGGTATACTATACGGTGGGTCTACGACCAATATTTTTTGGTGTTACAAACATCAGCACAAACTTATAATACCCTCTCCACGTAGTGGTGTAGGGTATAATTAAATTACGTTCAGTGAATTAAAAAAGAAAAAAATACGTTCACTGAATTGAAAAAAAAATACGTTCACTTAATTGAAAAACAAAAATTACGTTCGCTGAATTCAAAGCCTGTTTTCTGCCGTTCAGTAGAAGAAAACAATAAGGGTTTTCACAAGGGGTGTGCTATTTGTTGTATCGTTGTATCGTCCTAACAAAACACAGAGTTGTTAAAAATTAAATTGAAAAAATACAACATTTGAGAATAGCACGATACAACATTTTTACGTATGTTTAATGTCTTATGTTTGAGTGTAACTGAGAACTGAATAGAAAATCGTAGTTAAACACAAATAAAAATTTTAACAACTCTGTTTTTTGTTAGGACGATACAACGACACAACAGATAACACACCCCTTATGAACAACCTAATTGTATTGTAAAGCTGCCTACACACTAGGGAACATACTTAAAAAAAGAGAGCATTTTTTGTGAATGTGTGAGTGCGTTTGTGTGTGTGTGAGTGTTGAGAGCGTGCATTTCGTGTTTACAAAATTTTTTGATATTTTTTGTTCCCTCAACCATGTTCCCTAGTGTGTAGGCAGCTTAAAAACGTATAACTAAAATACGTCATAAGCAAGCATCTACATTTTACTGTGAAGCAAAAGTTTGAAAAATTAATACTTATATTTTTTTCCAAATTCATCTATATCTGTAAAGTTTTTATTTTTAATAGTAAAAGGCTTTACTTTTTAATCATGTAGGTTGATAAAGTGCATCGGGATTCTCTAACACTTAGTGGGTTATTTTATAAAACGCAACGCCGTATTACAAAATAACCCCCTTAATATATGTATATGTAATTTGTTTATTTTTACTAGCAAACGCTGTAAAATTGCTTAGTTGTAAATTTTATTTGCAAATAAATGTTTTCTTCTACTGAACGGCAGAAAACAGGCTTTGAGTTCAATGAACGTATTTTTTGTTTTTTAATGCACTGAACGTATTTTTTTTTTAATTCAATGAACGTAATTTTATTTTTTTTTAATTCACTGAACGTAATTTTATTTTTTTTAAATCACTGAATGTAATTTTATTTTTTTTTTTAATTCACTGAACTAAAATGAAATTGAACGAATTCAGTGGTGAATTAATTCAGTAACGAAAACAAATATGAATTAATTCCATTCAATATATGGTGCTTTGTGAATTAATTCATCGAATTTTTAATTCAGAATTAAAAAATTGAATTAAGGAATTAATTCTTCAAAGCTCTGATACATTCGTTGTTGTTCATTTACAATAAAAATTGTAACAAATATAATTCGAAAAATAAAATTTTAAAAGGTAAAAGAAACTATAGAAAAAGTGTATTTAAAAACCAGGGTTGGCAGGCAATACCGTTAAAATGCCGTTATCGATTCAAAACCCTTACAACTGACTACCGTTACCCCTAAAATACTGTTACCGAAATACTGTTATCCTTAAAATACCGTTACCGAAATAACTGAAATACCGTTATCCTTAAAATACCGATACCGAAATAAATGGAATATCGATACCCTTAAAATACCCTTACCGAAATAAATGAAATACCGTTACCCATAAAATACCATTACCGTTATTTTTAATTTTCTGCTTTTGGTAACTGCACGTGGTTATTAAGTATTTTTCGTACTTTAAGTTAGTGAATTGGTTCTGTTTTTCACCTCGTTTGTTTTTTGTAAAAAAATTTGCGGGATAAATCGAAATAACTGACTACCGTTATCTTTAAAATACCGTTACCGAAACAATTGAAATATCACTAACCTTAAAATACCGTTACCGAAATAATCAAAAAACCGTTATCCTTAAAATACCGTTACCGAAATAACTAAAAAACCGTTATCCTTGAAATACCGATACCGAAATAAATGAAATAGCGTTACCCTTAAAATACCGTTACTGAAATAATCTGAAGTAGCGTTACCCTTACCGATAACCGCATCGTTTCGGTTACCATCCACGTTAAAAACAAAACAAAGAAAACATCGTTCAGTAAGTAATCACAAAGCGCTACAATTCACCGGTATCAGTCTAAAGGTTTCTCTGCCGAATGCTACCAATGTCGATTTGGGCAACATATGGCATAACTGTAAAACATATGGTTTGTGTCAGGGATGATAAAGTTGGTACTATAGTACTTTTTATGGTACTATTTGAACCTCAAAAGTACTATGGTACTCCTCCGACTCATTTAGTACTATTTACACATTGGCTCATATGAATAAAAAATAGATATTACTAATAGGGGGATATACAGGGTTTTTTAAGCAATTACTTCACATAGTCTGCTTGGGAGTAGACTAGAAATTTAATTTTTTAATTTTCGTTTACATTTCATGCTGTTCCACCAGCCAATTGGTAAATTTGGAGTTAAAAGCCATTCCTAAGCCCAAAGTAATTACTTCGAAGTAATTGCTAAGTTTTATTCATATGACCCATTGGCTCATGTGAATAAAAAATAGATATTACTAATAGGGGGAAATACGGGGTTTTTTAAGCAATTACTTCACAAATCTAGTCTGCTGGGGAGTAGACTGGAAATATAATCTTTTAATTTTCGCTTAAATATCATGCTATTCTACCAGCCAATTAGTAAATTTGGAGTTAAAAGCCATTCCTAAGCCCAAAGTAATTACTTCGAATTGCTAAGTTTTATTCATACCGCCCATTTTCCTTTTTTAATTTTTTTGGGATTTTATTAATTTTCATAAAAATTATTGTGTTTATAGCGAACATTTAAAATATCGGAGTTTTAAATTAAAAATACCTATGTTGAAATTATTTAAAATATTAGACATTTCTCTTGAAAATTTAAGTTAAAGATATAAAAAATTCGAAAGAAGTTATTAAAAATTAGGAGAATTAAAAAATCTAGAAATTTGTGTGTGTTTTTATAGCACCCAAATGTTTTTCCTCATCAGAGCTCCTAAGGAAATTCACTTACTTATTTAATTTTCAATTCTGAGTGATTATATTTCTAAACCATATTTCGAAGAATCGAATGAATTCTTGAGCCACCTAATTCAATTCACCCAATTCATTTCATTTGATTGTCAATCAATTTGTTCATTTGAAAATATTCTTATGACATTAAGAAAGTGGAACAGACTCGTAAATACCTTAGAATGATTTTCGCTTTAAAACAAAGTTGAATACGATTTTCAGGGATTTAAAATTATGAAGACTAGACTCACAGAAATAAACCTGTAAAAATAGCAGAAAAAAACTATTAAAAATTAGTTAAAAACGGTCTTACAAAAGAAACTTCTAAGCTTATTTGTGTGCTAAATACTAGTAAAATAAGAATAACAAATATAAAATTGCTAAATTTATAAAATTTTAGTTATATTTGAAAATAACAAATTTTGTCATTGAAAATAACAACTATAAATACCATGGATGGTAACCGAAACGAATGCGGTTATCGTTAGGGTAACGATATTTAAGGTTATTTCGGTAACGGTATTGTTACGTTTTTACCTTTTAAAAACGTTGGTTTATCTCCTTTAGATAAACCGGATTCTTTTATATTGCAATCAAAATAAACAATCTAAATTCAGACACCAATTGTTACGTTTTACCTTATAAAACGTTCGTTTATCTCCTTTTGATAAAACAGCCTGGTGCTGTCACAGCGAAAATAGCAGCCAATTATAATAACCAAAACACGAAAACACTTAAGTTTGAAATAGCTTAGACACTCGTATTTATTTACAAACTATTACTTATTAACAAACTATCTCTATTATGACCATTACTAGAGCCTACTAACTTAGATTGACGTATTTTGTCCATTCCGCCTCTTAGGCTATTTTCTTCCAGAAAAGTCCCGAACTTTCTATACTAGGCCAAGCCATTTTCGTAACAGTATTTTTAGGGTAACGCTATTTTATTTATTTCGGTATTTGTATTTTAAGGACAACGGTATTGGAGATATTTCGGTAACGGTATTTTAAAGATAACGATATTTGGGTTATTTCGGTAACGGTATATTACGGTTAACGGTATTTCAGTTATATCGGTAACGGTGTTTTAAGGGTAACGGTAGTCAGTTATTTCGATGCATCCCGTAATTTTTTTTTACAAAAAACGAAAGAGATAAAAACAACCAATTTATCAACTTAATGTACAAAAAATACTCAATAACCACGTGAAATTACCACGGTCAAGGGAAATTATTTCCAAATGCCAACCTCACCCACAGTCCACCTTGAACATGGTGTCCCCTGTTAACGCTGACGAGGCTCTGGCGACCGAGTATGGGCGGTATAACCCGGTTCCCGCGGCAATCGGACTATGTGCCGGAACGTTTCGGATGTATTCCAATTTTTGAATTTATCCGAGCAAGGATTGCCACTCCGGCTTTAAATGAGAATTATTAACTAAAAATTCTATTTTTAAAGCCGTTACAACAACAACAACCAAAAGCAGAATATTTAAAATAACGGTAACGGTATTTTAGGGCTAACAATATTCCATTTGTTAGTTAAGTGTTTGTAACCGTCGCATAGGACAATCGTAATTAATATTAGAATTAATTACTAAAGAATTTTTTTATAGTTGATTTCTAGGAAGAAGAAGTTTAGGTAACGGTATTTTAAGGGTATTGATAATTTATTTAGGTATCGGTATTTTAAGGATAACGGTATTCCGGGTATTTCGGTAACGGTATTTTAGAGGTAACGGTAGTCAGTTGAAAAGATTTTGAATCGATAATGGTATTTTAGCGGTATTGCCTGCCAACCCTGATAAATACTTTAAAATCTGCAGAAAATATTAATATTAGGAGAAAATTTTTGCTATTTTCAAGTTAAATTTAGTTGAATGCAAATAGTAGTCTATCCTGTTAAAGTGAACAGAAATGGTTGCTAAAAAAATATAAAACTTCTGATTTCAGAAGACTAGATTTTTATTCGCATTAAAAAAATCGAAGAAAGCTTCCAAATTTTACATCTTTCGTGATTTTTCTTTTTACGAATTATTCATCTAAATTTGTTGCTGATTTTAGGTAGTTAATTTGTTGTTTTTCATTTTTTAATTTATAATGATAAAAAAAATTAAATGAAAACAATTTGTTGGTACAATAAGGTTCGAAAAAGTACTATTTTTTAAGCTGGTTGGTACTATTTCATAAATTCCATTTATCATCCCTGGGTTGTGTGAATAATAACAAATATGGTATTTTGGTGGGTAAATATCAGTCATTTTATAATTCAGAGATTAATCAGAACTGGGTCGACAACGACAACGAGAGTTGCTTTTTCATATATTTTGTATGGGAGGCAAAATGTCGTCATGTCGTCTGGCGATTTGTCGTCGGAATAGAATCTATTCTATTTTCTTGACGACACACTAATACACACTTAAAATATTTGTCAAATTGTTGCCATATTTTTAACTAATTAAAGATTGCCATTAGAACAGGGTTGTTAGAAATTCGTATTAGAGGTGCAAAAATTCGTACTTTGGTTACAAAAAATTTATTTTTCTGACAGAAGAAATATTGAAATTTAAAATACATAACTTACGGCAAAAAAGCAAAATTAAATACAATAAAATATAAAGCAACAAGAATTAGTGAAAGACCAATTAAATTGGTGAGGAATTGTGGTGAAACAAATACAACAATATTCTTGTTTTGCTTTCCTTTTTTTCTAAACGTCAACAAATGTCGACGGTCGCCTGTCGCTGAATTTAAATTAATCGTAACGACTTTTGCTGTCGTCGGTCGACAATCGACCCAGTTGTGATTAACCTCTCAAGTATTCGAAAGACGCCAAAGTGTAAACACAAATATTTTCAATCGTTATAATAATGTCGAATTTTGTGCCTAAAAAAGATGTTTTGCGGGGAAGTCTGATAACCTTCTTTCATTTGAAGAAAACGGCTGCTGAAAGTTATCGATTGTTGGTAGAAGCTTACGGTCAACATGCACCAACTCAAAAAACTTGTGAACGATGGTTTGCGCGATTCAAGAGTGGCGATTTTGACACAGAAGACAAGGAGAGGCCTGGTCAGCCGAAAAAGTTTAAAGATGAAGAATTGAAAGCATTACTCCACGAAGATTGTTGTCAAACGCAAGAAGAACTTGCATTATCATTGGGAGTCACACAACAAGCCATTTCCCTACGTTTAAAAGAAGCCCAAATGGGTATAAAAAATTGTTTAGAAATAAAAATGGAAGATGAAATTGGAGATGACGATAATAATGACGAGTTTCCGATATGTGAGGTGATATTAAAAATAGAAGATCCTGAAGAGGGTGGTTCTTCCATCATACATTTAAACAAATTTTCTACTAACAATAATGAAAATGAGCCTGCTCAAGAAACGTAAGTTGCTTGAATAATACAATGCTGTATTTAACCGAAACATTTTCTTCATTTTAGATCACCTATCAAAGATGTACTTGAGACAAGTTCTAAACCAGATTTAAAAATGTGTGATAGTGAAGATAATAAGGAAGATGATAGATCTGATCCATACTTCCCAAAAACAAATAAAGATGATTCGGTACCATCAAATGATTCTGATTGGCAAGAGGCATATACAAAACTTTTAGCAAAGAAAGAAGTTAAAACTAAACGATCAATATTTAAAAAAGCCAAAAAAGAAACAAATGACGATTATCTACCAACACCTTGTGATCAATGTGATGGAGTATTTCCAAAGTATCAGCTCTTGGCTCGACACAAACGTCATGCCCACGTACCAGAAGAATTAAAAGTACAATGTCCATATTGTCCAAATAAATTTGGCCGGCGTCTTAATATGTATGCCCATATAAGGACACACCATAAAGCTAAACCAGTTGAAGAACATATAAAATAACAGCGAAAATTCCCACGACAGTATGCCTGCGAACAACGTGAGGAATCTTGTACCAATAAATATTATCTCTTAGCTCATATTAAGATTAAACATTATCCCCAGTACATTTACCCAAAGTAATTCATTGAAATTACATCAAACGAAACAACAGCATTTTGAAATAATCGATCAAGTCATAGCCTGTTTATAAAGATAGATTATTTAGTAGTTAATTTTTAGAAATTAAGAAATTTTCATATATAAATTTATACTTTTACTTTAAAATAGGGACTGCGTTTGAAAAAATTGTCCATCACATAATTCATAAAATATGTTGAACCAGTCATTCAATTTTAAAAAACAAACTATTTTATAACTGTGTTTTTATTGAGATTATTTGAAAACTATCCAAGAAACATTTTTACGGACTCTTCGCCACGTACGGAAACATAAATGCGGCTTTTACGGCACATTACGGTCCGTAATGTACGTATCCGTCGAAGCTTGTACGTATACGGAACATTAACGGATCGTATAAACGGATTTTCGAACACAATCCGTTTTGGTGTTTCCGTACCGTTAAATACGGACTTGACTGATGTTAGCTTGTTTTTAATTTTTTTTTTTTGCGATTACTGAATAAAACGGTAACAAAAACAACTTTAATAAGGAAATAAATAATAATAGGTCCATTCGATTACTTTTCTCAGTCAAGTCCAGTAAGAATTACTCAGTACAAACTTTCAGAGAGTAAGACAAGATTTACTCTCAAACTAAAATTTTCCCAAACATGTACGCGAACAGAAAATTTGCAACAATTTGCAAGTTTGTACACACAGCTGATTACAACACCAAATATACAAATAAATTTTAACTGGTCGCTATGAAAGAAGACAATTTTTGATGTTAAACCTTAAGCAGAACATTTTTAGAAGGTTTTCTTATCTTTTCCATATTTTATTTTGAAAGTTTTACTGCTTTGCATTTCCATAAAATAATATAATTGGACAATAATTTTTTTTATTTACCATAAACAATCATATGTTTTCGAAACATATGTTTTTTTCTGCTTGCAAATTCTTACTGGCAAAAATTTATCCAGTAAAAATTTGCAAGAAAAAGAAGAAGACTTAGAAACTCTCAACATAGAACTGTCACTTTATTCTCTCTTTTTTCTTTCTGTTTACTGAGTATTTATGTAAACGAACGACATCCAGTAAAAATTTGTACAAATTATTCAGTAATCGAATGGACCTAATTAATTAATTTAAATCAGAGATGGGAGTAATTAATTACTTTGTAATGACCATTGCGGGTTTTCATTACCATTAAATCTATAAAATGAAAATTAAAAACAAATTCATTACCATTACAAAATGTAATTGCAATGAAAAAAATGTTAATTTCATTTGTTTTCTTTACATGTAATGAAACGTTTTTATAATTTTCATTACAATACGCAATGGTAGTAAAAACAAAAAATCATTTTCATTTTTTCTACACTAGGTAGACAAATGAAATTTCATTGCCATTACTTAACATAATGATGTAAAGAACGTTTTGTTCTTTGTTCTACACTAAAAAATTTACCTTTATGGAAATTTTTTTTTTCGCAATTTTTTTTGGCAACTAGCCACCAAACTTTGATGTATGTCTCTAGATTATAAATTAAAAAAAAAAACCGCACATAAAAAATAGCAAAATTATGGCGGAACGTGAAAAAAGACTTTATGGCAGAAAAATTCAATTAAAAAACTTAATTAGCGATTAACATTCTTCAAACAAATATACTGATGCAAAAAGTTTCGTTTTAGCAAATTTTTTTCGCGATTTTTTTTTTTTTTTTGCAACTAACCACCAAACTTTGTTATATGGAATAGGCATTATAGTCCCTCGATTATAAATTTGAAAAAACCGCACTTAAGAAATTGCAAAATAATGGTGGAACGCGAAAAAAGACTTTATGGTACAAAAACTGAATTAAAAAACCTAATCAGTGATTAACATTCTGCAAACAAATATATTAATATAAGAAATTTCCTTTTTGAACATTTTCTTTCGCGATATTGTTTCGCGATCTTTTTTTAACTAGCCACCAAACTTTGTTGTATGAAATGGGCATTATAGTCCCTAGATTACAAATTTTAAGAAACCGTACTTAAAAAATTCAAAAATAATGGTGAGACGCGAAAAAAAAATTTATGGTAAAAAAATTTAATTAAAACACTTAATCAGCGACTTACATTCTGCAAACAAATCTATTGATGTAAGAATTTTCCTTTTTGGAATTTTTTTTTCGCGATTTTTTTCGCGGTTTTTTTTAACTAGCTCCCAAACTTTGTTGTATGAAACGGGCATTATAGTCCCTAGATTACAAATTTTAATAAACCGCACTTAAAAAACTCCAAAATAATGGCGGGCCGCGAAAAAAGGCTTTATGGTAAAAATATTTAATTAAAACACTTATTCAGTGATTTACATTCTGCAAACAAATCTATTGATGTAAGAATTTTCCTTTTTGGAAATTTTTTTTCGCGATTTTTTTTGCGGTTTTTTTTAACTAGCCCCAAAACTTTGTTGTATGAAACGGGTATTATAGTCACTAGAATATAAATTTTAAGAAACCTCAATTAAAAAACTCCAAAATAATGGCGGGACGCGAAAAAAAGACTTTATGGTAAAAGAATTGAAGAATATATTAATGCAAAAATTTTCCTTTCTGGATTTTTTTTGTTTGTTTGTTTTCAACTAGCCACCAAACTTTGTTGTACGAAATGAGTATTATAGTCCATAGATTATAAATTTAAAAAAACCGCACTTACAAAATTGCAAAATAATGGCGGATCGCGAAAAAAGACTATGGTACTAGAATTGAATTAAAAAACTTAATCAGCTATTTATGTTCTGCAAACAAATTATATTGATGCCAGAATTTTCCTTTATGCAATTTTTTTCGCGATTTTTTTTTGCAACTAGACACCAAATATGCATACCTCAGATTATGAACTAAAAAATGCTTTTAGTAATTTGTAAACCTCATATTTTTAAAATAAAAAACTTCGACAAAAACGGATTGTAATGAAAAACAAATGGGTGTTTCATTACTATGTAAACATTAGGTAAAAGTAATGAAAATTAAAAAAAGGTTCATTTTAATTTTCAAAACAAATGAAAATTAAAAAAAATATTCATTACCATTTTTTAACGCAATGGTAATGAAAAAAAAAAACATTACCATTTCTTCAAAAAATGGTAATGATAAAAAAAGCTCCATTACCATTACATCAAGTAATGGTAATGAAAATGTAATGGTAATGATTTTAGCCCATCTCTGATTTAAATACATTTTTTTGCTTTTAACTTTTGTGTTTTTGTTGTAAACACGATTTTATTTTATTTTTTTGTTTTCCCGAATTCCTTCATTTTATCTCACTCGCTGTTAATTTTCTTCATATTCCTTCTGTTTTTCTTCTGTTTCTTGCGAGAAATTTTTTGGCTCATAAAGCGTTTTTAAAACATGATGATGGAAACCCCCTGGTAATGTTAAGCTATTTAAATTTCCGGTATAAACTTAACAAACTACTGTTAAATTTAACATTTCAAATATCTTTGACTACTTGGCAACACTTTGTATCGGCATTTTATGATAAGAAGCAGATGTTATTTGTTTACATTATTTTATAACATCTGTTTACTTTCCGGTTGAATGTGAAGTTTTTTGTTATAATTGCGTAAAATACTAGAAATGGCTTTACAAAAATTAAACTTATTGCCTATAAGTGTAATAATACATCAACCTAAAAGATTATTTTTCTTTTCTGCAACAAAATGCAAAACATTTCGTCAAATGTATCGTGATTTCTGGACACCAAAAGATTATAATCAACCACCTTATGGTCACTTTACACAGGTGGGAGATCCAGTATTGCGTTCGAAAGCAGTGAATGTGCCCAAGGATATGTTAGAGAGCAAAGAAATTGATATGATAGTTGAGCAAATGATTAAAGTATTAAGAAAATATAATTGTGTGGGTATGGCAGCTCCACAAATTGGTGTATCTTTACGTATTATTGTAATGGAATTCAGAAAGGATTTAAACAAGAAATTTAAGAAAGAAGTATATGAGGCTAGGAAAATGTCCCCACTACCTTTAACAGTAAGTTTTTTGTCATTTAAATTTGCACATAAAAAATCTTCAATTTTGTATTTTTTAAGGTTATGATAAATCCAACTTTGAAAATTACCAACTATACCAAACATAAACATCCTGAGGGCTGTATGAGTATTCGTGGCTATTCCGCTGAAGTTGAACGCTATGAGGATGTTATATTAAAGGGTGTGGGTATACGAGATACCCCTTCAGAACTTAAATTGTCAGGTTGGAACGCTCGTATTGCGCAACATGAAATGGATCATTTAGATGGTAAATTATATATTGATCAAATGGATCGTGCTACATTTAATTGTACCTGCTGGGAAGCTGTAAATTCAAAGGCTGGACGTGTAGAAATACCTTTTTATAAATGATTATTGGCATAAATATTTATTTTTCTTTTTATTTAATTTTTTCTTTAAATAAAGTTTCAAATTTGACTTCTTAGTAGTGACGGTAAAAAGTGTACCTATATCGCGTATTATCATTTTCTCGG
Source organism: Leucophora obtusa (assembly GCA_949987735.1). Lineage (NCBI taxonomy): Eukaryota > Metazoa > Arthropoda > Insecta > Diptera > Anthomyiidae > Leucophora > Leucophora obtusa. Next base: position 346,269,874 of record OX465295.1, on the reverse strand, counting down.
TACTTGCAGGAGGTTTCCATCAGATTGTTTTAAAAATGCTTTATGAGCCAAAAAATTTCTCGCAAGAAACAGAGGAAAAACAGAAGGAATATGAAGAAAATTAACAGCGATTGAGATAAAATAAAGGAATTCGGGAAAACAAAAAGATAATAAAATCGTTTTTACAACAAAAAAACAAACGTTAAAAGCAAAAAAATGTATTTAAATTAATTATTATTTATTTCCTTATTAAAGTTGTTTTTGTTACCGTTTTATTCAGTAATCGCAAAAAAATATTAACTTTTTCACTTTTCTTTTGTTTTTCTCATTCTTCACTGAAATTAACAGACCCGAGCATCCATACAAATAATTGAGCACGATTTAACAGAATTTCTTGGGATGAGAACTCTTTCCTTTAAATCCTCTTTGATTAAATCAACGATGCAAAAAATCACTTGGTTTGAATGATTGATTTAAAATCAGCAACGAATATGTGTATTTGAGTACATTCGGCGCTTGAACAAAAACGACTGTTTATTCGGGTGTTGATTATGTATGATGATTTTGCAATCAGCAGTTGCAGTTCTCTGATTTACGAGTTTATATGAAAACCCCTAATATGTGTGTTCCCGTACGTTACCACGGGTATCCGCGGGAACCCAAAACAGCCCAAACAACAATTTACACGCAATTTTGAGTACGGGAACGCCTTTGGGCTAGTTTGGGTAACTTCGGTAAAGTACGGGAACAGACATAATATAAATTTTTATTATATTTGATATAATTTTCTAAGTACCAAATTTCGTAAAACACTTGGGTGAAGTGAAGGGACCCAGGTGGAAATAGCCGACGTTGAAATAAAAATTGTACTGGGAGAGCACTGTTTTTTAAGAAATGCCGGTACTACTTAAAACGTGCTTTGCCAGTACTGTTTTGAGAAAATTAACGAGCTTTTTTTAATTTATTAAAATTAAAAATTTTATAAATTATATGTATTTTTGCATCTATTACACAATTATTTATGTAAGTGAGACATAACCATTCTTTTCTTGTGAAGTTTCGAAAGAATACATTTAAAATCTGTGATGTACACTAATCCGACGCATTGCTAGTACATGTACTACCGTCTGCAATACCGGGCCGACATTGTGCCATTTGTATTTTTCTACCTGGGGAGCTTTCAATGTAAATTGTTTTTGTAACAAACACATTTTATATACCGAAGTCTATGACCGAAGTGTTGTAGAAAATTACCCCCTAAATTATTTCAAAAGAATCACAAAAACACAATTTTTAGATTTAAATTTTCAACAAATACAATAAATTCAGGCTGATTGCGGTTGGTGGTGTCGACAAAAAAATTTTACGAGCTAGTGCAGGTAATATATCCTCTAAATTGGAATGGATTTGCCGTGAGAGTTATATTTATTTGTAAATTTCAAAATGAATAATATAATTTTGTATGCAGGCTATTAACTAAAGTATAATTTCTGTACAAACTTTCTGAGTTTTTTTTTCAGTCTACTAATAGTCAGTAAAAAGCTTTTTTGGTTTAACAAGAATTTTTTTCATTTGTAATAAACTAAGCATTAGCACTTTTGTTGAATTTACTAATAAAAATCAGGAGGCTGATTTTCAGCCAAACGATTTGGCTTATATTAGTATTCTTTTAACTAAAATTTTTCTGAGTTAGCAAACTTTTTTGCTGACTTTACTGACTTTTTTTTGAGTGTACTAAAAAATTTTCCAGAGATATTTTGCCAAACAATTTTTTGCGTGTGCGTCGCGTGATACGCCACTTTAACACATTTTTTTCTGAGTGCAAAATAATCATTTCACAATGAATGCCAAAAAGTTAAAAACAACAAATTGTAAACAATCCTGATACAGATAGAAGGATAATTAAAATTGTACAATAAGAATTTATCAATAAAAATGGGTAAAACGAGTAAATTAAAAAATAATAAATGTCGGACTTGCTTGAACGGTTGCAAGGGATTGCAATCACTTACAAAAATGGCAACAGAAGATCAAACAACAGAAAAATCATACGCCGAACTTATCAAGGAAATAACCAATATTAACGTAAGTTTGGAATTGTATATTAGATATGCTGTTAAGTAATAATCGTTATATTATAATAGATAATGGATGAAACATTTAATGAAATGCCACAATCTATATGTGCATGTTGTATACGTAAACTGAAAGCGGCCCACGCATATGTAGAACAAGCAAAAGAAGCCAATGATAAATTGTGGTCTATGCTATGCGACGAAAATACTGGCAAACAAATTGACTGTTTACAAGAAGCCCAAATAGATATACAAAACTGTTTGGAAATAAAAATGGAAGATGAAATTGGAGGTGACGATAATAATAAGGACGAGTTGCCAAAATGTGAGGTGAAATTAAAACTAGAAGATCCCGAAGAGGGTGGTTCTTCGATCATACACATAAATAAATTTTCTACTAACAAAAATGAAAATGAGCCTACTAAAGAAGCGTAAGTTGCTTGAATAATAGAATGCTCTAATTAACCAAAACGTTTTCTTCATTTTAGATTGCCTATTAAAGATGTACTCGAGACTAGTTCTAAACCAGATTTCAAAATGTCTGATAGTGAAGATAATGAAGAAGATGATATATTTGATGCAGACTTCCCAAAACCAAATAAAGATATACCAGATAGTGAAGATGATTCGGTACCATCAAATGATTCTGATTGGCAAGAAGAAGATACAAAACCTTTAGCAAAGAAAGAAGTTAAAACTAAAAGTCCGCGATCAAAATCTAAAAAAGCCAAAAAAGAAACAAATGTCGATGATTACCTACCAACACCCTGTGATCAATGTGATAGAGTATTTCCAAACTCTCGGCTCTTAGCTCGACACAAACGTCATACCCACGTACCAGAAGAATTAAAAGTACAATGTCCATATTGTCCAAATAAATTTGGCCGGCGTCATAATATGTATGCCCATATGAGGACACACCATAAAGATAAACCAATTGAAGAACATATAACACAACAGCGGAAATTCCCAAGACAATATGCCTGCGAACAATGTGAGGGATCTTATACCAATAAATATTATCTCTTAGCTCATATTAAGAGTAAACATAATCCCGACGATAGTGCACCCAAAAAACCCGAACGAGTTATATTGCCGAAAAAACGTTTTCTATGTACATTATGTGGCTCCAAATTTGATACACAATCCAATTTAGATGTACATATAAGGCGGCACACAGGCGAAAAACCTTACCCATGTGATTTATGTGAACGTTCATTTTATAGACCATGTGATATGCAAGCTCATCGTCGTTCCCATACCGGTGAGAAACCATTTAAATGTACCATATGTGAAAAGGCATTTGCAAGATCGAATAAGCTGAAAATACATCAGCGTACACATTCTAATGAACGTCCCTACAAATGTGCCCAGTGCGAGAAAGCATTTAAACATTCGAAAGATTTGAATATACATAAACGCGTACATACTGGTGAAAGACCATATCAATGTAGTGTATGTCAGAGTACATTTACCCAAAGTAATTCATTGAAATTACATCAAACAAAACAACAGCATTTTGAAATAATTGATCACGTGATAGCCTGTTAATAATGCTAGATTATTTAGGTCGAGTTTTTGGGATGTCAATTAAACTTAGTTTATTTAAACCGTAAACGAATTTTGCCTGTCATTTCCAGGTTTATTAACAAAAATTTGTCTAAACCACTTTTTCTCATTTATAATATTGTAGTTTTTTAAAATAAAACAAAATAAATTACATTTCAAAGACAGTAGTCCAGATACGAACTTTGTTAAACTAAGTTTAAAGATAATTTACTTTCTAAAAACTGGCACTTAGTAGTTAATTTTTAGAAATTAAGAAATTTGTATATTATAGATGCATTCCTACATTATGATTTTTAATTATTTTATACTTTAACTTTAAAATACTCATATTTATATTTATAATAAATAAATTTTTTCTTATAATTATTTACAACATTTTTGCAAGTTTTAAATTTTAAAACACTTATTAATAATTTGGATGAAAAATTTATTTTTATACGACTAATGTCTGTTAACTTTTCTCCAAACTAGAGTGGTTGGCGTATTTATCAAAAAATTTTTAAAATTACAATTAAAAACAACAACCGGGAGGCATTTATATTACAATTTAAAGGATAAATAAGGTGAACTCGTATAACAGTATAACAGCATAAAAATAAATAAGATAATCTGCCATAGAAAAAAGTCAGTAAAAAATGTTGCTGACTCAGCAAAATTTTAGTCAGGAGGATGCTAGCAAAAAGTTGCTAATGTCAGCAAAATGGCTATAATTTGGAATCACCAATATATTCAATAAACTTTTCAGATGTTTTCTTTAGAAACTCTTACAAAGTAAATGTAGGCCTATTTATTCAAAGTGTATAAAATTTTTTCGTTAGTAGTTGAATGCCATATAGCGCCTATATTTTGTCAAGTATACTCACCAAAAAAATCTGTAATGGGTATTGAAAATTTTGCTGTTATTATGGGAAATTTAATTGTTTTGAGCCTTGCGGTATTTTTTTCTAATTTTAGCAACACATGTCTACTGATTTCTAGTATCTAGGATTTTAGCAAAATTGTTGTAAACTGCAATTGAAAATCCATTTGCTAAAATCAGTTAAAAAATTTGCTAAATACACTACTTATTTTCAGTAAATTCTTGTAAACTACAATTTAAAATCAGTCTGCTAAATTAGCAACAAAGTGTACTAAAAAATAAACAAATTAAGGTTTTTCACAAGGGGTGTGCTGGTTGTTGTATCGTTGTATCGCCCTAACAAAAAACAGAGTTGTTAAAATTTAAATTGCAAAAATACAGCATTTGAGAATAGCACGATGCAACATTTGTATGTATGTTTAGTGTCCTATATTTGAGTGTGCTAACGATAGAAAACCCAATAGAAAATTGTTGTTAAAGTCAAATAAAAATTTGAATAACTCTGTTTTTTTGTTAGGACGATACAATTGATAGTAAACCCCTTATCAGCAACCTAATTATAAAATCTAAAAATAAAATCAAATTTAATAAAAAAAAATATTCTTTCTATTATTACCCTTTTATGTATTGCCTACAATAACATTATCTCAGTTTTATTTCCAAACATAAGTGCTTATGCATAATAATTTAAAAACCGTATAACACTTTTATAAAATGAATTTTGTATGGAAATTTGTTTTATAAGCCTTTTATAAATTTACATAGTGATTATGGATATGACCCTAAGAATATATCAATAATAACAAATATAAACTAAACAATAATTCTAAAAAATCAAGGGATTCTTGTAAATAACATTTCCTTAATATCCATAAACAAATTAGTATATTCTTTTGCTAAGTTTAGCACTTGGTTTTTAAAAATTAGTAAAATATTTTGCTGAAATCAGCAACGAAAATTAGTAAAAAAAAATCAGTAATTTATAATAATAGAATAACAAAAATTATTACAAAAAAAATTACTAAAAAGAAGTACGAAAATAGTAAAGTGTGATTGAAAACTGCTTACAAATTTGTTTACTAACTTTTTCATCTGAGTGTAGCGACTAGTTTCCTTTGAAGTCCATATGAAGTCAAAGTATCCCTCTTAACTGACTAGAATAATCAACCGATAATTTCTGATCTTGAGAAAGGGAAGCACTATTCGGTGAACAAATACCGAATAGTAAACTATTCACCCGAATAGTTTGTGATTCACACTTTTGTCTTTATTTCGTTGAATATAAGACAGATCAAAAAAAAACTAAATTTTGTATCACCCATAATTTGTACTAAAAATGGATTTTACTTTTTATTTTTATTCATTTATTTTATTGTATAAACTGTGGCAGAATAAAAAAAAGGCTTACGGTACGAAACATCTATTTTGATAAAAAAAAAAATTGGTTCTCGTGGGTGCTTTTTATACCCTATTGGGACCTAAGGTAATAAAAATTTATAGTAAAATAAATAAAGGTAATTTCTCATAAGTCAGAAGATAGAGATAGATTCAACAATTCGACAGAAAAAAATTTGTTACGTGTCAGTATTTTTTTCATAAACTATAAGAGGTAAAGCAAAAACAGGCTTGAATTTCGGATCACCTATAATATCTATCAAAAATTAGGTTTACTTGTTTATTATTAATCTTTAAGGGACATTTATTTCATAAACTCTAGAATACGAAAAAAGGCTTACATTGGGAATAAGAGGTAAAGCAAAAAAGGCTTGAATTTGGAATCACCTATAATTCCTATCAAAAATTAAGTTTCCTTTTTTATTATTAATCTTTAAGAGACAATTTATTTCATACGAAAAAAGGCTTACATTGGGAATCACCTATTATTTTGATAAAAAAAATTAATTTTCTTGATGTGTCATTGTTTTTGATAAGGGATTTTTTTGCTTATGTCGTAAATTAAAGCAGATAGAAAAAAAGCTTAAAGTTTGAATTATTTATATTTACTATTGGGCTCTTGACCCAACAGAAAATTGGTTGAACGGAGCCAATTTTTTTTCAGTTCGTCGGCTCGCACTAAAGCCTGGTATTTTGTTCAACTTTTGCGAAAAAAAGCTGTCAAACTCCATATAAAAAAGCTGATTTTCACTTGCGTGGAATTGTTGCGAAATTGCGGTGGAATATTTTTCGCATCAATTTAATAGACAGGACCATTTGAAAATGTAGCGAAAAGGTGACATTTGGGTTATGATTGTAACTTTTTATAGACCATAAAAAATTTTTGCGTTTTAATGTTTTTATTATAATTTTTGAGCTCCAAACATAGAGCGTAATTTTTTCGCTCTTTTGAACAAAATACTGGGCTTAAGAATTAAATTTATGACAAAAAAAAATTGAAAAGTAGGTACAAGTCTTTAAAAATGTATTTAAAAAGAAGTATTTTTATGGTTTATTTAAAAAAGATGACTTTCAAATTCGCGAACCAAATAATAAAGAGATAACACTATGACACAAATTTAAGGTCACAGTCTGGGTGTGGATAATTCCAACGCCTAACCATAATACTCAGTTAGTGTAGTAAAATCCCCTAAGGCCGAGTTCTTGAAATGATAGTAAATTTTTTAAAATAAAACAAAATAAATCACATTTCAAAAGCAGTATTTCAGTTGTAAACTGCGTTATGCGAAGTTTAAAGATATTCTACATCCTAAAAACTGGGCCTAAGAGTTTGTCTGGTAAGTAAAAATTTGTATGTTGTCGGTGAATGAAACTTGCAATTTTGTTGTCATATCAAATAAGTCAAAATACGGTGTATATATACTTTTAATTTAGATTTTGTGTTTGGACACTTATAATACATTTTCGTATAACTTTTTAATCCTTAATAAGCTGTTTCGTTGGTAATTTGAGTCCTTTTTTCAAAAGAGTGTCATATACATATATCTATAGTATATCAAATACAGGATTTTTAATGTTTCTGATTTCAAATCTGAAGTCCCAATTGAAAAAATTTAAATGGTGGATCCAATATGGGGGACATATTTTTTTCTTAATCATTTGACTAATTTGTTATATAAGCGGGTTAGATTTGGGGAATATTTATGATAATAGATTAAATTTAATTTTTTTCAGTCAGGACTTTAGTAGTGCGATTCTCTTACTTTTTAACGACCAGTTAAATTTATAGAACTGCCCCCAGATTCGAAATCAGAAACATTTAAAATCCTATATTTTATATATTATAGCAATTGCTATGTAATTCTCTAACTCTATATTAACAGCTAGTGCCTTGCAAACAGGATACGGACTAGTTTTAAGGAAAAACAAAGATGAATTCATAAACTTAATGCTTAGAATATAATAACTGTGATGAAATCTATCAATCTCAGTTTCCTATTTGCAGCCACATTTTATATATTTTTTTCTCACTGAGAGAATTACATTCTCTTTATTTTCTAAACATTTTGATTAAAGCCACATATGCCAACTTTTAAAAAAAGGCATGTACGACCCATGAAACGGTTCATTAAGAGTTAAAATTTTAAAGTAGATTATATTTACAGTTTTTATGACAAAAAATTGCAAATTTCATTCAGCGATAACATAACAGTTTTCTACACTCAAAAAACAAAGTCAATAAAGTCAGCAAAAAAGTTTGCTGACTCAACAATTTTTTGTCAGGAGGGTGCTAGCAGAAAAATTGATAATGTCAACAAAAAAAGTAAATTCAACAAAAAAAAACCAAAAAAAGTTGTAGAGAGATAATACTTTTAATTATTTGCTGAAAATTTAAATCTAGAAATTGTGTGGAATTCTTTTTTTAATTATCATTTCCTTTGTCTGTGCTACATCTGGGCAAGCTACTACATCTTCTCTATGTGGTTGTCGTTTACGCTATAAATGTGTTTATCAGCACAATTTTGGTAGCAAAATAAAATAGTAAAGCATCAGTTCAAAATTAGTTTGGTGTTGAAAAACATTATTAAAACCTTTGCTAAAAACACAATTTCTGCAAAACAACTGCTGGAAACTAGTACACTTGATATACAAGAAGTTTTACTAATTTTTCTACTAACTTATTTTTTTTAGTGTACCTTGAATTCAAACTTATACGAAAAACGAAGTAATTTTTTGACTGAAAAATTGCGTGTTTCTTTATTGTAAACAAAAAAATAAATATTTTACAATTATGTTATTGTATGCAAATACAAAGCAATAAGAATAGGGAGCAAGCTGCGTTTTCTTTTTTTAATCAGTCAAAAAAAGCCAATACAAATTGTAAAACACATTATGGAAAAGTAGCACTTATTATTTTTCAGAATTTGAATAATACTGATGTTTGTTTTTAAAGGCCTGCCAGCCCGTTCAAATCGATGGGGTCGGTGCGGCTTGTAGAAAATGTTCAATAGATTTTTCTATACAAAATTGTTTTTAAACGTTCAATAAATTCAAAAGCTACACAAGCTATACATATGTATACTTGTTTGTCCATAAAGTAAATCATAATTTCATTAAGCTATACTTAATATTTTTATTTTAATTCATCAATAATTGTTTTGTCAGTTTGCCGTATTTTTCTTAACTACCCAACCAAAAGAGGATGTTAGTTTTGGAGAGTCTGAAGTATTGAGATAGAAAAAGAAGTTTCATAATCGTCTATAAACTCTGTTTGATCAAATTAGATTTATTTAAAGAAACATAAACCCATTAATGAGTCCCTAAAACTATGAAATGTAGGGAATTGTTTTCCCCAAAAATGTGTATACGCTTTAAAATTTTTTGTTTCCTAAATTTTTTCCACGAAATTTTTATTTGATATTTATTAGGAAGGGTATAAAAGATTCGTTAAAGCGAAAATTAACAGTCTTCCGTTTTTTCTTCCTTTTTCCTTTCATCAGATATATTTTATAATTATTATATAATTTTTTGAAATAACTGGAATTTCATTTAAATCCAATATTAAGACTACTTTAAATTTATAAAATTTCATCATGATGATTTTCATGTATACGATGAATATTTAATAACGATTTGTTTTCAAATAGCTTACCACAAATCGGACAATTAAGTTGTTGCTCCTTGAGATGGGTACGTTTATGTACGGATAAATTATAAGATTGTGTAAAACCTTTACCACACTCCTTACACTTGTACGGACGTTCACCACTATGTATGCGTTTGTGCTTAATCATATGAGAATTATCGCGAAATCCTTTCAAACAAATCGGACATTTATAGGGTCTTTCCCCAGTGTGTAAATAACGATGAGTCTTTAAATCAAATGGCACTATAAATGATTTATAGCAAATATCACACTGATATGGTTTTTCACCAGTGTGATGGCGATTCATGTGAATTTTTAATATAGTTATAGTGCTGCATATATACGAACATTCAGTGCACATAAAACGTTTTTCTCTCACTTTGGCTGGTGGTTTACTAACTTCTGTTTCGGTTTTTTGAGTATGTGCCTTTTCAATATGATTCTTTAGATCATTTTTTCTTTTATATTTTTTACCACAATGAGGACATAAACTATATTTATCTTCAGTGATATGAACATGTCGCTGATGGGCATATAGAGCTTGCTGGTTTTTATAAATATTACCACATTCATCACAACGTCTGGCTAAATATTTTGTTGGTACAGATTTGGGTTGGCGTTTTTTTATATTTAAAATATTTCTTATAAACTCGTCGTCACTAGATTCTTGATCCATGTCAAGGTCAATATTTACACCAAACTCTTTTGGTTTAATCGTTTTTTGGGAGAAAGCTGTATTATCATTACTAGAGTCAATTGCGTCATAATTATCACCAGTATTTTCATTTTGTTTTGCGGTTTCTTTTGTGGAGCTCATTAAATTATCTCGTGTATTTATTTCACTGTAAATAATTCAGAAATTGTTTGATTTCTTAATGATAATTTAACAATTAGTTTACTTACCAATGTTCTATTTTATTTTTAAAATTCGATTTCTTTAGAGCTTCTTGTAAAGTCATTGAAATACTTGGACTTTCTTCCTCTATTCCCTTGTTTTCTCTTTCGATTCTCAGATTTTTAATCAGCTCTTTATGTACATTTTTTATATGTATTAATAAATCAAATTTTTTCAAACATAAGTATGGACAAAATTTACATTTGAATTTATCGTCATCCGTACCATGTTTTGATCGATTATGATAGTGTAATGCTGCATAAGTTTTAGCTGTATAATCGCATGAGCGACATTTAATAATTTTATTCACCATTTGCATTTTTTCCCTTTGATTGTTTTTTCTTTTATTTATACCATGTTTATCCATTAGATGATTTAGATATTTGTATTTGTTTGTATATTTAGACGGACATAATTTGCATGAAAACATTTGATCTTTAGGTCCTGTTTGTTGTTTCTCCAAAAGTCTACCTGGGTCTCTAATGTCATGTTGTATGCGCATGTGTTTTATTAAATTATCACGACGACTTACGAGTTTTTTACAAATTGGACACATAACTTCGGGGTCAGATGTTACAGATAATTCCGTTGAGTAATTTAAATTCCTAGTAGAAATACTATTATCAGATGTTGTTGCGGTTTTAGTTGATAAATCGTTTGTTTGATTTTGAGTACTAAAAATAGAAAATAATTGGAATTTTTAAATTTTAGTAATTCAGAAAACACCAAATTACGAACAAGTGTAAATTTATTAATTGCAATTGGTTATTTCTAATGCACAATTGATTTTGCTAATTTATTTTTACGATTTTTTTTTATAGTTTAAGTAAAATCTAAATTTTAATAAACGCTTTCCGAATTTTAATATATGCGTTCGTATTCTACATACTTGGGAAATTTTCATTGGCCTTAAAATTTAATTGGCATTACTTGATGTAAATGATAATTCCATTACAATTCAGGACCAATGAAATTTTTCCGATTAGTAAAGCAATGTAGACAAATGCCACAAAGCAAACACTTATGGGGTGAAGGGAGATTGAAGCGAATACAGATAATTTATCTGTACTCCGCCAATCACAAATGCTAGCCTCACTCACAATCCACTTTCGACAAAGTGTCCCCTGTTAACGCTGATGAGGCTGTGGGCGCTGTTGTGTAATGGTTAGCGCGTTGGACTGTTACACGTGAGGTTGCGGGTTCGAGTCCCAACCAAGGCAACATCAATTAATGAAAAATAATACGTATGAGTTTTTTCTATCCCTCATGCATATCGCAGCGTCCTCCTTCGGTGTTCCCATAGCACTTAACCCCACCGAAGTAAAATAATATAAGAGGGCTATGAACTACAAGCTTCAACAAAGTTCGCCAACTCAACTAAAGAATTGTGTAACTTAGGAGAAAACTTTTGAAGTTGTATTTTACGGAAGTACTTCGGCAATTATCCACTTTTTATTTTTTGCGTATAGTTATGGTCATATTCTGACTATAAAACTGGCATTTAAATTTTAAAAAATCTAATAATTTTTCTTGGATTATTATTAAAATCACAAAACATGGAATAAAATTCAAAAATTTTGCGAAAGTTATTCGTTTTTATTTTTGTTTTACCCCCGGTCGACGAATTTACTGATGTGGGTCGTACGCTTATATTACAATTTTAGTTGTTTTTAACTAAACTACGTATGTGAAATACGACAAATTTTTTTAAAAGTCGTAAAAAATGTTAATGCTTTTTTACCCATTTTTAAGTAACATTTCTTCGGGTAACTTTGGTAAATTGTAAAACTAACAGCTGATTTTTTTTTTTTTTTTAGGGTAGCAACACTCAGGAAATTCTTCCTATTAATAAATATGTTGCTTTCTTTGGAAAGGGGATAGAGAAGAAGTGAAAGGTGGTGAAAGATGAAGGGCTTCAAATATGGCAACACTGTAATTGCGCGAAATGTTGAATCTTAGAACAGTTGTTGCGCGCCATCTGATGAAGAGATGGCGAACTATGTTGAAGCTTTTTAGTTCATAGCCCTGTTATATTATTTTACTCCTAACGAGCCGATAGTCTTGGCAGCTAGCGCTCATAAATCTTTCTTTAGTCTTAGAATTAATTGAAAATATTAAATAAACCAATAAATAATAAATAAATAATTATTTTACTATGGTGGGGTTAAGTGCTATGGGAACACCAAAGGAGGACGATGCGATGTGTATGAGGGATAGAAAACACTCATACATATTATTATTTTTCATAAATTGATGTTGCCTTAATTGGGGCTCGAAGCCGCAATCTTACGTGTAACAGTCCATTACACCACAGCGCCCACCAATGATAACCAAAAACAATTGTGAAAATAAATTGAAAAATTAAAATAAACAAACCAATACGCAAAAGAAATGTCTTCTTTATAATAATTAATTGAACAAAATCAATAAGAACTTTTAAATTTTAATAAATATGTGTGTTTATTCACTTTTTCAAACCAACATTATACGCATTTTCACATTTTTCTTTGAAATGCATTTTTGTGCTCGAAAAGTGGTTATGTGCGTTCCTTTACTTTTGGGTAATTTTGTCGTTTTGCGAGAGGATTTTTGCTTACTATCATTTTACCGAACTTTATGCAAAAATTAAAGGAACGCACTTATTATTTTATATTCTAAATATTTTTAAATTATTTCAAGTTTTGTTGGTTTCGAAATATTTAAAACTGCTGTTTATTTAGTAAAAACGCCGTTTACAATGCAATAACTTTTGTTGTTTTCGTTAGTTTCGTAAATATATGTACGCAAATCTTAACTAAACTGAATTTCGTAAAATACACGAAAGTTTCGTATATTCTACGAGAAAATAACTACGAATATTTTTTCATAAAATGTTGCATATATAAATTTTAGTTTTTAAAAGTTCCACAAATACACAAATTTATTTGCTTTTAAATGTTCTTTTCGATTTTGTTCAATTAATTCTTATAAAAAGACATTAGGTCCATTCGATTACTTTTCTCAGTCAAGTCCAGTAAGAATTACTCAGTACAAACTTTCAGAGAGTAAGACAAGATTTACTCTCAAACTAAAATTTTCCCAAACATGTACGCGAACAGCAAATTTGCAACAATTTGCAAGTTTGTACACACAGCTGATTACAACACCAAATATACAAATAAATTTTAACTGGTCGCTATGAAAGAAGACAATTTTTGATGTTAAACCTTAAGCAGAACATTTTTAGAAGGTTTTCTTATCTTTTCCATAATTTATTTTGAAAGTTTTACTGCTTTGCATTTCCATAAAATAATATAATTGGACAATAATTTTTTTTATTTACCATAAACAATCATATGTTTTCGAAACATATGTTTTTTTCTGCTTGCAAATTCTTACTGGCAAAAATTTATCCAGTAAAAATTTGCAAGAAAAAGAAGAAGACTTATAAACTCTCAACATAGAACTGTCACTTTATCTCTCTTTTTTCTTTCTGTTTACTGAGTATTTATGTAAACGAACGCCATCCAGTAAAAATTTGTACAAATTTGTACAAATTATCCGGTAATCGAATGGACCTATTTCCTTTACATATTGTTTTATTTAATCAACGATCATATAGAATAAGGAAAATGCAATCATCTCACACGCTGAAAAACTCGCTCTTAAAGTTTATATTTCAACTGGTTTTAAGAGAAACAGTTTGTGATTTTTTTAATGAGTATTGTTTTGGGTATTGTTTACACATATAAAAGTGTAAACAAAATTTGGCGCTAATCATACACAACTAATGCACAGAATATAATTATTGAACAGTACTAATGCACTTTGCAATTTAATTAAAATTGCTTAAACACAACATTTGCGAAAGAGGAGACACGGAGGAGATTGGAAGATAAACAAAAATCTAAAAATAGAATGTTTGTGTCTTTGTTTTATCTCTTTTGTGTAAAAGACAATAACAGAAAGCTGAATAGGAAAGAAAACAATGAATTAGTTACATTGCATTCAAGGCCTTACTTGGGTGAGATAGCTAAGCTGTCGTCACACTTCAGTATAGTTGCATTTGTAATGTGCGGACATGTTTTCGAATCACACAGCCCACATTTTGTTGAAAAAATTATTATATAGGGACAATCAGACAATAAAACATATAAACAATTTAATGGAAAATCACTGATGAGGCCTGTCCATACAAAAATGGAGAAGCTAGATCCATTCTCATTTAAAAATTAATATTTATAATTTTTAGAGAAAAAGGTTTATTCTTCAAAAAAAAAACATTTGCAAAACTGTTTTATACAAATAGAATGTCAAAATTGGTTGCCGAACACATTTTTTCTAAACTCTTTCACCAGGTATGTATTTTTGGAAAATTAGTTCAGTTTCAATTTAACGACATCGCACATACCCTAAGACCAAAAATTGTTCTTACCATTGTTATCAAATAATGCCAATGAAACCGTCCATTTGGTCCATTCAATTAACTAGTCCCAAGTATGGTATTCTATATAAAAATGTTACAATTTATATTTTCTGAATTTCAAAACCAAAACACAAATATCGGAATTAAAAAATGTTTACCTAATAATTTAAATATTTTCCATCAAATTTGCGTTTATTCACCGATATTCACCACTCTGAAAAATCAATGAAAGAATGCAAATAAATGTTCCAATTTTGAAAAAGGCACACAAAGATGTAATAAATACACTTTTTCAAAATGTAACGTCTATATATATGGTGAATATCTAAATCTCGAGATTTCTATGCATGTAAACACAAATTAAGTTAATAATACAAACTAACCTTATTTTATTTTCATTTTCCTCTTCAACATCATCTGCAAACATTTTCTTAATATTGTCGACCATCTCATCTACAACAGCATTATCAATATCATCAGCATCCATTTCCGCAATATTAGCAACAGCATGAGTTGCCTCCTTGTCAGGAGGACCATCTAAAAATTCCGCTTTTAAAAACAAATTGTTAGCTACATTTTCTTCATTTTTTATATGAATACTATCCGCCATAGTTTCCTCCATTTCCGCATTGTCTGTGCTGCAGAACGCATCACCCTCACTTTCGACTTTAATATTAACTGATTTATACAATTCAATAGATGGTAGATCTATAGTATGTTCCTGCAAGCAATCTAATTGTTTTTGCTTGTTTGCCAATATAAGAAGTTTTTTGTTCCAATGTTGGGCCTGGCTAACAAAGGCATACATGTTCCTCAACTGGCGACAACAAATCAGGCATATTTGTTGTGGTAAATAACGTTCACGGTCCAAAACAAACTAGAAAAAATGTATGTCTTATCTATATTTGTTGTTTAAAAGTAGTTCTTAAATACCTCAATTTTAGCAAATTCCTTAAGAAGTTGGATATAGGTACGTTTGGGACTACATCCTCTAGCATTTTTGATAAGAGGCAACATTTTTTTATCATTTTGGAAACATGTCCGACATTTACTATTAGTTTTTGTATCCATTTTTTCTTCAGAGTTTGCAATTTTTAAACTAATTTTTTTTTAATATATAAACAGAGAACGAAGTCGGGCGACTCAAAGTCGGCACGAAGCCGCGCCGGTTTATTATTTGGTGTTGGAGTTGCCGCCGAAGAAATCGGCTGATTTCAGGTACAAATGTCATGCTGCCTACACACGAAGGAACATTCGTTAAAAAATGTGTTTTAATACAGACGATGCCGCACACAACAAAATCCCAAACGAAACATGATCAGTTTGTCGAACTGATCATATCAAATATGCGCGGAAGAAAATCAAATTTAATTAATTTGTAAGGCACCGTAAGTTGTTTTTCACGTGGAAAAATTTCACTTGAACTTTAGATGCCTCAAATTGCAATTTAATTTAAACAAATGGACAATTTTTTAATTTTATAACAAAAACACAATCAAAATAAACACAAAATGTCACTTTTTCCCAAGAAAAATAACTCTACACAATTTTTACGTGAAACTAATTGCCGTGAAAAATCATTTTTTTATATGGAGTATAACAGTTTTTTCACGTGAAACTCAAACAACTTACGGTGCTTTAATTGTTAATTTTTCATATGCTGCTGTTTTTTGGTTTTATTTTTTTAGCTATCACATTTTATGTCCCATAATTCTCACAAATTTTTATATTCATTTATAAAATTAATCCAGTTTTCATTATTTGTAAATTGTCGCCATTTTCGTCTCTATTATTTTCTTTCAATGCGCAAATTACAAAAGCTCCTCACAGCATGACTGCTCTCAATGAACTAACACAGCAAAAACAGTATACATCGATACTCCATCGTGTGTATTGAGTTTGGAAACACAAAATACCAAAAAAATTTGATATCACGAAAATGGGAATTTTCTGACGAATGTTCCTTCGTGCTTAGGCAGCTTTAGTCGATAAAGTCGGCTAATACCTCATTCATATTGAACCTAGAACTAGTAGTTTTCAAATTTATTTTATTTTCGATTGTCAAATCCCATTTCAAATTTCAAATCGAACTTATACTGCATTTAGACTAAGCAAAAACTACCTAGTTTTTGGCCGTTGCTAGTTTTTACTTGTCAAAACGCTTACATAAAAAACAAACAAAAACCAGTTTTGTACAAAAACTAGGTACAAGCAGAAAAAAAACAGGTGGAAATATATCTAAGTGCTATGTAATTATACAACTACATAAGTTCCAAGTAAGTTTTACGATTTTCCAGCAAAATATATGTAATTTTTGCAAGGATTGTATATATTTTACAAAAAAATGTGCATATTTTACTAGAACTTTGTAAAACTAACATGAAAATTATGTAGTTGTATAATTACATAGCCCTTAGGTAATATTCCCCCCATTTTGTTCTGTGTGTAGTTTTTGCTGAGTCTAATTTCAGTATTAAAAAAACGAAATCTTCTAGTTTTGGGTTCAGTATGAATGAAGCTTTAGCCCATATGACACTTGATAGTTCCTGGATTCTAGTTTTTTACACCATCAATGCAAATCAGATGAAGGGTACTGCATTACCAACATTAATTTGACAGTTTGATAGTTTTTCGATATAGTTGTTCTCTTCACACACATTATTTCTCACATAAGGAAATTCGTGCTCTCTTCTATTTTGGATTATTAATACTGAAACTAGCAAGTGTCATATTGGCTTTAAAGTAATAGTAATAAAGATAAAACTGTCATTACCATTACATAAAGTAATGGTAACAGCGATGCAAACTTAGCGCTTTCCGCGCTAGATTTAACCCAAAACTCTCATTATTTTCTGTTAGCGTTTGTAGTGCTTTTTCGGTAAAAGTTTTATGGCATTTTCGGTAAAACTTTTATATTGATAAAATTTTAACTTATTTTAACGTTTTTAAGCAAAAATATACTACTTTTTTATAATTTTTTCAAATTTATATTAAAAATTATCGAAATTGGCGAAATTATTGCAATATCATGATATCGCTGACATATAAGCAGAGCTTTGAATCGAATTCAATTTTCTCTTCAATTGAATGAAT
The DNA here is from genome assembly GCA_949987735.1 of Leucophora obtusa. Taxonomy (NCBI): domain Eukaryota; kingdom Metazoa; phylum Arthropoda; class Insecta; order Diptera; family Anthomyiidae; genus Leucophora; species Leucophora obtusa. The sequence goes on along the minus strand of OX465295.1, from coordinate 346,251,958 downwards.
TCCTTTTCTTAAGTAATTCACTGGATTCGTTCAACTGAATGCGTTCATCAAACAACAAATTCAAAGAATTAATTCAATTGCAATAGTTCTTTTTATTAAATCAAATGAATTAATTCGCCGGTGAACGCGTTCAATTTTATAAATCGAACGGAAAAAAGTGAATTGATTCCTTACTGAATTAATTCACTACTGAATTCGTTCAATTTCATTTTCGTTCAGTGAATTAAAAAAATATAAAATTACGTTCAGTGAATTAAAAAAATAATAAGTTCACTGAATTAAAAAAAAAAATAAAATAAGTTCACTGAATTAAAAAAAATAAATAGGTTCACTGAATTCAAAGCCTGTTTTCTGCCGTTCAGTAGAAGAAAACAATAATGTACAAATAAAATTTTTAAATAAGCAATTTTACAGCGTGTGCTAGTAAAAATTAACAAATTAGAAACCAGATGCTGTTTATCAACTTACATGATTCAAAAATAAAGCCTTTTACTATTAAGAATAAAAACTTTACAGATATAGATAAATTTGGAAAAAAATATAACTATATAACTAGTTTGAAAAATAGTTATATTTTTTTCCAAATTTATCTATATCTGTAAAGTTTTTATTTTTAATATTAAAAGGCTTTATTATTTACTATATAACTAGTTGGAAAAATTAATAGTTATATTTTTTTCCAAATTTATATATATCTGTAAAGTTTTTATTTTTAATATTAAAAGGCTTTATTTGTGAATCATGTAGGTTGATCAACAGCATCCGGTTTCTAATTTGTTTATTTTTACTAGCACACGCTGTAAAATTGCTTATTTAAAAATTTTATTTGTACATTATTGTTTTCTTCTACTGAACGGCAGAAAACAGGCTTTGAATTCAGTGAACTTATTTTATTTTTTTTCAATTCAGTGAACTTATTATTTTTTTTAATTCACTGAACGTAATTTTATTTTTTATTAATTCACTGAACGTAATTATATTTTTTTTTTAATTCACTGAACGAAAATGAAATTGAACGAATTCAGTAGTGAATTAATTCAGTAAGGAATTAATTCACTTTTTTCCGTTCGATTTATAAAATTGAACGTGTTCACCAGTGAATTAATTCATTTGATTTAATAAAAAGAACTATTGCAATTGAATTTATTCCTAACAAAATAAATCGAACGAAAGCAAATATGAATTAATTCCATTCAATATATGGTGCTTAGTGAATTAATTCATCGAATTTTTAATTCAGAATTGAAAAATTGAATTAAGGAATTAATTCTTCAAAGCTCTGCATGTAAGCGGCTTTTGCTAATTTTGTAATAAAAAAACAACAGGAAATTTGGTAAAAAAGAATGGGAGTGTTTAATTTTTTATTATTTGTAGATAAAAAATAATGTTTGATAAAATTTTGTGTTTTTCGAAGAAAAGTCTATGATATTTCTTAGCCATTAAATGGTCAAGTATTCTCCACCACATTGCAATTGATATCATTTTGACGTTTCTCTGCAAGGGTTTTGACATTTCATATCATATAATTTATTGCATTTAACCTAGTGTCTTCAAATGCAATGAAATATGCAAAGAAATTTGAAAATAACACACAAAACAATAACAACAAAAATAATTTTTTTTTTTTTTTTATTTCAAAAAATATTTATAAACCAAGCCATGTGGGCCAAATACGGTTTGTATACTACTATATAACATTTTACAATAATAAAATAAACTAACCCCTAAATTCATAAACGCTTTGTAAAATTATAGGAGGTTTATTGAACAAATTTTGTATGAAAATGACGATTTGTAAACCTGTTATAACTTTACAAAACATTTATGAATTTAGGGGTAAATTTATAAAATATGCCTAAAATAGCTTAAAAGCCCGATACTTCGTTACCGGTAGTTTTAAATACTTATCGGAATATATTTATCCCACTTTTAATAAATTTGTTTGAGCTCTTAATTTAAAGTTATAGATTTCTGGCTTAAAGGATTACAGGGGTCATTTCACGTCTATTTTTTTTTTTTTTTTTTTTTATAAAGAGAAGCAACACTCAGGAAATTCTTCCTATTAATTAACGTGTTGCTTCCTTTGGAAAGGGGATAGAGAAGAAGTTAAAGGTGGTGAAAGATGAAGGGCTTCAAATATGGCAACACTGTAATTGCGCGAGATGTTAAATTTTAGAAAAGTTGTTGCGCGCCATCTGATGGTGAGTTGGCGATCTTTGTTGAAGATTTTGAGTTCATAGCCCTGTTATATTATTTAACTTCGGTGGGGTTAAGTGCTATGGGAACACCAAAGGAGGACACTGCGATATGTATGAGGGATAGAAAAAACTCATACATATTACTATTTTTCATAAATATTAAATATTTTTTTGCAATGACGGTGACTTGAACTGCGATCCTCAAAACTAAAATCATCGATGCCTGACAGAGCTGTAAATGAATCTCTCTTTTTTGAATTAATTCACGAATCAGTCATACATTGAATTAGCAGAATTTTGAATTAATTCTTTTCACAAAAATCACGAATTGAATGAAATTTGAATCAATTAATTTGGCAAAAATGAATTGCAATTCATTTTCAATTCAAATGAATTTAGCAGAATGAATTGCAATTCATTTCCAATTCAATTGAATTAAATTGATTTTGAATTAATTCAAATTAATTAGAAAAATGAATTGCAATTAAATTATTAATTGCTTCTTGAATATTAAAAGTGTTTTTGTCGTTCAGCGTTGGAAATTTTACTGCGTCGGTTTCTTCCACCGGTGCTTCGTTACATGAAGTTTAAATATCGGAATATATAAGTTCCATGCCTTTTCTAAGGTTTTTTCTCTTTTAGAAAATTTGTTTAACTTTTTCGAGAGTATGTTTCAATGCTACATAAGTTTCATATTCCGTGGATAGTGTTTGAACAGGTAATTCCCTCTTCCAATCCATTTGCATTGTCTATAATTTCAATTCCACTCGTTCAACGTTTATATCCATTTCGTTCCACTTATGTAGTGTTTCAATTCCACTCGTTTCCTATTTAGTTTCTTAATTTTAGTGTTCCATATACACTTGTTCTTTAAGTTTTAAATTTCAACTTCCTACCTCCAGCGGTTTGGGCAGGCCTTTAATCGGCACTTTTCGCTTCATTAATCCCCATTTTTGCAATGTCCCTGTCCAAAAAGCACCTTCCCGGTAAGTGAGCCCATACTCCAAGTAACATATGTTTTACATTTCAGGTTTCTAGCCAATTTTTACTATTTGTGCCCCTCTCGGTAGGAATTTCCGAAAATCCATCGACAGGGAATTTCAGCTTCCTAGTTCCAGCAGTTTGAGCAGGCTGTCAAGGGGGACACTTTTTCTTTTTTTGTCCCTCCCGGTTGGAATTAGGCTGGAAGAGGAACCTAAGCACCGAATTTCAGCTTCCTAGTTCCAGCAGTTTGGACAGGTCGTTAAGGGGCCACTTTCCCTTTTTGAGCCCCCATTTTATAACGACCCTGTCCAAAATTCAAAAAAGTATCTTTCTAATAAGTTAGCCCTTACTCCAGGGACCCACATTTTAAGTTTCAGGTTTCTAGCCGAAGGGGTTTTTACATGCCCCCAAGGTGAGGCTTTTCTTCTTTTTGCCCCTCCCTTTAAGAATTTATAAAAATTCCATCTTCGCGGCTATCTGCGATGGATGAGGAACATTCATACCAAATTTCAACTGCATTGCCTAAGCGGTTTGGGCAGGCCGTTAGTGGGGACATTTTTCCCTTTCAACCACCATTTTTACTATGTTCCTGTTCCAAAAGAGAAAAATTACGTTACCGGGGAGTTAGTCCTACTCCAAGGAATACATATTTAAAATTTTAGGTTGGCCAAAAGGGCAGGCCGTCAAGGAGGAGACTTTTCCCCTTATTTCCCCTCCCGATAGGAATTTCAAAAATTCCGTCTAAGCGGACGCCTACACAGAAGGAAGAACTCACATTCCGAATTTGCTTTTGGGATATCCTATAGGGAATTAGTCGATGTCTACTACAGTGGAGGAACCTTTATACCAAATTTCAACTTCTTACCTCCAGGGGTTTGGGCAGGCACTTTTCCAATTTGTGAGACTGTTTATTGGGAGACTTTTCCCCTTTGTGCCCGTTCCGGTAGGAATTTCCAATAATCCCGTCTTAGCGCACGTCTATGCCGAATATCAAAAAACCTTGTTTTAGTGGATATATCCGTGGGGGGATGAAAAAAAGTAGTTTTTTGAAATTATACATATATTATTTTAAATAGTACTTTTGGAAAAACGAAATTTTTTGGAAAAAGATACTTTGTTTTTACAAAGTACTTTATTTGTACTTTTTTTAGAAAAGGTATTTTGTTTTAAAAAGGTATTTTTTTTGGAAAAATGTATTTTTTTGGAAAAATGTATGTTTTTTGGAAAAAGGTACTTTTTTTGGAAAAGGTACTTCTTTTGGAAAAGGAAAATTTTTTTAGAAAAAGGTACTTTTTTGGGAAAAGGTACTTTTTTTTGGAAAAGGTACTTTTTTTGAAAAAGGTATTTTTTTGGAAAAATGTATGTTTTTTGGGAAAAGGAAAATTTTTTTAGAAAAAGGTACTTTTTTTGGGAAAAGGTACTTTTTTTTGGAAAAGGTAATTTTTTTGGGAAAATGTATGTTTTTTGGTGAAAGTTACTTTTTTTGGAAAAGGTACTTTTTTTGAAAAAGGTATTTTTTTGAAAAAATGTATGTTTTTTGCGAAAAGGAACATTTTTTTAGAAAAAGGTACTTTTTTTGGGAAAAGGTACTTTTTTTGGGAAAAGGTACTTTTTTTTGGAAAAGGTACTTTTTTTGAAAAAGGTATTTGTTTGGAAAAATGTATGTTTTTTGGGAAAAGGTACTTTTTTTGGAAAAGGTACTTTTTTTTTTTGGAAAGGTACATTTTTTTAGAAAAAGAAAAATTTTTTGGAAAAAGGTACTTTTTTTAAAAAAGGTAATTTTTTTTGGAAAAAGGTACTTTTTTTAGAAAAAGGTACTTTTTTTTGGAAAAAGGTACTTTTTTGGAAAAAGGAATTTTTTTTGGAAAAAGGTACTTTTTTTGGAAAAAGGTACTTTTTTTGGAAAAAGGTACTTTTTTTGGAAAAAGGTATGTTTTTTTGGAAAAAGGTACTTTTTTTGGAAAAAGGTACTTTTTTTGAATAAAGGTACTTTTTTTGGAAAAAGGTACTTTTTTTGGAAAAAGGTAATTTTTTTTGGAAAAAGGTACTTTTTTGGAAAAAGGTACTTTTTTAGAAAAAGGTACTTTTTTTGAAAAAAGGTACTTTTTTTTGAAAAAGGTACTTTTTTTGGAAAAAGGTACTTTTTTTTGGAAAAAGGTACTTTTTTTGGAAAAAGGTACTTTTTTTGGAAAAAGGTACTTTTTTTGGAAAAAGGTACTTTTTTTGGAAAAAGGTACTTTTTTTGGAAAAAGGTACTTTTTTGGAAAAAGGTACTTTTTTTGTCCCCTTTTTGCCCCTCTCGATAAGAATTTCCAAAAATGCCGTCTCAACGGACGTCTACACCGGTCGAGGAACCTACATACCAAATTTCAACTTCATAGCTCCAGCAGTTTGAGCAGACCGTCAAGGGGGAGACTTTTTCCCCTTTTTGCCCGTCCCTGTAAAAATTTCCAAAACTCCCGTCTTGGTGGATGTCTACGATAGTGGAGGAACCTTTATACCAAATTTCAACTTCCTACCTCCAGCGGTTTGGGCAGGCCGTCAAGGGGGGCCTTTTTCCCCTTTTTAACCCCCATTTTTACAACGTCCCTGTCCAAAATTCTAGAAAGTACTTTCTAGAAAAGTTAGCCCCTACTCCAAGGAACACATATCTTAAATTTCAGCTTTCTAGCCAAAGGGGTTTTGGCAGGCCGTCAAGGGGGACACTTTCCCCCTTTTTGTCCGTTCCGGTAGGAATTTCCAAAAATCCCGTCTTAGCGGACGTCTACCCCGAAAGAGGAACCTACATACCAAATTTCAACTTCCTAGCTTCAGCGGTTTGGGCTGGGCGATGTTGAGTCAGTCAGTCAGTCAATCAGTCAGTCAGTCAGTCACGTTATTCTTTTATATATAGAAGATTGAATTATAACTATATATGTATACATTTTTTTTTTACAGTCCGACGTGTAGCAATAAAAACATTGGGGAGAATGTATATGTGCGAAATATAGATAATAGAAATTTGGAAACGTATTCTTGAATTATCAAACTTCTAGAGAAGGTGATTGTACATCGAAATGCTGCCTAAATTTGCGTTTTAAAGTAGTATTTGAAAAGGCAAAATTTTTCAGATGCCTAGGTAGGAAATTCAACACTAGTTATCCTGACATTGAATGATCTTTCATATATAGAAGAATTTATGCGGTGAAAACAATCTGAGGGTTTCTACTAGACCTAGTAAACTTAAAATGTTTGACTATGTAACCTGGACAATTCCACCTTATTACTTTGTAAAACAATAGCAAAATTCTTAATTTTACAAAATTCTCAAAAGAAACCCGAACAAAATCTAATACAAAAGGGGAAACATGTTCCCTAATTCTTAATTTGTAAACGTATCTTATAATACGGTTAAATGTAAGATGAAGACGTCTAAGTAAAATACTGTTTGTACCCGTAAATACTTCCAAAGCATAAAGTAACTGCGACATAAGAAGGGCACTAACAACACGTTTTGTTGTTGCTTTGTGTGATATTTTCGTTGTTGTTATTTTGTGTGTTATTTTCAAATTTCTTTGCACATTTCATTGCATTTGAAGACACTAGGTAAAGACACCGGGTCACTTAAGATGAAATCATTTTGACAATTGCTTGCTATCATTTTATTGCATGTCAAGACACTAGGTAATGGTCTGCTAGCAGCCGCCGATATTTGTGGTTAATTTCGGCTACAGTGTTAAAGCCTCGTTACCCATACGTAGTTTTGCACAAATTTTAAATTTTATCACTTAATAGTGTTTGTAATATCCGTTTTTATTAGTATTTCCCAAGGTTGGCAACCGAAGCAATAACGGTGTTGGTATCGATCTTTTGTTTGTTTCGGTATTGGTAGCGGTATTTCATTCGTATCGTATGTATTCGATACCGGTATTATTAAAAATTTTCGCTTTCAAAATAAATTATGTGTTTTTGTAAAAAAAACACAGTTGCCAACCCAAATTAGAAATTGGTAATCATAATTCAAGTTATCAATACATTTTTTTAGTAACAATATCGGTATTTTTTAAAATCTAGATTTCGGTATTGGTATCCGTTAACATTTTGAAAAGGTGTTGAAACGGATAACGGTGTTATAAAGGTATCGGTTGCCAACCTTGTTTTTTCCCAATTTTTTTTAATAAACATATCATGCCGTATCAGCTGTCACGTAAATACGACTGTCACGTACCCGACTTAAGGGTTCGTTAACCATAGCTAGACGTAGGGTACCCTAACGTAACGGGACGGATCAGAAAATCTGCAGTTATAGATAAACGAAAACGGATTTTGCACAATTTTTAAATGGTATCACTTAATATTGTTTGTATTATTCCTTTTGATTAGTTTTTTCCAATTTTCTTTAGTAAGTATACAGTGTAATATCAGCTGCCACGTAAATACGGAAAGAAAATCAAATTTCAACAGGTTCGTCACGTTACGTATAGCTAAATGAGCCTTAAGTGCTTCTGTTTGTTTTCTATATGATCCCAGCAAAAAAAAGAGATGCCGAAGCAGTAGAAAAAGCACTACAATTGATGATCTAGATTTACTTCTTTTTTAACAAAAACATTAATGATTTTAACATTGAGTTGTCATAGGAGAAGAGTAATCCCACTTCAACATTTTTTCAGTACTTTTTGAAGGAATGCAAAGGAAGCTCTTTTTCACCAATTAAAAGTTTAAAAAATTCTTAACAAAAAAAAATATATTTTTTTTTTTAATTTACAAAAGTTTTTTTTTGCCTCCACCGGGGATCGAACTTGCGACCTCACGATTGCTAGTCTAGCGCTCTACCGCTGAGCTATTCTTTGATATGAAAGTTGACTGTAGAGATGAGCGATCCGGTGATTTTTGAATAACGCTGCTACCAGTGATCGTGATTTTAAAATCACCGTTCTTTTAAACAGTGACCGTGATCACGGGTTTGTATACAGATGGACGATTCGGCGATTTTTCAGTAACATTGTTCTCAATGTGATTTGCAAATCGTTGTTCTTTTAAACTGTGATCGTGATCACGGTTTTTCTATGGAAAAGACTTCGATTTTCTGATAAATAAACGAAATAATATTTATGGCGAGTTTTTAATATGTCAGTTAAACTTGGTTTAGTTAAACCGAAAACGAATTTTGTCAGCCATTTCAAAGTTTATTATCAAAAATTTGCCGGAAAAACTTTTTCTCGAGTATAATTTATTTCTTATTTACAAAATAAATCAAATTTTAAAAGCAGTATTCCAGTTACAAACTGTGTTAAACTAAGTTTAAAGATAATCCACTTCCTAAAAACTCGGCCTTAAAAGAAAAATAGTTGCGATCCGTAACAAAGACATGATAGAAGGAGACATTTTATTCAGAAGAGTGTGAAAGCAAGTCACTGTTATTGAAAAAAAAACATGTATTACTGTGCACAATGAAGTTTGCAAGAAAGAATAGTACAAAAATTTTAAAAGAACGACATTCCGAGTAACTGCGACTTGAAATATTTGATCACTGCCGTTACCAGTGATTTATCAATAACTGTGATTAAATCACCGGTATGAAAATATCGCTCATCTCTAGTTGACTGGCATAAAAACACCACTTTGTTAATGCGAGATATTGTTCCTTATTCTCTTCAATAAAAGTACTCATTAAACAAGTGTAAAAGGTGCACTCCAATGCAATATTGGTTTAAGTACTATTTTTAAAGGTACATAAAAATCAATTTCTGACCATTTTTTTTTATATATAGACATATTTTTAAAAATTTTAAAATTAAAAAATATTGAATTTAAACAAATTAATTATAAATATTAAAAAAAAATTAATAGAATAAAAAAAAATTTTTAAAAAATATTGGTCCCGCCGGGAATCGAACCAGGAACCCTCTCTTTGAAAATGCCAAATGATATCAAAATCACTTTTTACGATCACTTTTAGAGCAATTACTCTTTAGAAGCAATACTTAAGTGATTTCTTGGATGTGGTTCAGAAGTAATTCTAAAAAAGCTGTAAAAATGTAATAACGGATCCTTGGGAAGCAGTGAAAGAAGTGATTTTTTGAAGTTGTTCAGAACAACTTCTAAAAAAGCAGTTGTGAAGAATTGGAAGAAGTAGTTTGTAAAGCACTACTTGCAATTTTTTTACTGGGATAGGTTGAATCAGCTGATTCGTCACGTTACGTTTACGTATGACTAATTCTAACTTTATCGTGGGGAAAATTGCCAGTGTATTGGAAGTTTGTACAATATATTGGGAAAAATTTCGTTCCTATTGCACAACCATGAAAAGAAAAAAATTTTTATAATAGCTGTGTGTTTGTGCGGCATTCCTATCAATAGCACACAAACACAGCTAATGTAAAGGTCATATTGTGCCATTTTTATATAGAAGAAACCAGTTGTACCATATCTTGTGCAAGAGTATTGTATATCTTATTGTACGGTGTCGGGCAAAACGACAATAACTGTGTTTGTGCGGCAGGCTATCAACATTGGCTTATGGGATAATACAAATAATAATAAGTGATAAAATTTAAAAATTGTGCAAAACTAATAATGAATAATAATGAAAATTATAAGTTTTTGTTAAAAACGTATGATCCGTTTTCGTTTATCTATAACTGCAGATTTTCTGCCCCGTCCCGTTACGTTAGGGTACGTTACGTCTACGTATGGCTAATGAACCCTTAAACCAGATAAACGCAGTGTCGACCGCGGTGCGACATTTTGTCGATAGAGCAGTTTTTTGAATCTTATCTACCCAATTTGAAAACGTTAGGTATATTTTAAAAAAAATTCTTATTGCGTTTTGTTTAAAAACAGCTCTTGTTTATTTAGTAACTTTTCTAATTTCTCGGCACTGACAGTGCTACGGCTATCAACGTTTTCAAAGTGGGTAGGCAGGAATTATCAACATATGACAAATTTTGCCCTAAAAAAGGCTTGGTTTAAAATTGTATAATAATAAAAAAGGAAATAATACATACATACAAACATATTTTTATTTGTATTAAAAATGCATTTTGAGTAAATTAATATTAAAATTTAAAATTCCTATAACTATAGTTTCCTCGTACCAACCAATTTGATAAACCTTATTCTTAACCCGGTTAAATATTGTTTTAATATATTGTATAATTTGTTGTTAATGTAATATGACATAAAATTTTATATAATTTCGTCAACAGAAATAAAATTATACAATAACAATGGGTAATTTTCCGAATCAAATTATATAAAATTGTATATGGTTATATATGGTCGAACAATTTATGTATGCTTATATACTCTTTGGTAGGGAAATTAACCCAATGCTTTTAGATCTAAGTTGTATAATTTTATTTATGTTGATGTAATTTATTTACAATTTTATCTGATATCACATTAACCACACCAGATTAGATATAATAACATCAAATTATACCAATCTCTTACTAATACCTTTTTTAGTAGGGAATCTTGTTTAATGTAAATGTATGTGTTATGTATGTGCCTTAGGCCGTTTTTGGGATGTCAGTTAAACTTGGTTTAGTTAAACCGAAAACGAATTAGTCATTTCCATTTCTAAGTTTATTAACAAAAAGTTGTCTGGACAAAATGTTCTTGTTTAAAATTTTGGTCTTTATTGAAATTATACAAAATAAGCCACATTTAAAGAGTAGTATTCCAGCTGAAAACTGCGTTAAACTAAGTTTAAAGATAATCTACATCCTTATTAAAGAATCTTCCAATCTTTATATTTACAGTACCTTTCTCATGCACTAATAGAAAAAATTATGCATAATAATTTGAAAACCTTATAACACGTTTATAAAATGAATTTTGTTTGAAAAAATTGTTTTAGAGGTCAGTTATAAATTTAAAAAGTGATTATGCATATGACCCGAAGTCTGTAAAAATTTTAGTTAAAACTACAAAATATTAGTTAAAAATTACCTTGCGAAAATGTTGAAATTAGCAGACTATTTTTATGAATTTTAGACAGTAATAATAAATCTGCTAAAAATACACAACTTAAGTTATACTTGAGTTAAATTTTAGTTAATAGAAAATAACTACTTAGGCCCGATTACTAAATGTCCAGTTAGCTACTAACTGGGACTTTAACTGAGAGATTTGTTGTTGTTTCCCATATAAAATTTTAAATTAACTGTCGGCTAAATTTTAACTGGACATTCAGTAATCAGGCCTTAACCTGCTAAAATCAGCAAAAAAGTTCATAAATAATTAGTAGATTAAAAATAAAGTTTTGTCGATATAACAGTTTATTTTTGCTATTTTTAGTCTACTAATATTAAGCAAAATTTTTTGCAGATTTTACAATTTAACTTGTCATTTTCAATTCACTAAAATTTGGTAATTTAACAGTTTACTAAAATAGTATTTAGCAAAAAAATATATAGTTATATATATATATATGCTAATTTCAGCAGTTTTTTTCCGCAAGTATATTTTTAGTCGCCTTTTCTGCTATTTATACAGATTTATTTCCAGGCTTCGTAATGCACGCACATGTGCGCACATGCACATGTGCAAAAATTGATGTGCAGACAAATTTTTGTTTATACAAACAAATTTTTGTTTATACTTCGCACATGCACATGTGCAGACAAATTTTTGTTTATACAAACAAATTTTTGTTTATACTTCGCACATGCACATGTGCATGTGCGAATTTGACTTCATATTTTGCACATGCACATGCACATGTGCATGTGCGAAACTATTTTGCACTTCGCACATCAAGATGTGCAAGTGCAGATACTATTCGCACATGCACATGTGCGAGTGGAAGTGCAAGTGCATATGCACGTGCATTAAAAAAACAGGTAACATTAGAAAAAAATCGCTAATATTGTCGAAAATCGCAAATATATAAAAAAAATCAATAATAATTTAAAAAAAAATGCAAAAATGGATACAAAATCGCCAAAATTGAAAAAAAAATCGCCGAAATTAAAAAAGAACTGTCCAAATTTTCAAAAAATCGCCAAAAATTAAAAAAAAAATTGACAAATATGAAAAAATCGCCGAATTTAAAAAAATCTTTAAAATTTAAAAAAATTGCATACCCGACTAAAAAAGTTTTCATATAATCTTATATGATTTGATATAATTATAAATGTTTATATGTGTGGCTTTATATGACCATATACATTTATATTAACACTTTGGTTTTGTAAATATGTTTGATATGACGTTATATATGATCATATGCGATTTGGTCTCCAGGCATATATTAAGTGATCTGCAAATATAGTTTATACATAATTATATATAATGGCGTATAAGCTTCTCTAAACAATCTTATATCAAAATATATAACAAAGTTAATATAAAATTGTAATAATTTTATGTATAAATTTATCTGACATGATATCTAATTATACAAAATTTTATAAAGTTTAATTGCACTATAAAAATTAAAAAAAAAACTCCGAAATTGTGGATCTGGTTTTGAATTTTGCACTTTGACATATAAATAAATGTTTATAATTGAATTTAACATATATTTTCCAAATAGTTAGCGAAATACTCTTTATTAAACTCAAAATAATTTTAAAGAAATAAATAAAGGAAATTTTTTTTTTCATTGTGGAATTAAAGGTCGAAATAATTATTTTTACTTTTAAATTTAAAAATTACACAAACATATGTTGAAATAAATATGGTTTAAGTTCATATATTTTTCCGTAAAAAAAATTATTTGTGAAAGTTAATTTTTTATCATGTTGGTTTTTAATTTTTATTTTAAAAAATAAAAATTTGTTTTTTTCGACCTTTTTAATTCATTAATTAGAAATTTATTAATTCAGTTCGAGGACTATTTCCTTATTATGAATTAACATAATAAGTACTTTTTTCAAAAACTGTTTTTTTCTCTTCATCAGGATACTCTCCTGACAAATACTTCACAGAGTTTTTGCTTTCAAAAAACCTCTACACTTTCAGGAATGAAAAGAGGATCGTTTCGGGGATTTTCCAGGTCCCCTTCATCAGTTTTCTTTAGAAAGTGGTGGCGTAATCTCCGAAACGGTCGTCTTTTCATTCCTGAAAGTGTAGAGGTTTTTTGAAAGCAAAAACTCTGTGAAGTATTTGTCAGGAGAGTATCCTGATGAAGAAAAATAGCAGTTTTTGAAAAAAAGTACTTATTATATTAATTCATAATAAGGAAATTGGCATCGAACTGAATTAATAAATTTCTAATTAGTTAATTCAGTTATTTTATAAGAAAGATAAAAACTCTAACCTAGAAAAAGTTGTTCCGACAAATTTTTGTAATGTTTTATTTTGTCACCTATTTCCAAGTTTATTAGCAAAAATTGTTCTAAACATTAAGCATTAGATTTAATATGAATGAAATAAGTGTTCTCAATAATATTTACTAAAATTTTCTTTGAAAATCTTCATCAAATTATATGTATTTATATATAATTTGATGCAGTTAGATAGACCCATTTTTCGGATCAAATTGTATCAGGTGAGATAACATGCTAATCTCGCTTGATATAATTATATATTCCAATATTCGGATCAAATTAGATATGGACGTATATATGGGTTTATATATGGTGATATATGATTATATAACATCTTTTTTAGTCGGGTAATTTAAAAAAAAAATTTCAAATTTTAAAAAAATCGCCGAAATTTAAAAAAATCGCCGATATTGGAAAAAATCAGAAAAAATCGTCAAAATTTGAAAAATCGTCAAAAATTTGAAAAAATCTGCAAAATTTAAAAAAATTGCCAAAATTGAAAAAATCGTTAAAAATTGGAAAAAAAATTGCCAAAATTTTAAAAAATCGTCAAAATTTGAAAAAAATTCCAAAATTTGAAAAAACACTAAATTCGAAAAAAAAGTAAACATTTGAAAAATTGTGAAAAATTTGACAAATCTTCAAAAATTAAAAAAAATCGCCAAAATTTTAAAAAATTTCCAAAATTGGAAAAATCCCAAAAAGTGGAAAAAATCGTCAAAATTTGAAAAATCGTCAAAAATTTGAAAAAATCGTCAAAAAAAAATTTAATTTAAAAAAATTGCCGAAATTGAAAAAATCGTTAAAAATTCGAAAAAAAACGCCAAAATGGAAAAAAAATTGAAAAAAAAACACTAAAATTTAAAAAAAGTCAAAATTTGGCAAAATCTTCAAAAATTAAAAAAAAATCGCCAAATTTGAAAAAAATCGTCAAAATTGAAAAAAATCGTCAAAATTGAAAAAAATCGTCAAAATTTGAAAAATTTTCCAAAATTGGAAAAAAGCCCAAAAATTGGAAAAAATCGTCAAAATTTGAAAAAATCGTCAAAAATTTTAAAAAAATCGTCAAAAATTTCTAAAATTGGAAAAATTCCCAAAATTTAAAAAAATCGCCAAAAATTCAGAAAAATCGCCAAAATTGAAAAATCTCCAAAATTTGAAAATAGTCATGTGTTGAAAAAATCGGCATAATTTTAAAAATTCGCGAATATTTGAAAAAACTGCAAAAATTAAAAAAAGTAATATTTAAAAAAAATCGTCAAAATTAAAAAAAAAAATCGAAAATGGCAGAACTGTCAGAAATTCGAAATCATGAATATCGTCAGAATTAGAAACGATGAAAAATTATATGGTGAAAATTTGAAAAAAATCTTCAAAAATTAAAAAAAATCGCAAAATTCATTTTCGCATTTATTTTTTCACAGATGATTCGCAATGACTTCCCTGTTCCAAAACCGTAGTTCGTTTTCATCTAACTCATTTAGTTTTCGAGATACGGGAGATATTCCAAATAAAGCCCTTTTCTCTCTACGACGCTTAGTTTTCGAGAAAAACGCGATTTTAAAATCTAGGAATGCAAGTCAAAATCTAGTTTCGCTATCGGGGTATTGGTGGTGAGTGTTGAACTTTGGTGCACTCAGTTTTCCTCTAGCTCTTCTAGTTTTCGAGATATGGACGATTTAAATTTTATATAAGCGATTTTCGCACTTATTTTTTCACAGATGACTCACTATGACTTCCGTGTTCCAAAACCGTTGTCCGTTTTCATCTAACTCATTTAGTTTTCGAGATACGGGAGATATTCCAAATAAAAGCCCTTTTCTCTCTACGACGCTTAGTTTTCGAGAAAAACGCGATTTTAAAATCTAACAATGCAAGTCAAAATCTAGTTCCGCTATGGGGGTATTGGTGGCGAGTGTTGAACTTTGGTGCACTCAGTTTTCCTCTAGCTCTTCTAGTTTTCGAGATATGGACGATTTAAATTTTATATAAGCGATTTTCGCACTTATTTTTTCACAGATGACTCACTATGACTTCCGTGTTCCAAAACCGTTGTCCGTTTTCATCTAACTCATTTAGTTTTCGAGATACGGGAGATATTCCAAATAAAAGCCCTTTTCTCTCTACGACGCTTAGTTTTCGAGAAAAACGCGATTTTAAAATCTAACAATACAAGTCAAAATCTAGTTCCGCTATCGGGGTATTGGTGGCGAGTTTTGAACTTTGGTGCACTCAGTTTTCCTCTAGCTCTTCTAGTTTTCGAGATATGGACGATTTAAATTTTATATAAGCGATTTTCGCACTTATTTTTCCGTTGTCCGTTTTCATCTAACTCATTTAGTTTTCAAAATACGGGAGATATTCCAAATAAAAGCCCTTTTCTCTCTACAACGCTTAGTTTTCGAGAAAAACGCGATTTTAAAATCTAGCAATGCAAGTCAAAATCTAGTTTCGCTATCGGGGTACTGGTGGTGAGTTTTGAACTTTGCTGCAGTCAGTTTTCCTCTAGCTCTTCTAGTTTTCGAGATATGGAAGATTTAAATTTTATTTAAGCGATTTTCGCACTTATTTTTCCACAGATGACTCACTATGACTTCCGTGTTCCAAAACCGTTGTCCGTTTTCATCTAACTCATTTAGTTTTCGAGATACGGGAGATATTCCAAATAAAAGCCCTTTTCTCTCTACGACGCTTAGTTTTCGAGAAAAACGCGATTTTAAAATCTAGCAATGCAAGTCAAAATCTAGTTTCGCTATCGGGGTATTGGTGGTGAGTTTTGAACTTTGGTGCAGTCAGTTTTCCTCTAGCTCTTCTAGTTTTCGAGATATGGAAGATTTAAATTTTATTTAAGCGATTTTCGCACTTATTTTTCCACAGATGACTCACTATGACTTCCGTGTTCCAAAACCGTTGTCCGTTTTCATCTAACTCATTTAGTTTTCGAGATACGGGAGATATTCCAAATAAAAGCCCTTTTCTCTCTACGACGCTTAGTTTTCATGAAAAACGCGATTTTAAAATCTAGCAATGCAAGTCAAAATCTAGTTCCGCTATCGGGGTATTGGTGGCGAGTGTTGAACTTTGGTGCACTCAGTTTTCCTCTAGCTCTTCTAGTTTTCGAGATATGGACGATTTAAATTTTATATAAGCGATTTTCGCACTTATTTTTCCACATATGACTCACTATGACTTCCGTGTTCCAAAACCGTTGTCCGTTTTCATCTAACTCATTTAGTTTTCGAGATACGGGAGATATTCCAAATAAAAGCCTTTTTCTCTCTACGACGCTTAGTTTTCGAGAAAAACGCGATTTTAAAATCTAGCAATACAAGTCAAAATCTAGTTCCGCTATCGGGGTATTGGTGGCGAGTTTTGAACTTTGGTGCACTCAGTTTTCCTCTAGCTCTTCTAGTTTTCGAGATATGGACGATTTAAATTTTATATAAGCGATTTTCGCACTTATTTTTCCCTTGTCCGTTTTCATCTAACTCATTTAGTTTTCGAGATACGGGAGATATTCCAAATAAAAGCCCTTTTCTATCTACAACGCTTAGTTTTCGAGAAAAACGCGATTTTAAAATCTAGTGTTGAAAAGACTAAACGTGTTCCAAAACCGTTGTCCGTTTTCATCTAACTCATTTAGTTTTCGAGATACGGGAGATATTCCAAATAAAAGCCCTTTTCTCTCTACGACGCTTAGTTTTCGAGAAAAACGCGATTTTAAAATCTAGCAATGCAAGTCAAAATCTAGTTTCGCTATCGGGGTATTGGTGGTGAGTTTTGAACTTTGGTGCAGTCAGTTTTCCTCTAGCTCTTCTAGTTTTCGGGATATGGAAGATTTAAATTTTATTTAAGCGATTTTCGCACTTATTTTTCCACAGATGACTTCCCTGTTCCAAAACCGTTGTCCGTTTTCTTCTGACTCATTTAGTTTTCGAGATACGGGAGATATTCCAAATAAAAGCCCTTTTCTCTCTACGAGGCTTAGTTTTCGAGAAAAACGCGATTTTAAAATCTAGCAATGCAAGTCAAAATCTAGTTCCGCTATCGGGGTATTGGTGGCGAGTGTTGAACTTTGGTGCACTCAGTTTTCCTCTAGCTCTTCTAGTTTTCGAGATATGGACGATTTAAATTTTATATAAGCGATTTTCGCACTTATTTTTCAACAGATGACTCACTATGACTTCCGTGTTCCAAAACCGTTGTTCGTTTTCATCTAACTCATTTAGTTTTCGAGATACGGGAGATATTCCAAATAAAAGCGCTTTTCTCTCTACGACGCTTAGTAGCGGTTTTGGAACACGGAAGTCATAGTGAGTCATATGTGGAAAAATAAGTGCGAAAATCGCTTATATAAAATTTAAATCGTCCATATCTCGAAAACTAGAAGAGCTAGAGGAAAACTGAGTGCACCAAAGTTCAACACTCGCCACCAATACCCCCATAGCGGAACTAGATTTTGACTTGCATTGCTAGATTTTAAAATCGCGTTTTTCTCGAAAACTAAGCGTCGTAGAGAGAAAAGGGCTTTTATTTGGAATATCTCCCGTATCTCAAAAACTAAATGAGTTAGATGAAAATGGACAACGGTTTTGGAACACGAAAGTGACAGTGAGTCATCTGTGAAAAAATAAGTGCGAAAATCGCTTATATAAAATTTAAATCGTCCATATCTCGAAAACTAGAAGAGCTAAAGGAAAACTGAGTGCACCAAAGTTCAACACTCGCCACCAATACCCCCATAGCGGAACTAGATTTTAACTTGTATTGCTAGATTTTAAAATCGCGTTTTTCACGAAAACTAAGCGAAAAGGGCTTTTATTTGGAATATCTCTCGTATCTCGAAAACTAAATGAGTTAGATGAAAACGGACAACGGTTTTGGAACAAGGAAAAATATTCGAGAAACAATTTTTGTCGATTTTCACAAATTTTTACGACTTTTTCAATTCTGGCATTTTGTAATTTTTTCCCAATTTTTGGCGACTTTTTGAAATTTTGATATTTTTTAAAAATTTTTCAATTTTGGCAATTTTTTTAAATTTTCCGACTTTTTCCAATTTTTGACGACTTTTTGAAATTTTGACGATTTTGGTAATTTTTTCAAATATTGACAATTTTTTCAAAATTTTTACGATATTTCGCAATTTTGGCGATTTTGTCTAATTTTTGAAGATTTTTTTATTAAATTTTGACTATTTGGGCAATATTTTCAAATATTGACGATTTTTTCAGTTATGACGATTTTTTCAAAATTTTTTCAAAATTTTTCAATTTTGGCAATTTTTCAAAATTTTCCGATTTTTTCCAATTTTTGAAGACTTTTTGAAATTTTGTCGATTTTGGTAATTTTTTCAAATATTGACAATTTTTTAAAAATTTTTACGATATTTCGCATTTTTGTCTAATTTTTGACGATTTTTTTTTAATTTTGACTATTTGGCCAATTTTTTCAAATATTGACGATTTTTTCAAATTTTGTCGATTTTTTCAAAATTTTTACGATATTTTGCAATTTTGTATAATTTCTGACAATTTTTTTTAATTTTGGACAATTCTTTCAAATATTGACGATTTTTTCAAGTTATGACGATTTTTTCAAAATTTTTACAAAATTTTTCAATTTTAACAAAATTTTTAAATTTTTAAAATTTTTCGATTTTTTCCAATTTTTGACGACTTTTTGAAATTTTGACGATTTTGGTACTTTTATCAAATTTTGTCGATTTTTTCAAAATTTTTACGATATTTTGCAATTTTGTATAATTTCTGACGATTTTTTTTAATTTTGGGCAATTCTTTCAAATATTGACGATTTTTTCAAGTTATGACGATTTTTTCAAAATTTTTACAAAATTTACAAATTTTTACAAAATTTTTCAAATTTTTCGATTTTTTCCAATTTTTGACGACTTTTTTAAATTTTTGACGATTTTTTTTAATTTGGGGCAATTTTTTCAAATATTGACGATTTTTTCAAAATTTTTCATTTTTGGCAATTTTTAAAATTTTTGGCGATTTTTGGTGTTTTTTTTTTTTTTCAATTTTGACGATTTTTAAAAATGTTTGCATTTTTTTTTCTTGTTTCGGCGTTTTTTTCTGATATTGAAACTTTTATCAATTTCAGCGATTTTTTGCATCCATGTGCGCGCACATGTGTGCACATTTTGCACATACACATGTTGATGTGTAATGTGCAAGTACCAGTCTGCACTTGCACATGTGCATGTGCGAATTTGTATTCGCACATCGCACATCGCACATGGAGATGTGCATGTGCGGATAGCATTCGCACATGCACATTTTGATGTGCATGTGCGAATAGTATTTGCACTTGCACATCTTGATGTGCGAAGTGCAAAATATTTTCGCACATGCACATGTGCAAGTGCAAAGTATAAAGTCAAATGCGCACATGCACATGTGCATGTGCGAAGTATAAACAAAAATTTGCACATGCACATGTGCATGTGCGAAGTATAAACACAAATTTGCACATGCACATGTGCAAGTGCAAGATGTGTGAAAATGTGCGCACATGTGCGTGCAAATACGAACCCTGTTTATTTCTTTGAGTGTGTATAGTTTGAGTTTATCAATACATTTTACATTTATAATAATATTACAGATGGGCATCGATTATCCGTGATTCAATTAACCGGGAACATCAATTATCCGGGATCTATAAGGAAAGGAAGATTTTTTTTATTTCAATCGATTAACCGTGATTACATCAATTATTCGGGATTGAAAAACATCTATTTATTTTGCCGAAATTTGGTTTCAACGTGCTAGCAACACTAAAATTAATATGTGTCTAAAGCGAAATAAGGGAATCCCCTTGTTTGAATGTTTTTCCTCTGGTATTTAGTTGCATTTGAAATTTAAGTAGTAAGGAGTGTTGATGTGTAATTTTAGAATGGCATCGATAGCAATAAAATCGAGTAAAAGGCAAAAGTATTAACTATTCAAGAACAAATTGATTTAGTCAACGACTATTTAAAAAAACATGTTTCTGTTCAAACACTATCACAAAAATATAGAGTGCGCAAACAAACAGTTTATGACTTAAGCACAGTAAGTTATTTTTCACGTGGAAAAATTTCGTTCGAACTTTAAAGGCTTTAAATTGCAATTTAATTTATAAAATTAAAAATTTTTTAATTTTATAACAAAGACACAATAAACACAAAATGTCACTTTTTCCCAAGAAAAATAATAGTATTGTACATTAAATTTGCGTGAAAACAAACTCTACACAATTTTCACGTGAAACCCATTATCGTGAAAAATCAATTTTTTACATGAAGTATAACAGTTCTTTTACGTGAAATCGAAAAAACTTACGGTGCTTTAATAAAAAAATAAAGATAAAATATTAAAATATTGTGCAGAAAGTGATTCAGTTACTGGCTTCCAAAATCGAAAAACTTTAAAAAGTGCATTAGAGCCAAAAGTCAATTTTGCGACATACGAATGGTTCCGACAAGAACGTTTTAAAGGGACCCCAAGTTCCAGTTTAATCATAATGGAAAAGGCTAAGTTCTTCCATTCAAAATTAAATATAAGCTTAGCATGAACTTTGAAAAACGACATGGAATTCATAAACTCAAGGTTGGAGGAGAAAAAATATCTGCCGATTATGTATATGCCACAATTTTTGTAAATCAGTTGGAAGAATACATATTAAAGGAAAATCTTATAAATGAGCAAATCTACAATTGAGAGGAAACAGGCTTTTTTTAAGTGTTCACGACCTCATTTAGTAAAATCATCATTGGCTGTGTTTGTGCGGCAAGCTATCAATGTTGGCTTATGTCATTCCCATACAAATTTGACATTAGTAACGTTGAGAGTTAACACTAAACGTGGGCTTATGTTAAATTTATATGGGAATGACATAAGCCAACGCTAATAGATTGCCGCACAAACACAGCTATTAAGGCATATGATGCCAATAAAATATCTTAAAAGTAGATTTTGTAACAGTTTTTTCGCTCTCCTGAAAATCTATTAAAAAACACATGTGACATTTTGCAGGCCGGTCGACCATATATAAGCCGTGTTTTCGACTTAACTATATCTGTTAACTCATAAAAAATTTGAAAGTGCGTAAAAACGCGTTTAAGACGAAAACTAACACATTACTTTTCGTATGCACGTTGACTTTCAACACGGATAATTATCAACGTTGAAAACCCAACGTTAATACATTTTCACATCTAACGCAACTTATTCGCGTTACTTCCTAAAAACTTTTGCTGACATACGTTCGATTACAACGGAATAATTATAAACATAACGTGTTTAAAATGTTTTTATATTACAATCGGTTTAACGTAGATTTGCTTTAAATACTTAACGTTGATAAGCATGAGACAAAATACAGCTATAGTAATTAAAAACTTATTAACATTATATTTTGTAAGTGTGTATATTGATTAAATTAAACAAACATTTATATTAAAAACATACTAAATTTTACCTCAGTTAAAAAAATCGATTATCCGGAATGCTTCCGGTCCCGACCATCCCGGTTAGTCTGAGTCAATAAATGAATAAATTGTCCACAATACGCACATAAGTAACCTGCTCTTGATATTTTTCGATATTTTTCTTTAATGGGATTATTTTGATATTTGCTTCGTATACATTTTCGAAGACTATCGTAACTGTTCCTTTTTTACACAACTTATTCATTACGATTTTTATTCATACGATGTATGATTTAATAACGATTTACTTTCAAGTACCTTACCTCAAATATTACTCAAAACTTTTCTGCTTAAGATGAGTACGTTTATGTACATTTAAGTTATACGATTTTGTAAAGCCTTTGCCGCAATCCAAACAATTGTATGGACGTACACTACTGTGTATGAGTTTGTGTTTCATCATATGTGTATGATGGCGAAAACCTTTATAACAGATTGGACATTTGAAAGGTCTTTCGCCGGTGTGTAAATAATAATGAGTCTTTAAATCAAATTTAACTACAAATGATAGTTCGCAAACATCACATTTAAAGGGTTTTTCCCCAGTATGATGACGATTCATATGAATTCTTAATAAAGCCATATTTATACATACATATGAACATTCCGTACACATAAAACGTTTTTCTCGAACCTTGGGTGGTTTAGGTGTTTTAGGAACAACAGTTTGTGGGTTATTTGTATGAGCTTTCTTAATGTGGCCTTTAAGGTCTTTTGGTCTTTTATATTTATTACCGCAGTGGGGGCATAAGCTATATTTATCTTCTGTAATTTCTATATGCCGCTGTTTATGAGCAGTCAAAGCATATTGATTTTTAAAAATTTTACCACATTCATCACAACATCTTGCTAAAGATTTTGTAGGTTCAGATTTGGTTTGCCTTCTTTTTATATTTAAAAGATCTCTGATAAATTCTTCATCACTGGATTCATTTTCCATGTCTAAAAGGGAACCGATTTGTTTTGATTTCATAGTTTTTTGTGACAAAGGTATGTCATCATCACTGGTACTTTCATCCTTTCTAGCTTCATTTGAAGATCCCATAAAGGAATCTTGTATATTTGTAGAATAATTACAAATTTCACTGTAAATGGTTAAAAAAAATCATATTTGTAATGCATTTATTTATTTAAAAATCCATATTGTAATACAAAAGCTATTTAATTACCTTTGTTCTGTGTTATTTTCAATATCCACTTTCGCAAGAGTATCTTCTAACTTCTTAGGATTATTTGAAGCGTCTTTCGTTTTGTTTTCTTTTTCCCACCTTAAATTTCTTATCAGATCTTTGTGTTCAGTTTTTATGTGTGCCAAGAGGTCAAATTTTTTAAAACGTGCAAATGAGCAAAAATTGCACTTAAATTTATCCTCCTCCGTACCATGTTTAGATTTAATGTGATAGTGTAAAGCTCCATAGGTTTTAACTATACAATCGCAGAATTTGCACTTGATAATTTTTTTCTCGACCTGAATTGTTTCGTTATTAATACCATGTTTGTTCTTTAAATGTTTTAAATGGTTATATTTGTTTCTATATTTCAAAGGACAAAATTCGCATTGGTAAATTGGTTCTTTAGGATGGACTTCTGGTTTTTGTTTTTCTAATAGTGTAGAAGGATTCCTAATGTCATGTTGTATGCGCATATGTTTTATTAAATTATCATGTCTGCTTACGAGTTTCTTACATATGGGACATATTAATTTTGGATCAGTTGTTTCCGCAAATCCTGTTGTTTCAGCAATGATTTTATCAGATGTTGTAAAGGCTTCTTTAAAACAATCATTTGATTGATTACTAAAAATAGGAATATTTAAAATTTCTTAAGAAATGGTTTTTAAGTAACTTCATGCAAATAAAAAAGCGAAACTTTTCAATGAATTAAATGTTACAGTAGGTCTGTTTCTTTATTTTTTGGATAAAGTTCGGTAAAATGAGAGTTAACAAGAAATACTATCACGGCATGACAAAAATGCACAAAAGTAAACGAACGCGAAAAACCATATTTGAAGCCCGAAAAACAAACGTCAATAGATTTGTGCATTATAGTTCGTTCTGGTGAGCGCTCTTTCTAGTTCTTGTTCAATTTGTTATAAAAATCTTTCCGTGTAAAAAAGATCAGGTCTGGTCAGATCTCAGTAGATCTAGGCATATCTGGCCAGATCTTAGTAGATCTTACCAGATCTAGGCATATGGCGCAATCGTCCAGATCACTTTAGATTTGAACAGATTTGGCACTAGATCTGATCAGATCTTGCCATAAGGTATTATCACATATGCCATAGCTGATCATATTTGATGAGATCTGGTACAGATTTGGCACTAGATCTGATCAGATCTTGCCATAAGGTATTATCACATATGCCATAGCTGATCATATTTGATGAGATCTGGTACAGGATTTAATTAGATTCAATCATATCTATTTAGATCCAAAAAGATCTGATCAGATCTAAACTTTTTTACACGGGTAGATAGCTTTTCTAGTTAAACCCCTTTTTAAATCAAAAATTTAATAAAAATTTCCTTTTTAAGCATTTCTATTTACAAAAAGGAATACATAGTTTATTAAATTTGGAAAAGATTTTAATATTAAACAAAAGCTTCGATTTATTTACATATATATCTCTTTAACACATTTAAACAAGCGTCTTTAAAAAATTGTCGGTAATTTTATGGAGTTGTAAAATCACCGATAGGCTTTTGCAACTATTATACTAATTTTTGTAAATGATAAACATATTTTCTGAATGAATGAAATGATCGATTGAACTAAAAGAGCTATTAGTTGTGAACTAGGTCTTTGGTTCAAATTAGTGAAGAGTTCAATTGAACTAGTTGCACCCAACTGATGATATAACAGTGGTTTTGTGCGTTCCTTTACTTTTGGGTAATTTTGTAATTTTGTGAGAGGATTTTTGTTTACTCTCATTTTACCAAACTTTATGTTCTTATTTTAGTTTTGTTAGCTACTGTAATTTACTTTGTTTTGAATACTTTGTTTTCAATAATTTGTTTGAAGAAAATTTGTTTATAAAATTTGTTTTGAAATGTTTTTCAAAATTGGAAGAAAAAATATAAAAGCGAAAAGAAGTGTCGGGCTAAATTCAATAAATATCCTTTTTTTACATTAATAGAAGTGGTGTGGTAATTTTAAAAATAATAAAATTTAATACTTTACCCAAAAAGTAAAGGAGCGCACTTTATGTTATTTTTTGGAAATGCAAAGCAGTAAAACTTTCAAAATAAATTATGGAAAAGATAAGAAAACCTTCTAAAAATTGTCTGCGTAAGATTTAACATCAAAAATTCTATTCTTCCATAGCGACTAGGGATGCCAATCGGGATTGATATTTGAAAATCCCGGGATTCGGGACTACGGAATTTTTCGGGATCCCGGGATTTTACGGGATTTCGGGATTTAAATTTTCCTTTATTTGTAAAAATTTTTATATTATGTAACTAATTTTTTTATAGAATAAAGCGTTTTATAATTATTTAATAGTTGTTAATTAATAATGTGGTACATTTTATGAATATTGAAACATCTCAGTCAGAAATTGACAGTGGTACAAAAAATCAAGTACTTGCATACCACTGGGTAACCGCGATGTTAAAAATAAATGACTGGCAGAACACTCATTTGGGACGCTTTGCCAGCATTTGCAAAAATCGTTTTGCCAGTATTTGTTTTACAAAACATCACGGCAGGGCAAAAAAAGATACATATGAACTTTTTTTAAATTTTATTTTGGAAAATAAATTTTATTTTGCAACATAATGGTAACGCCGAAATGAACTAACGCGCGAATTTTGTGGTTGTTAAGAAAATAAATAAAAAATTGTAAATAAAGTGGTTTTCTTTTAATTTATATACAAAAAAACTAATGAAATAAAGTTTTTACACAGCAATATTTAATTTATTCTGTGTTTTTTATGATCACTGACAACTATTTAAGTAAAACGAGTAAAAAGGTTAAAGTCGGGCATGCCGACTATAGAATACCCTACACCAGTCTGGGTAAAAGCCAACTAATGTCACCAAAATCAATAGGCTGCGTTATTGGGCCAATATAGGTCTGTGTACCAAATTTCATCAAAATATCTTAATATTTGCGACCTGCAGCGTATAAACAGTATAATTTTGGTAGGACCCTTATATGGGCACTAGGTCTAAACATGGACCGATGTTCATCAAAATCAATAGGCTTCGTCCGTGGGCCAAAATAGGTCAGTGTACCAAATTTCGTCAAAATATCTTAATATTTACGACGTGCATCGTATAAACAATATAATTTTGGGGGGACCCTTATATGGGCACTAGGTCTAAACATAGACCGATGTTCACCAAAATCAATAGGCTTCGTCCTTCGGCTGCCATAAGTCGGTGTACCAAATTTCATCAAAATATCTTAATATTTGCGACCTGCAGCGTATAAACAATATAATTTTGGTAGGACCCTTATATGGGCACTAGGTCTAAACATGGACCGATGTTCACCAAAATCAATAGGCTTTGTCCTTGGGCCAACGTAGGTCTGTGTACCAAATTTTATCTAAATATCTTAATATTTGCGACCTGCAGCGTATAAACCATATAATTTTAGTAGGACCCTTATATGGGCACTAGGTCTAAACATGGACCGATGTTCACCAAAATCAATAGGCTGCGTTACTGGGCCAATGTAGGTCTGTATACCAAATTTTATCAAAATATCTTAATATTTACGACCTGCAGCGTATAAACAGTATAATTTTGGTAGGACCCTTATATGGGCACTAGGTCTAAACATGGACCGATGTTCACCAAAATCAATAGGCTGCGTTATTGGGCCAATATAGGTCTGTGTACCAAATTTCATCAAAATATCTTAATATTTACGACCTGCAGCGTATAAACAGTATAATTTTGGTAGGACCCTTATATGGGCACTAGGTCTAAACATGGACCGATGTTCACCAAAATCAATAGGCTGCGTTATTGGGCCAATATAGGTCTGTGTACCAAATTTCATCAAAATATCTTAATATTTACGACCTGCAGCGTATAAACAATATAATTTTGGTAGGACCCTTATATGGGCACTAGGTCTAAACATGGACCGATGTTCAAAAAAATCAAACTTGTTCGTCCTTGGGCCAACATAGGTCTATGTACCAAATTTCATCGAAATATCTTAATAGGTGCGACCTGTAGAGTGCGTACAAGATTGCATGGACAGACAGACAGACGGACGGACGGACGGACAGACGGACATCGTTAAATCGAAATAAAAAAAAATTCTGAACCGATCGGTATACTATAAGGTGGGTCTACGACCAATATTTTTTGGTGTTACAAACATCAGCACAAACTTATAATACCCTGACCACATAGTGGTGTAGGGTATAAACATTGATGTATGTATGGTGTGTACTGCGGCCAACATTAAATTGCTTCTTAACAATATCGGCATTGCTGTATAAACAAAAGGTACAAATTATGTCTGTTCCCGTACTTTACCGAAGTTACACAAACTAGCCCAAAGGCGTTCCCGTACTCAAAATTGAATGTAAATTGTTGTTGTTTGGGCTGTTTTGGGTTCCCGCGGATACCCGCGGTAACGTACGGGAACGCACATAATATCTATTGCCGTCGTAGAAAAACATATGACGTAGAAGCTGTTTTCTACAATTAGTGGTGTTTTTAATTTTCCCATTTTGTTATTGGTAATTTTCTTGCTTTTAATACTGGTGCTCCTGCCCCCACAGCTGTTTGTTTATATCAGAGTTGGGAGTAGTTATTTTATTCTGTTTTAATTATGGCGTCTAAAACTTACAAATGCCCAATTTGCAGTAAAAATGTTACAAAAACTCACAGAAGTATTGACTGTTCATATTTTGAAAAATATTTTCATATTACTTGCGGCAAAATATCTAAGGAACAGCATGAGTTTTTGGTAAAAAATAAAAATTTGAAGTACATATGTGAGCACTGTTCAAGACTGCCAAAATTTTGCAATATCCAAGAGGAGCTAAGAAATGGATTTTCATCTCTTATGACTATATTGGAACAAGAGCTGGAGCAAAAATTTATTGAAAGCAAGCGAAGACTTGAAGAGCAGCTTGAAAACCGGCTGAAGGAATTTGAAGAAAAAATTAATGAATTTTCGGTTCCTGCCCCTCCGACAAATGTAAATAACGTAGAGCAGATTAAGTCGGATTTAAAAAATTGCTTCGACGTTGTAAAGGTGGTTGATAATGCAGCCAATAAAAGACTTGCGTATTTGGAAATGCAAAACAACATCCAACAGCGAAGTTTAAATAGATCAAATATCATAATATTGGGGTTGCCTAAGAAAATTAAAGACTTACGCAAGCACATTTTAAAAATTTGTTCCTTATGTAATGTTCGGGTGTCGTATAATGATATTCAGCACTGCACATATTTTGCTGGTGGGAAGAAAGTTTTGGTGAAATTTAACTCCGTCCAAACTCGTGATGCGATTATGATTAATTATGACAAAAAACGGAATTTAAAGTTAAAAGATGTTATTGGTGGTACATCTCAGTCAGATGTTTTCTTAAACGATCATTTGACTGATTCTGCTAAAAAACTGCTAGAAGTATGCCGAAGGTTGAAGGGAAAAAATAAAATAACCAGATATACTTTCAAGAACTATGATGTGCCTAAAGTCAACGTTATAATGCCAGATAATGCTGAGAAGACGTTTACTCTTGAGCAGTGTCTTGATCTCCTTGATAGTGAAGGTGGCTTTAACGACTGTTCATTTTCATCAGTTATTGCATCCAGCCCTGGACGTGGTTTAAATACATGATAGTTTCTGCTCTTATGTTATTTGTATTATTAGTCTATTGTTATAAGTATGGATTATTATGTTATATATATATATATGTATATATATATGTATATGTATATATATGTATGTATATATATTATATATATATATATAGGTATATGTGTGTATGTGTATATATGTATATATATATATATATATATATATATATATATATATATAGTAGCTTTTGGCGCACTCTACTGCTATATCTGTTGTCAGAAGCAGAGAAGACAAAATTTACTGCTTTTGATAGTTTTTTACTCATTATTGCTTCTTTTTAAATTTTTTTTTTTTGGATTTTTTGCTCCAAAATAACTTTTTCTTAAAATTATTGAGCTTTAAGCTGCTTGTTTTTAAGACTAGTTGTTTTTATAAGTTTTATTACTTTTACTTTTTTCGTGAGTAATTTTTACCTTTAAACAAGCTGGATTTTGCTTTTTTTTGTCTTCTTTGGTCATAAGTTATCTTTTGATTAGTTAATGCTTTTTTTAACAATAGTATTTTTATTTGCATTTATAATTTTTTAAACCAATTTTCTTAATAACGTATCTGATGATTTCTTGCAATTAATTTCCTTGGCGTCAGATTGCTATTTATTCGAATTTTTAATTTTTTATCTTTTATACAATTGCCAGTTTCATTTATTTTCTTTTTTCCTTTATACATTTTAAGATGAATAGCTTTATAAATTTAGGTCCTGTTTGCAGTGATAACTCTGTAATTCGTAATAACTTTATAACTTTTGAGAGAGAGTTAAAGATAGGTCATTACAATATAAACAGCTTTAATACTTCTTCTTCAACATTCAAATTGAATGAAATAAGGAACATACTTGAGGGAAATATTATGGATATTGTTGGTTTAAGTGAGACATGGCTTAAACCTGATATATTGTCCGAGAGTGTTAATATTCCGGGATATGATATTTGTAGAAGTGATCGCCCTAAGCCTAAAAGGGGTGGTGGAGTGGCTTTACTTATTTCGAAGAGGATTGAATATAGGGTAGTTTTTAGGTTTGATAGCTATGGCGAATCAGAATCTATATTCGCTGAAGTGATCCTTCGGGGCATGAAAATTTTAATTGGTGTGAGTTACTTGCCTAATGGTAATTTAAATGTTTTTGAGGAATCTATGGGAGATATTCTTGTTGAATATGCAAATGTTTGCATTATGGGTGATTTTAATATGAATATGTTTTGTAGTAGGAAATCTAATTTGGTTCGGCTAATGTGTAGTAGGCTGGACTTAGTGTGCCATCACAACTCAGCCCCCACTCATTATGATATTAATAAGGATTCTACGTCCCTTATTGATTATTTTCTAATGAGTCCCTCTCTTGTTGTGAGTACTTCTGGTTAAATGCAGTGTCCAGGAGTATCGCACCATTCACTCATTTTTATTGCTGTCGATATTCCGAAACCTACTTCCCAACAATATGTGTCCTACTTGGACTATAATTCTGTGAATATGGAAGTTTTAGAACGAACTGTTCATTCTCTTGATTTTAGTGGAATGTATGCAACGGATAATGTAAATCTTCAATTGGAGGTTTTTATGGCTAACCTCTATGTTTTACACTCCTTAGTGCCTGTCGTACGGCGTAAGATAGTTTTTAAGTCTGTTGACTGGTTTAACTCCCCTAATATTGTCTATCATATATCTTTACGAGACTTAGCCTACAAATATTACCTTCTGAACAGAAGTTCACAGAATTGGGCTGTTTATTGTGAGCACAGAAATCGTGCAAAGAGAGTTATTAGGGTAGCTAAGAGGCGTGCCTATTCAAGCATGTTTAGGTATCTTAGTCCTAGACAAATGTGGAGCTATTTAAGGGGAAATGGTTGTTTGGAGACTGATAATCAGTTTATCTCTGCTAATGCTGACGAGGTAAATGACTATTTTGTTTCGTGTCAGATAGATGATAATCCCAATTCAATGGATTTTTCAGGGGGTACTTTAGGTGGTGGTTTTTCGTTTCGTTGTGTGAATCTGGGAGAATTGCGCGCAGCATTGGGGAAGATTAAATCTAATGCTGCAGGTAATGATTATTTACCATTGAAATTTATTAATTTAGTTTT
Source organism: Leucophora obtusa (assembly GCA_949987735.1). Lineage (NCBI taxonomy): Eukaryota > Metazoa > Arthropoda > Insecta > Diptera > Anthomyiidae > Leucophora > Leucophora obtusa. The sequence continues at coordinate 346,221,107 of OX465295.1, read as the reverse complement.
TCCGTTTGTGTCTTCCCATATTCTTCGGTTCGTTAATTCTATTTTTACTACTTCCGTGTTTCCTAATGATTGGAAGAAAGCTAGGGTGATACCCATAAAAAAGGAAGGTCTTTCCAACTCTTTGGATAATTTGCGTCCGATATCTGTCCTTCCGATTCTCTCGAAGGTGGTTGAGCATATTGTAAAGGATCAAATGATCCTACACCTTGATAGTAACTCTTTAATACACTCATCTCAGTCAGGCTTTCGTCGTGGGTATAGTACTGGTGCCCTTCTTCTTGGTCTAACGGATTCGATTAGAAAATTTTTGGATAATGGTAAAAATGTAGTTCTTCTTTCACTGGATTTATCTAAAGCTTTTGACCGAGTGATACATTCGAAACTTGTGGACAAACTGTTTAATTTGTTTGATTTTTCATCACAAGCTTGTAAACTTATATCCTCTTATCTGAGTTGTAGAAGTCAGTTTGTTTCGATTGGCAATTCTTTTTCATTAACGAAACCAATAACCAGTGGTGTACCTCAGGGGTCTGTTATTGGCCCACTACTGTTCATGATTTACTTGAATGATCTTCTTACATTTGGGAATGGTCTATCATGTCAGTCTTACGTTTATGCGGATGATGTTCAGTTTCTTTGCTATGCCGATTCGCAATTTGTAGATGTCTTGGAAGAGGGTGTAAATTTCATCATACATGAGGTTATATCTTGGTCTTCTGGCAATGGTTTTGTTGTCAATCCAAGAAAGACGAAGTTAATGGGTTTTGGTTTCGATACTGATAATATAATGGTTACTCTCGATGGCATGAGAGTTGAATTTGTGGATAAGATTAAATGTCTTGGAGTTTTAATTGACAATCATTTAAATTTCTCATCGCATATTAATAACGTTTCTTCGAAAATATCATTCTTGTTGAGAAGGTTGTATTCTCTTGACTTATATCTGCCTCTCTCAATTAGGATGCGTGTGGCACATGCCTTGTTGATGCCTCATATATTATATTGTGTCGAGGTATTTTCTGGTACCACAGGCGGTGAATTTAATAGGTTTACCAAGGTTTTCAATAGAATTATTAGATATGTTTTTGGCCTAAGACTTCGCTCTCATGTGACTCCGTACGTAATCCAATTTCTTGGGTGCTCTTTTGTTAATTATGTAGGTATGAGGTTATTGATATTTTTTTACAAAGCAATGGTTAATGGGTTTCCGGACTATATAGTTGACAACTTTCTTTTGTCCAACTCGGAAAGAAACCCCCAACTGGTTTATCCAACACATCATACTACTATGTACGAGCGATCATTTCAGATTAGGCTTTCAAGAATTTGGAACGATCTACCTCTATACCTGAGAGGTTTTGCTTTTTCACCCCAGGTATTTAGGCGAAAGCTTAAGGATTATGTAGCTACTCATGAGTTATAGCTTTTTATTTGTGCTACTATTTTTATCTCTCTCGATCTTTTCTTTTTTTTATTATCGCTGCACTTAGGAAAATCTGGTGATTGTATTATTTTTTTTTAAATATCTATTTATATTATTCAGGATAATGTTTTCAGTATTTTTTTTTTTATATGATAGTTTTACTGTATTTTTTACTTATTTTTTTTATTATTTATTTTTATTTATTTTTATTATCTTATTATCTTTATTTAAATTATTTTTTTGTAGTAGCTTTTATTAATCATATATGGCCCCAGGGCTTTGGTTATGTAATTTGAAGTAAATAAATCCTGTATTTATTATTAAAAAAAAAAAAAAAAAAAAAAAAAAAAAAATATATAATTCCAAACCACCTATTGGTTTTGGCAGCGTTTTGCCAAAGTAAAAATTTTGTTTCTCCAGTACTTTTCCGGCGCTTTTTGAACTGCCGGTCCTTTTGTCTATTGACGTTATCATATCGGAAATGGGAAACCAATTTTTGTCAGTACTTGTACCACCTGTTAAAATACCTTGCCATCGCTTTCCCGTTTGTATTTTTCTGGCTGGGATAATATATGAAGGCCTGTCATTAAGTACACTTGCGACCAGTATTTTGTAAGCAGATTTTAAAACAGATTCGTTGCGATAACCTTGCCCACTAAATCGTGTAATTACTGCAACAAAATTATTTGGTTATCGTTATCAAATGTTTTCATGGAAGAATTCAAATTTACAGTCCCAGCCAAAACTTACAGTCCCAGTTTCAGAAATCGAATTTCGCTTGGAAGAATAAATCGGTAAAATAACAAACTTGATTTTTCGCATGTATTACTCAAAAACTTAATATTGTTTACCAAAATTTCAAATTTTTCTGCAGTCTTTGCATAGTTTACTCGAATAATCTACTTAATTTATAATTTTACCAATATCTTGGCATCAATTTCTTGTCAATATGAGAAAATTCAAGAAAAAACGTAGGTAATCCAAAATTGCTCACTTTGTTTATTTGCGTTTATATTAATATTAAAAAATAAGAAAATCCCGGGATTTTTGAGAAATAATCCCGGGATTCGGGATTTTGCCAATCCCAAAAATCCCGGGATTTCGGGATTCGGGATTTTCCGTTTGGCATCCCTAATAGCGACCAGTTAAAATTTATTTGTATATTTGGTGTTGTAATCAGCTGTGTCTACTAGAGGCCAGTATAAATGTTTTGCAAGACATTCACAAAACATTTTCTTATACAACACCAAAATATTTTTTTTGTCTTCTGTTTTATTTATTTATTTCTTTGTAATGATCTGAATTTTAACATCTTGTAAATAACTACAAATAAGTAAAATGTTAAATTTTTGTTATATTTAGTATTAAAAATCGTCAAATCTCTCATCAGCGCATGCAAGAGAATGTTTTGTAAGACATTCATTCAGCCCTCTAGTGTCTACAAACTTGCAAATTGTTGCAAATTTTCTGTTCGCGTACATGTTTGGGAAAATTTTATTTTGAGAGTAAATCTTGTCTTACTCTCTATAAGTTTGTACTGAGTAATTCTTACTGGACTTGACTGAGAAAAGTAATCAAATGGACCTATTAAGTTTTGTGTCTACTTTACAAAATGGCATTTAGTCGAAATGTTTACCCCCACCTTTTCCCATTTTGGCCACATTGGTCATGTGATTCCACTGTATTTTTTTATAATAAATTTAAATTATTCCAATTTTTAAAAAATTTATATCTCCGATCTGAAGCGGTTTTGGGACACATGTGAAACATATCTGTAATCTACTATTCCTAAACTTTACTCTCGAAATGTTTACCCCCACCTTTTCCCATTTTGGCCACATTGGTCATGTGATTCCACTGTATTTTTTTATAATAAATTTAAATTATTCCAATCCCTAGTAAAAATGATTTTTATATATTCATATATGATTTTCATACAATCATTTATGATTTTATACAATTATAACTTGTCAAGTATTGTGCAACATATATTTTTATATGATTATATCAAAAGATATTTAATTATATAAAATTATATTAACCAGATCCACCATTTTTCGGATCAGATAATATATTTTTTATATAATTATATTAACCCATACATGATTTGATCCGGAAAATGGTGGATCTGGTTAATATAATTTTATATAATTACATATCTTTTGATATAATCATATAAAAATATATGTTTCACAATATGCGACAAGTTATAATTGTATAAAATCATAAATGATTATATAAAAATCATATCTGATTATATGAAAATCATTTTTACTAGGGATTTTTAAAAAATTTATATCTCGAATCTGAAGCGGTTTTGGGACACATGCGAAACATATTTGTAATCTAATATTCCTGTTATATTAAGCAGAAATTGTTACCCAACGTCTTTCCATTTTAATAACACTGTGAGACAAATGGTAGGGATCAGTGATCGGGAAGGGTTCAAACTACCGGGGAAAGTTATATCGGTAAAAAAGAATTTATACGTGTCCCGGCGTTTCGCTGGGTCACCCCTAGGAATCGAGATATATCGATTTGACCTTTGGTGGTCTTTTTTTGACATAACTCGAGAACCACTAGTCCGATTTTGCTCAAACAATTTAAAAAAATTAAAAATTACAATTCCTTTAATCTGTTCATATAACGTTTTTCTATATACTCAACAGTTTTGCCGGTAAAAATAAATGTATGAAGAAAAAAATATTTTTTGCCTAAAATATTAAAAAAAAGTAATAAACAAAAGGTTATTGATTTTTATGGTAGCGGTAACAAACATTTATTTTTACCGGCAAAACTGTGGTTACTAATTACGAATGGTTACTAACACGTAAATGTAAACGAACTTGCCGGATCATTCTGTTGAAATCAGAATTTTCTATCCGGCATCGAAACAGCTGAATGATTTTAGTCGCAAAAAATATGAAATGAATAAAGAAAATTGATTCAAACAACAAATAAGGAATAAAAATTAACAAATAAATGGAAAAATTTAGAATAAAATATAAAACCACATGAAAAAGATGTTAAATAGTAATGTCGTTTACGATAATCTATAAGTGTACTTTTTAGCTACGGCACGGTACAGTTACATCACATTTACGTTTACGGTCCCATAATCCGCCCTTCAGCCTTTAATTCACTGAATTCGTTCAACTGAACTCGTTCAAACAATAAATTCAAAGAATTAATTCCATTGCAATAGTTCTCTTTATTAAATCATTAATTACTGGTGAACGCGTTCAATTTTATAAATCGAACGAAAAAAAAGTGAATTAATTCCTTACTGAATTAATTCACCACAGAATTCGTTCAATTTCATTTTCGTTCAGTGAATTAAAAAAAAAATAAAATTACGTTCAGTGAATTAAAAAAAATAAAATTACGTTCAGTGAATTAAAAAAAATTAAATTACGTTCAGTGAATTAAAAAAGAAAAAAAATACGTTCACTGAATTGAAAAAAAATACGTTCACTTAATCGAAAAACAAAATTTACGTTCGTTGAATTCAAAGCCTGTTTTCTGCCGTTCAGTAGAAGAAAACATTGTATTGTAAAAACGTATAAATGAAATACGTCATAGTCAAGCATCTACATTTGACAGGGAAGCATAAGTTTGAAAAAATAGTAGTTATATTTTTTCCAAATTCATCTATATCTGTAAAGTTTTTATTTTTAATAGTAAAAGGCTTTATTTTTTAATCATGTAGGTTGATAAAGTGCATCGGGTTTCTCTAACACTTAATATATATGTAATTTCTTTATTTTTACTAGCAAACGCTGTAAAATTGCTTAGTTGCAAATTTTATTTGTAAATAAATGTTTTCTTCTACTGAACAGCAGAAAACAGGCTTTGAATTCAATGAACGAATTTTTTTTTTAATTCACTGAACGTAATTGTATTTTTTTTAATTCACTGAACGTAATTTTTTTTTTAATCACTGCACGTAATTTTATTTTTTTTAATTCACTGAACGCAAATGAAATTGAACGAATTCAGTGGTGAATTAATTCAGTAATTAATTCACTTTTTTCCGTTCGATTTATAAAATTGAACGCGTTCACCAGTGAATTAAATCATTTGATTTAATAAAAAGAACTATAGCAATTGAATTAATTCGTAACAAAATAAATCGAACGAAAACAAATATGAATTAATTCCATTCAATATATGGTGCTTTAGCGGCCCTATGCTCCTTGCAGGAGTAAAAGGAAAAAATATATATAATATATGGTGCTTTGTGAATTAATTCATCGAATTTTTAATTCAGAATTGAAAAATTGAATTAAGGAATTAATTCTTCAAAACTCTGCTTCGAAGTAATTAATTTTGATTAGGAATGGCAAAAAACAAATTTGTCCTTAGGACTTTAGAATAATGTAAAATAAGGAACATTTTTTTATTTTTTTACAATGCACTTTTTGAGCTGATTTAAAAGAAAATATATTCATTTGTCGGACCTACCTGCTTTGAGTAGGCAGGGCTTTACAATTGAAAAAGATATTTAAAATAAGTCCAGAAATACTTATCCGATTGAAAGGTCTCTGAAATATATTTTCAGTAAAGCCTAATAAATACCGTATTGATCAATTTCAATTGAAGTTTTTATCCTGCCTCATAATGTGACCCATAGAACTATAATTTTATACATATCCCTTTAGAAAAACGTGTAAGTCCACACAATGTAATCGATTTCGAGTACTTCACATTGTGTATACTTACGATATGGGGTACTTGTGTATAACAATTGTATATGAAACTTAAAATGTTTGAAATTTTTCAAAAATTTTTCTAACTTACTATACTGAATCCTATACTTACTAGAATCCCCGACTACTTTCAAACCTACACAGAAGCTGGCTTCCTTTACCCAGGGTATGGCCGCATTGTAATGGCCCACAATCCAATATAAGTTAGAGAAAATTTTTGAAAAATTTCAAATATTTTAAGTTTCATATACAATTGTTATACACAAGTATCCCATATCGTATATGCGGCCCTATGTTCCACTGGGAATTAAAGGATTAAATATATATCCCATATCGTAAGTACACACAATGTGAAGTACACGAAATCGATTACATTGTGGGGACTTACACGTTTTTCTAAAGGGAAGTGAATAGTCTAGACCTCAAGATATCATATAAAGTGCGACAGTGGGCATTAGCTTTCAAATTTTCAGTTTTTTGGGGTTAAACTTGGACATTTCCACATTTGTTTGCTATTCAATGGGTTGACGCTTTGGCCGTGCTAAGGGCTTTTCTCCTATAAGATGATCAGTTTTGTGGCTCCGCTAATTAAAGTTATATCCTTAGACCGGGCTTAGGGATTTTATTCTATTTGATAGATAGTTCAGTTCATCGGCTTAGATGAGTAAAGTTTTTCTGCTTATAATTTTTTTAACTGCTGATCAAGGAGAGGGAAAAATTCCAAGTGTGATCCTTAATAACTTGGACAATTGACACACTAGTGTTGTGTCTTAAGTGAAAGTTTGAACTTTTGTCTATTCATTTTTTTCATCTTAATTTATAATATGGCATAACAATAACTGGAAGATACATAAAAAACATGGTCCCTCCATTCAACAAAAATTTGTTATGTCATGATTTATAATTGCATAAGTATTACTATTTTATTCATGGATGGTAAACAAACTAAAAAACATTATTTTATGTGCGTTCCCGTACGTTACCGCGGGTACCCGCGGGAACCCAAAACAGCCCAAACAACAACAATTTACACGCAATTTTGAGTACGGGAACGCCTTTGGGCTAGTTTGTGTAACTTCGGTAAAGTACGGGAACAGACATTTTAAGAGTAGTGCTATTTCATTTATTTTGATAAAGGTATTTTAAGGATAACTGTATTTCAGTTATTACGGTAACGGTATTTGAAGGATAACGGTAATCAGTTATTTTGATGAATATCGCAAATTTTTCTACAAAGAACAAACGAAAATGAAAAGAAAACTAATTAATGCACTTAAAAAAGTCAATATGTGCCTTAAAAATGCAGCTAAAAAAGAAACGTGCATTAAAAATGTGAAACATTGGATCTCAACGATATCTCTAAAGTAAAACAAAAAAAGAGATCTATTACCCAGCAAAAAAATACCTGACCAAGATCCGTAAAAGCACCTATACTGTTCGGCACAAATGCGTTCAAATTGAGGTGAAAAACGCATTTTTTTAACATTGGCTTAAGGCTCATTTAGCCATACGTAACGTGACGAATCAGCTGATTCAATCCAAAATAATGAGTAAAAAATAAAAAGACTGTCAGCTATGCTCTTTTAACTCATTAGATTTTCCATAAGGATACTTGTCACGTTACGTCCACGTATAGCTAATTCTACCTTAACTTAAAAGGAATTCATTAAATTCTAGAGAAAATTGAATTCGATTTGGTAGTGAATTCATTTCAAAAAGAATTCATTCTTCAAAGTTCTGCTTCGAAGTAATATGTATTACCCAATGTCGGCTATCATGATTGTCTGTTATTCGGAGATTTTACACCATTTCATGTAAAATCATTCTTTTTAAAACCTGATTCTGTCTCCGTTAAGTTTTAACTTACTCTTCATGTGCGTCATCTGTTTCCGCCAATTTACTAAAAAGACAATTTGATTCATTAATAATGGTTTCATCAGAAAGTTCTGCTTTCAAAAATAAATTAGTGGCTGCATCTTCTTCGCTTTTTATATATATTCCATCCGTCATTGATTCCTGTGTATCCACATTATCTGTGCTACAGATTACATCGCTGTCCTTTTCCACTTTAATAGTACAAGTTTTATCCAATTCAATGGATGGCAAATCTATTGTCTGTTCCTGCAGACAATCCAATTGTTTTTTCTTTGCTATTGTTAACAGTTTCTTATTGCAATGTTGTGCCTGCCTAACAAATGCAACCATGTTCTTTAGCTGGCGACAACAAATTTTGCATAATTCTTGTGGCAAATTACGTTCCTGTTCCGCAAAAAACTAAAAAAAAAAACAAATTCATTTACGGATAAGAAGTTATATTTTAATGGGCACCTCAAATTTTGCAAATTCCATTAGAAGTTGAGCATAAGTCCTTTTTGGACTACACCCTCTAGCATATTTATTAAGAGGAAATGTTCTTGTACCAATTTTAAGACATGTCCTACATTTACGATTAGTATTATTGGACATATTTACTTTTTTATTTATCAATAAAAATTTTAAAAATTACTTTTTTCTTTTCTTATATTCAATCACTGTAGATTGTTATCATTGAACAGGTGTCGGCGGTATAGCGGGTTGCCAGAGTCCCAAATTAGATTTTATTAAGCCTGAAGGTAGAATTAGTCATACGTAACGTGACGAATCAACTGATTCAAACGTAAACGAAACGAGTCGGAACGGAATAACCTGTTGAAATTTGATTTTCTTTCCGTATTTACGTGACAGCTGATATTGCATGTTTACTAAAAAGAATTCTAAAAAACTAATCAAAAGGGATAATACTAAGTGACAAAATTTAAAAATTGTGCAAAACTGATAATGAATAACAATGAAAATTAAAAGTTTTTGTTAAAAAAATATGATCCGTTTTCGTTTATCTATAACTACAGATTTTCTGCCGCGTCCCGTTACGTTAGAGTACGTTACGTCTACGTATGGCTAATGAATCCTTGAGTTACCCAGACGAAAACGTAAAGTATCTCAGCATAGCGGAATTAATAAGATGCGTTGTGTTTTTTGTTTCATTCTTATTTACTTAAATTAACTAGCCTTTAAGGCCCGTTTACAATATAAAGCGGCCCATACATTCGTGTTTAATCCCAGTATTTTGTTCAAAAAGCACCGTAAGTTATTTTTCACGTGGAAAATTTTCACTCGAACTTAAAATGCCTCAAAAGTTTCTTAAATTCGAAAAATTAGTAATTTTTTTATTTTATTAGAAAGATTAAATCACAATAAACACAAAATGTCACTTTTTCCCAAGTAAAATAATAGTCTTGTACATTTAATTTGCGTAAAAACAAACTACACAATTTTCACGTTAAACTGATTGTCGTGAAAAATGATTTTTTTTTATGTGGTGCTAAAGAACGAAAAAATTTTGTCCTATGTTTGAAGATCAAAAACTATAAAACCAGAGCTTTAAAGAATTAATTCGTTTTTGAAATGAATTCCCAAAAATTTAATTCAAGGAATGAATTCATCAATAAGACATAAGTAGGAATTAATTCCTGTGAATGAATTCAAAGAATTCAAATTTATAGAATGAATTCCCTGACCAAAGCGTAAAGAATTAAAATTAAATAATTCATTCACTAAAGAATTCATTCAACACTATTTAATTCAATTTGAAGTCAAGGAATTCATTCAATTCTAGTTAATTCAACTTTTGAATGAATTCCTTCATTCAACTGTGCACTTAATTCAACTTTTGATCAAGGAATTCATTCAATTCTAGTTAATTCAACTTTTGGACAAGGAATTCATTCAAGTTCAACTTTTGGTCAAGGAATGCATTTAATTCTAGTTAATTCAACTTTTAGGCAAGGAATTCATTCAATTCTAGTTAATTCAACTTTTAGTCAAGGAATTAAATTTATTTCGTTTAATTCCCTAAGGAATTAAATTTTTTTCGTTTAATTCCCTGAATTAAGTGAGTAAAGGGCGGATAATGGGACCGTAAACGTATATGTGATGTAACTGTACCGTGCCGTAGCTAAAAAGTACACTTATAGATTATCGTAAACGACATTACTAATTAGCATCTATTTCATGTGGTTTTATATTTTATTCTAAATTTTCCCATTTATTTGTAAATTTTTATTCCTTATTTGTTGTTTGAATCATTTTTCTTTATTTATTTCATATTTTTTCCGACTAAAATCAGTCAGCTGTTTCGATGCCGGATAGAAAATTCTGATTTCAACAGAATGATCCGGCAAGTTCGTTTACATTTACGTGTTAGTAACCATTCGTATACATTTCTTCTTGTGGTATCGAAACAGCTGATTCGTTACAGATACGTTTACGGTTGGGTAACTCTACCTTTTCCATAATTATTTATACAAAACTTATAAAAACTAGAGTTTTAATGAAAAAATACCAGATATGTTTTCATTGCTTTCCCACAGTACTTTTTTATGTCTCAAATATCCGACCCAGTAAGGGTGTGTTTACAAGGGTTGAGTATCCTACAATCTCTTGAGATTCTAATTTCATTTATATTATGTTACTTTACATGACCATTTTTTAAACAATGATTATTTAATGAAGTTCTCAAAGAAAATGCTTCTCCACAAGTCTTACAGGAAAATGGAGTTTGACCCGTGTGTATATGCATATGGGTTCTTAAAACACTGAGATATTTAAAAGTTTTCTCACATTCATTACATTTGTAGGGTCTTATCTCCGAGTGCACTCTCATGTGTATTTTTAACTTATCAACACGTTTAAATGCTTTACCACATTCTGAACATTGATGGGGTTTCTCATCGCTATGGATAACACGATGCAGTTGCAAATCCTTCAAACGTTTAAACGTTTTACTACAAATATCACAGGAATATGGCCTCTCTCCGGTATGATCTAGAATATGACTTTGAAGACCACATTTAGAACTGTACGATTGTCCACAATAGGTACATAAAAAACGTTCTTTCTCTTTTTGTTTTGGAGGTTTTCGTTTTATGCGTAATTCTTCTTTAGTGGGATTATTTTGATGTTTCCTGCGTATATGTTTTCGAAGACTATCTATACGACCATAAGAACGTGGACATTGGGAGCAAGGATATTTTTTACCCGAATCCAGTATAGGTTTAAAATACTCAGTTACTTTATCGGCACCATGTACCAATCCCATATGAACTTTAAGCGCTGATGATCGACTAGCTTTATATGCACACAATGGACAAGGTAGTTTTTCTTCTTCGGGCATGTGTGTATAACGTTTGTGTATTCTTAGAAATTTTTCATTTTTATAAACTTTCTGGCAAACATCACAACATCGAGCTATAGCTTCGTTAGGAATATCTACTCCCATATCGTCTTCAGATTTGGGTTCAAAGTCATCATCATCGTCATCGGATGAATCAGTATTGGAATTTTCCAAGAAATTTCTGTTAAACGTTAAAAAAAATAGTAAGAGGGCTTTCTTTAAAGTAAAATTAAATAAGTAATTTTTCTTAAAAAATTAGTTTTTATTTCTAATAGAGCAGATGGAGGACAATTTCTTAAAATACTAAAAGTAAAAATTTTCTTTCAAAGAACTTTAAAAAATATAAAATAAACCAAATTTTAAATATAACATCAAAAAACCAACAAAAAATTACTTATTACATTACCTTTCCTTTTCCGGTTCTTCATTATTTCGTTCATCTTTGACTTCCTCCTCTTTAACATCATTTAGTTTCAATTCTTCTATATTTACTAAAGCTTTTGGTAAACACTCTATACTCAAAGGTTCTTCTTTAACTTGTTCGTGGCTTTCTTGGGCCATTGTGTTATCGGGTAATTCTATTAGCGTCTCCCGTAAATGTTCATAACTTGTTGTTTCCTCCTCCCTTATGTGAGATGTTAATTGCAGATATTGTTCTGATATTTCAAAAGCCTGTTGAATGAATTTAAAGGAATTTTTTAATTGTATTCCACATTTGTGGCAAATTTTTTGCGGCATTGTTTCTTCTAGTTCTGGAGGTATCTAAAACAATTGTTACAACTGAAAAATTATTTGAAATAAATAGAGTAAATATAATACTTTAAGAGGTATTAGTTCATGTAACAGATCCTTGTAAGTTTTCTCCAGGCCACCAACTGCTTTTGCAGGAGTTTCAAGTTCTAGAAAATTATTGGAGGGATTTTGACAACAGCGGCATTTGTGAAGCGTTTTATCATTTCTGAGAGTTCTTGAGGCTTTCATTTCTTTAATTATTTATTGTTTGATACACGAGTTTTTAATATTTTTGTATTTTCATTGACTTTTTGTTTACTTCTGTTGAACAGAGATACAAGTCGACCTGATATAATCGGTAGCGGCGCCTATGCATTTAATAAAATTTAGTCAAGGTTGGTTACCGAAAGAAATAACGGTAAGGGTAACGGTTTCGAATTTTGCTTGCGGTAAAGGTAACGGCATTTAAGACTGTTTCGGTGACGGTATACCGTTATCGGAACAGCAATACCGGTATTAAGGATTACGTTACACATTTAAAAACAAGTCAAAACATAGCAAATTTTTAAGTACTGAAAATACAGATTTTAAGATATAAATTCATTCTGGTAGTTTTAATAATTATTATCTATAAATATTTTTGTAAAAAAAACACTCAAGAGTATAAAAAAGTTAAAAATTCTAATTGTTATATACATTAATAAATACCGGTACCCATAAAAATAACGGTATCGGTATCGATCTCCAGCCACGCCTCACCAGTTTGGAAAAACAATATGTATGAATTTTCTATTCCTCATACATACGCAGCGTCCTCCTTCTGTGTACCCCTAGCACTTAACCCCAACGAAGTAAAATATTATGTGCGTTCCCGTACGTTACCGCGCCCAAACAACAACAATTTACATGCAATTTTGAGTACGGGAACGCCTTTGGGCTAGTTTGTGTAACTTCGGCAAAGTACGGGAACAGACATAATAAAACAGGGCTATGAACTAAACAGTTTCAACAAATTTCGCAAACTATCCATCTGCTGGCGCGCAACAACATTTCTAAGATTCATCATGACAGTGTTGCCATATATGAAGCCCTTCATCTTTCATCACCTTTCGTCTCTTCCCTATCTTTTTTCTAAAGAAAGCAACACCTTAATTAATAGGAGTAATTTCGTGGTTGTTGCTTCTCTAAAAAAAAAATTCATAATTTCACTACTATTGCTTTATTGCGGCATATTATAATATAGTGCCTTTATTATACTATGTATTGTGGTCTCTATGGCAATTTTGGCCTAATAAGCACCATGAAGATATCTTGCATTGACCAAAAAAGTTTATTCCAACATATTAATGGTTAAAGAAATATCGAAATACATTTGTCCCTAAAATTCCTGCCTTGAGTGTATTTACCATTAAACACAATTTACACATTTTTTTTATTTTTTTATTTAAAAATTTATTATAGATGACCATTCCTTAAACAATGACTATTTAATGATGATCTTAATGAAAATGCCTCTCCACAGGTTTTACATTGATGGGGATTCTGGCCCGTATGTATTAGCATGTGGGTACTTAAAACACTAGGATATTTAAAAGTTTTCTCACATTCATTACATTTATATGGCCGCAATTCTGAATGGACACGCATATGGATTTTTAACTTATCTGAACGTTTAAAGGCCTTACCACATTGTAAACATTGATGAGGTTTTTCATCACTGTGTATTATACGATGTATATGTAAATCCTCTGGGCGTTTAAAGGTTTTTTGACAAATTTCACACGGAAATGGTCTTTCACCCGTATGAATGACAACATGTCGGCTGAGACCATATTTCGAACGGAATGATCCTCCACAATATGTGCACAGAAAACGTTCTTTTTCTTTCGGCTTTTTAGGTTCTTTTCGTGGTTCTTTTCGTTGAGGGTTTTGATGTATTCTCTTAATATGTTTATGTAAAGTATCTTTACGCCTAAATTTTTGTTGACATATAGAACAGGGAAATTGCACACCATTATCATCAGCAGGCTTAAAAATTTCTTTAACTTTCTCAGCTCCATGTACCACACCTATGTGTACTTTTAAATTAGATAATCGGCTAGATTTAAAACTACACAACGGACAAGGACGTTTCTTTTCTTCTGGCATATGAGTGTAGTGCTTATGTGTTCGTAATGCTACTTTGTCTTTGTAAATTTTATGACAAATATCACATGAAATGGCTAAGGGAGCATTCGAAAGATCTTTATCAAATTCATCTTCAGAAATCGGGTCTTCATCATCGTCATTGTAGTTATCGTCCGAATCGGTGTTAAAACCTTCTTGATGGTCTCTGTTAAAAGAAAATTCAAGGATAATCAAATCGACTGTGCTAATAATCAATTTAAGAACAGTTTTCATATAAAACCAATACAAATAAATTTACCTTTCCTCCTCTTGTAGTTCTATAGGAATTGTTGGCTCTACGCAAACAATTGATTGTTTTTGTATTTCTTTTGGTTCTTCATCTTTTTTATCTAATTTTACAGTATTACTATATCCAATTTCCTGATTCTCATTTTTTATATCCTTGGCACTTAAACTATTTATATTCATTAACACTTCTGCATTAGGAGTACATTCTATAGTCAAAGGTTCCGATTTGATTTCGTCAGCAACAAGAGGATTTTCGTCTGCAACACCGTCATCTACAGTAGGAAGAGTTATTTTTTCTGTAGGAAGCGGACTTTTTGCGTTAACTATCTTATTAATCGGTACTTCTATTAGTGGTTCTGGTAAATATTCTACATTTTTTATATCTTCATTTACCATTAACGTTTGTATATATTGTTTGTAAACTTCTCGTGCCTGCACAATAAATTTATAACAATTACTCAATTGTGTTGTACATTTTTGGCAAACTTTCTGTGTTAAAATTTTCTCTTGATTGGAAGAGACCTATAATTAAATTCGATATACATAACTATAAAATGTTTACAATTTTTGGAATACTTTACTTTAATG
The DNA here is from genome assembly GCA_949987735.1 of Leucophora obtusa. Classification (NCBI taxonomy): domain Eukaryota; kingdom Metazoa; phylum Arthropoda; class Insecta; order Diptera; family Anthomyiidae; genus Leucophora; species Leucophora obtusa. Next base: position 346,206,028 of record OX465295.1, on the reverse strand, counting down.
TTGATTATTTCATACAAAACATCTTTGAAGGTTTTCTCCGCACAACAGCTCTTGCTTGTAGCATCTAGTTCTAGGAATTTATTTGATGGATTAGTGCAACAGCGACATTTTTGTGGAGTTTTTGTAATTCCAGAAGAATTTGAGGAATTCATATCAATATTTTTGTGCTATTTTACAATAAACAAATTTTTATGGTTTTTTATTTGATATGTAAACAATTTTTTGTTACAAAGTTGCCAGATGTTTTTAAAGTTACACGACTTATTTTGATAACCAAAATTTCGTTAATTTCCTGCCAGGGTTGGAAGAGGTTTCACCCAGTCTAGACTAGCAATAAATATGTTGACATATATTGCAACAAATGTCAAAATTATGTTATCTTTACTGTAGACCCCCAAATTGCGCACATATTTATTGCTGGCAATATATGTCGCAATAATTGTTAACGCAGCTTCGTTAACAATTATTGCCGACATATTGCTGAGATGAAATGTCAAACTCAGATGACATTTTAGTTTGACATTTATAAAAAATGACGCCACTAATAAAATAAAAGAAAAAACAGCAAGAAAAACAAAAAAACTAATTAAATTAAGAAGAATTAAATATAATTCAACTAATTATAAATAAAAAACAAAAAAATTTATCGATTTTGGATTTTTACAAGGGTATTTACTAGTAAGTGTCGCATAACCTTCTTCGTTGAATTATTGCAAATTATGAGTTAACATTTGGGTCGCCTTTGTGCAAAAGCTGTTTTTGTACAAAGACTTCGCCGGAACTCGAAATGGAGCAATTAGCTTGTGTGCCCTGGTCTACATTTACTAACAAACGCATAATTCATTTGTTAGCTTTTGTTGTTTTTAATATTTTATGAAATAAAAAATTCTACCATTTCAAATATTTTTATGACAAATATTTTTGTTTACATTTGAAAGAGAAAAGCCAAGAATTTTTAAGCTTTGGTAGCATTTTTATAAGTACTTAATTTTAAGGCAGCTAAATTTATGCCTACTTAAAAATTTTATAAATGCTTAAATTTGTATGGAATATTTATAGAAAGTTCGAAAAAAACAAACCTATAATTACGTGTTCTCATACCCTTAACATAAGCTCGGCAATAAGCAATTTTATGCCGTTATTCTGCCGACGTACTTAACTTATTGCTAAGATATTTATTGCTAATCTAGACCGTGGGTAACAACTATTGCGACATATATTGCCAGCAATAAATATGTACGCAATTTGGGGGTCTACACTGAAGATAACATAATTTTGGTATTTACTGCAATATATGTCATCATATTTATTGCTAGTCTAGACTGGGGGAAATTCTTGACACCCGAATCTGAAATAATTTTACAAAAATTTTCAAATGCCTTATAGGTGGTATTATCTGGGGTTGTCTAATCGAACGAGTAAAATTTAATTGATCAACAATATAAACAGGGTAACCATTAACAATGGATTTATAAAAAAAAACAATAATAGCCTAATGCTAATGAAATTCTCAAAGGACGATCCAAGAACACTAAATGTATGTTGAGATACATGATCTCTCCTTTTCAAAAAAGTTTGACAGTTACTACATGACAGTTGTTTGTCTAGTAATCAATTGTTGTTGTTTTTAACAGTAATTACAGTTGTTTTTCTATAGAAAAATAAAAAACAACAGTTATGACGGTTATTTAAGAAAACAACTAACGAAAAGTAATGTAGTTTTGTAACAGTTGTTTAAAGCAGTTATTTTTATTATCATAATAAATTAAAAATTTTTTTAGAAGCAAATAAAAGTTTTAAAATAAAATTCGATGTGATAATTTGAAAATTAAAAAAAGGTATCGGCTTTGCCGGCACAACAAGCTTTAAGCTGCCTACACACTAGGGAACATGGTTGAGGGAACAAAAAATATCAAAAAATTTTGTAAACACGAAATGCACGCTCTCAACACTCACACACACACAAACGCACTCACACATTCACAAAAAATGCTCTCTTTTTTTAAGTATGTTCCCTAGTGTGTAGGCAGCTTTACAAATATAAGCCTAAATAACCGCTCTCTTTGGCGGCGGCTAGACCCCCAAAAAAAGTTGACGGTGGCGCCGCTTCTACTTTGCTACACTCGTATTCAAGGTTGCCAACACTTGAACTGAAAAAATGGCTAGATTACGGAGGAAAAATGGCTAAAATTGGAAAATAATGCTAAAACCCAATAATTTTAATATAAAGCTGCCCACACACTAGGGCACATGCGTGACGGAACAAAAAAATATCAAAAAATTTTGTAAACACGAATTTCACGATCTCAACACTCTCTTTTTGAAGAATATTCCCTAGTGTGTGGGCAGCATAAAACAGTGATAATGAAGAGTTCTAACACGAATTTCATGAAAGTAGCCTTTAAATTTTAGTTCAATTCAATTTATTTCTTATAATATTTATATTATTTACATTTGACTTAGAAGCAAAGAGTTTAAGCCCCCCATACATTTGCAATATTATGTCCAATATAATGGCACAGTATTTTTCTCATTTTGCCACACACCATACAATAAATTGCAACATATATGTAACAAAAGATCGCCACAATATTGTATGCAATATATGAATTCAACACAACCTCAAAATGCACACAAACAAACAGTGCAAAATTAAAATTGCACAGTGTTGCCAATAGATTATGCAATATTTCAAGTTGTCCAATAAAAATCAAATTTGTTTTGATTCACTACATAATATTGCTTAAGCTTCAATTTAATACATACACGGTCAATATGCTTGCACCACTTGGAAAGTTGTACCATAATATTGCAAATGTATGGCCCTCTTTAGGAACTTCGTTCCTTTTCTACTTGATATGTAAATATATTTCTTTAATTTATGAAATTTATGTACATTATTATTAAACGGAAGGAAAAAAATTTACAAAAACCTTTATGAACTAAATTTTTTTTTATTGTTTTCCGAATTTCTAAAATATTTTCATTAAAATTTTACAAAAAACATGATTTTAAATCGAATGTAAAAATTACATGCGTCTGTGAACCCAAATAAAAGTTTCAAAAATTTTAAATTTTGTACTAAAATTTTAAAATTCATAAAAATTAAAGCACTTTTATATGAAATTAAATGTAAAACATTAAAAGAAAAAATGGCTAGGGCAAAATAAAATGGCTAAATCTTCCGGCTAGATCCAATCTAGCCATTTTTTTATGGCTAGATGAAATTAAAATGCCTAGATCTAGCCGGAAAATGGCTAAATTGGCAACCTTGCTCGTATTTGTATTGTACTGTTTTGTTTTTTTTGTATCTGGAAGTTTAATGACTTTTCACTTTCGTATGCTAATACGCAGATCACAACGAAGATAAATACATTTATAACACAAAAATTATTGTCACCGATTCTTGTGATAAAAAAATTATTGTATTCAAAACTGCAGACGGAAGAGTATTATATCTATTAAAAAAATACAGCAGAAAATGTCTACAACATCGGATGAAAATGAAGTAATTGAAGTTGATATGACCTTTACCAAAGAGTTAAGGGCTGCTACAAAGGATGTTCATAAATTAAGTGATGTCTTAGTTAATGCTAAATTTGCATTTGGTTAGTTTTGTTTAACTCTCCTTATCATTTAGTGTAAATCTATTCTTTGTTTTTAGCCTTAAGTGACGATTCTGTATGGTATGATGGTTTATTAAGTTTTTACGAGGTCTATAAATTTTTGGAAACTAATTTGCCCTATGAATTGTTACCAAAAGAATTACATCGTACAGAGGCATTTGAAAAAGATTTTGAATATTTTTATGGTGAAAATTGGAGGGAAACTTATGAAATACGTCCTGCTGTAAAGAAATACCTGGAGCACTTGGAACAGGTTAATAAAACAAATAAACTTTTACTTTTTGCTTATGCCTATCAAATGTATATGGCTTTAATGTCTGGCGGACAACTACTGCAGAAGAAACGTATGGTTGCAAGGAAATTATGGCCCGGTAGTAAGGATTCCTCTAGTATAGAGGAAGTAGAACTCGAATCGGAAAAACCATCAGATCCAGATGATTTAACCACACGTCCAATGCCGGTACAAGTTTCCATATGTCCTGATGGTTGTGCAGCCACATTTTTCCCTGAAAAAATTTCGGTATTAAAAGCTAAATTGCGTACTGTACTAAATAACAATTATGGAAAATTTGATGAACAACTTAAAGCAGATTTTATAGAAGAAAGTAAGAATGTATTTCTCTTTAATAGTGATGTTGTTCGTACAATTAATGGTGTAAATCGTGCTAACTTGCGTAAATTAGCAATTATTATAGTATTTGTAGTTGGCGTGTATTTTGCTATTAAGTTGGCTAAACGCTAAAGGAAACTATTTTAAATTGTATATCTATATATCATTGCTTAAATAAATAAATGTTTATGCGTAGATTTAGAAAAGATCAAGGTGGTTTAAATTTACATTCAAAAATATGAAAGAGAATATAAAACAAATCGATCTTTTGATTCTAGACGGCAACATACCAGCAAAAATTGTTATTATCCGGTAGGTAATGAGTTTTGCAAGAAGAAAGATAGTGCAACCTCTTCTATGTTACAAAGGCTATCCAACGAGATAACTTATTACCTAGTAACTAGGGTAATAAGGGTCCCGCCCTTTTTTGAATCCCGCAACCCCGTGAATTTTATGCGGGCTTTTTTTAGTCTTTTACAGTAGTTTTAGCTTGTTTTATTGCAATTTTAGAAGCTTTATTTAAATTTAAAGCATTGATTTTTTTAAATTAATTTAAATAAAGAATATTTAAAATTAAAAAATATGGTTTAAAATTTAATAAACTGAATTAAGCCAAATAGTTTTTGGATGCCAATTGAATTTGGTTTAGTTAAACCGAAAAATATATTAGCAATTACCAAATTTACAAACTAAAATACTTGTCCTTCGGGAATTTTTTTCTTTAAGGTGATGATATTTGTTCAAATAAAGCAATATTTATATAGGCTGTTTTAAACTATAAGATTCTCGGAAAGATTTTGCAACCGTGCCTATATGTTTTGCACGTGTACTGAAGTAAAATCGTACCGAAAATCTTATAGTGTAAACCAGCCTTATACAACATTTCAACATCATTATTTCAGTTCCAAATACCTCCAATAAACTAGGGATTAAAGTTAAAAAATAGTAATTTTATCGTATTTTCAATTAACATAAGTATTTTGAGTTTCTTTTACTTCAAATAATTTCATTTAAAGTTCAATTGCTATTCCTTTATTTTAAACTAGCGGGCGCAGCCCGCTACGTTGTTAGCGTGCCATAAAGTTTAAGGTGGGGGGCAATTTTTTTTAAATTCGCTTTTTATTTAAAGTACAGTTTTTATATAGTAAAAGCCTTCACCCAGTCACCACAAATAAATAATTCTGCACAACAATGGGTTTAAAATAAATAAATATTTGATCACTTTTTCTCACGAAAGTGGATTGTTAGTAATGAATCCATAATAAATTGCAATATACGTGTGTATGTTAAGATAATTTGATAAAGTGCGAACTTAGGTAGATAGACCCGTAAGATTTTTTGTTTTATATAGAGTATTAAATTAAAATATATATATTTTTAGTATTTTTGTAAATGGAATTTTTTTAAGTCATGTCCACCGATGTAACTCTTTACCATACATGGGATTTTTTCATTGGGATTAAAATTTAATTGGCATTACTTGATGTCAATGCCAGTTTCATTACAATTCATTGCCAATTAAATTTTTCAATTGGTATTGATAAATTGAACGAATTCCACTGAATTAGTTCACTTTTTTCCGTTCGATTTATAAAATTGAACGCGTTCTCCAGTGAATTAATTCATTTGATTTAATAAAAAGAACTACAGCAATTGAATTCATTCGTAACAAAATAAATCGAACGAAAACAAATATGAATTAATTCCCTTCAATATATGTTGCTTTTGCGGCCCTATGCTCCTTGCAGGAGTAAAAGGAACAAATATATTATATATTATGTTGCTTTGTAAATTAATTCATCGAATTTTTAATTCAGAATTCAAAAATCATTAAGGAATTAATTCTTCAAAGCTCTGCCGTAACAGTCCATTACGCCCTTGCTTCCGTTCAAATCATACAATACAGTGAATTGTTGAAATGAACGAGTTCCTCCATGAACGACCAGGAATAATAAAACAATTGCAATTGGAAGCGTGTGAAGATAGCAAAATCACTCACAATTTCCAGCAAAATCACTCAAAGTCCAGCAAAATCACTCAAAATGTCTAGCAAAACCACTCAAAAAGTGTAGCAAAATCACTCAAAAAGTCTAGCAAAATTACTCAAAATCCAACAAAACCACTCCGAATTTACAGCAAAACCACTCCAAAATTACAGAAAAAAAATCGTCAAAGATAACAAAATCGTCAAAGATAGCAAAATTCTTCTTCTAGCTAAAGCAAAATCTGAGAAAAAGTGGTAAAAAGAGAATTTTTTATAAATTTTATAAATAAATAATAATAATTATTTTAAAAATGTGCAACAAAACAAAAAAATAAAATAAAAAAAATATATTTTCATGAATAAAACAAACAAATATTGTGTTTTTTTTAACTTATTAGTGAATCTTCATCGTATTTCATCATTGGTGGTGGTCAGTAGATTTTAGGCTTTGGAACCAATATTGATGATTCTTCCAAAAAAAATTTGATTGGGTTTGATACTAAGGTCATCGGAGAGTATTTTCTAATTTTTGGAATCATCAATATCTGTTTTTCCTGGGATTTTCCAGAAGGAAAACTATTTCATCATTGGTGGTGGTAAGCGAATTGATTTTCGCCTCTGGAACCTACATTAATGATTCTTACAAAAAAAATTTGATTGAGTTCGAAGCTAACGTGGTTGGAGAATAATTTCTATTTTTTGGAATCATCAATAACTGTTTTTCCTGGAATTTTCCAGAAGAAAAACTATTTCGTTATTAGTGGCGGTGGTGAAGCAAATAGATTTAAGGCTCTGGAACCTTCATTAATGATTCTTACAAAAAAATTTCCATTGGGTTCGAAGCTGACATGGTTGGAGAGTAATTTCTATTTTTTGGAATCATCAATAACTGTTTTTCCTGGAAAATTCCAGAAGAAAAACTATTTCATCATTGGGGGCGGTGGTGAAGTAAATATATTTAAGGCTCTGGAACCTTCATTAATGATTCTTACAAAAAAATTTTGATTGGGTTCGAAGCTGACATGGTTGGAGAGTAATTTCTATTTTTTGGAATTATCAATAACTGTTTTTCCTGGAATTTTCCAGAAGAAAAACTATTTCGTCATTGGTGGCGGTGGTGAGTAAATAGATTTAAGGCTCTGGAACCTTCATTAATGATTCTTACAAAAAAATTTTGATTGGGTTCGAAGCCAACATGGTTGGAGAGTAATTTCTATGTTTTGGAATCATCAATAACTGTTTTTCCTGGAAATTTCCAGAAGAAAAACTATTTCATCATTGGGGGCGGTGGTGAAGTAAATAGATTTAAGGCTCTGGAACCTTCATTAATGATTCTTACAAAAAAATTTTGATTGGGTTCGAAGCTAACATGGTTGGAGAGTAATTTCTATTTTTTGGAATCATCAATAACTGTTTGTCCTGGAAAATTCCAGAAGAAAAACTATTTCGTTATTAGTGGCGACGGTAAGTAAATAGATTTAAGGCTCTGGAACCTACATTAATAATTCTTACAAAAAAATTTCCATTGGGTTCGAAGCTGACATGGTTGGAGAGTAATTTCTATTTTTTGGAATTATCAATAACTGTTTTTCCTGGAATTTTCCAGAAGAAAAACTATTTCGTCATTGGTGGCGGTGGTGAGTAAATAGATTTAAGGCTCTGGAGCCTTCATTAATGATTCTTACAAAAAAATTTCCATTGGGTTCGAAGCTGACATGGTTGGAGAGTAATTTCTATTTTTTGGAATTATCAATAACTGTTTTTCCTGGAATTTTCCAGAAGAAAAACTATTTCATCATTTGTGGTGATGAGTAAATAGATTTAAGGCTCTGGAGCCATCATTAATGATTCTTACAAAAAAGTTTTGATTGGGTTCGAAGCTGACATGGTTGGAGAGTAATTTCTATTTTTTGGAATTATCAATAACTGTTTTTCCTGGAATTTTCCAGAAGAAAAACTATTTCGTCATTGGTGGCGGTGGTGAGTAAATAGATTTAAGACTCTGGAGCCTTCATTAATGATTCTTACAAAAAAATTTCCATTGGGTTCGAAGCTGACATGGTTGGAGAGTAATTTCTATTTTTTGGAATTATCAGTAACTGTTTTTCCTGGAATTTTCCAGAAGAAAAACTATTTCATCATTTGTGGTGATGAGTAAATAGATTTAAGGCTCTGGAACCTTCATTAATGATTCTTACAAAAAAAATTTGATTGGGTTCGAAGCTGACATGGTTGGAGAGTAATTTCTATTTTTTGGAATCATCAATAACTGTTTTTCCTGGAATTTTCCAGAAGAAAAACTATTTCGTTATTAGTGGCGGTGGTGAAGCAAATAGATTTAAGGCTCTGGAACCTTCATTAATGATTCTTACAAAAAAAATTTGATTGGGTTCGAAGCTGACATGGTTGGAGAGTAATTTCTATTTTTTGGAATTATCAATAACTGTTTTTCCTGGAATTTTCCAGAAGAAAAACTATTTCGTCATTGGTGGCGGTGGTGAGTAAATAGATTTAAGACTCTGGAGCCTTCATTAATGATTCTTACAAAAAAATTTCCATTGGGTTCGAAGCTGACATGGTTGGAGAGTAATTTCTATTTTTTGGAATTATCAATAACTGTTTTTCCTGGAATTTTCCAGAAGAAAAACTATTTCATCATTTGTGGTGATGAGTAAATAGATTTAAGGCTCTGGAACCTTTATTAATGATTCTTACAAAAAAAAATTTGATTGGGTTCGAAGCTGACATGGTTGGAGAGTAATTTCTATTTTTTGGAATTATCAATAACTGTTTTTCCTGGAATTTTCCAGAAGAAAAACTATTTCATCATTGGGGGCGGTGGTGAAGTAAATAGATTTAAGGCTCTGGAACCTTCATTAATGATTCTTACAAAAAAAATTTGATTGGGTTCGAAGCTGACATGGTTGGAGAGTAATTTCTATTTTTTGGAATTATCAATAACTGTTTTTCCTGGAATTTTCCAGAAGAAAAACTATTTCGTCATTGGTGGCGGTGGTGAGTAAATAGATTTAAGACTCTGGAGCCTTCATTAATGATTCTTACAAAAAAATTTCCATTGGGTTCGAAGCTGACATGGTTGGAGAGTAATTTCTATTTTTTGGAATTATCAATAACTGTTTTTCCTGGAATTTTCCAGAAGAAAAACTATTTCATCATTTGTGGTGATGAGTAAATAGATTTAAGGCTCTGGAACCTTCATTAATGATTCTTACAAAAAAAATTTGATTGGGTTCGAAGCTGACATGGTTAGAGAGTAATTTCTATTTTTTGGAATTATCAATAACTGTTTTTCCTGGAATTTTCCAGAAGAAAAACTATTTCGTCATTGGTGGCGGTGGTGAGTAAATAGATTTAAGACTCTGGAGCCTTCATTAATGATTCTTACAAAAAAATTTCCATTGGGTTCGAAGCTGACATGGTTGGAGAGTAATTTCTATTTTTTGGAATTATCAATAACTGTTTTTCCTGGAATTTTCCAGAAGAAAAACTATTTCATCATTTGTGGTGATGAGTAAATAGATTTAAGGCTCTGGAACCTTCATTAATGATTCTTACAAAAAAAATTTGATTGGGTTCGAAGCTGACATGGTTGGAGAGTAATTTCTATTTTTTGGAATTATCAATAACTGTTTTTCCTGGAATTTTCCAGAAGAAAAACTATTTCATCATTTGTGGTGATGAGTAAATAGATTTAAGGCTCTGGAACCTTTATTAATGATTCTTACAAAAAAAAATTGATTGGGTTCGAAGCTGACATGGTTGGAGAGTAATTTCTATTTTTTGGAATTATCAATAACTGTTTTTCCTGGAATTTTCCAGAAGAAAAACTATTTCGTCATTGGTGGCGGTGGTGAGTAAATAGATTTAAGACTCTGAAGCCTTCATTAATGATTCTTACAAAAAAGTTTTGATTGGCTTCGAAGCTGGCATGGTTGGAGAGTAATTTCTATTTTTTGGAATCATCAATAACTGTTTTTCCTAGAATTTTCCAGAAGAAAAACTATTTCATCATTTGTGGTGATGAGTAAATAGATTTAAGGCTCTGGAACCTTCATTAATGATTCTTACAAAAAAAATTTGATTGGGTTCGAAGCTGACATGGTTGGAGAGTAATTTCTATTTTTTGGAATTATCAATAACTGTTTTTCCTGGAATTTTCCAGAAGAAAAACTATTTCATCATTTGTGGTGATGAGTAAATAGATTTAAGGCTCTGGAACCTTCATTAATGATTCTTACAAAAAAAATTTGATTGGGTTCGAAGCTGACACGGTTGGAAAGTAATTTCTATTTTTTGGAATTATCAATAACTGTTTTTCCTGGAATTTTCCAGAAGAAAAACTATTTCGTCATTGGTGGCGGTGGTGAGTAAATAGATTTAAGAATAGAAATTACTCTCCAACCATGTCAGCTTCGAACCCAATCAAAACTTTTTTGTAAGAATCATTAATGAAGGTTCCAGAGCCTTAAATCTATTTGCTTCACCACCGCCACTAATAACGAAATAGTTATTCTTCTGGAAATTTCCAGGAAAAACAGTTATTGATGATTCCAAAAAATAGAAATTACTCTCCAACCATGTCAGCTTCGAACCCAATGGAAATTTTTTTGTAAGAATCATTAATGAAGGCTCCAGAGCCTTAAATCTATTTACTCACCACCGCCACCAATGACGAAATAGTTTTTCTTCTGGAAAATTCCAGGAAAAACAGTTATTGATAATTCCAAAAAATAGAAATTACTCTCCAACCATGTCAGCTTCGAAGCCAATCAAAATTTTTTTGTAAGAATTATTAATGTAGGTTCCAGAGCCTTAAATCTATTTACTCATCACCACAAATGATGAAATAGTTTTTCTTCTGGAAAATTCCAGGAAAAACAGTTATTGATAATTCCAAAAAATAGAAATTACTCTACAACCATGTCAGCTTCGAACCCAATCAAAATTTTTTTGTAAGAATCATTAATGAAGGTTCCAGAGCCTTAAATCTATTTACTTCACCACCGCCCCAATGATGAAATAGTTTTTCTTCTGGAATTTTCCAGGAAAAACAGTTATTGATGATTCCAAAAAATAGAAATTACTCTCCAACCATGTTAGCTTCGAACCCAATCAAAATTTTTTTGTAAGAATCATTAATGAAGGTTCCAGAGCCTTAAATCTATTTACTTCACCACAGCCCCCAATGATGAAATAGTTTTTCTTCTGGAAATTTCCAGGAAAAACAGTTATTGATGATTCCAAAAAATAGAAATTACTCTCCAACCATGTTGGCTTCGAACCCAATCAAAATTTTTTTGTAAGAATCATTAATGAAGGTTCCAGAGCCTTAAATCTATTTACTTCACCACCGCCCCCAATGATGAAATAGTTTTTCTTCTGGAATTTTCCAGGCAAAACAGTTATTGATGATTCCAAAAAATAGAAATTACTCTCCAACCATGTTAGCTTCGAACCCAATCAAAATTTTTTTGTAAGAATCATTAATGAAGGTTCCAGAGCCTTAAATCTATTTACTTCACCACCGCCCCCAATGATGAAATAGTTTTTCTTCTGGAAAATTCCAGGAAAAACAGTTATTGATAATTCCAAAAAATAGAAATTACTCTCCAACCATGTCAGCTTCGAACCCAATGGAAATTTTTTTGTAAGAATCATTAATGAAGGCTCCAGAGCCTTAAATCTATTTACTCACCACCGCCACCAATGACGAAATAGTTTTTCTTCTGGAAAATTCCAGGAAAAACAGTTATTGATAATTCCAAAAAATAGAAATTACTCTCCAACCATGTCAGCTTCGAAGCCAATCAAAATTTTTTTGTAAGAATTATTAATGTAGGTTCCAGAGCCTTAAATCTATTTACTCATCACCACAAATGATGAAATAGTTTTTCTTCTGGAAAATTCCAGGAAAAACAGTTATTGATAATTCCAAAAAATAGAAATTACTCTCCAACCATGTCAGCTTCGAACCCAATCAAAATTTTTTTGTAAGAATCATTAATGAAGGTTCCAGAGCCTTAAATCTATTTACTTCACCACCGCCCCCAATGATGAAATAGTTTTTCTTCTGGAATTTTCCAGGAAAAACAGTTATTGATGATTCCAAAAAATAGAAATTACTCTCCAACCATGTTAGCTTCGAACCCAATCAAAATTTTTTTGTAAGAATCATTAATGAAGGTTCCAGAGCCTTAAATCTATTTACTTCACCACAGCCCCCAATGATGAAATAGTTTTTCTTCTGGAAAATTCCAGGAAAAACAGTTATTGATAATTCCAAAAAATAGAAATTACTCTCCAACCATGTCAGCTTCGAACCCAATCAAAATTTTTTTGTAAGAATCATTAATGAAGGTTCCAGAGCCTTAAATCTATTTACTTCACCACCGCCCCCAATGATGAAATAGTTTTTCTTCTGGAATTTTCCAGGAAAAACAGTTATTGATGATTCCAAAAAATAGAAATTACTCTCCAACCATGTTAGCTTCGAACCCAATCAAAACTTTTTTGTAAGAATCATTAATGAAGGCTCCAGAGCCTTAAATCTATTTACTCATCACCACAAATGATGAAATAGTTTTTCTTCTGGAAAATTCCAGGAAAAACAGTTATTGAGAATTCGAAAAAATAGAAATTATTCTCCAACCACGTTAGCTTCGAACCCAATCAAAACTTTTTTGTAAGAATCATTAATGAAGGCTCCAGAGCCTTAAATCTATTTACTCACCACCGCCACCAATGATGAAATAGTTTTTCTTCTGGAAAATTCCAGGAAAAACAGTTATTGATGATTCCAAAAAATAGAAATTACTCTCCAACCATGTTGGCTTCGAACCCAATCAAAATTTTTTTGTAAGAATAATTAATGAAGGTTCCAGAGCCTTAAATCTACTTCACCACCGCCCCCAATGATGAAATAGTTTTTCTTCTGGAAATTTCTAGGAAAAACAGTTATTGATGATTCCAAAAAATAGAAATTACTCTCCAACCATGTTAGCTTCGAACCCAATCAAAACTTTTTTGTAAGAATCATTAATGAAGGCTCCAGAGCCTTAAATCTATTTACTCACCACCGCCACCAATGATGAAATAGTTTTTCTTCTGAAAAATTCCAGGAAAAACAGTTATTGATGATTCCAAAAAATAGAAATTACTCTCACACCATGTTAGCTTCGAACCCAATCAAAATTTTTTTGTAAGAATCATTAATGAAGGTTCCAGAGCCTTAAATCTACTTACTTCACCACCGCCCCAATGATGAAATAGTTTTTCTTCTGGAAAATTCCAGGAAAAACAGTTATTGAGAATTCGAAAAAATAGAAATTACTCTCCAACCATGTTAGCTTCGAACCCAATCAAAACTTTTTTGTAAGAATCATTAATGAAGGCTCCAGAGCCTTAAATCTATTTACTCATCACCACAAATGATGAAATAGTTTTTCTTCTGGAAAATTCCAGGAAAAACAGTTATTGAGAATTCGAAAAAATAGAAATTATTCTCCAACCACGTTAGCTTCGAACCCAATCAAATTTTTTTTGTAAGAATCATTAATGAAGGTTCCAGAGCCTTAAATCTATTTACTTCACCACCGCCACCAATGATGAAATAGTTGTTCTTCTGAAAATTTCCAGGCAAAACAGTTATTGATGATTCCAAAAAACAGAAATTACTCTCACACCATGTTAGCTTCGAACGCAATCAAAATTTTTTTGTAAGAATCATTAATGAAGGTTCCAGAGCCTTAAATCTATTTACTTCACCAGCGCCCCCAATGATGAAATAGTTTTTCTTCTGGAAATTTCCAGGAAAAACAGTTATTGATGATTCCAAAAAATAGAAATTACTCTCCAACCATGTTGGCTTCGAACCCAATCAAAATTTTTTTGTAAGAATCATTAATGAAGGTTCCAGAGCCTTAAATCTACTTCACCACCACCACCAATGATGAAATAGTTTTCCTTCTGGAAAATCCCAGGAAAAACAGATATTGATGATTCCAAAAATTAGAAAATACTCTCCGATGACCTTAGTATCAAACCCAATCAAATTTTTTTTGGAAGAATCATCAATATTGGTTCCAAAGCCTAAAATCTACTGACCACCACCAATGATGAAATACGATGAAGATTCACTAATAAGTTAAAAAAAAACACAATATTTGTTTATTTTATTCATGAAAATATATTTTTATTATTTTATTTTTTTGTTTTGTTGCACATTTTTAAAATAATTATTAAATAATTTATAAAATTTACAAAAAAATCTCTTTTTTTCACTTTTTCTCAGATTTTGCTGTAGCTAGAAGAAGAATTTTGCTATCTTTGACGATTTTTGCCTTTTTGTAGAAAGAATTTTCTATCTTTGACGATTTTTGTGGTATACACTCTTCATAATGAGCGATTTTGCTGAATTTAGCTCATTTTGCTACATTTTGCTCAATTTTGCTGAAATTTGAGTGGTTTTGCTAACTTCACGTCGATCGTGTGAAGATAGCAAAATCACTCACAATTTCCAGCAAAATCACTCAAAGTCCAGCAAAATCACTCAAAATGTCTAGCAAAACCACTCAAAAAGTGTAGCAAAATCACTCAAAAAGTCTAGCAAAATTACTCAAAATCCAACAAAACCACTCCGAATTTACAGCAAAACCACTCCAAAATTACAGAAAAAAAATCGTCAAAGATAACAAAATCGTCAAAGATAGCAAAATTCTTCTTCTAGCTACAGCAAAATCTGAGAAAAAGTGGTAAAAAGAGAATTTTTTATAAATTTTATAAATTATTTAATAATTATTTTAAAATTGTGCAACAAAACAAAAAAATAAAATAAAAAAAATATATTTTCATGAATAAAACAAACAAATATTGTGTTTTTTTTAACTTATTAGTGAATCTTCATCGTATTTCATCATTGGTGGTGGTCAGTAGATTTTAGGCTTTGGAACCAATATTGATGATTCTTCCAAAAAAAATTTGATTGGGTTTGATACTAAGGTCATCGGAGAGTATTTTCTAATTTTTGGAATCATCAATATCTGTTTTTCCTGGGATTTTCCAGAAGGAAAACTATTTCATCATTGGTGGTGGTGGTGAAGTAGATTTAAGGCTCTGGAACCTTCATTAATGATTCTTACAAACAAATTTTGATTGGGTTCGAAGCCAACATGGTTGGAGAGTAATTTCTATTTTTTGGAATCATCAATAACTGTTTTTCCTGGAATTTTCCAGAAGAAAAACTATTTCGTTATTAGTGGCGGTGGTGAAGCAAATAGATTTAAGGCTCTGAAACCTTCATTAATGATTCTTACAAAAAAGTTTTGATTGGGTTCGAAGCTAACATGGTTGGAGAGTAATTTCTATTTTTTGGAATCATCAATAACTGTTTTTCCTGGAAATTTCCAGAAGAATAACTATTTCGTTATTAGTGGCGGTGGTGAAGCAAATAGATTTAAGGCTCTGGAACCTTCATTAATGATTCTTACAAAAAAGTTTTGATTGGGTTCGAAGCTGACATGGTTGGAGAGTAATTTCTATTTTTTGGAATCATCAAAAACTGTTTTTCCTGGAAAATTCAAGAAGAAAAACTATTTCGTCATTGGTGGCGGTGGTGAAGTAAGTAGATTTAAGGCTCTGGAACCTTCATTAATGATTCTTACAAAAAAATTTTGATTGGGTTCGAAGCTAACATGGTCTGAGAGTAATTTCTATTTTTTGGAATCATCAATAACTGTTTTTCCTGGAATTTTCCAGAAGAAAAACTATTTCATCAATTTTGGTGATGAGTAAATACATTTAAGGCTCTGGAGCCTTCATTAATGATTCTTACAAAAAAGTTTTGATTGGGTTCGAAGATAACATGGTTGGAGAGTAATTTCTAATTTTTGGAATCATCAATAACTGTTTTTCCTAGAAATTTCCAGAAGAAAAACTATTTCATAATTGGTGGCGGTGGTGAGTAAATAGATTTAAGGCTCTGGAGCCTTCATTAATGATTCTTACAAAAAAGTTTTGATTGGGTTCGAAGCTAACATGGTTGGAGAGTAATTTCTATTTTTTGGAATCATCAATAACTGTTTTTCCTAGAAATTTCCAGAAGAAAAACTATTTCGTCATTGGTGGCGGTGATGAGTAAATAGATTTAAGGCTCTGGAACCTTCATTAATGATTCTTACAAAAAAGTTTTGATTGGGTTCGAAGCTTACACGGTTGGGGAGTAATTTCTATTTTTTGGAATTATCAATAACTGTTTTTCCTGGAATTTTCCAGAAGAAAAACTATTTCGTCATTGGTGGCGGTGGTGAGTAAATAGATTTAAGACTCTGGAGCCTTCATTAATGATTCTTACAAAAAAATTTCCATTGGGTTCGAAGCTGACATGGTTGGAGAGTAATTTCTATTTTTTGGAATTATCAATAACTGTTTTTCCTGGAATTTTCCAGAAGAAAAACTATTTCATCATTTGTGGTGATGAGTAAATAGATTTAAGGCTCTGGAACCTTCATTAATGATTCTTACAAAAAAATTTTGATTTGGTTCGAAGCTAACATGGTTGGAGAGTAATTTCTGTTTTTGCGAATTGTCAATAACTGTTTTTCCTGGAATTTTCCAGAAGAAAAACTATTTCTTCTCTTTCTTTAAGAAAAAAACATGTTATTTTTTTACTATAGGTTTTTATTAAAAAAAGGAAAAGAAAAAAATGGTTTACACTGAAAATATTATTACAGTAACTGACTTTAAAAAGTTATCCGTTAATTTATTTTTAAATAATTATATAGTTAAAATAAAAAGATATATTTTTAAACTTTTTTGTATTCTATTTTGAATGTACTAATACAATATATAAATTTGTTTTACAAGCAATCACAAAAATAACTTTTTATTTGCAAAAATTAAATTTTTTTAAATAAAAAAAAAAACAGCAAAAATCATAGTGCAAAGATCAATTCATTTAAATGTTATTAAACATTTTAAAGCACTGATAAAAAAAACAAAAATTTTTATTTGCAAAAATTAAATTTTTTTAAATAAAAAAACAACAAAAATCATAGTATAGAGATCAATTCATTTAAATGTTATTAAACATTTTAAAACACTTTGATAAAAAAATATTAAAATTTTAATTTAATAGGTATTATCGTAACCAGGCCAGGCGTACTGGCCACGCCAATAGCAAAAAGTTGTGGTTTGCGGATAATATTGTTGTTGTTGCTGGTTTTGCTGTTCATACGAGGTTATATGAAAACCCCTGGTACTTTTTGAGCCTACACAAAATTTAATTTTTCTGAGTCCTTTGCATGTAACAATTTCAGTATTTGGAAAATAGAAAATTTTTTGATAAATTATTGAGCTTGGTTGCTTTTAGTTATTTCATGATTTATAAATATTTGGAGAGTATTTCTTCAATAATTCAAATATTTTGTAGAAATTTTGAAATTCTTTAACAGACCTAATTTGATCGACTTTAATTTGAAATAATACGCAATAATTTATACCAAAATTCTTCTTATTTTGGGCCTAAAACTAAATCTTTTAAAATTTACCAATTTTTTAATCTGTTCCCAAAACTAAGTCGAAATCCCTAATTTGGGCCCATATCCCCTTACCTAACAACTCTGTAAAACCTCATTTGACATAAATAAATCCTCCCTTGAGGAAATTTCCCAAAATAAAATCCTCCTTTGAAAAAATTTCCCACATGCTAGCGACATCTACAGTTTGTTTACAAAATTATCGATGTTGCAGCTCTATATTATATGTCTCTGCATTTACCGAAATAACTGAAATAACATTAACCTTTAAATACCGTTACGGCATAACTGGAAAACCTTTATGCCTCAAATATGGATACCGAAATAACTGGAAAACCGTTATGCCTAAAATACCGATACCGAAATAAATAAAATAGCGTTACCCTTAAAATAACGTTGCCGAAATATTCTAAAATAGCGTTACCCTTACCGATAACCGCATCGTTTCGGTTATCATCCATGCTTAGGACCGATTTGTTAGTTTTAATATTTTTGTTAAATGTAAGTACAAATGATTTTTTAAAAAATAATTATAAATAATTTTAATACTCAAAAAATTAGTTAAAGTACTGAGGATTTTTAGTATTGTGTTAAATGAAGATAAACCCGTGTTTATATCAGTGCTTTAACTAAAAATTTGTTAAAAATTAGTCAAATAGATTTGAAACCCATTTCACAGATTTTTTACTGAAGTATTAAGTGAAGGTAAACTCTTACTTTTGTATTACAAAAACCAGCATATGCTATTACTCGGTAATGAAGGTTCTAAGAAGAGGTAGGTAATCTTTTACTTTTCCATTAGAAAACCTATTATTTTAACTAGCGCGATTCCAACGAGGTAACTCCTTACCAGGTGTATCATGTTAATCTTAACTTACAGGTAAGGGTTTTTCAAAAATATTTTATTTAAGTGCTTATGCATAATAATTTGAAAACCTTATAATACATTTATAAAATGAATTTTGTATGACAAATTTGTGTTATAAATCACTTATAAATTTTAAAAGTGATTATGCATATAATACGAGTAATATAATGATTATATAATTTTTTAAATCGAATATTAATTTAAAATACCCAAATTTTTAACAATAACGCTGTACAACATAAAAAAAAATAACAAGGTTCTGAAACGGATTCTGGCAGAGGGGACAAAAAAAATATACGTGGATAGGCGTTTTAAAAGTTAACGTCTGCTCCTATCTTTTTTGGGGGGTTAAAGTATCCTTCCGTTTGCAAATGTTTATTGTGAATCGGCATAGGAAACCATGTGAATCTTCCATTTTAGGTATAGGATGTGTTTAGCGAACTTATATAAAACACTACGAGGAATATTTTAACCCTCTAACTCTACAATTAAAGGAACTTTTTTTGCCTCTTTTAAAAAGGGACAACAACGACCCATAAATTGGAGAGTTAGAGGGTTAAAATGTTGCGCAAAAATATTTATCATGAAATTCTTTCTACTATAAGACCCTGAAGACGTCAAAGTCAAAATTCAACTTCAATGCCAGAAATATGTCAACCTTAAAATTTGTTTAAGGGTTAATTTCGTACTTATTCAGAATTGGCGCCCAAATGTCCTAAAAAACTGGATTTTAGGGGTTAGTTTGTATGAGAAAAATGTTTTACATAAAATTTCACTATATGTTACCTTACAAAAGAAAACTTCACATTAGACCGTACCACAAAAAAAAGTTCGCCGTACACCTTCTTTCTACTATAAGACCCTGAAGACGTCAAAGTCAAAATTCAACTTCAATGCCAGAAATATGTCAACCTTAAAATTTGTTTAAGGGTTAATTTCGTACTTATTCAGAATTGGCGCCCAAATGTCCTAAAAAACTGGATTTTAGGGGTTAGTTTGTATGAGAAAAATGTTTTACATAAAATTTCACTATATGTTACCTTACAAAAGAAAACTTCACATTAGACCGTACCACAAAAAAAAGTTCGCCGTACACCTTCGGTCCTGTTTATCTATTACGAAAATACTCAAAAGGATAGCAATTGACAATTACTTTCATCAAAAATATATGGGAAGCAAAAGCAAATTTTCGTTACTTTGCTTTCGTTTAGACAATTTTCGTAATACATAAACAGGGGCAAGGCAGTTTCGAAAAAAAAAATTTTGCCGAACGTAGGGGTCGCCTAAAAAAACTAGGTAGTTTTTGCTCAGTCTAAATTCATTATAAAAGAAATTTTTTTTTTCTATTCAAAGCAATCGGGCTTATTTTGTTGGCATTGTTATTATCGTTAGGCGTTTTTAATATAAAGTCGTTATAAAAATAGTTTAGTTTGATTTCAATGCTGTTTCTATTTAAATTAAATTTTTTTCTGCTTGATTAATAAAAAACAATTTTTTTTCTGTGCGAACGAATAGTTTTTTTATGTAGTTGAATATTCAGAAATCTAATTTTAAAATATGTATCATATTTATTTAATAATTTCATTTTATATATCGCTTTTTAATCAATTTCACTTATCACATTTTATGGTTTATTTATAAACTTAGTAAAAACAAAAATTATAAACTATAAAACACAACAAAAAATTGTATTAGCAATAATTTAATATGTAAATAACAAAATTAAACTTTACATATAATTAAAATGAAAAAAATAAAATCAATAAATAGTTGTTTCATTTTCTAAAAACCGCACTACCAACAATTTGAATTTAATTACACACAATTATAAAAAGCAAAATATATAAATTACTGTACTGCAAAATTTATAAACAAAACAAAATGAATCATAGTTAAAAATTTTAAGGGTAAAAAGTAGAATATGTATGTATATAAAAATTAAAAAGAAAAAAATTGTTATAAAATATAAACTTTAAAAATAAATTATACATTAAATTACATACAGTATATGAAAAAAACGTAATTAATTAAAAATATGATTTCATATTTGTTAATTAAAATAAAACTGAGTCACAGAAAAAAATAAATCATAAAAAAATCATTGATTTTTTTTTTTAATTTTGCGTTTAATGTTAAATATTTTTCAGCGTTATACTTTGTATTTAAATTGTTTATTTGTTTATCGGGAATTTTTTTATATTTTAAAATAAACAAATTACCAGCTTTATACATTTTTTTATTGTAAAATTTTGTATATTTTACGATTATTTTTCGTTATTAGTATAAACACCCTTCTCATATTTTATTTATATTTAATAAAGATTTTACGATGTTTTTTCTCACACTCACCCTTTTTTATTTAAAATAAAAGCTTATTAAAAAAACAACAAAAACACTTTTGTAAACAAATGTTACTATAGTATTGTAAAAAAAACTAACAAATCTCTTTTTTAAGAGACTTTTTAGTTTTGAAAAAATTTAACAACTCTTTATTTAGCTTTATTTCTCTTACAAAAGTTATTTACTAGCAAATGGTGTCATGTAATAAAATACGTTATTTTAAAAATTAATTCAAATACATAAACTGGAAAAATAGACTCAAAGCAATTGCTTCCATTTTTGTAAAATTGTTTTTATTGACCTTTTTCTATTTTGATTATTATATTTGTTTTTTAGACTTCTCTAAAACAGGCTTTCAAGGTCCATTAATTATATAAAATAAAAGACTATATCATTTTAAATTTCATTCCGACGTTTCGTTGGCGTTTTTCCAACATCTTCAGGGATGAATATTTTATTGATCTGGCAACCAGTTAAAAAAAAATCTTAAAAATATTTAAACATAAATTTTATTTTAAAAATGCTCCGTTAGCTATACTAACTGGGACTTGAACTAACACATATGAAATTTAGAATTAACCGTTTAATTTAAAGAGGAATTTCCGTAATCGGGTCTAAATATTGTTAATAAACAGGCAGAGCTTCTAAAGAATTCATTCCCTCGTTTGATTTTTAATTAAGAGTGATTACGGTTATGACGAGTAATGACAGAATTCTGAACCTACATTTTACAAATCGAAAAAATTCCTAATTGGTCTCACTCGTTTTAATTTAGGGCTACCCGATTAAAAAAGATGATATGGTGACATATCTAATTTGATGAAATACAATAACTAATCACATACAATTTAATCCGAAAAATGGTGAATATAATTGTATCTACGTGGATCAAATTGGATTTAATTACTTTAAATTATATACAATTTAATCCGAATTTTGACCAGACATTATTGTATGAAATAATATCTTAATATTTAAAAGTTGATTCAATTAGGTCCAGTTGGATAAAAATTTTCGTATTTCTGTTTTTATTAAATATTGTACTGAAAAACAATGGGGGATTCACGTAAGGTTTCGTGTATCGTGTGAACTAAGCAAATGTAGTAAGTTTGCGAGTCTTGATGTGAAACTCCATACCTAAAAAGTATCTACACATTAATCAGTACTTATACGAGCTGTAGTATAGTTTAGGAATAATCCATAAAAATTATAAATAAAACGAAATTTCAAATAATTTTCCATAAATCATTACTGGATTTTTCACTAAAGGTGAGATTTTAATTTTGAAAGTGAGATATGTTCAAATGAAGCTTTTATTTTTGGGCTTTCATTTAAAAAAAAAATGGGAAATATGCATTAAAATTGTGATAACAAATTTGACATGAAACAGTTTTTAATGCAATTAAATGTCATGAAATAATCGTTTAAAAGGGTTTTAAATTTGTAAATAGTGAATAAAAAACCAGATTTCACTAGTGGGGGAATTATTTATTAGGTTTTAAGTTATTTATTACACAATTTTAATCTTTCTATTTGCATTTATAGTCTGCTTGCGGGTAGACAATTTTTTTGTTTTAATTTTCATTTATATTTTATGGTATCCTTCAAGCCTATGGATAAATTTGGTGGTACGTCATTCCTAAACCAAAATAATTACTTCGAAGAATTGGCTAACTTTTATTAATATGACCCAATATTCAATTTAAAAATAAAAGAATCTGTTGTTTCGATGTAAATTAATAACGTTTTAAATGAAAATGAATTTCAATTTACTAAGATATTAAGAGTTCATTTGAAACAAGGCTATAACATAAATTATATAGGGAAAATAAATGTTTCTTTTTTAAATCAATAGACTTATTTTGTTGCTATACATATGTGGTACGAAATCCCATATATTCTGACTGCGTTAACTCTTTTAACATAATAGGTTTGTTCCACGTAATTCTGGGTAAAGTCTGGTAAAATGAGAGTAAACAAATAATTATCTCAAAAAATGGTAAAATTGCTCACAATACCGGGAACGCACAAAACCACATTTCAAGCCCAAAAATAAACGTCAAAGTTATTCATATAAACAAAAGCTATTTTTAACAATAAATTATCGAAGGGAATAAAGAGAAAGTGTTAGAACGTAGTATTTGTTAACGATATTAATTAATGTTTACAACTTTTGTTAAATTTTAATTATTTTTACAAATTTAAAACAGCTGATTTGTAAACAACAAGTGATTTGACAGTTTTACCATTTTACCCGAAAAAAAAGTGCGGGTAACTTCTGGTAAAATGAGAAACAAATTATTCTCTCAACAACGCTCTCATTTACCCAATTTTTAACAATAGAAACGCTTTTTGGTAAGATTGGGTTCCCCCGGGCACCCGCGGTAATGTACGTGGAACAGAGCTAATATTTTCAATGTCGATAATGTATGGGTAACTGTCAGATAATTTCATTCAGATTTTATACAAAAATATTTTGCCGGTTTTTCGTGTTCATATTATTTTTTAAATCACTTGAATTTTATATTAAAATTTGTTTTTGTAAAAGAATATTTTCCAATTAAAAATGGATTGTAATTGACTTCGATAAAATCTTAAATTAAATTTAAATTAAACATGAAACTGGGCTATTCTTGGTCTTACAATTTCAACTCCATGGGCGAGATCTTACTAAATATGACAACATATGTAAAATGATATATTTGGATATTGGGTCATATAAAATTTGTTCGAAAGACGAAATTTATGTCTTATTATATATAGTGCCATACAAAGCAATATATAACGAGACATAATTGTATTAAATAATATAAAATAATATATAACCCGTTTTACTCGGGTAGCAACCGATTCATAAGTTATTTTAGCATTAAAGGTATTTAAAGTTATTTCGTTTCGTTATTTTAAAGTTAACGGTATTTCAAGTTATTGATTTAGTGGGTATTTTAAGGTTAAAACTACATGTGTACATTAGGGTTGAGCTTATTTTTCAACTTGCGATTTAAGGCCGTTTATTTTGGCCAATAATTAAGATAATAGTATTCATTTTTGTGTTTTTAGCTAGCTCTAACAAAATCGCTTCCGATTCTTTTTTTTTTTTTTTAATTCTGTTACAAGAGATTGTTTTCCGAAAATTTAGTAAAATTTCGACATAACCCTTTCTTTACCAAGGCCAAAGGTGAAATTTTTGACAATGTTCGATTTTTCTTGAAAGTATGTATCAAAACATTGTGTTGTTTCTTGCGGAATTTGGGGAAAATTATCCAAATAACCCTGTTAACACCAAATTTTATATATAGTAATAAAAAATTAACCCTTATAGGCACATGCAGTCAAAATGACCCCAAATTTTTTAAATGTAAAAAAGTGCCATTTGTCATGAAAATCAACATAAAAACATTTAATTAAGCATTTTCCAGAAAAAAAAAAATCAAAATTAACCTGTTTGACAGCATGGTGTCAAAATGGCCGAAAAATGTATGTCGAAACCATAAAAAATCGAAATTAACTCCTTTCTTTACATTTTTTAAACATCAATTTATGGTTTCTGGTTAAAACCAACATTTATCCTTTGGTTTATCCCAAATTTGTTTCATAGGAATGAAAGATTTCATTCCAAGCAATATAAAATGTTCAACCGGCATTAACGTTATCGTTGAGGAAATTCAATTGCACAGCCCAGCAAAATAATATATTCTTCGAAATATCGCCAATTTGATGTCTTAATTTTATATGCCGAATCTGAACTTTTAAAGAATTTGCAGTCAGCTTGCTATTATTGCTAAATTTTTGCGATTGAAAGTTGAAAAAGGGTTATTTTTAACAACTTTACCATGCTATAGTTATTAGTACTACACATAGAGAATTTTACTAGACGAATTTTAATGGAAATTTTAGAAAACTAATGAAGTTTTCTTCACAAACTAAATGAAATTTTTCAGAACATTTTATAAAAACTTCCATGAATTCAATGAAAAGTTTAAATGGACGAGTTCCAGAGAAACTTCATTGCTTTTATACAAAAATTCAACAATATCATCCAGATAATACTCTCAGTGTATCCCGACTAAAAAAGATATATAATCATATATCACCATATATAAACCCATATATACGTCCATATCTAATTTGATCCGAATATTTATAATTTAATTTATTTACAATTTCAAACCAAGCCCATAGGGCCAAATATGGCTCACAATACAACTCACTAAAAAATACTACTAAATAAAGTATATATAATTAACAACAAAGTAACAACAATTAATTTACAAAAAATAAAAATAAAAAAACATATTTATGTATTTAAAAATAAAAAGAAAATAGAAATGTGTATAGAATTCTTTCAGTTTATATTTACTTCTCCCTAATATGATTCCCTGTATAATATTGCGTTCAAATAAATAAGATATAAATTAACAAATGCAACAATTAAACGTTATATAATTATTAAATTAATTTAAGGATTGTTACAGTAGGCATATTCTTTTAGTTTGGCTTTAAATACATTGACCGAAAAGTCAAAACTTCTAAGTAATAAGGGTAAAGAATTCCAAATTTTAACTACCCTATACTGAAATGATCGATGTGTTATAAAGAGGATAATTTAATTGAGGGTTCCTTAAGGAACCTGAAAGTATAAAAAATTCTAGTAAATATTCCGGACATTTGGCCCTGAAAACTTTATAAAAATGTATTAACAACCGCGCGTGTATAAAACTTTTAAAATTGCTTCCTAGAAAGTCTACTACATAATCAGAAACGTGGTCACGGTATCTAAGGTTGTAAATAAATCGAATAATTCGATTGAAAAGAAGGTTGTATCTACGCATTACACGACCCTTGACGCCTGTAAACACTTCAGCACAATACAACATATTTGACATCAGCAATGCGTGTGCAATACGCTTTTTAATATAAACAGGTAGATAAAGATTCAATGAATATAATCGGCGTAATGTAAAGTTAATAGTAGAACACAACCAATTTATATGTTGATGCCTCATATATTATATTGTGTCGAGGTATTTTCTGGTACCACAGGCGGTGAATTTAATAGGTTTACCAAGATTTTCAATAGAATTATTAGATATGTTTTTGGCCTAAGACTTCGCTCTCATGTGACTCCGTACGTAATCCAATTTCTTGGGTGCTCTTTTGTTAATTATGTAGGTATGAGGTTATTGATATTTTTTTTGATGGGTTTCCGGACTATATAGTTGACAACTTTCTTTTGTCCAACTCGGAAAGAAACCCCCAACTGGTTTATCCAACACATCAACTACTATGTACGAGCGATCATTTCAGATTAGGCTTTCAAGAATATGGAACGATCTACCTCTATACCTGAGAGGTTTTGCTTTTTCACCCCAGGTCTTTAGACGAAAGCTTAAGGATTATGTAGCTATTCATGAGTTATAGCTTTTTATTTGTGCTACTATTTTTATCTCTCTCGATCTTTTCTTTTTTTATTATCGCTGCACTTAGGAAAATCTGGTGATTGTATTATTTTTTTTTAAATATCTATTTATATTATTCAAGATAATGTTTTCAGTATTTTTTTTATATGATAGTTTTACTGTATTTTTTACTTATTTTTTTATTATTTATTTTTATTATTATTTATTTTTATTATTATTTATTTTTATTATCTTTATTTAAATTATTTTTTTGTAGCAGCTTTTATTAATCATATATGGCCCCAGGGCTTTGGTTATGTAATTTGAAGTAAATAAATGCTGTATTTATTATTAAAAAAAAAAAAATTAAGTCGGGAGTCAATTAAAACTCCCAGACATTTAATACATTCTACAAACTCAATTTTGTCACCATTTACCATGATATCTACATTGACGTCATACTTAGGAGATTTAAAAATCATTGCCTTAGTTTTCGCAGAATTAACACAAAGATTACAACTAGACATCCAATCTGAGATATCTGACATTAAAAAATTTATCACACGTTCCAAAACATCTGTAAACTGATGTTCACCAGAAAAAAGAAGCTGAATATCATCTGCAAAAACAAAAATTTTACAAGAAAACCCTTGCGTAACTGCCATAAGACATATTGACGTCTTTCCGTCAGATAAGAATAAATTAGAATACAAGCCGATCGAGAAAAATTGAAGAAATTGCAAAGTTTACGTACTAAAACTGCATGACTGATGCGGTCAAAAGCTTTGGATAAATCGAGTGATAACAAAACGCCTATCTCATTTTTATCCAAAACTCTTCTAATCGAGTCTGTAAGACCTACTTGTAGGGATGAGGTGTTATTGAATATTGGAATATATAATTATATCAAGCGAGATAAGCATGTTATCTAACCTGATACAATTTGATCCGAAAAATGGGTCTATCTAACTTCATCAAATTATATATTAAAACATATAATTTGATGAAGATTTTCAAATAAAATTTTAGTAAATATTGTTGAGATCACTTATTTTCATTCATATTAAATACTAATGCTTAATGTTTAGAAAAATTTTTGTTAATAAACTTGGAAATAGCTGACAAAATAAAACATTACAAAAATTTGTCGGAACAACTGTCTTATAAAATAAAAAAAAATAACTTTCAGAATTTTTTTTCACCGAAAAAATAACTGAACTTAAACCATATTTATTTCAACATATGTTTTTCTAATTTTTATTTTTAAATTTAAAAATTACAATTAAACTTTAAAAAATTTTGTATAATTAGATATCATGTCAGATATAATTATATATAAAATTAATACAATTTTCTATCAACTTTGTTATATATTTTGATATAATATGGTTTATAAAAGCTTATATGCCATTATATATAATTATGTATGAAGTATATTTGCAGATCTCTTAATATATGGCTGGAGACCAAATCGCATATGATTATATATAACGTTATATCAAACATATTTATAAAACCAAAGTGTTAATATAAATGTATATGGTTATATAAAGCCACGCATATAAACATTTAAAGTTATATCAAATCATATAAGATTATATAAAAACTTTTTTAGTCGGGATGTTTATTTTCTTAAGCTCCTCGTATATATTATCCCGTCTGCAAGGTAAAAATTGTTTGGAAATTAAAAAAAGAAATACATACTGTATTGTATGATTGTAACTCGTTGACTGATCTCTTTCATTAAACATGAACAAGCTCCAGTAGTTGGGCATTTGAAGAGTCTCGCCATCCCGTCAGTTAATTGCTCCATCATCATTAACAATCTGCTCCCAGGTGCTGTTCTCTATGGCTTCATAACCCAGGGCTAAACCTGCCTGCTCGAAGTCTATACAAAGGTTCTGGTAATCCGCAGAACTAGCCAAAGCTTCACCGACTATGTGGGTGGGCATTAACTTTTTAGCTAACTTAACATAGGTCGGGATCACCTTAACCCTGCCTTGGATGTTAGACTGGGAAAAGCTATTGTTGTGGACATGAATAAAAGATATAGCAGCATTTGCAAGATTTGGTACATCTGTTGTTGAGGACAAGGTGCTTGTTGGTTCAAGGAGTTTGAAGAAGAGCCAGTTGTCCCCATACTTGTCTCTGATTGCCTTGTATTTGCTCAACCAAATTCTAGTTTCTCTTAATACCGTAAATACAATGTGCAATTGAGTTTTTGTAGGATGACACAGGAAGTAATATATACAATTGAATATAGTCATCTGTGACCCTTTCAAGATAGTCTTCATGTGCAAACAGTAAGGAGAGGTGCTGGTCAAAATGGACCGGTGAACAAGAACCTTGAACTTCGGGTAAAAAGCCATCTTATCCGCTAAAGATTGCACCTCGGTAAATAGTAGCTTATCTTTAAGTCGTGCCGCATTTATGTCTCCCATTCCAGTAGATTTACACATAGCTCTAGTATGGGCCTCAAGAACCTTTCCAAACTGTTCGCTATTTACGAGCTTCTTTCCCATAAATATAACTAATATGTAAGCTAGATTCTTGGCCTCGCTTTCTGTATAAGAATTCTCGTTAATAATACCATCTCCTAGTTCATAACCAGACTCAAGAATTGTAACTTCGAACTCTGTGATACCACCTTGAGTTTCACCATCACCGACCAGCACACCATAATCAGGATCATCGATATACTCATCATATGCATCTGAGAAACCTGGAATAAGCATCATCATTGCTGCAATTATAGGTAAATTGACTCTTCCGTCATGCAATAGTTTTATTCTTTCACCCTTCGATATTATGTGCCTTGTTATGTCGATTATTTTCCCTTTTGTTCCCATTCTTAGTCCTCCTTCAACCCTAAAGTGCTGAGCGAGAGATAAGGGCTCAGACAATTTAGTTCCGGCAAGATTGAGCATGGTATTAATCACCTTTAGGTCATAAGCGGTGGTAAATAATAGCCCTTGGTCGTTGACATAAATTTCTATCGGGATTGTCATTCCTGTGGTTTTTAGCATGTACAACTTGACCCGATAGGCTTGCAAACTGCCAGAGGGTACCTCCTGGACGGTACTAGCTATAGATTGATCTAAAATTGGACGTGCTTCCATATTTAATAAATTGGGTAATTGTAGTTATCAGAGGGCGAAGCCGATGTAAAATTTCTGTCGGCGGAGGCTCAGTAAAAATAACTCGGCGGCGGCTAAAAGTCGGCTTAAAGCCGACTATTTTTAAGAAATTAAAAATAATTTAAATTCACTAAAAAAAATTTGACAAAAACTAATTTATTGATACATTTTAATTAAATTAATAAGATTTTGTCTATTTTAATAAAATTGGTTCTACCACTTTTATATTTTGAATGAAGTCACTAAAAATACACGGAGCAAAAAGACGTTCTTGTATATGTTTGGAGTAATCAATGTATGTTTACAAACTACCAATTACATCCGAAGCGGCCCTATGTTCCACTGGGAATTAAAGGATTAAATATAATTACATCCGAAAAATGAGAACATCTTATTGTACCTTATTGTATCGAATTGTATACAATTGTATACAATTTGATACAATTCGATACAATTGTATCCGAATTTTGTCCTCATCCAATTACATCAAATTATAACTTTTTTATAAAATTATATAAAATGTTATAAAAGTGGACATAGTTTGATACAATTATATCTAAAAATTGACCTTATACTTAGATCGTATTATATATGACCACATCTAACAATATACAAAAATTATTTTTTTAAATAAAAAAGATATGCAATATCTGGAGATCAGACCTGGGGGATTTCAATTACAATTGCAAATAAATGTAATTGAAATTTAAAAAGAAAACTCAATTACATTTCATGTAACTGTAATTGAAAATTTTCAATTACAAGTAATTATAATTGAAAGTGCTTTCAATAACAAATTTCAATTACACTTAGAATTAAAGTGTTTTTTGTTAAAATTTTGTAGAAAAAACTGACTGGGATAGGTTGGATAGGCGTATACAAATAATATGTAATTGTAATTGAATTTTTTTCAATTACAATTATATGTAATTGTGTAATTGCATGTGTAATCAATTTCCAAATATAAAGATTAACCCAAAGGTCTGCTGGAGATCCTATAATTTCGATAAATCTTAAACTTTTATCCAGATTTACCATGACAGTGCATTAAACATGAACAAAATTTTCTTTATTTTTAGTTATTTTAAAATAAAGTTAACAAGACTGAAATTTTAAAGTTAATAGGATTATGTTATACAACCAAGATATAAGAAAAATAGTAAAAAATAGTAAAATATTACAAAATAGTAAAAATTACTAAAAATATAAGATGCAAAAAATAAACTCACACACAAATCATGCACGTGTTATATATTCTTATTCACGCTCACGCACGAATCAAGTACGAATTATATATTCTCAGACTCACGCACGAATCACTTGAGTATAGTAATTATTACTCACGATCACGTGTGAATAACGTGACTCACGAACATTTCTAGTCACGCGCCAATCCCTAGTAATTACTAAATCTAAAACTAGTTCAAAATCATTGTTAACATAGAACCACATATAATATAATACGGTTTTATATGGACCTTATATATCTATATATATAAAATTCTCGTTTTTATTTAAATCAATTTGAAAAATTCATAAGTTATGTAAAATAGTAATTACTTGAAACAGTTTAATCTTTGAATGTCAGAAAAAAATTATTGTCTAAAATCATACCCTTTATTGAAATTGAAATATTGAAATTGTTGAAGTGCTCTTTATTATTCGTGCTTTAACTACTTCTATGAGATCTGTATAACTGTTAATTCCAATATTATTTTGTTTTTAGCTTTTTTGTATTTATAAAAAGTATTAAATTCCTTTATAAAAACTAATAATCCAATGTGATTTCCAAATTATTCAATAGAATAAACTATAAATCCACTAAACTCCCAAACTTTTCAATTGATTGAATTTCTAACGATTAAATTCAATCACTGAAATTGATTGAAGAAAAAATTATTAAAGTTGAAATCGAATGAGACCAATTAATTCTTCATTCGACGTGTAAAATTGCAGCTTGAGAATTCAATCATTCCATATTCAATCAGAATTGTCCATAGAATGAGGGATTAAAATCCTTCGATGTTTACTAAATGTATATGAAAACAGCACCAACACTATTACATTTTCGCGCCGTTTAATTCCAACTAATGTCAAACAACAACAATGTAAAAATATAAAATATAGGGAACCTGGCTTTCTATGCAAGTTCTGTGCACGGAAACTTTCTAAATATGCTGAGCAAAACTTACAATTTTCGCAATTGAGAACTTACAGTACATCAATAATAACAAAAAATATTAAATATATCAAGATTTCTAAATAACCTGCTTAATTAAAAAATTATAATTTAAAAAAAATAATGAACCTAAGCTAAGCTGACTAGCCGACAAATTCGGCTAAGAACTTTAGCCGATATAAGCCGCATACTTCGGCGGCGGCTCTTACAACTAAGAATTGGTCGGCGGCGGCTGTTAGCCGACTCGAAGCCGCTCGACTTCGCCCTCTGGTAGTTATGTGTGTGAAGATAAATTAGATCTCTTACTCTTTGACATTTGCTGTCAGTGCACGTAACTCATGAGAATTGTTGGACATACGTGCTATACCTATACAAAAAATATTTGATTGAATGTGAAAAAATGTGTTTGTTGACAAAAGTATTATTGTAAATGTTTTATTGAAAGTTTAAAATATACAAAATGTCAGTATTGAAAAACTAAATACAAAAACAAAACTTGATTCCATACAGAGTTCCCAATACAGAGTTTTAACACAGTACATAATTGTAACCAGTGGTAACTTATCTTAACATAAAATAATCATTAACATCAATACTTTCCCTTGTTAAGAAATTTAGTTAACACTTGAAAGTCCTATTTGGTTTATAAGATACTTCAATCTTAAGGGTTGTAACGGCTTCGTCATTATATCAGCTAGTTGATCTTGTGTTGATATACGTTGAACATCTAGTTCTTTTTCAGAGACTTTCTCTCGAACAAAAAAGTGTTTTAAAGCGATATGCTTTGTTCTTCGATGAAACTCTGGATTCTGAGCTAATCTTATTGCTGCATTGTTGTCTACTTGTAACATCGGCATTTCTTTATAACAAATCAATTCAGAATAGAGCATTTTTAACCACATTATTTCTTTTGTAGCTTCGGTAGCAGCAACTATTTCTGCTTCTGTTGTAGATGTTGCTACTATGGGTTGCCTTTGACTCATCCACGAAATAACAGCACCACCATATTTTATTATGATTCCAGATGTTGATCTACCAGTCTTTATACAACCTCCGAAATCAGCATCACTATAGCATTCGAAATTTAAATTATTGCCAGCTTTGTATGTTATCCCATAGTCTTTCGTACCAGCTATGTATCGAAAAACTCTCTTGACTCTGACAATATCTTCTTTGGTAGGATTTTCTAATTCACCATACAAGAAAGCTGTTGAAATATCAAATTGGGATAAGTGCATGTTATTACTAGCTGCTATACTTAATACTGCACGAATCGTTCCCAATTTCGCAACTGGACTAAAAGTTTCTTTGTAGTCAATGCCTTCTCGTTGCTTAAATCCTTTAATGACTAACCTGGCTTTAAACTTATCAACGGTTTCATCAGGATTCATCTTTACACGAAATACCCACTTTGACGGTAGAGCTTTGCCACCTTTAGGAAGTTCTGCCATCTCCCATGTTTCATTCTCCTTCAAAGAATTTATTTCGGAATTCATGGCCACCTTCCACTGCTTAGACTCTTTACTATTAATTGCTTCCACATACGTCATAGGAGTTTCAATTTTATTTAGGAAATCTTGAACTTCCATTACAAAGTCATCATACTTGGAATTTGATAACAAAGTACGATCTCTTAATCGTTTAACCAATGGCATATCGCAGTCATCACTATTATCATCTTCATCTCTAGCACGCTTGTTTGATTCAAATCCAAGAAAATCATTTGAAGATCCATTTTGAATAGACTCTTCATACAATTCATCTTCTAAGGCATCTTGATTTTGTTCTTCTGAACTTGGCTGATTATTATTATCTACGGCATCTTGATTTCTTGAATGTTGTTCATCATCACGTATACTACAGTCATCTTCTGTAATACGTCGCTTAAAATCTTCAAACTTTAGCTTAACTTCTTCTTCTAAGTTGTTGTCTTCATCACTCATGTTTCTGTTTTCATCTTCACTACTAGTACTATTAGTCACGCACGATTTTGTTTTCTCAACAAATTTAACATCACGTGAAAGAATAACGTTACGTTTTTCTTTAATGTAAACTCGGTAACGTTCATCATTATCATACCCAATGAGATAGCCTTTTGTAGCTTTGGCATCCATTTTCTTTCTCTTTTGTCTAGGAATATGGACATAGCATTCACTGGCTATTATTCTTAAATGATGTATCCTAGGTTTCTTTCCAATCCATAATTCATAGGGAGTTTTACCTTCAACTGATGATTTTCCAGTCCTGTTTAGTACGTATATAGCTGTTCTTACTAATTCAGCCCATATCGCATCTGGAAACTTTGCTTCATCATTGGAGTACTTGAATGTACGAGCCATCTCAACAACTGTGCGATTTTCTCTTTCACTGGCACCATTTTGTTGTGGGGTGTATGGTGCTGTTAACCTCTGTACAACGCCATACTTCTTCAAAATTATCTTAACATTATTATTTTCGAACTCACCACCGTTATCGCTTAACAATTCCTTAATCGGGTAACCATGGGTTTTTGCTGTCATTAATACTTCTTCTAGGCATTCCTTGACATCAGATTTTTGTTTTATAACAAACCCAAAACGGTACTTGGTGTAGGCATCTTTAAATATCAACAGGTACTTCATTTTACCAAACGATTCACTAAATGGACCACACAGATCTGTAGTCATAAGTTCACCTGGACTTGTGGCTTTTACTCTATGACCAAACGGCAATCGATGAGCCTTTCCATAGATACACGGCTCACAAATGGTTTTATCATCTCTTGTAGCAATACCCATTTCTATTTTTAGCATCTTCTGAATGTGTCTTTTGTCTTGGTGACCCCATCGTTCATGATAAAGTTGCAGTAAATTAGAATCTTGAACTGCATTTATCTGTTCCTTGTTATCTTGTATTATGGGCCTAATATTTGCTTTATATAATGTTCCATATACTGACCTTGATCCACATAAAAGTACTTCACCATCAACAATAAACTTACAATTTGTTGTAGTGGATATGAATTTACTATTACGTTGCTTATCCTGTGCAGCCAGAACTGAGAACAAATTCCTTGATATGTTAGGTACATACCAGACATCTGTTAAACTTAATATCTCGATTTTATTGTGGCATTTTGATTCTATATCTATTGTTCCTTTACCAACAGCTTGTAGAACTTCCTTACCAGCAGCTTTTATATATTTCGAGTTTGAAAATGATTCAAAATTCTTGAAAAAATTTATATTATTTGTCACATGACGTGTTGCTCCATTATCAATCCACCATCCTGCGGCATCGGCATCTTGAACCGCATTAGCTTCTTCACAAAATAATGGCAAACACTTTTGAGACACAGCTTTTGCCTCATTTACTTCTCTATTAGGCTTACCATCGGCTGCCCATTTACGGCAATCTCGTACCCAATGTCCTTTCTTCTTACAGTAGTTGCAGACATCATCCTTCTTTTTGAAAATATTTTTGGAATTTTGCACCTTAGATTTTCCTTTTACCAAAAGCGCTTCTTGTTCATCATTACTATTTCCTTTTCCAAAATTACGTTGATACATCGATAGTTGAATAGATAATTCTTCAAATGTCTTATCTTCATTTTTACTTAGCATCATCCAGCTTGATTTGAAATTTTCAAAACTTGATGGCAAAATGTGTAGAATCTTACCCACTAGCAATAAATCTGGCAACTCGTTCAAATTCTTTGCCTTAAGACCACTATTAAATTCCAGCCATAAACTTTTTAATTTGGCTATATGCATGGTAACATCTTGATTATTATTCCAATTGAATGAGAAAAAATCCGAACATATTTTGAACAATTGGTCTTTTGCTGTAGCTTCAAAAAGATTCTTGAGAGCATCCCACACATCTGCTGCAGTTTCCTTGTCCATAACTTTCTGATATATATCGTCACTTATGGAACTGCACAGCACTGATTTTGCATAACTGTTTGCCTTTCTATACAAACCGCTTTCTTCCTTAAATAGCCGTTTTTGTTCTGTTGAAGCAGATGGATCAAGAGGTAATGGCTTATGCAATTTTCTGTCAATTGCATCCAATGCACCTTCATGGTAATCCAACAGATCTCTAATTTTGCGCCTCCAAATAGGCCAGTCAATCTCACCTTGAAGAACTTTAATATTCTTTGCAAAATCCATTTTCTCTTGATTATCTTGAAATAATTGCTTGAAAATCTTGATTATTCGCTGGGATTTCTTCTTTCTTGATTTTGACTTTATTTTCCAAGAGCTTCCTGGGCTCACAACCTATTATTGTAAATGTTTTATTGAAAGTTTAAAATATACAAAATGTCAGTATTGAAAAACTAAATACAAAAACAAAACTTGATTCCATACAGAGCTCCCAATACAGAGTTTTAACACAGTATATAATTGTAACCAGTGGTAACTTATCTTAACATATTAACATAAAATAATCATTAACATCAATAAAAAGAAGAAGAGTAAGATATCTATGTAAATAAATTCCAAAGTTAAATTCCATTTTATGAAATTCACAAAGGAATGGTAACCTTTATCAATTTTTGTTTCTCTCTCATTCTCATTCAATTTTTGCATCAGGGATGAAAAAGGCAGCACTTTACTACTTTTTTTAATAACATAAGTACCGCAGTACCCCACGACCAATTTAGCACATTTTTTAATGATAAAAAACATGACATTTTAGAACGTTTCTTTCAATTTCTTTATTTATTACAATAACCTAGCTGAAAGGCCATAATCGGTTACAAATACTACTAAAAGTTTGCAAAGCAAACAATAAAATTTAATACAAATAATATAGTGTTATATAAAATTAAATTTAAATATAATAAATCTTAAAAATAAAATAAAAACAATATAAATAATAAATAAGAGTGATAACAGATTTTTATTCAATTCCTAGGTCTTTAAAAAAAATGATTGAAAAAATAAAAAAAAATAAAAAATAATGGCCAAAAATAATAAATAAAAATAAATTAAGTATTTGAAAAAGTTTTTCTCTGTATGTTTTTACAGAAAAATC
Organism: Leucophora obtusa; assembly: GCA_949987735.1. Classification (NCBI taxonomy): domain Eukaryota; kingdom Metazoa; phylum Arthropoda; class Insecta; order Diptera; family Anthomyiidae; genus Leucophora; species Leucophora obtusa. The sequence continues at coordinate 346,169,314 of OX465295.1, read as the reverse complement.
AAATGTCTTTAAAGTATACGGTAATTTGTTGTATTTGTAGCAATCCTTACAAGAAAAGATCGCCCCAAAAGCGGAGTTAATTAATCAAAAACTCTAAAGAATATACTATTTTAACGGAAAAACTCATTACAATCTCTTTTTCAATAAATAATTAATTAAAAAGGCGGGCTTGAGGTCAGTTTCGAACAGTTTTAGTCAGGCTCAAAAAGAGAAAAATAAAAAGTTTAAAAGAATACGCTAAATGCTTTTTTTTATTGATTTTGGTTGGCGCTGAAGCTTTATTTAAAACAGTACCGTCGGGTTCGAAAAAGTACTATTTTGGTTAAACTTCAGTACCATTTCAAAAATCTAATTTTTCATCAATGTTTTGTATTCTGTGTCAAATTCTTATAAGAAAATCACAAAACAGTATGCAGTATGTATTGGTTATTATTCTGTAAAGAAAATTACAAATTTTTATAAAAATTTTACATTTAAAATAATTAATACAATTATTATGTAAATAAAAAATTGTTTCTCAAAATTATGTTGTATTCATTTAAAAAATTTGTGAGATGTGGTTTATAGTGGTTTTGGTGGTAATTTTAGAAAAAGTTGGTTCTTGTATATGGAGAGGTGGCATTGGTACTTTCATATGACAAGGTTATTATTTTGGAAGAAACGAAACCTGACGTGGTGGAGTAGGTACCCACTAGATCCTAGTTTGTGACTATATAAAACATTTTTCCAAGTTCATCTCCGGGGTAGAGCAATGGCCTATTTTTGTTAATACTACATTTTGTTTACCATATTGGTATATGCATATGGCAGTGTCCATTTTTGAAGAGGAAATGAAACCCGACCTAATGGAGTAGGTAGTCACTAGATCCTAGTTTATGCCTATACAAATAATTTTCCTAGATTTTGCTCAGGGGCGAAGCTATGGGCCATTTGCTTTTATTCATAATGCTTTTGTTTACATTGTGGTAATTTCATATGGCAAGGTGGCCATTTTGGAAGAGGAAACGAAACCCGACCTGGTGGAGCAGGTACACACTATTTCCTAGTTTATGCCTATATAAATACTTTTTCAAGGTTTTGCTCAGGGGCGTGGCTATGGGTCATTTACTATTATTCATAATGTATTTTTTTACATTTTGAAAATTTCGTATGGCAATGTGGCCATTTGGGAAGAGGAAACGAAACCCGACCTAGTGGAGCAGGTACACACTAGTTCCTGGTTTATGCCTATATAAATACTTTTTCAGGGTTTTGCTCAGGGGCGTGGCTATGGGCCATTTACTTTTATTCATAATGTATTTTTTTACATTTTGGAATTTTCGTATGGCAAGGTGGCCATTTGGGAAGAGGAAACGAAACCCGACCTGGTGGAGCAGGTACGCACTAGTTCCTAGTTTATGCCTATATAAATACTTTTTCAAGGTTTTGCTCAGGGGCGGGGCTATGGGCCATTTACTTTTATTCATAATGTATTTTTTTACATTTTGGAAATATCGTATGGCAATGTGGCCATTTGGGAAGAGGAAACGAAACCCGACCTGGTGGAGCAGGTTCCTAGTTTATGCCTATATAAATACTTTTTCAGGGTTTTGCTCAGGGGCGTGGCTATGGGCCATTTACTTTTATTCATACATAATGTATTTTTTTTACATTTTGAAACTTTCGTATGGCAAGGTGGCCATTTGGGAAGAGGAAACGAAACCCGACCTGGTGGAGCAGGTACGCACTAGTTCCTAGTTTATGCCTATATAAATACTTTTTTAAGGTTTTGCTCAGGGGCGGGGCTATGGGCCATTTACTTTTATTCATAATGTATTTTTTACATTTTGGAAATATCGTATGGCAAGGTGGCCATTTGGGAAGAGGAAACGAAACCCGACCTGGTGGAGCAGGTACGCACTAGTTCCTAGTTTATGCCTATATAAATACTTTTTCAGGGGTTTGCTCAGGGGCGAAGCTATGGGCCATTTGCTTTTATTCATAATGCTTTTGTTTACATTGTGGTAATTTCATATGGCAAGGTGGCCATTTGGGAAGAGGAAACGAAACCCGACCTGGTGAAGCAGGTACGCACTAGTTCCTAGTTTATGCCTATATACATAAATACTTTTTCAGGGTTTTGCTCAGGGGCGTGGCTATGGGCCATTTACTTTTATTCATAATGTATTTTTTTACATTTTGGAATTTTTGTATGGCAATGTGACCATTTGGGAAGAGGAATCGAAACTCGACCTGGTGCAGCAGTTACGCACTAGTTCCTAGTTTATGCCTATAGAAATACTTTTTCAGGGTTTTGCTCAGGAGCGTGGCTATGGGCCATTTAATTTTATTCATAATGTATTTTTTTACATTTTGGAATTTTCGTATGGCAAGGTGGTCATTTGGGTAGAGGAATCGAAACCCGACCTGGTGGAGCAGGTACGCACGAAATAAATTTAATTGCTTGACTAAAAGTTGAATTAACTAGAATTAAATGAATTCCTTGACTAAAAGTTGAATTAACTAGAATTGAATGAATTCCTTGACCAAAAGTTGAACTTGAATGAATTCCTTGACCAAAAGTTGATTTAACTAGAATTGAATGAATTCCTTGACCAAAAGTTGAATTAACTAGAATTGAATGAATTCCTTGATCAAAAGTTGAATTAAGTGCACAGTTGAATTGATTCCTTAACTAAAAGTTGAATTAACTAGAATTGAATGAATTCCTTTACCAAAAGTTGAATTAACTAGAATTGAACGAATTCCTTGTTGAATGAATTCATAAAATTTTATGAAGGCATTAGAAAAAAATGAATGAATTCCTTTAATATAAATCGAATGAAAAAAAAGGAATTCATTCAATTCCTTAAGTTTGGTCAGGGAATTCATTCCCAAAATATAAATTCAGTTCAAAAAAAAGGGATTAGGGAATTAATTCTTCGATTTTAAAATTTTGAAAATAACTACGTTACTGGTTTTTATTAAAAGAATTCAAAATTATTTTACAGTTACAAGAAAACTACAAAAATATTGGAGTTAATAGTTAAGACGCAAAAAATGGCTAAAACGTTCCCATACATTTGTTTTTGATGATTTTTTTAAATGTTGTTTTTTCAATAATTACAAAATTATATAGTTGACAACTTTCTTTTGTCCAACTCGGAAAGAAACCCCCAACTGGTTTATCCAACACATCATACTACTATGTACGAGCGATCATTTCAGATTAGGCTTTCAAGAATATGGAACGATCTACCTCTATACCTGAGAGGTTTTGCTTTTTCACCCAAGGTCTTTAGGCGAAAGCTTAAGGATTATGTAGCTATTCATGAGTTATAGCTTTTTATTTGTGCTACTATTTTTATCTCTCTCGATCTTTTCTTTTTTTATTATCGCTGCACTTAGGAAAATCTGGTGATTGTATTATTTTTTTTTAAATATCTATTTATATTATTCAAGATAATGTTTTCAGTATTTTTTTTTTATATGATAGTTTTACTGTATTTTTTACTTATTTTTTTTATTATTTATTTTTATTATTATTTATTTTTATTATCTTTATTTAAATTATTTTTTTTTGTAGTAGCTTTTATTAATCATATATGGCCCCAGGGCTTTGGTTATGTAATTTGAAGTAAATAAATGCTGTATTATTAAAAAAAAAAAAAAAAAAAAAAGATACAAATTTAAGCCCTTATGACACTAGCTTTCTTCTGGATTTTAATTAATATAAAACTCCTAATCACGAAAAAAATACATGTATTTCCAATCAGAGATTTGAACAATTGATTAAAAAAGAATAATTTGCAAAGCTGATTTAAAAAATAATTGACAGATATGCAAATAATAAAGACAATTCGTGTGAATCATACATTTTGATTCGCGAATTAAATTCGTCGAAAGGGCTTGATTTTCCTTTTTCTAATTTTGTATTTCTAATGTACATTAACCCTCTGTTTTTATAAAGCGAGCGGAATAATTCCGCTTGCGAAATGTATTTTGTTATTGTAACAAAAAGAAAATATACACATTCCTCTGGAGGACTAATTCCGTTCGCTTTATAAAAACAGGGGGTAAATCAACACACAAAAAATCTTTACAAAGAAACTAAGCTCAATTGTTGATATTTGAAGCCTGTATGACACGAGCTTTTTCTTATTATTGGCTCATATGAATAAAAAATAGATATTACTAATAGGGGGAAATACAGGGTTTTTTAAGCAATTACTTCACAAATCTAGTCTGCTTCGGAGTAGACTAGAAATTTAATTTTTTAATTTTCGTTTACTTTTCATGCTATTCTACCAGCCAATTGGTAAATTTGGAGTTAAAAGCCATTCCTAAGCCCAAAGTAATTACTTCGAAGTAATTGTTAAGTTTTATTCATATGACCCATTGGCTCATATGAATAAAAAATAGATATTACTAATAGGGGGAAATACAGGGTTTTTTAAGCAATTACTTCACAAATCTAGTCTGCTTGAGAGTAGACTAGAAATTTAATTTTTTGATTTTCGATTATATTTCATGCTATTCTACCAGCCAATTGGTAAATTTGGAGTTAAAAGCCATTCCTAAGCCCAAAGTAATTACTTCGAAGTAATTGCTAAGTTTTATTCATATGACCCATTATTTGATTTTTTTTATTCCTTTTTAAATTTTGCGTAAACAGCCGAAAATTTTAATCAAGAAAAAAATAGCTAGTTTCATAGTGATATCTACACGAGACTTTTAAGCCCTGAATTAATCTGCCAGAGGAATTTTATCTTGTTTTTGTTACAATACCAAAATACACACATTCCTCAGGGGAATGTGTGTATTTGTTGGAAACAGACCTCAGTGGCACTAGGTCGAATAGGCACCGGCTATAAGCTTATGGACTCTCTATTCTGGGTGTGCGTCCCATCCCTTCGACCTAGCCCAAGGACTGCAACAATTAAAATTCAAAAAAAAACATTACATTACATTACCACAATTACCACAGCTGGAGTGGGAGGTAGATGGCGTCCTCCAGCCGCCCAGACCCAACCTTGGTCACCAGGTTCTCCACCAGATCAACGGTGACCCCACAAACCCGCTCACACCGCACCACTTACCTTAGTTTACCAACCCCTGTTTATAAAACAAATTTTAGCCAATCATTTTTAATACATTATAAATGTTCAAGACATATTTTTTTATTTGACTAAAAACCTTAAACTAGTCTAAAAAGCTTTATAAAAGTATCCTAATATACTTAAACACGACAATCTTTAAAATTTAATATGAATTAACTTGAAGTCTAACGTCTGAATCGACCAACAAAAACGTTAAGATCTATACTAAACACCCCTGGTTTAACAGGCAAAAAACTTTAACTTTAAAAATTGTGGCAACTTTAATTGCCAAACAAAACTAAATAAGTTACTTTGAGAAAACAATAATGAAATAGAAAAAAAATAATAAAATTTATCAAAAAAAAAACGGAATTATTAAAATTATATCAGACTTACGTAAGTATTTAAATAGATAAGCACAAATGAACAACATAAATACAAATTATAAATAACGCCAAACAAAATATAAAAAAAAATTTGAGCTCAATATAAAAAAAAAGTATAAATTACCACTATGTTCAAGGGTTTGAAACGGTATTACCCACCAAATAATGTTCTGTTTACCGGAACGTTTTATTAATACGGTTCAAAAAAAAACTTCTAAAACACCTGACGCTTGAAAGAGCTCCTTAAAACGTTTTATCTGAATATCTCACTGAGCTTAAACCTCTAAAATAAATCCGGTAGATATCGCGAACATTGATCTTTAAAAAAAATTATTTTATATACAAAAATTTTTTTTTACACTAAGCCCCAAATTTTCCCTCCTTTTAAAAAAAAAATGGCGCAAAAAAAAAACACTTAATATTAACACTACATTAATGTATACTGGCATAAAACCTAACCTTAACACTCATACACAAATTACGCTAATCCCGGTTTAAAATAATTATATTTTTAGTTTCTTTTAATATTTATGTTGAAACGGTTTTTCTTTCTTTATAAATTCCTTCTTCGGAGATCTTCTTGGCACTGGGATTTATATTTCACTTATTTTGGCTCATTTAGCCTACCTCAGTTTGGCTTGAAATGGCATAAAATCTTAAAGGGTTACCTGCTGTGTTGACGTGGGTTTCCAAATGTCAACATCCAATCTTGTTTGTAATCGAAAAACGTCAAGACCTAGGAGAACTTTGGGTGCTTCCCAGAAGCTACTGGACTCCGGTACAAATTGACTTCTGGCCCTGCTCCAGGAGAGACCAGTCCCAACTAATTTACAAAAAAAAAACACAATACAATATTTTCATTCCCGCCCTTCACTATTCTAAGGAATATAAATGACTTACATTCTCCAAATTGACCAGAATGTTTACAGGGAATGATTTACGCTCCTTGGTATTGTGTATTAAAGATGGTGCCTGACCTAAACACAATGGCGGAAATTAAGACACACTTCAATACCAAAAACTACACAGAACTTACTTCTTTGCTCTTAATTTCACTTTCAGCTTTTGCGTTCCAAATTACAACAAAAAAAATTAAATCCTCAAATGGTTATTTAAAATTTGTTTAATTTTAACACCATTTGGTCTTATATGACACTTTAAATATTCTAATATATTTTAAATAAAAAAAACTCTTCACTATTTTAAGATACACAATTACACGTCCACGTCAACCAGCGAATTACTATCGAATGACTCCTTTAAAAAAATGGCTAAGGCAATCTTGGGTATATATACTTCCAACCCAACCATTTTTCTATGATCTTCCATCTTAATTTTCTCTCATTCTAAAAATAACTCTTTCCGATGTTGAGTATTATCTTGCCTATTTCTTGTCCCTTTCCATTTTCTTGAGTTCGCAAATTCTTTTGCCGCCAACTCATCCTTAGACACAAACCGTCTCACGAATTTGAAACTTTGAATTCAAGTATAAAACAAAACTGACAATTTCATTCATCAAACGTTCTTCGTTGACCCCTTCACCCCTACATTACCAAAACCGTCACGAACCGCAATTGTAAACCGGCAACCCTACAAAAAAAATACTATTTTTTCCAACGTAGTAACGTAATACTACCTAAACATCGTGTTTTTTTCTTTTCTTGTTTCTTTGCTTCCTTTCATTCGTGACTCTTGCACTTTTTTTTTCCATTCTGCGCACATAACCTCAGTACGCCATTATTTTACTAAATTCAATTATAAGAATTGTTAAACGTTCTACACACAAAAAACACATATTTTGTATCACACTAAATACTCCAGGCGACTACTCAGTACCAAACACCTCAAAGAAAATTTGTAAAGGAAAAGGAATACTTAAAGCAGCCACGCTTCGTTAACACGAACACCACAAGCTGCAATAAAAAGTTAAAAAGAAAGGAATCCGCAATTAAATTAAAACATTCTATACTCCTTGTTTTAATGAAGTCATCGGAGTAACGTGTTTGGGTGTCACAACCAAAATTTCTTGCCGCATTTAAAATTGGTTCCATCACTGTGAATTGTATTTGCATGTCACCAAATGTGTCCAACATAAACCAACCCTCGGGGTTGTGCAAACATCATTAATACGACAGCCCATATTATACCTAAAATGTGCTATCACGTCTTCTCTATACGTATTGAAAAATTTACATCGATGTATCCTAGCATGGTTTGGTGGCAGTGTCCGTGATGTCATGTGGTCGTGCCATTATGTACACTGAGTTCAAAAATTTTACGGCAAAAGTGCAACATTTATATTTGGGTTACTAAGCCATAGGATTTTTATGCTATAAAGTAGCTACAGCAGTACGTTATGCCGTAACCCTAGGTGGTACGAATTGTTCCCCTGAAATATTTAATAAACTATGGTTACATCGAACCTATACCCAGCAAACATAAAAACGTTTGCATATAAGAAGGCCGAAGCGTTCAACGTGAAGATGACTAAAGAGAGAATAAACAACCAAGGTAAATGATTTTCATAAATACTGCATTTAAACCAAATCTAATAATAATAAATCGTTTGCAGGTGCTCGCCCTTAAAAACTTAAACACCCCACTTTACCAAAAAGTTGAGTATTTAGATGTTTCAAAACTCTTACGAGTACATATTGCAATGAGAGATGCTGAGCCTGGATAGTCCTCAATTCATTTTCTTATTTCCTGATCATAAAAATAAATTCACAGCCTGTACGGCATACCATGTTGTAATTTCCGTTAAAAACTCATCTTGGCATAATTTCCACTCTGGGATTAACGAGTGTGTTTACTACTCCCGATCCTTCATTACTTGAACGACGTTATTATTTCCCATCTGTGCAACGCGTTCAGTAAGATTTGGTTTCGGTGCACGATCACATAAATCCTACGAGGTGGCCACCGCAACAAAACACGGGTATTGGCGAAGCATTGACGCCAAAACCTGTGTGCGTGGCCGACTTTGAATCTTCCCAACGTGGGGAACTCCCACACCCTGAAGTCTCATTAGCCGGGCAATCCGACTGAGATTTCATCATCAGCTGCAACGGGTCTGGCCGAAAAAACCGTGAGTCTTGAAAGAATAAATTCTTTATATAATCCCCGTAGGGTAAAAGAAAATTTTCCGTGCACGCAAAAAAAAAAATATTTGACAATTACTACATGACATTTGTCCGTGTAGCCATGAGTAGCTATTGTTTTTTTTTTTTTTTTTTTCTTTTTTTTAGCAATTACAGTCATCCTCACATAGAAAAAAGAAACAAAACTTCTATGACGGTTATTTAAGAAAACAAACAACGAAAAGTTCTGCAATCTCGTAACAGTTGTTTAAATTAGTTACTTCTACTATTATAATCAACAACTACCAAAACAATATTTTTGCAATCAACAGTACTTTTTGTTAGTTATTAAAAAAAATATAAATACAAATTTCGTGCAGTTTTTTCCTGCTCCGTTACGTTATGGTACGTTACGTCTACGTATGGCCAACGAGCCCTTTAACTCTTTCCGCACTGCTGTTATTTCAGCCATGGTTTAAAAGAATTCATTCTTTAATTCACTTCCTCTTTAGAATTAATACGATTCTAATTAAATTTCCTTTCGTAATAGCATTTGACTTGATTATTTCCATACATAGGAAAAAAAAATAACCCAATATCTTGAATTACACGTACGATAAAAACACAAACTGTTTTTGTTCAAATATTTAATTGAATCAATTCATAATCTAATTGTTTCAATTAATCATACACAATTTCCCATAATCAAAAGTATCATTTGAGTGATAGGTGTAAAATCAATTAAAATTCGTATCGTTACAATGCATTCCGTAGTTAAACTTGTCTTTCCCTTCCATGTAGCCATATCCTTAACACCTTAAATTGTATGATGCCTGGTTGGATGCCACCTAAACGAATTTATATCGTAAAAGAAAAATGAATGAAGAATGAAAAAAATTTTTTTTCCGTTACAAACTTTCACTGGTATAAAAACACTTTAACCGTGCAATTATATGCTGAAATATTAGCACAGTATAAATACGTTATTTAGTCCTGATTACGTGTTATCGAAACTTTCCCATTCAAATAGTGACTGTTGAAGGAGCTTGCGATTTAAATGATTCAAGTTGAGATTTCATTCGATTCTTATGAAAACCTTTGGGAATGAATCCAATGAATGAAATCTTTTCAAATTTGAATTTAGTTTCCAGGGAATTACGCTTAAATTGAATTAAGTTTTCCGAATCTCTGCTTTACAGTCATCCATCCAGTTAAGGGGTAAAATAAAAAGCTTATTGACAAATGATTCGGGTTTTCGTTCTCCTTTTATCAAACCTTAATAAAAATTGTGCGGCAACCGTGAAACATATGTTTCATGAAATTTGTTATTAACCCTTAATATCCCACCAGGGATGGAAAAACTGAAGAACTTATTTTCGTTGAAACCGTGTAGGCATAAAATAGTATACAAACTTGGCTGGAACCACAATTAAAAAAAAAAAGTATTCGATTATTATTACGGGGTTGCCACGTATTTATTAAAATCTTAATGTTGTTCTTGAGTATTTTATCGCATTTACTAGAAAAATAAAAAAAAACAGTTGTAACCACAATAATAGCGGCTGAATAAAAATATATATATGTAAAAAAAAACTCATTTTTCCCATAAAATTCAAAAAAAAACTTAAAATTTGTGACCAGTTTTGTAAATTACCAGCTTTTAACGAAACCGCCTTCCAGCTAAATAGCTTATTGATTTTTGAACCCACAGTGAGGGACAAAATTGTAGCAATTGGGCTCAAATTACAAAAAAAAAATCAAACTACTATATGCGTTTACATGTATTAAATTAAATACTACAGCAATTCTTTAACTGAATCAATATAATTTGTACTCAATCACGTTCGAATTTGTCATATGCAAATTTATAAAAAAAAACAACAGCTTTATTCTTCACGCTCTGACTGTAAAGATTAAAATTACAACGGATTAATACAAATCTAAACGTTCGATTTGACTAGGATTAAAATTCAATTCAGCCCAATTACCTACAGTGTTGGGCAGAATTGTAGCACCAAAAGGAAAACCAGATTAGAGATAAAAATTAAATAAAAATGCAAATACATTCTAAATAGAGGATTAACCCCCTTTGCAAAACGTGCCATTCCTGCCCTTTACATCTGTATAGAGATTTTCTTTTTTTTTTTTTTTCGTACCGAATTCGACAAAAGTTTTGGTTTAAAAAAAAAATTATTGAATTAAAATTTTCGCAAAATTCTTTTGTTATTTCTAATGCCTTCTTTTTGTTTTTTCTACAGGTACTGGTGAATACGACTGATTTGGGATTAATATCCAGGAAACTTGAGAAACTATTAGGGAAGTATTTATCATCATCTCTGCCCTTAAGTTTTTACTTTGTGTTATTTTTCTCTTCTTTTCAGGTATTATCCTACATTTAAAAAAAACTCTCTGAGAAATTCTTAATCCCTTAACGGAAAAGCAAAATTTCGGAGAATATTGTATTGGATTCATTTGCACGAATGGGAATATTCTATGGTATGAAAATTTTAAATATTTTATAACTTAAGATATATATTTCCGAATACCAAATCACAGAAAACTTTACTTTAAAAATCACGTGATTTCATAAAAAATTTAGGACGAACACAACTTACGATTAACTGTATAAATAAGTATTAATTGTATCCCTTAGATCCTAATATTGCACGAAGTTTATATTTTATCCCAGATCAGAAATTTCATATATATCCCTATATTTTAATATCTTTAAGATGGTAAATACCTATAGATTTACCTTGCATATTTTCGAGCTCGTACATGTTATTTCCTACCGGTTTCAGGATTCTACATTTTAGAAATTTTCTGCAGAATTTAGCGTTTCGATTCTTCTCGAAGTCGCTTAAAACATAGTTTCTTCGATAAACTTCCTGACCTGGTAGAAATTTAACATGACGAGCTCGTTTATTGTACCTTTCGGCACTCCTTTCATATGCTTCGTGCATATTCTTCTGAATCCTATCACGAGTTAGCTCGAATTTCTCATTGTTTTTCAGAGTATTTATTTCATGGTCCGTTAAGGACATTAATTTCCTGGCTAATTTATAGTCACTGCCACTTGAAAACATGTGATATCCAAACAAAGCAAAAAATGGTGAAACACCAATCGCTGATTGAACCGAAGTTCTTAAAGCACACTCTATTTCGGACAAGTACATGTCCCAATCGCGATGATCTTCATTCAGGTATGCTCTAATCGCACTTAAAACCGATTGGTTAACCCTTTCTGAAGCGTTAGACTGGGGACAATGCACCGGCGTTCTAAGGTGTTTCATTTTGTAGGCTTCTATCATTTCCTGAAATCCCTTAGCTATAAATTGCGATCCATTATCGCTGTGGATCACTTCCGGAACACCAAATTTATGAAATATTTCTTTCACTAAAAATTGCACTACATTATTTGTTGTGGCATCTTTCATAGCCTTCAAAAAGGTGAATTTCGTGAAGTGATCCACAACGATAAAGATGTAGCAATTGCCTCTCTTAGACCTAGGATATTTCCCCAAGAAATCGATATAGAGTTTTTGAAATGGGCGCTCAGTCACCACTTCCTGTCCAATTTCAGGCATTAAATTTCTATTCGCTGGTTTTACCTCTTTACAAATTTGGCATGATCTGACATATTCATTAATTTGAATAGTCATTCTTGGCCAGTAAAAGAAACGCTTTACTCTTTCTAAAGTTTTTCTAACGCCTCCATGAGCAGCTGTATTTGCAGAATGAGCTTTTTCAATAATGGCCTGAGTGATATTTGCTGGTATCCAAAGTTTCCAGATATATTGTTCTCCAAGATCACGATCGAATGTTGTCTTCTTAAAAACCATGCCATCTTCGACTTTAAGATCAGGCAAACGTTCAGCATTTTCGGTAATATTTTTGATCAAATCCAAATACTCATCACTTTCGAATTCAGTTGTTTCAAAATCCAATAAATCTTCTTTATCAAAATCTTTTTCAATTTCATCTAAACAAAAATCTTGAGGTAATCTCGACAACATATCGGCAACAACATTTTCCGAACCTTTTCTGTGTTCGATTTCAAAATCATATGCTTGCAACAGTAAAGACCAACGAGCTAGTCTTCCGCTAAGATCTTTTAAGCTCATTAGCCATTTCAAACTTGCGTGATCAGTTATCACCGTAAATGGCATCATTTCTACATAAGGCCTGAACTTTTTTATTGCCATGATTGCAGCCAAGCACTCTTTTTCAGTGACGCTGTAATTCTTCTGACACGAATTGAATTTCTGCGAATAAAAGGCAATCGGGTGTTCTTCTATTTGATCGTTTAACTGGTATAAAACCGCGCCAATTCCGTAATCAGAAGCATCGCATTGAATATAAAATCGTTTTGAAAAATCCGCATGTTTCAATACTGGGGCTGAAGTTAAAGCTCTTTTAAGTTTTTCAAAAGCTTCAATGGCTTCGGGTGTCATTTCGAACTTCTTTGCTTTTTTCAACGTGTCGGTAAGCGGTGCTGCTATTGTTGCGAAATCCTTAATAAATCTTCTATACCAGCCCGCTGTACCCAAGAAGCTTCGAACTTCTCTGGTTGTTTTAGGTGGACTGATATTTTTAATTGCCTTAACTTTATCAGGATCTGTCTTTAGCGCTCCTCCTCCAACTATAAATCCGAGGTATTTAAGTTCTTGGAAACAAAATTGTGATTTTTTTAGTCCTATTGTCAGGTTTGCATCCTTTAGGCATTTTGCCACTTCCTTTAAAAGTTTCAGATGTTCATCGAAACTACTAGATATCACCAACAAGTCATCTAAATATATAAAGACGTTATCTTTTAGCCTTTGGGGTACAATTCGGTCCATTAATCGGCATAGACGTTGTGCCGCGTTGCACAAACCGAATGGCATGACGCGAAATTGGTATAACGGCCGACCTGCAACGGTAAACGCGGTGTATGGTTTGCTTTCTTCATCTAATTCGATTTGCCAGAAAGCATATTTCAAATCGACGCTACTGATGAAATACGTTTCATCTATTCGACTGAGAATTCCGTCAATATTTTGCAGCGGATACGCATCTTTTACTGTTAAATCGTTTAATTTTCTCGCGTCTAAGCAAAACCGATTTTTGCCGGGTTTTCGCACGACGGTTGTTCTGTTACTCCACGGACTTTCACTCTCTTCTATCACGTTAAGTTTGAGCATGTTATCGATTTCGTCATAGGTTATTTTCTGAACGGCCGGCGATATTGGATAGTACCTATCTTTTACTGGTACCGCGCCCTCTATTAACTTAATCGAGTGCTTTTCGAGTCCGGTACATCCTAAACCTTTATCTTCAAAAGTGTCAAAACATTTAACCACTTCATCTAACTTTTCCTGCTGTTCTGCACTAAGTACGTGAGGTTTTAGCCGATGCTCTTTATCACTATCTACAAAATCATTCTGAATTCTTTCCATATTAATTTCACTTACATTTACAATTTCAGGTGCTAAGCCAAACAAACGCCAAAAATCTATACCTAGATAAAGAACCTGTTCCAAATCAGGACAAAGATACAACAACATTTTGTGTTCTTGATCTTTGTACTTTATGGATAATTTTGATTTACCTAGTACTCTGTGTTGTTGACCAGCGGCAGTTGTTACTTTGGTCAACATTGGTAGAATATCTAGGTCCAATTCATTGGCTAACTCCCTGCAACCTTTGCCTAGAATACTCACTGACGCTCCCGAATCTAAAAGTCCCGTGAGAACCTGACCGTTGATCTCTACATCTGCAAAAACTCTCGGATCTAAACTCCTGTTAGTTGCTCTAAAAATTGATTCTATAGTTAAACGTTTGATTTGACGGCGTTCAGCGAATTTTTGACGAACTTTCAAAATACGTTTCGAAATCGGTTTTGAAACAGAATCCGAGTTAAAAATCCGATCTCTGACTTTCTCGTAATTTTCGAGGCGCGTTTGTAAAGGCAAATAATGTCTAATTTGAGGTATGTACTTGGAATTATTGACATCTATTAATTTTCGTTTTAAAGTGGCTTTCTTATTTTCAGATTTCGTATTATTATTATCTAGTTTTTGGATAATGCAGGGTTCTCCTTTTGACGTGAGTCCCCTGTTGAACCCACGCCAGTCTTCTGGTTTTTCTGAAGACAGTTCGGGCATTTTGGAGCGGCTACATTTGGCTTGCCACATCTATAGCAGAAGAGAGCTCGTTGATCTTCTGGGCAATCTTTAAAAATGTGGCCAGATGCTTGGCAATTCCAGCATATTACGGGTTGTTTTTGTTGCTGTTGTTGTCCGATACGGAAGGCAGCTATTTCCTCAACCTCTTGTTCAGGAGTTTCTGGATCATACTGATATTGATTTTGATCACTATAAATTTCATTAACCTGTCTTATTTGACGAGGTGGTGGTGGCATGGATCTAAACTCTTTCCTCGGAAAGTTTCTTTCTGCTTCGTTACATTCGATGCGTAGTTGCTCGACTGACGAAACAGCAATCGGATAGATAATGCGTCCAACGCTTTCCTTTACGTTTCGTTTCATGATCTTGATCATGTCGAACTCTGGAATCGGCTGTACCAGACGAGATCGTAATTTGCTCATAACGTGAAAATAAGTGTCAATGGATTCGTTGATTTGTTGTTTCCTCTCAACCAGATCTCTCAAAACCTCAAAATTGGACCGAGATTTCTGGTATCTATTGAGTAAAGCATGACGAAGAGCCGGCCATTGAGGTAAACCGTGCGTTTCAACAAACAGCCAGAACCAATCTTTTGCCGAACCCGAAACTAAAAGGTGAAAATCCCTGACAACCTCATTCCACGGGATATTATAATGAGCTTGAAGATGCTCTAGTCGAGAAATAAAATCTTCAATATTCATCGCCCTTTCATCAAAAACTACACCTAACTTATCGATCCTAATTGCCTTCAAATCGAAAGTTGGGTTATTAGTGGGCAAAACTAAATTACCGCCCTGTAATGAACCGCTAGGAGTCGTTCCGTTTGGATTTAACACGTTAAAATTTCGAGCCACAAGACCACCAAAATTTGCATTTGGAGCCGAAGCAGCAGATGTACTCGGTAAGTTTTCACTTCTGACTTCATTAAAAACGTTGTTGTTAACATTAGCATTATCTCTATTGTAGTTGCCATTATTGTTGTTATTATGAGCGTTATGGACTGCGCTTGGTTGGCTATTTGACGACGCTAGTCCCTGAACAGCTTTGGCTAGCTCGGCGATTGTTTTCCTAACCTCTACCATTTCATCCTGGACCATTTTTTGGACTTTTTCCTCCAAAGATCTCTGAATAACCAGAACCTCATCAGCTACTACCTCCCTAACACCTGGTGCTATGGCCTCATCAGTCGTGCCAACATTAGGAGGCGGAAATTGAAATGCCGTATTCAATGGTGGGTTGGAAGTGCTCGCACCCTGATTCCCCTGCATGATGGTTCTCGCCAGATCTACAAATTGAGGACCTATGTCCGGGTTATTTGAACTTTGAGCCATTCTAGAGTTTCCCGGTTTGTTAATTCTCCTATGTTTTGGTATCGTATGTGTCTCCGATCTATACAAATCTTTTTCTACTTCCGGTTTGGTTTGAGTTTCTATTACTATCGAATTCTAATTGCCTATTTTCCTCTCTGTTTTTAGATTGAGATCTAGTCTCTACATTCATACCTTAGCTACCAAAAAAAAAGGATTCGCACAAAACCCGACGGTAATATGATCAATTTAAAAATTTTAAAATATGAAAACTAGCAAAATATATTTAAGAAAAAATCACTCAAAAGAAAGACACCAAACGCAAAAAAAAACAAGCCAAATATCAATAAAAAAATATAAGTTAAAAAGAATATATGTATAGATGAAAATTTAAAAAGAATATAAAAATAAAATAATTGTATCTAAAAAGTATAAATTGTGATAATTGTAAAAAAAATTAATAGATATATATATAAAAAAAAATATAATAAAAATAATAATTGTATAAAAATATAAAATACTTAAATTTCTAATTGGTACTATGAAAAGATTTTGGTTAGTATAAATACTTAATACGTAATATACCTAAATTAAACAAAATGAAAAATATTTAATATTGTATAATTGGTTATTTTAAAATAATTTATACCTAAATAATTTTGCTTTTAATGGCCAATACCTGGCACAAATTGATACTCAAAAATCTCACCAAAACAAATTTGGATTAAATTTTTGACTATCTTTGAAAATCCTAAAAAACAATTTATTAAACAAAAACTAATTTTAAGAAAATTCTCTAAGACTGCACAAAAAAAAAACTTCTAAAACTTTTATAAATTTCAATATAACATAATTTAGGGGTGGTAAACTAAGATGGTGGTGTGTGCGGTATACTTAGTTTGACTCTCCCTTTTGAGAGCAACTCCAGTGTGGTAAAAAATCAATTTTACAAAAAAAATGTTAAAAAATTATAAGTTTAGTTTGTACATTGATAAGTTTTTTTTTTCTTTCCCTTTTTTTTTTTTTTTTTAAACTTATCAAAGGCCTGTATTGGAAATCGCCCGATACTTCTGACCTCAAAGCGTCCGCCCTGAGCGGCTATCGGAAAGATTTCCCACAGGTTCACAAAACTAAACTTTTCAAAGCTGAATCTAAAAATTTTCTTTACTAAACAAATGGAAGGCTAGTTAGTACGGATAAGATCTCCTACTAGACTCTTATGAACTTAACTATCCTCCTAGTATTGTACGTTATTCATTTTAAGCTTCCAAAAACGATTCTCACAGCTCTTTGTACAACAGGCTTCTCGATAAAATCAAGAACGGTTACAAAGGCTGCAAGAACCGCCTCCTAAAAACTCAAAATGAATACGAAGGGCTATTTCAATTTTAACTCTATTGGGCTATATTACTGTGTGTGGATGTTATCACACAAAAACAAAAAAAACTAATTCTTCTTCTTCCAATTGGGCGCCATATTGTTGGAAACAGACCTCAGTGGCACTAGGTCGAATAGGCACCGGCTATAAGCTTATGGACTTTCTATTCTGGGTGTGCGTCCCATCCCTTCGACCTAGCCCAAGGACTGCAACAATTAAAATTCAAAAAAAAACATTACATTACATTACCACAATTACCACAGCTGGAGTGGGAGGTAGATGGCGTCCTCCAGCCGCCCAGACCCAACCTTGGTCACCAGGTTCTCCACCAGATCAACGGTGACCCCACAAACCCGCTCACACCGCACCACTTACCTTAGTTTACCAACCCCTGTTTATAAAACAAATTTTAGCCAATCATTTTTAATACATTTTTAATACATTATAAATGATTGGCTAAAATTTGTTTTATAAACAGGGGTTGGTAAACTAAGGTAAGTGGTGCGGTGTGAGCGGGTTTGTGGGGTCACCGTTGATCTGGTGGAGAACCTGGTGACCAAGGTTGGGTCTGGGCGGCTGGAGGACGCCATCTACCTCCCACTCCAGCTGTGGTAATTGTGGTAATGTAATGTAATGTTTTTTTTTGAATTTTAATTGTTGCAGTCCTTGGGCTAGGTCGAAGGGATGGGACGCACACCCAGAATAGAGAGTCCATAAGCTTATAGCCGGTGCCTATTCGACCTAGTGCCACTGAGGTCTGTTTCCAACATATTTTGGTTTATAAAAATAGGGGGTTAATGTTAAAACACAAAAAACACATGCAAAACAATAATATAAGAAAATTGTTGTTGCTTTGATGTATTCTTCAGGTTTTAACATTAATTTTATGTCTCGTGGAGACTGATTTACCGAATTAAGCAATAAAAATGTATTTGATTTTACTACATCCTTTTTATTTCACAAAGTTTCATGCGTTTCAAAATGATTGACTTTCTGCTAACATGCCAATACGAACAGATTCCCGACCATATCTTGGAAGTTTCTTCCATCGGTACCGTTACCAGAAAGCAATACTTCCAAGCAATACGAAAGCAATTTATCCGCGATTATTGCCAAATTACAGCCGGGAAGATGAAACCGCATAATGGCGATAAAAAAGACATTGTCGCATTGTCCTCTTAGCATTCTCATAAATTGTCTTTACTAGTTTTTTGTTTTGAGATTTGTATGAAAATTCCATTAAATGAATTAAAGTTAGCATAAAATGTCTCTCTCCCAATAAAAAAAAAAACAGAAGCATTCATTCATTATTGTCCTGAATAGCCATAGAACTGTGCGGATATGAACATTTTATTTGCTATCGTTTTGCATGTAATTTGCTACATGTTTCCACAGATCTAATGGCCAGTTAAGAATATAAGGTTGACAAATTGTTCCAATGAACTTATAAAATTTTATTTTTACTTTTATGACGATTTTGTTAAAACACATCATTCCAAATTAGTTTGGTGGTATCGTAAAAAAACTAACGCAATACTTGTAAAGCTGCCTACACACTAGGGAACATGGTTGAGGGAACAAAAAATATCAAAAAAATTTGTAAACACGAAATGCACGCTCTCAACACGCACACACACACAAACGCACTCACACATTCACAAAAAATGCTCTCTTTCTTTAAGTATGTTCCCTAGTGTGTAGGCCATAGATTACATAGATATCTTCCTCTTCTTCTTCTTTTGTCAACAAACAAATTTTTACACACCCATTGAAATATTTTTTGTATACGTATAGGACGTATGTCGGACACATTCTCATGAGATACGTGCACTGACAGCGAATGTCAAAGAGTAAGAGTTCTATGTAATCTATGGTGTAGGCAGCTTAATGGATAGAGTATAAAACACAATAGAGTTGTAAAAGTATTGAGTATTCCGGTACTGAGTACTCAATACTGACTGTTTTTTTGAGTACTCAATACTAAAACGGTACTACTCAATACTTTTAAAGATGCAATTTTCCGTAGAAATGGGTATTTTTCGTATAAAAATACAACTCTAAAAATACAGCTCTGAAAATAGAACTCTATTTGTGAAGCAAAGAAATTTGTAACGAATTTTTGGGAAAAATTATTTAATTAATTTATTTAAAATGTTTTAAATTAATTAAAATGTAAATAACAATAGTTATTTAACACGTGTATGTGAATTGTGATAATTTTTCCTAATTAATACGAATTCATAACATTTTTATTTTTAAATTAAAAAAACCGTTAAAAGTATTGAGTAGTATCGAGTACTCAATTGAAAAGTATTGAGTAGTATTGAGTACTCAAAAAATACCGAAATTTCACAACTCTATTCGTAACCTCAATAGTACCAAATATACACATAAAGAAAAACTATAGTATTTATACACGCAAAGGGAAACTATATTATTTTCATTTAAAATATATGTTTATTGAGTTCGTCACAAGAATTTGATTTTTTTAAAGAAAAAGAATGGCGTTTTTTTTTCTTTTTATTTCAACTCCTTCCACTGCCGCAAGTCGGCAAAAAACGCTAATTTTAAGACCCTTTTCCTCCAGAGCGAAAACAGCTGCATTTATAGGAAATCTGATTTTACCATTTGATTCTACAAAATTTAATACACAAAACTTTATTTTTGCATTTTCAAAATACACCAGATAGCCATTAGAGTTGTTCGAAAATCCGCTTTTTTCAAAAACTTCTAAAAAGTAATTTTTTTACTACACATAATGAAAACGTATTTCCGGCGGAGTACATGGGTACAAAAATTTTGGATATACCGCGGACCGTTAAGAAGTTATTAGCTAATCAAATTTGGATTTTTTTTTTTTAATTCAATGAAAAAGTATTTGAGATAATTAAAATGCAGCTTTCAATACTCGCTGCCGCAGTATAAATTTATTTTTTAGTAATGACAAAATAATTTGTAAGTTTTGTAATGTTTATTACAAAGATTTTTTTACTAAACATATTTGATTACTAAATAACTTTTTAACGGGTCGCGGTATATCAAAAATTTTTGTACCAATATTCTCAACAGGGAATACATTTTCATTGTGTGTAATAAAAAAGTAACTTTTTTGAAATTTTTGAAAAAAGTGGATTTTAATCTAATCACTATCTGCTGTATTCAGAAAACGCAAAAAACATGTTTTTTTAATTTTTGCTGTCGAATCGAATGGTAAAGTCAGATTTGCAAGAAATGCAGCCGTTTTTGCTCTGCAGAAAATCTCCAAATCAGCGTTTTTGGCCGACTTGCGCCAGTGGAAGGAGTTGAAATAAAAAAGAAAAAAAACGCCATTCTTTTTTTATAAGCAAAAACTTTAAAAAAAAAGTGATGATATCCGAAAATCAAAGAATTTTTTTTTTGACGAACCCTAGTGTTTATATGCACATTAGGGTTAAGACTTTTCGATTTGTTTTTTGCAAATATCAAATTTTACATGCTCTAGCCAAAAAGGCCATAACATAATATTAAGAAACACAATCTTAAGCGGAGAATACATGAGGGAACATTCATGAAAAATGTGAATGAGTGTGTGTGTTTGTGTGTGTGTGCGTGTTGACATCGTGCAATTCGTGTTTACTTACGGTGGGTCTCATACTGTAGGTTTAACTTTAACTTAACTAAAAACAAAATAAAATGTCAAAAAAATGTACAAAAACAACAACAAATTTTTGGGTTAACTATTAACCTAAGTTTAAACCTGCAGTATGAGACACACCGTTAGCGTCTTGACGAGACATTGATTTGTTTGCCCAAAAACTAATCGTCAGCAGATTAACGGGAAAAAATTTGTCCATTTGTTTTGGGTGGAGAATACGTAATGGCAGACAATTCATTATTTTTTGTTTTTTGTTGGAGTAGGTCACAAACGAAACTGTTTATTCTCATGTTTTCAATGTGTTTTTCACTAATTTTTTTTCAATAATAAAAAGTAAATTGAATAATAATACAAATTATTTACTTTTTCTTAACATTTTATTAATTTTCTTTTATTTTTTAGTAATGCCACTAAGTAAAAATTAGATCTGGCATCGTGGTTGTTATTACACATAGTTGTGAAAACAATTGTGTTGTCTGAACAAGAACAAAACATGAACAAGAGTGGTCCACACGAGACAAATTCATGGGTGAACAAGAAATTGTTCGTTGGTTGAACAAATCGATGTCTCGTGTAGACTACAAGTAACAAAATTTTTTGATATTTTTTGTTCCCTACTCAATGTTCCTTCGTGTATACTACACTTTACTTTTTCGCTGCTGTCAATTTGGTCTATATTTTTTTAGTTTAATGAAAATATTTCACCGAGACTTAAACGATACGTATTAAAAGCTATTTACGGTAAAACTTACGAAACCTTTTTGGAGGGACTTTTTGATACATTTTTTGTCGTTTAAGATAATTCCTCTTATATTTCGTTATGAAAATTAAACAATATCCCCGAGCAAAAAATTAGTTTTAGAAATTGCATTTGGTGTGGTAGCTTTTTTTTCCAAAATGACCCGCAAATACGATTTTTATTATTAATTTGGTATTGCTTATCACATGGTGATAGGTAAAATTTTTGTTAAAAACGAGGCACACCCTAATGCACATATTTCTCAAACACAAAATAATTGGCATAGTAAAGAAATTAAAAATGAGGCAAAGGGGTACCATGCGGCCCAATGCTCCTTGCAGGAGTAAAAGGAACAAATATATATAAAGGGGTACCATGGTATTTGGTTCTAAAGCTGCCCACACACAAGGGAACATTCTTAAAAAAAGAGAGCATTTTTTGTGAATGGGTGAGTGCGTTTGTGTGTGTGTGCGTGTTGAGAGCGTGCAATTGTTTACAAAATTTTTTGATATTTTTTGTTCCCTCAACCATGTTCCCTAGTGTGTGGGCAGCTTAATAGTACCATCAAAAGTTCTATAGTACCAACTTTACCATCCCTGTGGATGAAATATCTATAAATTGACAGTTTAAATAAATAATTTGGTGAAAATCAGCAGTGTATTTTATATTTTTATTTCAAAAGTTAGTGAAACGAGCTAATAAAATTGACTTTAAATACAATAAAAAACAGAATATTTAAAAAGGTAATAATTTTAACATTTGTTACGGGTTACACCTCCACCATTACTTCCTCCTTATTATTGTAAAAAACCATATTTGTACCCACTTAATTTATCCTTTTATATTTTTGTAATTCCTTAATGTTTCAGCTTTGTTATACATATATAAACGCAAATATACACCAACTCATCTGGTTCTATATATTTATTATTTTATTTTAAACATCTTTACCAATCACCCACCTGAACACCTTACCACCAACCTATCAACTCTGTATAAATATTCCAAACAATTATTACCAGACACTTTCTCTTGGGTTTCATTTGTATTTTATATATTGGTTCTATTGCTCCATTATTAGTAAATTCCTTCCTAATCCCATTTTAAAAAATAATTTCCTTAAAAGAGGTTGTGGGTAAACTAATTTTTAAAATAACTACACAATGTCGGATATCTTTAATAATTTCGATAGTAACGGGGCTGGTTGTGACGATTCTCAGGATATCATAATGGCATCACCTTCACAGAGTAGTCCCATGGCTAACAACAACTCGAATTCAACTGGGGCAGGAAGTGCCACAGTTGGGGGCGCCTCCAGTAACATGCAAAATAATACCGGTTCGTCTTCAGGGAATATAAGCGTAAATACAAAATCTCTAACTGCTGGAGAAAGTCAACCGGTATTTAAAAACAGTAAAAACGACTTTGGTACCCTAGGTTTAAACAATTTTTTTACTCCCTAAAGATTTTAACTAAACCACGTCTTTTGGAATTAGTACGTGAAGTGGATACTACGGCTCAGCTGGATGAAGATGTTGAGGAATTACTACTGCAGATTGCTGATGATTTTGTTGAAGATGCTGTTAAGGCAACTTGTGCATTTGCTAAACACCGTAAAGCTTCCAAGGTTGAAGTTCGTGACGTTCAATTGCATTTGGAACGTAAATGGAATATGTGGATTCCTGGCTTTGGTACTGATGAGCTGCGACCTTATAAACGTGCTGCCATTACAGAAGCCCACAAACAGCGTTTGGCTTTGATACGCAAAACTATTAAGAAATATTGATTTAAATTAATTTTTCATAGTAATATTTAGTTTGTAAGATTTAATTTCGTATAGGGAATAAAAAAATAGATTTTATATAAAAAAATCACACCATTTACTATTTTAAATGATTTTTATTTTAATGACAATATGACATTTACATTGAGTTTATATTCTCACAGTTTATGATTTAACCTTATTAAATCTTGATCGTTTTTACCCAATATTTTAACTGAAGCTTGGGTAGCCGTACAAATTCAGCAAGATTATGCCCAAAGAATTAATTTAATACACTTTACATATTTAATTTGACTAATTTAATTTATGGTGTGGTAGAATCGTTGTTTATTGAGGTAAATTTTAATAATAAAAAAATATTAGTTGGTGTTGTATACCTTCCTCATGGGGATATGGGTGATTTTAAATATTCTATAGGTGACTTGATTGAGGAATATCAGGATATTGTAATTATGGGTGATATGAACAGTAATATGTTTGATATGCAAACTGCGGAAACTGTACGCCGTGTCTGTGGTAGACTGAACTTGTTTGCTATTCATAACTCACTCCCGACACACTTCGATGTAAGGACAAGAACTACATCATTATTGGATTATTTTTTAGTGACTGATCCAGATATGATTGAAAGCTCTGGTCAAATACAATGTCCTGGTATTTCACATCATTCACTTATATATCTTTCTATGTACGCGCCTGTAGTTAGAGTGGATAGAATAATTGAATACTATGATTATAATGCCGTTGATGTTTCTGCATTGGAGCGTATTGCGTTGTCTGCTGATTTTTCAACCCTTTATACTACATCAAATGTAAACGATCAACTCAGTGTTTTGTATAATAATTTAGATACAGCACATTCAGTGGTACCTTTTATTAGACGTAGAGTTGAACCCAAAAGAGATACTTGGTTTCATTCAAGGAATATAACTTATGCCATTTCTGTAAGAGATTTAGCGTATGCAACGTTTAAGGGTAGTAGGACTGATGATAATTGGAGAAAGTATTGTAGATTACGAAATAAGGCAAAATCGTTAATAAGGAGGGAGAAACGTAAAGCCCATAGCAAACTTTTTGAGAATCTTGATACTAAAAATATGTGGAAAGTCTTAAGAGATAATGGTGTTATGGAAAGTGAGTCTTATGGGGATAATACTGATGCTGCTGCTTTAAATGAGATATTTGCTGCTAATCAGAGTAATGAGGAAGTGCCTTTTGATTTTAACGAAATTTTATGCTCGAATGAAGGCTTTTCATTCAGATGTGTGATGTTGAGTGAAATATTCGAACAATTTTATGGAATTGAATCTAATGCAACAGGGTGTGATGGATACACGTTAAAATTTTTAAAATTAATTTTACCATACTATGGTTCGCATATTCTTCACTTAATTAATACAATTATAACTACCTCTACATTTCCAAATGTTTGGAAAATAGCACGTATAAGACCAATTAAAAAACGTGGCTCTTCCAATGATATGGATAATTTGAGACCAATATCTGTTCTACCGGTATTGTCAAAGGTTGTGGAAAGACTGATGAAGAATCAGATAACTCAATATTTAGATCAAAATAATCTTTTGAGCAGTTGTCAGTTTGGTTTTCGTAAGGGGCATAGCACTACTTCACTTTTGGTGGGACTTACAGATACTATAAGAAGTCATGTGAATACAAAATATTTGTGTGTGCTGCTGTCATTAGATCTTGCTAAGGCATTTGATAGAATATGTCATAAGTTACTTTTAAAGAAACTTATTAAAGTTTATAATTTTTCGAGAACAGCAGCTTCATTAATCTGTTCGTATCTCACAGATCGTGGTCAATTTGTTTCCTCGGGAGTTGGTTGTTCTGATATTTTACCAGTCATAAGTGGTGTCCCTCAGGGATCGGTTATTGGTCCTCTTTTGTTTACTATGTTCGTAAATGATTTTTTTACTAAACTGGATGTTGGGAGGTGTTATCTCTTCGGGTATGCGGATGATATACAAATTTTATTTTGTGGTAGGAAGGATAGCTTGGATCTACTTCAAGCGGTGATAAATTATTCAACAAACTGTATTTCAAATTGGATGGTTGATAATTATATATCCATTAATACAATGAAGACAAAGGCAATGTTATTTTCGACCTCGAACAATTTTATTCAGGATATTTATTTATCTATTAATGATACTAATATTGAGTTTGTACACCATTTATCAATTTTGGGCGTAGTTATTGACTGTAATTTGACATTTGAATATCATATTAGATTTCTTACGTCAAGAGTATTTTTTATATTGAGGAGATTATATAACACGAATCTGATTATTCCAGTTTATGTCAAGGAAAGAATTGTCCATTGTACGATAATGCCACTATTTTTATATTGTGTGGAGGTATTTTCTGGTACTTGGGGTTATAACATTAGGGATATTCAGTTGCTCTTTAACAGAGTGATAAGATATATATATTCAGTGCGAATTCGTGAACATATTACACAACACGTTAATCGTTTTCTTGGAACGTCATTTAATGACTTTATTAAAATACGTCTCCTGCTATATTTTTATCGTGTTATTAGTACAAATTGCCCGTTGTTTATATTTAATTTCTTTAGATTTACCAGATCCACTAGGTCTAATCGTCTAATTGTACCATTCAATACTCCTTGGGTAAGTCGATCTTTTCAAAGGCGTGTGGTCTTGTTGTTTAATGCACTGCCAGCGTCCTTAAGGCGTTTCAATTGTACTGATCATACTTATAAAGGGAGGCTTTTGAATAATTTTCAATAACTACAATTTTCTTATCTTTCTGATAATTTTTATTACAACATAGTTCATAATGCCAATAGTTATTTCTTTCTCGTTTAAATTGGGATATCAAAAATATTAATTATAATATTTTTTAGAGTAGCAAATAAATATATTTTCTTATCAGGGTTTTATAAATTCTAAATTAAGATTATCTTAAGTGAGTGGAATATTGTAATTTATTAATTGGCCACTAGGCTTTCAAATTACAAAATGGTGAATAAATTAAATTAAATTAAATACTGCTTTCGAAAGGTGATTTATTTTGTTTTATATCAATAAAATTCCACTCCGGGAAAACAATCTTTAATGATACTCGTACATTGTCAACTAAACTCAAATATTAACATAATACATAAGAAAAATAAATTTATAATAGTTACTGCGAATACCCAATTTTACCAGAAAGCGTTTCTATTGTCAAAATTGTGTGTAAATTGTTGTGTTTCAAGCAGGGTTCGTATTTGCACGCACATGTGCGCACATTTTCACACATCTTGCACTTGCACATGTGCATGTGCAAATTTGTGTTTATACTTCGCACATGCACATGTGCATGTGCATGTGCATGTGCAAATTTTTGTTTATATTTCGCACATGCACATGTGCATGTGCGCATTTGACTTTATGCTTTGCACTTGCACATGTGCATGTGCGAAAATATTTTGCACTTCGCACATCAAGATGTGCAAGTGCAAATACTATTCGCACATGCACATCAAAATGTGCATGTGTGAATGCTATCCGCACATGCACATCTCCATGTGCGATGTGCGAATACAAATTCGCACATGCACATGTGCAAGTGCAGACTGGTACTTGCACATTACACATCAACATGTGTATGTGCAAAATGTGCACACATGTGCGCGCACATGGATGCAAAAAATCGCTGAAATTGATAAAAGTTTCAATATCAGAAAAAAACGCCGAAACAAGAAAAAAAAATGCAAAAATTTTTAAAAATCGTCAAAATTGAAAAAAAAACACCAAAAATCACCAAAAATTTTAAAAATTGCCAAAAATAAAAAATTTTGAAAAAATCGTCAATATTTGAAAAAATTGCCCCAAATTAAAAAAAATCGTCAAAAATTTAAAAAAGTCGTCAAAAATTGGAAAAAATCGAAAAATTTGAAAAATTTTAAAAATTGAAAAATTTTGTAAAAATTGAAAAATTTTGTAAAAATTTGAAAATTTTGAAAAAATCGTCATAACTTGAAAACATCGTCAATATTTGAAAGAATCGTCAATATTTGAAAGAATTGCCCAAAATTAAAAAAAATCGTCAGAAATTATACAAAATTGCAAAATATCGTAAAAATTTTGAAAAAATCGACAAAATTTGAAAAAAGTACACAAAATCGTCAAAATTTCAAAAAGTCGTCAAAAATTGGAAAAAATCGAAAAATTTGAAAAATTTAAAAATTTTGTAAAAATTGAAAAATTTTGTAAAAATTGAAAAATTTTTTAAAAATTTTGAAAAAATCGTCATAACTTGAAAAAATCGTCAATATTTGAAAGAATTGTCCAAAATTAAAAAAAATTGTCAGAAATTATACAAAATTGCAAAATATCGTAAAAATTTGGAAAAAATCGACAAAATTTGAAAAAATCGTCAATATTTGAAAAAATTGGCCAAATAGTCAAAATTTCAAAAAAATCGTCAAAAATTAGACAACAATGCGAAATATCGTAAAAATTTTGAAAAAATTGTCAATATTTGAAAAAATTACCAAAATCGACAAAATTTCAAAGTCTTCAAAAATTGGAAAAAATCGGAAAATTTTGAAAAATTGCCAAAACTGAAAAATTTTGAAAAAATCGTCATAACTGAAAAAATCGTCAATATTTGAAAATATTGCCCAAATAGTCAAAATTTCATAAAAAAATCTTCAAAAATTAGACAAAATCGCCAAAATTGCGAAATATCGTAAAAATTTTGAAAAAATTGTCAATATTTGAAAAAATTACCAAAATCGTCAAAATTTCAAAAAGTCGTCAAAAATTGGAAAAAGTCGGAAAATTTAAAAAAATTGCCAAAATTGAAAAATTTTTAAAAAATATATAGGGAGATATTCCAAATAAAAGCCCTTGGTGCACTCAGTTTTCCTCTAGCTCTTCTAGTTTTCGAGATATGGACGATTTAAATTTTATATAAGCGATTTTCGCACTTATTTTTCCACATATGACTCACTATGACTTCCGTGTTCCAAAACCGTTGTCCGTTTTCATCTAACTCATTTAGTTTTCGAGATACGGGAGATATTCCAAATAAAAGCCCTTTTCTCTCTACGACGCTTAGTTTTCGAGAAAAACGCGATTTTAAAATCTAGCAATGCAAGTCAAAATCTAGTTCCGCTATGGGGGTATTGGTGGCGAGTGTTGAACTTTGGTGCGCTCAGTTTTCCTCTAGCTCTTCTAGTTTTCGAGATATGGACGATTTAAATTTTATATAAGCGATTTTCGCACTTATTTTTTCACAGATGACTCACTATGACTTCCGTGTTCTAAAACCGTTGTCCGTTTTCATCTAACTCATTTAGTTTTCGAGATACGGGAGATATTCCAAATAAAAGCCCTTTTCTCTCTACGACGCTTAGTTTTCGAGAAAAACGCGATTTTAAAATCTAGCAATGCAAGTCAAAATCTAGTTCCGCTATGGGGGTATTGGTGGCGAGTGTTGAACTTTGGTGCACTCAGTTTTCCTCTAGCTCTTCTAGTTTTCGAGATATGGACGATTTAAATTTTATATAAGCGATTTTCGCACTTATTTTTTCACAGATGACTCACTATGACTTCCGTGTTCCAAAACCGTTGTCCGTTTTCATCTAACTCATTTAGTTTTCGAGATACGGGAGATATTCCAAATAAAAGCCCTTTTCTCTCCACGACGCTTAGTTTTCGAGAAAAACGCGATTTTAAAATCTAGCAATACAAGTCAAAATCTAGTTCCGCTATCGGGGTATTGGTGGCGAGTTTTGAACTTTGGTGCACTCAGTTTTCCTCTAGCTCTTCTAGTTTTCGAGATATGGACGATTTAAATTTTATATAAGCGATTTTCGCACTTATTTTTCCACAGATGACTCACTATGACTTCCGTGTTCCAAAACCGTTGTCCGTTTTCATCTAACTCATTTAGTTTTCGAGATACGGGAGATATTCCAAATAAAAGCCCTTTTCTCTCTACGAAGAGAGAAAAGCGCTTTTTATGACTTCCGTGTTCCAAAACCGTTGTCCGTTTTCATCTAACTCATTTAGTTTTCGAGATACGGGAGATATTCCAAATAAAAGCGCTTTTCTCTCTTCGTAGTCATAGTGAGTCATATGTGGAAAAATAAGTGCGAAAATCGCTTATATAAAATTTAAATCGTCCATATCTCGAAAACTAGAAGAGCTAGAGGAAAACTGAGCGCACCAAAGTTCAACACTCGCCACCAATACCCCCATAGCGGAACTAGATTTTGACTTGCATTGCTAGATTTTAAAATCGCGTTTTTCTCGAAAACTAAGCGTCGTAGAGAGAAAAGGGCTTTTATTTGGAATATCTCCCGTATCTCGAAAACTAAATGAGTTAGATGAAAACGGACAACGGTTTTGGAACAGGGAAATCATTGCGAGTCATCTGTGAAAAAATAAATGCGAAAATGAATTTTGCGATTTTTTTTAATTTTTGAAGATTTTTTTCATCGTTTCTTATTCTGACGATTTTCATGATTTCGAATTTCTGACAGTTCTGCCATTTTCGATTTTTTTTTTTTAATTTTGACGATTTTTTTTAAATATTACTTTTTGTAATTTTTGCAGTTTTTTCAAATATTCGCGAATTTTTCAAATTATGCCGATTTTTTCAACACATGACTATTTTCAAATTTTGGAGATTTTTCAATTTTGGCGATTTTTCTGAATTTTTGGCGATTTTTTTATATTTTGGGAATTTTTCCAATTTTAGAAATCTTTGACGATTTTTTAAAATTTTTGACGATTTTTCAAATTTTGACGATTTTTTCCAATTTTTGGGCTTTTTTCCAATTTTGGAAAATTTTTAAAATTTTGACAATTTTTTTCAATTTTGGCGATTTTTTTTTAATTTTTGAAGATTTTGCCAAATTTTGACTTTTTTTAAATTTTAGTGTTTTTTTTCAATTTTTTTTTCCATTTTGGCGATTTTTTCGAATTTTTAACGATTTTTTCAATTTCGGCAATTTTTTTAAATTAAATTTTTTTTTGACGATTTTTTCAAATTTTTGACGATTTTTCAAATTTTGACGATTTTTTTCCACTTTTTGGGATTTTTCCAATTTTGGAAATTTTTTAAAATTTTGGCGATTTTTTTTAATTTTTGAAGATTTGTCAAATTTTTCACAATTTTTCAAATTTTTACTTTTTTTCGAATTTAGTGTTTTTTCAAATTTTGGAATTTTTTTCAAATTTTGGAATTTTTTTTCAAATTTTGACGATTTTTTAAAATTTTGGCGATTTTTTTTCCAATTTTTAACGATTTTTTCAATTTTGGCAATTTTTTTAAATTTTGCAGATTTTTTCAAATTTTTGACGATTTTTCAAATTTTGACGATTTTTTCTGATTTTTTCCAATATCGGCGATTTTTTTAAATTTCGGCGATTTTTTTAAATTTCGGCGATTTTTTTAAAATTTGAAATTTTTTTTTTTAAATTATGCAATTTTTTTAAATTTTAAAGATTTTTTTAAATTCGGAGATTTTTTCATATTTGTCAATTTTTTTTTTAATTTTTGGCGATTTTTTGAAAATTTGGACAGTTCTTTTTTCCATTTTTGAATTTTTTTAAATTATTATCGATTTTTTTTATATATTTGCGATTTTCGACAATATTAGCGATTTTTTTCTAATGTTAGCTGTTTTTTTAATGCACGTGCATATGCACTTGCACTTGCACTCGCACATGTGCATGTGCGAATTTGTATTCGCACATGGAGATGTGCATGTGCGAATAGTATCTGCACTTGCACATCTTGATGTGCGAAGTGCAAAATATTTTCGCACATGCACATGTGCATGTGCGAAATATAAAGTCAAATTCGCACATGCACATGTGCATGTGCGAAGTATAAATAAAAATTTGCACATGCACATGTGCATGTGCATCTTTTGTCTGCACATCAATTTTTGCACATGTGCATGTGCGCACATGTGCGTGCATTACGAAGCCTGGTTTCAAGTAAATTGGGTTCCCGCGGTAACGACGTCGATTAGACCTAATGTTTTAAATGCAATCATGCAGGCCTTTACTATCTACCAATTTGTTGGCTTAATACAAAAAAACAAAGTATGTATTAAAGTTAAAAAGATTTATAAAAACAGGTTTTCTTTTCAAAATGTATTAATAACCGAAGATTTTGTACAAAAACAGTCATCTAGTATAGCTTAGTAAGCTATATTGCAGTGCATTTATATCAGTGTTTTGTAAATGTCCGTCTTTGTAATTCACCTCAGTAACCCAAACAAATTACACACAATTCCGAGTACTGGAATGCTTGTAACTGAGTTTGCTTTGCACCGGTAGTGTAGGGGAACAGACTAAACCTGAGGTGTTCTAGAAAGGGAATCCAATCAAAATCATATAATTGATACATGATTTTATGCAGATTCGTTTTTTAGAACACACCCGAAATCGTCATTTTTTAAGAAATCGAAATCCTACTTAAGAGAATTTTACAAAATTGTTAACTTCAACTTAATCCCAATAGATTTGCTATATAAAAAAATAAATTTAAGACTATCATTTTAAATATCTTTTAAAATCTTAATTTTTCAAATTGATTGCATTCCGTAATCAAAAAATATTTTATTTCAATAATTTTTAAACCAAAAGTTAAAGTAGTAGGTACATTTTCTTAATATCCATAATCAGGAATTAGAACTTAAAATTTAATTGGCTTTTTAGCCAAATATATCCGAAGTAGCAATTTTTCTGTTCATCCTTTCAGATCTTTCATTTAGGATTTAAATCAAGAATTAAACGATTGCAGCAATTGTTGTTTCTCACGCTCCTTCTTCTTAACTACATCCAAACTACGTTGTCGCCAAGTACTTTTTCTCAATTTAATAGGACGACTACCCACATAACGACCATCCATTTCCTTCATAGCTCTTATAAAATCTGCTGGTTCACGAAAACTAACAAATCCAAAACCTTTGCTTTTTCCCGTACGTTTGTCGCGGATTACACGTGCTCGTTGGAACGAAGGAAATTTGTTAAAGGTTCTTGTCAGGACTTCATCATTAACATCATTGCCTAAATCACCACAAAAAATACGGAAGTCATCATCAGGCCAATCGGCTAGAGAAGTATCTTCCCAAACTTGACCTCCTGCAATGCGTACAGTTTTACGATCTTTCTTTTTCTTTTCTGTTGTCTGGAAAGACTGTAGGGCTGATGAAGCCTTAGCTGCTTTAATAGCTTCCTCTGCTATGGGGTTGGGACCAGATTTTTCAGCTTTTAACTTTTTCAATTTTTGGGTAACATCAAATTGTATGGCATTTACATCTATAGATACAGCTACGGGTACTGTAGGAACATTTACTGATTGACGACTCTGATATAACTTTGGCGCGCTAGTTAAGACCACCGGAGTTGTGGTAACGGGTGCTGTTGATTTGACTGCTTGTGTGGGAACAAAAGTTGGCATAAAAGCCGGTGGTGGTATAGGAGGTGGTGGAATTGATATTCTAGACGGGGCTGATGTTGTAGCAGAACTAGCTGTTGTTGTTGGTTGTTGTTGAAGTTTCTGCTGAACTTGGTTATAAGTGTTGGCTGCAATTATAGGCCTCACCTGGTTGGGTACAAAGAGATTGCGTGTTGTTGTAGCTGGCTTGGATATTTCAGCTTCAAATCTTGATAATTCATCTTCGATGTTTTTTCGTTTTGTTCCCATGTTCCTACTATAAAAATAATTTACACTGCTGCCAAATCTAAAAAAAGATGTATTTCTAATACAGAGATACAAGTCGAGTGGCGCATAGTCGTAGCGTCGTGGCCGCCGACTTCTTTTTTAAGTCGAGCCGCCCTTGAAGTAAGCGGCTAGCACCGAGATCAGTCTAACCGACAAAAAAAGTTGTTCTTGAATCCCAATAAAAAGTTTTAAAAACCCAACTTCAACCATTATTGATTTTTTAAATTGAAATTTTATGCATCGAATGAAGTCTTAATTGGTCTCATTTTATTTAATTTTAAAGACCAATCCACTTTTTCATTCAATTCGTTCATCACTGAATTCAATCGCTAGGAATTCAGTATATTGTTGCTCAATCAATTGAAAAGTTTGCGAATTTTTTTTTTCAGTTTTAAAAATTTTGGTGTAAACATTTTTCAGTTAAATTTTACATTGTTAGTTATTTTTAATGCTTTTGTTATTTTTCAACAGTTAAAAATAACGTTTTTAGTTTTTTTAAAGGTAAATATCTTTGTATACACCTCTGTCATTTTCACTACAAACTTTCATCTACAAACTTTTTTGAGTGTACAAATTTTTACTTTAAAGCGGCCTATATACGACCAAGCATGCTGGACGGCTGTATGAATTTGACCATGTAATGTCTAATTTCACGGTTTGTCAAGCATGTTGGACGAAAAACAAAACTTTTTGATTTTTCGGCAAGTTTGACAAAAACGCTTTACCGTCTATTGAAGAAAATCATCAAACATTGAAAAATTTTCTATTTTTTATAAGTTATTTTGTGACAAGAAAAGGATAACGTTAATAAATAAACTAAAAAATGCAAAAACAGAAATTCAAAAATGAAATTCCAAGAAAAAAATTAATAAAAAAAATTTTGTCATTATCATCCGCTGTGTTGATTTTGTGGTTTTGAAGTCAAATTTTACAGCATGCTTGTCCGTGTATTCCAAAAACCATTTTTTGCTTGTCAAACAAGCTGGACAGCATGCTTGCTCGTATATAGGCCGATTAACTGTTAATACAATAATTTGTTTTTTTTTTTGGTTTCTTCCTTTACTTGTAATAATTGT
Organism: Leucophora obtusa; assembly: GCA_949987735.1. NCBI lineage: Eukaryota > Metazoa > Arthropoda > Insecta > Diptera > Anthomyiidae > Leucophora > Leucophora obtusa. Next base: position 346,134,960 of record OX465295.1, on the reverse strand, counting down.
TAATTTTACAAATTATACAAAATCAAATAATTGATTGAATTACCAAATTGTTTATTCGAAGGAGTAGAAAGAACTCGAATGAATTCCTAAAGCGGAGAATACACGGAGGAACATTGAGTAGGGAACAAAAAATATCAAAAAATTTTATAAACTCGAATTGCACGATGTCAACACGCACACACACAAACCCACACACCCTTTCACAAAAAAATGGGAATTTTTCACGAATGTTCCCACGTGTATTCTCCGCTTAACGATCGAATGCAATGATTGGGTGCGTTCGGCAGATACACTTTTATATTCAACAGTTCTACAACAGTTGTAACTATCTGCTGAACGACCTGATCACTAACCCCTCAGTCTGAGCGCTCAGGTAGCGCTGTCATATTTTGGTAGCGTAAAAATGTTTGCTACTTTTGATCAATTAGTGATACATTTGTTGTTGTTGATTTAAGAAAAAAAATTTATAAGAATGACAATTAAAAACATACAAATATAATTCAAAAACAAAAATTTTAAAAAACCAAACGAAAATATAGAAAAATTCTATTTAAAAACAAAGAAAACATCGTTCAGCAGAGTTACTAATCACAAAGCGCTACAATTTACCAGTATCAGTTTAAGGTTTCTCTGCCGAATGCTACCATTAACAAAATGGAATGAAATAAAATGATTTTATTCCTTAAAAATGAATTCAATCGAATAAATTCCAAAGAATGAAGTCTCTGCGAAGGGTTAAAAATTAATTCAATCAATTTAGAAGGAATATGAATAGTATTAGGGATTTCGTTCAAAATAGAATTCATTCTTCGAAGCTCTGTCCGAAACCAGCCGCTTGCTTCGGCGGCCACGTTACTTCCAAAAATAGGCGGAACTTCGACTTTATATCACTTGACTTGTATTCTATCTCTGTGCAGTGTTGCCAGAACGGCGATTTTCTCGTCAGATCTAGCGATTTTTTTTTGCGTTTAGCGGGGAAAAAAGTCTCGAGCTATTAGCCAAAAATCGAGCGATTTTTTTCTGTGATGTAATTTTTTTAAAAAGTACTTTTTAAGCTGCCTACACACTAGGGAACATACTTAAAAAAAGAGAGCATTTTTTGTGAATGTGTGAGTGCGTTTGTGTGTGTGTGAGTGTTGAGAGCGTGCATTTCGTGTTTACAAAATTTTTTGATATTTTTTGTTCCCTCAACCATGTTCCCTAGTGTGTAGGCAGCTTTAAAACCGTTTTATAGGCCATATTGCACAGTTTATATTTTATTTCTATGTTACTAGCTCAAAGTGAATACATCTAGTACTAAAATTTAGTCTAAAAGCGTAAAAAAACAATGGATGCTAAAAATTTGATAACTTCAACTCACGCATAACGGTTAAATACATTAAAGAATAAACACAAAACAGTCCAGCGTTATAAAGAAAAATATCTAATCTTTAATTGCAAGGCTCTTAAAAATACGTCGATATTTTAATAATTTAGCTATAAAATCGATAGATTTTTTTCAGTTTATAAATTTAGCGATTTTCTGCCGATTTCTAAGCCAGATCTAGCGATTTTTTAGAAAATAGCTGGCATCCTTGTCTCTGTGTTCGACCAAATAAATCTATTTATTATTTTTTTTTTAATGTGCTAATAGAAAGAATTTCAAGCAATGAATTTTAATAATTCTGTTAATGTTTCGGTAGAAACAACCTGCGAAAGTAAAATACAAGAAATTGCTTATGATGGAACAGAAATATACGAACCGTAAGTAGAATCATTTGAATACACTCGAAAATGGAAAATAGTAAAAATATATTTTGCCTCTGTAGGCCACCAACATTATCCGAAACTTTAACAAAATGTGCGGCTAAAATAGATTTCAGCAAAACTTCTTTGGAAGAATTAAAAAAGGAAGAAAAAACCCAAGCAGAAGAATCTGCCGATAAAGATGCACAATTTCAACCGAGCTTATGGCCCTGGGATTCTGTACGTAATAAACTAAATGATGCCTTAACGGAAGTATGTGTGTTGGCAGATGTTATATCAATAGCTAAGGATAAACGTTATCTGGTTTTGGATCCTGTTCCAGATAACGATAGCGATGAAACTAAACCTATTGTACAGGTATATAGTCGTAAGAAGGCTCTTAATCAAGCAGCCCAAATTTTAATAAGTGGAGCTGAACGTCTTAAGAATAGCCACACAGAACAACGTAATCGTAATGTGGCTGACTTTCATATTGAACTCTTACGTTTAAGGCAAAATTGGCGTTTAAAAAAAGTTTCCAATGCCATTATAGGTGATTTAAGTTATCGTACAGCAGGTTCTAAGTTTGGCATGAGTGGTACATTTGAAGTGACCAAGGCGGAAGATGTAACCGATGAAGATGCAGCCACAACTACATCCATTACTAGTGGAACTAATAATGGTTTACAAAATACTTCTCCTAAAAATAATTCAGCTTTAAGAGTTATAGTACCAGCCGAACTACAAGGTGTAGCTTATTTTAAAGTTATCACACAAAAAGATCAAGAAGATTTATGTACGGCCACCGTCAATCTAATGGGACATGGCCCTAATACCACACAGCAAGGTGGAGTATGGCAAAAAACAATTGAAGATGCACAAAATGTTCTATTTTGCAAAGAACTCTTCAGCCAATTGGCTAGAGAAGCCATACAATTACAGGCTCCTATACCACATGTGGTCATTGGCAATCAAATAAGAGCTACTCTTTTACCAGGCATACAATTAATTATCTCGTTATGTCATTCCACAACTGTTGACAGCAGTCAACCTACACCTATTAACGATCATGACCATGATCATGTTTTAGAACATTCTTTACATCAATTGCTGCGTGAGGTGCATCATAAAAATTCACATCATCCTTTTCCCCATCCAGTGAGTGGTCCTTTAGGTCCAAGTAAAAAGCGCATGTTGGCCGGTCCTATGGCTGCAGATCGTCAAAGTTTGGTTGAAATGACCAAGTCTCAGACAATTCTAGAACAAATTATTGCTCAAGCGCAACACATTTTTATGCGTAAACGTACACAATATGTTTTGGATACATTGGCCAGAGATGTTAAAGATCCTCAGATTGTGTCGCATTGGAATGCTATGACAAGTCCAACAATGTCATGTGTTAAAATTAATATTGTTACCCATGGGTAAGAATAATTATTATTATAAGTATAGAATTATAATCAATGCTTGTGGAAATTTCAGCTATGACACCATAAATCGTACTTCCCTTGTCATTCATGTTCGTGAACGTTCTCTTAAAGCTATATGTCGCGATGGACGTGTTATGCATCTATCATATGAACCTCAGGAATTACGTGATTTAATTTTATGTCAAATAAATTCACATCAAATATCTTGTCTATTAAATTTAGCCCGCTGCATGGCCTGGCAAGTACTCTCAAACAGTAATCATTTAGGTATTGGTAAAGTTGAACCACTGGGTAATGCAAGTTCTTGTCTATTGGCATCACCTAACAGTGATCGTATGATAGCGGTACAAATACGCTGTACACAATCACAAATGGATGTTAAGGTGTATATAGCAAAAAGTCCAAGACAAGATTTTTTTCCTAATCCACTAGTGCCAGAGAAATTTTGGGAAAATTTAGGTGGTCATTTTAAGGAGGTGAGAAAATTAATAGCTACAGTGATTGGCATAAGTATTCGTTTTTTGGAAACCTTTTCTTTTAATAGATTCCAAAACTTAACCACAAGACTTATTTTTTGAATTCTTTTTCGCATTAATATATCCAAGTTATGAACCAGATTTTTTGCAACAAACAGACAACTTTTTAAGAAGGGCAAATATTAAAAACACTATTTTGTATGAATATTTCAATTCTTAGTTCCAGAAAAGTATTTGTCTTTTTATAAAATCAATGTTTTTGCATAATAACTGCAAATGCTAAAATTTCAACACCTTTATATGGAAATTAGAATATTTGTGTAACATTAAAAGCCCACAATATTAGTCAAAACTTGCGAAAAATTAATTGATCCCTTAGAAAATTTCAATTCATTATTTAAAACCCAAAAATTGTCTTTAAAAGCAAAAGGTAAAAGTTTTTAGTATAGAAAATACTGATAAAACTAAAGTATACGATGACAGTCTAATCTTATAATACAGAACTAAAAACAACTTGTTTTGCATATTAGATAATATACGCATCAGTTGATTCTTCAGATGTCGTAGTATATATATTCCGAGGAGTCAAATTTTTGAATTTATATGTGCTAGATAAGACATGTACATTCATAATCAGGATGATTGCGTTTGTCGTTGTCGATATCGACAGTTAGGCGGTTTACTAAAAAGTTGTTATAAAAACAATTTTTGAAAAAAACTCAAATCGGGTTTTTCTTAATTTTAACTATTCGGAAAACCGGAAACCCGGTTTTCCAAAAATGTAGAATAATCAATCACCCTTCTAATTTATGTTTTTGAGAATATGTATTTTTTTCAATATTTATTTTGTACGATCGTTTTGAATATTTTTGTCCGACTAATAATTGAATATGTATTTATCTAAAAAGTGCATTTTGAATTACTTAGGCTTCACGACAAATATTTCTATTGTAAAACTTAGTCCAAATTAATACTAATTTTTTTATTTTTTTTTAGATAAACCTCATGGTAAAGTTTTGTACTCAAAAAATAATATTTATGCCCATTATTGTACATTATTGGACTTTAATATTTTTAATTCTTATTTTTCTAATTCATAGGTGCGCTTCGATAAAATCGAAGGTAAAAGTTTTCTTAATAAAATGGAATTTTTAATGGCTTCTTTAAATAGTAATTCCGCTTAGATTAAGTTATAACATTTATATAAGATATTTTATTAAAGTGAAAATAAAAATTATGTTTTCATTTACAATTGGAAATTTTGAGTTGAGTTTAGGTGAAATTCTCCGATCTTGTCCAAATTTTTACCACAGGTAAAAAAACTTTTGATTGGGATACCAAAAGAACTTTTTTTTAAAGGGTGTTATTTCGGAAGAATTTGTACTAATTAATTGTCGAGATATAGTTCGACTTTTAACGCATCAAATTTATTAATGGTCAAACAGTGACTTTTTTCTTTTACATTAACGCAAAAAATTCATGGCATATAAATATCTTTCACTAGGACCCAGGGTTGCCACTTTTTGAATAATTATTCAAAAACGGGACTGTTTACACATTCGTTGGATAATTTTTGGATAATGATATTTTTGTGTAGTTTTCGTGTAATTTAACTTTTTACAGAAATTTCCGTAAATTCATTTCCAGAGCTTTTTAATAATGAAATAAACATTAGTCGATATTTCGATTAAATGAGTTTGTGAAACATTTACCACAAATTTCTATTTTCCGACGAATTAATTCGTAAATTTGTTCAAAACTAACCCAATTGAAGAAGAAATCAAAAACATTGTTCTATATTTAATTTCTATTTTTAACCTCGTATATTGTTCATGTTTTGCGAATATATTTTTCAAACTTCATGTTAAAAAAGTACTTTTCTCTTGGGTGGCAAGACCATTTGAAAATGCTGCGACGGAGTGAAATTTCCATGATCAGAGAAAAAGGTTTTTAACTCAACACAGTGGTTCAGAATCAAAATATTTTGAAAATAATTCAGCACTTTAGAAATAATTAATCTAGAAAGATTTCTTTGAACTGTGAACGACACCATATAATTCACTATTTAAATCCTGAAAATATATTGCATTTAATTTGTCTTTAGTTAATAGAATATTTTTTTCCAAACATAACCAATATTTTTCAGAAAAATTGGCTTTGATTTGGCTCTGCAGAAAACTGGACCAGGTTATTGAAAAAATGCAAAATTTCAGGCAGACTTTCACAATGTCTGGTTTGGTGGCACTGTTGGCTCGGCCGGAAAAACTTAAGATCGAAATTACTTTGACTTCGAAGCTAGAAATTTCATGGTAATCCAACTAGCCGGTAAGAAATCACCATATTATTTCCAAAATATTTTGACTCTGCCCTACAACGTGGAGAAGAGTTGGTCTAATTGGCCTCGTATATTATTTGGAAAAATATAAAAACAATTTTATTAACTTTTTTGTGTAATTTCATACAGTTTTGGATAATTTTGGACCTACAGCTGTGTAATTTTTTTATTGACTGGTGGCAACACTGCTAGGACCAAAAATAAGACCGATTAGTAGTCTCCGACCGAACAGTTCCGCCAGAAAATATATTTGGTTGTTATTTGGTATGTTGAAGCATTATGGATAAATTTTGCTTATGGAAAAATGTTTGTTGGGCCGACTAGAGTACATTTTGAGTGTAAAATTTAAGAAAAAGTCTGAGGTTAAGCAACAAATTCAATGTTCGGCCGTTTAGCCGTAAAGTTAACTTTTTTCAATTTGGCCAATCTTTCGGCGGCCGAACAGTTAACTTTACGGCTAAACTACCGAGTTTTCCTTAAATCTGACACTCAAAATCGAATTAGATCGGCTTAACAAATATTTAGCAGTATGAAAGTTTCTCCCTAATTCTTTCAAATAACAGAAAATCGAACAAATGTAAATTTTTGGCCGAACTGTTCGGTCGGATACCACCGATTTAGAAACAAGAAATACCAATTTTTCATGGTGAGACTTTAGAATTTCGCAAAAAATAGCCATATTTAAAAGAAAAAAGGGGTTAAAATGTCTTTGAAATTTAACTTCATACAAATTTAGAAACCTCAATTTAATTTAGATTTTTAGATCAGCCAAAACAATGGAGAAAATTAAGCCTTTTTTGGGCTTATATAAAATTTATATTTGTTTTATTATAGCTGTGTTCGGGTACTCAACATTGGGATCCCGCGGGATCTCAATTTTACTAAAAAGCGTTTTCTTACTACACAATTGGGTAAATGAGAGCTGTCATGAGAGAGTAATATTCTTGTTCTTCTTGCACGAAAAAGCCCAGACTTGTGTAAATTTGGGTAAATTGTTTTTATCAGCTGTTATATCATCAGTTGGGTGCAACTAGTTCAATTGAACTATTCACTAATTTGAACCAAAGACCTAGTTCACAACTAATATCTCTTTTAGTTCAATCGCTCATTTCATTCATTCAGAAAATATGTTTATCATTTACAAAAACTAGTATAATAGTTGCAAAAGTTTATCGGTTATGTTACAACTCCATTAAATTACCGACAACGCTTTAAGACGCTTGTTTAAATGTGTTAAAGAGATAAATATGTAAATAAATCGAAGCTTTTGTTTAATATTAAAATCTTTTCCAAATTTAATAAACTATGTATTCCTTTTTGTAATTAGAAATGCCTAAAAAGGAAATTTTTATTAAATTTTTGATTTAAAAAGGGGTTTAACTAGAAAAGCTATCTAGATTTTTACAACAAATTGAACAAGAACTAGAAAGATCGCTCACCAAAACGAACTATAATGCACAAATCTATTGACGTTTGTTTTTCAGCCTTCAAATATGGTTTTTTGCGTTCGTTTACTTTTCTGCATTTTTGTCATTTCGTGAGAGTATTTCTTGTTAACTCTCATTTTACCGAACTTTACCCAAAAAGTAAAGAAACACACCTTATATAAAGTATTATATTTAAATTAATTAAAAAAGATCTATTTACAAAAGATTATTAAATAATAAAATATTACACATTATTTTCATATGTATAACAACTTCTGGAAGAGATATAAAAACCGATTAACAGCATTTTAGTCCACATCAAATCTGGAATACCCATTAAAACGTATCGATGTTGTTTTCTGAGGTAAAAATCTTAAACTATTTGAGACCAAAGAACCAGACGCAGCAGATGAAGGCACAACCGCAGGTTTGGGTATAGTAAAAGTATCTTCCAGACTCACAGTATTCGCACGATTGGTACTCTAAAATATGGAAAAGAAAAAAATATGACAACTGTTTTTTTCGAGCAACTTTATCCGCGTTTTAATATAAAATATTTAAAATTTTGATATAATTTTGATTATCTTTTTCAAAAATTACTTCAAAATACTGATACTCGTATCACAAATAATTTTTAGGGATCTTCGAAAAGTAAAAAAAAAATTTTGCGATATCATCAGTTCTTAAAATATTTTTGCATAAAAAAATTAATGGCGTTATTTTTTTTTTTCGAAATTTTAACTCATTCCACTGCCTTTCGGCAGTGGAATGAGTTAAAAAAATCATCTCTTCTCTATGGATGTGAATCGTGGAATGCAGGGCAGAAGGATGTTAACTCGCTACAGGTTTTCATAAATCGCTGCCTGCGTAGAATTTTAAAAATATTCTGGCCAATCACGATATCCAATGAAAGGCTATGGGTCCAAACCTCTCAAACCCCCATACATGTCGAGATCCGGAAAAGAAAATGGCGCTGGCTAGGGCATACCCTACGAAAACCCGTTGACGATATCACAAGGCAAGCTATAGAATGGAATCCGCAAGGAAGCCGTAGAAAAGGAAGACCATCACACACCTGGCGCCGCCAAATTGAAATCGAAGCGGCCAACCAAGACAAGAGCTGGAACGAGATAAGAACACTAGCATCGGACAAATCGGAATGGAACAAATTTGTTGTGGCCCTATGTTCCGTATAGGAACTACGGGAACTTATAAAAAAAAACAAAACTGCCTTTCGGCGCACAGTGGGTTAAACGATAGAAAAAATGGTGATCAATTCAGGGAAGTAGTACACTCACAAAAGTTTGTCGGTAGAATCTACTGAAAATGACAGTTAAAACGAAGGTATATGCAGTTAAAAAGGCGACAAAGGTATTTACCTTTAAAAGAACTAAAACTTTTTGTTATTTTTAACTGTTGAAAAATAACTAACAAATGCATTAAAAATAACTACCAATGTCGTAAAATAAATTGATAAAATTTTACTACAAACATTTCAAAACAACTGACAAAATCGGTAAAAGCTCTACTGTTTTTTACATTCAATTCTTTTTGTTTATAAAAGTATATTTTAATAAAAAAAATATTTTTTTTTCTTTCGATTACGCAAATATGTGTTATTACTTCTCCAGTTATAATGCTTTTATGCATTGGAGATACAATACAAGTTTCTGATTTCCTAGCAAAAAATCGACATATATGAATACATACAGGTTAAATGTATGTTCATGCATGCTCATAAACATGCATTCATGTCCGTACATGGATACATAAATCCCCATACATGCATCATGTATGTCCACACATGTGCATTAACGAAATTTGAGATAATACCTACATGCATGATCATGCATGTTCATGCGTGTTCATACATGTACAGATATGTAGATATTACCTCAAATTTCGTTAAGCACATGTGTGGACATATATGATGCATGTATGGAGATTTATGTATCCATGTATGGACATGAATGCATGTTTATGAGCATGCATGAACATACATTTTACCTGTATGTATTCATATAAGTCTATTTTTAGCTGGGAAACTAGAAATACATATATCATTAAAAACAAATATAAACAAGAATTTTTAAAATTCCAAAAATTCAGCGAAATTTTTTATTTTTTAAATAACTACCAAAAATAACTGTTTACTGTAAAATTACTGTTTTGATAGTTGTTTATTATGATAACAAAAATAACTGCTTTAAACAACTGTTACGAAATTACAGTACTTTTCGTTAGTTGTTTTCTTAAATAACCGTCATAACTGTTGTTATGCATTTTTCTATAAAAAAAAATTGTAATTTCTGTTATAAACAACAGCTACTAATTACTACACAAACAACTGTCATGTAGTAACTGCCAAACTTTTTTGAGTGTAATTTTAAAATATTGAGTGTAAATTTAAAATAATTTTTTTTCTTACGATTACAAAAATATGTGTTATTACTTCAACCTATTTAAAATTTGAAGTAAAAATTCCAAACCGTTCTCCAGTTATGCTTTTATGTATTGGAGATACAATACAAGTTTCTGATTTTTATTTACAAACTAGAATTATATCAATACAGTAGACGCTCGCAAATTAGAACCGCTTTGTTTTTGAGGCAATTCTGAATTATTCTAATTTCTGGACGTTTTTTTTTCGTTTCGTTTCCAATGATAAATTGTTTTTTTTACGTTTATTTAACATTTTAACACTTTCACTATTTAATAGAGACTGCCAAATAATATGTACCCGCGTATCAAATTTCACAAATAAACTAGCCAAAAATGTAAATAAATGCGACAAAAAAAACAAATAGGGAAAAACATATATAATTTGGTGATTCCCCTTTTTAGTTTTACTTTATTCAAACAGAATAAAAATAAATTGGGGATTTCCTGTGTATTCAAATAACCAAAAAAAAAAAAAAAAAACGCTCAGAAATTAGAATTTTAAATTCGAATTTTTAAAAAAAAAAAAAAAAAAACGCTCAGAAATTAGAATTTTAAATTCGAATTTCAGAGCGTTTAATGTATTGCAAACATTGATTCTAATTTCTGGACGTTCGAATTACTGAAAGCTCTAATTTGCGAGCGTCTACTGTAATAAGAAATATAAACTAAACAAGAATTTTTAAAATTCAAAAAAAAATTTTTATTTTTTAAATAACTAACAAAAACTACTGTTTACTGTGGGGGTCAAGGGAAATTATTTCCAAATGCCAACCTCACCCACAGTCCACCTTGGACATGGTGTCCCCTGTTAACGCTGACGAGGCTCTGACGACCGAGTATGGGCGGTATAACCCGGTTCCCACGGCAATCGGACTATGTGCCGGAACGATTCGGATGTATTCGAATCTTCGAATTTATCCGAGCAAGGATTGCCACTCCGGCTTTAAATGAGAATTATTAACTACAAATTCTCATTTTAAAGCCGTTACAACAACAACAACAACAACAACTGTTTACTGTAAAACTACTGTTTTGGTAGTTGTTTATTATGATATTAAAAATAACTGATTCAAACAACTGTTACGAAATAACATTATTTTTCGTTAGTTGTTTTCTCAAATAACCGTCATGAAAGTTGTTTTGCTAGAAGAACAACTGTAATTACTTTTAAAAACAACAACTACTGATTACTACACAAACAACTGTCATGTAGTAACTGTCAAACTTTTTTGAGTGTATGACTCAAAATGTTTTTTGTTTAATAAATGATAAAATTGAACACATTTTTATGTGAATCGTTATTAAATTAATTAACTCTTATGATTTGCATTAAAGTTCTTTGTGTACTACAGTCAAAAAAGTTTGTAGTTGGAATCTACTGCAAATGACAGTCAAAACAAATGTATATGCAGTTAAAAAGGCGACAAAGGTATTTACCTTTAAAATAACTAAAACTTTTGTTATTTTTAACTTTTGAATAATAACTAATAAATGCATTAGAAACAGCTAGCAATGTCGTAACACTAACTCACAAATTTTTACTACAACGAGTAAAAAGGTCAAAGTCGGGCATGCCGACTATACAATACCCTACACCAGTCTGGTGTATTGTTTGGATCCGAAATTCGAATGGGTTAAAATGGGGCTTGTGTCAAAATTTTCTATAATGTGAGTCAGCGCACCAAATTTCATTAAAATATCTTAATATTTGCGACCTGCAGTTTGTAACCAAGCCAATTTTGGGGGGACCCTTATATGGGCACTAGTTCTAAACATGGACCGATGTGCACCAAAATCAATAGGCTTCGTCCTTGGGCCAACATAGGTCTATGTACCAAATTTCATCAAAATATCTTAATATTTGCGACCTGCAGCGTATAAACAGTATAATTTTGGTAGGACCCTTATATGGGCACTAGGTCTAAACATGAACCGATGTTCACCAAAATCAATAGGCTGCGTTATTGGGCCAATATAGGTCTGTGTACCAAATTTCATCAAAATATCTTAATATTTACTACCTGCAGCGTATAAACAGTATAATTTTGGTAGGACCCTTATATGGGCACTAGGTCTAAACATGGACCAATGTTCACCAAAATCAATAGGCTGCGTTATTGGGCTAACATAGGTCTGTGCACCAAATTTCGTCAAAATATCTTAATATTTACGACCTGCAGCGTATAAACAATATAATTTTGGTAGGACCCTTATATGGGCACTAGGTCTAAACATGGACCGATGTTCACCAAAATCAAACTTGTTCGTCCTTGGGCCAACATAGGTCCGCGTACCAAATTTCATCAAAATATCTTAATATTTGCGACCTGCAGAGTGCGCACAAGATTGCATGGACAGACAGACAGACGGACGGATGGACGGACAGAGGGACATCGTTAAATCGAAATAAAAAAAAATTCTGAACCGATCGGTATACTATAAGGTGGGTCTACGACCAATATTTTTTGGTGTTACAAACATCAGCACAAACTTATAATACCCTGACCACATAGTGGTGTAGGGTATAAAAATATTAAGACAACTGCCAAAATTTTTTACGGTTAATTCTTTTGGTATTATAAAAAGTATTAATAAAAAACAATTTTAGTACATTTAATTCCTTTAAAATTTTTTTTTATTCTACCGACAAACTTTTTTGAGTGATTATAAAAATGTTTTACAATAGCTGTGTTCGGGTACTGAAGAGCGTTTTCTTACTACACAATTGAGTAAATGAGAGCTGTCATGAGAGAGTAATATTCTTGTTCTTCTTGCACGAAAAAGCCCAGACTTTTTTTGTGTAAATTTGGGTAAATTGTTTATATCAGCTGTTATATCATCAGTTGGGTTCAACTAATTCAACTGAACTATTCACTAATTTGAACCAAATACATAGTTCACAACTAATAGCTCTTTTAGTTCAATCGCTCATTTCATTCATTTAGAAAATATCACAGCGGTAAAAATACCCATTATTTAATCGCTGATGGCAGCAACATTTAGTAGCAATCAGTGATGATATTATCGCTTATATTTCTACTTAGATTTACATTGTAGTGTCATAGGCTGCTTAATCGGTGCGCTCTCGCTTAAAATATAAGCAACGATGTCAGTAAGTGCCGTTTCAATTGCACTTACGTTACTTAGCGTCTTGACGAGACATCGATTTGTGCGAACATGAAACGAAACGGCTGACGACAATAGTCAGAGTCGTATATTTATATATTTATTTTTTATTCTGTATTATTTATATTGCTGAAAATAAAAATAAAATGACTACTACTACTATTCCTTTTTGTAAATAAAAATGCCTAAAAGGAAATTTTTTTATTAAATTTTTGATTTAAAAAGGGGTTTAACTAGAAAAGCTATCTAGATTTTTACAACAAAATGAACAAGAACTAGTAGAAAGAGCGCTCACCAAAATGAACTATAATCAGAGCTTTGAAGAATTAATTCCTTTTTGAATGAATTCACTACCAATCGAATTCAAAAAATATAACTATATAACTAGTTTGAAAAATTAATAGTTATATTTTTTTCCAAATTTATCTATATCTGTAAAGTTTTTATTTTTAATAGTAAAAGGCTTTATTTTTGAATCATGTAGGTTGATAAACAGCATCCGTTTTCTAATTTGTTACTAGCACACGCTGTAAAATTGCTTATTTAAAAACTTTATTTGTACATTATTGTTTTCTTCTACTGAACGGCAGAAAACAGGCTTTGAATTCAGTGAACTTATTTTATTTTTTTTCAATTCAGTGAACTTATTTTATTTTTTTTCAATTCAGTGAACTTATTATTTTTTTATTAATTCACTGAATGTAATTTTATTTTTTTTTAATTCACTGAATGAAAATGAAATTGAATGAATTCAGTGGTGAATTAATTTAGTAAGGAATTAACTCACTTTTTTTCCGTTTGATTTATAAAATTGAACGCGTTCACCGGTGAATTAATTCATTTGATTTAATAAAAAGAACTATTGAAATTGAATTAATTCGTAACAAAATAAATCGAACGAAAGCAAATATGAATTAATTCCATTCAATATATGGTGCTTAGTGAATTAATTCATAGAATTTTTAATTCAGAATTGAAAAATTGAATTAAGGAATTAATTCTTCAAAGCTCTGACTATAAAGCACAAATCTATTGACGTTTGTTTTTCGGGCTTCAAATATGGTTTTTCGCGGTCGTTTACTTTTGTGCATTTTTGTCATTTTGTGAGAGTATTTCTTGTTAACTCTCATTTTACCGAACTTTACTCAAAAAGTAAAGAAACAGACCTAATATGTATACTCAAATTTTGAATTAATCCCCATTTTAATACTGATTAACCCAATATATTTCTACAGAGCAAAAAGAGTTAAATTAATGGAATCTGGATTCACCATTCTATTTTGCAGAAAAATATAATTAAAAAAAAAATTATTTTAAGGTTCTCAAAACAGGCGGTTTTCATCGCCTCTTTCGAACATTGACAATTTGTATCGAAAATGTTAGCCTTTGCAGACGTGTGTAATTCTTATGGCTTAATTTTCGATACAAATTAAGAAGAGAGTGACTTAACAGGGGTAGGGAGAGTTGGTACCTCTTTTAAATTATATGCTCGTTGCTTAAAATACACCATGTAGCATTTAGCATGGCTAGAAACAGATGTTTTTTTTAAAACGTTAAAAGTAATTTTGTTTATTAGAGATATCGCCAACGACTATATAATTAAAAGACTACCCAACTCTCCCTACCTCTGTTAAATCACTCTCTTCTTAATTTGTTTCGAAAAATTCAGCCAAAGAATTACACACGTCTGCAAAGGCTAACATTTTTCGATACAAACTGTTAACAAACTGTTAATGTTCGAAAGAGAGGATGAAAACCGCCTGATATCGCGACCTGTTTAAAAGTTATTAAGCCTTGAAATTTTATTTTTTCAGCTTCTGTTTTTTAAGCCTAATAACTTTTTAACGGGCTGCCATATAACGAAAATTTTTGTAACACTTCCTCCGATAAAAATGTTTTTCATCATGTGTACTTAAAAACATATTTTTTTTATTACAAAATTAATAGTGTAAAAAGTTTTTAACAGGTCGGGATTTATCAAAAATGTTTTCCAAAAAAGGGGTTTGCTATTAAAATCTGAGTAAAATATTAATTCAATATACCGGCAAAAACATGTTTAAAAAAATCCATACCGGCAAATTTGAAAAGTCTAATCGTGTATGATAAAAAAATACTCATTTAGGTATTTACAACTCCTGTTGTTTTGTGAGACAAAAATCTGCAATTTTATTCCCAGAAAGACAGATAAAAAAATGTATTACGCCATTCTTTTTTTTTTGTGCAAAAACATTTAAAACAAAATGTATCCCCAAATCAAATTTTCAACGAACTCTAATATTTATATTTAAAAAGTTTTTAATAATTAAAAATACAAACCCATCTTTCTAAATCACAAAATGCCATATTGTATGTAGAATTTATGGATAAATTTGTAGAATTTGTCAAATGTGTTAAATTCGTAGAGGTCATTCTTATGTGTAGACCACGATTGGTGGAAAAGAGTATGGGTGTATTACGTTTCAGTTGTGGTGTGCTATTTTTATTTTCCGGTGGTTCTTCTGCTAATGATTCCACAAAAGAAATTCTTCCTCTGTTAGAGTTTTTCAACGTTGTCGATTTATTTTTGAAGGATTGTGAATTAATTTCACCGTTTGACATTTTTTTGTTCGTATTTTAAAATTTTCGATAAATCGAAATTAATAAACATTTAAGAGAAATGCTTGTTATTAAATTGTGTGGTTATTTAAAGAAATGATTTATAAGGAGTATTTTAATAAACCAGGTGGTATGAGCGTTTTTGTTTATTGATTTTTTGTTTTGGTTCTGGTTCGGGAGGTTAATATATTAATTGTGTATGATTTTTCAACTATTTTACACGATAAAAGTTTATAAAATTATTTTTTTTAATACATGCGAGTATATAAAGTTTATTAAAGATTTTTGGTGAATTTTTTTTTGCAAAATGTTTAAATATTTCACCTCCTGATTACTTTATTTCATTTACTTTCTAGTGCTACCGTTGTTTTTTTTTCTTTTGTTTTATTATTTTATTATGAATGTCTTACAAAAGGGGTGGTTTTGTCCTTGTTTTCCTCGCATACCAGGCTTTCCATACCAACTGCGCCGCTACAGGAAAAAGTATATTGCATCAATGTCAAACTTCAATATTTCGTTGCTGCGCCTAAAAAATAGCTATTTGTTTTCAAAAACTAATTGTGCAACACCTGAATTAGATCTTTATTTTGTGTCTTGGCCATGATTTTTTCAAGTAATTCTTTTATAAATGAAGAGTTTTGAGTTTGTAGGCCTCCTCATAAACAAGTTTTTCGACAAAAAGCTAGTACTCCCGAACTATTGTAGTTTGATAAATTTCCCATAGGTACCAGTATAACTTCCTGTTTTTCTTCCTAAAACAATAACTTTGAACCATTTGTGCATTAAAAGGCACTAAAAATAAGTTAAATAGGATGTTGCAGATAAAACTGCTGAAATAAGCAGATTTTTTTTTGTTAAACACTAGTAAAATAAGAACAGCAAGAATAAAACTGTTAAATTTACAGAATTGTAGTTATATTTACGTTAACTTTATAACAAATTTTGCTAAGTATTAGTAGACTACAAATAGCAAAAACAAACTGTTATATTTACAAAATTTGTATTATTTTTAAGCTAAATTTAGTTGAATGCAAATAGCAGTCTATCCTGCTAAAATCAGCAGAAATATTTGCTAAACAAATTTGTAAACTGCTGTTTTCAAAAAGTTCGATTTTTATTAGCATTTAAAAAAATGATTTAGCAAAATTTGTTGCTGATTTCAGCAGGTTAATTTGTTATTTTCTATAAACAAAATTCTAACTCAAATATAAATAAAATTCTGAATATTTGTTTTATTTTGCTGTTCCTATATTACTAATATATAGCAAAAATAACCTGTCTATTTTTATCACTTTTAACTAATTTTTAGTAGTTTTATTAGTTTTAGTTTTATTAAATACGATTTTTGAAATTATAGTTTTGTTTAGATTTGTTTTTAATAATACACTCAAAAAAAGTCAGTAAAGTCAGCAAAAAATGTTGCTGTGTCAGCAGATTTTTAGTCAGGAGCGTGCTTGCAAAAAAGTTGGTAATGTCAGCAAAAAAAAATTCATTTAATTTATTGTAATTTATTAATTGGCCACTAGGCTTTCAAATTACAAAATGGTGAATAAATTAAAAATTAAAATTAAAAAAAGTTTCATACACTCAATGAAAAAGTTTCATTAAAATAAGATTCATAAAATATATGAAGTTTTTTCATGAAACTTAAGACATTTTTCATCCACTTTGTGAAGAAAACTTCATTACTTTACTGAAAAATTTCATTAAAACTCACCCAGCAAAATTCTCCCTGTGTTTAACGTCATAAAGACAAGCTGCAATTAATATGTCTGTTCCCGTACTTTACCTCAGTTACCCAAACTAGCCCAAAGGCGTTCCCGTACTCAAAATTGCGTGCAAATTGTTGTTTGGGCTGTTTTGGGTTCCCGCGGGAACCCGCGGTAATCTACGGGAACGCACATAATATTGTAATTAATATGCATTTTCAATTTTAATTTTCTTTTGTAGGTTTGAGGTTAAGAAGAATAAATATTTTTCTCTAAAAATTATAAACACATTAATTTTCAAATCAGACTAGATCTAGTTTCTGCCTTTTTGTATGAACTTCATCAGTGATTTTCCATTAAATTGTGTTAATGCTTTACATGTTAATTGTCAGATGGTCTCTATATAATAATTTTTCAACAACCTGTCGGCTGTAGGAATCGAACACATGCTCCTACATTACAAACGTAACTATTCTAAAGTGCGCCAGTTTAACCATCTCACCGAAGTAGGGTCTTGAATGTAATGTACCTAATTCGTTGTTTTCTTTCCTATTAAGCTTTCTGTTATTGTTTTCACTCAGAAGTGATCAATACAAACATTCTATTAGATTTTTGTTTATCTTCCAATCTCCTCCGCCTCTCCTTTTTCGCAAATGTTGCTAAGATAATTAGGTCTGTTTGGTCTCTGTAAGAGGAAGCTAACGGTTTAATCTACGTTTCAATAACAGAAAACCCTTTGTTTTTATCTATATAATTCAGGTATTAACCAGCTGGTACAGTGATATTTCCCGAGTCGCTTCAGAACTGTTTCCGCGAGTATCACATTAGTACCAATTATGCTCAAATTTTTCGTCCTTCAATTGTAATTTTCAAACTAGTTCTACAACTAGTATCAAAGTGGGAGTTTAGGGGCAATTGCCTTCATCCCTATGACATCTGTAGGTAAAATCAACTGCAAATAACGGTTAAAATAACTGCATTTGCAGTGAAAAAGGTGTACACTACAGATACATTTAAATCAATTCCAATATGAAGTTATTTTTAACTGTTAAAAATCGATTGACTGTTGCTATTCTACTAGCCAATTGGTAAATTTGGAGTTAAAAGCCATTCCTAAGCCCAAAGTAATTACTTCGAAGTAATTGCTAAGTTTTATTCATATGACCCAATGTTGGCAACCGAAACGAATAACGGTATTGGTATCGATTTTGTGCTTGTTTCGGTATTGGTATCGGTATTTCATTTGTATCGATATTGGTATTACCGATACCGAAACATCAATACCGATACGTACCGGTATTATTGAAGAATTGTGTTTTCACAATAAATTATATGTTGTTGTAAAAAAACACAATGATGCTAAAACAAATTAAAATTGCCTGCTAGCAATACGATTTTTTATTAAAAACACAGATAAAGTTCAATTAGTATTAAATTTTGTACATTTTGTATGAAAAAATTTTTTATTTTTTTGTGAAAAACGTAAAAAAAAATTATTTTGTTAGAAACCGATTCAATATCGATACGATACCTGTATTAAGGGAAAAGGTTTTTGAATACCGGTATTTTTTAAAATTAAGAGTTTCGGTGTCGGTTATCAGTTTGAAAGGGTTTTGAAATGGATAACGGCATTATAAAGATATCGGTTGCCAACCTTGATTGTAAAACTGTACAAACAACTACAAATGCAGTTAACATAGTTACACTTGCTGTCTAAATTACACCAATTATTAATTTAATAAAAACAAATTTATGTTTTTTTATTCTCGAATAAATTTAAAATTGCTAAAGCAAAATGTACACTCAACCAAAAAAAAAATGTAATGGCTACTGAAAATTTTGCTGCTATTACAGGAAATTTAACTGGTCTGCTGATATGCTGTACAATAATATTAGTAGAAAAAATTAGTAGCCGCTACTAAATTTTAGCAAAAATGTTGAAACTGCAATTCAAAATTGATTTGCTAAAATCAGCTACAAAATTTGCTAAATATCAATCATTTTAGTACAACGAAATTAGTGTAAATAATTAGTTGCCGCTACTAAATTTCAGTAAATTTTTGTAAACTGCAGTTTAAACTCAATCTGCTGAAATTAGCGAAAAAGTGTACTAAAAAATAAACAAACTGTAAAATCTAAAAAAAAAAAATTAATACAACAATTACAATTACTTCATCGTACTTGACATTCTCCGGTTATTACCTTTTTATGTATTGTAAATAAAATTTTTTTAAATTAGTATATTTTTCTGCTAAGTTTATCACTCGGTTTTGAAAAATTAGTAAAATGTTTTGCTGAAATCAGCAGCGAAAATTAATATAATTATTGTAATATGAGAATAGCAAAAATGATTACTAAAAATACAATTTGTACTGAAAATAAGTTTAAAAATAGTAAAGTGCGATTGGAAACTGTTTACAAATTTTTTTACTAACTTTTTTATCTGATTGTATTTTTATATTATAAAACTTACCTTATTATTTTAATTATTTGATAAAATGTTTAAGTTTTTTCCGTATTAAGCGTCTCCACTCTTTAGCGTTGTTTTATGACTAAAGACACAAGAGAAAAGGTGTTCTCATATTTTTTCACTAGAAATTTCTAAACAAGCGCCATATTATTTTTGTGTGCTTCGTACACACACACTTGAAAATAGAAGTATTTGTAATAAAATTCAAAACAACTGCATAACTGTAGTAGCTTTTGTAGTTTGCTTAAAAAAATAACTATAAAATAACTGCAGATATAAACATATGTTTCGAAAACATGTCTGTTGACCCAGCAAAATCTCAGTAATGGGTGCTCATTACTAATATCTAAATTATAAGCAGTAGAATTAGGGTCTACTGCTTATAATTCGATGCCAAAACTCATTATTTTTGTTCGACAAGGTCGTTTTTGTAAGTAGTTGTCCATATTCGCTGCATGAAAAAACGCACAAAATTTGTGCACCCGCTTACCCG
This sequence comes from Leucophora obtusa, assembly GCA_949987735.1. Taxonomy (NCBI): domain Eukaryota; kingdom Metazoa; phylum Arthropoda; class Insecta; order Diptera; family Anthomyiidae; genus Leucophora; species Leucophora obtusa. The sequence goes on along the minus strand of OX465295.1, from coordinate 346,114,732 downwards.
CTGCATTACAAATATATATAAAACAAGTATTTACCAAAATAAGTAGTTATTCGCGTGCTTATACGCAGTTAAAAAATAAGTGGTTACAAGTTGTCAAATAATACGACTTATTTATGTAGTTACTAGTGGTTAAAAAATAAGTAGTTACCAAATTAATTAATTATAAATAAATAAGTAGTCGCGCGTAAGCTAGACTGCTTATAAAAACGGCTTCGCCTAACCAAAATAAGTAGTACTGACGCCGAATTATAAGTAGTAAAAAGTTTAGTTTCATTATATAACCACTTATTTGGTAATGAAAGATTTTGCTGGGTATTGTAAATAAAAAAATTATTTTCCAATTATGTTATTTTATAGAAATGCAAAACAGTAAAACTTTCAAAATAAAATATGGTATAATAAATTCTATTTTTAATAAATCTATAAAAAAAACTTAAAAACTATTACTTATACCCAGCAAAATATTGGTAATGACACCTCATTACTATCTGCATTACCAAAAATGATATATCATTACCTTTTGCATTATTTTATAATATAAAATAATGAATTCCTAATAACGGCCTATTGTATTCATTGTTTCTAAATATAAAATAATGACTTACTCGTATTAGTTGAAATAAGTACTTTTTACACAGTTAAATTTTTTTATTATATGTAAATATGTTTTATGTTTAAATTTTTATGACGAGTCCTAAAATTACACACTACAGAAAACTTAAATTTTTCTGAATGTATTTCCTTAGGCTAATAGTATTTGCCCAACTACTTATTTTTAAGAATCAAGTAAGCAATCGGATAACCACTTATAATTCAACTTTTTGTAAGCATGTGTGTAACCACTTATTATTCAAAATCTCATAACTACTTATTTCTCATTTTTTCGTATGCGAGCGGGTAAGTGTGACTACTTATAAAAACGACCACGCCAAACAAAAATAATGAGTTTTGACCAAGGTTGGTTACCGAAACGAATAACGGTAAGGGTAACGGTATTCAAAATCATTTGTTTCGGTAACGGTATTTAAGACGGTTTCGGTAACGGTATACCGTTATCGAAACAGCAATACCGGTACGTACCGGTATTATAAATTATGTTAAAAACATATAAAAACAAGTAAAAACTTAACATATATTTAATTTTACGTGTTAAAAATACATATTATAAGCTTTAAATTCAATGCTGGTAGTTTTAATAACTAAAATTATTATCGATAAATTTTTTTGTAGAAAAAAAATTTAAAATTATTACAAAAAGTCAAAAAACTTGCATTTTTATATAAATTAATAAATACCGGTAAAATACCAATAACTACCATTAAAAATAACGGTATCGGTAACGATAACGGTATTTGAAAAAAATTTTAGAGGTATTGGTAATGGTTATTCAATTTGAAACGGTATTTTAGCGATAACGGTAATATAACGATAACGGTAACTAACCTTGGTTTTGACGCCAAAAAATAAGTTGTGCGGAGTTATGAATTTCTATTATATAACCACTTATTTGGTAATGAAAGATTTTGCTGGGTAATTAATAAAAATAGGGTCAATATAGGTAGACATGCAAATCCGTTTTTGTTTCAAAAAACGGTACGAATACGGACCGAAAACGGCATTCTAAAAATTGAGTCACTCCGTTATTCACACGACTTAATGGTCCGGAAACGGTCCGGCATTGACGGACTTTCAACGGACTAGTCCGTTTTTTACATGACATAACGGTCCGTCATTGACGGACTTGTCAGTTTTTAACACGACATCACGATTCGTAAACGGTCCGTCATTGACGGACTTTCAACGGATTCGAATCAGTTTCGATGTTCCTTACGTAAACGGAGTCGGATTCCGTTTATGACGAACCAAAAACGTTGCGTAACCGGAACGAATTGTTTGTTTGGTTAGCATGTTTTATTGCATACTAAATGCATATTTTGCTAAAAATAGATGTTACAAATCGCACTTTTGATTCTATCTAAATGTTAGTTTTTTTATGTAAAATTTACCTTTAAAATAATTTTTTCCTTAAATTTATAAACATTTTTTGGATCTTTTAATTCACGGAGACGAAAATGTTCGATAAATATAGTTACCAACTTTTTGACGATGATATTTAAACTACTTTTAAGATAATAATACTAGAGCCTACTTAACAAAAATAATATTGAAAACGCCGAAATAAATAATAAATTCATGTTTAAAAACTTTTAATAAAAACTTTCCGATTTTTAATATATACTTTATGTATATAAAACACGATTTTTACAACATTTCTTGCCTTGGTCATTACTGACGACTACTTTTATAAGAAAGTTGAGTCAGAAATGGGTAAGAATTTTTATTTCAAGTAAAAATGAAATGTTAAAAAAAAATCTGGGGGGGGCTAAACTAATTCTGGGGGGTGCTTTGCCCCCTCCCCCAGACCGGCCTATCTACGCCTATGTTGGTGCGCAATTTAGACTACATGCTTCTTGAACTAAATTATTTGAAAGCATTTTCTAAGTGTTCTGTCAATAAGAAATTTATATTTTGAAAATTAAAAAATTAAAAATATTTTTTTAAATAGTTGTGTAAAAATAATTTTCTTTGGAATATTTGCTGATGTAAAAACATCAATTTATGCGAAAATTAAAGAAATTTGCCAGTCCTTTTTATAAAACTAAATAGAATGTCAAAATTGGTTGCCGCACACATTTTTTCTAAACTTTTTAATCAGGTATGTATTTTTGGAAAATTAGTTTAGTTTAGTTCCAATTTAGCGACACCGCACACGCCCTATATCTTTTTTATTTAATTTTTTTTTTGTAAATCGGCAATTTCTGGCTGGGTACATAGCACTTTTGTGCAAATAAAGAAAACATTTTTTTTTACTTTTTACAAATATTGTTGTTTTAAAACTTTATTCATTTTTGTATGATCATTCATTCATCATTATCATTATTGTTGAATATATATTTATGTATGTATGTGTATGTTTGTATGTGTGTTATAACAATCGCTTCATCATTATGATGTTGTTATGCATTTATTTTTACTTGTTGCTTTTTTATTGTGGTTTGTTGTTATTGTTTTTTGTTTGTTTCTTGTGTTATGTTGTTGGTGTTGTATAATGGTTTATTTAATTTTTTTTGTTGTATAATTAACACTAAAATACTTATTTAAACTTTTTTTTTATTAAATTAATAATTATAATTAATTTTTTATGCAATTTTTTTTATTTATTAAATAGTTTAACTTATAAACTATTTAAGTTGATTTTTTAATGAAATTCTTTTTCTGAATGTTGCATTTTTTCAAAAAATTTTACAATATTTTTTTTAAATTTATTTATATATTATTTTATAAATAATAATTTACTTTTAGCAAAATTCCCATTACTTTTTTCAATAATTATTTTAAATATATATAAACTTTTTTATTAGCTTTATTTATAATGTAATATATTTTATATTCAAAATTATATAATTTTTTTTTTAATATTAAAAAAAATAAAAACGAAAAAATAAAGACTTGCTAAATACAAACTAATAAAACAGGATAAAAAATAAACGACAAAAAATTAACCCTTACTCAATCTTATTTTTTATTTAAATTTTTTATAAATTAAAAAAAAAGTAAATATGGTTATCATTTTCTTCTTTTAGGTATATTTTTTTATATTTAATATATAGTTTATTTTTATTTAAAAAATATAATTAAACTTTTGTACAATTATTATAATTATAGATTACGTTATTAATAACTTTTATTACTTATTTTATGCATATTTATATTTTTGTGTATTTAAAATATGCAGTGATGACTATTGAAATAGTTAAGATATTAAAAAAATTTAATTTAAAAAAAAACTCCCTTTAAAAAAGACAACATTAACTAAAATTATTTTCTGAGATTTTATTAAATAAAAATTTTTAAGTTTGACTACGAGTTCGCTAAATTAAAACTAAAATATTTTCGAGAAAAATTTCGTAAAGGCATACATATTTACACGCGAGAGAAAACTGTTGGAGATAGAGAAAAAACACCTCTAAATTACTCTATTGTGAATGATTTACGCTATTTTGGCTTTTTTTTACTCTATCTCTAGAACTTTTCTCTCCCGTGTATCTTTTCTATCAGAACTACAAATAAGTCCCCAATATTTAATATATTTTTCTTAAATGGCGGGAAAATGTAGTCGTGTTGCAATCACTGATGAAAGCAACCATGTAATCTTACTATGCACTATGGCCGAGAATCGCACAGTCGCGGCAAACAATATTTTCCGCGTCAGCAAATTGTGACTTGTGACAGACTTCCACTGCCAAAATATATGATTTGAGAAAAAAAATAGGTGGTCACCACCCCTTAAGGGCGCGCCCATAAGGAGGATTTTGGGAAAAAAATTTAATATTCACAAAGTTATATTTAGTATAACTTTCCCCATACATACTTTTCTATAGAGATTTGTGTAAATCTTAGAAATATTTTGGAAAAAAACGTGCTGGTCGAGCCAGCTTTTTCTTGACGCTCTCATATGAACGCACCTTTTGCAAAAGCTACATTAAATTTTTTAAAGATAACTTTAAAGTAAAATATCGCACTAGAAAGTAGAGCTCTTTAGCAGTTAAAAAAAATATTTGTTAAAAAAAAGGCGCACCACGCATTTTTTTAATGGACCCCATATAAAAAATCTCTTGCAAAAAGAACTTAAAATCGACTAACAAATTCATTCGTTTGCAGTTGTTTGCAAATAATTTTAGCATAACATAAAATCTGAGTTTCGCATGAAGTACTACATGTAGGAAACTCCTTTATCTATCGTTCATGGATGGTAACCGAAACGAATGCGGTTATCGTTAGGGTAACGATATTTTAGGTTATTTCGGTAACGGTATTTTAGGGGTAACGCTATTTCATTTATTTCGGTATCAGTATTTTAAGGATAACGGTATTTGAGTTATTTCGGTAACGGTATTTTAAAGGTAACGATATTTGGGTTATTTCGGTAACGGTATTTTAAGATTAACGGTATTACAGTTATATCGGTAACGGTATTTTAAGAGTAACGGTAGTCAGTTATTTCGATGCATCCAAAAAAAAAACAAACTATATTAAAAACAGAACCAATTTATCAACTTAATGTACAAAAAATACTCAATAACAACGTGAAATTACCAAAAGCAGAAAATTAAAAATAACGGTAACGGTATTTTAGGGATAACATTTCATTTATTTCGGTATCGGTATTTTAAGGATAACGGTATTACAGTTATTTCGGTAACGGTATTTTAGAGGTAACGGTAGTCAGTTGAAAGGGTTTTGAATCGATAACGGTATTTTAGCGGTATTGAAAAATAGTAAAAACTACACTCAAAAAAAGTCAGTAAAGTCCGCAAAAAATGTTGCTGTGTCAGCAAATTTTTAGTCAGAAGAGTGCTTGCAAAAAAGTTGGTAATTTCAGCAAAAGTAGTTTGCTGAAAATCAGCAAGCTGATTTTTACCAAAAAAATAGTAATATCAGCAAAAGTTTTGCTAACGTCGATTGAAAATGAAAAAAAAAAATCCTTGCTAAAATCAATAAAGCTTTTAGCTAAATATTAGTAGACTGAAAAAACTCAAAAAATTTGTACAGAAATTGTATTTTAGATAATTTATTTGCTGAAAAATTAAGTCTAAAAATTGTGGTTTTATTCTTTCCAACATTACTTAGGAAACTTCGTAAAATATAAAAATGTCCAGACTTCCACATTAGTACACCGATAAAGTTTCTCAGTTGCTCAGTTAAAGAATTTCTCAGAACTGAAAAAATTCAAGTTAACTGAAGTTATCATTATCAACTAATATTTCATTTAAATTTAAAGTTTTCTGTTACCCTGTTAACAAAAATTTTGAATAGTTTATTGATTTTTAACAAAGTCTAAAACAACGGAAACAAATTTCAATTTAATTTTCTTAATTTTGTGCAAAGAAACGTACATTTGGTCCACCAAGGGTAATTGTTCAGTGAAAAGCAGTGGAATTTCAAACATAATTATTTCAGAACCGTCAAGATGGACAGAAAATATTTGAAGATAAGTTCTTATTAAGGGTTTTCACAAGGGGTGTACTATTTGTTGTATCGTTGTATCGTCCTAACAAAAAACAGAGTTGTTAAAAATTAAATTGAAAAAATACAACATTTGAGAATAGCACGATACAACATTTTTACGTATGTTTAGTGTCCTATGTTTGAGTGTGCTAACCGATAGAAAACTGAATAGAAAATCGTTGTTAAACACAAATAAAATTTTTAACAACTCTGTTTTTTGTTAGGACGATACAACGATACAACAGATAGCACACCCCTTATGAACAACCTAATTGTTTCAATATATTTTCTATAAAAAAATTCCAAATTTTTTATTTGTTTTTAAAAGAAATAAAAACGCACAGAACCAAAGACAATCCGTCTTTGGAACTTGACATCAGTTGTCTGTTTGTGACTCACACAATGAGGGTTGAACGAAGATTTCCATCAAATGGTTATAAAATTAAGGGTTTGAGTGTTATTATCTCATGTACTTTGAAATATTAGCTGTATTTTCGTTCATACCCATCAACGTTAAGTATTTATAGCAAATCTACGATAAACTGATTGGAGTATCAAATTTTTTAAAATAGTGAATATTTATGATAGTTACGGTATAATCGAACGTGCGTCAGCAAACCTTATTAGGTAGTAACGCGAAGAAGTTACGCTAGGTGTGAAAATGTATAAACGTTGAGTTTTCAACGTTGATAATTATCCACGTTGTAAGTTAACGTGCATACGAAAAGTAATATGTTAGTTTTCGTCTAAAAAACGTTTTTATGCACTTTGTGCTTTTTTGAAAGTTAACGGATATAGTTAAGTCGAAAATACAGCTATTAATAAAAACTTTATACAATTCATGCACAATTCTTATTATTTGCCAAAATTGCAGTAAATTTTAGTATTTCAAAAATCTTAGTTACTAAATAGGTACTATATGAAAAAATCTAAAATTGTAACTAAAAAATCGTTCTTATTAACTGAATGTATTGCAACATTTTCAACTAACCATTTAGTTACTTACAATTAATTTTTTTAACTGATGCTCAGTTAGGGGTATTTCACCTGAGCCTCAGTTGAAAATTTGGTTGCCAGTAACTGAGAAATTTTTTCGGTGTAGACAATTTTAAATAACAAACGAGTAAAAAGTTATAGTCGGGCATGCCGACTATATAAAAGCCAACTAATGTTTGGATCCGAAATTCGAATAGGTTAAAATGGACTTGTGTCAAATATAGCCGCCCATATGGGCGATAGGTCCAAATATGGATCGATCATATCTATAATCAATAGGCTTTGTCTTTGGGACCATGTGAGTCAGCGAACCAAATTTCATTGAAATATCTTCGAATTTGCGTTACCCTTATATGAGCACTAAGTGTAAACATGCAGGGGTATGGCATCACCAAATAAATAAGTTATAAAAAAATCGTTATCACTAGATGGCACTTCGTAAAAATAATTGACAATTTTCTTTTTTTATTTAAATTTAAATAATAACAAGCAACAAAGGAAAAATACAAACAAATATTTCAAATTTTGTTATTTGAATATATTCCGCGTTTGTTTTTTCCTTATTTTGAGCAGTTTTTGAGTTTTTAAATATAGGATCAGCTGATAATAAACTGATATTAAATAGTTGCTCAGGAAATACTAAATTTCAGCGCCCACTATCGGTGAGTAGTTTAAGTTTTGATTTCCTATCTCTATAATTAATAGTCTCTGTAAAAATGGACTGATTTTAACCAAAATCAATAGGCTTCGTCCAAATTTCATCAAAATATCTTAATATTTGCGACCTGTAGAGAGCGCACAAGAATGCATGGAGAGACAGACGGACGGACAGAAGAACATTACTCAAACTACCGAAAAAACTGTCTGTCCTTTATTTCACATACTCAATATTAATAAACATTTTGTTTATACATTCCCTTTTTATCCTTATCTTCATTAAATTTAATTATTTTATTTTGTCTATAATTTAAATAATAGGTTTGTTTTTTCGAATTTTATATCTATATCTATAAATTCTTGTAAAAAAACGACTATCCGTACTTACATGAATTGTTTTTATTTTTTGTAAACAAATAAAATTTAAAAATTTGGGGCTGCCTTTGGACGAAATCTGTTTTCGTATATGAGCTTGCCCGGAACGCGAAATATAGCTTTTACCTTAAGTGGCATGCTCTCCCTTTACTAACAACCACATAATTCATTTGTTAGCATTTGTTGTTTTCAATATTTTATCAATTTTAAAATACTAAAATTCCAAAAATTCTGTGATAAATATTTTTGTTTAAATTTGAATGGGAAAGCCAAGAATTTTCAAGACTTGGCAGCATTTTTATAACTACATACTTAATTTTTAACGGGGGGTCTCATACTGTAGGTTTAACTTTAACTAAAAACAAAATAAAATGTCAAAAAAATGTACACAAAACAACAACAAATTTTTGGGTTAACTATTAACCTAAGTTTAAACCTGCAGTATGAGACCCAACGTAAGAAGCTAAATTTATACCTACTTAAAATTTTTATAAATGCTTAAATTTGTATGGAATATTTATATAAAATTCGAAAAAAAAACAAACCTAATATTTTATATTGTTGTTTTGTTTTTATGTATGTATGAAACACAGATAGAAAAACCATTCACGGTTGTATTTATTATTTGTCTTAGAAGAGTTGTGTTTAAATATCATTTTCTTTGTCCACACTATATCTAATGTCTAATATGCGACACCTACATCTTGTTTGTCTGGTTGTTGTCCACACTATAAATGTGTTTATGAGCACAATTTTGATAGCAAAATAAATCAGTAAAGCATTAGTGGTAACTTAGTTTAGTGCGAAAAAAATATAACGAAAACTTTTGCTGAAAACAGAATTTCAGCAAAAAAGTTGTTGAAAACTAGTATACATACTTGATATACAAGACGTTTTACTAATTTTTCTACTAACTTATTTTTTTGAGTGTAGCATGTAAACAAACAGACATAATAGGGGTTTTCATATAAACTCGTATTCTACTCGTAAACGGTGTAAACCTGGTATGTTTATGAGTTTAATGTCAAACTCCATACATAAAAAATATGGTTTGTATTTATACAAGATTTACAAGAAATTTCCGAGTTTATGTGAAAACCCCTAATATTTTTTCTGTTGTTGTAGCTTTGTGTGTTATTTTTAAATTTCATTGCGATTTTAGTGCAATTGACCTAATGGCTTCAAATGCACAAAATATGCATTAAAATTTGAAAATTACGCACAAAGCAATAACAAAATTGTTTTCGTTCTTGTTGCTTCCTGTGATATTTTCAAATTTTATAGCACATTTTAATGCATTTGTAACAGTAAAATAAGTATATTCACGTCATCACAAAAAAAAACTAGTCCAAATTTTAAAATCTCTTGTTTGATGAATTTGGTACTGGACGGAATTTTATACCACTTGGTCTAAAACAGATGGAATAATTCTAAACCCTGCACCTTTGAGTTGAAAACTTCGGAATTTGGGAACAAATAAATTGTTTTTTACTCACGCCTTGTAACACATTGACGGAATTTACAGTTCGTGCTATATAAAGTACTAAATTAGCATTTGTCGTAAATTTGACAATTTTCTATGGGTTAAACTTATACAACGATAGCACGTTAGCACGTAAACAAGTAAAACCCGGTTTTGTACAAAAATATGGAGTTTTTGCTCAGTCTAAATTCAATATACTATACCGCATTTACACTGAGGAAAAACTACATAGTTTTTGGCTCTTGGTAGTTTTAACTTTTCAAAACACATATAAAAACTAAGCAAAAACTAGTTTTGTCCAAAAACTACACAAGGAAAAAATATATATGTGGAAAATTGTAAAAGTAACTTGGAATTTAAGTAGTTGTATAATTACATAGCACTTAGGTGATATTCCCCCTGCTTTTTTCTGCAGATTTTACAGTAAAATTTGTCATTTTAAATTAACTAAAAGTTAACTCAAATGTAACAAAAATTTTGTAAATTGAACAGTTTTATTTTTGATATTCTTATCTTCTAGTATTTAGCAAAAAATCTGCTTATTTTAGCAGTTTTTTTCACAAGATCAATTTTACACTAATTTTTAGTAGCTTATTTAAAATTGTAAAAAATGACAATGAAAAGATGTCAGTTCATTTCCATAGAGTTTATTGAAAAACTTTTACAAATTTAAAAATCATTGGTAGCTCCTATCCGAGGTGGGTAAATTTATTCTGAACTAAATACAAACTGACAAAAGAGTTAAAATGTCTTTGACATTTGGAAAAAAATTTCAATTTTCATAGAGACTTAGAAGCTTGAATTTATCCCTGTTTTGTGTGTTAGGATAATGGTCTAAATGAAAGCAGTCAATTTCTATGGTTTAGATAGGTTTTCTTATAGGTAAAATTAAATTTAGCTAGTTCGCAGCGGGTCCTAATTGAAAAAACCAATGTGCAACTGATTTTCTAGAACTTTTTATGAATACTTTAGTATAAAATTAAAAGCTTATCTTACAACAATTATTTTAATTTTTGCATTAAAAATACAAAAATTGTTTTTTCGGACTTTCTATATTTTCATATATTTAAATATAAAATAAAAAAAAGTCTAATATGACAATATCATATTAGAATTTGGACTTGAGGTAGAAGAATATTCTAACTAAATATATGAAAATTAAAAGCGATTTATTAAAAGAAACCTAATTAAAATTTTTTTTTATAAAATATCAGATATGTTTATATCAACAGAGACATTTTAGAGTATTTTTTCAGCCGACTACCCCTACCCCTAAAATATCGTTACCGAAATACCGTTAGCTCTAAAATATCGTTACCATAATTAAAATACCGAAATCAAAATTTGCCACATACATATGTATATGCATTAGGCTGGGTCGATTTGTGGGGAGGCAAAAAAATCGCCCATGGCTCAGGGAAAATCGTATTCTAGGGATCAAAATAAGAAACTTTGCCGAAGGAACCATACCTCTAAAGCGAATTCTACTACCCCTAACTGTTGACTTTTGTCCCGTAGGGTCAAGTTTTGAAAAATCCCACTTTGACCCATTTAGAGTGCCCCAATCGAGTCCAAATGTATGACCGACCCCCACTAACTTTGGAGGGCCGATCCACCCATGCCAGTGGCACACCCCCTTTAACTCCCCTGGGGGGTTCCCCATACAAACATTTTAAAAAATCACCATTTTTGGCACTTTATTTTATTATTTTTTATTTATTTTATTTATTTTTATTATTTTATTTATTTTTTCTCCTTAGAAATTTATTTAGTCAGAACATATGTAAATGAAAAAATTAATTTAACTTAGTAATAGAAAAGAAAAAATGCCCAGACTTGAAAGCAAAAAAGACTTCAAACAGTAATTTTTTTTATTTTCTTTTCTATTACTAAGTTAAATTAATTTTTTCATTTACATATGTTCTGACTAAATAAATTTCTAAAGAGAAAAAATAAATAAAATAATAAAAATAAATAAAATAAATAAAAAATAATAAAATAAAGTGCCAAAAATGGTGATTTTTTAAAATGTTTGTATGGGGAACCCCCCAGGGGAGTTAAAGGGGGTGTGCCACTGGCATGGGTGGATCGGCCCTCCAAAGTTAGTGGGGGTCGGTCATACATTTGGACTCGATTGGGGCACTCTAAATGGGTCAAAGTGGGATTTTTCAAAACTTGACCCTACGGGACAAAAGTCAACAGTTGGGGGTAGTAGAATTCGTTTTAGAGGTATGGTTCCTTCGGCAAAGTTTCTTATTTTGATCCCTAGAATACGATTTTCACTGAGCCATGGGCGATTATTAAATCGACCCGCCCTAATATGCATCGATATAACTGACTGTCGTTACCGTTATCGAAACAACTGAAATACCATTAACCTTAAAATACCGTTACCGAAATGACCAAAATGCCGTTATCCTTAAAATACCGCTAACGAAATAACTGAAATACCGCTAACCTTAAAATACAGATACCGAAATAAATGAAATATCGTTACCCTTAAAATACCGTTACGGAAATAATAAGCGTGTTCGTTTATTTACTACAAGTTACTACTTTTACTACAGCTGGAAAAAATCAATACAAAAATAAACAAAACTTTCCAATTGTAGTAAAAGAAGTAAGAATTTCGAGTAAACGAACACACTGAATATCGTTTCGGTTACCATCCATGGTATTTTTTTTGTGAAGTTGTTTTCAAACAAATTTCACTATTTTAATTGTCATCACTGTATAACTAAATTACATTTTCATAGTTAAAAATCAATTTTTTGTAAATATTTTTTTTTTAATTTTCTATAAAACTCTAGTTTTTTGTTTTTTGATTAAAATATTTTATACTACTCAATAAAAATGTTTATAAATTTTTTATGTGTTTGGGGGGGAAGGAGGGGAATTATTTTTTAATGGAGAAATTAACCTTTGTATATATTAAAAAAAAAAATTGTTTCAAATGAATTATTTGGAGCTCATTACAATTTATATTTTCGTATGTAATAATTTGTTATACATGCATTTAATTTTTGTGTGTTTGTTTTTTACTGAGGGCATTTAATGTGAAATTTATAATTAACTTGTGAAATGTTATAAAAATGATAAATTAAGGAAATTAAATAAAATTGGAGCCCTTTAAAAAATACTCAACTGCTATTAATATGCTACTTAACTATTTGGTGAACGATTTGTTTACTTAGCGCTAAGTCAACAACTTAAGGTGGCGCTACCTAATTTTGGTTATTATAATTATAAAAATTATATATAAAGAAATTAAAGAAAATTGTATAAATATTAAAAACAAAAGCAAATTAGCCACGTTCACCAGATTAAGCAGTTAAAAAGCGCTACAACTGTAGCGCGTTACCGCTACGAATATGTGGCGGTAACGCATTCAAAAAAGTTTGTTGGTGGAATTTACTGGACATGAGTTTCAACAAATATATGTATATGCAATTAAAAAGGCAACAAGATAATTAAAAATGTCATCTTTAAATAAAATATGAACTAGCAACGTCATAAAAATAACTGACAAATTTGTACTACTACAAAAATCTCAAAACAACCCTACGGGAAATTTTAAAAAACTGTCACCGAACTGGCCCCTGTATATGAAATAGACTGGTCACTTTTACATGGTGTTGTCATAGGAGGTGGAAATTGACCCCTTGTGACATGTCAAAAGACAAATCCTAGGACAGGTTACTGAATTCTCATAAAAAACAAAGTTCAGGGACCTGTCCTAGGATTTGTCTTGTGACATGTCACAAGGGGTCAATTTCCACCTCCTATGACAACGCCATGTAAAAGTGACCAGTCTATTTCATATAAAGGGGCCAGTTCGGTGACAGTTTGTTAAAATTTCCCGTAGGGAACTGACAAAATTGGTAAAAACTAGAGATGAGCGATATTTTCATACCGGTGATTTAATCACAGTTATTGATAAATCACTGGTAACGGCAGTGATCAAATATTTCAAGTCGCAGTTACTCGGAATGTCGTTCTTTTAATATTTGTGTACTATTCTTTCTTGCAAACTTCATTGTGCACAGTAATACGTCTTTTTTTTTTTCAATAACAGTGACTTCCTTTCACATTCTTCTGAATAAAATGTCTCCTTCTATCATGTCTTTGTTACCGGTCGCAACTATTCTTCTTTTAAGGCCCAGTTTTTAGGAAGTGGATTATCTTTAAACTTAGTTTAACGCAGGTTGTAACTGGAATACTGCTTTTAAAATGTGGTTGCTGACAAAATTCGTTTTCGGTTTAACTAAACCAAGTTTAACTGACATCTTAAAAACTCGCCATAAATATTATTTCGTTTATTTATCAGAAAATCGGAGTCTTTTCCATAGAAAAACATCACGATCACAGTTTAAAAGAACAACGATTTGCAAATCACATTCACTGAGAACAATGTTACTGAAAAATCGCCGGATCGCCCATCTCTATTACAAACCCGTGATCACGGTCACTGTTTAAAAGAACGGTGATTTGAAAATCACGATCACTGGTAGCAGCGTTATTAGAAAATCACCGGATCGCTCATCTCTAGTTAAAACTATTTTTTTACATTTAGTTTGTTTATATTAAAACAAACAAATATTAAAAAATTACGATTTTTTCTTTCGATTACAAAAAACTGTGCAGGTCATTACTTCATCCTACTTAAAACGTAAAGCCAAAATTCCAAACAGTTCACAAGTTATCAACCCCCGTTTTCATAATAAAAAGTTAGTAGCTCCTTCTACATTGCACACAACGAGCTGTTTTTGTTTTTTAAGCCTAGCAGCTAGTTATTGTAGAATAGAGTTTATTCATAATGAATTCTTAGCACAACGATTAAGAGCAACCCTGTGTTTGAAAATATAAAAGCTTTTTCGTTATTGTGAATGGATTTTATTTTGCGGTTAAAGCACCGTAAGTTGTTTTTCACGTGGAAAATTTTCACTCAAACTTTAAAAACCTTAAGCATCGTAAGTTGTTCCGTTTCCACGTGAAAAAACTGTTATACTCCATATAAAAAAAGTATTTTTTCAAATAATGACTTTCACGTGAAAATTGTGTAGTTTGTTTTTATGCAAATTTAATGTACAAGACTATTATTTTTCTTGGGAAAAAGTGACATTATATGTTTATTGGGGTTGTCTTTCTAACAAATAAAAAAAATGTTCATTTTTAGAATTTAAATTAACTTTTGCAGCCTTTTAAGTTCGAGTGAAATTTTTTCACGTGAAAAACAACTAACGGTGCTTAAAATAGTAATTTAAATTCCGAAAATGAATTTTTTTATGTAATTAGAAAGCCACAATCCCAATAAACTATAATAAATTTGCGTGAAAACAAAGTCTACATAATTTTCACGTGAAACTCATTGTCGTGAAAAATAATTTTTTTTTATATGGAGTATAACAGTTTTTTCACGTGAAACTCAAACAACTATGCTTAAGCACCGTAAGTTGTTTCGATTTCACGTGAAAAAACTGTTATACTCCATATAAAAAAATGATTTTTCACGATAATGAGTTTCACGTGAAAATTGTTTTCACGCACATTTAATGTACAAGACTATTATTTTATTTTTTTTTAAAGAGAAGAAACACTCAGGAAATTCTTCCTATTAATTAACGTGGTGCCTTCTTTGGAAAGGGGATAGAGAAGAAGTGAAAGTTGGTGAAAAATGAAGGGCTTTAAATATGGCAACACTGTAATTGCGCGAGATGTTGAATTTTAGAACATTTTTTGCGTGCCATCTGACGGTGAGTTGGCGAACTTTGTTGAAGGTTTTTAGTTCATAGCCCTGTATATTATTTTACTTCGGTGGGGTAAAGTGCTATGGGAACACCGAAGGAAGACGCTGCGATATGTATAAGGGATAGAAATACTCATTCATATTATTTTTCATAAATTGATGTTGCCTTTTTTGGGAATCGAATCCGCAACCTCATGTGTAACAGTCCAACGCGCTAACCATTACACCACAGCGCCCACAAAAAGTGACATTTTGTGTTTATTGTGATTGTGTCTTTCTTATAAAATAAAAAATAATATCTGCTCTCACTAATTTGTGAATAAAGTTCGAACAAAGTATAACTGGTTTAATAAAAAATTCTTATTTAGCCAAAAACTATTTAATATCCGCAGATCGCTTTTTGACGGCCTTGGGTATTAGAGGGTTAAAAATGTTCATTTAGTTTATTTTTATTATTATTGATATATTCTGAGTTTACAAATAAAAATAAGAAAATTTTATTGTATCTAAAAACGCATAAAGCATAAAAACGTTATGACTGCAGAACCGTTTGGATTTTTTATTTCAAATTTTAAGTAGGCTGAGTACAAAATTTTTCGAAATTCGAAAGAAACAAGTGAACTGTAAAAAAAACAGTAGTTGTTACCAGTCATTATTGTCAGTTGTTTTAAAATGATTATAGTAAAAGTTTTTCAGTTTACTTTACGTCATTGTAAGTTATTATTAATGCGTTTGTTAGTTTTCTTAACGGTTAAAATAGCTACATTTTTTGTTATTTTGAAGGTAACAGCATATAAATTTGTTTTAACTGTCATTTTCAGTAGATCCTATCGACGAACTTTTCTAATTATTTTCTTCCACTCCATACAAAACTGTTTTATGAATATTGGTAATTACGAGTATAAAAAAAAAATAAAATTCTCATCATACATTTTTTACAACCTGATTGCTATTAATGGTAAATTCAACTCAAAAATTAGTGCTTTTAACTTTTTTTTTTTTAACAAATTTGACTTGTTCTCGTAATAAGACCGATTTATTTTCCAAGCTGTCATTAAATTAGCTGGTTTAATCTTTTTGTCTTTTAAACTCTCAAATCCATACATAAATGCATTTGAAAATTTAAAAAAATAGTAAACATAAAAAAAATTTAAAATTTTTAGAGAATAACAATAAATTTTTAAATAAAGTTAAAAAACGAATTTTATAACAATATACAACAGAGTTAAAAAAATAAAGTCAAATAATATTTTTAAAATAAAGAAAAATAATTATTATAATTTAATAATTATATTACAATATTGTCCCTTTAGAAAAACGTGTAAGTCCACACAATGTAATCAATTTCGTGTACTTTACATTGTGTGTACTTAAGATATTGGATACTTGTGTATAACAATTGTTTACAAAACTTAAAACATTTGAAATTTTCCAAAAATTTTGTCTAATTTACATGCCACTACACTTAGATAAATTTTTTGGGAAATTTCAAATCTTTTAAGTTTTATAAACAATTGTTTTACACAAGTATCCCATATCGTAAGTACACATAATGTAAAGTACACGAAATGGATTACATTGTGTGGACTTATACGTTTTTCAAAAGGGATATTTTTTAGTTCTTATCTTTCTCTATATATACTATATATATCTTATGAGATGTGAAAGCCAGGAAAAGGATTTTTTTGTTTAAGTATATTTTATTTAATAAGTACCTAATATTAAGAAATGGGGCATTGATTTCTTTATACAAATTTTAGTGTCGGTAAAACAACACTATTCATAGTTTAGTAATATGCAGTATTATGATACAAATATTTAACCATATTAAACAAGTTCAGAAAGTGTAAAAGCGTTTAAATTCTACTCTACGTTTTAAAAACAATACAAATTTTCAATTAAAGAAACTGTACATAAAATTAGTTAAATACTTTTTTTAAAAAGAAACTAAAGGTATATATTTATTTAAATTTTGTTTGGGATGTTTATTAAAAATATGTAAATCTTTTACCATTTTCTACTTTATTTCAATAAAATTTCAAAAATTTTAAATTTTCCCTATTTATTTTTAGTTAAAGGACCCCATACATTATTTGTATTATGCCCAATGTTGTATTTTTATTGTTTTGTCATACACTATTCAATTAATTGCAACTAGGGAATGCAAAATCCCTCACTTTTTGATTTCCCGGGAAAGCGGAAATTTATATTGAATTCCCGGGATCCCGCAAGGGACATAAATTAGAAAATATTTTATAGTAATTTAAAAATTTTATTAATAAAATGTCTTAAAGACCTCAAATTTTTATGATCGTGAAAAAGCTCAGTTGGTTTTTCTTGGAATTTTCGTAGTGGGAAAGAATCAAGTTTATATTAGAAATTATATAAAATTTTTAAGAACTGAATAAACTAAAACTAATTTTTAGACTAAAACACTTGTCAGTAAAAAATAAAAAAAATTAATATAGAAAATAATTTTAGAAAATTGGAAAAAAATTATCGGAAAAAATTCTAACTTGAACATTTTTAAAAATCAGTGGACCAATTTGTCTTTAATTCTGTACAGAATAAGTGCGATTCAAAATTTTTTATACTAATACTACATTTATACTTGAGCAAAAACCACTTAGTTTTTGTATGAAACTAGTTTTTGATCGTTTTTTTTTATGCGTTTTGACAAGTTAAAAACTACATGAGCCAAAAACCAGGTAGATTTTGCTCAGGTATAAATGTAGTATAACACTATTTAGTTGAGTGGTTTTCTTAAAGAAATATATTTTTTAAGTTCCTTTTAGGGCCTGTTAAAAAACAAAAAGGAACTTAAAAAGTTTGATCAAGTACACAAATTAATCAGTGCGTTCGTTTACTCGAAAATCTTACTACATTTACTACAATTTTGTGAGTAATTGAGCGAGCCTAATGTAAGATTTTTTGGTATTTTCAAAACGTTGAAAAATTTTGCATAAGTAAATTTGAAATAATTAACTTTATTTTAAACTGCATTTTTTGAAATCCTGGGATTCCCGGTCCAAATTCCCGGGAATGCGGGAACTGAAAAATGCCTAATTTCCCGGGAAACCCGGGACGGGAAATCCCGGGATGCATTCCCTAATTGCAACATATGTATTTGTTACACTATTAGAAAAGTCTGTAATGATGCCTACACCCAAAGGAACATTCGCCAGAACATGGGCATGTTCTACTCAATGTTCTAGTGTCTGTATCAATGTTTCATGTTGAAATTGTTCAACTGTGGCATTCATCGTCTGTAGTAAAAAAATGTAAACAAAAATCAGGGGGCAAATTACCGCAGTCGTGATCGAGTGTTATTCAATAGCAATTATTGTTACTTAAAATATTACAAGATTAAAACCAGGTTAGAGGTGAAACATTTAGTTCCTTTATTACAAATATGAGTTAAAGTTGTAACAATAGTTGTTCGTGTTCTTTTATTTGCACTTTAAAAACGTGATTTTTTAACAATTTCGAACGCTTACGACTGCGGGAATCTGGCCCAAGATTATTTTTGCTAAATATTAGTAAGATAGGAACAGCGAAAAATAAAACTGTTAAATATACGGAATTTTAGTTATATTTGAGTTAAATTTTTATTAATAAAAAATAACAATAAATAGTAGCTTAAAAACTCACAAAAAAAATTTAAATTTTCGAAGTTTTTTTCGATTTTTTTAATGCAAATAAAATTGACCCTTTTGAAAACAGCAGTTTCTGCAGATTTTACAGTATAATTTGTCAATTTCAATTATATAAAAGTTAAATATAACTAAAATTTTCTTTAACACTTTATTTTATTTGAATTAAATTTTATTGTTTGCTTTTCAAACTTTTAGTAGTATTTGTAACCGATTATGGTATTTCGGCTAGGTTATTGTAATAAATAAAGAAATTAAATTAAAAAAAAAAAAAAAAAAGTTAACAGTTTTATTTTTGTTGTTCTTATTTTACTAGTAAACGTTTTTATTTTAAAATTTCCAAATAAATGCAAATCTACCGGCAAATCCATTGCAATTTAGAAGATATACAGTAAAACTCGCTTAAGACGAACTCCGGGGGACTAAATTAATTAGTTCGTTGTAAGCGAGGTTCGTATTAACCGGGGTAAAATTTATTTAAAATGTTCTAATTATCCACAAATTTTACAAATTTTTCATTTGGTTTCCTTTGTTTGCAATATGTTTAAGAAAAAATGTCAATGTGTTCGGTTAAAAATTTGTCAGAAAACAAAACATATATAGAAAAAATTGTCGAATTTTGTAAAGTTCGTATTAAAAGTGGAAAATTATATAGAAATTTGTGGGACCATCACAAACAGTTCACTTTAACCGAGTGTTCGTCTTAAGCGAGGTCATATTAACCGATGTTTTTTTTTTTATATTGAAATTGTTGCCAAAACTTCGGGACTTCTAAATTAGTTCGTATTAATCGAGAATTCGTCTTATCCGAGTTCGTATCAAGCGAGTTATACTGTATTTAACTAATAAACAAAGTTGAGCTACATCCAAAAACTCAGCCTTAAGCCCAAACCACAAGCCTAAACCAGATAAACGCAGTATCGACAGTGTTTTACCGCAGTGCGACGTTTTGTGGATAAAGCAGGTTTTTTTATTTTTTAATTTCTCACTGTCGAGAAATTAGAAGTTTTTAAATAAACAAGAGCTGCCTTCAAACAAAATTCAATAATAAATTTATAAAAATAGTGAATAGTTTTCGCGAAATACAAGCAACAAATTTGACAGCACGGCTGCGGTTCACTGGCACTGTACCTAGATTGGGCTACATAGTGAAAGTGCCAGTGGACAGTGGCAGTGCTGTCAAACTTTGTTCTTGAATTTCGTGTAAACGATTTAATATTTTTAAAAATTTCTTATTCTGTTTTGTTTAAAAACAGCTCTTGTTTATTTAGAAATTTTTTTAATTTCTCAGCAGTGACAAATAAAGATACAAAAAAATGCTTTGTCGACAAAACGTCGCATTGCTGTCAACACTGTGGTTATCTGGTTTGTAAAATATTAAATTGTAATATCAATTATTTAGGATATTAAAGATTTTTTAAACAGGTTTTTAGAACCAAATATTTTGGTAAATGGTATTTTCTTTTTAGACATCGAATTTAAGTGCAGGAGGAGTTTATTGTTTATTATTGGTGTCCCCATTAATACGCATTTGCGTCTAACCCTCATTTCGAAATTCCATTAGTTTGAAAGTAAGAATTTTTAAAACGTCGACTTTCGACAAAAAAAAAAGAACCTTTTTATCTGGAATACCCACATAAGTATATTATTTTTCGCTTTATTATTAAACAAAGAGTAGTCAAACCTTTCAAAATTTCATTTAATTCAAAGAGGCTCAACCAGGCAAGCAAGTTCATGCACTAAACATAGTGTTTAATGGTATGTTCAGTGGTTTAAGCGCTTAAAACATGCATAAAAATCGATAAATATGCATTTGAAATTATAAATATTAATGCTTTTATTTTAAAAAATTTAACTTGAATCCATTTTTTCACAAAAAGTTATTTAACCATTGAAAATTACTCTTTACATCGTCAGAAGTTATCAGTTTATTAAAGAATTTTTCTAGAACGATTTATTTATTTATTGTTCACAAAACACGCAGCAAATACATTAAAAAACGTACAAACACATAAATTTTTAGTAAATATAAAAAATATATGTTAAAATATGCAATTTAAGCAAAATATGCAAAAATGTGTAATAACCTGGGCAATTTTTTACTTTTGCATTCAAATGGGATTTTTTCCATTTTCCCAATTATTTTGTAAAAATACCATTTTTACAAATCCCTGCCAAGAAAAAAATCCATTTTGGGGATTTTTTATTTTAGATTTTTCATAAAAAAATGCTATAATAATAAATACAATAAAAACCCAACTTTTGTAGATAGTTTTTAAAAGAAATTAAAAAAAAAATTTAATGTTGGTAAAAATTAAATTCCGGATTTTTTTACAGCAAGTAAAATTTTAGACTTTAAAAAAATTTATGATTTTAGCATATTTCTAGAATTAAAATTATAAGTTTCACGGGGTTACCTTTTCTCTTGTGAAGGGGTATTGTGCTGCTTTTGAGTAAAAAAAAGTACCTACATTTTCCATACTAATTTTAAACGTAACTGGCATTTATTTTCACCTTCATTTGCTCTGTATATTCGATCAATATCTGCACATAGTTTTGCTAAAAATGTATTATGTAAAAAATTAATCAACTTGTGTAATTTAATAAATAGAATATGGAATTATATATGAAAACTTTGAAAATTAAATTTAAAAAATTAAATAAGTTGGAATTCCCATACAGATAATTTTAAGGTTATTTTGTAAAACGCAAATTGTTTTATTAATAATAACAAATTGCACATAAATCAACGCAACGCAAGGCGTTGAGTTTTACAAAATAACCCGCTAAATTAAAATTAAACATTTTTGTAAAAACCTTTGGGGAATGAGCAAAATTCTTGAAATAAACAACGTTATTATATTCAAATAAAATTGAAAATAGTTAATGATCCTATTCATCGAACTTTGTTAATAGGTAAATCTCGGATTTCAGGAAAAGGAAATCGGGAGTTAACTTTTTTTTGTTTTTTTGGAAATATTTTGGAAATAATTTATTTAATTTTTTTTTTGTGTGGTTTTCATATTTTATAAAACTTTATATAATTTTTGTTTAGGCTTAATTTGTATAATATAATAATAATTAATAATTGTGGTTTTTTGTCTCATTTTTTTCAAAAAATTGAATTTACAAAAAATAAAAATTATTTAATTTTTGTGTAATTTAATGCCATTTACCAGTATTTTTTTTCTTCTATTTTTGCTGCTTAACATAAATACTACTTCCTTAACCATTATCCAATGCAATAAGGAGTTAGAGATGTCGTTATCAGTTTATATTATCACCATCGGAATTAGCTTAGAGATAATAATTGGAAATCACTTAAGGGGTTTTTAAGAATTTTTGTGGTTGTTTGACATTGAAGACCATATATGCTGCAACATAGCCGCCGCCGCCGTAGATGATGATGAGCCAGCAGTTGCTGCCGCTATCGCCGCCGTATGATTTTGATCTTTAATTGCATTCATCAGGTGGTGTTGGGCTTGTTGTAATGCTGCATTTGTTTCTTCATCTTCTTCATTATCATTTAGTAGTTGTTGTTGATGATGATTCACATTTGTAGCCACATTAAGGTTTTGTTGAAAATTGTGGGATGAGGTGGTGGAAGAAGATTGGTTATGTAGAGTATGTGGTATTGATGATGACGATGAAGTTGGTGGTAGTGCTGGTGGTACTGCTTGTCCTTGCGGCGGTTATTGCATAAAATAATCTGGATGTTCTGAATCTTTTTCAAATCTTTTCGCTTCTTCGTGCATACTTTCTTTGATTTTGAGTATAGCCGCCGATTCCGTTTGATCATTTTCCCCTGGACCGCCAAAACCGCCCAGATTGTAGTCACCCATGCCACTGCCCGAATCTTCGCGGGGCGTACCGGGTCCTCCATTGGCTGGTGAATTTTTCATACCATCAAGACCGGTGCCATCACCGGCACCACCATTAAGTACAGGGCCCATAGAGTTCGGACCACCACCCATAGGTCCCATGCCACCGGGTCCTCCACCGCCTCCACCATCCGGCCCACCACCCATGGGAAATTCTGGTTTCATTAGTGAGTACATATTGTCACCGGGACCACCAGGGCCGGCTTGCGTATTATCTTGTGGTGAGGGCATAATAGGTGTTCCGGGGCCAGGCGGGCCATTCGAGCCCGGTCCCGGACCATAATTGCCAGGTGATGATGATGAATACGCATTCATAGGCGCGGTAGCATTTGGCTGCCATTGTGGTGGCCTACCGCCAGCTCCCATGCCCATTGGAGGCATGCCACCCGGTCCCGGAGCAGGACCTCTCATTCCTCCAGGTCCTCCATAACCCATGGGACCCATTCCTCCCGGTCCTCTAGGTGGATTCATGCGAGGATTCATAGGACCCATGCCACCAGGCCGCGTTGGATCCATACTATTCGGCATCATGGGCTGTCCGGGGGGACCATTGAATTCATTTCCCATGCCCTGCATACGCACTCCGGGTCGTGGACCGCCAGGATAACGTGGCCCACCCATGAAGGGCGGCTGGCCAGGCATCATTTGTGATGGTGGGGGTTGCGGACTTGACGCATGTGTTGGTGGTGATGGTCTCATTGTTGAACTGGGAAAGAAAGTTGCTCCCATTGGACCGCCCGGTCCCATAGGGCCATCGCCACCAGGTGGCATTTGTCCGAGTGGACTGGGTGCTGGACCACCGGCACTATGTGGACCGCCAGGGCCAATACCATTTACACCATAGCCTGAACTGACAAAACCATAATCGTGGAAGGCCTTGGCCTCTGATGAATGATCACATTGATCGCGTCTTTCGGGGGCAGCACAGTACAAATCCCAAAATACGCACCACCATGTGTGTAGAAAACCTGGTGGTTCTCCCAATGTTATATTTTTCTCCCATCGTATCTCAGAGAGGAAAGTTTGTGCAGCTTTTTGGGCGCCGACATGCAGCAGGTATTCATACACATATAGAGCTAATTTTTCACGGGCCTGAGCATCTGAAGGCACCGAGGAGGTTTTCGATTTGCCATACATTTTATATTTGGTTAACACAAAAATGTGATGTCAATGTGTGTGTGTTTGGTTTTACTAAAATTGGTAGTAGTAGATGTCGTTGAGGAAAAATACAAAGAGTTGTTTTTAGTACAAACTCTTATTGTTTTTCCAGCTGATGCCTTGTTGTGGATAAATCTTAAAAGATTTCTTTAAAAAGTTAATTAATTCCCACTCGGTGATGGAGCAGTAAATTTCTTGTCAAGTTTTTATATTTAGTTACTTTCAACAATTATTTTAAAAAAAATATTTTTGTTGGCCGCTAATTATTTTGTTGCTCCTTCTTCTTGTCCGTTGTCTTCCACACATTCAGTGTGTAATGCAGAGAGATTAAAAAGAGATTGGAGTATGTGAGTGAGAACTCACGCAGCCGTTCTCCTAATTTCTATAATTTCCAGCATTTTTAAGAAATTTCTTTAAAAACTAATCAAATTTTTTAAATATTTATAATTTACTGTTATTCGGTTATCTTTAATGTTTCAATTTATTTAAACGTTTTTCTTAAATTTTCTTATAAATTTGTTTTTCACCTTATTCGTTTTTTTTGGAAAATTTGCGTACAATCCAAAAAAATTTACTTTTGCCTGATAGTTTTTTATAATAAAAATGATTTTTTTATATATGCTCGTTTCGTTTTTCTGTTCTCTATATTTCCTCTTTCTCTGCCTTGGCTCTGTTACTTTTCTTTTTGTGTAAATTTTCGTTCAACAAAAAAATTTAGTTCATACTTGTCTTGTATCTTCTGCTTCTTCGTTTTACCGTTTCTTTTGATTTGTGTTTTTTATAATGTTGTTGTAGTTTTCTTATTACTACTTTTGTTGTTGCTGGTTGTGTGGTATTGCTGCTTGTTCTTCTTTCGCTGCTTTTGTATTTGAACAACCACCTCGTTTTTGCTGTGTGTGTGATATTTTGTATATCGTTTCACTCACACCAATTTCCCCCTTTATTTTTTGGTTGTATGACGTTTTTTGTTGGTGTTGTATATTTCGCAAACTGAAATTATAGAAATAAAAGCAAAAATTAAATATGAAAATAAATATGAAGATGAGAATATTGGTACAATGCGAGAATTGCCAAAAATGTACAGTGCGAACAAGGTTGTCAATTTTGCGTTTTTTGAGGTATAAACCGTAGACAAATTACCAGCAAGGAGTGTTATTTGCGCGACTAAAATCGCGTTTTTATGTACATCAGAGCAGAGCTTTGAAGAATTAATTCCTTAATTCAATTTTTCTATTCTGAATTCAAAATTCGATGAATTAGTTCACAAAGCACCATATCGTCGACCGGCCTGCAAAATGTCACATGTTTTTTAATAGATTTTCAGGAGAGCGAAAAAACTGTTACAAAATCTACTTTTAAGATATTTTATTGGCATCATATGCCTTAATGATTCAAGACCTCATTTATTATAAAATCATCGATCAAGTTTTATGCATCAAATTTTAAGCGGAGAATACACGAAGGAACATTGAGTAGGGAACAAAAAATATCAAAAAATTTTGTAAACACGAATTGCACGATGTCAACACGCACACACACACACAAACACACACACATTCACAAAAAATGGGAATTTTTTCACGAATGTTCCCTCGTGTATTCTCCGCTTTAAGCTTAATATGAATAATACAGGTCCTGTGCCTACATTTCACCACAAAAAATTTATATTGATTGCATTTGAAAATTTTTGTATATAAAAAACTAAATGGAAAACCACTAAACTTTAAAGGCATTTCGCGGAAAATATGTACCTTAAATAGAAAAATAAAGTACGCCATTGTAATCAGAATGTCCAAAATATATACCCCTAAATTCATAAACGCTTTGTAAAATTATAGGTTTATTGAAAAAATTTTGTATGAAAATGACGTTTTGTAAACCTGCTATAACTTTACAAAGCATTTATGAATTTAGGGGATAGTGTTTATTTGTAAAAATTCAAAAAACTTTTTTAAAAAATATTGTTTTTCTTTTGAACCCATTGGCGTTCACAGTCTGTAGCTGAAATATTAAGTTATATGCTTCAATAATTTAAAGAAAATTAAGGACGGGTTTTTTGAGATTTTTGCAAATTAAGGATATTTTTAAATTGTATTATCCTTTTTGCATTCAACAATTTATTTTGAAAGTAGATTATATAAGCATTACTAGGTAAAAATCGGATAACGCTAATTTCTTTAGATTTACCAGATCCACTAGATCTAATCGTCTAATTGTACCATTCAATACTCCTTGGGTAAGTCGATCTTTTCAAAGGCGTGTGGTCTTGTTGTTTAATGCCCTGCCAGCGCCCTTAAGGCATTTCAATTGTACTGATCATACTTATAAAGGGAGGCTTTTGAATAATTTTCAATAACTACAATCTTCTTATCTTTCTGATAATTTTTATTACAACATAGTTCATAATGCCAATAGATCTTTCTTTCTCGTTTAAATTGGGATATCAAAAATAATAATTATAATATTTTTTAGAGTAGCAAATAAATATATTTTCTTATCAGGGTTTTATAAATTCTAAATTAACATTATCTTAAGTGAGTGGAATATTGTAATTTATTAATACAAAATGGTGAATAAAAAAAATAAAAAAAAAAAAGTTGTAATCATTTGAACATCATGTATTTTTCACAAATTTACTGAAAAAAATCAACTAAAAACAGCGATAAAAAGCGAAATGAGCCAAATTTTCCAAAAATTAAAAACAGTAAATTTCGTGATAGTCATGAGAATCTACAAACCGAATTTTGTCCAAATCCAGAGACCTTCTTCCGATGAATGTACCGGTTCTCTTTCGAATGATTCAATTTTCTTTTTTTTTTTAATAAAAATAAGCATATTTCGAACTATGTATGTTTTTCTTTTCGTTTTGTTTTTCTCTTTTTTAAGTTTGACGTTGCAGGCAATAAAATTATGACAAATGACAACTTTATCTAATAATTCTACCTGGAAAGTTGTACAATGGATGGAATGATTGAATTGTTAAACTGCAATTTTACACATCGAATAAAGTCTTAATTGGTCTTATTCCATTTAATTTTAAAGACTTCAATAATTTTTGTTTATCATTCAAATGGTTCAATCACTGAATTCAATCGATTGAAAAGATTGGGAATTCAATCGATTTCTAGTTCATTCGATTGAGTAATTTGGGAATGACATTCGATTTATAATTTTGAAAACAAACAACTAAAGAAAACAACCAACTTAAAAGAAATTTTATACTATTTTACAAATACAAGAAAACTAAAAAATAATATTGGATATTGGAATTAACAAAAAATATATAAATAACAATAAAATAATAACTAAAAAATAAATAAATAAAAAAATAAATACATAAATAAAAAAAAACATTTTAAAACGTTCCCATATATTATTAAAGCACTGGACTAAACAAAATAGAATAAAAAAAAGAGTATTTCAAAAATTTCATCATTTCAGTTTCAATAAAGGGTATGCTTTTGGACAATAATTTATTAATGACATTCATACTTTCAATAATTTTATACTGAATTTAGACTGAGCAAAAACTACCTAGTTTTTGCTTGTTTTCTATATATGCGTTTTGACAAGCAAAAACTATCAAGAACCAAAAACTAGTTCGTTTTTGCTCAGTATAAATGCAGTATTAGATATTTCAGCTTTTTGCGAAAGTTTATGAATTGTTTAAACTAAAAAATACAAATTTATACTTTAACTGTGAACACATTTTTTTTTGTTTTCTTCTTTACTTGTAAGAAATCGCTAAATTTTACTGTAATAAAATAATTTTGAATTTTACAAATTTTTTAAATCGAATGTCATTCCCAAATTGCTCAATCGAATTATACAAAATCGAATGCATGATTAAATGCCCAATGAGTAAGAAATCGAATGATTGAAATTGATTGAATTCCTTAAAAGTGAATTCGATCGAATGAATCCCAAAGAATGAAGTCTCTGCGAATGGTTAAAAATGAATTCAATCGATTTAAAAGAAAATCGATTTGTTTAAATTAAATTACGCGTTGAATTTAATAAATCGAACGGTTAAAATGTGAATTAATTCTAATTATATAAAAGAAATCGTTCAATTTCAATTTCGTTCAGTGAACTAAATAAAAAAATTAATTTATGTTCCAGTAGATTGAAAACAAAAAAATTACCTTCACTGAATTGAAAAAAAAAAACAAAGTTACGTTCACTGAGTAACTCGATTCGAAAAAAAATTTTCCTATTCGTAAATTTTGTACCGTTTGTAAAAAGAAAAACTTTAGCATAAATCTTATTTTTGAATTTTTATATATAGTCCACATGTAGTCCAGAACTAGATATTGACAAAAAATAATGCTCCACAAAAAGTGAGTATAGGGGTTGAATACACTATATTTATGATTAAGAAAATCTGAAGACGAATTTAAAAGTTATGACCATTCAAAGTTTTTCGTTTAAAAAACTTGGGCGCCATTGCGAAACTCTTGAAAAAACAACTGCTAAAATAAATATTTGACAAAAAATACAAAAAAACAGAGTAAAGTACGTTAGTTTGCCTTAAAAAAAATATTCTTAAAAAAATCGCACGGCGAAATCAATAGTTATGGTAATTACAAGTTTTTTATTTAAACAAATTTGGCATCCCTGTAGAAATCGAAAAATGACAACTGAAAAAAAAATAATACTTCACTAAAAGTACGCATGGGCTTAAAAGAAAGCTATTTTCAATTAAATAAATACAACAATTTAAAACTTTTGTTAGACCGAAAATATGCTTTAATGATGAAAACTACACAAAAGTGTCGTCCAAATCTCAAATTAAACCAATTACTAAATCCCCCATTAAACTTGTTAAATTGGTACATAAATATTTTTTTATTTTTTGTTTTTATTTTATTTAAAATATACAGAACATATACAGCTATGGACATATAAATGGCACATTTTACCATGAATTCTTTCTTATGCTACTATATTGCCAATACTATTAACAACCAACAAGTTTTTGATTTTTCCAACTGTTTATTATACACATTTAATAATGCTATAAACTTTAATTGAAATTCATTAATGTAAATAAAAAATTATCATTATGAAAAAAAAAACCCATTGAAATGAGCTGGACACATAAAATGCACAATCTTAAAAAAAGAGAAGAAATGGTTTTAATATGGCATTTGTTAATTTTTTTGGTATGTACAAATATTTTACCGTTAATATTTAGTGCTGTGGCCTTTGTTTCTGATGACAGCTTCGCACCTGCGACCCATACTTTCCACTAGTTTTTTGCATTTTGTTTTGGGGATGGCGTACCAAGCTTCCACAGTTCGTCCATATTTTTGTAATTTTTCTTGGCGATTTCAACCTTGACTTCATTCCACAGGTTCTCTATTGGATTTAAGTCAGTGCTCTGGGCTGGCCAATCCAAAACATCAATCTTCTCCGCACAAAACCATTTTTTTACTAGTTTGGGGTCATTATCATGCATGAATTTCAATTTCATTGGCATGGAGTTGAAGGCATATGGCTCCATATGGTTTTTTTAAAATATCTAAATACTGAAACTTGTCCATTTTTCCATTGATTTTTATAAGCGGACCTACGCCATGCCAAGAAAATCCACCCCAAACCATAATATTGCCACCTCCATGTTTTACCGTCTTCTGAGTGAACCGAATATTAAACTCTTGGCCTTTAGGACGACCATCTGATCCTATCCTGTTAATTATTGTTTCGTCACTCCATAACACGTTTTTCCAAAAACTAATGGGATTTTCCTTATGGGTTCTGGCGAAGGTTAGTCGTTTTGAAATATTTTTTTTTGAGAGCAGGGGCTTTTTTCTGGAAATGCGCCCAAACAAATTTGCCTCGTTTAGTCTTCTTCTGACAAGTCTGCTTGATATTTCCATGTTAAAATTTTCATTAATATCCGATGCTATCTGCCTGGATGACTTGAATGGATCAATTTTCACCATTCGTATTATAGCTGCATCCGTACGCTCATCTGTTTTTCGTGGCCTTGGCTTCCGAATTTTACCCTTAGTCAATATATCGGGATCCTCAACACAAGAATTAATTGCATTGTAGACTTTTTTGCGAGAAATTTGCATTATCTCAGCAATTTCCTCTACTTTTTTTCCATCTTCATACATTTTCCATATGATCCGCCTTTCCTCACCTGTGGTATGTTTTCCTGATCCCATTTTAAAATTTTTTTTAACTTTTTAATTTATTTTTGAACTACGAAAAATATTTATTGCTTTGAATTAAATCTACACGACTACTGCCTATTTTAAGTAAATTGTGCCATTTATATGTCCACTTTAAATCAGCATTGTTAACGCAAAAATGATAACGGTAAATAATAAGCAAAACATAACGGAACATTTGAGCACTATTAAGACAAATATTTTTTTCAACAATAATCAGAAGAGATAAAACTTGCATTTTAAAATATATTTAGTTGGAAAATACTTAAATTTATGCGCAATTTAAATCTGTGCCAATGTCCATAGCTGTATATAATAAACTTTAAATATGAAGCAGGGTTGGCAGGCAATACCGCTAAAATACCGTTACCGAAATAAATGAAATACCGTTACAGCTAAAATACCGTTACCATTATTTTTAATTTTCTGTTTTTGATAATTGAACGTGGATATTGAATATTTTTATTACATTAAGTTGGTAAATTGGTTCTGTTTTATTTCTCGTTTGTTTTCTGTAAAAAAATTGCGGGATGCATCGAAATAACTGAGCACCGTTATCCTTAAAATACCGTTACCGAAATAACTAAAAAACCGTTATCCTTAAAATACCGATACCGAAATAAATGAAATAGCGTTACCCTTAAAATACCGTTACCGAAATAATCTAAAATATTTTTAAGAAATGTGCTGCGTAGGTATTGTATACCACATGAAATTTCAATTACCTTCCCAAAGGTACCCATACTATTCAAATCCAACAGACACGGATACAAGGGGGGGGGGGGGCTCGCTATGGGGGCTATAAATTTTATTCCAAATAATGCTATAATGGAAAACATGATTAATTTTGTAAACAGACATTTTAGAATTTCACATTAAACAAAAGTTTTTAATTTTTAGATTTTGTGTAGATTCTTGATTTCAAGAATTTCTTTTGTTCAGGAAACCTGACAGATTTTACATTTTTTCAAGAGATAATTCTCAAAATTTTTTGTAGTGAGCTTTTTGTACAGAATTAATAAGAAGACATTAACCATTTTTTTGCAATTAAACAAATATGTTGAGCCATTTTACTGAAAAATTAATATTTAGGGCCAGTTTTATTGTCAGAACCAAGATCGATTTCAAACGAAATTATTTACTTCCCGAGTAAAAATAGTTATATATGGTTATATATACTGTAATTGAGCTATATCTGGCTATGAATGGAGTCACATTAAGACACATATCGTTATATACAACTACATCTGATCAGGGATAGGAAAGTTGATACGATCGTACTTTTTTTTGATACTATTTGATTGAAAAAATTACCGTAGTACTGCCGCGTCAAATTTGATACTCTTGCACATTTGGCCGGTTTTTAATTGATATTTACTTTTTTCTTCTACTGCCAATTTTGATATTTTCTCGTCAAATCTAGTGATTTTTAAGCATATTTAGTGGGATTAAATATGATTTGCTATTAGGGGGAAATCTATCAACTTTTGCAAGCAACGTTAAATTCGTATTCAAAACTTGAAATGTTTTTAAGAAAATTCGAATTTTTTTTGTATTAAGGTTGTTCACAAGGGGTGTGCTATTTGTTGTATCGTCCTAACAAAAAACAGAGTTGTTAGAATTTAAATTGGAAAAATACAACATTTGAGAATAGCACGATACAACACTTTTACGTATGTTTAGTGTCCTATGTTTAAGTGTGCTAACAGATAGAAAACCCAATAGAAAATCGTTGTTAAAGTCAAATAAAAATTAAAAAAAAAAAATTTCAAAAACTTGGCCAAACAACAATAACAACTCTGTTTTTTGTTAGAACAATACAACAGATAGCACACCCCTTGTGAATTACCTAATTGTTCACAAAATTTTTAACACTATCTGGAAAACTTTGAACAAATTTTTTTATAACATCATCAGTTTTGATTGAAATTTGTTCTAACAATTTCTTGTTACAAAAATAAAAAGAAATAAAAAAAAAAAATTGTGATTTAAAAAAATTTTTTTAAAATCAATTTTAAAAATATCAACTATCTTTAAAATTTCTTTTTGACTCATTTTACCTTAATTTAAATTATTTTAATTAATTTCTGTAATTCATTGTGTAAAAACCGACTTCAAAAGTTTTGTTTTTCTGAAAAAAAAAATTTTTTTTGAGAAAGTATTTGGTGAAAATCGTTTTTGGGCTACAAACCATAAACATGCGATTGCATGAAAATCGCTACTTTGTAATAAATATTCGCGTAGTATCGAAATTCTGCTAAAAACTCGTAAATTAAGGGTTTATAAAATTTCGTATTTTTCATACCGTACAGCACTACATGGAGAGGGTATTATAAGTTTGTGCTGATGTTTATAACACCAAAAAATAATGGTCGTAGACCCACCTTATAGTATACCGATCGGCTCAGAATTTTTTTTTATTTCGATTTAACGATGTTCGTCTGTCTGTCCGTCCGTCCGCCTGTCCATGCATTCTTGTGCGCCCTCTACAGGTCGCAAATATTAACATATTTTGATGAAATTTGGTACACCGACTTATGTCGGCACAAGGACGACGCCTATTGAAATCGGTCCATATTTAGACCTAGTGCCCATATTAGGGTCCCCCCAAAATTATATTGTTTATACGCTGCAGGTCGCAAATATTAAGTAATTTTGATGAAATTTGGTACACTTACCGATGTTGGCCCAAGGACGAAGCCTATTGATTTTGGTTAACACCGGTCCATGTTTAGACCCAGTGCCCATATAAGGTCCCTGGGTCAAAAAAATAGCACCAAGCCAAACAAAAATATTATTCGTTATACTACCTCTGTTCCGAAAAAAGGTTAACATTTCTATTGATTTTTTTTTATTCCAAAATAATGTTAACATTTTACTAAGCATTTGTTTTTATTTAAATAAAAGAAAATAAGTTAAAATAACAGTTCATGTGCCACTATTGTGGTAGAAAAAATAATATTGTATGTAATAAAATTAATGAACAATACTTTGACGAGCTGTTGCTAATGTCTCTTCGCTGCATTTAATAGAAACCAGTAAAAGGCCATCTCGGCGAAGACTTTCTTTACCCATACGTCGAATTTTGTAATTATTACCATCTTTGTTAAGCATTATAGATTCCATACATGTTTGTAATGTCAAAAATACGTTTTCTAATTTATCTGAGTGCTGTTAATTTTTTCACACAAAATCAAAGAATTATTTTAATTCTAATTTTCAACTTTGACATCGAATTAAAAATAAACATGGATGGTAACCGAAACGAATGCGGTTATCGTTAGGGTAACGCTACTTTAGATTATTTCGGTATCGGTATTTTAAGGGTAACGCTATTTCATTTATTTCGGTATCGGTATTTTAAGGATAACGGTATTTGAGTTATTTCAGTAACGGTATTTTAAAGACGAGTAAAAAGGTTAAAGTCGGGCATGCCGACTATACAATACCCTACACCAGTCTGGTGTATTGTTTGGATCCGAAATTCGAATGGGTTAAAATGGGGCTTGTGTCAAAATTTTCTATAATGTGAGTCAGCGCACCAAATTTCATTAAAATATCTTAATATTTGCGACCTGCAGTTTGTAACCAAGCCAATTTTGGGGGGACCCTTATATGGGCACTAGTTCTAAACATGGACCGATGTTCACCAAAATCAATAGGCTTCGTCCTTGGGCCAACATCTATGGTCTATGTACCAAATTTCATCAAAATATCTTAATATTATCGACCTGCAGCGTATAAACAATATAATTTTGGTGGGACCCTTATATGGGCACTAGGTCTAAACATGGACCGATGTTCACCAAAACCAATAGGCTGCGTTATTGGGCCAACATAGGTCTGTGTACCAAATTTCATCAAAATATCTTAATATTTGCGACCTGCAGCGTATAAACAGTATAATTTTGGTAGGACCCTTATATGGGCACTAAGTCTAAACATGGACCGATATTCACCAAAATCAATAGGCTGCGTTAT
This sequence comes from Leucophora obtusa, assembly GCA_949987735.1. Lineage (NCBI taxonomy): Eukaryota > Metazoa > Arthropoda > Insecta > Diptera > Anthomyiidae > Leucophora > Leucophora obtusa. The sequence continues at coordinate 346,080,551 of OX465295.1, read as the reverse complement.
TGGGCCAATATAGGTCTGTGTACCAAATTTCATCAAAATATCTTAATATTTGCGACCTGCAGCGTATAAACAGTATAATTTTGGTAGGACCCTTATATGGGCACTAAGTCTAAACATGGACCGATATTCACCAAAATCAATAGGCTGCGTTATTGGGCCAATATAGGTCTGTGTACCAAATTTCATCAAAATATCTTAATATTTACGACCTGCAGCGTATAAACAGTATAATTTAGGTAGGACACTTATATGGGCACTAGGTCTAAATATGGACCGATATTCACCAAAATCAATAGGCTACGTTATTGGGCTAACATAGGTCTGTGTACCAAATGTTAGCCCAATATTTATTTAATATTTACGACTTGCAGCGTATAAAGAGTATAATTTTGGTAGGACCCTTATATGGGCACTAGGTCTAAACATGGACCGATGTTCACCAAAATCAATAGGCTGCGTTATTGGGCCAATATAGGTCTGTGTACCAAATTTCATCAAAATATCTTAATATTTACGACCTGCAGCGTATAAACAATATAATTTTGGTAGGACCCTTATATGGGCACTAGGTCTAAACATGGACCGATGTTCACCAAAATCAAACTTGTTCGTCCTTGGGCCAACATAGGTCTGCGTACCAAATTTCATCAAAATATCTTAATATTTGCGACCTGTAGAGTGCGCACAAGAATGCATGGACAGACAGACAGACGGACAGACGGACATCGTTAAAATGAAATAAAAAAAAATTCTAAGCCGATCGGTATACTATAAGGTGGGTCTAGGACCAATATTTTTTGGTGTTACAAACATCAGCACAAACTTATAATACCCTGACCACATAGTGGTGTAGGGTATAATAACTATAATTTGGTTATTTCGGTAACGGTATTTTAAGGTTAATGGTATTTCAGTTATATCGGTAACGGTATTTTAAGGGTAACGGTAGTTAGTTATTTCGGTGAATAACGCATTTTTTTTTTCCAAAAGCCAAACTAAAGTATAAACAAAACGAATTAATCGACTTAATTTATGTGAAATACTTAATAACCACCTACAATGACTTAAAAGCAGAGAATTAAAAATAACGGTAACGGTATTTTAAAGATAGTGATATGTCATGTATTTCGGTAACGGTATTTTAAGGTTATCGATATTTCATGTATTTTAAGGATAATGGTATTTCAGTTATTTCGGTAACGGTATTTTAAGGATAACGGTATTCCGTTTATTTCGGTAACGGAATTTTAGTGGTAACGGTAGTCAGTTGAAAGGGTTTGGAATCGATAACGGTATTTTAGCGGTATTGCCTGCCAACCCTGAAAATAAATTTAAAAAAAGTTGGAAAGCTATCTATAAATTCAGAATCACTGATATGTCCTAACAACTATCAAAAAAATGAGTTTTTTAAAAAACCTCCATAATCCCAGCAAAAATATAGAAATGTTAACCTCATGTCGGAACGGAGGTAGTATATTTTTAAATAGATTGAACTAATTTCATTGAAAATGTGTCATAAGTAATATAAAAGGCTGTGTAACAATAAGCTTGTTCGTTTACTTACTACAAGTTACTACTTTTACTACAGCTGGAAAAATTCAATACAAAAGTAAAACAAAACTTTCCAATTGTAGTAAAAGTAGTAAGAATTTCGAGTAAACGAACACACATATGAAATAAAAAAGGATGCATTTGGCTTTTTCTTTTATTATAAATTTTAAACTTTTTTAAAAAAACTTAAAAAACACTCAGTCAAAAAATAGCAATACTGGACAATTTGTATGAAAATTAAATGTTTAATCAACGAATAAATTGAAATAAGTTATTAATTGTGAATTCATTATTTATATGACAGCTAAAAATAATCAAGTTTATATTCAGTTGCTGCCCATTATTGGCAATAATGTCTTCTCAAAGTTTTGGCATCGAATTCGCTATATTTTTTCATCTTTTCTTCTAAATTGATTTCCAGATTTGCTGAACAGCCTTCCAAAGTGCTTCATTACTGGTTACGTGTATTTATAAAATTTCGGCCGAAATTTTCATTTTCAGCCGATTCCGCTCTAAAAATGTATAGCCAACGATTTAATAGTTTTGGCATGGTTTTGGTAGAGAAAAAATTTTGTTTGAGTGTATATCGATGGCTATTAACCCTAGAAGTGCATTGTTGGTCGTTTCGACTAACACCAATCGTGGTTTACAAGCAGCATGAAAATAGCGATGAACTTCTAGGATAAATTGTTAAATCAAACAATTTATATAGTTTTTCATTTCCAAACGATTTGCACTTAATTAAAATTTTAACTAATTAAATAGTTGGCTACACATTGTTAGCATATTTAAAGAAGAATCTTTGGATGAATAGTTTACAGATGAGGAACAAGATCTAGAGACTTAATAATTTTAACGAATTTTGAGTTTTTGAGGTATGTGCATATTTAACATACATAAATATACATATGGTATGTATTTCTTACAGCACTGCCACTGTCCACTGGCACTTTCACTATGTGGTTTGCGCTTAAGCTTTACTTTGAATAAACCGACAGTTGTCTTAAGTTAGAATCTATATTGATAAAATCGTTAGCGAAGATAGCGAATAAGTGAATCAGATTTTTACTGACAAAACGAATCAGATTTTTACTGACAAAACGAATCAAGTTTTTACTGACAAAAAACTAACTGAACATTCAAAAAATGTCGAAATGGGGTTAAACAGATTTTCCGGAACCCTAGTTTGGTACTTTTTGGAACAACTTAGCAAACCTATACTAAACATGAATTAAAACTTCTACTTCTAGTTCATAAAATAGATATGACTACCATATAAGATATAAAAAATGTTTAGCCCTCCCCCCCCCCCCCCCTTGGGCGAATCCTGGATCCGCGCCTGAAATCCAACTATGTATATATCGCGGAGATATAGTCAAGTCTATGTTTCAATTTTGAACTTAAATTACTTCCGATAAAAACTTGTTTTTTCTATTCTGCAAAAAAAAAAATCGGAACTTCCCCTAAACTCAACTTGTTCCTTTTTTTAAATTCCATATATTTATCCAGTTATCTTATGAAACCCTGTTTTTTAGTACATGAATTGTTTACAGTTCACATAAAACAGAATATTTGTTTTTATTTTTACTAAAATTGAAGATTTCAATAAAAAACTAACAAAATTTTGCTATTGTGGTACAAAGTTAGAAACAATTATATAAAATTTATTTTACAAATATATTTTAATATATATTTTATATAAATATAATTTTCAAAAGTTGTTTCCGCGTGCAATATAATAATTTAAAATATGTATATGTATTTTTAACATAAATATTCTTTCTTTTACTACCACTTCCATAAAACAGCTTTCCGGGAACTAATTCCTTTGAGTCAAAATGTAAGTCTTCTCTGTCCCAGCTACAATTCTATATCTGGTTCTACCATATTCTAGTGTGGAGGAAAAGATCTAATTGATATTAAATAGGTCAAATTACATAAAAAATGTTTGTTTAACATAAATTATAATGTGAGAAATGTCAAACGCAATCAAAGTTTTGAAATCTAGTGATTTTGAAGGTTCTTCTGAGATTCGTTTATGGTCCAGGATATTTTTACAGTTTGCTTTCACAAAATCAGTTTTTTAGTGTTTTTCTAAAAAAATATATATGGCAACACTGATGACTAGGGCAACCAAAAAAAGCTCTAAAAAGAATGTTTTAAGCTCTTAACAAAAAGCTTGGAAAAACAGTATAATAAACAGGTAAAATGCAAGAATAAGCCCTTAAACTTTAGTATTTCTTCATTAAAATCTGCCTAAATTAAAATTTTTTATTTAAGACAATGCAACATTCCTTGGAACTTCAGGAATCAGGCAAAGTTGTGATATTCGTAAATTTATTTTCATCGGGAAATACATTAATTGCATTAAAGGAATTAAATGTGCTAAAATCCCAAAACTTATTGCAGTGGTTTTATACGGCGTTCACATATACGTGTTTAACTCGATTTGACGTGTTTAAGCGTTAGAAGTTTTACAGTACATTTTTCCTACCCTTAAACACGATAAATTATCGTGTTTAATTTTTAAATACGATGTGAAACACGATAAAATTGATATCAATTGGTGTTGAATGACAAGTTTGAAGCAGAAGAAGACACAACAAGAAAAATAAAAAATTACAATTGAATAAAATAAACTAAATTTAAATAAAAACCAGTTAAAATGTGTTTTTTCTTATTAAAGTGATAGATGAACAAAACAATTAATTAAACTTTGCCTCCGGTGAACGAAATATCCAAAAAGAGCCATGAAGTTGTCCCTTTACTAAAAATTGAAAAATCTCGTTTCCGACTGGGGCGGATAATGTTATTTCGCTTTTTATAGGAATTATAACGTTGGATAATGCCAAAAATTATTAATTATTGCCTCCGGCCGAAGAAAAAACTACTTTTTGGGAAATTTTGTCAAATTTTTGTTTTTTTTTACAATTGTTGAAGTTAACGGTATTAAATCAGATAAAATTGATAATGAATTCGGTGTACCACAGGGATCAATATTAGTGTACGGTGTACCAGAGGGATCAATATTAGGAGCATTATTATTTATAATATATATAAATGATATGCCCAACATTTTAGAAAAATGCGAAATTGTTTTATATGCTGATGACACATTGATTTATGCTAATGGAATTACAGAGGGAGAATAGAAAATTAAATCAGGACATGAAAAACATAAACAATTCGATCAAAATGAACAAATTGAAACTAAATGAAAGTAAAACTAAAATAATGGAAATTAACATGAACAGTAGCGTAATTTTTAAAATAAATAATCAAGTAATTGAAAACGAAATGAAATATCTCGGTTTCATAATCGGCAAGGACTTAAAATTTAAACAGCACTTTGAATATATATGTAAAAAAATTGGCAAAAAATCGGGTTCTTTAAACGGGTGCGAAATAAAGTATCGATAATAACTGCAATTACTATGTACAATACAATAATAAAACAGCATTTTGAATTCGGCTCCACAATAATATACACATGCTGCACAATAGCACAATTGGATAGGATGCAAAAACTCCAGAATAAAGCTATGCGTGTAATATTAAAATGCAACAGATATACTCCAATACAAACAATGCTTGATACATTAAAATGGCTAAATATACAACAAAGATTGGCTTTAAATACACTAAATTTTGTCCAAAAAATAAAGACGGAAAATGCTCCAGAATATTTAACCGATCAGCTAAACTATGTGGGAGAAGTTCAACCATATAACCTACGAAACGCAGACAACTTTAGACTACAAAGGGTGACAACGACAGCAATGCAAAGATCACTGTTCTTTAAGGGACTAGAACTGGATATTATGCTGCCTAGTTATATAAAATCAGAAAGGAACAGTAACATCTTTAAAAGAAATATCTCAATATTTATTAGAAATAACACAATTTATAAAATTGTTAAATATTATGTTATAAAGTTCAATTAAAAGTATAATAAATACTACTAATACTACTAAAAAAAAATATATATATAGTAAATGCAATTTGACTTCGTCTTTTTTCCCTAAGGATTGGAAATTGGCAAGAGTTACACCGATAAGAAAAGTTGGCACATCGGATAAATTAAATAATCTCTGTCCTATTTCAGTTTTACCGATTTTTGCTAAGTTAGTGGAGAGTTTAATGAAAAATCAAATGCCTATACCAAGTACCGGGTTTGTTATAAAACAAAAATCTGATGTCAAGGAATGCCTAGAAGAAGTATTAATGACAGCAAAAACCCATGGTTACCCGATTAAGGAATTGTTAAGCGATAACGGTGGTGAGTTCGAAAATAATAATTTTAAGATAATTTTGAAGAAGTATGGCGTTGTACAGAGGTTAACAGCACCATACACCCCACAACAAAATGGTGCCAGTGAAAGAGAAAATCGCACATTCAAGTACTCCAATGATGAAGCAAAGTTTCCAGATGCGATATGGGCTGAATTAGTAAGAACAGTTATATACGTACTAAACAGGACTGGAAAATCATCAGTTGAAGGTAAAACTCCCTATGAATTATGGATTGGAAAGAAGCCTAGGATACATCATTTAAGAATAATAGTCAGTGAATGCTATGTCCATATTCCTAGACAAAAGAGAAAGAAAATGGATGCCAAAGCTACAAAAGGTTATCTCATTGGGTATGATAATGATGAACGTTACCGATAATAAAAACAGAAACAACATGTGTGATGAAGACAACAAGTTAGAAGAAGAAATTAAGCAAAAGTTTGAAGATTTTAAGCGACGTATTACAGAAGATAACTGTAGTATACGTGATAAAGAACAGCAGTTTAGAGATGAACAACATTCAAGTAATCAAGATGCCGTAGATATTAATAATCAGCCAATTTCAAAAGAACAAAATCAAGATGCCGTAGAAGATGAATTGTACGAAGAGTCTATTCAAAACGAATTTTCAAATGATTTTCTTGGATTTGAATCAAACAAGCGTGCTAGAGATGAAGATGATAATGGTGATGACTGCGATATGCCAAGGGTTAAACGATTAAGAGATCGTACCTTGTTATCAAATCCAAAGTATGATGACTTTGTAATGGAAGTTCAAGATTTCCTAAATAAAATTGAAACTCTTATGACGTATATGGAAGCAATTAATAGTAAAGAGTCTAAGCAGTGGAAGGTGGCCATGAATTCCGAAATGAATTCTTTGAAGGAGAATGAAACATGGGAGATGGCAGAACTTCCTAAAGGTGGTAAAGCTCTACCGTCAAAGTGGGTATTTTGTGTAAAGATGAATCCTGATGGAACCGTTGATAAGTTTAAAGCCAGGTTAGTCATTAAAGGATTTAAGCAACGAGAAGACATTGACTTCAAAGAAACTATTAGTCCAGTTGCGAAATTGGGAACGATTCGTGCAATAATTAAGTATAGTAGCTAATAATAACATGCACTTATCCCAATTTGATATTTCAACAGCTTTCTTGTATGGTGAATTAGAAGAAGAAATATTTATGAAACAACCAGAAGGCTATAGTGATGGTACAAGAAGAGTTTGCAAATTGAAAAGAAGTTTGTATGGCTTAAAGCAAGCGCCTCGTTGTTGGAATAAACGTTTAGTAAATTATCTATTAAAAATTGGTTTTAAAGTCAGTAAAGCTGATCCGTGTCTTTTTATAAGAATCAAAGATGCAAAGAATTTAATTTTGGTCCTATATGTAGATGATGGACTTATAGCAGGAACAGATGCAAATGATCTTAAGGTACTGTTAAATGAATTAAGATCTGAGTTCAAAATACTTGCAAAAGATGCAAATTATTTTTTGGGGCTGGAGATAAAGAAAGAAAAGAAAGATTTTGGAGAGGTTCAACTTTCAAGATTGCAGACCTGTGTCTACTCCAATGACCAAGGTGGTGGAAAGCTCTGAAGCAGAGAAAGTAGAGGATGTTTCCAAATTTCCCTATCGACAAGCAGTGGGGGCAATAATGTACTTAATGCTCGGTACTAGACCAGAGCTTGCATTCAGTATTGGTTACTTGTCTAGAACTTTAGAAAATCCTACCAAAGAAGATATTGTCAGAGTCAAGAGAGTTTTTCGATACATAGCTGGTACGAAAGACTATGGGATAACATACAAAGCTGGCTATAATTTAAATTTCGAATGCTATAGTGATGCTGATTTCGGAGGTTGTATAAAGACTGGTAGATCAACATCTGAAATCATAATAAAATATGGTGGTGCTGTTATTTCGTGGATGAGTCAAAGGCAACCCATAGTAGCAACATCTACAACAGAAGCAGAAATAGTTGCTGCTACCGAAGCTACAAAAGAAATAATGTGGTTAAAGATGCTCTATTCTGAATTGATTTGTTATAAAGAAATGCCGATGTTACAAGTAGACAACAATGCAGCAATAAGATTAGCTCAGAATCCAGAGTTTCATCAAAGAACAAAGCAGCTATATGCTAAACACTTTTTTGTTCGAGAGTCTCTGAAAAAGAACTAGATGTTCAACGTATATCAACACAAGATCAACTAGCTGATATAATGACGAAGTATCTTATAGGTCAAATAGGACTTTCAAGTGTTAACTAAATTTCTTAACAAGGGAGAGTACCCAGGTAGAAATTGCCGACGTTGCAACAAAAATTGTACTGGGAGAGCACTGTTTTTTTACGAAATGCCGGTACTACTTAAAACGTGCTTTGCCAGTACTGTTTTCTGAAAATTAACGACCATTTTTTAATTTATTAAAATTAACAATTTTATGTATTTTTGCATCTATTACACAATTATTAATGTAAGAGAGACATATCCATTCTTCTCTTGTGAAGTTTCGAAAGAATACATTAAAAATCTGTGATGTACAATAAAAGGACAGTAAAGTACTAGCAAACTACTAAATTTGTTATTAAATGTACTGGGATAATACCAAAAAAATAAAATCGCGAGCCTGCACCAACGTTGGGAAATAACTACGGCCAAGCGTTTATTGGTGTTATCATTTCGACAACATGCCAGTACTGTGAAAGTGAAAATCCGACGCATTGCCAGTACATGTACTACCATTTCCAATACCGGGCCGACATTGTTTTATTTTTCATATTTTAAGAATTTGACGTTTATTTATTTATGTATATAAGCACAAAAATAAAAAAATTAATATGATATTTAACTGTTAATATCTGCGGTGTTATAAGGGTTATAGGTATAAATTTAATCTTAAATTAAGGCTGAGAGCCTTAACTACAATTAAATAATAGTTATTTTGTATTTTATATTGGTGAAATATTGAGGTAATGGGCGTTTTTTCTAAAAAGTATGGATAAAAACAGACTTTTACGATTTGACGTTAAATGGATTCGGGAGTATTATATCTCAAATTAAAGGTATTTCAATAGCCTTTTACCGATAATCCCATAACTCGGGAACCGGGGGTCGCCGACAAAAAAAAAACATGCATCGTTGAACTCGGCATTGAAAGTTCTATCGTCCGTGAAAGTTTGAAACAAATCCGAGTTATGCCCGTAAACTAGGGTTTAGCCAAATTATTGTACATATTTCGCGATTACGTTAAATATAAAAACATATTTATTCCATAAAACTCCACGTTCACAGCTGGTAATATTTACTGTATTACAAATGGTGAAATAATGATTAAATTATCAATTTAATGAAATGTTTACAAACCTTGGTATCTATTTTTATAGATAAAACAGACGTTTAATATTTGTTCAAGTTCCAAGTTGTTTATAGGTTAACAAGATTTTCCTTGTTTTTTAATAACACAAAAGCGTTGCAATTTTAATATTAAACTAGCACAAGAGATTAATTACAATGAGCAAAATCAATTTCTTTTTTTTTTTGTTTTAATTACTGGATTGATTTTGAGGTGACGTTTTCTTTATTTTATATACAAGCATTGATAACAAAATGCGCGTTTTTTGTGGTTTTATGAAATATTTGTGCTCTTGATTTATTTAAAAAAGTTGGTTGAAATATCTTTAAGATTTTTTATTTGATTAATTGGAGGCTTTTTTCTAATTTGAATATTCCAAATTTTTTGCACGTCTTTTTTTATATTTATTTTTGTTCGTTTCTGTTACACACACATATGATGCTGTTTATATTTTTTATTATTGTTGTTATTGTTACTGTTGGTGGTGTAGTGCTCTTCTTTTAATTGTTTCCCTCCCCCTTTGGATGAATTTTCAACAAAAAAATACTTCTTTCTTCTTTTCTACCACTACGAAAAAAGCTCAAATTTTATTTTTTCCTTTTTGCCTTCTTTTTCTCACTACTTTTTTCGTTGTCTTTACTCTCTCTTTGCCCCTCCTTTACCGCACTAACACTAGCACAAACGAACAACTACGAAAACGACGACGACAATACAACAGAGTTGATTTCTTCGATTTATTGTTGTGTATTTGCTTATGTACCACAATTCGGTTGTTTTGTTTTTCCCTACGTTTTAGTACAATTTTATTCACGTCTTTCTTATTTCCTCCACTTCTAATACTACGTTGACTTCGAAGGTAACGAAGACGACGACGAAGGCAAATCACATTAATTTTTTTTTGCTTCAATATGAAATTTTCATCAATACTTTTAATGCGATACAATTGCATTTTTACACATTTCCATTGTATTTAAATCAATAAACTTTCCTTTATTTTTTTTCACATTGATTTTTCATTCCATTTGTTTTACCACTGATATTTAAATTTTTCAATAATACAATTTTCTGCAAATTTTTTATTTTATATTCGAGAAAACTTCTTTCATCGGTACTTTTTCGCTACAAGTGCGTCTCGCGTTAAATGGCGTATGGAGGACAACACTAAAAACTGCACATACATACACTCACACCAACGAACAAATCTATATATACAACGACGACAAGAGATTTTTCACCTTTTTTCGTGTTATTTTGACAAATTGTAATTTACATATGATAATCAATATAGTTGTCTCTTTTACACGCAATTTAATGTCATTCGAAAGGTGCGTAGGAAATTTATAAAACCACTTTAAATGAAATAATTTGGAGATTATTTTTATTATTTCACGAAAGTTGTCGTTGTAAGTGCTCCTCGATTCATAATAAAGAAATGTTTCATTACTAAGAATTTTTTTAAAATCTTATATTTTGCAAAATATCAATTTATATTTTTACATATTTGAAAATTTCCTATTGGGGTTTCTACTTTTGCTCTCACTTCTACGTGTTCGTCCGTAATTGTTTGAGTGTTGCCAGATTTATTAAATGTTTGGTATTAAATGAGGGGTGCAGGCACAAGAAAATCAATAAATACATTTATTCATATTTGCAACTGTTTACTCAGAAAATATCAAAAGTTTCATTAGCAATTCAGTAAACATTAGTTAAAATCAATATTTTCCCATCGGACATTCATAAATTATCAATTAAAAAAACAAAAATGCACTTTGTCGGGCGTTCCTAAAAAAACGTGATCGCCTCTGGATATAAAATAGGAAATTATTTTCTTTCTTAAGCTGCCTACACACGAGGAACATTAATTTTTTATACAGACGATGCCACACAACTACTATATCTCAAACGAAACATCACTTCTGTTTGTTTGTCGAACTGATCACATGAAATATGCGCGGAAGAAAATCAAATTAATTGGTTAATTGTTAATTTTTCATATGCTGCTGTTTTTTAATTTTTATTTTTTTAGCTATCACATTTTATGTCCCATAATTCTAGCAAATATATTCATTTATAAAATTAATCCAGTTTTCATTATTTATAATTGTCATTTTCATTTTCTTTAAATTCGTAATTACAAATGAACCTGACAGCATGACTGCTCTTAATGAACTAACACAGCAAAACAAGTAACATCGATACACACGATGGAAGATTGAGTTTGGAAACAAAAAATATCAAAAAATTTTGATAACACGAATGTCAACACGATACATTTGACATTGACATATACGAAGGAACAATGACGGACTTTCAACGGACTTGTCGTTTTCCGTCCGTCATTGATGGACTTTCAACGGATTCGAATCAGTTTCGTTGTTCCTTAAGATCCGTATACGGATCCGGAAGACGGTACGTAAACGGAGTTGGATTCCGTTTATGACGGTACGTAAACGGAACTATGTTTGTTGGACTTCTTCCATTGATCGGTATCGTCTCCATTAAAAATGTCATTAAAAGTTCCAGGAATGTTCTTCTTTACAACTTCAGCTTCACGACCGGTAATATAGTAAAAAAATTTACTTGGCAAACGACTTATTCTTTGACTTTGTCTCGTGGATACTTCTTGAGACTCTTCTTCGTCGCTTTTAATTATCTCACATGAAAGTTCATTTACAGATATATCATTGTCGTCATTATCTATGACACATACAGCATTATCATCAATTAAAAGATTAGCCGCATTATCATTTAGTCCATTAAGAGTGTTTTCATCATTATCTACCACAGACACAGCATTATACTCCTCTTCCCCCTCTTGCTCATGGCTGCTTTGAATTTGTTTTGGTTTGATTATTTTTCAACCACATTTTTAAAGGGAAAATAGTATTAGTCAAATTCGACATCTCGAGCCAAAATCACCTTTCGTGTATCACCATCCCATATACGGTATCCGTTTGGGGCATAACCAATCATAACGGTTTTTTACTCTTTGAATCTAACTTTTTTCGTTTAAAATCTGGAACCCAAGCAAACGCTTTACAGCCAAAAACTCTTAGCTTTTCTAGTTTTGGCTTAATTCCAAACCAAATCTCCGATGGAGTCATTTCTTCATCAATTGCTTTAGTCGAAAGTGTGTTGATGATGTATACGGCAGCGAACGCTGCTTCGTTCCATACATTTTTCGGTACTCCAGACTGTAGTAACATGGCTCTGTTACAGTCCTATTAAATCTTTCGGATACACCGTTCTGCTGAGGTATGTATGCAATGGTTGTTTTAACCTGAATTCCTTTACCTTTACACCAAGCTTGTTGTTCTTTTGATAAGTATCCTGTACCTTGATCTATAGTTAGAGTTGATATCTTCTCATTTGGAAACATAGCGGAAACCAAAGTTTCATATTCTTGGAATCTTCCAAACACTTCTGACTTTTTCTTTATACAGTACACCAAAGCAAAATGACTGTAATCGTCTATAACCGACACAAAGTATTTCGACCCATCCCAGGCAACCGGTGTTATCGGGCCACAAACGTCTGAGTGTATTCTTTGAAGTAAACGAGTTGCTGTAGGCCTAATACCATCAAATGGGTCCCGACACTTCTTAGCTTCAGTACAAATATCACACAAACCAAGTTTCTTTGGCTTCACAACATCTTGCATTAGCTTTTGTTTTAGTAAATTATCCATACCTGTTGTAACCACATGGCATAGTCTTCTGTGTCAGGTTACAGTATCATTTTTGTTACACGAGAAAGCGTTTTTATCTGGAAAATTAATATTTAATCCATAAAGATTGCCGCATAAATACCTTATGCAATTTGTTCATTATTTTTTTAAAATTATAGCATGATCATTCCCAAAATGCACATTAAGTCCAGATTTCGCCAACTTTCTCACGGATAATAAGTTTTCTCGTAAAGCAGGAGCGTAAAGTTCAGTTTCATAGTAACCTCTACACCTTTATTAGTAACTCCCTTTATTTCCCCAATATGTTTAGCTACTATTGACTCACAGCCCTTCGCAACATAGATTTCAATTTCAACAATGGTCGCTGGCACCAAACTTGAATACAATTGTATTGTTTGGTGGTTTAAAAATATTTCTTTTATACGCCATAAACGTATTTGTTTTGGCTAAACGTGCATCACGTTGTCAACACTTCTTAGTTTGATGCCCATACTTATCACACTTGAAACATTTTCCAGTGAAGCGCTTCTTCTTAAAATATTTTTTACAGGAAAACGCAGTTTTACCTTGATTATCTTCATCTTGACGATCCGAAAACTTGGCCTCTTCAGAAATTAATCTTTCCATATTGAATGTTAACTTGTTACCATCAACGCTTTGCAAAGCAGTAACAAGCGGATCATACCTTTCAGGTAACGTCAAAGAGTTGAGTCAAAATATCGCTTTCATCCATCCTTGCTCCAGAAAGTTTGGATTGTCGAATGAAATTTTCGAAAGACATTACATGGCTTATGATGGAATCTCCCTTATTTATTTTCATCTTTACTAATTTCTTCCGAATCAGAAGCTGATTTACCACAGAATGGTTTGGAAATACAGACTGCAAGCTTTCCCACATGTCCTTAGCCGTTTCTCTTTCACGGACAAAACTAATACAATCTGCATGTAAGAAACTTACGATTCTATTCATTGGCTTTTTGTCTTTCTTCAAAAATTCCCGTTTCAAAGCTGCATCGTCTGGTGGAGAGCCGGTGAGAACTTCCAACAAGCATAAAGAATCTAGGTGAATTTGCACTCTAAATTTCCAGTCACCAAATCCCTGAATGCCGATTCCGAAGGTTTGTTGAGCTGTGAATCGGTGAAAAATATTTTTCACTCATTTAAAAATAATGATAACAAATGACAGTTTTTATCACTTCACCACTTGCAAACTATTCAGAATCGGTACTCTGGCCGTTAAGCTGAGGGATTGCATGAACCTCTTATATGGAAATAAAATTAACCAACAATTATTTAAAAAAGCAAACAAGACAAATTTTTTTAATTAGTTCACAATAAATTATTTTTTCAGAATGACGAATTTATAAACAAATTTTTCAACAACAACTGAAAATGTAACTCGATTGTAAATATTTCCACACTATTCAATATTTTTAAGAATTTCTTATTGAATGTTGTTTAAAAACAGTTGTTGTTTATTTAAAAAATTTTCGAATTTATCAGCAGTGACAAATAAAGAGAAATACCAAAACCTGCTTTATCGACAAAACGTCGCGCTGAGGTCAACACTGCGTTTATCTGGTTTCAGAGCTTTGAAGAATTAATTCCTTTTTGAATGAATTCACTACCAATCGAATTCAATTTTCTCTAGAATTGAATGAATTCCTTTTCTTAAATAATTCACTGAATTCATTCAACTGAATGCGTTCATCAAACAACAAATTCAAAGAATTAATTCAATTGCAATAGTTCTTTTTATTAAATCAAATGAATTAATTCACCAGTGAACGCGTTCAATTTTATAAATCGAAAGGAAAAAAAAGTGAATTAATTCCTTACTGAATTAATTCACTACTGAATTCATTCAATTTCATTTTCGTTCAGTGAATTAAAAAAAATAAAATTACGTTCAGTGAGTTAAAAAAAAAATAATAAGTTCACTGAATTGAAAAAAAAAATAAAATAAGTTCACTAAATTGAAAAAAAAATAAAATAAGTTCACTGAATTCAAACTTGTTTTCTGCCGTTCAGTAGAAGAAAACAATAACGTACAAATACAATTTTTAAATAAGCAATTTTGCAGCGTGTGCTAGTAAAAATAAACAAATTAGAAACCGGATGCTGTTTATCAACCTACATGATTCAAAAATAAAGCCTTTTACTATTAAAAATAAAAACTTTACTTTTATAGATAAATTTGGAAAAAAAAATATAACTATTAATTTTTCAAACCAGTTATATAGTTGTATTTTTTTCCAAATGTATCTATATCTGTAAAGTTTTTATTTTTAATAGTAAAAGGCTTTATTTTTGAATCATGTAGGTTGATAAACAGCATCCGGTTTCTAATTTGCTTATTTTTACTAGCACACGCTGTAAAATTGCGTATTTAAAAATTTTATTTGTACATTATTGTTTTCTTCTACTGAACGGCAGAAAACAGGCTTTGAATTCAGTGAACTTATTTTATTTTTTTTCAATTCAGTGAACTTATTTTATTTTTTTTCAATTCAGTGAACTTTATTTTTTTTTTTAATTCACTGAACGTAATTCTATTTTTTCTTAATTCACTGAACGTAATTTTATTTTTTTTTAATTCACTGAACGAAAATGAAATTGAACGAATTCAGTAGTGAATTAATTCAGTAAGCAATTAATTCACTTTTTTCCCGTTCGATTTATAAAATTGAACGTGTTCACCAGTGAATTAATTCATTTGATTTAATAAAAAAAACTATTGCAATTGAATTAATTCGGAACAAAATAAATCGAACGAAAGCAAATATGAATTAATTCCATTCAATATATGGTACTTAGTGAATTAATTCATCAAATTTTTAATTCAGAATTGAAAAATTGAATTAAGGAATTAATTCTTCAAAGCTCTGGTATTATCCCTCTTGATTAGTTTTTTCCATTTTTTTTTTAGTAAACATACCATGAAATATCAGCTGTCACGTAAATACGGAAAGAAAATCAAATTTCAACAAGTTCTTCCGTTCCGACTCGTTTCGTTTACGTAGCATAAGTGCTTCTATGTGTTTTCTATAGGATAGGTTGAATAAGCTGATTCGTAACGTTACGTTTACGTACGACTAATTCTACGTTTAGTTTTAGTTACGCACTCGATGTGCGCTACACACAACGAGTTTACAACTAGAATGTATTTTAAGCTGCCTACACACTAGGGAACATGGTTGAGGGAACAAAAAATATCAAAAAATTTTGTAAACACGAAATGCACGCTCTCAACACTCACACACACACAAACGCACTCACACATTCACAAAAAATGCTCTCTTTTTTTAAGTATGTTCCCTAGTGTGTTAAACAAATCTATTATTATTTTACCTTTTTGATAAAATTCGGTTGATCTGGCAACCTGGCAATTAAATTTCTGTTCTCTTTTTTATCTAATTTCCATCATTTGGTAATATATTGATTTCTGTTGTGTGCATTCGTTACGGTGATAAACAGGTTATTGGTTGTGTAGTAATATGGTTGTCTCTTTCGCTCTAGTACAATTCAAATGAGTGTTTTCTTGTCTCCCGGCATTTTCATTTTCGTTTTAAACTTTAATTGCTTTTTCATACACTAGAACAAAAAAAAATCCGCAAATTTTTTCTATCTCTTGCTGATATACTTTCATACAATCAGTGTTGCATTCGGTGGTTAAAAAATGTTTTGATTTTTTATCTCCAGTAAAATAAAATTAGTGCAAAGACTGATCAAAAAATAAAACAATTTTTATGTCGATTCTAATATTAAACTGGTAAGTGCACACAGCACATTCCTTTAATTATTTTATTTATGCTATTTCTTATACTTCTATATGTATGAAACGTTTTTATGGACATTTTTATACTAATATTGTAGTCAATCTTTGAAGTTTTTAATACTCCAGTTCCAAGACAAAAATTTATTGTTTTTTATTTTGCTGATAGAGTTGCCACATGAAATAATTACTGTTAATAATTTTAGTGTCGTTGAGGAAATTTCCGTTATTTTAAAAAGGCAGCACTGTTTTGCTATTCTATGCAGTGTGGCCATAAAGCATGGTAGTAGCAACGAGAATATAATTTAAAAGAGGTACCAACTCCCCCTACCTCTGTAAAGTCACTCTCTTCTTCATTTGTATCGAAAAATTTTGCCATAAGAATTACACATCCCTGTAAAGATTAATCACAACTGGGTCGACAACGACAATGGGAATTGCCTTTTCATATATTTTGTATAGGAAGCAAAATGTCGCCATGTTGTCCGGCGATTTGTCGTCGTAATAGAATCTATTTTATTTCATGGATGGTGGAATTGCCTTTTCATATATTTTGTATGGGTAGCAAAATGTCGCCATGTCGTCCGGCGATTTGTCGTTGTAATAGAATCTATTTTATTTCATGGATGGTAACCGAAAGGATGCGGTTATCGGTAAGAGGTTAATCACAACTGGGTCGATTATCGACGCAGTTGTGATTAACCGCTTACCGATAACCGCACGTTTAATTTAAATTCAGCTACAATCGTCACGTTTAATTTAAATTCAGCTACAATCGACCGTCGACATTTGTTGACGTTTAGAAAAAAAGGAAAGCAAAACAAGAATATGGTTGTATTTGTTTCACCACAATTCTTCACCAACTCAATTGGTCTTTCACTAATTCTTGTTGTTTTTTATTTTATTGTATTTAATTTTGATTTTTTACGGTAAATTATGTATTTTAAATTTCAATTATATTTCTTCTGTCAAAAAAATAAATTTTTTGTAAACAAAGTACGAATTTTTTCAGCTCTAATACGAATTTCTAACAACTCTGTTCTAATGGCAATCTTTAATTAGTTAAAAATATGGCAACAATTTGAAAAATATTTTAAGTGCGTATTAGTGTGTCGTCAGGAAAATAGAATAGATTCTATTCCGACAACAAATCGCCGGACGACATGGCGACATTTTGCTTCCCATACAAAATATATGACAGAAGAAATATAATTGAAAATAAAAATACATAATTTACCGCAAAAAAGCAAAATTAAATACAATAAAATGTAAAACAACAAGAATTAATGCAAAACCAATTAAATTGATGAAGAATTGTGGCGAAACAAATACAAACATTTTCTTGTTTTGCTTTCCTTTTTTTCTAAATGTCAACAAATGTCGACGGTCGACTGTCGCTGAATTTAAATTAAACGCGACGACTTTTGCTGTCGTCGGTCGACAATCGACACAGTTGTAATTACATACATTAAGGAACATTGAGTAGGGAACAAAAAATATCAAAAAATTTTGTAAACACGAATTGCACGAATGTCAACACGAACATTAACATACACAAATCAACATTCGTAAAAAAATTGCCATTTTTCAGGAATGTTCCTTAATGTGTGGGCCACTTTAAAGTTCGAAAGAGGCGATGAAAAGCAGCTGGTAGTAGTGGCTGCCAGGGTTACCGTTGTGCGAATAAAGTTGCAATTTGCAACCTTTTCGACGGCCTTTGACTTTATGTGCGACTTTTTCAAACTAGTCTAATTTTGCCACTTTTCCTAACTTTGTGCGACTTTTTCCCCCTTTGTTGTAAAGTCAGTAATACAAATCAGAGTAGGAAAATAAACTCTAACGAACCGTACTTTTAGGGTTGCGTACCGCACATCGCGAACACAGTACACAAGCATATTAGTTGCGTAGAAAAAACATACGCGATTCTCTCCAATAAGTGTTTGTGATTATACACACAACCCGAATTCGGTACGCTACGGGGTGTGAATATGTGTTGAAAGTACAGTACATAATCGTAGCGTTTGCGTTCATCAGACAATCGTAGTGTACCGCGTTCGGTTTGTGTACAAACACACAACCGCTAAAACGACAGATACGGTATGTGTTCCTTAGCCGTACCCTACCCTACTTGTTGTGTACAGTTTATTTTCCTACTCTGATACAAATACATATCCTGATCTGAGCTTGGACCTTATGTAATTATATAAAATGATATTTAATTAGATCTAAACAGATCAGATCTAACCTTTTTCACACGTGTGACCCCGTTCAAAGAATGGTTGAATTTTGTCGTTCTATTACAGGGAAGTTTTAAAAATTAATTGCAATAGATCAGTAGAATGTGAACAAGGTACACTAATAGAAAAAAGTCCGTAAAAATTTAGCTAAAACTACTAAAAATAAGTTAAAAATGATGCTGCAGAAAAAACCTGCTAATTTAGCAGATTATTTTTGCTATATATTAGTAGTATAGGAACAGCAAAAATAAAACTGTTAAATATACAGAATTTTAGTTATATTTGAGCTAAATTGAGAATAGCAAATTAACCTCCTAATATCAGCAAAAAATTTTGCTAAAAAATCAGCAAAAATTTTAAATTTTCGAAGTTTTTTTTTTCGATTTTTTTTAAATACAAATAAAAATCGAGCCTTTTGATAGGAGCAGTTTACAATTTTTTAGCAAATATTTCTGCTGATTTTAGCAGAATAGACTGCTATTTGCATTCAACTAAATTTAGCTTAAAAATAATTTTGCTGTTCTCATTTTACTACTAGTGTTTAGTAAAAATATCTGCTAATTTTAGCAGTTTTTTCTGCAGCATAATTTTTAACTAATTTTTAGTAACTTTTTCTGCTATTTTTACAGATTTATTTCTATAAGTGTATTAATGAGAAAATTACCATTAGTTTCGTACTATTTCGATATAAACAAGACGTGTTTTCTTGTAAATAGTGAAAATATATTGCAATTTATGATTTCTGTACTAAAATATTTTATGGATAAAGAAATTGACGAAATTTTAAATGAAAGCGACGATGATGGTAAGTATTGTGAAGTAATTACAGTGAAGTTTATTTATAACGAACAACATTAAAGCAAATTTTTTGGTATAACGAACTTTTACTAATGGAACTTTTGGTTAGTTTAACGTGAAGTTTGTTTATAACAATTACATTTCAATTACAATTCCAATTACTTGTAATTGAAAATTTTCAGTTAAAATTACAAATAAATGTAACTTAAATTAAAAAAAAAGTCAATTAAATCTACATGTAATTGAACATTTTCAATTACAAATTACATGTAATTGTAATTGAATGTGATTTCAATTATAAATTACATTTAGAATTCGAAAATGTTTTTTGTTAAAATTTTACAAAAAAGAATTTGCTGGGTGGGCGGTATGGGTGTGGGAAGCATAAAAAGAATACGTCATATTGGATTAATCCCTTACTCGCGCTTCTTGTCATTTTTTATTTTCCTAATAATGTAATTGTAATTGATATTTTTCAATTACAATGAAAATTTTCAATTACAAATTACAGTTTGTAACATGTTTGCTTTGGGTAAAATTGAAAGATGTAATTGGAGAGGAGACGATTCGGTGTTCTGGAACCTAGCTTTGCTCGGCTGTCGTGGGGATCTTGTCTCCGAATGTTTTTTAGCTTTGTTACAAAAAAAAATTGAATAACACCGACAATAGCACAAAAGAAAAAGAAAACAAAAATAATAAACAAAAAAAATACCACTCAGTTGAAATATCAGTACCATCTTTTTTTAACGTACTGATATGGCCTTTTCTCCCTACCCAACCATTGAATAACCAAATGGCCCACTACCGGTTATTCCCCTAATAGAATAACTCAAGTCATTCCCCTAGATCCTCCTACCCCATGTAAAACTTACTCCATTCCCAAAAACATTCTAAAAATTCAAAGCATAATTATAAAATTTATTAGAATATAAATTTGGTATAACCGATTAAAATTCAAATTATAATAAGTAAAAAAAAAATGTATGACGGTGAGAAACTTGCTTAGATGTATTTAATAAAAAAATAATAACCGTGAAAAAAATTTAATTATGAGATAAAATATTTAATTAATGAAAAAAAAACACTGAAGTTATCACTCTCTTTTACAGACTCAAAAAAAAAATTATTTTTAGGATTATTTTACCTATTATAAGATAATATTCATTTCTTACTCACCTCAAATAACAGCCGATGAATTGTGCACATTTCATTGCTAAAGGCGTTCCAAATGGTAAAAAAGAACTTCTACAGGAAAATTCAGTGGCTTTAACCATTAATAACAAAACTTATAAATTTACCGCGAATTATGTTTAAATGATTAAAATTAATAATAAAATTAAAAAAAATTAATAAAACAAATAAAAAAAAAAACGACTGAATCAAGCCTTGAAAAAGGCTGATTTTATCCAACCACGTAAATTAATTGCTAATAAAGAAATGTGTACTAGGATCTGTGATTTAGTTATGAAATTGAAGGTTACACCGGAAAATTTCTTGAACATTGGTTACTTTGAAATAAATATTTCTCAGGACAAACACCAAAACTCTCAAAAAAAAAGCAGTTCTCTGGATTGAAATGGATACCCAAGAAACATTTTTACGGACTCTCTGGCACGTACGGAATCATGAATCCGGCTTTTACAGCACATTAACCGTCCGTAATACACGTATCCGTCAAAGCTTGTACGTATACGGAACATTAACGGACCGTGTAATCGGATTTTCAAACACAATACGTTTTAACTCCGTTTCCGTACCGTAAAATACGGACTTAATTGATTTTAATTTGTGTTCAAAATAAAAACAATTAAATTATTTTAAAAACTTTTTGTGACGAGAAATTGGTTACGGTAGCTGGAATAGGTCCCACACATCATCAATTAACTAACTTCAAGTCGCATACATATATTAGATGGTAAGAATAATAAAATTTAGTGCGTGTTTTACAATGATTTGTGTAAGATCGTTTGTTTTTGTAACAAAAGCTCTGTTCCACGTACGTTAACGCGGTTACCCAATTTTTCCAAAATTGTGTGTAAATTGTTGTTGTTTCGAGTAAAACACCATCGTAAATGCAATTAATTAAACCATAACTAATTTATTTTTTTTTTGCAGGTAGATAATCGATTTTATTATGGGTGACTATCGTGAATTGATGCGCTAGTTAAAGAGGTAAACTCAAAGGTAAACTGATGTACTAAATATAGTGTAAATGTAAATAATATCGTTATTAATAAATCTATTAAAAATATAAAAAAAATTTAGTAAATTTAATTTACTCAAAATTAGTCACTCCGTTTATACACGACATAACGGTCCGTAAATGGTCCGTCATTGACGGACTTTCAACGGACTTGTCCGTTTTTTACACGACACAACGGTCCGTCAATGACGGACTTACAACGGACTTGTCAGTTTTTTACACGACATATCGGTCCGTAAACGGTCCGTCATTGACGGACTTTCAACGGATTCGAATCAGTTTCGATGTTCCTTAAAATCCGTTTTCTGGTCCGTATACGGATCCGGAAACCGTACGTAAACGGAGTTGGATTCCGTTTATGATGGACCGAAAACGGTATGTAAACGGAACAATTTGTTTGTTGGGTAGCTTATGATGATTGACACATATACATACATATATATTAATTATTGGGCGGAAATCCAACTTAAAAAAAAACAAAATCCTTAAGATGCGTAATAAATGGCAACAAAAGATTTTAGACAACCAAAAAAAAAATCCAGCTGAAAGAATCCAAAGAGAAAACCTTTTAGGTCTAATTAACAGATATTTGATGTCTTAACTTACCGACAAAATCATCTCTGGATTCCACACAACAATAAAATTAAAGGCTTATATCTTTTCCCAAATATGCTTATTTTATATTCGCCACTAAGCACCACGATTATATAAAAAAAAATATGTAAAATGTTTCCGTTATTTTTCATAAAATAATTTAATTACCCGAGTAAAACGGGTTATATATTATTTTATATTATTTAATACAATTATATCTCGTTATATATTGCTTTGTATGGCACTATATATAATAAGACATAAATTTCGTCTTTCGAACAAATTTTATATGACCCAATATCCAAATATATCATTTTACATATGTTGTCATATTTAATAAGATCTCGCCCATGGAATTGAAATTGTAAGACCAAAAATAGCCCAGTTTCATGTTTAATTTAAATTTAATTTAAGATTTTATCGAAGTCAATTACAATCCATTTTTAATTGGAAAATATTCTTTTATAAAAACAAATTTTAATATAAAATTCAAGTGATTTAAAAAATAATATGAACACGAAAAACCGGCAAAATATTTTTGTATAAAATCTGAATGAAATTATCTGACAGTTACCCATACATTATCGACATTGAAAATATTATGTTAAAAGAGTTAACGCAGTCAGACTATATGGGATTTCGTACCACATATGTATAGCAACAAAATAAGTCTATTAATTTAAAAAAGAAACATTTATTTTCCCTATATATTAATGTTATAGTCTTGTTTCAAATGAACTCTTAATATCTTAGTAAATTGAAATTCATTTTCATTTAAAACGTTATAAATTTACATCGAAACAACAGATTCTTTTATTTTTAAATTGAATATTGGGTCATATTAATAAAAGTTAGCCAATTCTTCGAAGTAATTATTTTGGTTTAGAAATGACGTACCACCAAATTTATCCATAGGCTTGAAGGATACCATAAAATATAAATGAAAATTAAAACAAAAAAATTGTCTACCCGCAAGCAGACTATAAATGAAAATAGAAAGACTAAAATTGTGTAATAAATAACTTAAAAATCTAATAAATAATTCCCCCATTAGTGAAATCTGGTTTTTTATTCACTATTTACAAATTTAAAACACTTACACGATTATTTCATGACATTTAATTGCATTAAAAACTGTTTCATGTCAAATTTGTTATCACAATTTTAATGCATTTTTCCCATTTTTTTTTAAGTGAAAGCCCAAAAATAAAAGCTTCATTTGAACATATCTCACTTTCAAAATTAAAATCTCACCTTTAGTGAAAAATCCAGTAATAATTTATAAAAAATTATTTGAAATTTCATTTTATTTATAATTTTTATGGATTATTCCTAAACTATACTATAGCTCGTATAAGTACTGATTAATGTGTAGATACTTTTTATGTATGCAGTTTCACATCAAGACTCGCAAACTTACTAGATTTGCTTAGTTCACACGATACACGAAACCTTACGTGAATCCCCCATTGTTTTTCAGTACAATATTTAATAAAAACAGAAATACGAAAATTTTTATCCAACTGGACCTAATTGCATCAACTTTTAAATATTAAGATATTATTTCATACAATAATGTCTGGTCAAAATTCGGATTAAATTGTATATAATTCAAAGTAATTAAATCCAATTTGATCCACGTAGATACAATTATATTCACCATTTTTCGGATTAAATTGTATGTGATTAGTTATTGTATTTCATCAAATTAGATATGTCACCATATCATCTTTTTTAATCGGGTAATTTTCCTTATTGACAAAAAATAAATTTTCGATTTTTTTCTCAACGCCAACCAAAATTATCCAAAATTCAAAAATTCCACTCAGGGTTTCCATTATTACATAAAAATAATATTAGGGAGAACCAGTTCAAAGACCATATTATGATCATTGTCTATTACAAAAAAAGGGCTGCCACAAGTTACATGTAATTGTGTAATTAATTACAATATATAATGGTTAACCCCCAGGTCGTAGTAACAGTTCGTAGGAACATTATTTGAATAATTGGTGCATGGATAAAAAATTGCATTTGTAAAACTTATATTCATTCAAAACTTCACTACCCAACAAACAAATTGTTCCATTTACGTACCGTTTTCGGTCCATCATAAACGGAATCCAACTCCGTTTACGTACCGTTTTCCGGATCCGTATACGGACCAGAAAACGGATTTTAAGGAACATCGAAACTGATTCGAATCCGTTGAAAGTCCGTCAATCACGGACCGTTTACGGACCGATATGTCGTGTAAAAAACTGACAAGTCCGTCGTAAGTCCGTCAATGACGGACCATTTACGGACCGTTATGTCGTGTATAAACGGAGTGACTTCGGACCAAAAACGGACTTGTATATCTATCTAAATTGACTAATTTTGAGTAAATTAAATTTACTAAATTTTTTTTTTATTTTTAATAGATTTATTAATAACGATATTATTTACATTTACACTATATTTAGTACATCAGTTTACCTTTGAGTTTACCTCTTCATCTAGCGCATTAATTGCATTTACGATGGTGTTTTACTCGAAACAACAACAATTTACACACAATTTTGGAAAAATTGGGTAACCGCGTTAACGTACGTGGAACAGAGCTTTTGTTACAAAAACAAATGATCTTACACAAATCATTGTAAAACACGCACTAAATTTTATTATTCTTACCATCTAATATATGTATGCGACTTGAAGTTAGTTAATTGATGATGTGTGGGACCTATTCCAGCTACCGCAACCAATTTCTCGTCACAAAAAGTTTTTAAAATAATTTAATTGTTTTTATTTTGAACACAAATTAAAATCAATTAAGTCCGTATTTTACGGTACGGAAACGGAGTTAAAACGTATTGTGTTCGAAAATCCGATTACACGGTCCGTTAATGTTCCGTATACGTACAAGCTTTGACGGATACGTGTATTACGGACGGTTAATGTGCTGTAAAAGCCGGATTCATGATTCCGTACGTGCCGGAGAGTCCGTAAAAATGTTTCTTGGGTATATTTAGCTCTTTTTATACAAAAATTCTAATCCACATACCTGTTTAGAATGTGGTTTTGATGTATTACTTATTGTAAATAAATGCGGACGTTTCTTTTGTTGAACAAAAAAACAATTTATTTATTTTCTCTTTACAAAAAATTTTTACACAATTTTCAAACACAAACTTATAATTCTAAAAACATTATTTTGTTTTTAAATGTAAAGTATTTATAAACAAAGTAATTCATTTCCACACTCCTCTTTGTTTATAACCTATGTAAGTCCTAACAATTTTCTTAACATTTGTAATTGTGGTTTTGCAAGCGGTTTTGTAAGTATGTCTGCTATCATTCTATCAGTAGGACAATACATAAGATTAATAAAATTATTATTACAATAATCTTTTACAAAATGATATTTAATATCCATATGTTTTGACCTAGCATTAAATTTCTCATTCAAAACCATCTTAATGCAACTCTGATTATCTTCCATAATTGTGATTGGTGTATTAACATGATAACACATTTCTTGTAGTAGTCCATGAATCCACTTTGCTTCCTTGCAAGCTTCTGAAAGTGCTATGAACTCTGCTTCTGCTGTAGAGAGAGAAACGCAAGTTTGTTTACGACATGATCAACTGGTAACGCCACCATTAAGATAAAATACGTAGCCACTGTGCGATTTGCGATCGACTTTATTTTCACTCCAATCAGCATCTACATAAGCAAATAACTGTTCATTTTTTTGATAAATTACTTAGCTTTAAAGATAAATTTATTGTTCCATTTAAATATTTCATAACTCTCTTTATTTCAGTCCAATCTTCTTTAGTTGGTGCTTGGGTTTTCTGAGCCAATATTGCAACACTTGCTGTAATATCTGGTCTCGTATTTACAGATAAGTATAAAAGTGAACCCATAACCTTTTGATATAATTGATTATCCACGAGAATTTCTGAGTCTGTAGTTTTGTTGTAAGATGGACTTAATGGAATCTCTGAGTATTTTGAATCTTGTAGTCCGAAGTCTTCTATGAGTTTCTTGATATAAAGTTCTTGATTTAATAAATAATTTCCATCTTTAACACGTGTAACTTCCATTCCCAGATAATGTTTAACAGGTCCTAAATTCGACATAACAAATCTTTTACTCAACGTCTTGAAAGTTTCTTCAATAAAGTTGACATCCTTCCTAGCAATTATTATATCATCTACATATATCAAGAGATAATGTATACCTTCATTATTTTTCAGTGTATATAAACATGGATCCATAACGCTTTGCTTAAAATTGTACTTAACCAGCACTTTATGAACACACTGATTCCATGACCGAGTAGCTTGTTTTAACCCATATAAACACTTTTTCAGCAAACAAACTTTATTCGGCGTTTCTTTTGAAACAAAACCTGGAAATTGTTTCATATAAATTGTTTCTTGCAAATCTCCATTCAAAAAAGCTATTTTTACATCAAAATGAAATAGATGCATTTGGTCTGTACCAGCAATAGACAATAAAGCTCTTGTTGTTGTTTGTTTAACAACTGGGTCAAATACTGCATCATAATCGATTCCAAATTTTTGATAGTATCCCTGTGCCACAAGTCTGGCTTTAAATCTATTAATTTCTCCTTTTTCATTTAACTTTTTCTTAAACACCCATTTACAACCGATTGCTTTATGTCCTGGTGGAAGATAAACGAGATTCCATGTTCAGTATTCATGAATTGAGTTTAACTCCTCCTGCATAGCCGCAATCCACTGTGACTTCTCCTCCTTAATTGAAATGGCTTCGTTGAAATTACGTGGATCAGGCGTCAAAGTTGCAGAATTGATTTGATATCTTTTTGGTAGAACACCTTTGTTAACCCGACTAGATACACGTTTGATTGGATCAGGACTTTGGTTTGCATCTTCAAATATATCAACAGACTCAGAGCATTCAAGATCAATATCTAAGTTTTCAATATTAGAAGTAATGGTATCTTCACTTTCGGTACTACCTTCTGTAATCTCTTCATTTTCTTCAGGGTAGTCACTAAAATTATTACGATTTTCTGTATCATTTACTATGTCATCAATATCCACCGTATTATCTACGTTAACTTCATGGTGATTAAATGGGAAATATACTACTTCATTATTTTGTGGTATCTCATTTTGAATTATCAGCATCATTTTTATCCAAAAAAAAACAATATCTCGTGAAATTTGCACTTTATATGTCTTTGGATCAAAAACTCTAAAACCCTTTGAATTGACCCAATAAATCTTTTTCTAATCGACTTTGAATCGAGTTTATCCTTAGGGACATGTACATAGCAGTAAGAACCCAAAGAACGAAAACTTTGCAGAGATGGTTTCCTTTGATGCCGCAATTCATATGGAGTTTTTGATACACTTCAGGAAGGTAATCGATTTTGAATGTAATTCGCCGTCATTAATGCTTCACCCCAAAGACACTTTTCTAACCCCGAATCAAGCAACATGCACTTGACCATTTCTATCAAAGTACGATTTTTTCGTTCTGCAACCCCATTTTGTTGGGGACTGTATGGTCGCAATACTGAATTTTAGTTCCACAATGGGTTAAAAACTTTTTACTTTTTCTGCTGTGTACTCTCCACCTCTGTCAGACCTTATAAGTTTCGGATAATGACCAACCTGATTCTTAATTAGATTCCAAAACACTACTAATTTGTAATAAACTTCATCTTTAGTTTTTAAAACATAAACTTGACAATATCTGCTATAATCATCTATAAACGTAACAAAATATTTATAACCACCGTAAGTTACTGGAGATATAGCACCGCAAACGTCAGAATGAATAAGATCAAAACAATTCTCAGCTCTAGAAAAACTCTCTTTTGGAAATGGAATTCGAGCAAACTTTCCTTGCAAACAAACTCCACACTTTTCTTTATGACCTTTACATTCAGTTATCTTTATGTCTGTCGCTAAACCCTCTCTCAATAATTTTCTAATACCTTCATCATTATGATGACCAAGAACACGATGCCAATAGTGTATACAACCTTTATTACAATTATTAACCAACATAACATTTTCAGCAGTTGCATTAATGGTGTACAAACCATTTTTATTACCTTACATACTATCTTAGAATTTTTCTGAATTATACATTGATGATTATTAAAACTTACTGTGTAACCTTTTTCAGTGATTTTCCTTACAGACAATAAATTCGAGTTGAAATCAGGTACAAAAAAAAATATATACAACATTTAAGGATACAGAACCAACCTTGATTTTACACACACCTTTTCCTTCAGCTTGAGAGCAGTCTCCATTTGCAACAGATATAGACTGACCATTATATTTGATTTCACTGAATAAATTTCTGTCACGGGCAATATGGCAACTTGCACCCGAATCTATAATCCATGTCGCTTGATGTGCTCCTTCTGCAGTTATCATAAATACGAACTCATTTTCTTGATCATCATCTTCATTAGCTTCAATAATATTTATGGACTTTTTATTTTTACACCATTCATGGTACTTACGACAGTCCTTCTTGAGGTGACCATTTCCTTTGCAAAAATACCAGCTTCTATTATCAAACGCCTTCACAGCCTTAGACTTAAATGCAGAAATGTCTTCTGAATTATCACGAGAAGACTTCTTAAAATATGCCTTTAATAATTTTCCTTTAACCATTTCCATGTTTAGATCTGTAGGAGGTCTCACCCCAAGAGCAGTGATTAAACTGTCGTAGCTGGAAGGAAGGCTGCTTAAAATCATTGACACTTGCCAATCTTCAGAAAAATTTTGATTTCCAATAGCCCGCAGCTTGTCAAACAATTCCATCATAGTATTGATGTGAATTTCTATATTCTCACCTTCTCCTAAATGCATGCCGCAAATTTTTCTCATAATGTAAACTTTGGAGCTTAAGGTGACACGTTCATGTTGATTTTGCAGTTTATTCCAAGCATCTCTGGCTAAGGTCTCATTCCGTATATGGATTAATTGTGAATCTTCCACGCTTAAACTTATAACAGCAAATGCTTCCATATCTTTTTCTTCCAGGCATCTGTGTCTTTAACTAACTCTTGAATTACAGACCACAGATTCTCCTTAATTAAATACATTTCATGTTAAACTTCAAATTGTAGAAATTGCCTTGATTGAGCTTTTCAATACCAAAAAACCGATTTTCGCTCATCTTGATTGCTTGAAAAATCTTGGTAAAATATTCCTTATTTTTTCTTACTATCCTTTAAACCGCAGTTTGGAAAACGAATAGGCCCATAACCTATTGTAAATAAATGCGGACGTTTCTTTTGTTGAGCAAAAAAATAAATGAATTTATTTTCTCTTTACAAAAAATTTTTACACAATTTTCAAACACAAACTTATAATTCTAAAAACATGATTTTGTTTTTAAATGTAAAGTATTTATAAACAAAGTAATTCATTTCCACATTACTTATATCATACATTTCAAAAAATGGACACAATCAAAGTTTTTCAAAGAAACGAGTTTTTACCTCAGCTAAAGGCCCCCATACATTTGCAATATTATGTCCAATATAATGGCACAGTACTTTTCTCGTTACAAACATAAACAGCGCAAAATTAAAATTGCACAGTGTTGCCAATAGATTATGCAATATTTCAAGTTGTCCAATAAAAATCAAAAGTGTTTTGATTCACAACATAATATTACTCAACCTTCAATTTAATACATACACGGTCAATATGCTTGCACCACTTAGAAAGTTGTACTATAATATTGCAAATGTATGGCCCGCTGGTTGTGATGATTATGAATCCTATAACCTAGCACCATTGTCGAATATTGAAGACGATGAAATTGATCCATCATTTATGGATAAAAATAGAGTGGAGTGACAACCGCAACCATTTAAGAATCATTATGGAAATATTTCCAAAATATTTTGAAAGTACTCCACTGTGTACTGAACGGCAGAAAACAGCTTTTGAATTCAGTGAACGTATTTTTTTGTTTTTCAATTCAGTGAACGTAATTTTATGTTTTTCAATTCAGTGAACGTATTTTTTTTTTCAGTTCACTGAACGAAAAATTAAATTGAACGAATTCAGTGCTGAATAAATTCAGTAAGGAATTCGATTATCCGTTCGATTTATAAAATTAAACGCGTTCACCAGTGAATTAATTCATTTGATTTAATAAAAAGAACTACATATATCAATTGAATTAATTCGTAACAAAAGAAATCGAACGAAAACAAATATGAATTAAATCCATTTAATATATATACTCTTTTGTGAAATAATTCGTTGAATTTTTAATTCACAATTCAAAAACTGAATTAAAGAATTAATTCTTTAAAGCTCTGAAGAATTTCAAATTAACTGAAATAATTGCAATCAACTAATGTTTCACTTAAATAAAATTCATGTTTTGTTACCCTGTGAATACAAACAAATTTTAAATTGTCAATAATTTTCACAAACACATTTCAAAACGTTTTCAAAAGAACTAAAAACAAATTTGGAGTTTTTTTCTTGTTTTCGGTTATTGAGAATTAATTCTGGTTCAGAAAGTGTAATCGCTAATTGAAAACCATGGTGATAAAAAGAATCTTAAATGGAGGAGAAATTATTTTAAGATAAGTTTACTATTTTATTTGTTCTTTTGAGAAAAATAAATTTTTATTGTAGATTTTTAGTTGATCTGAATTAATTTTTTTATTTTTTATAGAAGATGAGGAATCAAAATTGATTCAAGAGTTGAACCAAATTCAGCTTATCAGAGATATATAAGTTATGAGAAGAAACAATGAAAAATAAAATGTGTGTTTATGTAAAAGTGTTCTTAAATTATTTAAAACTGAACAGAACAATATGTTAAGTTATCAATTCTCTCTTATGTTTGCAAAACCAATAAAAAAAAGAATAAAAAAACAATTTGCGTCAAATTTGGATTTATTGATAAAAATTCAGTAAAATAAAAATGGGTTTATTTTCTAAAATAAATTTATTAGTTATTAATTACCATTTTTAATTCTTAAATTTTAACTCTTATATCGTTCTTAGCAACTGTTTTGATAGTTAAATTTTTACAATATTTTCAACTAAAGAAGTTAGTCATACACAATTAATTTTATTAACTGAAGCTCAATAAGGGGTATTTCACCTGACACTCAGTTAAAAATTTAGTGTATCTATAGTACACCGAAAAAATTTCTCAGTAGCTTAGTTAAAGAAAATTTCAGTTAAAATTAAAATATTTTAAAATAACTGAAATAAATATTATCAACTTTTAGTTGTTAGTTGATTTCTTAATAACTAAAAATATTTAAATAAAAATTTTTTAAAACCAAATAAATTAAACAAATTCAATTGCAAGATATTAAAAAATATAAAAATACAAAAAATTATTAATAAAAGCAAACAGTTAAAGGCAAAATAGAAATGGGTTCGCGTTTGATGTTTGGATACCACTGTGGAAAAAATTCAGGTTAGCAAAAGCTAGGTCGATTCTGAGAGTGAGGGGTGAAAATAGAGGCTAAATTAGAAGACCCGTATCGCGGCGTTTGTTTATATTAGTTCGAATTTTTTTTTAATCGACCTTCGAACTAAAGACGTGCACTTGTATATCTTAAAGTATTTCCAAAACAAATATACCATATACATAACTGTTACTATTTGTATAAATAAGAGAACAAGTGTAACTGATATTGTTATATTTTGTTTTAACGCACTCACTTTATTCATAAACACAATACCAGTTATTTCTTGTTTTGCACTGATTGAAGCATTTATTTGTTTCTTGTTCTCAAATACTTATTGTACCACAAATATTTTCAAGTAATTGTTGTAGAAACAAATAATCAAGTGACTAAAGATTAAATTTGTTGTGAAATTTGTATTTAAAAATTAATAAAATTTAATTAAAACAAAAAATTGTATTTAATTTAAATAAAATTTGTGAAAAAGACGTCGAAGGAAGACATGGGGTTGATTTGGTCGAAATTTTCACAATATATTTATTGGCAGCGTGCAATAAGTATCTATTGTACAATCTTCATTATCTGTTTTATTTGTTTGAGCATACTATAGTAAAACAAATATATTACGCTCATTCTCTCTCTATTCATTTACACACAATCTACTAGAAAGAATAACAATATCAACTATACCAGAAACACTAAACTACTTATCAACACGTATTCAAATCAGTAGACATACCGAAACTTGTACAAGCAGTTCTATCTGTGCACGTGTTTACTTCGAACTTTGCAGTCAAATGCCGATTTTCAGCATATTGTTTATATGGTTTTTTGGCTATAACTCGTCGACTAATTTGATATTATTGCTAGAGACCTGTGCAACAATTAAAATTTTTAAAAAAAATTGATTTAGAAAATTTTTGTGGTGCTTATGAAGCAAAATGTTGGAAAAATTATTTTTTTTTCATGCTTTTTGAAAATATTTTCCACAAAACTAAGTCTTTTTTGCTTTCTGTTTGATCTATAATACGCTTCTTAGTTTCTTCTTTGTCTTCCCCTTCTTCCTCTTTTTCCTCGTCTTCCTCTTCTTCAAAGGTGTTTTTATACCAGAAATTCCAGAATATCTGTTGGACGAAATTATCGACCTTTCTGATGATGATGACGATGACCAAGATATTAGAGAGAGCAGTGATGTTGATCCACAGCCGCCTGCTAAACGGCAACTGGCC
Source organism: Leucophora obtusa (assembly GCA_949987735.1). Classification (NCBI taxonomy): domain Eukaryota; kingdom Metazoa; phylum Arthropoda; class Insecta; order Diptera; family Anthomyiidae; genus Leucophora; species Leucophora obtusa. Next base: position 346,047,375 of record OX465295.1, on the reverse strand, counting down.
AAATCATTAATTTAATTTATTTATTTTTTTACTTAAAACTTTTCCTAACTAACATTTCAAAATTATATTTTTTTGAAACAGAAAGCCAAAAAGACTTAGGGGGTTATTTTGTAATTGATTTATGTGTAAATTGTTATTGTTACAAAAACAATTTGTATGGAAAACAACGCAACGCAAGGCGTTGCGTTTTACAAAATAACCCACTTAGTTTTAAGAATCAGGCAAATATATTGAACATAAAATATAGAAAAACTACTTATTGGTATTCATTTAAATAGTGACATTGTTTGTGGAAGAAGGAATTCGATCTACCTAAGATGTCTGGGGAAAATCTAGATTGTCAAATAATCTTCAAATAAAACTATCGTTTATTGCAGGGGTCGCACATGGTCCTGATTAATGGCAATACTGGTTTTTAATGCAACAGATGGCGCTGACTGATGTCTTGTTTTTTCTGGCAATACTGCTCACTTTAATGGGGAGCAGTGTTGCCCGATAAGTTTTAGCTCATTCCCATTTTAAAAGTTTAAATCCCCAATTTTATACCCAATTAATTTTAATTTAAACAAAAACCCAATTTAAAAGCCAAAAAAAGCTAAGTTAGCATCGCTCCTAAGTCCAGAAAATTATTAAGAAATGACTCAGCAAATTATACAAAATTGAATATTTTACGAAGAAATATTTACTTTTTCACTCGAACTTTAAAGGCTTCAAATCTTTGTTAAAACTGTGAAAGTAAAAAAATTTTTATTATAAGAAAGACACAATCACAATAAAGCTGAAATGTCACTTTTTCAAAATAAAAGTCGTACGTTAAATTTTCGAGAGCAAACATTTTACACAATTTTCACACGAAACTCATTATGGTGAATAATATTTTTTTTTTTCCAAAATTTGTATGGAATTTGACAAGTAGGGTAGAGGGGGGATCCTTCGCCACTACACTAATAATACACTAATCCCATTTTTCTCCGATGTTAAGGGAGATAAAAAATTGGAAAAAATATATTTTGTGCATTTTTCAATTGCCTTTCCTTGACATCCACTTTGACGAATTTATATCACATGTGGTCGCAGACAGACGTGTTTTTGTGTTTTGTGCCAAAAAAATAATTGAAAGCAACTACATTTTGCAATAACTTCCTCAAATCGTGTGATAAAAAAATAATTTTTCGTTATGTGAGACCTATGATCCTAAGCTTTCATAAAATAATAATTTGATTTTAATAAATGCTTAAAAAGTGTGAAAAAATATTAATTTTATGTTAGTGCCTGCCTCTGGGGCACAATCACCAGATGGCGCCTGGAGCTACGAACAGTTGGTGCTTCCCTGCCTAAAATGATCTATAAGACTTTTCTATTTCTTTAAAATATGTTCAATAGTAAATTAGTACAATCGTGTTCATTCTTAAATTTATATTAATTATTCAGTTTTTTGAAATTTTGAAGAATCATTATATTATAGTCTTAAATTAGTTTTTTTTATTCTAGTGGAGATTTATTGATTAAAAAAATCATATACCTTAAAGAACTTATTCTAAATTATTTATTGCAGTTATTAAAACATTGACTTTGCCGTATTATCAATATTTTTTTGTTGAAATTGTATCTAGCTCTTTGGCGAATATCCGCAGGTTGGGGGCAGTTACGCCGATTTTGGTTACTTTGGAAATCATAAAAAAAGTAATAGAAAATATGCAAAAAATTAGAATAAAAATCATAGAAATTAAAGCCAAGATATGTAGATCTTCAATTTGAAAGTAATTTTTGAAAAATAATTAGGGGTTAAGAAATGACAGTGCTTTGAAAAAAAAGTGGCGAAGGATCCCCCCTCTACCCTAGATACGAGTAGCTTTCAAAAACTAATAGTTTTTGGTTAAGTGTAAATCTAGAAGGTGTAAGTTCTAGGGCTTCTAAACTATTTTGAACATTAAGTTAGCATAAGTCGAGTTTATATGAATCAGAAGGTAGGTTATATGAAAACCCCTGGTATTTTTTGTACCTACACAAAATTTTCTAAATCCTTTGCATGTAGTAATTTCAGTATTTTGAAAATAGAAAATTTTATTTTTTGATTAATTACACTATGCGACAGTCAAAATCGGGATGGGATGAAACCAACGGGAAATGTTATATCGGTCAAAAATAAGTTATACGTGTCCCGGCGTTTCGCTGGGTCAACCCTAGGAATCGAGATATATCTTTTTTTTGACATAACTCGAGAACCACTATTTCGATTTTACTCAAACAATTTTAAAAAAATTAAAAATTACAATTCCTTTAATCTGTTCATATAACGTTTTTCTATATACTCAACAGTTTTGCTGGTAAAAATAAATGTTTGTTACCGCTACCATAAAAATCAATAACCTTTTGTTTATTACTTCCTTTTTAATATTTTAGGCAAAAAATATTTTTTTCTTCATACATTTATTTTTACCGGCAAAACTGTTGAGTATATAGAAAAACGTTATATGAACAGATTAAAGGAATTGTAATTTTTAATTTTTTTATAATTGTTTGAGCAAAATCGGACTAGTGGTTCTCGAGTTATGTCAAAAAAAAGACCACCAAAGGTCAAATCGATATATCTCGATTCCTAGGGGTGACCCAACGAAACGCCGGGACACGTATAACTTCTTTTTTACCGATATAACTTTCCCCGGTAGTTTGAACCCTTCCCGATCACTGACCCCTACCATTTGTCTCACAGTGTTATTGAGCTTGGTTGCTTTTTGTTATTTCAAGATTTATAAATATTTAGGCTTGTATTCACAAAAATGTTTTCAATTTTATTAGAGCTTAATAAAACAAATTAACGTGCAAAACAACAACAAAAATCGTTCAATTAGCCTCTAATAAGACAAAAAGTTTTTTGTGAATAAACATGTTAGAGAACATTTCTTCAATAATTCAAATATTTTGTAGAACTTTTAAAATACTTTAAAAGACTTAATTTGATCGACTTTAAAATAATACGCATATAATTTAACTGACAACTCTGTTAAAACCTCATTTAACAAAATCCTTCCTTGACAAAATTTCCCAAAATTAAATCCTCTTTTGACAAAATTTCTACATGTTAGCGACATCTATAGTTTTTTAAAAAAGTTATCCATGTCACATCTCTTATTATACATCTCTGGTTTATTCTTCATTAAGTGTTTAGTGTTATAAATTAACTAAAAAGTGATAAAAAAAAAGTAATTTATTTTTTAATTTTTTGTATTCACGTAGAAAAAATATTGTTCAAATAATATTGTAACAACCCAGCTAAAAATCGACATATATGAATACATACAGGTTAAATGTATGTTCATGCATGCTCATAAATATGCATTCATGTCCATACATGGATACATAAATCTCCATACATGCATCATATATGTCCACACATGTGCATTAACGAAATTTGAGGTAATATCTACATGTGTGTACATGTATGAACACACATGAACACTAAGGTGGACCTTGAAATGAAATTTTTGCGATATTTTGGTAGATGAGGGCTCTATTCCGTGCCTTTTTGAAAAAAAATGACAATGCCGAAAAAAAAAATTAAAAAAAAAAAAAATTAGGGGTTGCGCACGAGCCGAGAAAAAGGTCCACTTTGCCAAAATTAGGGGGGAAATTGCCATAGGTCATCAGGGGTCACCCGTAGGGGGGAAGAATGTATGGCCGACCCCCATTAACTTTTTACCGCCAACATTTTCCCCCAAGCCACCCACCCCCTAGCTCCTCCCCTTAGGGGGGTCACCATACAAAAATGGAGGTTGCTCAGTATTTTCGAAAAACACCATAGGTCATCAGGGGTCACCCCTAGGGGGGCAAAATATATGACCGACCCCCATTAACTTTTCATCCCCAACATCTTTTCCGAACAAACTTACCCTCTATCTCCACTCCTTGAGGGACTCCCCATACAAAAATAAAAGAAGCTGTAATTGAGTAGTACTACTAAGCACTTTTAATATAATATAGTCAAATTAACATATTTTTGTTCGCTGATGGGTATTTCTTGCGGTAAGAATCGATAACATGTAGTAAATACTGTTTCTCTTCTTCGCCTTGACACAGTATTCTATTATAATCTTGTATCATTTTTACTCCTCTTTCGGCAGTGTCGTTCACAACGCGCAAGTTATTTACAATTCTACGACCTTCTTGATAGTCTGCGCGAGATTTCCAGGTTGCTGGATTTGCTAGAATGAAATCTTGCGATATTCCAAATCGTACAAATAAATTTTTGGTATTATGAGAGACGAAGTTGCTCAAGTCTTTAGCCAAGAATTCCTCATTCACATCTTTGAATTTCACCTCGATTTTTTTAACGCTGGTGCTTTTGATTACGACGCGAGGAGCTGGGGGAACCGGGTCGTCTTCTTCATCTTCTTCACCTTCTTCGTCTTCTTCGTCTTCTTCATCTTCTTCACCTTCGTCATTCTCCTTTTCTAGCAATGCTTGGGCCATTTTGGCCTTCAACTCATTTGAAACCTTGTCATCGAAAAAGGCAAGGGCTATGTGCTCATCGGCGAGATACCATAGGTGACCGATAAATTTCTTTATCATTACCCGAGATAAATCCTGGTCAACGGACTTGTACTCGACGATGTCCTTCAAAAACTTCCAATCTTGATTCGGCGCCTCAGCTGCTCGAGAAGAACCAAACCATGCCTTGACGTAAAGTCGCACCACAAAAATACAAACGTGTCGAATACCATTCAATTCACATACAGATAAGTGAAAAGTTCTCCGAAACAAAAACATCTTGAGGCTGTAAATGGCTTTTGCCATCCATCGAGCATGGGAAACGGGTCCTGGAGCTCGGAAATGGTAATTCTCAAGTTTTTCACCCAGAAACAAAAGAATTAATTGTAGCATTTCTTTGTAGTCATCGCGAGGGTGTTTCTCCTTCAATTGATCTAAGCAAAACTCCTTTATGCCGACTTGCATTGCCACAGGAATTTTTCTGACGACTTGATCGTCTATCAAGCCAGAATGGAATGGTTTAACCTTTACAGCGTCCCATTCCTGTTTGAAACGGTCAAAGCAAGGAACGCCTGGTGCACTGGTCTTTCCCATTTTTGTCTCAAAAACTTCCCTTAGCACCAGTTCGTATACGTGGTGTCTGCAAGGTAAATATAAGATTTCTCTCTCCAACAGCCGCTCAAGAGCAACTGCGGCTCCGGAGAATGGGCCACTGTTCGTTGATGTCGTGTCGAAAGAAAGTCCTTGTATTCGATGTGTCATATGCCAAGATGCCAACAGTTGATAAACGGCATGTGCTATTCTCCGGCCTTTTCCTTTCCCATCTTCTACTTTGGGAACTCCAAGAAGTTGTTCTTTTTCTCCGTACGAGACAATTACCGGTAGACGGTCCACCTTCTTTGTACCCACAAAATCCAAAAGCATTTTGCCATCCCAATGGACTACGAAGGATTTAGCTGCGACAAGCTGGAGATAAATGAAACGCGTTGAAGAATAAGAATTCTGAATGAGAGCAAATAAATCTATGCGATCTTACTTCTGGATTGTCTTTCACATAACTCAGCATGTTCTCTCGATTTGAACGCCGACATCTCCGAAGCGACGTACGGTTTATTGTGTATTGTTGAGGATCGCGTCCAAATGCTTCTGCCGCCGCTATCATAATGCCGACCGCGTCTCGGTCAGTCACTTTGCACTTGTCCAAAGCTGATAGGACTCGTTCAGTAAAACATTGTTTGTAACCTCTTATGTCACCAACATTTGATGGGCCAGCTTCTGCCGGGAAGTTTTCGTCCTGTCTCCCATTATCATCGCTTGAATCACTGCTTGAGAATTTAACCACTGCAATTGAAAGAATTTCATTTGAATATAAACATTGGACGAACACACAAAGCGCGAAATAACTTACCGCCTTTAGCGAACTGATCTCTACTAGATTCCGTTGCACGTTTGCGTCGCAACTCTTCTTGTTCTTCGCGCTCAGCTTTTCTTTTCCTCGTTCGAGTATCAGTAGCGTCCACACCTCCCATAGTTCCTGGCCGGCCATCTTCTCTTTGCTTTAGCAGAAACTCAATGTCTTCGGTATTTGTCATTTTCTCAAGGGCGTTGGCGTGTGCGATGTCGAAAAGATTATCCAAGCTATCAGAAAACTTATTCTCTTTTTCTCTAGTGGACTCAGTCTTTCTGTGAGATGACTTTCTTAAAGCATCCCACTCATCGTGCAGCGCAGCTATTTTTCTTGTAACATCTCCTCTGGCTTTCGTCGGAATAGCTGCTTGGCGCCAAAAAATCATCACTGCGTCCGCGACTATAACCGCACTATTTTTCTTCGACATGTTTCGTTTGCGAATGTTGAAGAAATGCATTCTTAGCACTTGCTTCTTCGACGGTAATTTGTTCCCCGTAATATTCATGCTTGGATAACCAATCAAAAAAATATCGTCGCGCGATCTAAGTTGTGTTGTCATCTTAACTTTGGTGGAATATTGGTGGAATTTTTGTAAAAAAATCAAAAAAAATCAAAAAAATCTCGATATTGTGCAACTGTAAATACATAGATTTTCAGTATTTTTGTATGGGGAGTCCCTCAAGGAGTGGAGATAGAGGGTAAGTTTGTTCGGAAAAGATGTTGGGGATGAAAAGTTAATGGGGGTCGGTCATATATTTTGCCCCCCTAGGGGTGACCCCTGATGACCTATGGTGTTTTTCGAAAATACTGAGCAACCTCCATTTTTGTATGGTGACCCCCCTAAGGGGAGGAGCTAGGGGGTGGGTGGCTTGGGGGAAAATGTTGGCGGTAAAAAGTTAATGGGGGTCGGCCATACATTCTTCCCCCCTACGGGTGACCCCTGATGACCTATGGCAATTTCCCCCCTAATTTTGGCAAAGTGGACCTTTTTCTCGGCTCGTGCGCAACCCCTATTTTTTTTTTTTTTTAATTTTTTTTTTCGGCATTGTCATTTTTTTTCAAAAAGGCACGGAATAGAGCCCTCATCTACCAAAATATCGACACAAGGTCCACCCTAATGAACACTCATGAACATGCATGATCATGCATGTAGATATTACCTCAAATTTCGTTAATGCACATGTGTGGACATATATGATGCATGTATGGAGATTTATGTATCCATGTATGGACATGAATGCATGTTTATGAGCATGCATGAACATACATTTAACCTGTATGTATTCATATATTTCGATTTTTAGCTGGGAAAGTAAAATTGAAGAAACAAATGTAAAAAATATCCGAAATGATTATAATATGTTCCTTAATGATCACAAAATTTTCTTCGTTACCATAACATGATCACTAATAAAATATAATGATCTTTATGAAATTATTGTGATCATTATAAACACATTTCCCAGCAAAACCTTGGTAATATGTGGGTATTACTATGCATGTTACCTGGTAATATATCAAACCGCTTACCCTTGCATTACTTGCAGTACCAAATTCATACGTTTGGATGTCTTATTGGTATAAATAATTCGTTATTATATAAAATTTAAGTAATTCAGTTTTTTGTTAAAAATCTGTGAATTTAAAATTGATATTCGGTTTAAAAAATTAAAATTAAAACAAAATGTGTTTGAAAACTTCCTACCTGTAAGTTCAGAATAACATAATACTAGGTAAGGAGTTTCCTCGATGGACATGCTCTTGTTAAAATAATAGCATTTGTAATAGAAAAGTAAGGGGTTACCTACCTATATTTCTTCTTATCAACGTCATTACCGGATAATAAAAGGTTTTGCTGGGTTAGGACGGATTGTGAAATTGTATTTTGAACAATATTTTTCTAGATGCTGATATCACATGTTTGCATAATTTATTTTTATTTTAATTTATTTATAAGTGATAACTAAAATTAATTGAAATCATTTAAATGTGTAAATAAGTCTTCAAATAAATAAGCGTACACACAAAAAATAAGTTAGTAGAAAAATTAGTAAAACATCTTGTATATCAAGTATAGTAGTTTTCAGCAAATTTTTTTACTTAAATTCTATTTTGTGTTAATATTTTAGTTATATTTTTTCAGCAATGTTTATTTTGATTGAATTAAAATATGAAAACGTATAAATTTTTTATATTTTTTACAAAATATAAAATGCTCCTAAAAATTAAAAATATGCACAAATATGCATTAAAAAGCACAAAATATGCATTAGAAAGACACCAAATATGCATTTAGAATCAAAATATGCAAAAAAATGAATTTTTGACGAAATATGCAACTATCGATGCCATTTTGTTCTAAATTTGATGATTCGGATAAATATTTAGTCCATATTAGTTTTGGACTATCGAGAAAAAACATGAATTTGCATGGAATTCCTTGCCCTAGTAATTACATACATTGAGGCTGGGTTGGTAGGCTCTACCGCTAAAATACTGTTAACGATTCAAATATCGATACATTTAAAATACCAATACCGAAATAAATGAAATACCATTATCCTTACAATACCGTTATTTTTTAGTAATTCCACGTCGTTATTGTGAATTTTACATACACTTAGTTAATAAATTTATTTTAATTTGTTTTTTTGTAAAAAAAAATTTGCGGAATGCACCGACATAACTGAATACCGGTTATCTTAAAATACCATTATCGAAATAATTGCAATACAGTTAACCTTAAAATACCGTTATCGAAATAATCGAAATACAATTATGCTTAAAATACCGTAACCGAAATAATCTACATTAGCGTTACTTACCCTCACCGATAATCGCACCGTTTCTGCTATCAACAATGCTTTGAAGTTGCTAAGTTGTATTCACAGACCCACTATCTATTGGCTAGTTTATGAATTCAATTCTTTTTTTTTATGTATAATATATTTTTTATTTACAAATTTTCTAACTTGATCAATTCATTCATTTGAATTAAAATTTAAGTGAAAAACTAAACAATTTAATAGTTCCTATCATCCATGCCCATAAAGTGGCAACACTGCTTATGTTAATCATATTGATGTGTGCAGATCTTTAAAAATATAATTTCTTAATTCATTTTTTAAATCTCAATTTTGCAACAAGTTCATCTCAGTGAATTTTTTTATTTTTTATCCCGATATAGTACTTCTTAAGCTGATTTGAAAAAAAAAAAGAAAAATCCGCGGAAAAACTTTTGAGATGTAGTTCAAATTTTATCACTTCAAACACCGAAGATATTAGAGGTCAAACCTAATTTTTTTGCAGATGGTACAAAAGATACAACTTTGACTCTAACCAACAATTATACTGAATTAATCCATCGGGAATCGAACATATTAAAGCCAACTTACGTCCAAATTATTCAATCGAAACCTGCCTAAGAAATTCGACAAAAATTTTGACTAAAAATTAACATCCTAGGACAACTATTTTGAGCGTGATCGTGATTTCAACAGACAGACAGACGGACACGGCTATATTGGTTTCGCTATTGTTAACGATAAAGAATATATATATTTCTTATGTCCCAGATTTTTTTTCGATGAGTTACAAACGGAATGATATATACCCTCCTGCACACTGGGATGGAGAGTATAATATTTAAGTATGGAAGTTCAGAAATGTAAGGAACAAAATTCACTCTTCAGAGTGTAGTACTCCAGTATTGTGGATCCAGCTTAAAGGGATTTTTTTCTGTTGCTCTATTCAAAACTGTTTTCGCTGTCTTACAATTGTGCCATTAGACTTTTCTCTCTAAATTCATTGGAATCTTTACCATGACGACTTAATAGGTTAATTAGCATCTCTTAGGGCAAAGTGTAATGTAGTAATTCACTTGGCCACATATAACATTTTAAAATAATGGCCAAACTTAACATTGTTGTGGTAGTTGAAAAAAAAAACACATATGTTGCATTTGGTCTACACTACAAGATAGATTACTATTATAAATCCCAGCTAAACTATAAGAGTTACACATCCGTTTGAAACAATTGTTTGACCAAGTGTAGCAGATTTCACATACACTAATCCTCTGACAATACGTTTAAAGACCTTTACAGTTTACATTTGAAAATTCTTGTTTCTAACATTTAACACAGAGAAATTCTTCCAAACTGCAATCAACACGTAACACCCTCTGGTATTTTATTTCATTTGCATTATATGAATGTTTGGATGTGTAGCCAGCTATTCACCAACCACTCAACATAATCTCTGTTGAAAGACCCAAAATGCATAGGGAGGTATTTACATCCTTTTCTTCCTTCTGTTTCTCCTTATACTTTATTCTTATAACTGACTGTAGTATGTATATTTAAGACAATAATAGAGTAGTAGCTGTTATCTTAAATTAGATTAGTTTGCATCTTGCAAATAAAGGAGGTGCATGTCGAACATAAATTATCAAACTAATCTGTGTTCTTTTCAATTCCAAACGATACTCAAACACGTGATTTTAATGAGCAACAATTCTAACTAAAAAAAGCACGAAACAAAAAAAAAAAAAAATCAACAATCTTGTGTTTTGGCAAAACTTAACGGTAGAATAAGTTTTCTTTGAACACCTAAAAGAAAAAACGGAAAAAAGTTACATTTAAATCCGCTTTTCATCATGCTCGAACACACTTAGTACACAGAAAAAATATATATTGTATGGCACAGTGATGGTTAATATAATAGCAAAGACAGAAAAAATTGTGTAGGTTGAATATTTAGCTACATATATTGTTAACTTGTTAGGAGAGGATAAATGGGAGCGCGTCATAACGTAATAGCACTTTCTTAAATCCTAAAACCCTCATAAAAATATCAGGAGCGTAAGCAAAGATACATCGCTCATCTTGTCCAAAATCTATGCCTACAAGCAGAAAAAAATATAGCTCAGAGTGATAATGGAAAGAAAATTATTATAGTATAATTATAGTGATCACAAATATGATTATTATTGATCATAATGTAATCACTAATGATGATTTTATCATTATAATTTACGATCGTACCATGATAATAAGGATCATATTATGATCATCATATGTTTTAATCATAACATGATGCTCTTTTCTCTGTGTGTAAGTTGCCTTAATTCTTTCTAATTTAGGGCAGTATATTCACAGAGTACACTTAAAACAATACGTTGGCTGGACAGACAAATTTTTTACTTTAACAAAATTTATTCCTGTTTTTTGGCTTAAAATAAAATTTGTTGATTTTAACACTTTTTTTGTTAAATTTAACAAATCTAAATTTAAGTAAAAAATTTGTAAAACTACAGTTTTATCTGTAATTATACTGAGTCGTAGAATTTATCCAAATTTAGGGTCTCGGGACCCTCCCCTCCCCTAGTCCATATCCTGTAAGGGGATATAAGGGCACCCCAATGGAGCAAAAATTTCGAGATATAGAGCGGAAAATTTTTATTAAAAAATTCCGAGGGTCCAAGGCCTCGCCAAGGTCCATTTTTGGGACCCCCTACCCCCTTACGCGGTTAGGGGTAGTTGAAATTTTCATAAATTTTGCTCTAGCTGTCTAGAATTAATATTGTAAAAAATGTGCCTGGGTCTTTAATGAAGCTACATTATTACTAAAAAAGTATGGTAATCATAGCACACAGCACTTTGGAGAATCCTTTAAACATGTTTCAGGCCAAGGAAAGAATTTTCATCCTTCCTGAATTAGTCGTTATCCAATCTTATTAAACAACTGTCCCAAATTAACCAACACAATATTTTGTATAGCAGCTTAACCAACTGAAAACCTGGCCAAAAGGAAATCTCTTAGGCTACAACCATCTATAATGAAATGCAGTCTTGCTATTAGATGTGCCGCATCTACACTAATGGGCATTTGCAGAGTAGGTATACAATCATAGCTCATCGTTCCAAAGGCTCCTAAGGGAACCTCATCTTGATAACCTAAACAATTTTAGTTCGTCTTGGGTTCAAAAAAAGTGACAAAAATTACTTACCACATCTCTAACATTTTTGTCTAATTTTTTTTTAATCGTGCTACTTTCGCGTCCGCAAATGTGGGTGTATACTTGCAGCACTTGAAGCAAACAAAAAAGCGTTTGTACTGCATTGCAGAGAATTGAACAATGGTTGTTGTACGCAGAATATCCTTCTTTTTTTTGAATCAACAAACCATTCAAATTTTTGGAGTGTGGAACAGGTAGTGTGTAGTTATTTTTTATTAAAGTTGGATATTTACGCATGCAACTCATACCAACCAGTTTGAAGCGAACTCTAAGTGTTGGTAAGTCAAGAAAATTTATATTGGGAATATTGATATTTCAAGCTCATAAAATTGGCTGATACATTGAAGGAATTCACAGTTTAAGTGCTAACGTGCTATCGTTGTAAAATAGCATGATTTCTGAAGTTTAAACCATAGAAAGTTGTCAAATTTGTAATAAATGCTAATTTACTACTTAAAATAGTACGAACTGTGAATTCCATCATTATTAGATCTGGGTTACTAGACCCAGTGTCAATGATAAATGTTTAAACAAGACGCATAAGACTGATAACATCGATGAGAATATGTATAAGAAAATAATAGTGTAACATTTATTCTGTAGTCCTTTCGAATGATGGTTCACATGACCTTTCCCTTGACATCCTAGTAGAAAGTTTGTCTTCAGCATTACTGTTTGGATCACAGTTTTCTCAAGTAGAGAACATTTGGGCGCAATCTGTTACAGTCTGGGAATATTAAGTTTATTTAAATGCGCCAACAGAATTCGGTTGTGGCAACAGATTATTCCGAATTGCCTCAACTGAATTCGGTTGGAGCAACCGAATCAATTCGGTTGCCACAGTGAATCTGTTATGTCTGCACAGCAAAATTTTCTATTTCCTAGTACTGGGTGCAGAATATCTTTTGCCACAATTTGTTCTACTTTCGGTTATATCATCGATGTACTGGTTGTTCTTAATCGAATTTTGGGACTAGCCTTCGGTTAGTTATGTTTGAAATATTTTTTTCCGAATAAGGGTTTCTGAAACCAAATCAATATACTTAGTTCTAGTAGAACTATTTTCCTAGATTGTTTCGAAAATTCGGGCGTTCTATTGTACCGTCGGAAAGACTATAACCAGAAAAAAAACTGTTGTTACCAACCGATAAATCGGTTATCACAATGCAATTTTTTTTAGCCTAACTTAAATCGCTTTGTGACCAATCGTAGACGTAACTGTTTCAAAACTACAAGCCAAAGCATATACAAATCTAGTACGGTTACATTTACGTGTGAGTAAGCATCTGTATATAATTTTGCTTGTGGTTTCGAAACAGCTGATTCGTTACAGTTACGTTTACGGTTAGGCAATTCACCCTTCAGGGTTATGACAGCCGAATAATTCATTTGGAACCAAATTCGGTTGGGACAACAACTTTTTGCCGGGTGTATATGGTGTGCTTTTTATCAATAGATTTTCACAGTTTACCATTTCGAAAGCTCCACAAGTTCCTTGTTGAAATTCATAAAAAAGTAATCTTTCTCACCGTAGACGTTTGTGAATTTACCCCACGAAATTTCGTTTCACCTTATATTTCTCTCGGAATAACCTTGCGGCTAAAATAGCATATGTGCCTCATACTTCAGAATATTATGTTGTTTGAGAGGAAATTCATTTCATTTAATTGAATTAGAAGGATATTTGATGCTTGTCGGCTCTGGAATAGAGCTGACTTTTTAATAGTCCATTATCGTATTGTTAGTTTGTGATATCGAAAATAATAATAATAAATGCACTAGCGAGGGGTTTCTCTGGATGTTAATAATATTTGAAAGATATAAAATTAACTAATATGCAAACTTTAATAAAACGTTTTTAAGCAAATTTGGCAAAAACAGTATATATAATTCGTTTAATAACGAACAATTTAACAATCTGTTAAAGTAGAGTCAAGCCTAAAATAAGCGTTTCATAAAGTTGGGAAAATAAAAATCTGTATTGAGACCAAAAATATTGAATTTTCATTTATTTAAAGGCTTCTAATATTTTGTAGCCAACAAATTAAAAAATCCTGGAAAAATTGCACCATTTAAACGTTTTTTCATAAAATTTTCTCAAATTGCTGTACAAATAAAATAAAAAATAAATTAACTAAAATAGTGATGTTGATGTAATTGGTAATCAAAACATATTCGTCATTTGAATACTTTCAGTATTCGTAGTATTGAACTGTCTTTCAAAAATTATTTTACACTAATACATACATAACTAAGATATTTATAAAAATTGTTTTTATCATGTTTTGATTTATTATAAATTATTTTTATTGATAAAATCTTCAAAACAACATTATTCATCTATGATTAACGAGTCAATCGTTTACTAACTTTAAGAATTACTAACAATTTATTTGAAAATGGAGACACATTATATAAGGGTGTTGCCAGAATAAAACGAGAAATTAAGAACCTGTTGTTTAACGATTATGCATGACATTTGTTAATAAACGTTTAATAAGCAAAAGGAATACTTTAGCAATTGTATTCCTTAACGCAAAAATTAAGAAAAGTTCATGCATTACAGCCTTAAAGTTTTATTTCAGTAAAATTAAAATTTTTTAAACATCCAAACTTACTTTATGAGAACATGTGATTTGCCTTAATGTTGTTTGATCAAACATGTTGGATATTTTGTACATATTAATATTTCTTTAACAAAGTCCTATCCCTTACAACTGTGTCTGTATTTTCCAACACAAATTAGTTGTTATCGTTCATTCGTACTTGGATGCTGGTTGGTTATTTTGTCCGGAAAAATTTTTTTTATAAAGGTAAACGGCTTTTGTGTTAACGGTAGGATTTTATTAAATTCTAAAGTGTCTTTGTGAATTTTCTGTTGTCCAGTTTTATTAAAGTATGCGTGCGTAAGAGTGTGTAACTAGATCTGTGTGTGTGTACAGGACTCTTCACAATATAATAACGTATTTTCTATGATTTTCGTATAATTAAAATTGCGCGCGTTTATATGAAAATTAGTTTTATTTAACTTTGTTTTTGAAAAACAAAAAAAGAAATACATACATACATATATATATACGTGTATATAAAAAATAAAGCGGACATCATCACTTTAATGCTGTTCAAGTAGAACAAGGCATTTCAGCACAAAGTAGAAGCTGAAACAAAAATTACCATTGGTTAGTGAAGTCAAGGGAAATAAACACTTAATGGTAATTAAGCGCCTTTTTGCAAAAAGGCATTTTTTATTATTTCTTTCGTTTTTGTTTTGTTTCAAAATGTTTTCTTGTTTGATTTTTATAGTGTTAAGAACATTTTTCTTTAAAGATAATCGGTTATGTTCGAATAAATTAAAAATGCTAATAAGAATATTTTAAAATTATGCAGAGAAAACAGATTCTTTGCGACTGTGGAATTTCTGAATGCAATAGATTGCAGTAATAAAAACAAAAGATCTGCCACAATTTTGAAAAAGTAATTATAAATTAAGGCACCTCGAGAAAAGTCGGCTAAATCCTGAATTAGCACGAATGTAGAGGAAAAACACTTATTACATTAAACTCCTAATTGCTTCGAACTGTATAATATGCCATAAAATTAGATCTAATTGTAACAAAGTAGATCTAATATGATCTACATAATACAATTCAATTTGATACAATTAGATGTTTTCATTTTTTTCATAAACGGAATCCAACTCCGTATACGTACCGTTTTCTGGATCCGTATACGGACCAGAAAACGGAACTTAAGGAACATCGAAACTGATTCGAATCCGATGAAAGTCCGTCAATGACGGACCGTTTACGGACCGGGCTGTCGTGTGAAAAACGGACATGAGTCCAGCTAAAGTCCGTCAATGACGGGCCGTTATGTCGTGAAAAAAACGGAGTGACTCCGTTTCTGGTCCGTATCTGCGCCGTTTTTTAAAACAAAAACGGACTTCTATATCTACTTAAATTCTGACCATTTTTTATTAATTTTGAGTAGTACATTATAATTTTTTTTGTTTATTAAAATAGGGAAAATAACATTTTGCACCTTCATCCATCATTACGTTGCAATTTAGGCCTTTTATAAAATTTAATACCTGATAAAAACAAAAAAAAAACTAATTAGTTTAGGTTAAACAGATGGTATTTACATTGGAGTTTTTACACATGACACAAATTAGCAAGTAATTCTTTTTGCACCATTGCATTCATTGCACACATCGTGAAAACACCTTTGGAATTTCATAAATACTTACCATCTAATAAATGGAAGATGAAGTCATTTGTGTGTGAACGGTTTTGCTCTAATATTAAGTTTCAATAATATTTTTTTAACTATTAAAGAGCTGAGCTTTCTTTTTTTAACTAATTTAATAACTTTTATTTGAAAACAAATTAACACAGGTGAAGTCCGTATTTACTAGTACGGAAACGGATACAAAAAAAAAACGGAGTCAAAACCTATTGTGTTCGAAAATCCGTTTACACGGTCCGTTAATGTTCCGTATACGTACAAGCTTTTTCGGATACGTGCATACGGACCATTCACGTGCCGTAAAAGCCGGATTCATGATTCCGTAAGTGCCGAAGAGTCCGTAAAAATGTTTCTTGGGTGTGTTTATCTTCCAGATGATAAAAAGGTGATATTGCTACAATATTATCATAAAAAAACAATTATGACAAAAAACACAATTTTGGAATTGGTTTTTCGAAATATCTCCAAAATATGTTCCAAATGATAAAAGTAAGACAATTTCAAAATACTACTTGATTATTTTCATTCAAATGAAAAATAAAAGATATCGCTTTATTATCTTCTTGCCCCTAAATTCATAAACGCTTTGTAAAATTATAGGAGGTTTATTGAACAAATTTTGTATGAAAATGACGTTTTGTGAACCTGCTTTAACTTTACAAAGCATTTATGAATTGATGGGTTGGAAGATTACTTTTAAATGTTTTCAGTGTTAGTTTGAAGTATTTTGTGTGAGACGTATGAGTGTTATTAATTTCAATGTTTGAAAACACTCATACGTACAGGTGGCATTTTTAAGATAGTGCAGTGGTACAATACAGGCGGTACTAACTTTATAATTTTTAAACAATTATACCATTATTCTTTCATTCATTCACTCATTAATCAATTTATTTGATCATAATCTTTTTATTCGGTTGCATCCCGTTTAGACAGCGAAATTAATCCACTTTTTAATCTTCGTCGCTTACATATGAATTTTTTGACAGTTAAAAGATTAACGTGACAGTTAACGTTGGGTTTCATAATGCCGGTTTATGGATTAAATATTAGGTAACTCAAACATTTGTTTTGTATATAATTTTTCGACATTTTATTTTAATAGTATAGTTAAAGTTAATCCTGCAGTATAACATAACAACGTGGCGCCAATAGGGATCCTGCCTAAGATGGGCATGAGAAATATCGTCTTGCGACAGCGTCTTAATTTTTATTCGACTTTCTGTGTGTTTTTTAAGGTGCGTTCACAGTGAGGGCATACTCCAAGCTATAGCAAATTTAGTTCTTTTCTCTTTCATATTAACACATTTTTGTATTTTACTATCTCTTTTTATTCCACTCAAGAGTAAAACTTGTTTGACTCTGGAGTACAGATTTGTTGCACTCTAGAGCTAACATTGATCTGTTAAGTGTTTAACATGACAAATATACATAAAAAGATACATCACTAATTTGTTTACATCTCTAATTGTCAACAAATTAGAAAAACAAAATATTTAAAAACATAAAACCAACACAAAATTTTTGTGTTGGGAATTTTACTATAAAATAAAAAATTATTTTAAAAATTGGGTACTCGGAATAAGGCCTAGAAATTCACGAAATAAAATGTAAGTATTAAAGTGTCAAATACTACTCTGCATTGTGAACAGTTAACATTTTAATCTGTGCTGCAGAGTAGAGTCACTCTATCATTGTAAACGCGCCTTAAAGGTGCTTCAAAACTTACTTCAAAACTTATTTGACATTTAGTACTTACTTCATATTTTCGCCACTCTTTTGCCAGAATTTTTATCGTTTTTTATTTAATTTTTTTTTTATTTTAAATAATACCGAAAACACCACAAATTTTATATTTATTTATTATATTTTGTTATTATTTATTTTAATTTATTGACAATTAGAGATGTGAACAAATTAGAGATGTGTATTTTGGGTATACATATTTGTCATGTTAAACAGTTAACAGACCAATGTTAACTCCAGAGTGTAGCAAATCTGTACTCCAGAGTCAAACAAGTTTTACTCTGGAGTGGAATAACAAGAGATAGCACACTACAAAAATGTGTTAGTATCAAAGAGAGAAAAACAAAATTTGCTACAGATTGGAGTACTCCGTCATTGTAAACGCACCTTAATACATTTTTGTATTTTGCTACCTTTTTTTATTTATTTATTACCCAGCAAAAAAAAGCAAGTAATGTTTTACAAACTACTTCTTTCAATGCTTCACAAGTATCCATTAGTGTATTTTTACTGCTTTTTTAGAAGTTATTCTGAACAACTTCAAAAAATCACTTCTTTTATTGATTCCAAAGTATCAGTTATTACATTTTTACAGCTTTTTTTGAATTACTTCTGAACCACATCCAAAAAATCCCTTAAGTATTGCTTCTAAAAAGTAATTGCTCTAAAAGTGATAATAAAAGGTGATTTTGGTATCATTTGGCATTTCCAAACAGAGGGTCCCGGGTATTTTATTTTTTTTAATTTTTGTTTATTCTATTATTTTTTTTAATATTTGTTTAAATTCAATATTTTTAATTTTAAAATTTTTAAGAATATGTATTTTGAACATGTTTTGAACAGTTAAGGTGCTTTCACAATGTTAGAGTGACCCTACTCTGCAGCACAAATTAAAATGTTAGCTCTTCACAATGCAGATTAGAGTTACTTCAAAAAATATTTGACACTTAAATACTTACATTTTGTTTCGCGAATTTTTAGGCTTTATTCCAGCTGCCTAAATTTTGAAATAATTTTGTATTTTATAATAAAATTTCCAACACAAAATTTTTGTGTTCGATTTATGTTTTTTAATATTTTTTTTTTAATTTGTTGACAATTAGAGATGTAAACAATTTAGTGATGTATTTTTTAAGGTATATTTGTCATGCTAAACAGTTAACAGATCAATGTTAACTCTAGAGTGCAGGAAATCCGTACTGCAGAGTCGAACAACTTTGACTCTGGAGTGGAATAAAAAAACATAGCAAAATACAAAAATGTACTAGTATGAAAGAGAAAACAACTAAATCTGTAGCAAGATTTGAGTACTCCATCATTGTAAACGCACCTTTAACATTTCAATCTGTGCTGCAGAGTAGATTCACTGTAAAATTGTGAAAGCGACTTTAGTGTTAAAAAGTTTCGTCGTAACAAAACACAGAGTTGCAAACAATAGTACTGGTACAGATTCGTAACCAGATAAAAAGTTGGATTAACTGTTAATAGAACAGATTAAAATATGGTTTAATCGGCTTCTTTAGTGCTCGATTAAGCAGTTAATTCGACTTTCACTAGATTAACTTTTCAGTCTAAATTTGGTATTACTTGTTGTTGTTTTTTTCCCTTTGCTTTAATAACAAATTGTTCATCTGTTGTTGTTTTTACTTTCGCTGTTATGTTTGTGTTAGTTTATATTTATCTTTTGTTAATGTGACATACAAAAAATGTGTTTTTTTATTTTGTGTGTTGTATGTGAACGGAAATTA
Source organism: Leucophora obtusa (assembly GCA_949987735.1). Taxonomy (NCBI): domain Eukaryota; kingdom Metazoa; phylum Arthropoda; class Insecta; order Diptera; family Anthomyiidae; genus Leucophora; species Leucophora obtusa. The sequence continues at coordinate 346,027,718 of OX465295.1, read as the reverse complement.
AAATAAGTTTAATTACTTTTAGCAACCTCTGTAATTAGTTTTGTTGTCTTGATGCTGGGGAAATTATACCTCTGTAGAGTTTTTTTTTCTATTTTAAGTACATTTTTTTTTTTGTATAAGCTCGAGGTAACAAATTCTTTTTAATTATAAAAGACAGAAATGAAAAATAACTAAATATTCTAGTTACAAAAATAGTTGAAGTCTTTTGTTATGTAAAAAAACATTTTTATTTATCCAATTTAATTATATTATTTTAAATATTTATCATATTTTCTTGTTCTTCTTTAACTTATTTTATCTTCGAGGCTACAAACACTTATTTTTATTATTGCTTGAAGTGTTTTCTGCTTACAGTTTTTTTGTTTTGTTTTATTCTTATTTTTGTTCTTGTAGGTAGTATTTTTGGGTTGAATTGCATATCTCTTTTTACTTATAATCTGTACTCAACAATGTCATGCTTTCTTTTACCCTTCATATACATAAATATACAAACTTACATGCAGATATAGAAAGAACTTTGCAAAAGAATAAATTCTTTAAAATAGCCAGAAAACCGATTCGTGTTAACAGCCGAATTTATTGTCCGTTAAATAATTCGGTTAGATCAATTGATTTTTTAATTTGTGATAACCAAAATTTTTGTTGAATGATTTTCTGTTGTCACAAATTAAAAATTCGGCTACCACAATTGAACCATGCGATTGCCAACGCGAATCTGTTTTCTCTATGAACTTTAGATATGGATGAAAATGAATTTAAACAAGTGAAGAGAATCTAAGGTTTTCTCCTTAGAAAAAAGTACTAAGGATTTTCAGTGAGAAATGTAGAAAAAACTGGTTTATCAAATAATTCTGAAACCAGTTTTCACAACTCGTTTTTTTATATATTTGATTATTTGATAGCTAATTTTCTGCTGCTGTTTGTTATAAATTTGTGCATATTAAAATTTCTTTAAAAAATTGTTATCGATGTTTCTCTAGAAAAGTTTATTATTAATTTTTTGCGAAATTTGTTATCTATACATCGGCAATAACATTTTTTTTAAAGAAGGCTTGTTCTTAATTATCATAAATTTAAAAGCAGATTATTCATAAACAAAAATCCTTCATTCAAACAGAATTCATACTTCGATGCTCTGACACAAACACACTCACACGTGCATATAAACATTACGTTCTATGGTATAGTTTGGCTTTCCTAATGTATAAGTGTTGTGTGAGTGTTCCATGCTGTTGTTATTGCTGACTGCTATTGTATTTGCCCCTAAAGGATTTATTTTACTTCTTTCAACGTGTAGCATAACAGTTAGTACCCTTGATAGGGCTACATGCCAATTGTAATAGAAATAGATAGAAACCCTAGTGTTTGTACGTGGTTGTATGTATATAGCCATCATCTGTATATATGCTATTGTATGTGTGCGAGTATTTGAGTCCATATTTGTTGAAAAATTTTTGTAATGTCTAAATGTATAAAAAAATACACAAACAAATAATTGTTTGTAAAATTTTATGTTTCCAACAAACAAACATCTATCTATCCATTTTACCAACCAACCATCTATCTACTTTTCTTTAGAGGCCATTACAAGCAGTTTTTGTTCGACTTTTTTTTCTTTCTTGGTGGACAAGTCTATTTGGAAGGAAATATAACAAGAAAAAAGGCAAAATACATGATGGATGTATGCAATTAATTGTAGAATAGCATACATAAGTATATATGTCTAAAGGATATATTGTTTTTAAATGGAGTTTTAAAAGTATTATAATACAATAAAAATATTTAACGTTTTACATTTAAACATCTACAGACTTTTAACTATACAAAACTACTAAAATATCTTTATGGCGCCCAAACAAGGACCTTAAATTTAACTTTTAACTTAAGATTAAGCAAAGAAAATCTTATAGTTTATTAATCGAGCCTGAGCAGATACTCTAGGTTTGCATTTTAACTTGTCATCACTTAATGAAAACATAGTTTCTTAATGGCGCTTGAACAAGGACGGTAATTTTTCTAACCTCACTTTTGACAGTTTAAATTGATAATTTCTCGCATCCATGCAATTGTTTGTCATTCTGTATTGTAATCTAATCTTAGCTTTGACACCTGAAACAAGTTCTTAAAAATCTATTCAAGTCGAGATCATATACGGTAATAGCTTCCCAGCTGGAAAATGTGTCTTGAAGACAATGTCAGAAGCGCCGTTTAAGTGACAAGTCAGCAGGCGAAGACATTTACCAAAGACGTCTTAAAGACATGTCTGCACTTTTTTACTTTTTCTTGAGTGACGCTGGCAAAATGCCACTGATGACAACATCATCGCTAGAACTTGTTCTTGTCATCAGTATCGCGTCTTAACAAATTTCTATTAAGAAAATAAAAAAAAAATATTTTTTCGTGACAGCGATTTGAACCACGAATCTCAAAACTAAAAACATATCAATGTCTGAGCGTCTAGACATTTACATCATAGTCGATTTAAAACCTGTATGCAGAGACTATTAATTAGAGATGGGCGCGTGAGTGAATTGTGACTCACGCTCACGAAAGAAAAATAATAATTACGCACGATTCACGAACAAACATTTTTTTGTAATCACGCTCACTCACGGTTAAGTGATTAATTTTAATTTGAATCACGCTCACGAAGTACTCATGCTCACGAAATACTCACGCGAAAAATAAAAAATTTGTTTTTATCTTAATTATTTAAGGAAACTTTCTTTATTGAATATAAGTTAACAAATATTTCTAAAAATACTAAAAACGTCGCACAGTGCTTTGATCCCATATAACGATTGGACAAAAATAGAAGGAGTGGAGACAGGGCTTTGAAATTTGGTACACTGACATAGAAGCCCTTAGTTAAGAAAAATTTTAATTTTTTGAAATATCGGGCCAAGGACATGCCCACCTCCCATAGGTCCCATGAAATTTAAAAATATTATATTAGCTACATTAATGGACGTAAAATTACAAAAAGTATCCATTGATGTCCATATAAAACTGGAAATGTTTGTGTCAATTTGTATCCAAATCGAAGCAAGGACTCTCAGTCCTGCCTTATATCCTTTATCTTAAAATCTTTATGAAACCTGCAAAAATTATCCGATTGCCATGAAATTTAGCACGCGAATTGATATAAGGTCAAGCCGATTCACTAATAAAAAAATGCCTCTCAAAAAAATGCGTTTTAAACGCTTAAAATGATTTTTCTAAAACAAAAAAAAAAATTAAATGGGATTAAAATAAGAAACAATGTGAATCCTCCATTTTAGGTATAGGGTATGTTCAGCAAACATAAGTAAAACACTACGAGGAATATTTTTGTGGAACATTTCAACCTTCTAACTCTTCAATTAAAAGGACTTTTTTGTCACCTTTTTTAAACGGACAAAAACGACCCGTAACATTAAGAGTTAGAGGGGTAAAATTCTCCGCAAAAATATTTGTCATGAAATTCTCTATAAATCTGTTAACTTCAGTGCCAGTAATAAGTAAAAACTTAAAATGTGTTTAAGGGTTAATTTCGTACTTATTCAAAATTGGCGCTCAAATGTCCCACAAACCTGGATTTTAAGGAGAAACCATGGGAATCTCCTATTTTTAGTATAGGATGTGTTCAGAGAATTTTTGTAAAACATTGCGAGGACCATTTTTTGTAGAACATTTTAACCCTCTAACATTTTAATTTTTGTCTATGGGACAAAGCAGTGTGCGTCGCCCCCTTATTGGCTTATTCAAGAATAAAACTTGGATAGGGATATGCTTTTAATAGATTATTTTTCATAATTTGTTAATTAGGTTTTGGGATTCTGGCGCATTTAATTCCTTCAATTTAATTTTATAAAATTTTTAAATAATTTAAAAAATTCACTGTAAATCTTTAAATTTTATTTAAAAATTTTGTGGAGGAATAAAATTTTTCAATGTTTTGTACAAGAAGTCGATTTCTTATTTACATAAGAATTCTGGCAGAAGTAGAAAATACCCGTTCGCTAGTACCTAAACTGACTGGAATACACATTATTTGAAGGAGTGGCAGATATCTGGAATTTTTCCAAAATTGTAAAGTATCGCAATCTGGTTTAATATAATCACGCAAACTCACGCACGACTCACTCACAAACATTCGCCCATCTCTACTATTAATTATAGAGATAGGAAATCAAAATATATACTACTCACCGATAGAGGGCGCTGAAATTTAGTATTACCTGAGTAACTATTTACTATCAGTTTAGTATCAGCTGAGCCTATATTTAAAAACTCAAAAACTATTGAAAACTGCACAAAATAAGGAAAAAACAAGCGCGGAATATATTCAAATAATAAAATTTGAGATATTTGTTTATTTTTTTGCTTTGTTGTTTGTTATTATTTAAATTTAAATAAAAAAAGAAAATTGTCAATAGGTATTTTTTATGGGAGCGTCAAGACGTTTTCACGAAATTTCCAACTGGTTTAAGTTTGGGCAGAAAACAGTTCTCCTTAAAATGGTGTTAGTTTAAAGCATACTTGGGACTAATTAATTGAAGGGACCAATTAATTGCCGATTTAATTGGCATTGTTTGATAACACTGATATTGAATTTTTTTAGATTTCCAGCTAAAAATCGACATATATGGATCCATACAGGTTAAATGTATGTGCGTGCATGCTCATAAATATGCATTCATGACCATACATGGATACATAAATGACCATACGTGTGCTTTAACGAAATTTGAGGTACAGTGTATAAAATATTTTTCAAAACTATTACAAAGAAACTATTAAGTGTTTAATTTTATTCTAAAATATTCTCTTACTACAACAAAAAATATAAAGTAGAATACTTTTCCAATATTGTGTGGACAAAAAAGGGTATACTTTTCGAACATTGTGTTACAAAATTTTAAATCCAAGCACGCAATTTAATTTTGTATAATATTTACTAAACATTAATGTATTAAGTTATATTCAATTACATTTTTTTATATATACTTTTGTGGCACAGTGTATAAAATATTTTTCAAAACTTGTACAAAAAAACTATTAGGTATTTAATTTTATTCTAAAATATTCTTTTAATACAACAAAAAATATAAAGTAGGATACTTTATGAACATTGTGTGGACAAAAAGAGGATACTTTTCGAGCATTGTGTCCGAAATCTCTAGATCCGATCACACTATTTTATATTTATTATGAAAATACCCAAAATTATTAAAAAAGATGGACCAGTCATAAAAATGTTATTTTATGTTGAACCAAAACAATAAATGGGTAAAATCTCTGATCACTTAATAAAAAAAATAGTGATCACAAAAAACAATCACTTTTGACTGTGAAAATTTGTACAACTTTTGTCGCAGAGTCCTTGGAATACCCTTCAACATTTTTAAACTTTTTTGCACTCATATGAAAGACAATTTTATATAGATAGTACACTCAAAAAAAAAAAGTCAGTAAAGTCAGCAAAAAATGTTGCTGTGTCAGCAAATTTTTAGTCAGGAGCGTGCTTGCAAAAAAGTTGGTAATTTCAGCAAAAGGTTTGCTGAAAATCAGCGAGCTGATTTTTACCGAAAAAATAGTAATCTTCAGCAAAAGTTTTGGTAACACTTAGTCGATTGCAAATGAAAAAAATCCTTGCTAAAATCACTAAAGTTTTTGCTGAATATTAGTAGACTGAAAAAAACTCAAAAAAAACTTGTAGCGAAATTTTACTTTAGTTAATTTATTTGCTGAAAATTTAAATATAGAATATGTGTAGAGTTGTTTTTCTTTTTTTGTTATTTCCGTTTCCAGGCCAGCTGCGACATCTACATCTATACTTGTCACAATTTTTGTAGCAAAATAAATTAGTAAAACATTAGTTCAAAATTAGTTTAGTGCTAAAAAAATATAACTAAAATTTTTGCTAAAAACGGAATTTCAGCAAAAAAATTGCTGAAAACTAGTTCACTTGATATACAAGACTTTTTACTAATTTTTCTACTAACTTATTTTTTTGAGTGTAGGTTTAAAAATGAAAAAAATTAAAAACATTTTTAGACTAACTTTTTGAAGGATCGACTGAAAAATGAAAAAAAACGTGTTTTTCAGCAAAATTCAAGTAGCAATATTTCAGAACCCCTTCGGCTGATTAAAAAATTTTTATTTTTTTTTGGATTCAGCGAACTATAAATTATTAGAAACAATATATCACAACAACAAATATTTTTTAACAAAATTTAAGGATTTTTTTTAAACTTTCCGAAATTTCGAAATTTCAGCCGCTTTGCAGGGACCTTGAACGGGAACCGATTTTCAAAATTTTTATTTTTTACTGGTTACTGGACGCATATGCAACTTTTCCGCACACCCGTTTTTGAAATTCCCAATTCGGCAAAGTTCGGCCGACTCTAGTGTACATTAGACAGTACCTCAAAAAAAAAAAGTTCGCCGTACACCCTCCAATATGAAGTATTTTTGCAAGACACTTTCAAAAAAAAAAATTTTTTTTTTGGCCGAACGTAGGGGTCGCCTTTTTCAATTTTTCGTTATAGCTTCGGCATTTAAAATCGGATTTTAAAGTGTGATATATCGATTTTTTTGCCTCGAGGAGACCAGTGTTTTGCTATAAAAGAAAAATACAATGAAAAAAAATTTAAAAAGGCGACCCCTACGTTCGGCAACCAATATATAAAAAAAAAATTCTACTAGGTTTATCGAAAAACTTCATTAGCAAAAGTTTAATGATTTTTTGCGAGCTTTAATTTTCTAGCAACTGAGATCTGGTAGCTAACTACTAGAACAGGATACTTGAGGTCAATGGCCCTCGAGAGAAAAACACTGGTCTCCTCGAAAGAAAAACATTGATGTATCATACTTTAAGATCCGACTGTAAATGCCAAAGATATAACGCAAAATGTAAAATGGCGACCCCTACGTTCGGCAAAAAAAAAATAAAATTTTTTTTTGAAATCTCCTTGCAATTGGAATATTGGAGGGTGTACGGCGAACTTTTTTTTTTTGCGTAAGTTGGTACGCTCTAGTGTACATGCATGAACGTTAGAATGTCCCTTAAAAATAGATTTGTCATTACACCCACCAGTTTTATTTGAAATGGTCCCAAATGGAAGAAATCGATTTTTTTTTTTTTTTGGAAACGTTAACCCGTGCCGAAAGTTGGACGAAATTGCCCCTTTTGTAAAAAAAAGTGTATTACTATTAAAAATTCCCAGAATTCGAAATTTCGAAAAAAAAAAATATTTTTTATTCCATTTATTCAATTAATATAGTCAAAATGATTCGTATATGGAATTTTAACTTCATCGGATATCATTAACCCACTTTAGCCTGGAATCCAAAATGACCCACAAATTTGATAACAATGCAAAAACGTGTTTTTTTTTAAATTAATTTTAAAGATTTTTTAAAATGCCTAATTTGGAGATCTTGATTGCTATTTGTACCACATAATAGTTGATATTAAAGAAAAAAAAAATAAATTGGAAAAATGATAATTCGAGTTTGTGTTTGGAGCGACTGCTTTTCAGGACATTTTACAAAAATTGCTCATTTTGTCAAAAATTTTAAAAATTTCAATGTTTTCATCAAATTTTACACGGTTTTCGGAAAAACAGCCCACAAATTTGGTTAGATTATAATTATCTTTTCATATCTTTAAATAAAATTTAACGCTTAGTGGCCTGGGGTCAGAAAAGATCCATGGATTTTAATATTAATTATGACTACGAGATTGTTTAAAAAAAAAATCTCAACTGGATAAAAATAATTATTTTGTGTAACGTTTGTGGGGTTAATTTTTATACTTTTGGCCTAAAACGCCCCACTAGGAAATTTACAGAATAACACCTTTCATAATTTTCGGAAAAATATCACTTTGAATGAATAAAAAAAAAATTTCCACCTACTATAGGCTTAAAAAGCGAATATTTATTAAGGCACATCTACACGAGAGAGAAAACTGCTAGAGATAGAGCAAAAAACACCTCTATTGTGAATGATTTTAGCTATTTAGAGGTGTTTTTTGCTCTATCTCTAGCAGTTTTCTCTCTCGTGTAGATGTGCCTTAACGTTGTAGCTCCTGTCTAAATTTCGATTTTTTTTTTGTATTGTAATAAAGTGTGTTCGCTTGCATACTATTTTTTACTAGTTTTACTATTTTTACCAAAAAAATTTATTGGCATTGAATTGAAATGAAATTTTTTGGTCAATGCCAATTTACACCAGAGTAATGCCAATTAAAAATTCCCAAGTATGGTTTAGAGCAGCTACTATAAATATTAAAATAACTTCCCATTATCTGATATAAATTTCAATTTGATTGTTCCACTGCACTATGCAATTCATTTATCATCATTTATCTTAAAAAAGTTTTTATGACCAAAATTAAATATTCTTATGATAAATCAACTTTAACGTCAAGTGCATGAATGATATTAATAACTCATACTTACTTAAATATGAAAATGATTTAACCGACTAACATCCTTAAAAAATTAAAAACATACCCAATAAACCATAAAACGATACAGTATCGTTAACGAATTCATATTAAGTATCATATTTGCTAACGTTTATGATACAAAAATATGAACTCGTAATGATATCATAATTTTTAAAAATAACGATAAATTTTCTGAAAAAATCACATTTGCTTGTTCTAATTTAATCGTTAAAGATATCATACGTATATACTTCTTTATTTCGATATCGTTAATGATATCATATTTTCATCGAATAGTGATAAAATAACGACAATAACGAATGTGCATTTTTCTTCACAGTACCTATTACTTATGAATCGTTAATGATATCGTTCTCGGACAAACCTATCATCGAAATGATATCGTTACGAATTCGAAACGATATCGTTTGGTTTGTTGGGATATACACAAACAGGGCCTTACGTACGGGGAGAATTCCTATTATATATTGATATACAAATAAAAAAAAAACACACATTCATTTTAATAATAGATTTTTCAGCTAATGGGGTATTATTATTTTTCGGACTACCAGTATTACATTACTTTAACACATATAATAATGAGTTACTAATAACTGGTTGCTTATCCCATTATTTCATAACAAACAATAATGCATTGCCAATAATGATATATTTTTATTATTATTGCAAGTGCAAAGTAATTTACCGGATTTTTTTTGTAAATTTTTTTTTAAATACTTTTATACTCAATAGTAGAAAAATAAGTAAAACATCCTGTATATCAAGTATACTAGTTTTTAGCAGGCACCAGAAAACGTTTTTTTTTTTTTGTTTTTATCAAAAATAAATATCACTAATAGTATATTTAGACTGGGCAAAAACTAGTAGTTTTTGGTCATTTTTAGGTTTTGAGCCGAAAACTATAAAATTAATTTAGTTTTTCCATACAATTTTCATACAAACTGAAAACCAGATTCTACCTGGTTTTTGCCAAAAACCAAGTAAAAATATCTGAAATTTGTATTTTTGATACACCCGATTTCTTTTATAACTAATTTTCGATACACCCTGTTACAACGAATATAGAATTAAAGCAAGTGTCAAAAATATATTTTTTAATTTTTTTTAAATATTTCAGTTTTAGTTTAAAATTGTGTGTTGTTATGCATTTTTAAATGTGTTAATAATTTTTCTTAATTAATTTAACCATAAAAACATAAAGAAAAGTGTTTAATAAAAAAGTGATGTGACTAAGAAAAACTAAAAAATTCAGTGTAAATGAATTGGCTTTTGTGATTTAGTTTTGTACAAAAACCACCTGGTTTTTGCTCAGTCTAAATTCAGTATAAAGTTCAAAATGTTTTTATTTCTCAATCGAAAACAAAAAATTTCAAATGTACTTTAAAACAAAAATATCCCTCAAGTTGAAATTCGAAAAATATCTTTAGGTATAAATATCAAAGATAAAAAAATTGATAAAAAAATAAAACTTTTTAAAACGTTTTAAAAAACGTTTTTTTTTGTTTTTCATCTTTGTACTAAGTACAAAAATATGAATAGAATTTTAAAATTTTTGTTTTATTTTTATGGTGGAGATACTATTATGGTTTTTGGTTTCAAATCTGTAGAAAATCATATAATATCCTAGAGTGAACTGTTGAGCGGTATATACATACAAACCAGGGACGTAACAGTTATAACTTTTATTCAAAAAAGTGATTGTTTTACAATTATTTCTTGTTTGAGTATTTTTAATTTTCTGTTTATTTGCTCTGTTTGATTTTTATTTTAAATTCAAACAAAAACAATCCAAACACGATTTTTATTTTTTCAAAAATAATAAAAGTTATTTTGTGATTTTTTTTCTTTATCAAAAAATAACAATTAAGAATACAAATCAAAAGCCATAGAACCAATGACTTCAACAATTATAATATCCTGATGATGTCAACTAGTGTTAATAAAAGATTGAACAGTGATTTAAAGTGAGTAAATATGTATATTCCATCACCTTCCGGCATTCAATTTAGGTCAATTTTTAATTTTTATTTTATTATCAAATAAAAAAGTTACTGCTTAATTTTTTCAAAAAAATCATTCTGTAACTTTTATAAAAAGTTTTAAAATAAAAATCAAAAAACAACAGAAATTTATAGAGTAAAATATAAAATTTGAAAAAATTAAAATCTTTGCCAAACTTTGTGATTTTTTTGTGCAATATGATTTATAAAATATAGTGCATTATTGAAATATTATAATTAAATAAATTTGGGTGGTGACTTTTTTAGAAATATAACAGTTATTTTGGGTCTCTGATACAAACATATATTGCAAATATTTTTTTTTTTGCTAAAATGTTTGCCAATTGACCAGCATTTTGCACTAATATTATTCATTTTCGGAATGAAATCGCTGTATAAGTTTTCTAATTCAATTTTTGCACCATGAAACCTTTTTCATATTCCGCCATTAATTCACAATTTTTTAAGTGCAGATTTTTTAAATTTATAACCTAGGGACCATAATACCCATATCTCATACCAAAGTTTGGTAATTAGTTCGCAAAAAAAAAATTGCCAAAAAAAATTTGCAAAAAAAAAAATTTTTCCATTAATGTATTCTTTTGCAGAATATAAATTGCTGATTAGGTTTCTTAACTATTTTTTTGTATCATAAAGGCTTTTTTCGCATTCCGCCAATATTTTGCAATTTTTTGAGTGCGGTTTTTTAAATTTTTAACCTTAGGACAATAATTCCCATATCTTATGCCGAAGTTTGGTGATTAGTATGCAAAAAGTTTCGCGAAAAAAAATTTAGCAAAAAGGAACATTTTTCCATCAACATATTCTTTTGAAAAATGTAAATCGCTGACTGAGTTTTTTAATTTATTTTTTGTACCATAAAGCTTTTTTTCGCGTTCCGCCATTATTTTGCAAATTTTTAAGAGCGGTTTTTTTTAACTCACAACCTAGGGACTACAATACCTATATCCTATACCAAAATTATCTGGTTAGATTGCAAAAACAAAAAAAATTGGGAAAAAAAATTTTCCAAAAAGGAATAGTTTTGCATCAATATACATATGTATATGTATGTAACATATGTATAGCAGAATGTTAATCGCTGATTAAGTTTAAAAAATTTTGAATGCGGTTTTTTAAAATTCATAAATTTGGGACTATGATACCCATATCTTATGCCAAAGTTTGGTAGTTCGTACGCAAAAAATTTAGCGAAAAATAAATTTTGCAAAAAGGAAAATTTCTGCATCAACATATTCGTTTGCAGAATGTAAATCACTGAATGAGTTTTTAAATTTATTTTTTGTACCAAAAAGCTTTTTTTCGCGTTCCGCGATTTTTTTTGCAATTTTTTAAGTGCGGATTTTTAAAATTCATAATCTTGGGACTATAATACCAATATTCTCATATCAAAGTTTGGTGGTTAGTTTGCAAAAAAAATTCGCGAAAAAAATTTTCCGAAAAGAAAATTTTTTGCATCAGTGTATTTGTTTGCAGAATGTAAATTTCTGATAACAATTTTTAATTCATTTTTTGTACCATAAAGTTTTTTTTCGCGTTCCGCAATTGGTTTGCAATTTTTTAAGTGGGGTTCTTTAAAATCCATAATCTAGGGACTATAATACATATATCCTATACCAAAATTAGCTAGTTAGATTGCAAAAACAAAAAATCACGACAAAAATTTTTGCAAAAAGGAATAGTTTTGCATCAATATATTTGCTTGCAGAATGTTAATCGCTGATTAAATATCAAAATTAAAATTTTGTACCATAAAGCCTTTTTTCGCATTCATATTTTTAAATTTTTTAAGTGCAGTTTTTGTGGTTAGTTGCTCACAAATCCTATGGTTTTAATGACCACAGTTTGTCTTTTGCACAAAATTATTCAGCCTATCATGCTTTGTAGAAGTCTTTTCGGCTGAAATTTTTATTACTTTTTAATAACTATTGGATGCAGAAATGTGTCTGTGAATGTTGTTTTAAGAATTTTTACAAAATTTATATGTAATTGTAATCAGAAAAAACTAAAAAAAAGTTTTAAAACGTTTTATTTTGTTTTTTCCTCAATACAAAAAAAACGTTTTTTTTTTGTTTTTTCCTCAGTACAAAATAAAAATAATTCTCAACTTTCCTGAAAATATCAGTACGGATATTTTTAAAATTTTTTTTTCGAAAAGAAAACAAAAAATAAAAAAAATTGATGAAAACAAAATATCCATCAAGAAAAATAAATTCATTTGTACACAAGTGATTTTTTTTTATTGAGGAAAAAACAAAATAAAACGTTTTAAAAGTATTAATATCGGGTGCCTGGTTTTTAGCAATTGTTTTGCTGAAATTGTATTTTCAGCAAAAGTTTAAGTTAAATAAACTAATTTTGAACTAATGTTTTATTATTTTTTTTTTTGCTACCAAAACAACGAGAAAAATCCATGCGTAATTGAGATACAATTTTGTTTATATTATTTATAATTATTTTAATATATTTTTAGATTTTTAATTAAATCATGAAAATTTGAAAGTATGCACGTATTAATATTTTTACAAAGTTTACTAAATAATTTTAAAAGAAACGATAAACACACTTCTTTGATTAAAATGTTCAACAAATAAAGTAACTAGATAACTTTATCATAAAGTTGAAACCATAAAAGTCTAACGTGTACAGTTTCTTTTGACGCTCCCAGTATATTGTTAAAAATAAATAAGTCACTCTATGGCCGTTTTATAGAAATGGATCCCACGATATCTTTCCTGGACCTGGCGAATTCCATCCCTGATGATTTTGTCGCCTTTTTGGTTAAAAAAATATTTAATTAATTTGAACGATCTTAAGCAAAAATTTTACGTTTTCATAACTCTTGGACATTTTTGATCAATAAAACAAGTAAAAAGGTTAAAGTCGGGCATGCCGACTATATAATACCCTACACCAGTCTGACTTAAAGCCAACTAATGTTTGGATCCCAAATTTGAATGGGTTAAAACGGACTTGTGTCAAAATTTTCTATAAAATCATAAAAGAAGAGAAAATCGAAAATATAGCCCATATGGGCGATAGGTCTAAATATTGACCATTCCTATCTAGAATCAATTGGCTTTTTCCTTGGGACCATGTAAGTAAGCGAACCAAATTTCATTGAAATAAATACGAATTTGCGACCTGCAGCGTTTAACCAAGCCAATTATGGAGGGACCGATTTCAACCAAAATCAATAGGCCTCGTCCTTGGGCCAACGTAAGTCGGTGTACCAAATTTCGTCAAAATATCTTAATATTTGCGACCTGTAGATTGCGCACAAGAATGCATGGACAGACAGACGGACGGAGGGACGGATATCGTTAAATCGAAATAAAAAAAATTCTGAGCCGATCGGTATACTATAAGGTGGGTCTAGGACCAATATTTTTTGGTGTTACAAACTTCAGCACAAACTTATAATACCCTCTCCACGTAGTGGTGTAGGGTATAAATATAAATTCCCCAGTATAGAGCATTAAAGCTCATTTTAATTGTTCAGTCGCATTGATTAGTTGAAAAAGATAATTATTTCATTAAATTATCTATTTATTGTTTTCTAGCACTTTTTAAGAGGTTGTCTTTTTGCTTATAAAAAGTTTGCAAAAACCATACAAATACACTCAAAAAAGTGTGTCGATTAATTCTACTGAAAATCACAGTTAAAGGTATGTGCAGTTAAAAAGGAGACAAAGGTATTTCCCGTTAAAGTAATTGAAAATGTAGTTATTTTTAACTGTTGCATTAAAAACAACTAACAATGTCATAAAAATAACTGACAAATTTTTACTACAAACATTTTAATACAACTGACAAAATTGGTAAAAAGTACTGTTTTTGCAGTAATTTTTTTAATATTATAAAAATATAGTATATTATAATAAAAAAAAGCAAATTTTTTCTTTCGATTACAAAAATATGTGTAATAACTTTATACGAATTAAAATTTGAAGTCAAAATTCAAAACGGTTCTCCAGTTACTAAGTTTTTATGCATTGGAGACACAATAACATTTTCCGATTTTTATATGCAAATTAAGAATATATCACTAGTAACAAATATAAACTAAACAAGAACTTTCAAAATTTCAATGACATTTTTTATTTTTTAAATAACTAACAAAAATAAATGTTTACTGGAAAAATATTGTACTATTTCGGTAGTTGTTTATTATGATATTAAAAATAACTGCTTTAAGCAACTGTTACGAAATGCAGTACTTTTCGTTAGTTATTTTCGTAAATAACTGACACGATAGTTGTTTTGTAGTTTTCCATAGAAAAACAACTTTAAAACCAGTTAATATAAACAACTCCCCAGCTTATTTATTGGTTTGATCTACCGACCATTTTTGAAAAAAAATGAGTTAGGAATGTATTACACATAATGTAAATATTCTCTTTCTGATTCCGAAATCCGTTTCTCAATATCTGGCATTATACAAGTGCTGTACCTGCCAATTTTCCATGCAAAAATGAAAACAATAAACTTTTCTCAAATGACTATGATATTAGTTATTTTGCATTTTTTCATAGAAAAGCAACTGTAGCTGTAGTTAAAAACAACAACTACTGATTACTACTCAAACAACTGTCATGTAGTAACTGTCAAACTTTTTTGAGCATATATTTCTGATGCCTCCTAAATCAACTTTGTCCTACAAGTCTGCAAACTCGATATGTTATGTATAAAGTAATTTAATAAAGGTCATATACTGAAAATAATTTTATGATCCAATAATTTATGCACAAGAATATCGTTAACCCTTTCCTGACCGAACTGGGCCGTGATATTATATAACAAACTTTGTGGAAACCTAAACAAAATAAAAAGTGTATAGTTATCGATTTACTTGGGTAAAATGCAACATCAAAAAGATATTGTGTAAGTTAATAAAAAAAAAATACCTGTAGATTTATTACTTTTTACTTGTCGTCAACTTACCTTAGTTTTTGCGCCATTTTATTCCTATGCACTTTCAAATATGTTAAGTTACTTAAGTTTTTTCTTTCGTAACTTAAGAAATATTATATTTTAACTAGAAAATTGTGTAGCTTAACAAGAAACTTTGAAGTTGTATTTTACCAAAGTACTTTAATAATTATCAGTGTTGTACTTTTTGAATAACTATTAAAAAACGGGACTATTTAAACATTCTTTGCATAATTTCTGGATGGCATTTGTTTGCACTTTTTGTGTAATTTAGTTTTTATTGAAAAATTTAATAAATTCCATGCTTTCAAGTTCCACAGCAGATAAAATGAGTTTGTTTGTGTAACATCAACCACAAATTTTCAGTTTCTGGTGAATTATTTTTGTAAATTTGTTTAATACGAAACATAATTTAAATAGTTATTTTATATTTCATTTGTATACAAACCCCATATTTTGTTAAATAGTTTTTCAAACTGCATACAAAATGAATATTTTTGTCTTGGGTGGCAAGACCATTTGAAATTAAGCGAAAGAAATTTGGGTTTGTTATGATTGCGACTTTCTCATGACAGAAAAAAAACTAGTAATTTTCAAAGATCTTCCCAGCAGAAATTACTGCTTGCTTGGAAGCAGTTTTGTCAGGGAAAGTTGAGCAATGAAGCGATTGCATTATTGATGATATCATGCCTGATTTTTGTTCGAGATAGCTCGCGTGAAAGCACTTGTTTCGAGATCCGAAAAGGCATGAATTCACCGCTTTTAATTAGTGCTCCTGTTTTTCTTTTAAAATGTCGATAATTCATGCCTTCTCGGAAGTGCATATTATAAAGCTTTTCAACTATTTAAAATCATGGCTTCTCAAAAGCACAATATTCCTGCATATTTTTCCGTGAAGAAAAAGTGCCTCTTATTTTTAGTAAAACCTCTTATTTTCATTAAAATAACTTTGTCAACCATTGGTTCTAGGAAAGTTTTTTTCATAAGTTTTTCTCTATTGGTTGTAAAATAAAAATTGTAAATTCTATTTAGAATTTGTAATATTTGATGTTAAACCGAACAAAAATAACACTCATAACTTTTTTCCGCATTTTAAAAAATTTTAATAAAAGAACCGCATAAATATTTAAGCAATCAAAATGTATTGCTCATTTCATGCCTTTTTGAAAAGCACAGCAAAAAGCGATGTAAACAATTAAGGTGCTTTCATAATGGCAGAGTGACTCTACTCTGCAGCACAGATTAAAATGTTAACTGCTCAAAATGTAGAGTAGAGTTACTTCAAAACTTATTTGACATTTTAGTACTTACTCCATATTTTCGCGACTCTTTTGCCATAATTTTGATCGATTTTAATTTAAATATTTTTTTTATTTAAAATTATAACGAAAACACCATAAATTTTATATTTTTTTAAACATTCTGTTATTGTTTTTTTTTTAATTTGTTGACACTTAGAGATGTGAACAAATTAGTGATGTGTTTTTTGGGTATATTTGTCATGTTAAACAGTTAACAGACCAATGTTAACTCTAGAGTGTAGCAAATCTGTACTCCAGAGTCAAACAAGTTTTACTCTGGAGTGGAATAACAAGAGATAGCACAATATAAAAATGTGTTAGTATGAAAGAGAAATAAACACAATTTGCTACAGATTGGAGTACTCCGTCATTGTAAACGCACCTTTAATCAAGTTAGGCCTTTCATTAGTGATGTTTACGAAGCCAAACATTTTTAGAAGGGGTAAAAGTAGCAGTAAGGAAGCAGTCAACGTTTTTACTGCTTCCACATTTTTGCTGGGTTATAACAGTTACTGGGCTTTGATCGGACAAAAATTTTCTTACCGCAGCACAGTGAGGAAGTCAAAATATCTTTTAAATAATTCATTAAATCAGTCTTCGTTAACGTGAAAAGGCAATTTGTACTCTAAATAGCACCCTATAATTGACTATTTATACATATACCTTTCAATTTAAATTTTTATTATAATTTTGTATTTCCTATTTTTAAATAAATTTTATAAAAAATATAAATTTTGAATTGTGTCCATTTTATTGGCATTGTGACGTGACACCATAAGGTTTTCAAAATCTTGATAAATCCGAAAATGGAAATCTTACGAGTTTTCACATTTTAGAGGTGCCTTTCTTTGGAGCTGAACGGCACAGCTTCCGTTGGGTCCGTGGGTTCGGGCCTCAAAATTTAAGCTCTAAGACAGTAAAATTTCATACCAATCGAACCAGCCGGTAAGAAGTGGCTGAGTTATTTACAAATTATTTCGCTTCTAATTATAACGATTATTTTAAACTAATAAAAAGAATATTAATTTTCTGTGTAGTTTCATACAACACTGATAATTATAGAGTTTTCATTCTTTGCGTCTAGAAAGTATTTTTGTTGATAGTTGCCACTAAGAGATTAATCACAATTGGGTTGATTGTCGACCGACGACAGCAAAAGTCGCTATTAATTTAAATTCGGCGACAATCGACCGTCGATAAAACAAGAATATGGTTGCATTTGCTTCGCCATAATTCTTCACCAATTCAATTGGTTTTGCATTAATTCTTGTTGTTTCACATTTTATTTATTTTTTTTTTGCTTTTTTTGCGGTAAATTATGTATTTTTATTTTCAATTATATATTTTCTGTCAAAAAAATAAATTCTTTTTTAAACAAAGTACGAATTTTTGCAACTCTGATACGAATATCTACAACTCTGTTCTGATAGGCAACCCTTATTTAGGTAAAAATATGGCAACAATTTGACAAATATTTTGAGTGTGTGTTAGTGTGTTTTCATGAAAATAGAATAAATAATATTACGACGACAAGGTGACTTCGGACGACAAGGTGACATTTTGCTTCCCATACAAAATATATGAAAAAGCAATTCACGTTGTCGTGGTCGACCCAGTTGTGATTAATCTCTAAAGTATAAAAAAATTGTGAATGATGAACATCAGAGATGCAAGCCGACTAAAAATTGCAGCGGCGGCTAAAGCACAAACTATTGGCGGCTCTCGCACTAACCAATTTATTAAAAATTCAAAAACTAAATTTTCTTTGATTTGAAAATAATTTAAACAGAAAGTGATATTAATTTATGATCTAGAGTCAAACTAAAAAGAACATTCATTTACATAAAAATAAGAGATCAACTAAATATTCCCCCATTCATCTTAAAACACATTGACACGGTGCAAAAATATAATTTAAATTTAAATTTAACGGTTCGTTGTAATTCAAAAATCTGTGGTTATCATACATACAGAGTTGAATAGAATCAGCTGAGATATCTTAAGAATTAAGGTTCAAAGCAAAATAGAGTAATAATAACAAAAGGATAAAAATAGCATTGTTAAATTTCGTTGATGTTAGTCTAAGTTGAGTTGTTGATACGAAATTCAGCGGTCACATAAGTAGACAAACATTAAAACATTAGCCCACACAAGACGAAATACACTGATGATGGCTTTGTAGCGAAAGCCGAAAATACGTATTCTGTATTGCTGGTCTTATCGAATTCTTTCAAATATATTTTTATTCTTTGTAATTTACTTGTAAAAATTTGTATCATCTTTCTTTGATTTGAAAATAATTTAAACAGAAAGTGATATTAATTTATGATCTAGAGTCAAACTAAAAAGAACATTCATTTACTTAAAAATAAGAGATCAAGTAAATATTCCCCCATTCATCTTAGGAAATACATAATACTCAATTTAGACTGAGCAAAAACTACCTAGTTTTTGTACAAAACTGGTTTTTGCTTGTTTTTTATATATGCGATTTGACAACCAAAAATTTTCAAGAGCCAAAAACAGACTAAATGCAGTATAACAAAAAAACCAAACAGATTTATTAAACAGCTCAGACTCAGCCGGTTACAACCGATAGTTTCGGCGGAGGATAAGGTTAACAAAAACGCTCTCGGAGGCTTGCATCTCTGGTGTAGATCCTGCACGAAGATAAGCACCATCTATTTTGAAACTCTTGTATAAGATATAAGGAGTTCTTTGAAATTATTTCTGTGGACTTTCCAAGATTTTTGTTGTGCATAAAACTTTTGGATACGCATATTTCTGTCATATTGCCGTCAGGTCCTCATATTTCTACATATTATACACTAAAAGATATGAGACGCCTCAAATCAACTTAAAAGCCCAATCCAGATACTCACAGTACCAGTGAACAGCAGCAGTACTGACAAATTTGTTTCTTGAATTTCGCGAAAACTATTCACTATTTTTACAAATTTGTTATTGAATTTTGTGTGAAGGCATCTCTTTTTTATTTAAAAGCTTTTCTAATTTTTCGAAAGTGAGAAATAAAGAAAATAAAAACCTGGTTTATCGAGAAAACGTCGCAAATTTTAAAAATAATATAATATTCGAACGTTTGCTACTGTGTTTGTATAATTAATCTTATAAGGAAAAGAACGAATTCTTAAATAATTTTAAACACTTGGTTTCCACTTAAGTTAAATTTTTTCAAAATGTTAAATATTCTTTAAAAAAATTTTTTTTATATAATTATACTCTATCTTATTTAATATCTATGTGCAGATGTTTGCGCTGATGATTGTAACACCAAAATATATTGAACCTAGAAACACCTTTTAATATACCGATCGACTCAGAACCAATTTTTAATACAATTTAGCTATATCCGTCCGCCTATCTGTCCATTTATTTTTTGCGCACCCTACAGGTCGCAAATGTTAAGATATGAAATTTGGTACATTGACTTATATCGACCCAAAAACAAAGCTTATTAAGTTTCGTTAGAATCGGTCCAAGTTCAGATTTAGTGCCCATATAAAGGAAAATTCAAAATTCTTCGCTGATTTTCTAATTTTTTTTTTTTTTTTCATTTAATAGACATATTTTGACACCATTTCAACCCAGACTGGTTTAGGGTATCATATAGTCGACATGCCCGACTTCAACCTTTTACTAATTTTTTTTGAGTTTTTATAAATTTTTTTCACAAGAACAACAAATTTTTCTAGATATAATTTTTCAAGAAAATATTATAAATGAAACAAAATTTCCTGATAGAAAACAATTCTCTATTTTTAATTTATGAAGGTAAAGTTTTATGCAGCGATAAAAGAGTTTTGTAGTTCTCCTGCGGAATTTGTGTTTTGTAACGACTGTTTGCAAAAAAAGGTCTCTAAATAAAAGTATAAAGTGCCAAATTATATATTCCCAGCAATATTGTTTAATTTTTCCTTAAGCATATTTGTGATATGAATAAGGCATTTTAACCCTGTTGCACATACTTTAAAATCGTAATAGTTTTCAATATGATACGAGTGGTATGAAAATGTTCATCTTGTGTCAAGTGTCATAGAAAGGTTCTGTGTTGGGCGCCACTTATAATTACATCTGCAACATCGAAAGCATCCATTAAATCATTTGCCTATAATCTGGTAGGACATTTTATGCGCAGTTTTTCATATATATAAACTACTTGGATTTATTTAAAAGCAATTGGCTTACAAAGGTTTAATGACACGTTAAACTTAACATATCTTTTCCCCCATGTGGTGAAGTGCTAAATAAGAATAATTATGAATCACTTGAGTAAAACTGAAACAAAAAGAAACCAAAAAAACTTAAAAGAAAATTCACTATAAAATGCATGGAATTTAAATATTTAATTAATAGCACATTATCATGTTCACCAATGTTTATAAGGGGTTTTGCGGTTTTTTGAGTTAAACTGCTTAAATATAAACCATTCAAGTGACGCAGCATACATGCACAAGTACTACATTAAAGACACTTAGAAACATACATACGCATGCATAATCTCACATATTGTCACACAAACAGATAGATACAAGTGTAGATACCCAATAAGCATTTGGAAGATATGTCACCCAGAAGATATTACGGAAATATCACACATTTATCATTTTTAAGAAAATCAAAGTAGTATTTTGAACATATCTTCTTTTTGTCAGTTGGAAGATGTATCGACGAAATAAAAAAAAAAATGCCAAAAATAAATTTTTGTTAAAATAAAAAAAAAAAAAATAAAATACATCAGAATTCATATCAATATTGAAAAACCAATTAACAGCTATATTTGGGATAACGTTTGCACATTTAATCCCAGAAATTGGGGTAAGCAATATGTATTAAACTTATGTATTGCAGAATTAAATTTTTGTTTCTCCAGAAAAGTACGGGCGGCAATTATTGAAACGCAGAGAAGGCTGGTAAATGCAATCAATTTAATATCGATGTGAAGAAATTGCAAGATGAATAGTTAATTATAAATTTTACGTATGTTTTTTTATAATAAAAAATTAGAAAAATATATAAGAACATATTTTTATCACCTGGGAAGTTTTCTAGCAATATCTTCTTTTTTTTTGATTTACAGAAGATATATCGGCGATATTTGCAATACATTTTTATATCTTCTAGACAGGGACGTAACAGTTATAAATTTTATTCAAAAAAGTGATTGTTTTACAATTATTTCTTGTTTGAGTATTTTTAATTTTCTGTTTATTTGCTCTGTTTGATTTTTATTTTAAATTCAAACAAAAACAATCCAAACACGATTTTTATTTTTTCAAAAATAATAAAAGTTATTTTGTGATTTTTTTTCTTTATCAAAAAATAACAATTAAGAATACAAATCAAAAGCCATAGAACCAATGACTTCAACAATTATAATATCCTGATGATGTCAACTAGTGTTAATAAAAGATTGAACAGTGATTTAAAGTGAGTAAATATGTATATTCCATCACCTTCCGGCATTCAATTTAGGTCAATTTTTAATTTTTATTTTATTATCAAATAAAAAAGTTACTGCTTAATTTTTTCAAAAAAATCATTCTGTAACTTTTATAAAAAGTTTTAAAATAAAAATCAAAAAACAACAGAAATTTATAGAGTAAAATATAAAATTTGAAAAAATTAAAATCTTTGCCAAACTTTGTGATTTTTTTGTGCAATATGATTTATAAAATATAGTGCATTATTGAAATATTATAATTAAATAAATTTGGGTGGTGACTTTTTTAGGAATATAACAGTTATTTTGGGTCTCTGCTTCTAGATGATAAAAAAGTAATATCGCCAATTTATCTTCCAGAAGAATTGCTCTCGTATTGATGTGAAGTATTGCATTCGGGTCACATTTTCTACCAAATGGGGTATCTTCCGCAATACGAAGACGATTGTTGCCGCAATTGTTGCAGGCAATACGTTTGGAGAATCGTTTTCGTATTGCTATGTTTGCTGGGTATTAAGTCAAATATTAACTTACATATATACCTACACAGAATAATGTTAATTTATGCATATGAAAACCTCCCGGTTAAAACAAAAAATGGGAAATCATAAAGAACTTAAAATCATTTTTATAGCTACCATTGTTTTTTTGTTATTTTAAAGAATTAATTCTTTTATGAAACATTTTTAAAAATAAAAGTTTTATTAACCAATCTAATTGTAAATAGAAAAATGCTGCTTCACAAAATTGGAATTTTTAATACCTGGCGGCACTTAAAAGATTATATCCGAAATAATTTCCTGCAAATGATTATATTTAACGATGAATTAATACTTTAACAACTGTGCCTCATATACGAGGTTTTCCATACCAACTGCTCCGATATAGGAAAAAGTATATCATATCAATAGCGTTGTTTTGTTGCTCACACTTAACATGAACACGAAAAAAACATATTTTTGAAACATATTCTTGAAAGAGTTAGCATTTGACAAGCCCAATGTTATAATTTGTATGGGATTTTGTAACACGTATAGGAATAAAACAAGCCTAATGTCAAATTTACATTATGTCTATTTGTTTACATGCTACACGCAAAGAAAAAACATTATATAATCAGCAGGCTTCATCATATTGGGGAGACCTTTATGTGGGCACTAGGTCTAAACATGGACAGACAGACGAACGGGCGGACGGATATCGTAAAATCGGTATACTAAAAGGTGGGTCTGGTCCAATATTTGTTGGTGTTTCAAACATCAGTACAAACTTATTATACCCTATCCACATACTGGTGTAGAGTATAAAAAAATGCATTTAAAAGCAAAATATGCATTTATATCATAATGTGCAACAAAAAATCGAAGTATTTGGTAAAAAATGACTCTTAATGGATCGAAAAATTCTACATTTTTTTTTTAACAATGCTCATGCTTGCACTCAAAAAAGTTGTCGGAAGAATCTATTCACAATGACAGTTAAAACAAAAGGTATATGCAGTGAGACAAGGATATTTACCTTTAAAATAACTAAAAATAAAGTTATTTTTAACTGTTGAAAAGTAAATAAAAAATGGATTAAAAATAACAATGTCCTAAAAACTAACTAAAAAATTTTTACAAAAAAAAATTGAAAAACACCTGACAAACGGTAATTACTACTGTTTTTTTATAGTAAATTTGTTTTATTATAAAAATATGTTTTAATAAAAAAAAAAACAAATTTTTGTTTTTCGATTACAAAAAAAATGTGTCGTAAAATTAACTGACAAATTTTTATTGCAATTATTTTAAACAACTGCTTTAACAGGTGTTATCTATTGCACTAACAATTTAAATCTATTCCAAATTTTGTAAAGAAGTTTTTTTTTCTTAATTTTCCATAAAAACTCAACTTACATAGTCAAAACTAGCATTATAATTATTCCATTACATTACACAGAAAAAAAAAGTTCATACATGTAATGAATTTTTTCATAAACTGTATGAACTGAACATTATATTTTTTTCCCAAAACTTTTTCATTCGGAGTATGAATTTGTTCATACATATTATGAAAAAAATTATTGTATATATGAATAAAATTTTTTCCATATATGAACTTTTCATACTCTGAATAAAAAAACTCTAAAAATTTAGTAAAAATTCTTTAATAATGGGAATAATAAGTGCATTTTTGCACATTTAGAATAAGGAAAAGAAAGAACTTCTGAAATAAATGAATGTATTTATTTTAATATTTTACAAGACATTATACAGATAAAATTTTGGTACTAAAAATAACATTTTAATTTAAAAGAAACGTCGCGACGTGGATTAAAATCGTTGACCGCTTGAGAAATCATCGCGAAAGACAAATATGCAAAATAAATTTACTTGTATACTTCAAATTATCGCACAATCAATTTCGTCGTTAGGCCGTATTTACTGTACAAATCTTTAGTGTCTTTGGTGTCAAAAAATAGGATACTCCACAGCTCCTTAAGCTTTTGACAAATATGTACAAATGTTGGATGTTAAAATTTAGGAGAAGTCAACGGCAGCTGGAAAAATGTTTAAGAAAGAAAAATTTTATTTTTTTGCAAATATTTTTGTATGTATATAACGCGTAAAAATTTACAAACCTCAATAAGGACTTTAGCAGTTCATCCACGTACAATTTATTTGCCGATAATTTTGCTGCATTTTGCTTTTTTATTAATTTAAAATTAAAAAAATATATGTTGTCATTTTTTCTTTTGTTTTCAAAACGACTTGATATTTTTTAATTACAAAATATAAATAAAAGTTCATACATTGATTGAATTTGTTCATACATATTATGAACGAAAATCAATTAAAGCTATTCATACTATTTATGAACAAATTTGGTTCTGTGTATAATAAGAAATATATTTTAAAAAGAAATGCTAAATTGTTAATTTTTAACCAACGCCTACTCACCCACTTTTATAAAAAATCTTAAAAGTTGTTTTACTTTTTGTTTCTATAATATAGGGCAAAAAATATTATAATTTTAATATTGAAACTAATTTTTTTTTTTTGGCTAGACGTTTGGTATGGAAAGCTTCATACGCACACACATATGTAAGTAGCAATGATATTCAAACAAGTATACGTAACACAAACAATTTAAGAGGACGACTTTAGGCAAAGACTTGGTAATGATGATGCTGATGAAAATGTGATATAATGTTCTTTTGCACATTATAAGACAAACACACATGCACATTAGGGCTATAACATTCTTACGTTTTATGCAAATATCACAATTGCCCTAGCACAGCCAAATGTAACCATTAAAACTTATTAGGAAAATTATATCGGCGGCTGCTGCTAAGTGGGTACTAAATTGCGGATTACACCCTTGGAACTAGAGATTGACACGTGAATGAATTTTGACTCACACTCACTCACGCTCACGAGAGAAAAATTCCAATCACGCACAAGGACGTTCACGTGAGTAAATTAAGGTTTCACTCACGCGTGAATCACGCAAAATTTTGCTCACGTACCCATCTCTACTTAAAACCCACCGCATAGAAGTAAAAAGAATACTATTTTTTCTTAAAGTATTTTAGAAAATCGTTTTCCTGCACGATTTTTTATTCCAGAATGGCCGGAAAAACCGTTTTCAGCTATAAAAAAAACACTGTCCATAACTTGGAGTTGGGGTCGACATTTGGTTATAGCCCTAATGTACATATTCAAACTAGCAGTTATGTTAACTCATCTCATACTCATCATATACACTTATTATAATAGTTATTAATCGTCTACAAATGTGTCAATTTTTGTGATATAGTGTGCATTAGGGTGTCCCGTTAAAAAATAATCCAGAAATACTGATGAAAAGCTGAATATGGCAAATGTAACGAAGTTTTTTTTAGAGAGTGCTTTTAGATTCTAACACACGATTTTAGATGGTACGTTTTGTCCGAAAAAGTTGTATTACTTTTTATCGCAAAAGAGATCAAAAGTTTCGTTTTTTAGAGCTTATTAGGGGAAAAATATTTATACTTTTTTAAAAATTATTTTGGCCGACCGCAGCATTTTTTATGTCCTAATTTTGTAAATCACCTGCGTTCATCACATCACCAACACTTCACTCACCTAACGCGGGGATTGAAAAATGGTATTTTATAAATCCCTACGTATTCGTGATTGATTTTTACAATATCACTTGCATTGTCAAATCATTACGTTTAAGAGTTGCCATCTTTATTAAAAAGTTTACCTATTTTAACACTTTTTTGTAGGGATTCATATAATTTTTTCTTGGCATCCCTTAGAAATAGAACAAAAATGTAAACAAAAAAGAAAACAAAAAAAAAAAAAAAAAAACAATTTTTGTTAATACATAGTGCAAATACATAGTGTGTAAGTTTAAACTTCTGTATATTCATCGCATTATCACCATTTAAATTACATTTAAAATATTAATACACTACTTTTATATTACTTATATTGTGGTAAACAATATTTTTAAATATCGAAAAAAAATGCATTTATTATGCATTTTATATTTTAAATGCGATTTTCTAAAATTTTACATCTCGATTTCAAAACAGAATGCATATTTGCAAATCATGTAATTTTTATTAAAAACCTACACTTTAATTTTTTTTGGGTCCACATTGCCACATTTTTACATATCCAGTTAAAAATCGATATATGTATCCATTCATGGACATGTTTATCAGTAGCTACCGTTTAAATGCACCCCTCTTAAATGAGTTCCCCGTTTAAATGTGCAAAAAGTGCTGGCAAAAATGCATTTCTTTCAAAATGCATGGGAATAATTCCGTATAAATGTGTCCCGCTTAAAGCATTCCCATCTTAAATTATGCCCTTGGTATCAGTTAAATTAGTCAAGTAAGGCAATACTGGTATTTTAGCAGTATTGCCTGCCAACCCAGCTTTTTTTGGTGTACTACTAGACGTATGATAAATATTAATTTTTCTTATATACATAATATTAATCATACGTACTGTGGGAATTAATTTGATAAGTGCGTATTTTTTTTAAGCGGATCAATTACATTACAAATAAAATAAAGTTATTATAAAAGAAATGTACAACTTTCAATAAAATATATTAAAAAGCAGGGTAGCAAAATTTACTACATTTATGTATGCTAAATTTTACTTTAACGCTTTTTTATAAAGATTTTTTAACAAATTATGTTTGGAATTTTATGTCATGTGTTTAATAAACATAAAATTTTCCAAATAAAGTTGTACCTACATAGTTTTGTAAAAGGTATTAAGAAAAAAAAAAAATCTACTCACATGTTGACAAGTTGTGTGAAAAGATACATTTTACTGTTATAATCTTTGTGTATTTTTGTATACATATTTCTGTGGTCTGGCAGTCAGCCCATTTTACTTTCAGTTGTGTATTTTATGTACCTATACACAAACTCATACATAATTTATTCTTTCTATGTATGCGTATAAATATTATATTTTTTACTGTTGCCAAATTTATTTATTTTTTTTATTTTTTGTTTCGACTTTACTATTACACTTAATTTAAATGAAAACAACACTGCATGATTTGTCGCCTCAAGGACTATAAAAATCTGGCGACAATTTTCTTTTGGGCATAATAAAACAGAAAAAAAACTAGTAGAGACAAATTGAAAGCATAAAAAGAAGAAATGAAATATTAGGTGTTGAATAAATAGAAAAAGTTTTTTTTTATTCTGTGAAAGAGAAAGTTGTTTAGAAGGATAAAAGAAAAGGGCTGACTATGTTATAAGTTTTTGTTCGCATTGCAACGACTTCGCTTGTATTTCTTTATCAAAATTCAAGTAAAAAGGAAAAAAATAAAAACAAAGAGGTTATAGAACACCTTACACTGTAAAAAAAGTAGGCACCAATAATGGAATTTGGAAAAACAAACACCTTTTTCTTTAATTTTAATTATATTTTCAACAATTTTTTTGTTTGAAATGTTTGCTATTGTTATTTCTCATACAAAATTGTTCAAAAATAAATAACACTGTGAGACAAATGGTAGGGGTCAGTGATCGGGAAGGGTTCAAACTACCGGGGAAAGTTATATCGGTAAAAAAGAAGTTATACGTGTCCCGGCGTTTCGCTGGGTCACCCCTAGGAATCGAGATATATCGATTTGACCTTTGGTGGTCTTTTTTTGACATAACTCGAGAACCACTAGTCCGATTTTGCTCAAACAATTTAAAAAAAAATTAAAAATTACAATTCCTTTAATCTGTTCATATAACGTTTTTCTATATACTCAACAGTTTTGCCGGTAAAAAAAATGTATGAAGAAAAAAATATTTTTTGCCTAAAATATTAAAAAAAAAGTAATAAACAAAAGGTTATTGATTTTTATGGTAGCGGTAACAAACATTTATTTTTACCGGCAAAACTGTTGAGTATATAGAAAAACGTTATATGAACAGATTAAAGCAATTGTAATTTTTAATTTTTTTAAAATTGTTTGAGCAAAATCGGACTAGTGGTTCTCGAGTTATGTCAAAAAAAGATATATCTCGATTCCTAGGGGTGACCCAGCGAAACGCCGGAACACGTATAACTTGTTTTTGACCGATATAACATTTCCCGTTGGTTTCATCCCATCCCGATTTTGACTGTCGCATAGTGTAATCTAAGGCCCGATTACTGGCTAACTGGGACTTTAACTGACACATTTGTTGTTGTTTCCCATAAAAATTGGAATTTAAATTTTAACTGAACATTCAATAAACAAATTTTTTTTTGGATTTTGGATACATCTATATTTAAAAGGTTTAAATCACTATTTCTCCGATATCGGAAGGGAAGCGTGCTGTCTGTTAGGTCAGATATTCTAGTTTCTGAATTGGCACGTTGCGTAAATATCGATAGTTTCAGAGATAAATCCAAAATAGTACACTAATAGAAAAAAGTCCGCAAAAAATCTGGTTAAAACTACTAAAAATTAGTTAAAAATGTTGCTGCAGAAAAAAACTGCTAAATTAGCAGATTATTTTTGCTATATATTATTAATATAGGAACAGCAAAAATAAAACTGTTAAATATACAGAATTTTATTTATATTTGAGCTAAATTTTGGTAATTGGAAAGTAGCAAATTAACCTGATAAAATCAGCAAACAATTTTGCTAAATACTTAGTAGCCTAAAAAATCACCAAAAAATTTAAAATTTTCGAAGTTTTTTTTTTCGATTTTTTTAAATGCAAATAAAAATCGAGCCTTTTAAAAACAGCAGTTTACAATTTTTTAGCAAATATTTCTGCCGATTTTAGCAGAATAGACTGCTATTTGCATTCAACTAAACTTAGCTTAAGAATAGCAAAAATTTTGTAGATATAACTGTTTATTTTTGCTATTTTTTTTAGTCTGCTATTATTAAGCGAAATTTGCTGCAGATTTTACAGTAGAATTTGCTACTTTCAATTAACTAAAAGTTAACTCAAATATAACTAAAATTCTGTAAATTTAACAGTTTTAATTTTACTGTTCTTATTTTATTAATATTTAGTAAAAAAAAAAATCTGCTAACTTTAGCAGGTTTTTCTGCAGCATCATTTTTAACTAATTTTTAGTAACTTTTTCTGCTTTTTTAACAGATTTGTTTCTATGAGTGTAACAGTGAATTATTTCCGAGATTTTTTTTGGGTATTTATGTTTTTCTATTTAGCCGAATTCGTTTGCTTCATTTAACAACTTTACACCAACGAATAAAAAAACAACACGAAAGAACCATCAAATTTTCGTAATTTTTTTAGCTTTTTGGCCTTCAAAATGCTGTAAGAATGAACCGCAAGGACCTGAGCCAAAGGTGGATCTGTTCTTTTTTTGACCGGAATGAGCGCTATCTGATTAATAATAAAATTATATACGTCCCGTGCAACAATTAAAAATGATAATAATATATTATTGTTTATATTTTATTATTCCTACATTACAAACTTAACTATACTAAGGTGCGGCTGCTTAGCCATCTCACCCAAGTAAGGCCTTAAGTGCAATGTAACTAATTCATAGTTTTCTTTCCTATCCAGCTTTCTGTTATTGTTTTTACTCAGAAGTGATCAACACATTCGATTTTTAGATTTTTGTTTATCTTCCAATCTCCTCCGTGTCTCCTTTTTCTGTTTTTATGTTTTTTAAGTAGGCATAAATGTATCTTCTTAAAAATTAAGTAGTTATAAAAATGCTACCAAATCTTAAAAATTCTTGGCTTTCCTATTTCAAATGTAAATAAGAATATTTGTGAAAAAAAATATTTGAAATTTTAGAATTTTTTATTTCACAAAATATTAAAAACAACAAAAGCTAACAAATGAATTATGTGTTTGTTAGTAAAGGTAGACCAGTGCACACAAGATGATTGCTCCATTTCGAGTTCCGGCGAAGTCTTTGTACAAAAAGAGCTTTTGTCAAAGCGGCCCAAATGTTTAAATTTTATTTGTTTACAAAAAATAAAAGAAAATCAGGTAAGTACGGATAGTCGTTTTCTTACAAGTCGTTAAAGATATAGGTATACAATTCGAAAAAAACAAACCTTAGGATATTTAAAATGTCCAAAATTCGAATAACTGGAATAATTCGAATAAAAAAAAATTTTTTTTTAACATGTTTGTATTTTTTATTAATTTCGATCAATCGATTCAATCTATAAAATCATTAATTGTTATTAGAAATTTGGGCATTTAAAATAATTTGAACAATTTTTGGGCAAAACTGTTCGATTAATAATGGTTGCTTTGCATTTTTCTATAGAAAAACAACTGTAATTTCAGTTAAAAATGGCAACTACTGATTACTACAGAAACAACTGCTATGTAAGAGTAACTGTCGAACTTTTTTGAGTGTACTTTTTGTATGGAAATTATTACAATTTGTTTAATATTCTTTTGTGGTATTGCAAAAACATCAAAGGAGTTTTAATTTAAAAAGCAAACACTGTTTGTAACAGGCAATTTTAGAGATCTAAGAAGCATTTGAAAAGTCGATTTTTATATTGAACATTCAAGTCATATATGACGAAATTGTTAATAGCAACTGACAAGGTAGTTTCTTGCCTATCTAAGTCGCATTTATACTACCGGAGATCTCAAAATTAATTTAGAAAATTCTCTACTCTTCGTTGAACACTTCTAGTGCATGTAGTTTAGCTTTCATGCATAAACTAATAATTAAAAATAAAATACAAAAATATCTCATTAAAATAAATTTTTAATAATTGTCTTACCATCCGTTGAATGTAATTTAATATTTGAATTTTATTACCATGACTTTTCCTGTAGCTTTAATTAATGTTAATTTTTTATTCTATTTTTCCCCCTTTCATTTAAATGTTGTGCTACCTTTAATCCTTGCAAATAAAGTGTTTATTCAATTATAAAATATGTTGTTAATGCAAAAATTACGAAATTATGGGAATAACACGAATTTTGTATACTTTAATATGAAACTTTAGTAATTGTCCATAGATTTTTTTTAGAATATACCTTGACTTCTATATAAACATAAGATAACTCTAGGGTTTTTAATCTGAATTTTTTAAATTTCATACATTTGTTTTACTTTATCAATACATTTTTGGTTATCGTTTGTACACTCACAATATTTTATCGTTAAAAACAACCTAAAATATATATTAAATTAATTGAAAATACAATTTAAAAAAATACTACTGATTTTTCATTACATTCAAACCATTTTGCTATTTATTTTCAAACATTGTTTAAACAATCCGTAAAAGAAATAAAAATAATTGAAAAGTCTGTTAAAACAATCATCAATTTTTAACTGAAAAAACGTAAAACAACGATTTTCTGGTTTGTTTTTTCATATTTGAAAGTTCTTTTTTTGTTTGAATTTTCGAAACACCACACACACAACACACACGTTCATATTTTTATTGGCTATGTTTGTGTGTTTGAGTAAAGAATTTCTTGTAATTTGAATTGAAATAATTTTGTATATAATGAAACTATTTTAACAAAAAAGAAAACCGAAAATATTTGAATTTTTTGTTTTAAAACAAAAAACAACGAAATTATTTAAATTATTTTTTCTAAGAATAGAAAACTAAAAATAGAACGTTTGACTGAAAATATCAACTCCTACATACAATACATATTTTTTTGTGGTTTGTTTTTTATTGACTGATAAAAAAGTTAAACAATATGTTTCAATGTATTGTAATTGATTCTTCAATTGAAAATAAACTTTACATATTACTTTTCAAATAAACCTCAATAGGTTATGGAAAATATATTGTGAGTGTAATACGTCGTAATTTAGATCACTTCTCACTCGCTTCCATTTTGCCCTAATTGTTTGAACAAGTACTTATTTCGACAAAATAGTTTGCCGCCTGTTTTTACTCATCCCAAATGTAGGGTACATACATAGGTTAAAAACTAAATAGGATTAATTTTTTATACCAACAACACATGAAAAAACTTATTTTTTGTTTTACATCCATAAGAGACCTTGCTAACTGTGTTAAACGGATATACCACTTTGAAAATATATTTAATTTACGTTGATTTTTATAAAAAAAAAATAAATATTATACAAAAAACCCACTCATAGAACGGATAAATAAGTGGGAAAAAATATGGAAAACATTTGTATAGAAAAAAGTTAAGTTAAGGTTTTCAATTACACTCATGTTAAGTTTTTTTTTTTTGCTTTTATAAAAAAATTTATATTGAATTTACTTGGCCTGTCGACTTGCAGTTTCCTTTTCGTTGTTGTTGTTGTTTTGTATACAGTCGTATAGATTGTACAAGGATTCAGTAAGGATACTTTATAGTTATGTATGTAGTCGTTGAAAATTTCATTTTGTAAACCATATGCTGGATTTAATATTGCATTTACTCAACTTTAAGTGTGGTTGTAACTTTATGTATGATATAAACAGTGGAACTAGTTAATATGTATTTATCGTATTTTAAACCGTTTATAGCTGACCCTAGATTATAATTTAATGTAAGAGCCTATTGTTAACATAAAAATTTATATGTATTTATAATTTTAGAATAAGTAAATTAGAATAAAAAAATGGCGCCCAACGCTCGATACTAAACTCATAGAAAAGTCTGCAAAAAAATTTGTTAAAACTACTAAAAATTAGTTTAAAATGATACTGCAGAAAAAACTGTTAAAATTAGCAGATTATTTTTGCTATATATTAGTAAGATAGGAACAGCAAAAATTAAACTGTTAAATATACAGAATTTTAGTAATATTTGAGTTGAATTTTTATTAAAAGAAAATAAAAAATTAACCTGCTAAAATCAACAAAAAATTTTGCTTAATAACATGTAGCCTAAAAAATCACAAAACAAAATTAAAATTTTCGAAGTTTATTTTTTCCATTTATTTTAAATGCAAATAAAAATCGATCAAATATTTGTGCTGATTTTAGCATGATAGACTGCTACTGCCATTCATTTAAATTTAGCTTAAAAATAATAAAAAAATTTGTAGATATAACAGTTTGTTTTTGATATTTTTAGTCTACTCATATTTAACAAAATTTTCTGCAGATTTTACAGTATAATTTGTCATTTTCAATTAACAAGAAGGTAACTTAAATATAACTAAAATTCTGTACATTTAACAGTTTTATTTTTTCTGCTCTTATTTTACTAGTATTTAGCAAAAAAATCTGCTAATTTAAGCAAATTTCTCGCACTTGAACGTAAAAACCATACGTCAGTGTGGCAACATTTGCGAAAAGGTGACACGGAGGAGATAAGAAGATAAACAAAAAATCTAAAATAGAATGTTTGTATGTGTCTGTTTGATCACTTCTGAAAGTAAATAACAATAACAGAAAGCTGAATAGGAAAAATAAACTATGAATTGGCTGCACTATATGCAAGGCCTTACGTGGGTTAGGTGGCTTAGCTGTCGAACTCTAGTATAGTTATGTTTGTAATGTAGGAGGGCATGGGTTCGATTCCTACAGCCGATGGGTTGTTGAAAAAATTATCATATAGAGACAATCTGACAATAAAATATGAACAATAATACAATTTAATGTAAAATCACTGATGAAGCCTGTCCATAGGAAAAAAAGGCAGAAGTTGCATATAGTCTGATTTGCAAATTTTAACGTGTTTATAACTTTTAAAAAAATGTTTATTCTTCTTCTTAACCTCAAACCTACTAAATTAGAATTAATAAAAATGCATATTAATTGCAGTTGGTCTATATGACGTGTTTGAAAAAACAATACTTTACTATAAAACTATAAAATTTTTTAAATTTAAGTTATATTTGAGTTTACTTTTAGTTAATTGAAAATAGAAAATTAACCTGTTGAAATCTACAAACATTTTGCTAAATATTACTAGACAAAAAATAACAGTAACAGTTATATCTACAACAATTTTAGTTATATTTCGGTTAAATTAGCTGAATGCAAATAGTAGATTATCATGCTAAAATCAACAGAAGTATTTGAAGAAAATAGTAAAGAGCCGATTTCAGAAGGTTTTTAGATTTTTATTGCATTAAAAAGAAAGATCGAAAGATTATTTTTGTAATTTTTTTAGTTTACTAATTATTCAGCAAAATCTTTTGGTGATTTGAGGAGGATGAATTGTTGTACTCTAACTTAAATTTAGCTCAAATATATTGTTACGTTTTTACTTTTTAAAACGTTGGTTTATTTCCCTTAAATAAACCGGATTCTTTTCTATTGCAATCAAAATAACCAGATCCAACGCTGACACCAATTATTACGTTTTACCTTACAAAACGTTCGTTTATCTCCCTTAGATAAACCGTCCTGGTGCTGTCGCAGCGATTATAACAACCAATTAGCCAATAACCAAAACACGAACACACTTAAGTTTGAAATAGCTTAGACGCTCTTATTTATTTACACACTATTACTTATTTACAAACTCTCTCTATTATGACCATTACTAGAGCGCTACTAACTTTAACACGATACTAATTCGCGGTCTTAACAGCACAACTGTTAATTATCAACTTCTTCTACTAATGTTAACGCGCGCCTTATATAGTAACAGCCATATTTCTACAACACACTGGATAATTCTAGCATGCTATACTTAACTCTACATACGCTTACAGACTATACATACAACCATTTATACATACAGTATTACTCTACATTAGTCTTAACACTATACACAAACACAAACTGTTATAATAAACACTTCTCATTAACCAACTATACAATATAACTCTACATTAGACTTAACGCTATACAAACACACAAATACTTATAATAAGTCTACATCACGCTTAGAGACTATACAGACACACAAACATTTATCATTAACCAACTATACAATATAACTCTACATTAGGCTTGACATTATACATACACACAAACACTTATTATTAACCAACTATACAATTCTAATGCGTAATTAATCATAGCATATTCTTAGGTGTATAATTAAATGTAGTACTATGTTGCCAGATTGATGTATTTTGTCCATCCCGTCTCTTAGGCTATTTTCTTCTAGAAAAGTCCAGAGTTTTCTATACTAGGCCAAGCCATTTTCGTAACACTGCCGCCCACTTAAACCTATTCGTCCCGAATAGGCACAGATGTTCCCCTTCTATAGTTGGCTAGTTTCTTCAGATGTTCACACTTCATTTTGGATCGTAGGCTGCTATACTTGTACATTCATCAACCATGCCAATTAGCCCCATGTCTGCTTTATAAAGGCCTTCCCGAAGAGTTTGTGGTTTTGATGACAATCCTAGATTTTGTTGTGTGTAGAGAAATAGAACCAACTGGCCCTCGTTGTATGCTACACAGCTTGCAGCTCCATCGTTTTCTTCTTTTTTTCCTCTTTTTGAAATTTAGAAAGCGATGCAAACTCTTACCTCTTGGCGGACCCGGACCAATACGGTTAGATAGCACATTTTCCACTAGCCAATGATGACATTCACGGTACGTGGCTTCCTTACTAGTTGGTGCATCAGGATTAGGTATACTCGCAGTATAAAATGCGTTGATGTCTGCATTCCAACTTAACTGTGGTTTATTTTGCACCTGAGTTGGAATCAATGCATTACCTTCTTTAACCTGAACATCATCACAGTAAACATTCAAAAGATGAATAGGAGCGGTATCTATCACATCGGGAACAACTTCGTGTTCTGCAAAACGTTTCAAAGCCGCTGTCATTTTAGCAAATATCGTTTTATCTCCAGTCGCAGTAGAACTTCTAGGAAATTTCATTTCTGTAGATAACCAAACCGGCAAAGTTGAAGCAATTTCTTTACTGCTATTAAAACATGATGTCTTTATTCTGCTAGAGCTTTCTCGAACAACTCGAACCAGCCCACCTTGGCATTGAAGATGGCTCACATTTTCCTCTAGGTCATTCTCCAAATTTTCCATTTTACTCTCAAAATCGACTAGCATCTCATCAAAGTTGCTGCCTTGTGCCTCAACACAACCCACTCTATACTTTATGACCTCTTCGATTGCCTTCGGTTTCTCATTTGTTGCTTTAGCAATTATACAAACTTTATCTAGCAGTTTCTCATCTGTGGCTCTAGAAGTTTCCCGAACTTCATCTAGCAGTTTCTCATTTGTGCCTCTAGATGTTTCCTGTGCTTCACCCAGAAGTTTCTCATTTGCAGCTTTAGAAGTTTCGTGAATCTCATCTAGATTTTTCGCATTTTCGTAGAATTTGCTGCCTTGTGCCTCAACACAACCCACTCTTTGCTTCATGACCTCTTCGATTGCCTTCGGTTTCTCCTTTGTGACTCTAGAAATTTCACAAACTTCATCTAGCAGTTTCTCATCTGTGGCTCCAGAAGGTTCCCAATCTTCATCTAGAAATTTCTCATTTGTAGCGCTAGAAGTTTCTGGATCTTCACGCAGCTGTTTCTCATTTGTAGCTTTAGAAGTTTCCTGAACTTCACCCAAAAGTTTCTCATTTGCAGCTCTAGAAGTTTCTTGATTTCCATCTAGAAATTTCTTATTTTTGCCTCTAAGTGTTTCCAGAACTTCATCTAGTTTCTTATTTGTGGCTCTAGTTCCTCTAGAGTTTTCTTCCATTTTCTCCATCATTTTACTAGAGTTTTCTTCCATTTTCTCCATTATTTTTCTAGAATTTTCTTCCATTTTTCTAGAATTTCGTTCAATCATTTTTCTAGAATTTTCTTCCATTTTGTCTATCATTCTTGCAGAGATTTCGCCCATTCTTCTAGAGTGTTCTTCTATTATTCTAGAATTCACTTCCATCATTTTTCTAGAATTTTCTTCCATTTTTCTAGAATTTCGTTCAATCATTTTTCTAGAATTTTCATCTATCATTCTAGAATTTTCTTCCATTTTCTCTATCATTCTTGCAGAGTTTTCGTCCATTTTCTCCATCAAGGCTATGCACATTGCCTTAATGTTCTCCAGTTCTTCTTCACTCAATTCTTGCTTTAGCTGGTCCACTTTAAGCTCTTCAAACTTCATTGCTTTTTAGTTATTTTTATTTGGCAATCTCCTGGTTACTTATTTTTCGCAATCCCACTTCTGACACCAATTGTTACGTTTTTACTTTTTAAAACGTTGGTTTATTTCCCTTAAATAAACCGGATTCTTTTCTATTGCAATCAAAATAACCAGATCCAACGCTGACACCAATTATTACGTTTTACCTTACAAAACGTTCGTTTATCTCCCTTAGATAAACCGTCCTGGTGCTGTCGCAGCGATTATAACAACCAATTAGCCAATAACCAAAACACGAACACACTTAAGTTTGAAATAGCTTAGACGCTCTTATTTATTTACACACTATTACTTATTTACAAACTCTCTCTATTATGACCATTACTAGAGCGCTACTAACTTTAACACGATACTAATTCGCGGTCTTAACAGCACAACTGTTAATTATCAACTTCTTCTACTAATGTTAACGCGCGCCTTATATAGTAACAGCCATATTTCTACAACACACTGGATAATTCTAGCATGCTATACTTAACTCTACATACGCTTACAGACTATACATACAACCATTTATACATACAGTATTACTCTACATTAGTCTTAACACTATACACAAACACAAACTGTTATAATAAACACTTCTCATTAACCAACTATACAATATAACTCTACATTAGACTTAACGCTATACAAACACACAAATACTTATAATAAGTCTACATCACGCTTAGAGACTATACAGACACACAAACATTTATCATTAACCAACTATACAATATAACTCTACATTAGGCTTGACATTATACATACACACAAACACTTATTATTAACCAACTATACAATTCTAATGCGTAATTAATCATAGCATATTCTTAGGTGTATAATTAAATGTAGTACTATGTTGCCAGATTGATGTATTTTGTCCATCCCGTCTCTTAGGCTATTTTCTTCTAGAAAAGTCCAGAGTTTTCTATACTAGGCCAAGCCATTTTCGTAACAATATCTAAAAGTTTGTATATTTAACAGTTTTATATTTGTTGTTCCTATCTTACTAATATTTAGCAAACATAATCTAATAATTTCAGCAGAAAAACTGCAGATTTGAAAGTCGCTACGTCCAGCCAAAGGCTGGCTACACACTCATAGTTACGATAACCGATTTTGTTTTCAACAGAACTGAGTCGGTTGCCACAGTTACATAATTCGGTTGCCGATTATGATGTGAAAAATTAAAAATCCGTTGTAAGAACGGAATTGTTATGAGAGTGTAAACAGAAAGGCATTTATAGCGAAACCGGCGCTAAAAATTCCACAGGAAGGAAAACGCCTAAAAACAGCTTGTAACGAGCTTGAACTGTTTTTTTTAATCGAAAATACAAAATATTCGGCCATAATCCTCACTTCAATTATGGCACATAAATATTCATTTGGGCTATGTCCGGCAATCGGTGCCTGGGTATTGCCCCCTATGGACATTACTCTACTTGTTATTTGGTGATTATGTCCGACATTTTTTGGCCATAATCAGGACGGGCTTCGTTTGTGGCGCGTTGGGCTGTTACATGTAAGGTTGCCGATTCGATACCCAGCGAGAGCAACTTCAATTTATAAAAATAATATGTACAAATTTTCAATCCGTCATACATATAGCAGCGTCCTCCTTCGGTGTTCCCATACCTTCAACACATTTAAAATAAAATAACAGGGCTATGAACCAAAAAGCTTCAACATAGTTCGGCAACTCTCTTTCAGATGGTGCGCAACCACTGTATTAAGATTCAACATCTCGCGCTGTTATACACTCAACCAAAAAAGTCTGTAATGGCTATTGAAAATTTTGCTGTTATTACAAGAAATTTAACTGTTTTGAGCCCAGCGGTATTTTTTGCTAATTTTAACAACACATGTCTGCTGATCTGTAGTACAACAAAATTAGATGTTGCTACTAAATTTTTGCAAAATTGTTGTAAACTGCAATTCAAAATCGATTTGCTAAAATCAGTTAAAAAACTTACTAAATATTAATAATTTTAGTACAATGAAATTAGTATAAAAAATTAGTTGTAGCTACAAAATTTCAGTAAATTGTTGTAAACTGTAATTTAAAATCAATCTGATGAAATTATCAAAAAAGTGTAGGTACTAAAAAATAGAAAAACTGTAAAATCTAAAAAAAAAAATTTGTGGTTATCATACACTGAGTTGAATAGAATCAGCTGAGATACCTTAAGAATTAAGGTTCAAAGCAAAAAAGAGTAATAATAACAAAGGATAAAAATAGCATTGTTAGATTTCGTTGATATTAGTCTAAGTTGAGTTGTTAACATATTCGATTTGCTTTCAACTGTAACATAAGAAGACAATTATCAATTATTAACCCATTCAAGGCGAATGACACTGATGATGGCTTTGTAGCGAAAGCTGAAAATACGTATTCTGTCTTGCTGGCCTTATCGAATTCTTTCAAAATTTTTTATTCTTTGTAATTTACTTGTGAAAATTGTATCATCTTTCTTTAATTTGAAAAATAATTTAAACAGAAAGTGATATTAATTTATGATCTATAGTCAAACTAAAGAACATTCATTAAAAAAAATAATAAAAAAAACTGTTTTTCTTTCGATTGTAACAAGCGTATAATTACTTCATCGTACTTGAAATTTGGAGTCAAAATTGCAAACGGTTCTCCAGTTATTACCCTTTTATGCATTGGAGATACAATACAATTTTCTGAGTGTTATTTCTAAACTAAGAATATATCAATAGTAATAAATATAAACTGAACAAGAATTGTAAAAAATCAAAAAAAAAAAAAATGTTTTTAAATTAGTATATTTTTCCGCTAAATTTAGCACTCGGTTTTGAAAAATTAGTAAAATGTTTTGCTGAAATCAGCAGCGAGAATTAGTAACAAAATCCGTAATTTGTAATAAGAGAATAGCAAAAATGATTACTAAAAAAATTGTACTAAAAATCAGTATAAAAGTAGTAAAGTGCGATTGGAAACTGTTTACAATTTTTTTTTACTAACTTTTTTATCTGAGTGTAGTGTTGCCATATTTGAAGGCCTTCATCTTTTACCACCTTTCATCTCTTCTCTATCCCCTTTCCAAAGAAAGCAGCACGCTAATTAATATAAAGAATTTCCTAAGTATTGCTTCTCTTAAAAAAAAGCAAATAGTTCCGGTAATTAAAAAATGTCGGTCATTATCCCTACAATAATTGGTCATAATGCCCGTGGGGAATATGATTATTTGGCAAACGGTCATAACCCACATTATTTTAAAGGAAATTGGCGACAGTTAGTAGCCTGCATGGACATTACCCACATATCCGAAAAAATTAGGTTATAATTCCTAAGCCGAAAATGGGTTATATGATAATCACCAGGGCAAGGACTTTCATGCACTAAAAAATCGAAAATATGCGCTTAAAATATGCACTATAAAATAGAAAATATGCACTTAAATATGCATTTAAATATACATTTTAATAAATATAATTAAAAATAAATGTTTTTTTAATT
Organism: Leucophora obtusa; assembly: GCA_949987735.1. Lineage (NCBI taxonomy): Eukaryota > Metazoa > Arthropoda > Insecta > Diptera > Anthomyiidae > Leucophora > Leucophora obtusa. Next base: position 345,986,566 of record OX465295.1, on the reverse strand, counting down.
ATATTTATTAAAAACTAACATAAACGTGCAAATTCAGGTATCGGTTACAATAAGCTTGTTGTTTACTTACTACAAGTTACTATATTTAATACAGCTGGAAAAATTCAATGCAAAAAGTAAACAAAAATTTGCAATTGTAGTAAAAGTAGTAAGTAATTCGAGTAAACGAACTTCAGTGTGTTCGTCTTATGTCTTCAAATACACATAGTTAAATATATTTTTGTGTGTGGCATTTTACCTGAAGAAAACTTTATTATAAAATAGAACTTAAATATTACTATAAAATCGTACTCACTTTCGTAACTCAGAGAAAAAAGTGGCAGAAATTAATGCTCGGGGACAAATTTCCTTAAAATAATTTTTATAAAATTTTTCAACTTTCTTTTTGTGAGTAATAACAACCCGAAAACGTTAATTTAAAATTACATCTATAAAAAATGTGTTAGTGGATGACAACATATTGTATACTATGTATTTCTCTTTCTAGTGTAGTGTTATATTACCAACACAGCTTCCAAATAATTAATTCTTGAGAATTTTTTTTTTAGTTTTAACGTATGAATTCTTAAATCGAATTTCATATTTAAAAATATTAAAAAATATACAATAATGCGCAAAATATGCAAAAATATGCAATAAAAATCATAAAATATGCAACAACAAATCGATGCCATTTTTTTGCAAATTCTTTGATTCGGAAAAGTATTTGGTCAAAATCATTTTTGGGCCACTGACTACAAACATGCATTTGCATGAAAGTCCTTGCCCTGATAATCACCCTTATAGTTATGATCGATTTGTTGTGAGGATTATGACCAAACATTTTTTGATTATTATCCCTATTTTCCAATCAAAGTCCGCTATGCAAAACTGCTTGCCTCTGCGAAACCGGCTTTGAGCATTCCGCAGAAGAAGAAAACCCTAAGCCCGGGCGAAGGTTGCTATGCATAAAGCTTGCTATGCGAAGGTCAGACATGCAATAGAGTAAAAAACCCCTAAGCTCGGCCACAGGTCTGCTACGCCGAAAAACTTTACTGTGATTATGACAATCCTCTTATAAAACGATCTAAAAGCTCATGGTGATTTTGTTTATTTTTAACTGGGGATTATGACCATAATCATGTTGGTCATAGTCCCCATTTTAACTTAGGGGTTATGACCGAAATCCCCATATCTAGTTTGGGGTATGTGTCCGTGTGGGCAATTTCCGCAGCCAAATAAATCATAAAAATCTCTATTTCTTGTAATCCTTGTATTATGTGCGTTCCCGTACGTTACCGCGGGAACCCAAAACAGCCCAAACAACAACAATTTACACGCAATTTTTAGTACGGGAACGCTTCTGGGCTAGTTTGTGTAACTTCGGTAAAGTACGGAAACAGACCTATTATGTAGATATATTCTCCAAAATTAATTTTAAATATATTAGAAACTATATTTTACATTAGATCCCACTGTGCTATGATGTTAAGTGAATGTAAGTCTATATGAGTATTTGCAACTTTATGAGTATGTATTTGTATTTGATTGTGTATATGTAGTATTTGTGTATGTGGATTTTTGGTAAAGATGTATTAAGATTTATTACCATCACTGGTAACACATTTCTACGCCATTGTTTGAAAATTTATTTGTTGAAATTTTCGGTTAAAGGATATATTGTACAATCCAATTTGAAAACTGCACTTATAAACTAGTAGTTGCAGTACTTACATACATCTATAGCAGAGCTTTGAAATAATTAATTATATTTAAAATTAATTAACCAATATTTTGATCATCGAATGCACGAATTTAGCTTGCAATTAAATTCAAACCATGTGTTTGACACGAAAAATAAAATTGTTTAAATTTTCTTTAAAGCCTAATTTGGTGGCATTTCGTAGTAACAAGGACATTATTCCCACTTCCGACTTGGAGATTATGACCTAAAGGTGCTTTCACAATGGTAGAGTGACTCTACTCTACAGCACAGATTAAAATGTTAACTGTTCGAAATGCAGAGTAGAGTTACTTCAAAACTTATTTGACATTTAGTACTTACTTCATATTTTCGCCACTCTTTTCCCAGAATTTTTATGGTTTTTTATTTTAATATTTTTTTTATTTTAAATAATACCGAAAACACCACAAATTTTATATTTATTTATTATATTTTGTTATTATTTTTTTTTAATTTGTTGACAATTAAAGATGTGAACAAATTAGAGATGTGTTTTTTTTGTATATTTGTCATGTTAAACAGTTAACAGACCAATGTTAACTCCAGTGTGTAGAAAATCTGTACTCCACAGTTAAACAAGTTTTACTCCGGAGTGGAATGACAAGAGATAGCACAATACAAAAATGTGTTAGTATGAAAGAGAAAAAAACTAAATTTGCTACAGATTGGAGTACTCCATCATTGTAAACGCACCTTAAACCTTTTTAGTTGTAGCCCCCACACTAAAGCAGTGACTGTGGATTTTGGTCCTGATCCCAGTTTAAAATTGTCATATTCCCCATAGGCATTATGACTAATGGATCCGAAATTCGAATGGGTTAAAATGGACTTGTGTCAAAAATTTATATAAAATGATAAAACAAGAGAAAATCCGAAATATAACCCATATGGGAGATAGGTCAAAATATGAACCGATCCTACCTAGAATGAATAGGCTTTGTCCTTAGGACTATGTGAGTCAGCGAACCAAATTTCATTGCAGCAGCGCGCAAACAAGCCAATTTTAGGGGGTGCCCTTATATGGGCACTACACTAATAGAAAAAAGTCTGTAAAAAATTTAGTTAAAACTACTAAAAATTAGTTAAAAATAATGCTGCAGAAAAAAACTGCTAAATTAGCAGATTATTTTTGCTATATATTAGTAATATAGGAACAGCAAAAATAAAACTGTTAAATATACAGACTTTTAGTTATATTTGAGCTAAATTTTTGTAAAGGGAGAATAGCAAATTAACCTGCTAAAATCACCAAAAATTTTGCTAAATAATTAGTAGCCTAAAAAATCACCAAAAAATTTAAAATTTTCGAAGTTTTTTTTCGATTTTTTTTTAAATGCAAATAAAAATCGAGCCTTTTTAAAACAGCTGTTTACAATTTTTTAGCAAATATTTCTGCTGATTTTAGCAGAATAGACTGCTATTTGCATTCTACTAAATTTAGCTTAAAAATAGCAAAAATTTTGTAGATTTAACAGTTTATTTTAGCTATTTTTAGTCTACAAATATTTAGCAAAATTTTCTGCAGATTTTGCAGTAAAATTTGCTATTTTCAATTAACTAAAAGTTAGCCTAAATATAACTAAAATTCTGTAAATTTAGCAGTTTTAATTTTGCTGTTCTCATTTTACCAGTATTTAGTAAAAAAATCTGCTAATTTTAGCAGTTTTTTCTGCAGCATCATTTTGAACTAATTTTTAGTAACTTTTTCTGCTATTTTTACAGATTTATTTCTATGAGTGTAGGTCTGAACATGGACCGATTTTAACCAAAATCAATAGGCTTCGTCCTTGTACCAGATTTCATTAAAATATTTTAATATTTGCGATCTGTAGATTCTGAGTCGATCGGTATACTAAAAGGTGGGTCTAGGTAGGGTATAACTACACCCAGAAAACACGATTCGGTTCTGACAACCCCATTTGTTGCCAATCGAATGGTTCAGTTGCATCAAATGAATTTTTCGGTTGCGGCTACCGAATTATTCTTGTTGCCACTGAGATTCCGTTGCCACAGTCAAATTAGTTCTGTCTCAATTGGTTTTCTGTTGCCACAACTGAAAAATTCTGCTACCACAAGTGAACCATGCGATTGGCTACAAATGCGGTTATCAGAACTGAATCTGTTTTCTGGGTGTATGCTTCAGAAAAAAACTGCTATATTAGCAGATTAATTTTGTTATATATTAGTACGATAGGCACAGCAAAAATAAAACTGTTAAATATACAGAATTTGGGTTATATTTGAGTTAAATTTTTGTTAATAGAAAATAACAAATTAACCTGCTAAAATCTGCAAAAACTTTTGCAAAATAATTAGTAGCCTAAAAAATCACGAAAAAAATTTAAATTTTCGAAGTTTGTTTTATTTTTTTTTTGTTTTTAGATGCAAATAAAAATCGAATCTTTTGAAAACAGCAGTTTACAATTTTTTTTAGCAAATATTTTTGTTAATTTAACAGGATCTGCTATTTGCATTCAACTAAATTAAGCTTAAAAATAGCAAAAAGTTTATAGATATAACAGTTAATTTTGCTATTTTTATATTTAGAAAAATTTTCTTCAGATTTTACCATACATTGATATTTTCAATTAACTAAAAGTTAACTTAAATATAACTAAAATTCTGTAATTTTAACAGTTTTATTTTTGCTGTTCTTATTTTACTACAATAGTATTTAGCAAAACAAATCTGCTTATTTAGCAGTTTGTTCTGCAGCATTATTTTTAATTAATTTTTAGTAGCTTTTTCTGCTATTTTTACAGATTTATTTCTATAAGTGTATTATTTTTCCAAATTGATGTGTACGTCGCTGGGGATCGAATTCGCAGCCTTATGTTTAATAGTCTAGCCATTACACTACAATGCCGAGTGGTTTTTTTTTAAATTCACTATGGCGAATGAGATCCGTCAATGTCACGATTGACAGTGACTTCAAAGAGCTGAAATATTCTTCTCTCCAAAATTGTTGTAGGTTAAAATGATCGGTTAAAATTTTATAAATAATTTAAAAATATTTACTTGTCAATACCGAGAGGCGTTTTTGAAATTCTATGTGGTGGATCCACGATTGCGAAGAAATTTTTGAAAGTAACAGAATTCATGTGAAACTTTTCACACGCGGACTTTTGTGTTTGGTTAATGAGAATCTGTTTCAAATTCGAGTCTATTATATTAAAAATAAAAAACACGGTATTTTGGTTCCGCCATTTTGAATTTTAAAACTCGAACTTCGGATTCTTATTCACCAGCACCTAAACCCGTGAGTAATAAATTTCAAGGGATTCCAATTACTTTACAAAAAAATTGTCCGGCATATTGAATTGGAAAAAAACGACACTCGACATTGAGGAGTAAATAGGCGCATTTTCTAATCACTTACTTGGAATTAATAAATCCAAAAAGTAGTACAAAAAGTGCTCAACAGATGGGGTTAGATTCTTCTTATTTTAAACAGAATTTTCTATCCGACACTTCTTTCACCCTAATTTTTAATACCGAATTCAATGATTAAGGATTTTACAGTAACTTTTAATTTTTAATTATATTTTATATAAAACAGCGATAAACAGTCTGCCTTTTCAGTTGTATCACTTCAACTTATTTTTATACACAATTAAAATATTCCACTGCAATATTTGATATTCACTAATTGAATTTAATTAAATTACTTACAATAGAGTGAAAAATTGCCATTTCTATTTCAGCTATTTCTCCATGTCCAAGATGGAAAATATGTATTTGGTGAGGTGCAGTTTTTTTCTAAACATATTTCATGCATAACATTTTAAGAAAAACCTTTTATTTGTTAGTTTTGCAATTCTTTTGTTCGTATGTTACACAATTTTTATTAATTAAAATAAAAATAGCATCTGTGTGATAGGTGCAAAATCAATAAAAATATAATTGATATTATCAATTTCGTGATTAAAACTCGTTTTTATTTTTTTGTGTGCACCAATTTTGGAGGGGAAGGTACTACAGTTGACGAAGAATACCTCTGATACATATATTTTATTATACTAATTTTTTTAAAACAAGCCGAGGTTTTTGCTCAACTATGAAAAATAGAAATTTACAGCTACTGAAAAAAAATGTGTGAGCTCATTCGAATGAGCCAGCCAGAAATTTCAAGTTGCTCATTTTTGTTTTAATGACCAAAATCTGAAACGAACCAACTAATTCCATTCCTGTTTTTTAGAAAGGAAAAATAAATTGAATATAACTTCAAAAGTCAATAAATGAATTAATTCTTTCGAAACTTTCAGTTATGTATACGAAAATGAACACAATCAACCGCCATTTATGGTTCAGTATTTTATATTTGTGTTGATGTTTTTTGTTCAATTGAACAAAACGAGTGCTAACATTTTGCTGTGTAATAGGGATGAAAATGCATTTGACTGTGATTTATAATGGTTGAAAGGGTTTAGAAAATAATTAACTTAAATAATGTTTTTGTATTTTTTGAAATACTCGTTCACTACTACTCAAAACAATAAAATACTTCAGTTAATATTATTCATTTACTATAATAGCTCAAGTATTTTAAGAGGAAATACATACGTATTAAATATTACATTTTTAAATACAACAAATGTATTTTTTTATACATTTATACATTACCCTTACATACACATTCATCATAGACGTCAAATTTATTTATTTTCAAATGCAAATGATTTCTGAAAGCATAAAAATGAACATATCATAACAAACAAAAAAAAAACGTCTGTCACTTTTTTCTGCTGCTTTTTTTTCATTCTTTAGCCACAAATACAAGTGTCACGTAGAGTTATGTAGTGTTTGTATTCTCCACAGACATCATATGCTCATGTACACATGTATATTTCAGTACCAGCGAGTGACATTTCATCACTTCATTAGTGGTGTAATAAAACATCATACTTGTAATAGTGTTAGGTTTCACAAAAAAAAAAAAAAACTTTTGAAATAATCATAAAGAATTCTAAATGAGTTTTTTTCGATTTTTTCTTGTTTTCTAAAGTTATGTGTTTTATTTTGTAAATTTTTAAAGGATAGCCAGCGAAATTGTCGGATGCAAAGAACCGGTTGTAGAACAACTTGTACTTGCATACAACCTGTTCCACTTTAGGTTCTATCATCGGTGATTTTTGTTTGAGTTTGTCCCAAAAGCACTGTTAAATATGAAGAATTTTAATTATATTTGAGTTAAGTTTAAGGTAATATAAAATTACAACTTCACATTCTAAAATCAGCAAAAAATTAGTAGACTACAAAATCACAAAAAAAATTTAAATTTTCAACGTTTTTCCCATTTTGTTTTATTGCAAATAAAAATCGAGCCTTCTGAAATCAGCAGTTTGCTATTTTTGTTAGCAAATATTTCTATTTGCATTCAACTAAATTTAGCTTAAAAATAACAAAAATTTTGTAAGTATAAGAGTTTGATATTGTTATTTTTAGTCTACTAATATTGAGCAAAATTTTCTGCGATTTTACAGCACAATTTGTTATTTTCAATTAACTAAAAGTTAATTTAAATATAACTAAAATTCTGTAAATTTAACAGTTTTAATTTTACTGTTCTTATTTTACTAGGATTTATTAAAATAAAAAAAATCTGCTAATTTCAGCAGTTTTTTCTGCAGCATCATTTTTAACTAATTTTTGGTAACTTTTTCTGCTATTTTATAGATTTTCAAAATAATTTCGTCAATTTTCTTGCAAAAAAAGGTGATGAAATCCAAAAAAATGTACAAAAGCTCCCTCTGGCGGCATTCAAAAATAAAAATAAATGTCAACAATGGATTCCTCGACCCAAAAACCCTCACATAGACATTTGGCTAGAGGAAATAAAATTTTCTTTTGCTTCGATTCCTGAATATTAAAGCCGGAGGCTCGAAGTTCATTTTTGAGCTATGGTCTCTTCGGCAAAGTTTCTTGTAATGACCCATAGAACAAGAATCGCGATGCGCCTTTGTACATTTTTTCGGCCCCCTGCAATTCGACCAACCCTAATAAGAGGGCTGGTCAATTTGTTCCGGTGAAAAAAAAACGTGACAGGCGTATAGCAAATTCGAAATCTATACAAAATTCTAACAAAATTCTCCTAAGAAAGGGTCTAAAATTAAAACCTAAAAAAACCAAATTGACCCACCCTAATATGCGTATATCGGCCATAGATTACATAGATATCTTACTCTTTGACATTCGCTGTCAGTGCACGTATCTCATGAGAATGTGTTAGCCATACGTGGTATACCCATACAAAAAAAAATTTCAATGTATGTGTAAAAATTTGTTTGCTGACAAAAGAAGAAGAAGAGTGAGATATCTATGTAATCTATGATATCGGCATTTTAAAAGTTAACATCTGGCCGTAAATTTTTTTGGGATGTGTTCAGAAAACTTATGTAAAACACTAACGCCTAGTTTTTTGGATATAGATTATCTTTAAACTAAGTTTAACGCAGTTTGTAACTGAAATACTGCTTTTGAAAGGTTGTTCATTTTGTTTTATTCAAATAACAACCAAAAATTTAAATGAGAAAAAGTTTTTCCGACAAACTTTTGTTATTAAACTTGAAAATGGCTGACAAAACTAAGTTTAACTAAACTAAGTTTAACTGACATCCTAAACTCGGCCTAAGAGGAACATTTTATCCCTCTAACTCTTCAATTAAAAGGACTTTTTTGGTCCCTTTTTAAAAATCGGAAAATAGTTAGAGTTAGAGGGTTAAAATATTCCACAAAAATATTTGCCATGAAATTCTACTATAAGTCTCTGAAGACATCAAAGTTGAAAATTAAACTTCAATGCCAGAGTTAAGTCAAAACTTAAAATGTGTTTATGGATTAATTTCGTACTTACTCAGAACGGCGATACACGTATATTGTTTTTGGTCCCGTCTCCCAGAAACAGTTGTCAGAACCTTGTTATTTTGGAAAAAATTTCACATTTGTTTTGAAAAAGATCCTGCTCAAATTTTGTTTATTTCATCCAAAGTATGTTTTGAGGAAGGTTGAACTAATATTTTCTGACGAGAAACACCTTATGCGTTGATTTTACATCTAACTTGATCTAAAATGAACACGCCGAGATCCAAATTTTATCCAGATCTGACGTTTGGGACCAAGAGATCTCCCTTGTTAATGTGACGTAATTCTAAGTCTTTTATTATAATGTTTACAGGACAGACAAAAACGTTCTAAATTTGTTTTAAATACATATTATTGTTTTTAATCTGTAAATGCAAATTTCTTTCTTCTTGTGTTCTATTTTTATTTTCATAAGATAAAGAATTACAAATAAAAAAAAAAAACCAGTTTTAATTGTATTCAAATATTTTCGTGATAAGATTTCGTTTTTATTAAATGCATTAAAATGTGTAAATAAGGAATATTGCGACAACGTTGCTTTTCCCCCGTTATATTTTTCAACGGAAATATACTTAATAAAGACTTTAATTATATACTACAAAAAGTTCATCTAACAACAATGACACTTTATTAAAATAGCATATATCTGAGTTGTTTTCTGCTTCTTTTTCTTTTTTTAAACTAACTTTGACTACGGCAACTATTATAACAGTGGTTCCCAATTATTAGTACCAGGGGTACTATTTTTATTTCGGGAACTGGCAGCACTAATGTCAATAGCTAAAATCTGGCAACACCATAATAAAAGTTGAAATTTTTTAGCATAAACGTACTCACAAGGTTTTTATGTACAAGTGGTAAATCGTCGACCTGCAAAATGTTACATGCGTTTTTTAATGATGATTTTACTAAATGAGGTCGTGAATCATTAAGACATATGATGCCAATAAAATATCTTAAAAGTAGATTTTGTAACAGTTTTTTCGCTCTCCTGAAAATCTATTAAAAAAACAAATGTAACATTTTGCAGGCTGGTCGACGATATGTTTTGTTTACAGTGAGTTAAGAAAATCAGTTTAGCCAAAAAATGGAAATTTGAAGAGAATGTTTTTCGTTGGATTATTTTTCAGAACATTCGAAGTGAATTATCACAACAAGAATGTGTCGATGAACTCGATTTTTTGCGATAAATCACCATCAAAAACCACAGTATATCGCTGGTATAGTGAATTCAATCGTGGTCGTAGTTCGATCGCCGACGAATTCCGTGAAGGTCGTCCAAAATCGATTGTTGTGCAACAAAACATCGATGCAGTGCGTGAACTGATAATGCAAGATCGTCATGTGATATATCGTGAGATAGAGGCATCCTTGCACATTAGTTTCACTTCAATACATGCGATTTTGCATTAACACTTAGTTGTAAAAAAATTGCTCTGGTTGGATACCCCATAATTTATCAATCGCTCAAAAAAAGGCAGGCGTCGATTGGTGTAAGGGATTGATTAAACAGTTCGACCGTGGTGCTTTAAAAGGCGTGTATAAAATCGTGACAGGTGACGAATCATGGATATATGCGTATGAGTCGGAAACAAAACAGCAATCGACCGTGTGGGTATTCCAAGGCGAGCGAAATCCAACAAAAGTTATTCGTGGAAGAAGCACAGCGAAGCAAATGGTCGCCTGTTTCTTCGGCCGAATGGGTCATGTTGCCACTGTTCCGCTTGAGCAACCTATGACGGTCAATTCTGAGTGGTACACGACCATTTCTTTGCCGGAAGTCTTCGGAGAAATTCGTAAAACCAACCGCCAAAGACGAATCAATCTCCATCATGACAATGCGAGCTCTCACACATCTCGTCAAACAGGTGAATTTTTGAGCAGTCAAAACATCGAATTGATGACTCCTACTCCGTACATTGCTGATTTGGCACCCAACGACTTCTTCTTGTTCCCGAATATCAAAGGTAAACTGCGTGATCAACGATTTACGAGCGCCGAAGAAGCAGTTGAAGCGTTCAAAAATCATGTTTTGGAGGTGTCTCAAGAGGAATAGAAAAACTGCTAGTGTGCCGTCTTGAAAATAAAATAGACGACATGTAGACATTTTGCTTCCCTTACGAAATGTGTGAAGAGTAGTGTGTTGCAGAAGACGTTTTACATGACGTTCAGAACAACATAGTAGCCTAACAGTTACTTCAGGTCGTTTGCTTTTTGCTTTGCAAAGTGTGTGTGTCAATAACAATAAAATACAAAGAGATAACATAACTATTGTAAAGTGAGCAGTGTTGTCAGTTTAGGGGATTTATCCCCAAATTGGGGATTTTTTTTCGTCAATGGGGATAAAAATTTCCGTTTGGGGATCCGGGGATTTATTGGGGATGACACGAAATTTTAGGGGATTTTTTGGGGATAACATATTATTGCATTTTTATATTTTTATGAATTTAACCCTGATTCTAAATATTTATATAATTTCTTTTAAGTATGACGATAATATTGCATGATTTTAGGCTACACAAATTTGTGTCTGGAAAGTTAATGTGCGTCCAAGCTGATGAATCGGAAAATTTTGATTCTGAAATATTTAAAACGAAAAAATTTGGCTCACATTTTTTCATGCTGTTATTTAAATTTATTTGTTCTTTTTTATAATTTGTTAGAATTACAAAATTTATTGAGTTTGAGTGTATAAGGTACCGAAAAGAATTAAATAAATATGGTATTTTTACATTAATTTAAAAAAAAAGTTAACGAATACGAATTTTTTACAGAAAATAAAAATTGGGGATTTTTGGGGATAACAAATTGAAAATTGGGGATTTTCGGGGATAACAATTTGAAAATTGGGGAAAAAGTCTGAAAAAAAACTGGCAACACTGAAAGTGAGTAACGATGTCAACAAGACATTAAGACATGAATGATAAAAAACGAGTAAGAGAATAAACACAATACAAATGGAAAAGGAATCTTAAATCGTGACGGAAAAAAGTGAACAAAATAGCAACGGAAACGGAATCTCACTTTTACAACACAGAACACATAGAAAGTCAAGTTGGTTATATTTCATATTTTTCTTTTTGCCACATTCCAACGTTTTGTTGTTTTACATTAGTTAGAATAAAAGGCTGTGAAAGTGTTATTGTGTTATTGCTGTTTTTTATATATTTTATAAATGTATAAAGTTAAATCCATTGATATTACTAATGCATGTGCATGTAGAAATCAACCATGTAATCGTACTATACTTGTACTGTGATTGAAATTGTGTGAAAATCTGGCAACATTAGTAAAAAAATCTGAGAGTAAAAACAGGAGAATAAGAAATTCCGTTGACAAAATAAAATAAGTTTTATCTCTCACGGAAATCGTTGCACGATTTTAATTGTCAAATTGTATGGAAAAAAAACGGGGACCTTTGCATTGTGCTTATCAGTGTTGCCATTTCAGTGCTTTCGGGTATTTTTTGGTGCTTTTTTCCTTCCCGTACCCGGTGATTTTTTACAAATACCCGTTTATAAAAAGCGGGTATTTACAGTGCTTTTTCAGATTTCTGGCAGTGCTTTTAGTGCTTTTTGTACATTTTATATTTTTGGTATTTGTTCTCCTTTTTTCCATTTTTCTTGAATTTTCCGTCAAATTTGAAAAAATAATACGAAATATACAAAAAATACATTTTTTCACAATATTTGTAGTACAATTTTAAATAGCAACTTCGTTATATTTAAACTTCAAAATTTTGAAATATTAGTTTGGTGCTTTTTTACCCCTTTTTGGTAATTTTTTGAACCTTTTTTACCCGATTTTACAAAGCTAAAATGTGTTTTTAAAATCTTGACTTAAATTTTTCAAAAAATTATTATCGTGCTTTTTTACCCCATTTTTGGTAAATTTTTACCCTTTTTACCCGTTTTCAAAATGCTCACGGTGCTTTCCTGCCTTCAAGAGTTGGCAACACTGGTGCTTATACACTAAATAACAGGTTACGACAGCGAACAAGTGGTGCCAGATGTGACGATTTTACGTCATTTTGACGATTTAGTCAAAAATTTACAAATGACGTTAACGATTTTTGAATAAAAACTCCATATCGTCACCTAAAATACAAAAGGGCGTAACAACACTTTTTATTTTTTTGCACTAGAACCAAAAAAAAAAAACGTAGAATTAAAGATATTCTATATTTTCTTCTCTTGTTTAAAACACGACTATAGACTTATTTCGACATATAAGTTTAAAATTTTGTGGGGAAATGTAATTTAGTCTAGTGCATCATAATCAATCAGAAAATCGGCTTAAATTTTGTTGTTGTTACGCCCTTTTGCATTTTAGGTGACGATATGTTTTGACCATTTCAGAAAATTACTGACTTCTTAACGAATTTTAAGCAAAACTACAAAAATCGTTTAAAAAAACCGGAAAATGTTTTTTTCAAATCGTGTTTTTCGAATTCGCAATACTCGCCGACTCTGAGTGGAAAAATATGTTCGTGGTTGAAAACAATTAACAAACAAAAATTTGAACTAGGTTAGTTTTTAATTTACACACAACCAGAAAACAGATTCGGTGCTGACAACTCCATTTGTTGCCAATCGAATGGTTCAGTTGCTTCAAATGAATTTTTCGTTTGCTGCTACCAAATTATTCTTAATACAACTGAAATTCCATTGTTACAGTCTCAATTGTCCGACCTGCGATTGACTACAAATGGGGTTATCAGAACTGAATCTGTTTTCTGGGTGCAGTTTTACAAAATGAATTTTTTGCAGGGATTTAAACTTTGGTACAATATCTTTATAGATTTAGACAAGCTGATTCTAAATCTGTTTTTCAAATGTTTCAATTATGTCACATTTCTTAGAAAATCGCGATTAAAAATGCCGAAATACGCTGTGTTTGGCTTATTTGTAAATCATAGAACATGACGTGACTGAAAGTTTAAAAAACAGAGTTCGGAATATGAGAATTTAAACCGCATAACGCATGCATGATGAGGTGTTTTATCTGTACACTCACAATATTTTTTCCTTAAAATCTACCGAATATGTACTTCAGGATTCTTTTATTATTTTACCAACTTGTAAATAAGGACCAAACAAACAAAAGTTTAAGAATCCCTATTATTACAACACAATTACATTCATGGTCTATGCCACTATACATACATATATTGTTGTAGTTGTTGTTTATTGTGTATTATCTTATACTGATTGTGAGTGACTGAGAGCGAGTGGAGTCCTTTGTAACTTATTTTTTATTGTGTATACGTAAGAGTATAATGTTGTATACGTGTTCGACAATATTTATAAACAAAAGTTTTGCTGTTTATAGTTTTTGTTGTTACTGCTATTGTTTATGAAACAACAATTGTTGCTGCTCATATATAAAAGTCTCCATAGTATAATAAATACTATAAAGTGGTGGTATAGTGAATGAATTTTGACGACCATATTATACAAAGATTGAGAATAAAAGTTTTGTTTTGTTTAAAAAATATATATGTATAACAAACAAAAAATTACGATGAATAAAAAAAAGTAATTGCGGTCACAATAGAGAAAAAAAAACTATAATTTAAATTTAAAACTGACCAAAATTTTGTTTGATGATGATGCCAAAAGAAAATACAAAATATTGAACATCATAAAAGAAACTTTTGATGTTTTAAAAAGAAACTTGAAATTCGTTAAAAAAAATGCAATTATATGGGTGAAGGACTTTAGATGCAATAAACTAAAATTGCTTCTTTTTTTATTAAAGTTGGTATTTCGTATTAAATACTTTTTAGGAGATTTTTGCAAAGAATTTTTCGTTTGAGAACCGCTAAATTAAAAGTCATCAATAAAACCGTCGTATATAAAACCCGTTTTAGGTTTGGTGAAAAGACTTCGCTTTTCGAAGAAAATTTTGTTTTGATCTGTAAAGACAAAATAATATCACAATTTTGAATGGACATACATATATACATATAAATGTTGCAATCATTTACATAAATAGGAGATCAAGCCCGACCATGAGATACCTGACACCACAGTACGAATTTGGGTAAAAAAAACTTATATACGAAGTTATACTGTATAAAATCTGTGGTTTACTGTGTGTATTGATTTTTTAAGTCAAAGAAAAACTCAAAAATTAAATGTAATAACTCAAGTAGTAGAGCTATCCACTTTCAATCTGAAGTCCCAGGTTCGATTCCCGGCACGAGCAAATTTTATTAAAAAAAGTTTTGCAATAAAAAATATTTTTTTCATAAAACTTATTTTTTTAATCTATTTTTAGACTCATTTTTTTGTCAATACTGGTAAGCATATAGCTGACGACATATTTCTTGATAATTCGTATGCTGGTGTGTAAGCATACCTCTTTTTGCGCGACATCGCAATACAAAAGTAATAAGAAATGTAATAAGAAGAGTAACTGATTTTCTACACTGGGTATTTCTGATAAAATTTCTTAGTTCTACGAATGTTACATACCAAGTATTTCAAATTTAATTTTCCTTAAGCTTTTTTAAAATATAACATAATAAATTTTATTGTAAAACACTTACGGTGGGTTTCATACTGAAGGTTTTAGAGTCAACTAATAGTTAACCCAAAAATTTGTTGTTGTTTTGTATACAATTTTTTTCTTTTGTCTCATAATTAAGTTAAAGTTAACCTTACAGTGTGAGGCCAACCATTAATTTTTTTTAAGTAAAATTGTATTTGATTTAATTATTTTCTTATGTGCGGGAAATCCCGGAATTCCGGGAAATACGACAAAAAAAATCCGCGGTCCTGGGAAATCAAAAAGTTTTAAAATAGTTTGTGAATTAAAATAACAGAAAATACATGAAACTTCATTTGAAATGCGGTCTATCTACGATTCATTTAAATCAATTGGTTTTAGTTATGTTGTTTAAATAACTGAGAAATCAGTAAAAACAAATGAATGTTCAGTTAAAAATAAATAAAAAGTGAACATTTTCCAAAATGGCATTTTTGACAGTTTTTTTTGTCTTAAAATGGCCATATAAACTAAAACCCAAAAATATGCATAGAAATTTAAAAACCAATGTAATAAAACCAAAATATATATTTAAACGGCGTAGATTTTATAAAATTAAATTTATTGCTCGAGATCTTTAGTTTAAAAATTTAATCCAATTTAAATGTCTAAGTCGATGACAACATGAGTGCTGTGTTAAGGTTTACATAATCTTTTTTTTTTGAAAAAAAAAATTTACATAATATGCAATAAAAATGATGAGAAATGTAAAAGATATGCACTAAAATCAAAAATGTGCATTTATAACGAAATATGCAGCAACAAATCGATGATGTAGGTTTTAGGTTAAGAAGAAGAATAAACATTTTTTGAAAGTTATAAACACATTATTAATTTGCAAATCAGACTAGATCTAGTTTCTGCCTTTTTTTATGGACAGGCTTCTTCAGTGATTTTCCATAAAATTGTATTATTTTATTGTCAGATTGTCTCTATATGATAATTTTTTCAACAACCTGTCGGCTGTAGGAATCGAACCCATGCACCCCCACATTACAAACGTAATATACTAGAGTTTGACAGCTTAGCCATCTCACCCACGTAAGGCCGTGCTCATAGTGTGGCTAATTCATGGTTTCCTATTCAGCTTTTGTTGCAAACTTTGATTCAGAGAAGCTTTTGGTCAAAATCGATTTTGGACTGCTGACCATAACCATGCATTTACATAAAAGTCGTTACCCTGGTGATTACATCAGGACCAATTTGGAGTTCCATCTTTTAGTTTTTAAATCCCAGCTTTAAACTTGAAGTTGTGTAAAGAAATAGTAGTAATTATAGGGGTCGTGGGAAAGAATAATTAGCCGCTAGAGAATATTTTTTTAATAAACGCCATCCAGATAAAGTAGACTTTCACAGAAATGTAAATACTGTATTTATTCTGAAAGAAATACGAGTATATAATGTGAACACGAAAGAGTCTTTATACTTTTTTGACCAAGAAATTGTTAAAATGTATTTTTATGGTTTTGCTTTTATTTGAAAAAAAAAGATAAATTAAAATTTTCAAATGCAAATATTTTTTATTGTAGGCCTTACTCGTACTATATAATTAAAAAAAATTTCAAGCTTCCAAAATTTTTCAAATGCCGTGATGCCCTCTTTTGGGGTCTAATAACACAGCTCGGCCATCAAAATATAAGATCCAAATGACTTCTTTTACAACTGGGGTAACAGTAATCCAACTAGCCGGTATGAAATAGCTGAATTATTTATAAAATATTTCAATTCTGCCCCACTGTGCAGTGTTAAAGTTCTCTAGATTTTATATTTATATTATTTTTAGATTTTGTGTTTTACATTTAACTTTTAAAAACTTTTAATAAAACATTTAAATAAATTATTGATTTAATTAAATTTCAATAAAAATTTTTTTTATTTGATATTGTTTAAATAAAAAATGGCCCTATGATATAAATTATTTATTATTTATACGATAATAAAATCCAAAAATGGCTTAATTTATTCATATGATTTGGTGATATAAATAAATAAAAACATTTAAAAATTACTAGTCAATTTATTTAATTAATTCTTTCCCCCAACTTTAATTTTTTTGTAATCACATATAACAAATTTGTGGTTAATTAGTTTCTCTTTTTTTAATATTATCAAGAGAATTATTTATAGGAATTTTTTCACCATCATTATGTTAATAAGAGTTTAAAATCATTAGAGTAATTAAACACCAAAGGTACAAAAATTTATATATTTGTATATTATTTAATGCATATTTTACACAGAGACAAAAAAGTTAACTACATATGATTTTTTGTCTCTGTGTAAAATATTTATTAAATAAAAAACAAATATAAAAATTTTGGTATGGATGTGTTATATCATAATTCAATTAACATGTTATTTTTTATAAAAATTTTTAAATTCACAATGAATCTTATTAAGTTAAATATGATTGTAATAAAAATAAAGATTTTCGTATTTAAATTAATATTTTAGCATTTCTGTTTTCGTATTTTAAAAACATGTAGAAACATATTTAACTTGATTTCAAAGTTTGAATTAAAAATAAGAATTAAAAATAAACTGGGTGGATTGCTATTTAATTTAATGTTGTTTGGGCTTGATTTAAATATTTTCTTCTGTGTGTATATGACTCATAAAAGTATTTATTTAAATATAAAGTAAATGTTATATATTTTAATATGTTTACACACGTTCATCGTTCATACATTCACATAAGTTTATGTACCCAACTAAAAAAAAATTATATGACTTTTGATATTATATATAATTATATCCGAAAAATGAGAACATCTAATTGTATCAAATTAGATCGTATTATGATCATATTAGATCTAATTTGACACAATTAGATCTAATTTGATGGAATAAGATATGGTTTGATAAAATTTTATTCGGATTGTGTCCTCATCCAAATGTATCAAATATAATATAATCATATCCAACTAGATATAATGGTATATAATTCGATACAATTATACATAATTATATGAGGCATATGTAACTGTATATACATAGGTCTATATATAATTGGATATTGTGATATGTTGGAGTATATATTGTGCAATATATAACAAGATATAGTTATATATATATATTTTTTTATTAAATTTTCATTTACATAAGCGAGCCCTTAGGGCCTTATATGGCTAATTAAATCTACTAAAAAATATATAACAGACTTCTATTAAGAATATAATTTCGTAAAATTTTATATAATTATATCTTGGTATATATGTTCCAATATATAATTATACAAAATTTTATATGATAATATATGACTATATCAAAACTTTTCTACTTGGGTATGTATTATACATATTAAGCAAATAATATTATAATTTACATACATTTATGACTTCGAATTGATGCATTGTGACTTCAAATATCATATTTGTACGTTTAGTTTGTTTGCTTGCTTAACATATCGATGGTCATAATTTGATAACTCGACATTGAAATTACCACTTCAGACTCCAGTATAATGAAAAAAAACGTTTGTCATGCTTAACTCAAGTTGGAATTATATCGCCAGTTACGAGTTTTGCACTTATGACCATCGATGTGTATATTTGAGTGGGTATTACGAAATATTGAAAATTTTATATTTGTATGCAAAAAGGACTCATTAGTATGCAATGTAAACAGTACGTGTTTGTACATAAAAACAAGAATAAATATAATGGAAGTATACATAGTATTTTCGACGACAAATAGTATACATATATGAAAGGGTAACATGGGCTGAAGTGGTAAATGTGGTAGTATTGGAAATTAAAATCTTAAACTTATTATTATATGCAATGCTGTTTTTTGTTATAATTACAGTTGGCAGCACTGTAAAACACACACACACTAAAGTCAGATAAAAATTAACGTTAAGGCGCTGCCGCAAAATATTTTGGCGCTGTCGACAACTATGTTGCTAACGCCGACATTTTCAATATTCATCATTTGCCGGATCGCTATCGGCACCACCTTGGTATTTTAAACTGTCCAAGTTAAACTTTTAACTGTCAAGTTTATCAAAAAATGTATATGTAAACGATGAAGATTCAAATGTTGGCAGAACTTTAATCAAGTGGATTAATTTCTCTGTCTAAATGCACTATTACGTTTTTAATATAGGAATAGGCACATGTTAGATTCCTACAACCGAAGGATTGTTGAAAAATTATCATATAGAGATAATCTGACAATAAAATATAAACAACAATACCAGTAAATGGAAAATCACTGATGAAGCCTGTCCATTAGACCGTAGATCAAAAAAAAAAGTTCGCCGTACACCGTCCAATGCCGAGTAAAAAAGTTTTGATATAATCATATATTATTTTATGTAATTGCATATAGTAACTTATAGTTACATATGGCCACATATGCTTTTAAATTCAAGCAGATATACTTTTATATAGTCATATGTTAGATATTTTTTCCTCAAAGGTTTTAATATGGAGACATATGTGATTTTATATTATTACATATTGGCCTACATATATATGTATGTGCTATATATAAGTACATAAAGTAACATATAAAAGACATAATTACATGTACGTTTATATATAATTTAGTATGACACTATACATAATAATATAAAACTATGTGGATCCATATAAGAAATCTTTTATAATTTGTGTTAGTTATGATTATATATTGACGAATATGAACCCATATATAACTTATAACGTTCTTTATAAACTCATCTATAATTATATATCATCCCACATAGGCAATTTTTTCAAAGTGATTTTATATAAAAATATATAAGGTCCATATAAAACCGTATTGTATTATATTTGGTTCCATGTTATCAATGATTTTGAACTAGTTTTAGATTTACTAGGGATTGGCGCGTGACACGAAATGTTCGTGAGTCACGTTATTCATATGTGATCGTGAGTAATAATTACTATACTTAAGTGATTCGTGCGTGAGCGTGAGTAAGAATAACCCGTGATTGATTCGTGTGTGAGTTTATTTTTTGCATCATATGTTTTTAGTAATTTTTACTGTTTTGCGTGAGAATTTTCTGATTGTAAGTTTAATAAATAAGTTAATATAATCATGTTTGCTGAGTAAAAAACGAAATGCTCGTGCGTGAGTAATTTGTTTTTTTTTTTTTGGTTTTTTTTTTTTGAGCATGAGTCAAAAATGGCTTACGCACCGCACCCATAACATTAACAACACTGAAGCTTTAATAAGAAATTCTCTATACTATAACGTACACTTGACTGATTTCTTATATCTTGGTTATAAAGGGTTTTTCAATAAGAGCGCTACAAAAGTAAAAAAGTTTAAATAAAACAAAAACGGTTTTGGATATCAATGAAATTCTTTATTCCTGTGAAAGTACGTTCGATGCCATTATGTATGGAAATCGATCTCTTTTGCATGGCCACCACGGGCACGCTTGCAGAAGTCCAGACGCTGAACCCAATTTTCGACGGTTTTCAAGCATAAATCGGCCGATACTGCTGCAATTTCACGTTCGATATTCGTACGAAGTTCATCAATCGTCGCTGGCTTGTTGGCATAGACCATAGATTTGACGTAGCCCCACGCTCAATTGTTGATCTGCTAGGACGATTATGACGACCATAAATTGGACGTAGCGCACTTAACGTTGAGGCCACTGACTCCGAATTTCGGTAGTAAATTTTAATAATTTCGACTCGTTGTTGGCTCGTATATCTTTCCATCATGAAATGGCAAACCTTACTGAAGAGAAATGTCAAAAGAGCGGCAAGAAATATGGCATCGTTTGCTGTCCCTGTCTTTCTACTTTTGTAGCGTCCCTGTTGAACAACCCTTTATATCATAATCCTATTAACTTTAAAATTTCAGTGTTGTTAACTTTATTTTAAAATTACTAAATTAAAAGAAATTTTTTTTCATGTTTATTGCACTGTCATGATAAATATGGATAAAAGTAATGGAAGATTTATCGAAATTATAAGATCTCCAGCAGGCCTGGGGTTAATCATTACATTTTGTAATTAATTACACATGCAATTACACAATTACATGTAATTGTAATTGAAAAAAAAAACTCATCTATAATTACATATTCGGCCTTATTACGAGTGTCGTAGTCATAGTCGAAACTAAGTCGAATTTGCTGAAAATTCACTAAAAACGCAACTTTTGAACAATTTTTCAATTGGATTTACCATATATAGCATTTACCATATATAGATTTAAAAAAATC
This sequence comes from Leucophora obtusa, assembly GCA_949987735.1. Classification (NCBI taxonomy): domain Eukaryota; kingdom Metazoa; phylum Arthropoda; class Insecta; order Diptera; family Anthomyiidae; genus Leucophora; species Leucophora obtusa. The sequence continues at coordinate 345,965,240 of OX465295.1, read as the reverse complement.
CAGCATCAGAGTTTCATTTCTTTATAATTTCCATTATATACAAAATCATTTTATATGGAGTCGAAAATTTCGACTACAAATTCGACACTCGTAATCAGGCCGATTATTTGTAATTGCAATTCAAAAAAGAACAATTACAAATTACAAGTAACCGAAAAATTTTTTTTATTTAAAAAAATTATTCTTGTATGTATATTTTTAGATATGGTCCTATATAATATGATAAAAAGTATAAGGTTAATATTTAGATATAATTGTATCAAACTATGTCCACTTTTATAACATTTTATATAATTTTATACAAAAAGATATAATTTGATGTAATTGGATGAGGACAAAATTCGGATGCAATTGTATCGAATTACATAAAATTGTATCAAATTGTACCAAATTGTAAACAACAATTCGATACAATATGATACAATAAGACGTTCTCATTTTTCGGATATAATTATATCTAATTACATAAAATACATATATAATTAAATATAACTTCATATGGCTCCATATCATTTTTTTTACTTGGGATCTAGACTATTTTTGCAAAGAGTCATCAAAAAAAATTTTTTTTTTGCCGCACGTAGGGGTCGCCATTTGACATTTTTCGTTATATCTTTGGCATTTACAGTCGGATCTTAAAGTATGATACATCTATGTTTTTCTCTCTCTAAGGTCCATTGACCTCAAGTATTCCGTTCTAGTATTTACCCACCAGATCTCAGTTGCTACAGCCCTAATATACGACCCTAATGTTAAAAAATTAAAGCTGGCAAAAATCGTTAAACTTTTGCTAAGGAAATTTTTCGATAAATCAAGCAGACATTCTTTTTTATTTTTTTCGTTGCCGAATGTAGGGGTCGCTTTTTAAATTTTTTTTTTTCATTGGAGTTTTCCTTTATAGCAAAATACTGTTCTCCTCGTTATATCACACTTTAAAATCCGACTGTAAATGTCGAAAAACGAAAAAATAACGAAAAACTAAAAAAGGCGACCCCTAAATTCGGCAAAAAAAATTTTTTTTTGGAATTGCCTTTTAAAAATACTTTATATTTGAAGGTGTACCGCATACTTTTTTTCTTGCATGTAAGGTGGTACGGTCTACTGTCCATAGAAAAAGGCAGAACTAGATCTAGTCTGATTTGAAAATTCATGCGTTTTTAATTTTTAGAAAAAAAGGTTTTCTTCTTCTTAACCTCAAATCTACTACATTTTTTTGATGTTTTTGCATTTTTTAACCGTAAATAAACTTGTGGTTAAAAAAAACAATTTATTAAGTTTTTATTAAATTTTTGAAAATTTTCTTTTTTTCCGGAAAAGAAAACTATTTTAAAAATTACCCAAATCAAATAATCAAAAATCTTACAATCTACTTTATAAAAGAGATCCTTTCAAAGAATTGAAAACTAATTCGCCGGAAGCTTTTTTTTTTGAAAGTTTATTCAAAAATTACCCTACAAGAGGTTGGATGGAGAAACTGCGACCAATACGGGTTGGAAAGGGTTGTTAAACCTTTCGCTACGGATATTGTTTGTGTGAATAGTTTTTGAGCAGACTGTGTAGAAAAATAATATTTTTTATTCCAAATTTATTTTTATCGGAATAAATATTAATTGCGTTAAAAGAAAAAAATGTGCTGAAATTCCAAAACTTCTTTAACAAATTTTAAGAAATCAGTTTTTGTAGGCTTGTCGCAATCCGGATTTCATTCCCGCCCAAGGAAATTGTCAACAAACGACGTTTTTAGAATTTCTAGAAATATTGCTAGATCTCGCAAAACAACAGTGTATGTAGTATTTTGGAAGGTGACAAAGCAAATTGTGGTAATTTTTTATTGTTGTTTTTGTTTTTTCTTTAATTTCATGTTTTTTGGAAGTAATTCTTTAATAGATGGAATTTTTGGAATTTTGTTTATATGTGTAAAAAAATAATTTCTAAAAATTTTCGCCAGAGGCTATAATAAAGCTGTCTCCTCACAAAAAAGTTTTTCGACAAATACCTATTTTCTTAGGCGCCGCGACCATATATTTATAGAAATTCTAACAAAGGCACCCCCTGACGATTTTTTTTGTCAAGAATGAAATTCGTAGTTCTTGTTTTTAATTGTAATTATAGTTTTGTTTCTGTAAAAAATTCCAAACCAAATCTTATTACAGTTATTTAGAAAACAACTATTTAGCGTAAAGTATTGCACTCAAAAAAGTTTGAAAGTTACTACATGACAGTTGTTTGTGTAGTAATCAGTAGTTGTTGTTTTTAACCGTAATTTCAATTGTTTTTCTATGGAAAAATACTTTTATAGCAGTTATTTAAGAAAACAACTAACGACAAGTACTGTAATTTCGTAACAGTTTTTTAAATCAGTTATTTTTAATATTTTGTTTTTATAAGAGACGCAACACTCAGGAAATTCTTTCTATTAATTAACGTGTTGCTTCCTTTGAAAAGGGGATAGAGAAGAAGTGAAAGGTGGTGAAAGATGAGAAGCTTCAAATATGGCAACACTGTAATTGCGCGAGATGTTGAATCTTAGAACAGTTGTTGTGCGCCATCTGATAAAGAGTTGGCGAACTATGTTGAAGCTTTTTAGTTCATAGGTCTGTTATATTATTTTACTTCAGTGGGGTTAAGTGCTATGGGAACACCGAAGGAGGACGGTGCGATATGTATGAGGGATAGAAAAAAACTCATACTATTAATATTTTTCATAAATTGATGTTGCCTTACACCACAGCGCCCACAATATCATAATAAACAAATACTTTTTTATATGTGTCGATTTATCTAACAATTGAAATTATAAAAACAAATACTAATAGAAATCGAATTATTTTGAAATTAAACTTTTAACAGCCTGTCTGTCATATTTCTCAATACAGGTACTGTAGATCTCGTTATAGTGTTTAAATTATTATGTTCACCATGGCGTATGATTATTTTTGTAAATATGAATTATTTGTTACTCATACGCATAGGAGTTCACTTAATTTACATTTAAAATTACGATAAGTTCACACTCATAACGCATTAAATTAATTTGCAACAATTTGAAAATACTAATTACTCCCCCTATGCATAAATGAAAAACTACTATGTATAAACGTTTATAGGCTACAGGCGATAAAAAATATCCAATTTTTGTTATATACGAGTACAGTTAAATAAAAAAAACTAGCAGTGATCAATAAAAACTTGAAAAATAGACATGCAATTTACCACTCTCTAAATAATAATTTTCTGTTTAAATTTGTCCAACTTATAGTAGGAAACTGTTCTCTTACTCTAAATATACACACATAAAAATCGTTGCCAAATTATTAGTAGCATATTATCTATTATTCAGAAATTAACCAGAAAACCCTAAAACTTGGCAAAGTATTACTTTATGAGTTGAAATTCTCCTAATTACTTGACAACTATTTTTTTTTTGTGTGTGGTAAATTAACTCAGAGTGCGTAAATGAAAAAATTGCACACTTGATCTGTAAGTTAATTACACATGCACAATTTGTAAATTTACATCCAGAGTGCATAGACAATTTTTCAGAAATGACGAGTAATTTTATTTTGTGCGTAAATTTACTAAATAGAATATGCCTAAAACAAAAGAATAAAATCATTTTTGTACTTAATAATAATTAAGCTAATACAATCCTCAGATTCTGAGGAGATTTTATCCTAAAAAAATTCAGAATCTGAGCACTTTTTTCTATAGAAAAAACCTCTCTACAGCTAAGCTATTCTTTGATATGAAAATTGACTGGCATAAAAACACCACTTTGTGATCGCGTGATATTGTGCTTTAGTTTCTTCAATAAAAGTACTTATTAAACAAGTGCAAAAGGTGCAATGTAATTCAGTATTGTTTTCAGTACTATTTTCACAGGTTTTTTCATTATTTTTTATATATATTTTTAAAAATTGGAAAATTGAAAAATATTGAATTTAAACAAATTAACTAAAAATCGTCTATGTTCCCAATAAAGAACAAAATTTAAATAGAATAAAATTGCAAATAGAAAAAACTTTCAAAAAAGCTTCTCTCAAAAAGAATAATTTTGCTTTGATTGTGAATAAATTCCTATTTTCATACACAATGAGTTTTATTAGCTGTGAAGGGTGCCACCTTTTTAGTACTTGGGTACTACCACATTTTTTTGAGGTTTTCATCATTTCTTTTCGACCTTTGTGTTCGCAAATACTAAAAAAATTAAAGGATTTACTTTAAAATAATCAATTTTTTAAAATTTTTAATATTGCGGTTACCTTATTTAATTGTTAAGCCAATAAAGTTGATACTTTTTTTTTGGTTCACAGTGGCAGCACTGCCATCCAGGAGAAAAAATAAAGTAAGAGTTGCCTACTTTCGGCAAAGTTGCCGTTTTTGGTATTTTTTATTGGGTAATAAATGAAGTAATTAATGTTTTGTTCATTAAAAACAAATAAAATCACTTAACAATATGTATTAACAAGTTCACATTTATGTTTATTAAAAACAAAAGAAAAAAGTATAATAATCTTCCGAAACTAAATTGGATATTTTTTGAGAAAGATATTGATAGTATTGGGAATTGTATTTAGTTAACAAAAACTTTAACCCTTAATAAAAGTGGCCGTATAGTATTCTAAAAATTAAATAATTTTTTTTAATGTGAAATATTCTTTTCTTAAAAAAATTTCATACAAAGCAAATATGAGTTTTTTTGTTTATGCTTGTTCTTACTACCAAAAAAGAACAATTTTCAGGAAAAATTAAGAATTCTGGAGTGTTTTTTTAAAATTCGATTTTTTAGTATTAATTGTTGTACAAATTTCAAAAATTTGATCGCATTAAATAAACAACATTCGAAACCAATAATCGAAAATGTGTTTTTTTGTTGATAAATAAGTTTTTATTAGGAAAAAAAAGTCTATTCTATTTATTTTCGACAAGGTTTTGGTGGACGAAATAAAACGAAAGTAAAAAGATTAAATTGTTCTGTTTGAAAATCCCAGAACACCAAAAATATTCTAACCCCTCAATTCATAAATGCTTTGCAAAGTTATAGCAGGTTTACAAAACGCCATTTTCATACAAAATTTGTTCATTAAACCTCCTATAATGTTACAAAGCCTTTTTGAATTTAGGGGTAAATGTTTAACTTTAGGTTTTTTTATTCTGAAGTTAAAATGGGAACAGGAGGGAATATTAAAGAAAATAAATAATACTACATTTATACTTGAGCAAAACCGATATAGTTTTTGTACAAAACTAGTTTTTTTTTTGTATGCGTTAAAAACTGCAAGAGCCAAAAACCAGCTAGTTTTACTCAGGTATAAATAAAATTATAAAAAAAATTAAAAAAAATATTGGTCCCGCCGGTAATCGAACCCGCGATCATCAGTTTGGAAATAAACTGTATCAAAATCAGTTTTTAGGATCACTTTTAGAGCAAATATGCTTTAGAATTCTTTTAATGTTGTTCAGAATTACTTTTAAAAAAGCTGTAAAAATATACTAACAGATACCTTTGAAGCAATGAAAGAAGTGATTTTTTTAAGTTGTTCAGAATTACTTCTAAAAAAGCAGTAAAACTAAACTAACGGATACTTTCGAAGTAGTGAAAAAAGTTGTTTTGTAAGCATGACTTTCAATTTTTTTACTGCGATATTCTTAGTTCTGAAATAAAAAGCAGAAATTGTTATTGCATCTCCAATAGCTAAGAACCGTTTGGAATTTTGACTTCAAATTTTAAGAAATTTTTTTTTTGTAAACGCAAGAAAAAATTGTTTCTTTTTTATTAAAATATATGTTATATTTGTAACAAAAAAATAATAACTATAAACAACAGTAGCTTTTTTTACTAATTTCGTCAGTTGTTTAAAAATTATTTTTGTAGAAATTTGTCAGTTATTTTTACGACATTGTTAGTTCTTTTTAATTAATTTGTTCGTTATTTTTCAGCAGTTAATATAACTACATTTTCAGTTATTTTAAAGGTACTTACATATGTACCATTGTCGTTTTTTTAACTGCATATGACTTTGTTTTAACTGTCATTTTCAGTAGATTGTACCGAAAAAAATGTTTGAGTTTGTTTAATAACCACATATCTAGTAGTAATTTTCTACACCCCAGGGTAAAATATATTTGAATATATCAAAATATATGTAAATTACTCCATATGAAATAAATTTATTCAGCATTTATTGGATTGCTTACTGGGCCATTATTTTGAAAGTGGATACACAGCCCGACAAATTAGCTTTACGGCGATGCCCATTTTATTGGATAATTCAATTTAGAAACCCTATTTATGTTATGAAACTGACTAAAATTTCCCACTGTGCGGTGCATAGAGATGAAACTTCCCAGCCAACATTTTTCTGAGCGCTCAGAAATTATGACTCATAAAAGACTCTAAAATACGAGCATTTTCAGAGTGCTCAAATTTTAGAGTCATAAATGAAACATAATAGACTCTTATTTATGAGTGTATTGAAACATTTTTTAATACTCATAAAAGACTCAAAAATTATTCATAAATGACTCATAAATCGCTCAAAAAATTCAAAATTTTCCAGCAATGCTCATAATTTAGAGTCTTTTATGAGTCATAAAAGTGCGCTCAGAAAGAGTCTTCATCGGTGAAGGAAAACACCCTCATATATCTATGATTTCAGAAGGGCTAAGGGCTCTTTTATGAGTCTTTTCGGACTCCAATTGTACACTGGGTTATTTAATTTGCTTGAAATATAATCTTCTAATAATTGTCGCTAACACTGCTCTTATATTGCACTTAACTGTGTATAGTTTTTATTTTCAATTTATTCACTCAATTTATACATTTGTACAACTAATCGAAATAAAAGCTTTGGCAAACTATATGCAATATAAAAACTAAATCAAATAAAAAAACACAAATAAATACAACTAACTACATTCTAATCTGTTAACAGAATAGTAAAATGTAAATATTTACAAACTGGCAATTAACAATAAATTGTCAATTTACAATAAATTGACAATTTTTGAATTAATGTAGCTACAAGTTGTAAAATGGCAATAAAATTTTATTTTCTTTAACAGCTAACAATCGTGTTTTAATAAAATGTAAAAAAAATGGAATGGATTTCTAAAGTATTTCTTTTGTCAGAAACTTAAATGGCAACTTTATAAAATGTACAATAATAAAACTTTTAAATTTTTTGTTGAAAACTCATAAATTTTATTTTCTAAAAACTTTTTGGACAAGTAAAAAAGTTTCTTTTTAAATAATAATCAAAAAATGTAGCTTTAATGCATATTATTTAACTTATTTAAATTGAAACTTTAAGAGATTTTTTAAATGAATTTTATATACATAACTGTAAATATGTTTTTAAATATTTTTTATAATTATTATTATTTAAATACATTTTTCCCGTATAAACATATAAATACACTTCATTTTAATTTATTTTTTATGCTCTACATATCATGTAAGAGCACAATTATACATATATATTGCATATACATTTTTAGAAAAAAAAGAATATCCGTTATGTGTGTTTAATAAAACGGAAATAGATTGCAATAATGTATGTTATGTATCATAAACACTATGCTCAAAAAGTATTGACAATTTTACATTTAAATGAGAATAATACGAAGTTTGTTCTTAAATGAAGTTTGTGCCAATGTAACTCTAGCCAATTTTTGATTTGAAGTTATAGAAAAATATGCCAAGCCCTAAAAATGTAAAAGCTTTTATAATTTGTGCAAACTAAAAACTTATATAAACGTACCTCTTAATTCTAGAAATATGATCTTTTTTTTTTTTTTTTTTATTATTGTTTACTATCATCAAACATTTAAAATTATAATATTTACTATTTACATATTTTGAGATTTTACTTAAAAGTATTACAACAAATTAAAACTTAACTTCTATTAACAAGAAAAACAATCAAATAATCTTACAGATCGTTCAATTTAAGGTAAAAAGATAGAAAAAAAATTTCATTAAAATATCTTAATATTTGCGACCTGCAGTTTGTAACCAAGCTAATTTTGGGGGGACCCTTATATGGGCACTAGTTCTAAACATGGACCGATGTTCACCAAAATCAATAGGCTTCGTCCTTGGGCCAACATAGGTCTATGTACCAAATTTCATCAAAATATCTTAATATTTGCGACCTGCAGTTTGTAACCAAGCCAATTTTGGGGGGACCCTTATATGGGCACTAGTTCTTAACATGGACCGATGTTCACCAAAATCAATAGGCTTCGTCCTTGGGCCAACATAGGTCTATGTACCAAATTTCATCAAAATATCTTAATATTTGCGACCTGCAGCGTTTAAACAGTATAATTTTGGTAGGACCCCTGGGCACTAGGTCTAAACATGGACCGATGTTCACCAAAATCAATAGGCTGCATTATTGGGCCAATATAGGTCTGTGTACCAAATTTCATCAAAATATCTTAATATTTGCGACCTGCAGCGTATAAACAGTATAATTTTGGTAGGACCCTTATATGGGCACTAGGTCTAAACATGGACCGATGTTCACCAAAATCAATAGGCTGCGTTATTGGGCCAATATAGGTCTGTGTACCAAATTTCGTCAAAATATCTTAATATTTACGACCTGCAGCGTATAAAGAGTATAATTTTGGTAGGACCCTTATATGGGCACTAGGTCTAAACATGGACCGATGTTCACCAAAATCAATAGGCTGCGTTATTGGGCCAATATAGGTCTGTGTACCAAATTTCATCAAAATATCTTAATATTTACGACCTGCAGCGTATAAACAGTATAATTTTGGTAGGACCCTTATATGGGCACTAGGTCTAAACATGGACCGATGTTCACCAAAATCAATAGGCTGCGTTATTGGGCCAACATAGGTCTATGTACCAAATTTCATCAAAATATCTTAATATTTGCGACCTGCAGCGTATAAACAGTATAATTTTGGTAGGACCCTTATATGGGCACTAGGTCTAAACATGGACCGATGTTCACCAAAATCAAACTTGTTCGTCCTTGGGCCAACATAGGTTTGCGTACCAAATTTCATCAAAATATCTTAATATTTGCGACCTGTAGAGTGCCCACAAGATTGCATGGACAGACAGACAGACGGACGGACGGACGGACATCGTTAAATCGAAAAAATAAAAAAAAATTCTGAACCGATCGGTATACTATAAGGTGGGTCTACGACCAATATTTTTTGGTGTTACAAACATCAGCACAAACTTATAATACCCTGACCACATAGTGGTGTAGGGTATAAAAACCTTTGAAGTTTTAAAGAAATTTTATATCAACCCCTCTTCAGTTACTTCTTCACAGAAGTTGTGAAGTTGGGCTAATCTATCAAATTTCTTATGGTATCAAAACTTGAAGATCTACATTTATCTTCAAATCTAAGTGTTAACTCACAAAAGAGGTTATTAAGCATTTTTTGATTAAATTTACTGTGTAGGAGACTGGTAGAGAATCTCCGTGGTAAACTAAAAACTGTTTTCAGATTTTTGTTCTGAATTACCTGAAGTTTCTTAAGGTTCGTTTTTGCACTTCTAGGAAACCAAACCTGACATCCATACGACATTATGGGACGTACGCACATTTTGTAAAGCAGCAATTTGTTATTGGAGTTTAGTTGAGATTTTCTGTTAAGGAGAGGTAAAAGCGCTCTTCCGTATTTTAAATCTTTATCACAAGTCTGTAGTATATGCTGCTTAAAAGTTAACTTTTTATCTAGTAGAACGCCTAGGTACTTTGTTGAATCTTGTAATGGTATTATTGTACCAAGAACAGTAAGGGGGTTACTTGGTATTTTCTTCGGCGATTTATTAAAGGGAAATATTATTGCCTGTGTCTTCTCCTGATTAATTTTTATTTTCCATTTGTCGAAATATTTTTGAGAATCGGTTAAGCCTTTTTTCATTTTTTTAATAATGGCATTGAGACTTTTCCACTTGTTATAATAGCAGAGTCGTCAGCATAAAATGCAACAGATTGGTCTCTGGAAATTTTAAAATCTGACGTAAAAATTGAGTATAATGTTGGGGATAATATAGACCCTTGAGGCACTCCGGCAGAGATATTTCTTTGAGTAGAGGTTTCTCCATCTAGACTTAAGCCTGGATCAGCCAGACGTAAACGTAAACGTATCTCTGCATAGCTGAATTAATAAGTTAAATCTGTTGTGAATAGATTTTTGTTGTGTATTTACGTTTGCTCTATATTGAATGCATAAGAATGAAACAAAAAACACAACACATCTTTTGTTCTTATTTAACTTATTAATTCAGCTATGCAGAGATACGTTTACGTTTACGTCTGGCTGATCCAGGCTTTACTTCAAATACTCTTTCCGATAGAAAACTTCTTATAATTTTTTGCAAATATATTGGATAATTGAATTGATTAAGTTTAAAAATTAATCCATCGTGCCATATGGAATCAAATGCCTTTTCAATATCTAAGAAAATTATCCCAGTGCTTTTTCTGTTGATTTTATTTTTTTTAATTATATTTACAACTCTCTTTAACTGATGTGTTGAGTGTTCCCTCCTGAAACCAAACTGTTCTTTATTTAAAATATTATGCCTATCAGTAAAGTCTTTTAATCGACTTAATATAATTTTTTCAAAGACTTTGTCAAGAACATTTAGCATGCTTATAGGACGATAGCTTTTGGGTAACATTTTTATCTTTACCAGGTTTCAAAATAGGTATTACCTTAGCATTTTTAAATTGCTTTGGAAAATATCCATTACACAAACACCAGTTAAAAATTGTTGTTATAAATTTAAAAAATGTATCTGGCACCTTTTTTAATATAATTGGTTTAATTCCGTCCTTTCCAGGGCTTTTTTGTTTTTCATAGATTTGACAAAATATTTTACCTCGTCTACAGTGGTTAAATCATCTGACATATTGTTGATTGGTTGTAAATCTAACCAGTTAACATGTTTGCTTACATCTCGATCAGCTGATGAAACTAATCTCTCTGTTATTTTGTGAGAGTTTTCGAAAACATCTGCGATGACATTTGCTTTTCTTTCATTATCATGAACTTCGTGACCATCAACTATCAAATTACTAACGGAAACTCTCTTTCCTTTTATTGCCTTTGCAATCTTCCAAAAAATTTTTTTTACCATAAGGTAAACTCTGAAGAAAAAAATTCCAGTTTTTATTTCTGTCATTAGAGACATTTTGGTTAATCAGAATATTAAGTTGTTTCAACAAACTTAGTAATACAGGTCTTTCAGAAGCCTGAGTGCATCTTTGTAACTTTCGTTTGAATCTGTTTCGTTGGCCAATCAAGTACAAACTTAATTTCGACAGTTTACTTTGCCATAGTCGTCTTTCACCAACCGGAACTTTTTTTGAAGCTTCAATCATTATGTTAGTAACATCTGCTACGATTTGTTCAATATTTAACTCTGAAATATTTACAGATTCTAAAGATCTAATTTTGTTGTCAACCCAATTGCCTATTGAATTCCACTTTGCTAAATTATACAATGGTACCATCAGTTTTCTTTCTACAACGGAACCGTAAATTTCACATGTAATCGGAATATGGTCTGAGTTAAGCAGACCAGGATGAGTTTCAATTGAAGACATAACTAACGTGGAATTAGTTAGAAGAATATCGATTACAGATGGTCGTGTAGGCTGCACACCTTGACCAAAGCGTGTGAATCCATTAGGGTAACAAACGTAATAGTTATTCTGTAATTGATGGTTGTATAAACAAATCCCTGCTGAGTTGTTTTTAAAGCAGTTCCAGCTTGTGTGCTTTGCATTGAAGTCACCAAAAATAAAGAAGTCTGGCGACGAATTTTTAATTTTACTTAAGTCATCAGAAAGATTTGGGATACTTTTCGGATTATAAGCTGATGTAAACCTGATTGGGCGACCATTCATTTCTAATATTATTGACACGTTTTCTATTTCTAATGTTGGAAATCTAGAAATGAGTTTATGTGGAATTGAGTTAGAAATAATATCTATGGACTTTTCTCAAAAGCACTTATTTCAAAAACAAAAATTTTTCAAGTGGGTTAAAAACAAATTTAACGTTTTATAGAACTGTTTGTATAAAAACATTACAATTAATTAATTTCTTTTCAAATTTTAGTTTTTTGTATAGAAAAAATCGCTAAAGTAAAAACGCCTTACGGACTACATAATTTATCTGGCATTAAGAATCACTTAACTTTTTTATTTTCCGATAATTAATGAAGGCTGCACAGTGGCGTTTTTGTCTTTTTTAAAAAAAAAGGCCAATAATGAAGTGGCAAACCTGGCGAGTTCGGTTGGCGAAATTTAAAACTAATATTTTTTAAAAATACTACAATAACACGTCTTTTAAATAAAAATACAAAATAATAATAAAAAAATAAAAAAAGGCAGAAACTAGATCAAGTCTGATTTGCAAATTAATGTGTTTACAATTTTTAGAGAAAAAGGTTTACTCTCTTCTTCTTAACCTCAAACCTAATATAATAATATTGTTATTTAAATTTTTGACAACCGTTCTACTAGTTTTTGGTTGTATTATTGTAAATTGGGCTTTAAACAGAAACTAATAAAATTTTGGAGTATCTTTTAGCGTAAGAGATATTCAAATGTGAGGATCAGACAGAAATATTAATATTTAAAAGTTTTATTTTCTACAAAAATCTTGGAAAATTTTCTTAATTCGACTAACAGGGATACCTTTTGCGATCCTAATGAGATTCTGATATGTAACATAATAGAGGAGAACAAATAATGTACAGATATTTAATTTGGTTGTCAAATAAAAGCTTTTTAGAGACGCATTTACCGGTATACAAAACATGCCCGAACATTGTCCAACTGTTATTAAGACCTGCACTCAGGGAATTATGTAGGCCAAAATGTCTAAAAATGACAGTTAAAATAACTACAAATATAATTGAAAAGGCGATGACTGTATTTTTAATAAAAATTACTAATATTGTAGTCAATTCTTACTATTAAAAAATAATTAAAATTTAGTAAAAAATAACTGCAAAACACAGTCAATATAACCAATATAGAAAAACCAATAGCTAAACTGTAAAAACAAATAAAAATGTAGTCAAATAGACAGTGCTGCCAACTCTTGAAGGCAGGAAAGCACCGTGAGCATTGTGAAAACGGGTAAGAAGGGTAAAAATTTACCAAAAATGGGGTAAAAAAGCACAATATTAATTTTTTGAAAAATTTAAGTCAAGAATTTAAAAACACATTTAAGCTTTGTAAAATTGTGTAAAAAGGGTTCAAAAAATAACCAAAAAGGGGTAAAAAAGCACCAAATTAATATTTCAAAATTTTCAAGTTTAAAATTGTACTACAAACATTGTGAAAAAATGTATTTTTTGTATAGTTCGTATAATTTTTTCAACTTTGACAGAAAATTGCATAAAAATTGAAAAAAACGAGAGCAAATACAAATACCGCTTTTTTTAAACGGGTATTTGTAAAAAATCACCGGGTATGGGAAGGAAAAAAGCACCAAAAAATACCAGAAAAGCACTGAAATGGCAACACTGCAAATAGACAAACTCAAACAAAAACAATGCTATAGAAATAATAAAAATTGTTTTTATTTAGTACTTAAAAAAATCACTTTAGAACCGTAAAAAAAATTATTGTTAAACATAGAAAAGATCATTCCAGCATCGGTTTCTTAAACACTGAAAAGAAAAAAGAAAATATTTGTAATAAAAATGCACATAAAATTATGAAGTTATTACCCTACGGGAAATTTTAACAAACTGTCACCGAACTGGCCCCTTTATATGAAATAGACTGGTCACTTTTACATGGCGTTGTCATAGGAGGGGGAAATTGACCCCTTGTGACATGTCACAAGACAAATTACAGGACAGGTCCCTGAACTTTGTTTTTTATGAAAGTTCAGTAACCTGTCCTAGGATTTGTCTTGTGACATGTCACAAGGGGTCAATTTCCCCCTCCTATGACAACGCCATGTAAAAGTGACCAGTCTATTTCATATATAGGGGCCAGTTCGGTGACAGTTTGTTAAAATTTCCCGTAGGGTATTAATTACTATTTTCGGTTTTTATTCTCCAGCTATAGCACCACTCATAAAAAGGCAAAAAATGTTTATTCTTGAAAGAAAAATAATGAAATTTCATTAATGAATTAAAAGGTGAAGAATTTTAAATATTTTTTTTTATATAAATAATCATTTTAATTGTTTTATTTTGTTTTTTTTTCTCCTTAAGTTTTTTTCCGCTTGTTACCATTTAGCTATTTATAACACATTTATCGTTTAATACCAGTGTTGCATTCAAGCATTTAGAAAATGCATCTCTAAAAAATCGTCACAAAGTTTTATTTATACTTTATTTACAAATTCATGACAATACGAATAATTCTTTAATTTGAAGAATACGGGCATAAATATTTTTATTTTTATGCATACAAAATTTGTATCTAATGTATTTGGCATTTAAAAATCTGTTAGATTTCAATTAGATTCCAAAAGGAATCAGGGATTTTTCCTGCAAAAACATATTTTCTTAAATTAGATTTCAATATTTTGTCATAGCACACTGTATGAAATATTTTTTTCAAATTTAAGTTTAAATAAATTGAAATTTATAATTTTTTGGTAAAAAACCATTACTCGTTTTTTATAAACGAAGACGGTATCATTTTTTTGCTGAAATTCCGTTTTCAGCAAAAATTTTAGTTATATTTTTTTAGCACTAAACTAATTTTGAACTAATGTTTTACTAATTTATTTTGCTACAAAAATTGTGCTGATAACCGTATGCATAGCGTGGACGACAACCAGATAGACAAGATGTAGATGTCGCAGCTTGTCTGGAAACGGAAATGACAAAAAATGAAAAACAACTCTACACATATTCTATATTTAAATTTTCAGCAAATAAATTAACTAAAGTAAAATTTCGCTACAAGTTTTTTGAATTTTTTTCAGTCTACTAATATTCAGCAAAAAGTTTAGTGATTTTAGCAAAGATTTTTTTCATTTGCAGTCGACTAAATGTTAGCAAAACTTTTTCTGAAGATTAAAAATCAGCTCGCTGATTTTCAGCAAACCTTTTGCTGAAATTACCAACTTTTTTGCAAACACGCTCCTGACTAAAAATTTGCTGACACAGCAACATTTTATGCTGACTTTACTGATTGTTTCGTGGGCATCACCCCAACTCCTCAGTAGTATGCAATAAGAAAATGATAGCTTTATTACACAAACCGAGACATTATATAAGGTACAAAAAATCAACGAGACGAGAATTTTGTACTTTCGTATATGAACTGTGTGATTTGGTGAAACCAGCTATAAATCGACTCCTTTTTGAAAGCAACAATTACATAAAAGTACTCTTTGGGTACTCCTTATATATATGTTTGTGTGTTCGTTGTCAATAACATTTGTAAAAACAACGTACTTTACCTCAAAACAAAATAAATATTTGAAATGATACAGCCGTTGTATGCTTTTGTTTCAACAATTATTTTTAATTTTTGCATTAAAAAATACAAAAATAGTTTTTTCAGACTTTCTATATTTTCATATATTTGGTTAGGATATTGTTCTACCTCAAGTCCAAATTCTAATATGATATTGTCATATTAGATTTTATTTGTTGTTTCCAAAAAGGTTCATCTTTCATAATCTTACTATGATTTAGCACAAAAATCTGCTGATTTTAGCAGTTTTTTTTTACAGAACCATTTTTAACAAATCTTTTTTAGCTGTACAGACTCATTCTATTAGTACAGCAAATGTAGTTTTCTATCGAAATAGTTTAATTTCAGATTATAAAAAAATCATTTCATGCAATTGCGATCAGGTATGTCTATTGCTGTTGATATTTTTTCTTTATACTTTTGAGCATAGTGTAGGTTAACATTTGTATGCTTAATGTGTGAATGCACAGACACATCATACAATACATATAGAAAACAGAAATGATATTCCAGAGGGGCAAGTAAGAATGCATGACTGTATGCGGATTTCCATTTCAACCAACATGTTTCAACCAGCCAGCCAACATGTGACCATACTTAAAGCATCACCAATAAAATTATTGTGTGTAAATGTTACACTCATAAAAAAAGTTTGTTAAATGAGCAAACAAATATGTGTGAATCACAATTGATTTATTAGATGTACTTAACTAACGATTATTTTATTATCAAAAACTAGCATTTTATATTCTAGTGTTTGTAGAATATAAAATGAAACAAAAAAATAGTAAATTTAAAGTCTAAGACCAGCTAACTTATCTATCAATAAACTGAGATTAGTGCTTAACCATAGTTATGAAT
The DNA here is from genome assembly GCA_949987735.1 of Leucophora obtusa. Classification (NCBI taxonomy): domain Eukaryota; kingdom Metazoa; phylum Arthropoda; class Insecta; order Diptera; family Anthomyiidae; genus Leucophora; species Leucophora obtusa. Next base: position 345,948,909 of record OX465295.1, on the reverse strand, counting down.
GTCAAATTTATATGGAAATATCTGTAGTTGATGTTTAACCTTGGTTATGTTGGAAATAAGTTACTCGCCCTAAATTGCAGTTTTACTAACAAGGAAGGTACACCGATCTAAAATCTCAAATTTTAATGAAATAAAAGTTATATTGTGGATCACCTCGAAAGCATTAACTTTGGGTTTACCGAAATTTTACTGTACCTCCCTTGTCCCTGTTACAAATAATTTAAATATAGGCAGAGCTTGAAAAAGATAATTCTTTTTTGAATAAACTCGCATTAAAATTTATTCATTTTATTAATCAGTGAATAATTCATTATCACTTTAAATCAATTATTTGATATTGAATAAAGTGAGGATGTAATTTATCCAAATTTCAGTTAATTAAATTTTTAATTTAATTCAATTATTTGTTTAATGATTTGATTCGCGAACTAAAAATCAATTTTTTGTTAAATTAATTTGTTTAAACTGAATCATTTCGCTTGATTCTATGAAAAGAATCAACAACAACCAAATTGATTCTGTGAATAAGTTATTGATTGAATAAAGTAGGAAATAACACAATCAATAAAATGAGTTATGCGAAGCGTTTCGTTTCAAAATTAAATCAGATTTATAAATCGAATTAAGGAATTATGCTTTTAAAGGTCTGCAAATAGGTAAATGAGAAAACTTTATAGAGGTGAAAAAAAATAATTTGAAGTCAAAACTTTTTTTTGTGAAAACAATTTTTGTGGTGAAAAAAAATTTTTTTTTTTGAATTGAAAAAGAAAAATAAGGTAGAAAAAAAATTTTGAGTTGAAAACATAACTCACTTTAAGACTTCCGTTAGAAAAATATGAAAAATTATTTTATTCACCAGACTCTACTATGAAATTGTACCTACTAAAATACACAAATTTCTAAAGAAAAAGTAGAGGTGTCTTCCAATTTAAGCCCAAATTAGTTTCGAAGTAAAGTGGGGCAAATTGAGGTATTGTGAAGGAGAAATATATTTTCAATAGATTTTCTTACTTCAAGTCTAGTTCCAAACTAAACAGTTATGTACACTATCAAAAATTAAAAATAAAAAGCTGAAACGATACTTTACGATACTACCAGACTAAAGGATTCATTAGGCTTTATTTTAGGCCTCAGAAGATTTTTCTATCATTTCTACTGCAGTATTATTTTAGGTGTACTACTCGGACATCATTTAAAACTATTAAGCTTTGAACAAGGTCTTTTTTTTGTAACAGTGCATCTGTCTAAATGTGTGTATGTTATATAAATGGACAATTTTGGTCACCAGAATATCAACAACCAAAAACCATTTTCCCCTCTTTTTCTTTGAAATGATGTGATGCACACAACGATAAAAGGTTTTCGATGCAAAGTTCAATATAAACAGAAATTTGAAAAATAAAATAAAAATGTATAATTGAATGATGAAAATAAAAACGTTTCATTGTTAACTTTATTGGAAATTTGTATAGTTGCGAACATGAAATATAAAATCTCTATAACAATTTTTTTTACTACAAATTGTTTGATGAACAAACATGAAAATGTCAGGCTTCACAATATTGAACATACATAAAAATTTCAAAATTTAAACCACATTGACAATGATGGAGTACTTCACACTGCAGAGAGAGTGGAATGTACTAAACTAGAGATGGTATGATACAAAAAATATGTAAGTTCGAAAAAGAAAGGAAACAAAATCCACTCTGCAGAGTGAAGTAATCCAGCATTGTGAATCCAGCTTAATATTTATTTTCGAACAACTTTAAAATTAAACTCAGAATTATTCATATTTGCAAAATTTGTTTAAATTTTTTTTTTTTAATTTTTGTTATTCAAAGAAAACTTCTAACTATCATTTTTCCTCGTTTGAATTTCTTATTATTACAATATATTACAATCTCAATTTGCCTTAAAGAGCGTATGTTATTTGTACTTTCTTAAGTATTTGTACGAGTAGGAAAAAAATGATTCTTTTTAAAACCATTGAGGTCATTTTAAGTAGACTCTTTAGGAAAAAAAAACAAACATTTTTATTATTTTCACATGTTTACTAACAACCATTCATTGACATGCTTTCCTTAAGTAAACAAATCCTTATATTACATCTAGGTATAAATCTATGTACATATATATTAGGGTGGAGTGATAATATATTTCGGATAAAATAAGTGTCAATCGAAATTGAGAAGAAATTTAAATACAGTGCAGAGGAACCACAATATATAGGGGTTTTGTTCCCCAGTTTGGTTTCAGACATTAGTCATCTGAAACAAACTATCTTAATCCAAGACGTCGTTTTTAAATTATGCACGCAGAGAAAATAGCATCATATGATACTCTAAGAGCATTAAATTGTGGTTGACTTATGTAATAAGCACAATTTAAACTTAAATTATGATAAAATAGTCTTTAGTTACCATAACACTATGCGACAGTCAAAATCGTGATGGGATGAAACCAACGGGAAATGTTATATCGGTCAAAAACAAGTTACACGTGTCCCGGCGTTTCGCTGGGTCACCCCTAGGAATCGAGATATATCTTTTTTTTGACATAACTCGAGAACCACTAGTCCGATTTTGCTCAAACAATTTTAAAAAAATTAAAAATTACAATTCCTTTAATCTGTTCATATAACGTTTTTCTATATACTCAACAGTTTTGCCGGTAAAAATAAATGTTTGTTACCACTACCATAAAAATCAATAACCTTTTGTTTATTACTATTTTTTTAATATTTTAGGCAAAAAATATTTTTTTCTTCATACATTTATTTTTACCGGCAAAACTGTTGAGTATATAGAAAAACGTTATATGAACAGATTAAAGGAATTGTAATTTTTAATTTTTTTAAAATTTTTTGAGCAAAATCGGACTAGTGGTTCTTGAGTTATGTCAAAAAAAAGACAACCAAAGGTCAAATCGATATATCTCGATTCCTAGGGGCGACCCAGCGTAACGCCGGGACACGTATAACTTCTTTTTTACCGATATAACTTTCCCCGGTAGTTTGAACCCTTCCCGATCACTGACCCCTACCATTTGTCTCACAGTGTAATATGGGATAACTGAAGACTCAGTAAAAAGGAACTTGGTAAGATCAACGAGGATATAGGCTAAAGAGTTCCCATAAGAGAAAAGTGTACTCTTTGGTTCCCTTAAAATTTTTTATGGATTGGGTCCTGTTAATTCCTTTGAAGAATAAGAGAAACAAAAGGAAAACCGAAAAAGTTAACAGGGCACTGTTTTTATTGTTTCTTATGATTATTGATTAAAGCGGTAACAAAAACAACTTTAAGAGTGAAATAAATAATGAATTATCAATTTTAATTATTTTTTTATTGTTTTTAATGATTTTTTTGCTTGTAAACAAATTTAATTTAAATTTATTTTTTTCGTGACGTCCTTCATTTTCTCTCGTTCGCTGTTAAATTTCTTCAAATTCTTTGTGTTTTTCTTCTCATTCGCGTGTGAATTTTTTCAGCAATCTTAAAACACCTTAATGGATACCCCCTGGTAAGATAGGACATTCAACGCTGAGGGCACAACTATTCCGAATGAGCCGTGCGGACTCACAAGGAAGATACTCGAATGGGTTCTCTCTGATTTTAATGAAATTTGGATATGTGATGAAGGAAAAAAATAAGAGACGCTTATTTATTTTTAGCGGCCCAATCTTAAGGCTTAAAAAGTGGGATTGAAAACTACACTATTTTTCTATGAAAACATCTCTGGAATTTTGATATATGTGTACACAGCGTTAAAGTACTTGAGAATATAAAAATTTTGATACCCACATTGCCCATGTTGGGGACCCAGAGATACCACTTATTTTAAATATTTGAAGCATTCGTAAAAAACGCTAAGTGTTAGCAAAACTTTTACTGAAATTACTATTTTTTTGGTAAAAATTAGTTCGCTGATTTTCAGCAAACTACTTTTGCTGAAATTACCAACTTTTTTGCAAGCACGCTCCTGATTAAAAATTTTCTGACTTTACTGACTTTTTTTAGTGTATATCGTATGCTGTTTAAAGGGCGATAAAAGTATTTACCTTTAAAATAACTAAAAAAGTAAATATTTTTAGCTGTTGAAAAATAACCTAAAAGTACAAATAACTAACAATGTCGTAGAAATAACTGACAAAATCGCAATTTTTTCTTTCTTCATCCTACCTAAAATTTTAAATCAAAGTTCCAAGCAGTTCTCCAGTTATTACCTTTGGATATACCCCGAGTAAAAATAGTTATATATTGTCATATATAATGTGATTGGGCTATATCTGACAATGAATGGAGTAACATTAAGACACATATCATTATATACAACTACATGTGATATTATTTTTTCAACGAATTTTTTGTATGGTAATTGATATTATTACATATCCCCAAATCTGACTCCATATATAACTACATAAGCCTTATAAAACTAATGAAATTATATGTAGTGATCGATATGATTATATATGATTTGATACTAAGTTTTATAACACTGTATGTGTCGTTGTACTAAAAATATATTTTAATTTTATATAACTTTCTATATAATCCCATACAAATTAATATATAGTTCAACATCAAATTTAGTTATCTGCAAATTCAGAGTTAATTACTCCATAGCCAAATAATTTTCACGTGATGTTTTTGCATGTAAAATCATATTAAAAAATGATGCGTACGATTTAGAAGACAAAAGTATTCAAATAAATTTTTATTTTATGTTTTAAAATTTGGTCTTCAAAATTGTTAAAACCATAGACATTTCAATTTCAATTTAATAGCTGGTATGCATAAAAAGTATGCCTACTATCAGACAAAATTTTATAAAAAAAGATATTTTTATATCGAATTAGATATAATTTGATGTCCTGGATATGGACAAATCTCGGATCAAACTGTATCAAATTATATCTAATTTGATATAATTAGACACATCTAGATGACCCATTTTTCGGATCAAGTTGTATGTCGTTGTATATGGGGATTTATCAAAAAAGATATACTTATTTATGACACCATATTAAGATTTTTACCCGGGACAATACAATTTTCTGAATTTTATTTGCAAACTAAGGATCATATGCATAATCACTTTTTAATTTATAAATAGCTTATAAAACAAATTTTCTATACAAAATTCATTTTATAAACGTGTTATAAGGTTTTCAAATTATTATGCATAAGCATATATGAATATAGCAATAATAACAAATATAAACCAAGCAAGTATTAAACATCAACGAAATTTGTTATTTTTTAAATGACTAACAAAAATAACTGCTGTAAAAAAATGTTTTGGTACACCCTTAAAAATACGTAGTTACTGATCACTATATTTTCAACTATTTCATAGGTGAAATAACCCCCACTATGACATAGTTGATATGAAGTAGTGGAAGGCAACTACGTTTAATTAAATTCTAGAAATTAACTATGGAAAAAGTTAATGCCAATGATTTCCTAGTGGAAATTAAATTAAATCTAAACGTGGTAGCCAACGACTATATTTAATTTAAAAATGGTCAATAGAAACCACGAATCTTTATATTTTAAGTTATTTTTTTGCAATAAATAAAAGTTTAATCAAATTAATTGTTCGCAATATTTTTATTTAAATTAAAACATAATATTTTAAATTATTTGCATATACCATTTAATAAGATAAAGTTCAATATTCTGCAGATAGGATTTTCCCTTTGGTCCTTATTTGTAAATTCTGAAAAAAATTTAATAAATTATTTAAAATTAAATTGTAACTAATTATATGGAAATTCGTATATTTTGCAATTATTTACCTTTAGTTTTGAACTTGATTTTAAATTTTATCTCCAATGAAAAATAAACTTATTAATTGCAATTCGAGCAAAATAGGTGGGAAATTGTATTGGAACATCTCTTATTTGAAATTTATATATTTTTTAAGATTTTTTTCTAATTTTGGCTGTTTTATTTACTTTTCTATTTGACAATTTCACAATTATGTAGTAATTACAAAATCGACTATGTATAACGGGGTTGTTTGTCGGGTTATTTATTATGTTATTAAAAGTAACTGATTTAAACAAATGTTATGAAAGTCAGTAGTTTTCGTTATTTGTTTTTTTTTTTTAAATAGCAATAATTTAAGTTAAAAACAACAACGGCTGATTACTACCCAAATAAATGTCATGTCATAGAACTACCAAACTTTTTGAGTATTCTTTTGTTAGCATAAATCTATTTTCTGTTTTTTGTAATTCTCAAAAATATAGATAAACGCTCCACCCTGGCATATATGCCTTTATGTATATTTCGAAAGATGTAACTTAAATACAATTTTATATATTTTTGTATATATATAAAGAGAAGTACTTTAAGACATTTCACAATGATCCATAAGAGGTGGAAACTTGCAACAATAACATGTAGCCCAACAAACAAAATAAAGAACGTAATTTAACCAAAAGGATGCCACTAATAATTTGTGTCTACAACGAATAAGAAAATTATATCCTGCACTCACAAAAGATACACAATTACTACATGACAAATGTGTGTGAATAATCAGCTATTATTGTTTTTAACTGTAATTACAGTTATTTGAACAAAGAACTAACGAAAAGTACTGTATTTCGTAATATTTTATAATTTTAAAAAGCAGTTATTTTTATATATCCAACTACCAAAAACAGAATTTTTGCAGTAGAAAGTTAATTTTATGTGTTATTTAATAAATAAGCAATTTCGTTAAGTTTTTCAAAATTCTTTTTACGTTCATATTTCTTTTTAGTGAACCGTTTGAAATTTTCACTTTAAATTTTAAGTAGTCTGAAGTAATTACACATTTTCTTGAAATGGAATGAAAAAAAATGTTTTATTTTTATTAAAAGTTATTTTTATAATATTAAAACAAAAATTAACTGTAAAACACATTATTCTTTTTTTTTACCAATTTGAATGTTGTTTCGAAACTTCTGTAGTAAAAATTTGTCAGTTATTTTCATGACATCGTTAGTTATTTTTAATGCATTTTATTATTATTTTTACTTATTTAATTTTCAACAGTTAAAGTAACTACATTTTTATTTATTTTAAAGGTAACTACCTCTGACACATTTTTAACTAGGGTTGTCAGTGGATTAAAAATTGTTCAATTAATCGAATGAATAAAAAAAGAATTCCAACGATCAATTTAAAAATTGTGATTTTCGAATAACTAAGAGTTCCAATAATTTTTGACGATTTATCCAACAAAACGAATAATTTAAAAAAATGAAACCCCAAAAAATTGACAACTCTGGCATATACCTTTGTTTTAACTGTCATTTTCAGAAGATTCTACCGACAACTTTCTTTGAGTGTGAAAAAAATATAGTGAAACATAAAAATAGGTAGTTACAAACATCAGCACAAAGTTATTATATCCTATACCACATATGTAGTGTAGGCTATAGTTATACACTAAGATAATGATATCGATAAAATTAACAGTAATTGCAGTTAAGCTGATATTACAGTTTTTTTTTAAATTATAATTGCAGTTAAAAATAACTGCAGTTGTCAAGTTTTAAGTTTTTTTCTACTTAATTTTCTAATAATTTATGCGAAAATTCGTTATTAGTTGAAATGCTCCTAATTACCTGGCCACGATTTTTCATATGTCCTAAAGTTAGGCCCAGTATTTTGTTCGCAAGACCGAAAAAATTTCCCTCTATACTTGTAGCCCGAAAATTAAAATAAAAACTTTAAATAGTTCAAATTCTATACAGTCTATAGAAAGCTACAAGCATAACCAGCCCAAATGTCACTTTTTCGCTAATTTTTTATAATGGTCCTGTCTATTTAATTGATGTAAAAGAATTCCACCGAAATTTCGAAACAATTCCACGGAAGTGAAAAAATTATGAACAAAATACCGGGCTTTAAAGGGAAATTTTGATACCCATATTGCCAAATCTACCACCCATTTCAACTACCATCGGGGAAAGTAAAAAAAAAGCTTAAAGACCTCCGCAATTATTTTTAGATCAACAATTCCCAAATTGGGGGTTTTCTTAATTTTTTTCCTAAATTGTTCGTTTTTAGTTCTGACTATAAAACTAATATTATAATTATATGATATTTACGTAAAACCATCAGAGTAGTCAAAGTACTCGTACGAGGGCAGTTCGAAATATTCTTAGCCTAAAGCACCGTAAGTTTCTCATTTCTTTATTTTTATAAAGTCTATGGATAACAATGATCCTTACAGACTACTCGATTTCACGTGAAAAAACTCGGGGATAACCGCGTAACTCGATTCGAAAAAAATTTTCGAATTCGTAAGTCTTGCAAATATTGTTAAAAATATAATTCTGTATAAAAATTATACATTTTAAAAATTCAAAAAGTAAGATTTTTACTAAAACTTTTCTTTTTACGAAAGGTACAAAATTTACGAATTCGAAATTTTTTTTCGAATCGAGTTACGCGGTAACCCTCCTGTTATACTCCATAAAAAAAATGATTTTTCACGAGTTTCACGTGAAAATTGTGTAGAGTTTGTTTTCACACAAATTAAATGTACAAGACTATTATTTTTCTTGGAAAAAAGTTACATTTTGTGTTTACTGTAATTGTGTCTTTGTTATAAAATTAAAAAATTATTAATTTTTATAAATTAAATTGCAATTAGGTGTTTTTAAAGTTCTAGTGAAATTTTTCCACGTGAAAAACAACTTACTGTGCTTAACAATGAAAAACAAGAGCTAGTTTTTTGAAATTGTTTTATTTTTCAATACAATCTCCTGAAACTTCAATACACTTAGTCCAACATTTTTCTAGCAATTCTATCCCTTGATTAAAATAATTTTACTGAAGCTCCTCAAAATAATCGTTTACAGCTGCCATTGCATCTTCATTGAAGGTAAAACGTTTTAAAAACGTTTAAAACGACAATTAAAAACCATTTTATTTCGCTTAAATCGATCCAAACAAGCTTGAGAAGTTTTCATTCGAATGCGTTTTTGGATGCAAAATAAAATGTACTCGATCATTTGAGATGCCTATGGCATTACGTATTTCACGGACTTTCACTCGTCGATCGTCTAATACCATATCATGGACTTTAGCTATGATTTCTGGCGTTGTTGCAGTTTTTGGACGTCTACTTCGTGGTTCATCTTCAATGCTTGTACGACCACGTTTAAATTCAGCAACCCAATTTTTTACTGTTGCATATGAAGGTGCACTTTCACCTAACACATTCACCATTATCTTTTTGAATTTCTTGTCCCGATAAACCTTTCTTATGTAAATATTTAATCACACCACGAATTTCTAATTTACCCTTATAAAAAAATCACTGAAGCGCCTTTTCTGAAAATCTATTAATATACGAATGAGTTGACAGATTGAAATGCCGCCATCTCTATGTCAGGCTAAAAACATTTCGTACTGCCCTCGTATGTACTACACCTGCTGCAACTGTTATTCTGAAAATATCAATTGGAATTCAGAAAACATAGAGTAGAAATATTCATTGGAATTTTGAGAATATCATTTGAAATTCAGAATATATCAATTGTAATTCAGACTATATCTATTTTAATTCAGCAAAAATCAATTCAAATTCAGCAAATTTCAATTTTAAACCACAAAATATCAATTGAAATACAAAAAATATCAATTAAAAATAAGAAAATAGCAATTAAAATTCGGAATATCTTGGGTGTATAACTTAAAAATGCTGGATTCACAATATATGGCGTATCTTTTACACATGGTTTGTGTCGTTAATAACTTATATGGCATTTTGGATGGTAAACATCTGTCACTTATTCTCACTTAGTCATTGAACGAAATAATGTAAACAATAAAGTTTTTAAAAAAGTGCAGCTGAAGCACATCGATTGCTCACCGAAGCTTATCCTGAACATGTTTCATCGATTTTAACGTGCGAGAGAGATGGTTTGTGCGGTTCAGAAGTGGTGATTTTGACAAGGAAGTCGAAGTTATTTTAACTGCATTTGTAGTTGTTTGTACAATTGGACAATAATTTGCATGTATGTTGTTTTAATTGCATTTGTGTTTGTTTTACTACGATTGTCAGTTGATATTTAACAGTTAAAAATAACTTCTTATTGCAGTTGATTTAAATTCAAATGTAGTGTTCACTTTTTCAACTGCATATGCAGTTATTTTAACTGTCATTTACAGTTGATTTTACTTCCATAATTCCCTGAGTGCATGACAAGACTCGGCCACGTGTTGCAAGACCGGGTAAAAACTACTTAGAAAATAGTGGTTGAGAAGTTTAGCCTCAAATTTGCCAAAAATCCCGCATTTTATATTTATACACTCAATACCAAATGAAATTCCTATGGTTTCTTCTGATTTTTAATTGATGTTTTCTTATACTACATTTATATTTCACCAAAAACTAGTAGTTTTTGAAAACTATTTGTATTTACCTGTCAAATTTTTAATCAAAAACTACTAGTTTTTGGTTATAGTTCAAATTAAGTTTTAATCTCAATTGATGTTTCTAAAATTCGATCGATATATAGAAACATTTGTATTGTATATATTTGTAGTCAATCGCATGGTTCGGTTGTGGTAGCCGAATTTTTCAGTTGTAGCAACAGAAAACCAATTGAGACAAGACTAATTTGACTGTGACAACGGGCTTTCAGTTGTATTAAGAATAATTCGGTAGCCGCAAACGAATAATTTATTTGATGCAGCTGAACTATTCGATTGGCAACAAATGAGGTTGTCAGCACCGAATCTTTTTTCTGGGTGTATATTCTGAATTTCAATTAATATTTCCTAATTTCAATTAATATTTCACGTGTTTCTTTGAATTTTAACTCATGATTTCTGAATTTTAATTGATATTTTCAGTTGGTGTTTTTATGATTTTGATTGACATATTCCAAACTTTAAATAATATATTCATCATTTCAAATAATATTTTCTGGATTTGAAATGGAAAATCTGAATTTTAAGTAATGTTTTCTCAATTTCAAATTGAAATTCATATTTGCTTCGTTTTGCTTTTTTTTATTGCTCATTTTTTTTAGCTTTAAATAGACTTTCTTAAGATTTTTGAGCTTTAAATTGCTTTTATTTTAAGATTTTTTGCCAAAAAAAAAATTTTTTGCTCTTAACTTAGGGTGCGTACAGAGTGGCCGCTTGCTGCCGAGCCGAGCCGACTGACGCTTATTGCGAGAACTTGTTCATGCGAGAAACAAGTTTGGGTGTGCATAGTGGATGCGAGAATCAGCGCTGATATTTTATCTATTATTTGTGTTTTATGTATGTTTGTATGCATTTGGGTTTATTTTGTTGAGACAAAAAACTGACATTGAGTTTTAAAATTTTACTTATTAACGCATTTCTTCAATTATTCTTAAAATTTGTATTACATTTTTTTTTAATTTTGTTTATGTTTTTTTATAATTGTTATAATTTTATTTAATTTTTATTATTTATTTGAATTTTTATTTTTTGTTTAATTTTTATTTTATTAACATAACATAAACAATGTTTTCGGCGCTGAAATACGCTTTGGAACTGTTTTCTCGCATTCAATCAGCTTTGCGCTCTGACCAGCTCGGCGCCCACTATGACCTGTTCGCGCTTATTTGTACTAATTTGTATAGTACCAGTTTTCTCGCATTGGTTCTCGCAATAAGCGTCAGTCGGCTCGGCTCGGCAACAAGCGGCGACTCTGTACGCACCCTTAGAACTTAAAAAAAAACTGTTGTTTTTCCAAGTATCTTTTACGTTTGCTTTCTTTTTTTGCTTTTTTCACAATATATTGGATTTTGCTATCCCTAAAATTTCTTTGAAATAAACTTGAAATTTCTTTAAAAATCAAAAAACACTCATTTTAGTAAAAAGTTTTTACACCTAAACATAAAATTTTTAAGAAAATACGTGTTCATTCACTTTCTCTCCACTATAAGAGAAATCGGTGGTTGACGCCAGAGATACCTTCCTTGTTAGTTGATATTTTTTAATTGTTTAAATAAAAAATTGTAACAAAACTTGAGTTTAAATCAATTGAAAAGTTTTATTGATTTTTAAAATTTTATTATTGGTCCAAATTAAGGACCAGTTCTATAGTTAGAAATAAGAACGATTTTTGTCTTAAATATTTCTTAAGTTAGAAATTTTGTTTGAAAAATTCTGGATTTAGTTAAATTTTAGAAAAAAATTGTTCTTAGTTCTGGCTACACATCAATTATTTTTTTATTATTACACATGTGTATATATTATTTCTTTAATTGAAATTCGAAATCATTATTTTTACGGCGACAAACTTTTCATACAAATAACGGAAAACTATTTTTATTACATTTTTTTACCTATTTCGGCACAAATAATTTCCCCCAAAGAATCAATTCCTTTAAAGTCATTTGGTTAAAACTTAAATGTTCCTATTTAAGATACAAATTTAATTTTTTTTGTATTACTTCGAGAAAACATACTTAATTTTTAAACAAACCACAGATCAACCGACAACCCAACACCTGTGCATTAGTTTAGTAACATGGACATGTCTAAACATGCTCGTTATTTTTTTTATATTTTTTGGTCAGCATTTTTTTTTTACCTTTTCTACTTATATGTATAGTGTAATCGTTATCCTCAATTTGGTATTCGTTTAAAGAGTAACCCTTACGAAAAGCAAAAACTAAAAAAAAATATAAACAAACACTTCTGCATGTACAAGTCAAGAGTGTGAAGTGAAACTGTTTGAGATCTATGGGGTCGTTTTTATAGCCAGGTTTAACAAACCATGTACTTCTTTTCTATTTATTTTTATTTGTATACAAAAATATCTCTGTAAAAAGATTCGTTTTGCAATAAACATGAATAATATAAATTTATCTTTTAATAAGGACAGATTGAATTTTTAATGAAAATTGAAAAGGAAATGATGATTTTAAAAGCTTTATTATGGTAGTTCTCGTTAAAAATAAAATGATGAAATAAAAATCTAAAACATAACCAAATTCAAAAGAAAATCGATTTTTTGTCGTTATTATACAAAACTGTACAAGGACTTTTTAGTAAATTATTTTTATTAAGGATGAAAAATAATTAGAATATATACACTCTAAATAGTATGTCGGTACTTTGATAGATAAAATATATATAAAATATCCAAATGTCGCACCATTATCTTATCTTGTAAAAACGTTTAGATATGATCATATGTAAGGAGTGAGATCATAAAAATGTTAACACACATTTTTGCCTACAACTTTGGTTTAAAGCTTTTCATATTTTTTTTTCGGCAATTTACATTTTAGAAATATGTCAGTTAATAAATTAATTTACATCATGAGTTTTAATTTGCAATTTTTTACACAATGGACGATGAAAGAAAAGTGCGTTCAAAAATAATTAAATATTTTCAACAAAACCAAACATGGACATACAAAAAAATTGCAAAAGAGAATAATGTATGCCGCCAAATAGTTTCAACAGTGGTAAAAAGATATCTGGAACACCTAACAATTGGAAGGAAGCCGGGAACAGGAACAACGACTGGTTATCGTAACATTGGTAAGGCATATAAAGTTAAAAGCATCCTTAAGAGAGCTCCTAACACATCTGGCAGAAAAACAGCTCGGTTAGCCCAATGCTCGGACTTTTTTGTACGTAAAGTGAAACGTAAGGCAGGACTAAAGTCCTACAACGTTCAAAAAGTTCCCGATAGAAACGCTTTTAAAAATTTGGAGGCCAACACCAGAGCTCGAAAATTGAAATAAAATTTTATACAAACATACAACTGTTGTGTAATGGACGACGAAACTTATGTCCCGGCTGATTTTTCGCAGCTCCCTGGTCAAGAATTTTATGTTTCCGATGTTCGAGGAAATGTTGCGGAAAAATTTAGGTCGAAAAAGCAAACGAAATTCCCTAAAAAATTTATAGTATGGCAAGCCATATGTAGCTGCGGCCAAAGAAGCCAGTCATTTGTGACATCTATCTTTAAAACAGAGAAATTTATATCAAGGAGTGTTTGCAGAAGAGACTTCTTCCATTTTTGAGTCAACACAATGTATCCACTTACTTTTGGCGCGATTTAGCATCTTGTCACTACAGCAAGAAAGCGCTGGAGTAGTATAATGATAATAATATGGTTTTTGTAGCAAGAGAGACGAATCCACCAAACTGCCCGGAGCTCAGGCCAGTGGAGAGATATTGGGCTCTCGTTAAAAGTGAATTAAAGGGCACAAAAAAGGTCTCCCAGGACATGCAAGATTTCAAATGTAGATGGACCACCTGCTCTAAAAAGGTCACAGAAACTACCATGAAAGCCTTAATGGGAGGGTTTCCGGAAAAAGTGGATAACTTTGTTCGTAGTGGTTAGTATTCCATGCGGTTTTTTTTTTGATGTTATATTAAATTTCATTTAATAAAAATTTTGTTTGAAGTCTTAAAATTCAGTGGTTTGTTTTTTATTTAACTTTATGTGTGTTAACTAATTTATGACCTCACTCCTTATATAAATAATTATATTCGGCGCTGTTCTCAAATCCGAATCCACATAAAGAAATTCTAAAGCGGAACATTCCGAACATTTTTTCTGTTTTGTGATTCACATCCACAAAAATTTTTGTGAAATATTCCGTGTATAAAAAGCTGGGTGGAAGTAAAAACGAATGCAATTTTTTTCTTTGAAATATTTATTAAATTATTAAAAAGCATTTGTGAACAAAATTTTGAAATATTTTCTTTGTATTTTCACTAAAATATTAAAATTTGTAGAACATTAAATAAATAAAAAGATTATTTTAAAAACTGTCTATAAATTTTAACATTTTCTTTCGGAATCAAAAAAAAAGAGGAAGAACAAGAAAAAATTATTTAATGAAAATTTCAAATTTATTTTCACAATTGTTTTTTGTTTATATTTACATCAGCTGAGTTACCTAAGTTTACCCGAAGAAAAAGTCTGGGTAAATTTTGGTAAAAAGAGAAACACTAATACACTCTCGTTGGCGCTCTCATTTACCCAATTTTCGAGTTCGGGAACACTTTTGGGTAAATTTCGGTAACTTTGGGTAAATTTCGTTAAATTTGGGTACGTACGGGAACGCAGTTAATAAGTGAATACCAAAACAGCAAATTTCCGAATATTTTAATTCCATGAGCTTTTAGAAATCCATTCTAAATCAAACCCCACTAAACTCAGAACAGCAGTGATTGTTACGTTTTTACCTTTTAAAAACGTTGGTTTATTTCCTTTATCAATCAAAATAACCAGTCCCAACGCTGATACCAATTGTTGCGTGTTACCTATAAAAACGTTCGTTTATCTCCCTTAAATATACCGGCCTGGTGCTCTCTCAGCAATAATAACAACCAATTAAATAACCAAACACGCTCTTAAGTTTGAAATGGTTTAAACACTCGTATTTATTTACACAATATTACTTATACACAAACTCAATACGACGATTACTAGAGCTCTATTTACTCTAATTCGACACTAACAAACTCTTACCGCAGTCTTAACAGCTCAAATGTTTATAATCAACTTCACTTCTACTAATCTTAATGCGCGCCTTATACAGTAACAGCCATGCTTCTACAACACGCGGGAAAATTCTAGCATGCTATAATACATACACATACAAACTCTAATAATTAACCAACTATACAACATTATTTATGTCATTTAACCTTAGCATATGCTTAGGTGTATAATTAAATGTAGTGTTACGTTGCCAGATTGACGTATTTTGTTCATCCAGTCTCTTGGGATATTTGCTTTCAGAAAATTCCAGAGTTTTCTATACTAGAGCAATTCAATTTCGTAACAATATTTATCCGAAATAAGCCTATATAATTATATAAGAGTTCAGATTTTTATAATCATGTATGTAGATATATTTCTATATTATTTTAGATATACATACAATATATAAATATGATATGAGTTTAGACACAAACATACTCAAAAAAGTTTGTCGGTAGAATCTACTGAAAATGACAGTTAAAACAAAGGTATATGCAGTTAAAAATGCGACAAAGATATTTATTTACCTTTTAAATAACTAAAACTTTTGTTATTTTTAACTTTTGAAAAATAACTAACAATATCGTAAAATTAACTGACAAATTTTTACCACAAAAATTTTAAAACAACTGACAAAATAGGTAAAAAAAACTACTGTTTTTACAGTTAATTCTTCTGCTATGTGTTATAAAAGTTTATTTTAATAAAAAAAAACAATTTTTTTCTTTCGATTACAAAAATATGTGTAATTACTTCAGCCTATTTAAAATTTGCGGTAAAAATTCGAAACGGTTCTCCAAATATTACGCTTTTTTATTTTATTTGCAAACTAGGAATATATCAATAATAAAAAAATATAAACTGAACAAGAATTTTTAAAATTCAAAGAAATTCAACGAAATCTTTTATTTTTTAAATAACTAACAAAAACAGCTGTTTACTGTAAAATTACTGTTTTGGTAGTTGTTTATTACGACATTAAAAATAACTGTTTTAAACAACTGTTACGAAATTACAGTACTTTTCGTTAGTTGTTTTCTTAAATAACCGTCATAACAGTTGTTTTGCATTTTGCTATAGAAAAACAACTGTAATTACTGTTAAAAACAACAACTACTGATTACTACACAAACAACTGTCATGTAAGAACTGTTTAACTTTTTTGAGTGTATGTATTGATTCTATATATGTGTGATCATACCTGAACATTTTACACGAATTCTTTTAGTCCTCGAGTAACTAAAAATTCATCTATTTTGGAATCACATATTCAGATTTCATTAAAACCGAAATTTTCTCTGGGGCACTTTTCGAGTTTTATTAAAATTTGTAAAAATGTATTTCCTGTAAATTTCTTAACCGAGCTTAGATAACGTTAGTTTACCTTTCATAACATAAACGGAGAAATTGTACGTCTGACAGACGTACACTCAGAAAAGTTATACAGTTACTACATGATAGATATTTTAACTGCAATTGCAATTGTTTTACTTGGGGAAACATTTTTCAGTGTTTTTGACAGTTCGTTTTTTAACCAACCTACAAAAAAGTACTGAATTTTCGTTACAGTTACTTTATGCACTTGGTTTGGACTTTTTAACAAACATTTATTTTTAATTGTGTGCGTGTTTAAAAATTTAAAAAATATTAAATTATAGATTTGAAAACACTATTTAAATATTCTGACCTTTTTGGTACTAATTTAAACGGGCCTTGTAATCCGTTTTTCAAACTACAGGGCCGATGCGGCATGTCTTCCCGATATCCGATTATCCTAATTTTTTGGTGGACGTAGTTTTATACCCAAATAAATATTTCCAGGGGTAGCCCGATCAATAACTCAAAATTTATTTTCCTCCATACAAGTTTGGAGATCCTAATATATATACATTGCCGTCGCATCTTTGCAATCCTACACTTAAAATAATACGTCAGTAGAAAAATCTGTCAAACCGGTTTCAAATCGATTTGACTAATTTTTAAAAAATTTTTAGTTGAAACACTGATTTAAACAAAGATTTTAGTTATGTTCATTTAACACTACACTAAAATCAACGAATTTTATT
This sequence comes from Leucophora obtusa, assembly GCA_949987735.1. NCBI lineage: Eukaryota > Metazoa > Arthropoda > Insecta > Diptera > Anthomyiidae > Leucophora > Leucophora obtusa. Next base: position 345,931,333 of record OX465295.1, on the reverse strand, counting down.
TCAAGCCAAAAAACAGTAATAAATTTTTTTTTAAGTAACAAATTTTTTTGTTCAGCCAACAGACTTATTATTTTGAGTGTACGAACCTTGGTCAAAACTATCAAACTACATAAAATATATATCTTAAAATTTAACTAAAATTCTTGGAATAAAATTCTAAGGATTTCTTACTAAAAACTCTGTTTAAATCTAACAATAATATTGCACTGAATGTCAGATAAATATTTAAACTCTTTATATAAATTTACACAAAGCAACTACGATACAATATACAACAAACAAAAAAATATTTATTCAGTATTTACATACAAATGTATTTTTTTACCATTGTAATGAAAAGCACAACAGCAAATTTATACAAATATTATAGTAACAGCATCATGTACTTGTATCTTTTAGTAAAATAATCCAAAAAAAAAAAAAATGGAGGTTCGCTTACTCATAGTTTTTGTACGTGCAAACAAAATTATAATTTTATATAGGGTAATCATAGTTAAATTTTGTAACTGATGTAACTTAGTATTAAAGTACGCAGGCAGAAAAATATGAACGGAACAGTGTTGAAACAGTATTGGAGATGGTACACTAATAGAAAAAAGTCCGTAAAAAATTTTGTTAAAACTACTAAAAATTAGTTAAAAATGATGCTGCAGAAAAAAACTCCTAAATTAGCAGATTATTTTTGCTATATATTAGTAATATAGGAACAGCAAAATTAAAACTAAAAATCGAGCCTTTGAAAACAGCAGTTTACAATTTTTTAGCAAATATTTCTGCTGATTTTAGCAGAATAGACTGCTATTTGCATTCAACTAAATTTAGCTTAAAAATAGCAAAAATTTTGTGGATTTAACATCCAAAATTTAGCAAAAGTTTCTGCAAATTTTACAGTACAATTTGTTATTTTTATGATATTTAACTGATGACGATTTTTCATAAAATTGCTGACGATGTTGACGATTTATTTTTACATTTTTGACGATTTTCGACCAAAAAGGTCTGACAACTGGTCACTTAGGATCATATTATGATCATTAGAATCATATTATTGTCATTAGAATCATATTATATTCATTAGAATCATATCATGATCATTAGAATCATATTATGATCATAACGAAATGTAATCACATCGCGATGCTCTTAAACTATAACAACATTATGCTCCTGTTTATTCTAAAGGGTTACTCATTGTGAGTTATTGTTTTCAAAAGGGATTTTTTTTGACAGATAACGTGTGGTCGCATCAAACTGCCATGGTATTTCTGTTAAAGATTGTTTTAAAACTGAGCCCGGCACAGCGACTACAAATTATTCAGCTGCATTACGAAAACTAATTCCAGGTCATCTGCAAAGAAAAACACCCCATGTGCGTTTATTCGAAATTCTTAAAATACTTAATTCCAAACAAAATAGTTGTTGGGACTTTAACATGTCCTAGTTTATGACTTTTATATATGAATAAATAACTATATATGAACGCCATAAAAATTACCGTTTATTTATTATTTATTTTTACGAATATTTTTTGGATAAACGCCAAAACAAAATATGTAGGCGCACTTTAAATATGATAAAAAAAATTTTTCAACTTTATCATCCTTAATTTTTGCTTTATAAAAATTCCATAAATTCCTTTTGTGAAAAAAGCTCTAGCTACAATTCTTCTTCAGCAAAAATATCACTACAATTATATTTATATATACAGTGGGTGACTATAAATTGGAAAGTTTTACAAAATTCAGATTTTTCTGATTCAAAACAATGTATATTTTTTTGGAAAATAGAAACCATTTTTATATAATATTATTTATTAATTTGTAATCATCATTAGGTATAATCTTTCTAATATCCATCCTAAATCCAAAATTTCAATAGCCATCTAAAATCTAAGTAATCAATTTCATATAATTTTTTTAAGTATTAACGAAATACAAACATTTTTAATTTTTATTACTTCAATTTTAATTCACAAAACTAAAATACTTATACAAACAAACTACAAACCAAATAAGAATTCCAATATTTTAAATATTTTTAGGAATGTGAAAGAAAATATTTACTAAAATTTAGGAAGTAAGTTTAATACACTTGCTTTAAATAAGTTAAAATGTTGAAACTAAATTTAAGGAAGTTTATTACTTGAATTTTGGTTTTTCATACAATTTTAAATTTATTGATTTTTAGTATACCCAAATTCTTAACATTTGTACTTACGATATGGTATACTTGTGTATAACAATTGTATATGAAACTTAAAATATTTGAAATTTTTTAAAAATTTTGTCTAACTTACATGCCACTATACTTATGTGCACTTACGAAGTATATTGGCTTGTGGGCCATTACAATGCGGCCATATCCTGGGTAAGATAAGCCAGCTTAAATAGAACAAACATTCCAGATCCCATATAAGCTAATTAGTTTGAGTAGCAAGTTTTTATGGCTATGGCTAAAAAGTTTATATGGCTATTATTAACAATTAAGACTTTCGATCCTATTAACTTTTTTATGGAGGTTAGCTATTTTGTTACAATATTTGTTTTCTAACGATAAACAAAATACACGAATTTCCATTTTACTACTTTTATTTTTAAAAGTTTCTATTGTATTGTCACCCACTGTATATACATATGTATATGTACTACTTATGTAGACTGTAATATGATATGATGCAAGTCATAATAACACGATGCTACAGTAAAAATATACCTGAAAAGCGGCCTAGCGTAGGTTGTAGGACTGGTTGTGTAGATCCATTAACAATTTTGAGAAATCTTAATACACCCCAAAATCTGAAGTTATTGTTAAAAGATTGCACAGACTAATAAATTTTGTAACCAAAATACTTAATTTTTACGCGATTTTTACTTTTTTGAGTGGCTTTAGAAAGAGAGATAATTAAGCTTTTCATATATATTTGTATATATAGTTATTAGGTTGATTTTATAAAAAAGAATTAAAATTTTTGTAGGTGCTCTCATCAATCGGACTTTGCCTTCCCGTAACGCATCAGTACTGAAGTTTTAAATACGATTTACAAGGAGAAAAAATTACTTTTTCTTTACTTTTTTTAAATACTGGCTCTTAAATAACTGTATTTCTGCAAAACGTCAATAGAATCGTAATCCAGACTGAATTATCTCTCTACAAGGCATAAAAATTCAAAATCGGTTGGAAAAAAAATTTTTTGTTTTGGAATAAAATTTTATTTTACTAATTAATTCATTAATTTTAAATCTCATACCTACGAAGCTATTCAGCTTGTCTGTAGGTAGTAATTCAAATTCACCCAGAGGGTCGAATATAACTTTTTAACGACAAAATTCGGCAGTTAAATTGACAAGTTTTCATAGAAAATTGAGAACTTAACTACCGTCGTTAAAAAGTTAGAGGATCCTACTACAGACCATTGTAGAGTTAAAATGGGATAAATTATAAAAATCGTAAAAAATTACAATATTTTCTTCAAAAATAAATAAATTGAATTAATTAAAATATTTCTAAGATCTACAAATATTCAGATATATATATTGTCTCTCTTGGATTATGCTAACCTAGTTCCAGGTATGGCCAAAGGATTCTAAAATTAATTATATTATAAGAACCATGGATGATAACCGAAACGAATGCGGTTATCGTTAGGGTAACGATATTTTAGATTATTTCGGTAACAGTATTTTAAGGGTAACGCTATTTAATTTATTTCGGTATCGGTATTTTAGGGATAACGGTATTTGAGTTATTTCGGTAACGGTATTTTAAGGATAACGATATTTGGGTTATTTCGGTAACGGTATTTTAAGGTTAACGGTATATCAGTTATATCGGTAACGGTATTTTAAGGGTAACGGTAGTCAGTTATTTCGATGCATCCCGTAATGTTTTTTTTTACAAAAAACAAACGAGATTAGAAACAGAACCAATTTATCAACTTACGGTGGGTCTCATACTGCAGGTTTAACTTTAACTTAACTATAAACAAAAGAAAATGTCAAAAAAATGTACACAAAACAACAACAAATTTTTGGGTTAACTATTAACTAAAGTTTAAACCTGAAGTATGAGACCCACCGTTAATGTACAAAAAATATTCAATAACCACGTGAAATTACCAAGAGCTGAAAATTAAAAATAATGGTAACGGTATTTTAGCGATAACAATATTTCATTTGTTTCGGTAACGGTATTTTAAGGGTATTGATATTTCATTTATTTCGGTATCGGTATTTTAAGGATAACGATATTTCAGTTATTTCGGTAACGGTATTTTAAGGATAACGGTATTCCGGGTATTTCGGTAACGGTATTTTAGAGGTAACGGTAGTCAGTTGAAAGGGTTTTGAATCGATAACGGTATTTTAGCGGTATTGCCTGCCAACCCTGATAAGAACTGATTGTTTTTAACAGAAAAATTTAACTTAATATTTTAACTTCTACCGGAAGTCTGTATTTTGTTTAGTAGTATTTTGGAAGGTGACAAAGCAAATTGTGATAATTTTTTTTTCATTGATATTTTAAATGTTAAATAACACCCCTAGACAAGAACAAGAAATTCTCATTAAGTTTTTAATTTAACCTAAAAATATTTCTAAAAGTTATACAAAAGTCGTCTTCTGATGATTTTCTTAGGCAAGAATTAAATTCGGTTAGGGACAAGCCTACAACAAATAATTTCTTACAGTTTGTTAAACAACCTGGGAATTTTTTTTACAATCAGTTGCTAACCACACCAATTCTGGAAGTGGTTCCACTAGAACCGATTCCATGAAACTAATTCAGGAATTTGGTTCCACGGATTTTATATGTTAGCTATAACTGACAGAGAATCAGTTCTAAAACTAGTTATAGGAACTAGTTCCAGAACTGATTCTAGGGCAACCGGTTCCGTTTTGGAGCTTTGCTTTTTGGAAAATTTCAAACAAAAATCATCGGTGTTAGAATTGGCACTAGAGGGGTTACAACGGAAAAGTAACTATTGTACAACCGATTCTTTGGAACTGAAAAGTTTTCTGTAAGGTTTTCAAATTTTAGCACATTTAACTCCTTTAATTCAATTAAGTCTGAAGTCAAAATAACGATACATCCTCCAACAAAAAGTCGGTACTAGACCGTCACAGCCAAAAAAAAGTGCGCAATTTAAAAAAAAAAAAAATTTTTGCCGAACGTAGGGGTCGCCATTTTACATTTTTCGTTATATCTTTAGCATTTACAGTCGGATCTTAAAGTATGATATATCGATGTTTTTCTCTCGAGGAGACCAGTGTTTTTCTCTAAGGGCCATTGGCCTCAAGTATCTCGTTCTAGTAGTTTCCCACCAGATCTCAGTTGCTACCACCCTAATGTCAAAAAATTAAAGCTCGCAAAAAATCATTAAACTTTTGCTAAGGAGTTTTTCGATAAACCCAGTAGAATTTTTTTTATTATTTTGGTTGCCGAACGTAGGGGTCGCCTTTTTAAATTTTTTTCATTAGATTTTACCTTTATAGCAAAACACTGGTCTCCTCGAGGCAAAAAAATCGATATATCACACTTTAAAATCTGACTTTAAACGCCGAAGCTATAACGAAAAATTAAAAAAGGCGACCCCTACGTTCGGCAAAAAAAATATTTTTTTTTAATTGCCGGCGAAGTTTTTTTTGCAGTACGGTGTAATGTATACATATTCGGAGAGCTCAACTATTCTTTTTTCCAAAACAGTTTAAAAATTAAAAATCGATCAAAAATAACTAACAAGGAAGGTATCCAAGCGAGTTCTCCCCGATTTTAAGCTGCTAAAAATATTTTTTTAGCGGATCAAGGGTTAAAACTGGAATCAAAATCTAACCATTTTTTATATGAAAGCATGTCTAAAAGTTACGAAATTAAGATTTATTTTTACACAGCGTTAAAGTACTTGAGAGAATAAAAATTTTGATGCCTTTATTGCCGCTGTTGAGGAATTAGGGTTGTCATTTTTTTAAATATTTAAATACAGGTGAAATAGACGCTATGGGAAAAGCCGAACAAAGAACCAAAAAAGCTCAGACACCACCACGATTAAATTAAATGGGCATTAATATATTTAAATTTGAACTAAAACCAACAACAATAGCAAATGTGCTTTCCGAAAAAAATAATAATTGAATAACAAAAAAAAGTTGGACATGATGGGGGGACATATTTTATATAAATGCTCTCCAGAAAAGCTTTCACTTGATACACAATTTGTCTATTTTTCTTTGAAATTATAAGAAATAAATTGAAAAAATGAAAAATTTTGTTATTTTTTATCGATTCAAAACCTTATCGATTACACTGCATGACACGTACTTTATTTTTCGATCAATGGTACAGATTTTTCGCAAATGTCTTTAAAGTTTGGCGATTGTGCATTCAGTTTTTTATATAAAAACTTTTTCAAATTCAATCAATATGCATTTTTTTGTGTTAAAATGTAAGCCCAGGACCTGTGCCCTTATTTACGATATAAATGCGATGTGCTAATCTTGATATTTAAACCACTACTTAGCGTTTTATATAGGTTTTTATGGTTTTTTTGCTATTTCAGCGAATTTAGTCGCTGAATGTACAATCGACCTCAATAAATGTAATGCCTTAGTAAGGAATCAATTAAAAGGAAAATATTTCAATAAAAAAAATGTATTCATCTATAGCGGCCTATACGTTAAAATCGCGATTTTTCTAAAATTTTATATGGCAGCATAGCTTTCCAAGATGTCCCCAAAGTCCAACTTTTAGTATAATATGGAGTCACCTCTAAAAACTGGTTTTGCAAAATTTCAAGCGAAAAAGTTATGGCAATAAATACATTTTTTACTAAGGTTAGTATCGTACTAAAGACATTTTAAAATACTAAAGCCAAACTTTAAAGACATTTAGCGAAAAATCTGTACCATTGATCAAAAAAAAATACGCTATTGCAATCAGCATGTCCGAAATATATAGAATTGATGGTCAAAGCTCTATTAATTTTTAAAAATCAAGATTTTGTCATGCAGTGAAACATACACAGAAAGCAATATGTTCATAAATAGTAAGAATTGCTTTCATTGGTTTTAATTCATACTATGTACAAACAAATTTATACTATTTATGAATAATTTATTATTTTGAAATAAGAAAAAAAACAAGTTAGTTTGAAATACAACATGTCAACAAATATTAAATTTTTGTTCAAGAAAATAAAAAACACAAACAGACAACAAAACCACACTATTTTTGTAGAAATTCCTAAAGAAAAAGGTATGTGAAATATTTTGTTATATGTTCCCATATTTTGTATACAACTTTTAACAGTTTTTTTATATTTTTTCAGATTGCCTCACATCCATTCACGAAATTTTCTTACATGATCGATTATTATTATCATCTTTTCAACTGGAAAAATAAAACGGAAATAAAACTTAAGCCCAAATTAGTTTGGTAGTATCGTAAAAAAAGTAACGTAGCACTCTTACAATGAATAAAAAGAGTATAAAAAATAAAAATATCGTTTTTTTACCTTTTTCTTGTGCATAGAATTAATTGTCAAGTAAAAAAATATAAAATTTCTATTTTCAATAGAACTTTTTTACGATTTTACTTGACAACAGTTTCAGTACATAGAAAAAAGACAAAAATATATTTCTATATTATTTTAATATATTGAATTGATTACAGATACGTTTTTTTACTTTACGATTAGACTAATGAAGCCTTTAGATGAGCCCTGCTTCTAAAGACATCCATCTTCACAATTATTTCATTTTAGTGTTTGCAACGAAAATGGTATTTAGATGCAATTTTTTTATGTTTGTTCTTTGTATTTATTTTTTGGTGTTTCGAGAACATTAAAATGCGTATCTTATAAAATAAAACAATAAGTTGCATTAAATAACCATGAATTTGTCTATAATACTATAGTTTTATTTATTTGAGTAAAAAAATGCAAAAATTAAAAAAATCCATCATGAATTTTTTCATACTATGTAGGAACTAATTCATACATTGTATGAAAAAGTTTTGGGAAAATTTAATAATGTTAGATTCATACATGGTATGGAAAAATTCATACCAAGTATGAATTATTTTCTTCCTTGTAAGATTATTTCTTTTCTTCTCTACCGCACATCAAAATCTCATTAAAGCTGGCCATACACTTGCAATATTATTGTACAACTTCACGTTTTAGTTCTTTAATCTACTTCCACACATGGTAATAGAATAAAGAACTAAATAATAAAGAATAATCTACATGATATTATTGAATTTTTGCATAAAACCAATGAAGTTTAAGTGGAACTCGTCTATTGAAACTTTTCAATAAATTTTTCAAATTCAATTTTTCATAAAATGTTGTGAAAAATTTAATTTATTAAAACTTTCATACGTGCAATGAAAAATTTTGATTTAAATTAGATCCCAATAAGCACATAAGTTTTAAAAATTCAAGTGCTTTAAATTTTGCTTGAAGTAAAGTAGATTTCAAATTCTAGCATTTATACATACAGCTATGGACATATAATTGGCACAAATTTAAATTGCGCATAAATTTAAGTATTTTCCAACTAAATATATTTAAAAATGCAAGTTTTATATCTTCTGATCGTTGTTGAAAAAGATGTTTGTCTTAATAGTGCTCAAATGTTCCATTATGTTTTGCTTATTATTTACCGTTATCATTTTTGCGTTAACAATGGTGATTTAAAGTGGACATATAAATGGCACAATTTACTTAAAATAGGCAGTAGTCGTGTAGATATAATTCAAAGCAATAAATATTTTTCGTAGTTCAAAACTAAATATAAAAAGTTAAAAATTTTTTTAAATGGGATCAGGAAAACATACCACAGGTGAGGAAAGGCGGATCATATGGAAAATGTATGAAGATGGCAAAAAAGTAGCGGAAATTGCTGAGATAATGCAAATTTCTCGCATAAAAATCTACAATGCAATTAATTCTTGTGTTGAGGATCCCGATATATTGACTAAGGGTAAAATTCGGAAGCCAAGGCCACGAAAAACAGATGATGCAGCTATAGTACGAATGGTGAAAATTGATCCATTCAAGTCATCAAGGCAGATAGCATCGGATATTAATGAAAATTTTAACATGGAAATATCAAGCAGACTTGTCAGAAGAAGACTAATATAGGGGTTACACGATCAATTTTTGCTTTTCAAGTTTCAATACACTCACATTTTTTTACTAACACACTCACATTTTAAAAATTGAACAGCAACTTGATATCAATTTTTGCTTTCAAGTTTTGAGAAAACTTGACGGTCAAGTTTTAAACAGCTGATCAATTTGTTGTAAATTTGTTTTTCTTTTTACAAATATTGTGCCGCAATAAAACACGATTGATAAAATACGGAATGTGAATATTGCGGTATATCGACGAAATGATTTAAAAATAAAAATAATTAAAAAATCAATTTCTGCTAACATGAAAATGTCTGTGGAGTATGTGAAGGAAAAAATAAAGTCTTTTCGAACAGCCTACAGTACGGAAACAGCCCACAGAGGCGAGCATTTTTAGTTCTTTCCTTGACGACGGCATCTTGAAAGCAAAATTGACTATCAAGTTGCATGCAGCCTACGTCACAGCTTCAAGTTCAAATGAATTTGACAAGCAGTATGTGTTATCAACTTGAAAGCAAAATCTTGATCGTGTAACCTCACTGTAAAAGAGGCAAATTTGTTTGGGCGCATTTCAAGAAAAAAGGCCCTTATCCCAAAAAAAAATATATTTCAAAACGACTAACCTTCTCCACAACCCAAAAGAAAAAGCCCATTAGTTTTTGGAAAAACGTGTTATGGAGTGACGAAACAAAAATTAACAGGATAGGACCAGATGACAGAATCTTTGTTCGTCGTCCTAAAGGCCAAGAGTTTAATCCTCGGTTCACTCAGAAGACGGTAAAACATGGAGGTGGCAGTATTATGGTTTGGGGTGCATTTTCTTGGCATGGCGTAGGTCCGCTTATAAAAATCAATGGAAAAATGGACAAGTTTCAGTATTTAGATATTTTAAAAAACCATATGGAGCCATATGCCTTCAACTCCATGCCAATAAAATGGAAATTCATGCAAGATAATGACCCCAAACACTCCTCCAAACTAGTAAAAAAATGGTTTTTTGCGGAGAAGATTGATGTTTTGGATTGGCCAGCCCAGAGCCCTGACTTAAATCCAATAGAGAACCTGTAGAATGAAGTCAAGGTTGAAATCGCCAAGAAAAATTACAAAAATATGGACGAACTGTGGTCGGCCGCACAGGAAGCTTGGTTCGCCATCCCCAAAACAAAATGCCACAAACTAGTGGAAAGTATGGGTCGCAGGTGCGAAGCTGTCATCAGAAACAAAGGCCACAGCACTAAATATTAACGGTAAAATATTTGTACATACCAAAAAATTTAACAAATGCAATATTAAAACCATTTCTTCTATTTTTTTAAGATTGTGCCATTTATGTGTCCAGCTCATTTCAATGGGTTTTTTTTTTTCATAATGATAATTTTTTATTTACATTAATGAATTTCAATTAAAGTTTATTGTCATATTAAATGTGCATAATAAACATTTGGAAAAAACAAAAACTTGTTGGTTGTTAATAGTATTTGCAATATAGTAGCATAAGAAAGAATTCATGGTAAAATGTGCCATTTATATGCCCATAGCTGTATATTTAACAAAAATATTTTTGTTTGCCTTTTGCTGAAGTATGCTATTGAAATAAAATTTAATAAAAGATGTATTCAAGCCTTGAAACTGGAAAACATGGCTGGAATTGAACTTGATTTCAACTTGAATTCCAGTGAAATTGTTTATAGGGGATTCATAAAATATATGAAGCTTTTTCATCAAATTTAGGAAAATTTTTATTTAATTTGTTTTACTACTAAAAATTGCATTAATACTCGTTCAGCAAAATTCTTGCTGTGTAGGTCATCTCAAAAGTAAATTAAATTTGTTCTATTTTGTAGCACCGTGTAATTTGAAAATAATTACATTATGTCTATTCGATTACTGGATAATTTCTACAAATTTGTACAAATTTTTACTGGATGGCGTTCGTTTACATAAATACTCAGTAAACAGAAAGAAAAAAGAGAGAATAAAGTGACAGTTCTATGTTGAGAGTTTCTAAGTCTTCTTCTTTTTCTTGCAAATTTTTGCCAGTAAGAATTTGCAAGCAGAAAAAAAATATGATTCGAAAACATGTTTATTGAAAACCAAAAAAAAAAAAAAATTTACAATTATGTTATTTTATGGAAATTCAAAGCAATGAAACTTTCAAAATAAATTATGGGAAATATAAGAAAACCTTCTAAAAAGTTTCTGCTAAAGATTTAACATCTAAAATTATATTCTTCCACAGCGACCAGTTAAAATTTATTTGTATATTTGGTGTTGTAATCAGCTGTGTCTACAAACTTGCGAATTGTTGCAAATTTTCGCGTACATCTTTGGGAAAATTTTATTTTGAGAGTAAATCTTGTCTTACTCTCTGTAAGTTTGTACTGAGTAATTCTTACTGGACTTGACTTAGAAAAGTAATCGAATGGACCTATTATCATAAATTGGCTATAGAAATATAATGAGCCATTTTATATATAAACACTTACAGCTCAATTAGTTTGAAAAATCTTACAACATTAATAAGAGTATAATTTTATATTATTGAGTATAATGATGCAACTAATAATTGTTGCCACTATAGTTCTTCGTCTGCTGTTGTTGCTAATAAACTGACATGGAAAATGAAGTGCATTTTATCACAGCAAACCTAATTATGTTATTACAAAGTATTAAATATTAACTGTTGAATCAGAAAACAAAAAAAATATTTGAATTACAATTTAATTTTAATTTATTTTTCTAATTATTTCTAAATTATAGAAATTATATAAATTAATGTTTACAAATTCATATTTTTTCTTCTAGATGCACACAAATTTTTTAATACTAATTTGGCGCCGTAAAATATCGCTTTTATTACTCGTTTCTTCCTTAATACTCTTTGGCCTATGGACTTGGGCCTATTTGGATACTAAGCACAATTTTACACAAAGTTATATAGTAAGTCATTTCATATACATACTAACTTTTGAAATCAATATTTTACCTAATTTCGATAACTCCTTTTATAAGAATCTTCCCAATTCTGAGGACGACACAATACCCAGAGATTCATACAAACATATTTATGTCTTGCAAAAATTAATTTCTCAGGCAAATCGCATATTAAGATTTCAACAAAATCAAGATCCTAGTGGTAAAAAAGATTCCAACTACCAACATCATCCAAATAGTTTAGCCAATTCGGGTTTAACACGTTTCGTCAAGCCTACAAAAAATCCTCCATCGGTGGTAATTGAAGAAGCTTCTGCTCAAACCTTGTCCTTGGTGGCAAGACGTAAAAAACTACCCATAGTTGGTGAAAGTTATCTCTTCGAAGAGGAACGTTTGAAAATATTAGAAAATCAACAGAAAACTCGCAATTCCGTTATGGATGATGTGCAAAATCAAATGGAAAATGATGCACAAATGTTGTCGTCAGCTGAAAAACAAACACAATACGAACATGAACTACAGCGTATGGGTGTACCAATAGTGGCGGGTATTGGACCGGAAGGTGCCAGAGCTCCAAATGAACGTTTAGTGCATTTAGATTTAAAAGGAGCACCGCCAAAGGTAAAAACCCAATTTGATAAAAGTGATATTTGAATTTAATGGACTTCATATTTCAGCTTTCTTTTTTGAAAATTTTATTACCGGTTATCAAAACATTGGGAGCCACTGGCTTGCTAATCGAATATGAAGATATGTTTCCATTTGAGGGAAATATTTCAACACTATCGGCTAGAAATACTTATAGTCGTGAAGAATTAAAGGTAAGTAAAATAGGAGGAGCACCCGTGTAAAAAATATCAAATTTGACAAGATCTCATTAGATCTGATTGCAACAGTTCTGATTAGATCTCAAAATTGAAGGCAAATTTCAGATCTAATCTCATCAAATCTAACCAGAACTGGCGCGATATATAATCCAATTTGATCTAAACTTATAGTATCTTCCCAATAAAACAGAAACTTTATACTAAAATTTAAAAACTTAATTCTTAAAGATCAGTTTTTACCGGTTAATTCTTCAAACGAAATTTTTTTCTAGCTCTGGCATACCTTATCAGATATGAACAGATCTGGTACCAGATATAATCCTATTTGACCAAATCTGCTCATATCTGGACATAAAAATCACTCAACATTCCTTTCCTTGTGAACAGATCTGGCACTAGATCTGATTAGATCTGGCCATGGAGTGTATTACATATGCCATTTATTATCAAATATAATCCGATCTATTACCAGATTTATTTAGACTTAATCATATCTAGTCAGTTCTAAACACATCTGATCAGCACTTAAGTAGTAAGAATTTTTATTTAAATGTTACTTAAGTTGGAACTTTTGTTCATAAATATCTTACTTAAGTCAAATTTCAATAGAAATTCGTGAACTATATTACTTGCCCTATCTGTTTGTTTAAGAAAGTCGAACTCAATTGTAATTCTTTATACAGTAATCCCTCGATGTACGTTGTGATTGGTTCCGGAGGCAACGTAAATCGAGGGATTACTCTACCAACAAAATTTTGTAATTTTTTTTCTCTTTCTTTCGCCACAGGACTTTTTGGAAACATGTGCGAATCATGGCATGAATATCATACCGTTAGTACAAACTTTCGGTCACATGGAATATGCTCTGAAACTACAAGAATTCGCCCATATGCGTGAACTGCCCGATAGTCCACAATCTATATGTCCCAGTCAAAAGCAATCAATGCATTTTATAGAAGCAATGCTTACCCAGGTTATAGACTTTCATTTGCAACTACAACAACCCAACTTGGAGAAAATACCACTGAAAATGTCTCACATTCATATCGGTTGTGATGAAGTTTATCGTATGGGAGAATGTTCACTGTGTAGACAAAAGACTAAAGGTGAATTATTTTTAAATCATGTCACCACCATAGCACACTTTGTGCGTATGAAATGGCCACAACTGAAGGTAATCATATGGGATGATATGTTACGTGGCATGACATTGACTGAAATGCAACATTCGCAAATTGGCAGTTATGTGGAGCCCATGATATGGGTTTATATTAATGACATATATCGTTTTATACCACCCATGTTATGGGAAAGGTATACCCGGGTATTTCCAACAGCTTGGGCTGCTTCGGCATTTAAAGGAGCATTTGGTGAAAGTTTAATGATACCACCTATACAGAGACATTTGGAAAATAATATACGATGGTTGGCTGTTATAGCTAAGGAGGGAGTTAGATTTTCGAAAGGATTTCAAGGTTTAGCTTTGACTGGTTGGCAACGTTATGATCATTTCGCCAATTTATGTGAGCTGCTGCCTACCGGCATACCCAGTCTAATGGTTTCCCTATCGACAGCATCGAAGGGATATTTTAATAGCAATCCTAAGGAGAATGATTTATTAAAAGTGTTACAATGTCAATATCAATTGGATAAACGGCGTTCTGGTCATCCCTGGTTAGAGTTACAACCAAACTCGCATCACAATCAATTGTTTGCAACATGTGTATATTTGGGTCATCAATTTTATAAATTCTCATTGCGATTATTTGACATGTTAAACGAAATAGAAATATATTTGCAACAGGTACAAGATAAAAGTGCTTGGATGTCAGATTATAATGTCAGACACAATTTTACATCAACCATAAGGGTTCACGAACTAACACATAAGACACCCATTTACATAAGTGAACTACAGGGTATGTCAAGACAGGCAAATGAATTATTGTATGAAATTTATGATGAGGTAAGTGAGAAAGAAAATAAATACACAAAACAAAAAACAAGTAACAATGTTATATTCAGCTATGACGAATCTTTGAATACTCTTTAGAATTATTATGAGGGTCATCGCCAAAATAAAATTATAACCCAATCGTTATAAGTAGGTGGCGCTTTGTTTAGTAAATTGACATTTTTAATTTAAACTTTAATATCAGCAAACAAAAGAGCAAAAAAGAACAAAAGCATATCTCAATTTTTTTTTTATTAATATATATTTAGCTCTCTTCCACGTACATTACCGCTATTATTAAATTTGTGTATATTAATAGGTGTGTTCGGGTACTCACCGCGGGATCCCAATTTTACCAAAAAGCGTTTTCTTACTGCACAATTGGGTAAATGAGAGCTGTCATGAGAGAGTAATATTCTTGTTCTTCTTGCACAAAGAAGCCCAGACTTATTTTTCGTGTAAATTTGGGTTTACTTGAACTAGTTTAATTGAACTATTCAATAAATTGAACGAAAGATCTAGTTCACAACTAATAGCTCTTTTAGTTCAATCGCTAATTTCATTCATACAGAAAAATATGTGTACTGGTATACTGGTGGAACTTATGCCTAACGTAGCCTCAATCTCAGAGTATGCCACATGACGATCTTGCATTACCAAATTTTGGAGACCTTCTCAAAGTACGTCCTAGAGCGAAGGATGTCTGTGATTAAATTCGGTATACCAGCGTTTCACAATTGCAAAGAATGCAGCTTCATCACCAAAAGTTGAATTTAATTTGTCTATGCACTGTTGTCTAGACAATCCACATCAAAAATCGTAATGAATCATTGACCGAAAATTTTCACGTGTTAATTCCGACTTTTTGCTGACGCACAACTTTCACTTTTGTAAACAGCACAAGTAATGCTTAAATGAGAAAAAGTTCTAAGCAAGGTTATGGTTTAAAATATTAAACTTTCTAGTGGAAATATCAGCTGTCGCCTAACAATATCAGTGGCCAACGCTTTAGTATCTTAAAATGTCTTTAGTACGATACGAACCTTAGTAAAAAATGTATTTATTGAGATTACTTTTGCAAATGGAAACTTTTTTGCTTGAAGTTTTGCAAGAACAGTTTTTAGAGGTGACCCCATATTATACTAAAAGTTGGACTTTGGGGACATCTTGGAAAGCTATGCTGCCATACAAAATTTTTTAAAAATCGCGATTTTAATGTATAGGCCGCTATAGATGAATACATTTTTTTTATTGAAATATTTTCCTTTTAATTACTTCCTTACTAAGGCATTACATTTATTGAAGTGCATTTATGCCCTCGTAAACCGTGTATTTTTGTAATCGCGTATATTTGTAACTTTACCTGTTTATTTTAATGAACGCACCTTTTAAAACTATTCACATTTCAATTTTGCATTTAGCCAATTTTTTGATTTTTTCATAAATTAAACACAGAATTTTTTAAATTTGTAGCATTTAAAAACAAATAAAACAGAAAATAAAATACAACAAACAAAACAATACGAAATAATTTAATTTTTGACAATATTCAAATGTGTGTATAAATACGAAAATCTTTACACATAAAAATGTAAGCGTATATTTGCGAGGGTTCGTAAACTAGTTTTGATATTAATTGAGTAAACTTACAACATATACACAGTATACGAGGCGTGAATACCTTTATTAATTGAATTTGAAAAATTTTTTATATAAAAAACTGATGGACAACCGCCAAACTTTCAACGAAAAATATATACTATTGATAGAAAAATAAAGTAGGCCGTTGTAATCAGCATGTCCGAAATATATAGAATTGATATATAGATGCAGTGTTATTCAGCAAAATTTTTTACTGATTTTAGCAGAGTAAATTTTTATTTTCTCCACTCAAAAAAGTTTGACAGTTACTTTATGACAGTTGTTTGTGTATTAATCAGTAGGTTTTGTTTTTAACTATAATTATAGTTTTTGTTATGAATAAACACAAATCAACTGTTATGACAGTTATTTAAGAAAACTACTAACTTCGTAGCAGATGTTTAAATCAGTTATTTTTAATACCATTAAAAACAACCACCAAAAGAGTATTTTTACAGTAAGTGGTTGTTTTTGTCAATTATTTGAAAAATAAAAAATTTCGTTGACTTTTTAAATTTCTTGTTTGGTTTATATGTGTTATTATTGATATATTCTTAAGCTGAGTCTCATGTTGCAGGGTTAACTTTAACTTTTATTATTCAACAAAAGAAAATCTCAAAAAATTATATATATATACAAAACAAAAACAAATTTTTGGATTAACTAATAGTTAACTCATCTCATCTCCAATGCATAAAAAGGTAATAATAACTGGAGAATGGAAAATTGTTTTTATTAAAATATACTTTTATAAAATTTTGCAGTAAACATTTTTCAGTAAATTTCACGACATTGTTAATTATTTTCCAACAGTTAAAAATAACTACATTTTTAGTTATTTTATACCTTTGTTTTAACTGTCATTTTCAGTAGATTCTTTTCGAATATATTAACTAAAATTGAACTCAAATATAACTATATTTTTGCATATTTGACAGTTTTCTTTTTGCTGCTCTTATCTTACTAATATTAAGAAAAAAATAATCTGCTAATTTCAGCAGTTTTTCTGCAAAATCGTTTTTAACTAAATTTAAGTATTTTTTCTATTAGTGTAAGGATGCATATAGTCGTCACGTAAACGTTACATGCAACTCACTTTGATTTTCGGGTAGGAGTAACATGTGTAACTACTAAAACCATTACAAGGCCTCCTGCTGGTTTTGATTACCAAAAAAAAAAAAATATACATATAAATAAAAAAAATTTCTAAATCGATTGTAAAAGTTATTGTAGTAACTAAATTCAACAAAAAATATTTAAAAAAATTGCTATATAGTCAAGTCAGAATAGTTCAATTTATCGTTCAATTTCATCCTTTTATTTTTCTTCTTTATCTTTTTTCAGTTTACTATTGCCGAATTTATTGAACAATCAATATATCCAACAATAGGTTCTTTGCAACGTCATTTAGCCAATGCTCAGTTATTATTACAACCCAATAGTTGGCCACAACGTCCTTTGCCTATAGCACAAGCATTGCACGATTTAAATTTAATACCGGATCATCAACAACAGCAGCAACAGCATCAGCAACACCATCAACAACAATATCAACAACAGCAACCGCAGCAACAACAACATCATTATCAGCAATACGAACATTATGCACCAAATTGAAGGACATATTTCTTCATGCGTAATATGTCTTCCTTATCATACCACAACACTATCCAACAAAACAAATTTAGTCCTTTCTCATAGAACTTTTCTTTTTGAGAACGAAGAGTTGAATTAAACATTGTGTTGTCAAAGAAGGATTGTAATGATGTAACGTATAAAAGAATTTATATTTTTATGTTGTGGATTTAGAAGTGATTAAAGAGAGGTTTTAAGAGAAGGACTTAAATTTTAATTTGATCGGTATTTATTAATCTACAGTTCTATCAATTAGTCGAAAATGTTAACATTTTGTGAATGAAGAATAATCATAATTATCATTAAATCGGTTTTTTTTTCTAAATTTAATATAAAAAAGCTTTAAGCTTTATTTTTTTTTAACAATTAAAAATATTATCTATACATATAATGTTATTAAAAGAAAATAAAATATTAAAAATAAATCAGAAAATAAAACATTTAAAATGTTGCATATTAGTAGAGTTACATAATTAACATACTGTGTATTTTTTGCATAAGATTTAAAAAAGTTAATAATATAATTATTATTTTTATAGTCTTTTCCTATTTTTTTTCAATTAACTTTGTAAATTGTTAGTTAGAATTTAATAAAAACAGTATCAGATTTACTAATGGTGTTTATTTTTATTAACCAATTATTAACAAAACCGTAAGTATTGAAGATGGTTGACAAGCGGAACGAGACGTTTCTTGGTGGTGTTTCTAGATGACGTTATGCGACAGACGAACGAAAAAAAGAAAAGTTTCTACGACGAAAGTCTTGTAGAAACCATTAGTTTTTTAAGTGTTTCGGTCACAGAACATACCTAGAAAGTCAAGTTCTCTGTTTTTGTTTTTCCCAATATGTAGATCAAATGTTTCTTCTTGTTACATTAGTATTTTTTGACATTAAGCTCCGTAAGTTGTTTCGATTTCACGTGAAAAAACTGTTATACTCCATATTAAAATAAATGATTTTTCACGATAATCAGTTTCACGTGAAAAGGGTGTACAGTTTGTTTTAACGCAAATTTAATGCACAAGACTATTATTTTTCTGGTGAAAAATTGACATTTTGTGTATATTGCGATTGTATCTTTGTTATAAAATCAAAAAATTGTTCATTTTTATAATTTAAATTTCATTTTGGAGCCTTTAAAGTCCGAGTGAAATTTTTCCACGTGAAAAACAACTTACGGTGCTTTAGGTAAGATAGAAACTACCCTATTTTACCTAGTGTCTTCAAATGCAATGAAATGTGTAAATAAATTTGAAAATAACACACAAGGCAACAACACAATTATTTTCGTTGTTGTTGTTTTGTGGGTTATTTTCAAATTTCTTTGCATATTTCATTGCATTTGAAGACACTAGGTCAGGTAGTAGGTACTAGAGGCCAGTATGAATGTTTTGCAAGACATTCACAAAACATTTTCTTATACAACACCAAAATATCTTTTTTTTCTGTTTTATTTATTTTTTTTTTTTGTAATGATCTGAATTTTAACATCTTGTAAATAACTACAAATAAGTAAAATGTTCAATTTTTGTTATATTTAGTATTAAAAATCGTCAAATCTCTCATCAGCGCATGCAAGAGAATGTTTTGTAAGACATTCATTCAGCCCTTTAGTAGGTACTCTATTTTCTCTCATTTTTTTGTGTTGCCACGCTTTCACCTTAAAAAAGCAATTCTTCGGCTTATTTTCAGTACATGGTTGCATTTTTTTCGTGGTTTGTAAACGAAAAACTTATGTTGAACAACAAGATTGTAAAATAAAGAAAAAACAACCACCGCCATTTTAAAAATAGAGAAATTTTAACAAAACGTTTAATAAAATAATTTCCCAATTTATTATTATATAAATTTTTATGAAAATATAAATATAAATAATTTCTTTATAACAATAATTTTTGTGACTGTATTTTTAATTTCATTTTATTTTTCTTATATCAGACTGTAACCCGTAAGTATGAAACTCGGCGTTAGAGTTTTCTTATTGAAAGTTTTTCTTACAAACTTCAACGTATGAGGTTTTATTTTTATGGCTTAATATAGACTCGTTAAATATTATTTAGATCTCAATAATATTAATTTCGACTTGTTTTAATTTTTAAATAGTTTTTTAAAAATGCACCATTTATTAATTCGAATCTTATTGCTTTCGATAATATTCCTAACTAAATGATATTATGAATGCAGAGTGCTCACTAAGCAAGCTTTTTTACATTGAGCAATAATTATAATTAATAATTATAATGATCATTAATTATAATAATTATTAATGTTTTCGTTTAATACCAATATTTAAAAAATCGTGAAAAAATAATTAATAATTTGGTTATACGTAATTAGCAGCCACTACATTGCTAGATCTGTCAAAACAATAGAATAGTGTTTTGGAAGATAACAAAGCAAACTGTTATACATTTTGTTGTTTTTTTTTACATATATTTAAGATGCTACTTAACACTTCTAGATAAAAAGAAGAAGTTCTCATTGAGAGTTGAGTTTTCAAATATTTCTAGAAAATCTAAAGTCATCCCAGGATGATTTCCTTAGGCCAGAAAAAATCTTGATAAGGCTTGAGCATGAAATGATTAGTGCATACATTTTCACTTGAAAATGTACTTAAGTAAACAAAAATATTTTTTTAATCACGTTAGCATTGAATAATTTAATGAAAAATTGTGTCCAAATATAAACAATATTGCATAATTTATTTTGCTTTCAAATGGATAGTCAACAAAAAGTGCGTGAAAATATAAAAGAAAATTTTTAATGAAAATCCGAAAATCCTAAGAGAGCAAATCTGTCAAATTGTCCAGAACTGAGGCCAGTGGACAGATATTGGGCATTGGTAAAAAGAGAGATTAAGGTGGTGTTTCTAGATGACGTTTTGCTCCACACGAACGAAAATACAATAACAAAACACATGCAATACAAAAACAAAATACACGTAGTCACTCATTCAAGCAAGAATATCACTGAAAATACCGTTAAACCCCTAAGCGGAGGTATTCCTGATAAAGTTAAAACTTTTATACAAAACAATTAGTATATCTTAATCATTAATAAAATGTAAATTCAAATGAAATTCCTTTCAATAAAAATGTTATTTTTATTTAAATATGACGTTTAGTTTAAGTTATTGCGAAAATTCGTGCACTACAAGCCTTAAATGTAAGCCTACTGAAAATTATGATTCCCAATTTGTTAATAAAGTTTTTTGAATTTATAGTATTTACTTTAATAAAAAATAAAGGTATTCATTTAAAGTATTTACGCTTCGTATATTGTGTATATGTTGTAAGTTTACTCGATTAATATCAAAACTAGTTTACGATCGCTCGTAAATATACGCTTACATTTTTATGTGTAAACTTTTTTTTCGTATTTATACACACATTTGAATATTGTCACAAATAAAATTATTTTGTAGTGTTTTGTTTGTTGTTTTTTATTTCTGTTTTATTTGTTTTTAAATGATACAAATTTAAAAAGTTCTGTGTTTAATTTATGAAAAGATCAAAATAGTAGCTAAATGCAAAATTGAAATGTGAATAGTTTTATAAGGTGCGTTCATTCAAATAAACAGGTAAAGTTACAAATAAACGCGATTATTAAAATACACGGTTTACGAGCGCATAAATGCAGTTAGATGAATACCACTAATATATTTTTTTTAACATTTTTGTAATTCATATATTTAGTCAGAATATTGTTCTACCTCAAGTAGAAATTCTAATATGATATCGTCATATTAGATTTTATTTGTTGTTTCAAAAAAGACAATTGTATTGTCCAGAGACTATTAATTATAGAGACAGGAAATCAAAACTTGGACTACTCACAAGAAGAGGGCGCTGAAATTGTGTATTACCTGAGCAACTATTTAAATCAGTTTAGTATCAGCTGCGCCTATATTTAAAAACTCAAAAACTGCTGAAAACTGCTCAAAATGAGGAAAAAAACAAGCGCGGAATATATTCAAATAATAAAATTTGATATATCCGTTTGTTTTTTTGCTTTGTTGTTTGTTATTATTTAAATTTAAATAAAAAAGAAAATTGTCAATTTTTTGAACAAAGTTATTGTTATAACTTGTTTTTTTGGTGATGCTATACCCCTGGTATTGTCTATTCTCGTGCCGTTGAATTTTTGTACCTTATGTAATGTCTCGGTTTGTGTATTCAAGTTATCATTTTCTTATTGCGGACAACTGAAGAGTTGGGGTGATGCCCACGAAACAATTGTATTGTCTATCATGAAAATGTCAGCAAATAAAATCTCATATGACAATATCATATTAGAATTTGGAGTTGAGGTAGAACAATATTCTAACTAAATATATAAAAATATAGAAAGTCCGAAAAAACAATTTTTGTATTTTTTAACGCAAAAATTTTAAAATAATTGTCATTTTTGTAATTTTTTACCAATTTCGTTTAAACTAAAATTATTCGAACAATTTTTGAGCAAAATCGTTTTATTAATCGTAATCGTTCGATTGAATAATAATAATAATAATCAGCGCAAGGACTTTCATGCACTAAAAAATCGAAAATATGCGCTTAAAATATGCACTGTAAAATAGAAAATATGCATTTATAACGAAATATGCACTAAAAACCAAAAAATATGCAATTAAAAATAAATGTTTTTTTAATTATATTTATTAAAAACTAACATAAACGTAAAAATGCAGGTATCGGTTACAATAAGCTTGTTCGTTTACTTACTACAAGTTACTATATTTACTACAGCTGGAAAAATTCAATACAAAAAGTAAACAAAACTTTGCAATTGTAGTAAAAGTAGTAATAAATTCGTGTAAACGAACACACTGAATATGTCTTCAAATACACAAAGTTAAATATATATTTGTGTGTGGTTTTTTACCTGAAAAAAACTTTATTATAAAATAGAACTTAACTATGTGCACTATAAAATCGTACTCACTTTCGTAACTCAGAGAAAAAAGTGGCAGAAATTAATGCTCGGGGACAAGTTTCCTTAAAATAATTTTTATAAAATTTTTCAACTTTCTGTTTGTAAGCAATAACATTCGAAAACGTTAATTTAAAATTACATCTATAAAAAATGTGTTAGTGGATGACAACATATTGTATACTATGTGTTTCTCTTTCTAGTGTAATATAACACACCAACAGAGCTTCCAAATAATTAATTCTTTTAGAATTTTTTTAGCTTTAAAGTATGAATTCTTAAATCGAATTTCATATTTAAAAATATGCAATAATGTGCAAAATATGCAAAAATATGCAATAAAAATTATAAAATATGCAATAAAATATGCACTTACAAGCAAAATATGCAAAAATATTCATTTATAACAAAATATTCAAAAATATACAACAACAAATCGATGCCATTTTTTTGCAAATTCTTTGATTCGGAAAAGTATTTGGTCAAAATCATTTTTGGACCACTGACTACAAACATGCATTTGCATGAAAGTCCTTGCCCTGATAATAATCAATTGAATACCCTAGTCACAATATTATGGACAGTGAAATTATGTAGTTGAAGCTTAATTTTACGAGTATAATATACAGCACTCGATTTAGCTGAGGCACTAATTTTACTACCTGAACATCAATACAGAATAATGCACATAGTCCGGATTCATTTCATTTCTTTATGTTTTCCATAAAGCTCATTCGCCACGTTATTAGTTTTATGTGATACGCATGAAGTGCATTTTGATTCTTTCTAGACTTAAAATATCGAATAACTTTATTCCTTTATTAATTGCGCAAAAATTGGGTACGACACTGTAAATGAGTTAGGGCCTTTACTGTGTACAAATTAAAATCTCTTTTTTTTTTAGTAAATTTGTCACCAAAAACATCTAAATTTGCTGTTAATTACTAATCAAAAGATATTTTAGGTTGTACCATTTAATATTAGGTGAAAAACTTATAAGGGGGCCAAGCGTTGGCCTTTTGTGAATCATTTTAAGCTCGAATGCTATTTAATTAGTGCCATGGGCAAAACATAGTAGTTTTCTGATTTAAATGAATTAAATGTACTAAAATCTCAAAATTTATTTAACAAATTGTAAAAAATTATCTGTTTAAGGCATGTCTCTATCTGGATTTCATTCTGGCCCAAGGAAATCGTAGTTTTCATTATAAATTCAGAAAACAAAAGTAAAGAGTGATTTAAAAAAATTGTATTGAGAACATGCAAATCTACACTCAGATAAAAAAGTTAGTAAAAAAATTTGTAAACAGTTTCCAATCGCACTTTACTATTTATACCCTACACCACTACGTGGTCAGGGTATAATAAGTTTGTGCTGATGTTTGTAACACCAAAAAATATTGGACCTAGACCCACCTTATAGTATACCGATCGACTCAGAATCACGTTTTATTTCGATTTAACGATGTCCGTCTGTCCGTCCGTCTGTATGTCTGTCCATGCATTCTTGTGCGCACTCAACAGGTCGCAAATATTAAGATATTTTGATGAAATTTGTTACACCAAACTAAGTCGGCCCAAGGACGAAGCCTGTTGATGTTGGTAAAAATCGATCCATGTTTAGACCTAGTGCCCATATAAGGGTCCCACCAAAATTGTATTTTTTATACACTGCAGGTCGCAAATATTAAAATATTTTGATGAAATTTGGTACACCGACTTATGTTGATCCAACGACGAAGGTTAACATCGGTAGATGTTTAGACCCAGTGCCCATATAAGGGTCCCCCAAAATTATATTGTTTATACGCTGCAGGTCGCAAATATTAAGATATATAAAGGGTCAGTTTTACAGCCAGAACAAATATCGATTTTGTCTTGAATATTTCTTAAATAAGAAATGTTGTTTAAAAAGCTTTCTTACTTAAAAAATATTTAGGGTGGGTGCGAGCTGACTAAATAAAAGCTAAACTAAATTCAGGTTTCCAAGTTTCTATGAAATTTAAAAAAGTTTTAAAAAAAATTTCAAAGAAATTTTAAACCCTTTTGTCAGTTTGTATTTAGTTTGGAATTTATTTAGCCACCTCGCCCAGGGCCTTAAGAAACAAATCGATGTTAGTTCTGGCTATAAGAAAAAATTTATTGGATTTAATAGATTTTTAAAAGAATAATTAGTTAATATTACACTCATAGAAATAAATCTGTAAAAATAGAAGAAAAAGCAACTAAAAATTAGTTAAAAATTATGCTCCATAAAAAACTGTTTTATTTTTGCTAAATACTAGTAAAATAAGAACAGCAAAAATAAAACTTTTAAATTTGCAGAATTTTAGTTATATTTAAGTTAACTTTTAGTTAATTGAAAAATTCTACGATGAACATGTTAGTTTTTGATCCCTCGGTAATTTAGTTGTCAAAATATGTGGTAAGAATGGGTTCGTCAGAGGTGAAAGAAAATATGAGACAGGTTGATCTTAGATTTCTTTTCTCATTCAAATATCAAAATTTTATACTATTCTGAGCGTATAGCATTCCCTGCATGAGGTTTTCTTCCGAACAAAGAATGCATTTTTCAGAGTTTTCTATAAAAAACTCGAATGCTATTTAATTAGATTAAATTAATTTTGAAGAATTTGAAAATTTGATCAAAAGGTAGGTATTTTTAAAACTCTTTTTTTGTATGAAAAAATTGCAAATATAATGTCGAAAGTGTTTTTTTAAGAATAAGGGTCTGAGAATGGGCAAATAAACAGACGAATATAAATGGGGCACTTGCCCACCCTAGAAAAATGGTCTAGGTATGCCTATGTTTTTAGTACAATTTTTTTTAGTAATCATTTCTGCTATTCTCTTTTTACAAATTACGGGTTTTTTTACTAATTCACGCTGCTGATTTAAGCAAAATATTTTACTAATTTTTCAAAACCGAGTGCTAAATTTATCAGAAAAATATACTAATTAAATTTGAAAACTTAGTTAAAATTTGCCAAAAAAAAATGGGATATCGAACCCAAATTTTTAAACAGTTATTTTCAAAAACTTAAAATTTGTTGAATAGTGTTATCGATTACATTGTATGGACTTACAAACAATTTCTTAAAGAGTTTTCTTATTTACGACATTCAATTTAATTAGAAATTATATTAAATGAAGTTACCAATTTTTGAATTATACTACATATAACGGAAAAATGGTGACAGTTTGACAACATATGTTACGAATATAATAGTTGGCAACGTAGTATGCATCCTTCGAGAGTTTGACAGACTAGCTGACTGATACAGAGAGAGTGAGAAATAACAAAATTCCTTTTCATTTAAAGTTCTTGACTAAATACTACATTAAAAAGCCGGCTACAGGATAATATTTAGAAAAAGTTTCATATACAAAAGAGAGAGAAAGAAAGCAAAGTTTGACAGTAAATAGGAAAAAAAATCTGTAACATAAACTGACAACTGACAACCACCGCAAGGGGAAAATCAATTAATGAACTTAATACAACTTTGAGACCACAAGGGGTGCGATTAAATTTATACCAGGAGCAAAAAAATCTTAAAAAGGAAATATATTTAATAAAAAATACAAAAAAAAAACATAAAATTTTAAAAATAAGTGAATATAAAAAAGGTTTGAAACAAATTTAAAGAAATATTTAACTTCAATCTTAAAATTCCTTTTATTAAAAAAGTATAACAATTGAGTAAATAATACATAACAATTGAGATAAGTATATTCATCTTGTTGTTAAAAAATCCGTATTCCTATACTATGGGCATCACTGAAACACCACAAATGGCTGTTTCCGTATGCAATAATAGTTCTAAATTAACATTGGAGTTATTTAGTGGTATCTTTAAATGTATTGAACCGGAAGTACAAATCGATAAATTTGAAGTAAGTGTTGACGGTGTCCTGGGTAAATCAATGGGCTTGTACTTACATGGTCATGTGATTATTATTTTTTTTTTTAGGAAGAACAAGGATCTGGTCGTGGTGATAACTATACTGCTACTTTATATCGTATACACTTAACGGGGCATCGTAAATGTTTAGATGATGATAAAAAACAAAATTGGGAAAACAATTTAATATGTAAACGTTTACCAGAAAATTTACAATTAAGAGAAGCTTACAAAAGTGATAAGCTTTTTAGGTAAGTTAAGTCTTTAAATGTTCAAGAACCTAAATGTCCTTTTATTAAAAAACTCACAGAATTTTTTCGGTAAAATTAAAATATTAAAATTATGTAGACTGATGAAATTTAACATACAAATACAATCAAAACAACAAACAAATACATAGAGTAAAAAACAACCCTGAAAACATTTGGAAGATATTAAAACAATTTTAAGTGACTGTTTTTTATAAAAAGAATCAGCCGAATTCGTTAAAACATTTGTGTGAAAAACACAAACTTAAAAACAGAGTTGTTAGAATTTAAATTGAAAAATACGTTTGAAAATAGCACCATACAACATTTTTACGTATGTTTAATGTCCTATGTTTGAGTGTGCTAACAGATAGTAGACCAAAAAAAAAAAAAAATCGTTGTTAAATAAAAATTTTAATAACTCTGTGTTTTTTTAGGAATATACAACGGTACAACAAATAGCACACCCTAAATACCCACCCAACAGATAACACAACCTAAATGAGAAATTATACTGTAAAATCTGCAAAAAAATTTGAAAAATATTAGTAGAATAAAAATAGCAAAAACAAACTGTTATATCTACAAAATAGCAGTCTATCCTACTGAAATAAACCGAAATGTTTTCTAACAAGAAAAGGTAAACTGTTGAATTTTTGCTGATTTCAGCAGGTTAAGTTGTTTTTTTCTATTAACTAAAATTTAACTCAAATATAACTAAAATTCTGTATGTTTAACAATTTTATTTTTGCTTACTATTACTTAGAAAAAACAAACTGCTAATTTTCAACGGGTGAACTAATTTTTAGTAGTTTTACTAACAATTTTACAGACTTTTTCTATTAGTGTAGGCCAATTTGTCTGAAATTTTTGCCATTTTGGAAAAAATGAAAACAAAATTTATACAAAAAACAATGAAAGGATATATGGTAAACAATCAAAATTTACTGCGTGTTAAAAATTGTTTTTTTTATTTTGATGAAAACAAGATAATTAATGTGTCGGTCAACGGATTATATATAAACCTAGAAAAAAAAGATATGCGGAAGCAGTAGAAAAACCCCACAATTGATGATCTAGATGTACTTCTTTTCTAACATAAACGCTAATGATTTTAACATTGAGTTGTCATAGGAGAGGAGTACTCCCACTTCAACATTTTTTCAGTACTTTTTGAACGAGTGCAAAGGAATCTCTTTTTTACCAATTAAAAGTTAAAAAAAAATTCTTCCCAAAAAAAATTATATTTTTTCATTTTACAAAAGTTTTTTTATTGTCGCCACCGGGTATCGAACTTGCGACCTCATGATATGAAAGTTGACTGGCGTAAAAACACCACTTTGTTACTGCACTCAACCAAAAACGTCTGTAATGGCTACTGAAAATTTTGCTGTTATTACGGGAAATTTAACTGTTTTGAGGACAGCGGTATTTTTTGCTAATTTTAGCAACACATGTCTGCTGATCTGTAGTACAATAAAATTAGTAGAAAAAATTAGTAGCCGCTACTAAATTTTAGTAAAATTTATGTAAAATGCAATTCAAAATCGATTTGCTAAAATCAGTTAAAAAACTTACTAAATATCATAATTTTAGTACAATGAAATTAGTATAAATAATTAGTTGCAGCTACTAAATTTTAGTAAATTGCTATAAACAGTAATTTAAAATCAATCTGCTGAAATTAGCAAAAAATTGTACTAAAAAATAAAAAAACTGTAAAATCTAAAAAAAAAAAAAATTTCCGATTGTAACAAGCGTATAATTACTTCATCGTACTTGAAATTTGGAGTCAAAATTGCAAACGGTTCTTCAGTTATTGCCGTTTTATGCATTGGAGATGCAATAAAATTTTCTGGGTGTTATTTCTAAACTAAGAATATTATATCAATAGTAACAAATATAAACTAAACAAGAATTGTAAAAAATCAAAAAAAAAAAATATTTTTAAATTAGTATATTTTTCTGCTAAATTTAGCACTCGGTTTTGAAAAATTAGTAAAATGTTTTGCTGAAATCAGCAGCGAAAATTAGTATAAAAATCCGTAATTTGTAATAAGAGAATAACAAAAATGATTACTAAAAATAAAAATTGTACAAATAATCAGTATAAAAATAGTATAGTGCGATTGGAAACTGTTTACAAATTTTTTTACAAACTTTTTTATCTGAGTGTGCCAGATATTGTTCCTTATTCTCTTCAATAAGAGTACTTATTAAACAACAAAAATAAAAAATATTGGTTCCGCCGGGAATCGAACCCGCGACCCTCTGTTTGGAAATGCCAAATGATACCAAAATCACTTTTTAGGATCACTTTTGAGAGCAATTACTCTTTAGAAGCAATATTTAAGTGATTTTTTGGATGTTTTTCAGAAGAAATTCTAAAAATACTGTAAAAATATACTAACGGATACTTTGGAAGCAATGAAAGAAGTGATTTTTTTTGAAGTTTTTCAGAATGATTTATAAAAAAAGCAGTAAAAATACACTAACGGATACTTGTGAAGTAGTGAAAGAAGTAGTTTTTAAAGCATTACTTCCAATTTTTTGCTGGAAGATATTCTTTTTCAGAGTTAAATTTAATAAATTAAAAAAAATCGTTAATTGTGTACTTGGGAGTTCATTTAGCGATATCACCTTTTTATTTTCCAAGTAATAAATAAGCGATTTCGCCGATTTTGCTTTCTCGAGAATTGCATTCGTATTGCCTGGAAGTATTACTTTCTGGCAAGAGTTGTTCGTGTCGGAGGAAACTTCCGCAATACGAAATTATGCAATAAATGTTTTCTTCCAGGCAATATGATTGGGAATCACAAATACAGAGCATTACCTTGGCGCCATGGATATTCGGCGTCGGCGTTGATTTGGTTGGTTGACCGGGATTCACACCGGATTTCTTGATCTTCGGGTTGTCGTAATGGATCCATTTTTCATCGCCAGTAATGATTTGATGCAAAATGACTTCTTTTTATGGCGTTAGAAGAGCATTTCGAACATGAAAAATCGTCTTTCAATGTCTCTCGGTTTGTACTCGTGAGGTACCCAATTTCCTTGCTTTAGGATAAATCCTGCTGCTACAAACGTTTTGAAATTGCTGCTTGAGTGACATCCAATTATTTTGCAAGTTCTTTTTGAGTTTGACCAACGAGGATTAAATTAAAAGAGGTGCCAACTCTCCCAACCTCTGTTAAATGACTCTCTTCTTAATTTGTATCGCAAAATCTTGCCATAAGAATTACACGTGTCTGCAATGGCTAACATTTTTCAATACAAAATGTCAATCTTCGAAAGACCAAGTTGAAAACCACCTGGTTTGACAAAAATCTTTATCGGTTAATGCCTCCAATTCATCATCGTTGAACTTTTTGGCTAACCTGGCCGGTCTTTGTCTTCCGTGTCAAAATCGCCACTTCTAAACCGCACAAGCCATCTCTGGCATGTTAAAATCGATGGAACATATTCAGGTTAAGCTTCAGTGAGCAATCGATGTGCTTCAGCTGCACTTTTTTTCAAATAGAAGAAGTAAAGCAAAACTTCCCGGAAGTGATGCTTTGTTGGCACAAAAAGACTTTGTTGTTTACACTATTTCGTTCAATGACTAAGTGAGAATAAATAAAAGATGTTTATGCTTCAAATGCCATATAAGTTATTAAAGACACAAACCATTTGTAAAAGATACGCCATCTGTTATGAATCCCGCATTTTTAAGTTATACACCCAATTACATTGTTGTTGTTTGACATTAGTCATAATGACACAAATTCAAATTCAAAAAATATTTACAGTGGTTCTCATTAAAGTACTGCACAATTCAACATTTTATGTAAAAATGTCATTATTAAAAATCATGCGTTCATGTCAATTCAAACAAGGTGTTATGCCATGTTGTGCCCAGGGGTATGGCATCACCAAAAAAATAAGTTATAAAAATATTGTAATCACTAGATGGCACTTTATTCAAAAAATTGACAATTTTCTTTTTTTTATTTAAATTTAAATAATAATAAACAACAAAGCAAAAAAACAAAGGATATCTCAAATTTTATTATTTGAATATATTCCGAGCTTGTTTTTTCCTTATTTTGAGTAGTTTTCAGCGGTTTTTGCGTTTTAAAATATAGGTTCAACTGATACTAAACTGTTACTAAATAGTTGCTCAGGTAATACTAAATTCCAGCGCCCTCTATCGGTGAGTAGTGTGAATTTTGATTTCCTATCTCTATAATTAATAGTCTCTGGCCAACACAATCGTACTGTCATAGCATGTCATTGCGACTTACCTAGTGTCTACAAATGCAATGAAATGTGCAAAGAAATTTGAAAATAACACACAAAACAACAACAACGAAAATAAGTTTGTTGTTGCTTTGTGTGTAATTCGTAAATTTTATGGCATTTTTTATTGCATTTGAAGACACTAGGTTAGCTAAGCTGTTGTACGTTGTTGTGTTCAATACCATGCCTTTAATGTTTTTTCTGCAGCATGTTTTTAATACTGTTTAATCATGCCTTGTATGAAAATATTTATTATTCTTTATAATTTTTTAAATAAAGATACATATTATGTATGTCATATTTAGGGTTTGGGATTTCCCGAACTTTTTTATTTCCCGGGAAACGGGAATGAAAAAATTTGATTTCTGGGATTCCCGGGAATCCCGGGAAATATTTTTGAACAAAATTGTTAATGAAAACCACCTACATATGTATATAAGTAATTTTTTTTAAAAAAACACTATTTCAGTACAAATACAGTCTGTGTAGTGAGAATTCAAAGTAAAAAATATCAGAATGTTGAACATTTTATTTCACATAAATTACTCGCAGCATGATTCCAGCAGAAAGCACCTACTACTGGACTGTCGGAAACAAACCGTTTCATCACACTTGGCCCATTAGATATGGTGTCCACAATGTTATTTTCCAAAGACAAATAAAACTCTTCTAGTCTTATTTCTACAATTCTTCTTATTTCATCAGCATTACATCTTCCTGATATATAAACCAACCCCAGGTTATAAAATGAATTATTTCCGTTTATACATATGTTCAAATATCTCTTTTGTGATATTCTTGTCCATTCATCTAAGATTATAGTAAATCTCCTATCTTTAGAAATATTGCTCGATATTTCTTTTATCATGATATCTTTTACATGATTGTAGTAATTTAATATAATGTTCTTTACATCGGTTTCACTTTTTTGCAATGCCAGGTTTTTATTATAAAAACTTTCTCGAATAAACGAAGATCTAGTTATGGTGCGGATTGACTGCGGCTAATTAGGATACCATTCCAGGAAATGTTTGCCCTACCATAAAACCTTTAATGCCTATTCAGCTTACACTTTTTTCCTCGGATACTTTGTTAATTTTAGCTGAAACGTTATTATTGTTGTTGTTTTCTTCAAGAGAATTTGCATGACCATCAATTTTTTTTTTTTGTGAACCAAATTTAGATGTCGGATAACCAAATTTAGATACCACAGTTAACCATTAGTCTTTTCTTTTCACATTTATTAATGAAAACGTTACTTATAAAATTATTGACCCTTAATATAAAGAAGTATTTTAAATTTAAAGTCGACTTTATTTTTAATCAAACGGTTTTGTTCATTTTGTGTATGAAAACCTTACAAAAATATTTATATTTTCAAATATTTTGATTGGTTGAAAATAAATTAAACAATCAGAATGTTCCAAAAATAAACCAAGTCAAGGTATAATGCCACCCAATATTTTAACTAAAGTCGACTTTACCTAAAGTATACATTTGAAAAATTTAGATAGTAAGGGCGATTATTTGTAAGAAACAAAGCTTTTTTTCATATTTTTTTTAAACATTTTACCAAGTTTTTAGGTTTTACTACTTAAATTTTTAATAAGTTATGCGAAAAATCTTTATTAGTTGAAATGCTCCTAATTACTTGGCAAAGATTTTATTTGTGTGTCAAATAAATGTATTCCCTTTTAAAAGATTTTAACAATAACATTTTTGTTTTGGTATTTAAAATGTTTTTTATGACTAAAATTAAAAAATCCTATTCGAAACAAAAACAATTTAAAAAAATTAAATATTTTTAAAATTTCCCGTTTTCCCGGGAAAAATATGTTATTTTCCCGGGAATTCCCGGCAAACTTTTCCCGGGATTTCCCGGGAATTCCCGCCCGGGAATTCCCGAACCCCAAACCCTAGTCATATTGCATAAATAAATTACATGCACTTTTCGAACCTTTTCTAATTAAATTTATAATTCCAAAAAAAAA
The DNA here is from genome assembly GCA_949987735.1 of Leucophora obtusa. Taxonomy (NCBI): domain Eukaryota; kingdom Metazoa; phylum Arthropoda; class Insecta; order Diptera; family Anthomyiidae; genus Leucophora; species Leucophora obtusa. The sequence continues at coordinate 345,897,863 of OX465295.1, read as the reverse complement.
AACTAGTTTACTGTACTAAAAAGTACTGTAGCTACTACTCGTATTACTGAATTATTTTTTTTTTTTTAACATCAGATTTCATTCACTATTGATATTGTTGTGAAATTATTGTAAGTTTTAAAGTTTATACAATATAATATGACAAATTTTGATTTTTTTCTTTCCAAATTGGCTTTGATATTTATAATCGGACATTGTGTTATATTAAACCTAAAAAAATATTGAAATTTTGATTTTGAGCGATATAGTTACAGAAGTTATTGAGATACTGATACACACTTAATTTTGAAAAATAGTACATGGAATCAAGCTTACACTCTAAAACGAGTTGTTTTTCTTGAGCTATAGATACACTCATAGAAATAAATCTGTAAAAACAGCAGAAGAAGTTACTAAAAGCTTGTAAAAATGATGCTGCAGAAAAAACTGCCGAAATTAGAAGATTGTTTTGCTAAATACTAGTAGAATATGAACAGCAAAATTAAAAGAATTTTAATATTTAACTTTTACAATAGTTATTTGAAAATAACAAATGGTACAGTAGAATCTGCACAAAATTTTGCTAAATATTAGTAGACTAAAAATAGCAAAAATAAACTGTTATATCTACAAATTTTTTGCTATTTTTAAGCAAAATTTAGTGGAATGCAAATAGCAAACTATCCTGCTAAAATCAGCAGAAATATTTGGTAAAGAAAAATTGTAAATTGGTATTTTCGAAAGTCTCGATTTTTATTTGCATTTCAATAAAAAACGAAAAAAACTTCGAAAATTTTAAATTTTTCTGTGATTTTTAAGGCTACAAATTTATAAAAAATGTTTGCTCATTTTAACAGGCTAATTTGCTATTTTCGATTAACAAAAATTTAACTGAAATATAACTAAAATTCTGTATATTTAACAGTTTTATTTTTGCTCTTCCTACACTCAAAAAAAAAGTCAGTAAAGTCAGCAAAAAATGTTGCTGTGTCAGCAAATTTTTAGTCAGGAGCGAGCTTGCAAAAAAGTTTGTAATTTCAGCAAAAGGCGAAATTTTATTTTAGTTAATTTATTTGCTGAAAATTTAAATACAGAAATTGTGTAGAGTTTTTTAATTATCAATTCCGTTATCTATATCCGGACAAGCTGCGACATCTACATCTTGTCTATCTGGTTGACGTCCACGCTTTAAATGCGGTTATCAGCACAATTTTTGTAGCAAAATAAATTAGTAAAACATTAGTTCAAAATTAGTTTAGTGCTAAAAAAATATAACTAAAACTTTTGCTGAAAACGGAATTTCAGCAAAAAATTGCTGAAAACTACTACACTTGATATATTTACAAGACGTTTTACTAATTGTTCTACTAACTTATTTTTTTGAGTGTATTTTACTAATATATAGCAAAAATTATCTGCTAATTTTAGCAGTTTTTTCTGCAGAATCATTTATAACCATTGGCGTACCTAGGCCATTTTTCTGGGGTGGGCAAGCGACCCATTAATTTTCTGCTGTTTATTTGCCCAAAAGTGCATCTATTTTATCTATTTTTCTGAAGAAAACCTCGTACAATGAATGTGTTCCAAGCATATTTTCAGATAATTATTATAATTCGTCTACTATGGACGAATCCTTTCTAACCCCATATTTTGATCACTTAAATTACCGAGGTGGTCAAAAGCAGTGAGATGTTAATCTTACATTTTTTTTTCCAAAATATTGAAATTTCATTAAAATAACATAGTAATGATTAGTTTTATGAAACTTCCTATTTAGATATTAACTAATTATTCATTTAGAAAACTATGAAATCTAAGATATTTAACTCACCAAAAAAGATTACGCGTTATATTTCTATTATTGAACAACTTTGCGATCTAATAATTTTTCTTAAAGAAAAACTCTTATGGTCAATTTTATAATCAGAACTAAGATCGATTTGTTTCTTAAATATTTCTTAGGTAAGAATTTTTCAAACAACTTTCTTATTTAAGAAATATTTAAAACAAAAATCGATCTTAGTTCTGACTATAGAACTGACCCTTAGATTGCAACAACTTAGCTGCCTAGGAATCTAGTAGAGATTTTCCCAAACCAAAAACACAGGATTAATTGATATAAAAAAAGAAATATTGTGATACTTTTTGCCATCAAAATTATAGATAAAAGAATTGTAGGTAGATTTTTTAAAATTCTGGGGTGGGCAAAAATCAGTCTAGGGTGGGCTTAGCCCACCCCAGACCGGCCTAAGTCCGCCAATGTTTATAACTAATTTTTAGTAGTTTTAACTAATTTTTTTACAGACTTTTTTCTATTAGTGTACTAAATTATTAATTTTTTATTGAAAAAATTTGTGAAAATTGGAAAAAAGTAAAATCGCGAATTGCGCAAAATCTAGAGCGAATTTGAACAAACTGACTTCACCGTTATTTTTTATTTCTTCGAATATATTAAATAACTCCCTTTTTGAACTTTTTTTTCTCGGTAGAATATATGCCACTTTCAATTTTTAATTTTATTTTGCTTGCACTGCTCATTTTTACGGAATTGATACAATTTATTAAAAAACTCAAAAACTAATTAAGACAATTAATTGTTCAATGGATTTTATTATAATTGGAGCTTTCGAAATCTATTCACGTATATAGAATGTGATTACTAACACTGGGATAGACTGAAAATTTACTCGTCAAATGACCTAATAATATAGGTTGTAGGTCTAGCTGAATGTATTACGAAACCGGCTTGAGAAGTTGCAATATACCCATTAATTTATTAATAACACCGTTACTTTTTTAGATTCTTGCAAAAATATTGTTTGTGGTACAGCTTAAAAAAAACATAGTTTTACTTGAATTAAAGAAAATCGGTTTTTCATTGTTTAGAGAAAGTACCATAACTTTGTCAATTTTTAACCAATTTTAACAAACAAAGGCTCATTATACTGAGGAAAACACTAACTTTAAGAATATTATTGTCTTAAAAGTAGATTCGAAAAAAGCCCTCGTAGAAGTTGAAAAAGCTTTAAAAAACTGAAAATTTTAATTATTAATAAAAAAATCTCTACGTATTTATATTTATATTAATAATACAAAGAAGGTATTAAGAAAGACCAGGTTTCTTTTAAATACAGTTTAAAAATTCAAAATCGGTTTAAAAGTTACTGAGTTACAAATGTTTAAATGCGCCAGTCGCAAAAAATACAACTCTTGTACACACAAATTATTTTGAAATTAATATAAACTAAAAGTGCAATTTAAAACGAATAAAATTCAGTTAAAAACCGGTCTAGTCACATTTTCATTTAATTTAAAAATTTTTTTATTTGTATTTGACCATCAATAATTTGACTACCAGAGACTGTAAAATCAACTTAAAGCAAGGTTGGTTACCGAAACGAATAACGGTAAGGGTAACGGTAACGGTATCAGATTTCGTTTGTTTAGGTAACGGTAAAGGTAACGGTATTTAAGACTGTTTCGGTAACGGTATACCGTTATCGAAACAGCAATACCGGTACGTACCGGTATTAAAAATTATGTTAAAAACATATAAAAACAAGTAAAAACATGGCATATTTTTAGATTTAAGTACTGAAAATACAGATTTTAAGCTATAAATTCAATACTGGTAGTTTTAGTAAGTAAAATTATTATCTATAAATTTTTTGTAAAAAAAAACACTCAAGATTATAAAATAAAAAATAAAAAAATTTTAATTTTTATAGAAAATAATAAATACCGGTAAAATACCGGTAACTACCCATAAAAATAACGGTATCGGTAACGATAACGGTATTTAGAAATTTTTTTAGAGGTATCGATAACGGTAACTGTATTCAATTTCAAACGGTATTTTAGCGATAACGGTATTATAACGATAACGGTAACCAACCTTGTCTTAAAGTTAATTTATTTTTACTATAAAAATAACAAGCAAAATGGTGTGAAGAACTAAATTTATATTTGATTTTACCAAAAAATTAAAAAACAAAAACAAATTATTATTGTTTTTTTATTTCAAACAACTTTTACTACAAAATATCTTTTTTTGGTTCATTTTTTTAGTTTTATTTTAAAACAATAAAAATTGACTAGACAAAGTGACTGTTACAAAACATCTGTATTTTTATTTAGTTAAATTTTTAAATAACTTGTGAAAAAAGTTTAAAATTATGTTTCTTCTACGAACAACTGTTATTATTTTTAAAAACAACTCAACGAAAAAACTTCAGAAACAACTAACAAAAAGTGACTGTATTTATTTTGTGAGTGTAATATACTCAGCTAGACCTACAACCTTTTTTTTGTGTTAAAAGAAGTTTTCATATTTTATAATAAGTCTTCTTATTTTATTTGCAGTTTTATTGCTTATAATGAGACATACAAATGATTATAATGCCTCACTAACAACATATGCTGCATATGTCGCAAGTGTCGCACTTGTTAACATGTTCATTTTCTATGTCCATGTATGCAAAAGCAGTGTTAAAAGTATGCATAGATTTGATTTGAATTTGTTCGACAGTGTCTTCATATGTCATTGTCAAACATGTGTGAGCACATAGCAAGACATAACACTTGCATGATGCGACACATGTCGCTGTGTTGTATAGTTCAACATTTGCAGGTCTTTAGTTCTCATACTGTAGGTTTTAGAGTTAACTAATAGTTAACCCAAAAATTGGTTTAATAGTAAAGTTAAACCTACAGTATGAGATCCACCGTTAGTTTTAGCAAATGGTGTTAATTTTAGTTAACGAAATATAATAACATAATTTAATCATTTGTGGATCGTTTTTTTCAGAAATGAAGTTGAATTTTACACAACTATTATGCCAGAATTATTAAAATTCCAAGCTACTAAAACGAATGATGTATTTAAAGCAATACCAAAATGTTTTTATGCGCGATCAGATTTACTAATAATGGGCAAGTTTTCCTAAGCAATTTTTATAAAATATTCGTACTTCCAATTATTATAGATTTTTTTTAGAGGATTTACGAATTCGCGGATTTGAAATGCCTGATCGAAAACAAGGTCTTACTATCGATGAAACGCATATGGTTCTGAAACAAGTAGCACAATTTCATTCTTTAAGTTTGGCTTATAAATTTAATAATCCAAAGCAATTAGAAAATTTAAGAAAAGTAACTGAAGAGGCACTATTTTCCAATGATAATGCAAATTGGTATAAAAACTACTATGAAACCTTAACTAAAAATGCTATTAAAATGGTGAGTTTTGATATGAATTTAAAAATGAGAATAAAAAAAATGAGATTGTCCGTTAAGGTTTCCGATGTTTTGCCAGAAGATTCTAAATATTTAAAAGTTTTTAAAGAATTTGCTGAAACTACAACATTTTTCTCACGTATGATAAAATTAGTTAATGAAGAATCATCATTGACCGCAATTTGTCATGGTGATTGTTGGGCCAATAACTTTTTATATCGTTACGAGTCAACATTATGTGGTGAGAAAAAGGTATTAGAGGTGAGTTATGACAAACTAATAAAAATTATAGAATTTTGTTAATAATTTAAATTTATTTTTAAGGTTTGTTTAGTGGACTTTCAGCTGATACGTTATAGTTCCATAGCCTTAGATGTGGCTAATTTATTATTCTGCTGTACTAGTAAATCTATGAGAGATATTCATTTAGATAATTTCATTAAGTTGTATACTATGGAATTATTTAATTGGCTACAAACTTTATGCGCTCATATACCAGATTTTTGCAATAATTTTGAAAAATTGGATAAATTGTAAGTACATATTTATAAAAACATAAATATTCCTTTTTTTGTTTTTTATTTTATCTTTCTCAGATTTAGACAAGAACTTAAAACATATGGCCGCTTTGCTTTGGGTCTTTCTTTGGATATTATACCCATAAGTACTTGTTCTTCTGAGGACGCTCCTGATATGTATATTAATCGTAATGATTCTTCTTCAAAATGTAAATATGGGGCACCTGAATTAAATTTTCCACCCAATGATTTGTGTCGCCAAAAAATGGCTGAAATTCTTATAGATATGGTTGATAATGGTATGCTTTAAATATGTGTGAAAATTAAACAATGTGTCTCATACCTCATCAACTAATAACCCGACAAGCGGTTAATTAATTCGAGTTCGCTGAATCAAATGGGTTAGCTTATCTGGGTTATTGCTCAAAAATCGATGGTTTCAAAAGTCCCAAAAAACTAAATTTTTCAAATTTTTAGACCATACATTTTGTCAAATTTACGATAAATGCTAATTTACTACTTAAAATAGCATGAACTGTGAATACCCTCAATGTGAGCAACTTTCCACGTAGTTACAGAACACCGATACTGGGTAAAAATTAATAGTCGAAAAATTAGAAAAATCGAATTGTTAGAGTCCTTGGAACAATAATTTACAAATTCAAATGTTTTTTCTTAACGCTAACCCAAAGAAAAATGGCAAGCATCACCGGATTCAGCGTACACGAATTATGTTTACCCGCCAGGTCTCCCGCTTGTAAGAAAAAAAGGATCCGATTCAGCATAGTGTAATTAACATATGACACCAGAGCTTTGAAGAATTAATTCTTTAATTCAAATTTTGAATTCTGAATTAAAAATTCAATGAATTAATTCATAAAAGACTATATATTGAATGGAATTAATTCATATTTGTTTTTGTTTCATTTCTTTTGTTACGATTTAATAAAAAGAACTATAGCAATTGAATTAATTCTTTGAATTTGCTTTTTGTTGAACTCGTTCAGTTGAACGAATTTAGTGAATTACTTAAGAAAAGGAATGCATTCAATTCAAAGCTCTGCATGAAACTTGCCATGCAATTTATTTAGTGACAATATTCACTTAACACTTCGATTTGTCTTAATTTTGTCATTGTCATTAACCCACCTAGTCTAACAAAACATGACAATTTTTACATGCATATTGCTTACCACGAGAGTTTTTGTGACAAAACAAAATTATTTTATTTTCGCTCAATGAATTTTCTTTGTCACAAATTTATCATTTTTTATATTTGTCATAATTTTGTCGTTGCCTATTCTAACAAAACATGACAATTTTTATATATTACTGAAAAAATAAACTTATTACTGCATTTAATCGTTTATAGTTTTCGTTTCACTGTCACAGTTTTACGTTTTCATTGTCACAGTTTTGTCATTTTTAAATTTGTTAGATAAATATAAGGGGGTTGAACAAAAATAAATCCTTTTAAGATTCCTTAAAAATAATTGCTTAGAAAATTAGTTTTATTTAGTATTATTAAGATAAAGAAAAACATATTAAAAATTAAAATATTTTATTGAATTTAGTAAGGATAAATGCAACAAGAATTTAAGTTAATATGATATTATTTTTATAAAATGGGATTTATACAAGAGTTGTACGAGTATTTTATTAAGATAGTATTATAATATTTTTGCTTCTTTTAATTAATTTTAATCATAAGCTGTGAACATACATAAGTACATTTTTATTGAATACATACATACAGAGACGTGAAGTGAAGCGTTTTAAATAGAAACAAATTCTTGGAATTTTATTTCTAAAAGCATATTTACATGGTAGAAAACTGATAGAGATAGAGCAAAACATATCCCTAAATAGCTTAGGTAATTCGTTCACAATAGAGCAATTTAGAGATGATTTTTTCATAACTCAAGCGATTAAACTAATTTTTTTAATAATTACCCAGAATCTTATACGATTTTCCAAAGAAAAATTCTTCGAGACCTAAATTTTTAAAATTAAAAAAATCCTTAGATTTTGAGAGTTTATTCTCAAAATTAGAATTGTTAGAATCTAAAGGGTTTTTGAAAGAAGCAAATCCTCTGAATCTGAGAGGTTTTCTATTTGGAAAAAGCATATTAGCTAATTTTTGGGGGAACTTTATATGGGTACTGGGTCTAAACATGGAGCAATTCTAACCAGAGTAGGAAAGTCCTTGGAATCTTAGGGATTTCTGTACGAAAAGGTACTCAGAAAGTCTTTTTGTAGAAATATCTTAATATTTGCCACCTGTAGTGTGCATACATGTTTAATTAGGACAGACGGACTCACTTCGCTAAATCAACTCAAAAAGTGATTCTGAGTGGAATGGTATGTTAAAAGCTCTAGGTCCAACATTATATCCTGCCCAGTAGTGGTTTTGGGTATAAAAATCACCAGTTTGAGGGTTTTTATGTAGGAGTCTTTAGAATCTTAGGAATTTCTGTAGGAAAAGGTACTCAGAAAGTTTTTTAGAAACATCCTCAGATTTCGGCGCAAGAGCAAGACCCCAATTCCCCTAGTGGTGTAGAGAATAAAAATCAAAAGGGAAGCTCCTTAGCATCATAGGGATTTCTGTAAGAAAAGGTACACAGAAAGTATTTTTCTGTAAAAACATTTTCAGATTTTGGGGTAAGAGAAACTGCATAAAGTCTGAGGATGCTTCTACAACAAAAAAAGTCCACATAATCGGAAGTTTTTTCTATATAAAAAATTCGCAGAATCTAAAGGCCTTAGAGTTTTAGGTTTATTCTCTATACGAAAATTTTATCTAATCTCTGAAGCTTTCTATTGGAAAAATTCCTCCCAATCCGATAATTTTTGAAATACGTTCTTAGAGTCTGAATATTTTTCCATTAAAAATTTTATTAAAGCCTGACAACTTTTCTATTGTTGTCGTTATTGTTGTGTGTAGATTTTTTCCTTTTTATTTCTTTTTATTTTTAAACATAAAATGACAGTTTTTTCATTTTCTCACCATTGATATTGCTAAAAATTATAATTTGATCCATTTACACTGATAACTATAATAGTGTTTTTGCAAAGAGCATTTTCTTTCGATAACTTATTATCCAAATCTTGTTTTTATTGTAGTTGTTTTAAAATTAACACTCCTATTTAATGTGCCAGAGAAAATTATATATTAATAACAAAACAACATTATTTAAATTCTATTACAACAAAAATATGTTCTTTCTTATATAAAAGTTAAAAAAAAATAAATTACAATTTAAAAATCTTTAGACAATAAATTTGTAATTTATATAACTAAAAGAAAAGTGATAATAAAGAGATTATACAAATTTAAATGTGTATAAATTCGGGCATTTGTTTCATTATTCAATAGTCTGCTTTAGCTGTCCAGGAAGATTTTGTAGCTGGCATTTCTTTATCACAATTATTGCGCAGAAAACGTAAACCAGCTTCTATAGATTTTTCCAATTCATGTGTCGATTTTGGTTTTTTGTTATGAGAAGGTAAGTGAAAATCTTCTAAATTTGATGGTGGTGGTATGCATACACCAGTTTTATACAAATTTGAAGATAAAGATAATTCGTCATTATGTTGAGTTGCATTATTTTGGTGTTCAGTATAATTACGTCTTTTAAATGTTTTTGTTTGTTTGGTCGATTGAAATTTTGAGAATCCCATATCCATATCTGGTGGTGGTACATTATTGTAATTGTTGGTTGAATATAATGGAGTACTTTTGAAATTTGTACGTTTTAAAGGTTTCTCCGATTGTGGTGATTGAGAAGGTGGAGCAAATTCATTTATTCTTTCATTACGTTTATATTCATTCCATTGATCTTGCGTCATTGGTTCACGTTCTGGTTTATATTGCCATTCTTCTTCATTTGTTGTCTGGGGATTATTATTTGTTATTCCTTCCTTTTCTTTATCCCAAGGACGTATATAATTAAGACGTTCTTTTTCACGTTCCTCTTCTTCTTTTAAACGGTTCTTTTCCAATTTCTCTGCCTTTTTACGTGCTTTACGTTCATCTTTAGTTTCTTTAACAGATTTTTCATCTTCTTTCTTTTCCTGTTCGTCTTCTTTTTCTAAAGGCGGTAAACCTAGTCTAGCTCTTTGTCTATTTTTAGCTGCCAATACTCTTTCAGCTATGATTTTTTCTCTTTGGACTTTTAAAAACTCGCGACGTTGTTGTTCATCTAAAGTTTGTTGCCGTGCCTTTTCCAATTCTTTTTGTTGTTTTTTACGTTCTTCTTCATCTGTAGAAAAGGCATAGTAGCCTACACCATGCTGCCGGGCCTCATCAAAGAATACATCTTGATAATGAACATCGGTCTTATCTAAATTCTCTTGTTCTTTACGTTCCCAATTGGCTTTTTGTTCTTCATGTTTGGACATTATAGATAAACCATCACCAAAAAGTGATTGAGGTGGAATTGGGCCTATCATTTCATCATTATCATCGTCGTCTACCTTATTTTCTTCGATATTTTGTGAACCTTTTGTGTCAATCATCCAATTGGCTTTAGTTTGATCTAAACGTTCTGGCATGCTAGCTGCCAATTTTTCATCCTTTCTTTTAGTTTCGATTAAATCACGTTTTAAACAAGTACGTGTTCTACCTAAACAATCAGTATATTCTACCCATTCATCTTCCGGATCTTCCGGTGAATTATAAACATCATCATTATCATCCTCACTACTATCATCATCCTCTGAACAGGATTTATATTGTCTCTCTAAGTCATTTTCATCATTTGTTGTATCTTCCTGTTTCTTTTTATTAAACATTACTAAACAATTATCATCTGAATTTAATTTACCTCCCGTTTTTTGCATACGTTCGTAAAATTTAGCTTTAGCTTCCAATACCCTTTGAGACTTTTCCAGCATAGCGGAATCTTCATGTTCATAAACAGTGGCACCTTTTTCCTTTTGTATTTCTTTCGCACGTCCCTTTTTGTCTTTCTTTTTGCTCGAGATGGTATCGTCAGCATTTTCGGTTACTTTTTGTGTTTTATGAGCAACATATTCTAAGGGGTTAGATGTGGTATATGACACTTTGGCTTTGCTTACCTCTGCTTGTTTTCGTAGTAATTCCGCTTTGAGACTGAGCAATGATGAAAGATTAACACTTATAACTTTATTTGGGTCATTCATGTTAAAAGTGGAAAATGTTTTCACTATGATGTGGTGAAAAAACTCTTATCAAACAAACGTTTGCTTCCCTCAAAAAAAACTACGATTTGTTTATTTCTGACAGCTGTTTCATAAAAACTATTGATGGTAGCCTTGTCACTAGGGATGGTATGCATTCGATTACTTGGATTAAGTATAACATAAAGCTGTGTTTACAACTGCACCGAAATCTAGAGTTTTCGTTATTCACCACTCTGAAAAAACAGTGAAGATATGCGTATAAACTTTAATTTTTGGAAAATGAATTTATTAGAACTAAATACGTGTACCTTATTCAAAATTGAACATCTATAAGCTCTCCTTCATTGCTTTTTCAGAGTGGTGAATATCGAAATCTCAAGATTTCGGTGCAGATGTAAACGCAGCTAAGTAATATTAAACATACAGAGTACAGAATTCTAATTCACTTTCAATAAGGCAAGCATTTTAGTTTCTTTGACGACGGCATCTTGAAAAGAAACTTGACTATCAAGTTGCGTGGAGCCTACGTCACAGCTTCAAATTCAATTGAATTTGACAAGCACTATGTGTGATCAACTTGAAAGCAAAATCTTGAACGTGTAACTGCAGTATATATTTGTTCCTTTTACTCCTGCAAGGAGCATAGGGCCGCGTGTAACTGCAGTGTTAAGGTAGAATTAGTCATACGTAAACGTAACGTGACGAATCAGCATATTCAATCTATTCTATAGAAAACACACAGAAGCCTTAAGCGGCCTATATACGGTCAAGCATGCTGTACAACATGTACAGCATTTGATCGTGTAATGCCTTGTTTGATAGAAATTACAAAAACAAATACACGGAACCATCAAGCCATGCTTTACAGCATGCTTGATCGTCGCTAGGGCTTATGCTACGTAAACGATACGAGTCGGAACGGACGAACTTGTTGAAATTTGATTTTCTTTCCAGCCTATTTTTTTAATATGTTTTCTAAGCAAAATTAGAAAAAAATAATCAAAATTAGAATAAACTAATCAATGAAAATTAAGTTTCTGTTAAAAACATGGTTGGTTACCGAAACGAATAACGGTAAGGGTAACGGTATCAAAATTTGTTTGTTTCGGTAACGGTATTTAAGACTGTTTCGGTAACGGTATACCGTTATCGAAACAGCAATATCGGTACGTACCGGTATAATAAATTACGTTAAAAACATATAAAAATAAGTACAATTTTAGCCTATTTTTTAAAAATACTGATTATTAGCTATAAATTCGATGCTGGTAGTTTTAATAAATAAAATTATTATCTATAAATTTTTTTGTAAAAAAACTCAAGATTATAAAATAAAAAAGTCAAAAACTTTAAATTTTTTATATAAAATTATAAATACCGGTAACTACCCATAAAAATAATGGTATCGGTAACGATAACGGTATTTGTAATTTTTTTTAGAGGTATTGGTAACGGTAACAGTATTCAATTTGAAACGGTATTTTAGCGTTAACAGTAACCAACCTTGGTTAAAAACATATGATCCGTTTTCGTTTATCTATAACTGCAGATTTTCTGCCCCGTCGCGTTACGTTAGGGTACGTTACGTCTACGTATAGCTAACGAGCCCTTTTGAGGAAGTACTATTAAATAGAGTTGTGAAATTTCGGTATTTTTTGAGTACTCAATACTACTCAATACTTTTCAATTGAGTACTCGATACTACTCAATACTTTTAACGGTTTTTTTAATTTAAAAATAAAAATGTTATGAATTCGTATTTATTAGGAAAAATTATCACAATTCACATACACGTGTTAAATAACTATTGTTATTTACATTTTAATTAATTTAAAACATTTTAAATAAATTAATTAAATAATTTTTCCCAAAAATTCGTTACAAATTTCTTTGCTTCACAAATAGAGTTGTATTTTCAGAGCTGTATTTTTAGAGTAGTATTTTTAGAGTTGTATTTTTATACGAAAAATACACATTTCTACGGAAAATTGCATCTTTAAAAGTATTGAGTAGTACCGTTTTAGTATTGAGTACTCAAAAAAACAGTCAGTATTGAGTACTCAGTACCGGAATACTCAATACTTTTACAACTCTACTATTAAAACTATTTTTTGATACCGAAATAAAAATTTAATTTCCCATCACTGGATCATTTGCAAAAAATCTGACAGCTGACATTTTTCTTTGCATTATAATTTTGTTCTAATTGAAAGGGAAGTGTTTTTTTTATAATTAATTAAAATTAAAATAATTGTTTTTTGCAAAGTAAATAATATAATAAACCAAAATATAACTTCTCTAAAAAAGGCCATAATTACAAAGAAAATATAATAAACAATAAATGAAAACTGAAAAGAATAAAAAATCTATCACAAGAAAACAAAGAACATAAGGCACAAAAATCGATAATTTGTAAAATAAAAAAATCACAAATTAAAAAGGAACACTATACAAAAGATAACAGAAAACATTACAGATTACTTGGTTTTGAGTGAATAATAATAATTATTATACGATTACAAGGCCATTTAAAAGAAAAAACATTTGTATAGAAACTAAAAGCGAATATGTCTACAGCTGAACCACCTTTGGTGCAATTGGAAGATGCTGATCTTATGAACCCATATAGTGATGATGATATGACAGAACAATCTGCTAATAAGCAACAACTAACCACCGAAGTTGAGGTAAGTCCAACATGACCAAGTTTAGTAGATAACAATATGACAGAGTCTTAAGAGATTAAATTCTTATATTTTTTAAATTAAAACTAACAAATGATTTATTGAAATTGGAATATGAAACTGATCGGTTTGCTATATACCTCAAATATGATAGATTTTCTAAACAAAGTCTTCAGAATCTTATATTATTTCTGTAGGGAAAAGTCATAATCTGAGGGCTTTTCTGTAGCAAAAAGTCTTCCCATTCTTAATCACTTTCTATAAAAAAGTTTTGAAAATCTAATGTTTTTTTATTTAATAATTGGTTTTTGAATTTGAAAGGCGTCTACAGATTATGAAGATTTTCTATAAGCACAAAAAACAAAAGAATTTCAGATTTTTTATTCGAAAAATCCTTAGAACCTGAGGTCTTTTTCAGTAAAAATTTTTCAAAATATTTTTTTTATAAAATTCTTACCCCTAAATTCATAAACGCTTTGTAAATTTATAGGCGGTTTATTGAACAAATTTTATATGAAAATGACGTTTTGTAAACCTGCTATAACTTTACAAAGCATTTATTAATTGAGGGGTTAGAATTTACGGATTTTTCTTATACAAAAAAATGTTAGTAACTTTGAATTTTTCTATAGGTAAAACTATTCCAATTTAAGGGGGGTTTCTGTAGGAAAAATATGCTGGAATCTGAGAGCTTACTATAAGCCGAGCTTTTTGGATATCACTTAAAACTTGGTTAGTTCAACCAAAAGCGAATTTTGATAGCAATTTCCAAGTTTATTAACAAAAAATTAACGGAAAAACTTTTTATCTTTTATAATTAATTTCATTATTGAACCAATTTCAAATATATTCCAGTTGTAAAATACGTTAATTTATCTTTAAAGATAATCCATATCCTAAAAACTCTGCCTTAGACCGGTTAACTTATTTCCAAATAACCAAAGTTTTTTGCTTAACCATAATTATGAATGTCAAGTTTATATGAATATGTTTGTGATTAACGTTTAACTATATTTATTTTTTAGATAAGTTCTCGCCCTTAGTTGTGACTCTATTCCCCTTGTGTTTGTTATTGCAAAGTCACAGTAAATTTATATTTACTTCAAAAAAAAATATTTACTTCAAAAAAACTAAGACCTGGTATAGACACAATTATAATTATGACAAATAAAATTGAATTGAATTTGTTTAATTAAAAATAGTCTTATGACAGTACCATAATCTAGGTGCTAAAAACTGCGCCTCAGAATCTAGGAAATTTTCTTTTCATAATGTGAATTTTTTCCTGATTTAGTTAGCAAAAAATAAAATCGAATTAAAAAATTACTAATTTCGAATTGAATGAATTCTTTTCATCACAGAGTAGATAACGCATTCCATTATTAAATAATTTAAAAATGTTGCTATTTAATTTTTTTTGTAATTGTTATTATTTCTACTTTAATAGATAAACACTATTGGTCTCAACAAAAAGAAACGTAGAAAACCAAAGAAGAATAATAAGCAAGAACAAATGCTCTTATCACTAAAAGACGAAGACGATGATGATGACGACGAAGAGGAGGAGGAGGAGGAGGTGTCAGATAATGTTGAAAAAGCAAATGCTAATTATGAAGTTTATAAAACAATAGAGGGTGTCAAAACAATTGATAACATAGATTCAGCTATACAACAAACAGTTTTCGCATTTGATGAACATGATTTTTTCAATACCCGCGATCTAACAGACCCAACTACGCTCAATATTAATGTACAGCAAACAGACACAAATGCAAAACCTCAACAACCTGTAACAACGAAATCTTTATTAAATACTCATGATAGTATAATAAAAATCTCTTCAATTACCTCTCCTTCAATAAGTAATGTTGGTGGCACTGGAGGAAAATCTGACATTGATGAAAATGTTGCGGAGAGCAGTAGTAGCATTAAGACTACCAATAGTCAACAGCAGCAGCAACAATATTACAATAGTAGTTGTTCTCCACGCTCTGGCAACAGTCATAGAAATTCACCCGCACGTCATCAGCATCAAACTTATACATCGGGAAACTCTTCTCAACAACCAGCTCCAAGATTATTTAGTAGCAACATTTTGCCAGCTCACTTACGTCAGGATTCATATAATTCTCATGATGATGCTGATGAAATTTGTTTAGTTCCAGAAGTGGACTTTGAATCTTCAAGTATTATGGAGCATTGTTCGGATAATCGTGAGTCACAACCTTTGTTGGGCGGTGGTGGTGGTGGTGGCGCAACCGTTAGTGCGGGTAGTCGTGATCATTTTGATATGGCCTGCAATACATTTATGGGTAAGTGTTTCTTTTTCCGTTGCAGTTATTTTTATGTACAAAAAATGTTTAAACAATTGCTTTTGTTTGTTTATTATATATACATTTTTTTCATACTTTTATTAAGGGGAAACCTTAAAAATGCATTGTAAATTTCTTATCGTTTGCAACAAGAAATAGTATGTACAAGTTTAATAGTATGTCAACAATTATGGCTTTTGTTTACCAGACATTTCTCAATAAATTTCATTTTGAAAAGAACCCATAAAATCTTTAGATCAAATAAAGCTTTCTATTTATATTGTATTAAATTACAAAGTTAAACATTTTTTTTTTTTAATCTGATATAAAAAAATTGTGTTCTCTAATAGAAAAAAATAAAAACTTTGATATTTTGATATTTGTCTACAGAAAAAATCACATGTCGAATCTGCCCTGCTAAGGCCTGGATTGCCAAGTTATTTTAGATGTTGTCAAGTCTTTAAATAAAATACAACGTCCGTTCCTGACCACGCGAGTTCCCAATCTTTCCAAAATATCATGGGAGCTCCCATATAGTACTCAAATATGGGAGCTCCCATGATAGTATATTTGTGTTTCCTTTTTCATCGAAAGTTACAAGGAAAGCACCTCATCCTAAACACTCCGATTTTGATGAAATTTGGATATGTGATAGAGAAAAAAAAATATAAGACCGACCTGTCTGAGCTTATCGACCACCTCGGAATTTTAAAGGTTCAAAAAATCAATAAGGACTTTTAAACACAAATAAATATATGTAACCATGTAATTTTTTAAACCAAAAATATAAGCATTTACACATTTTTCTTTGAAATAAATTTTAACGCTAAAAAAAGTGTATTTTTGCGTTTCTGCACTTTTGGGTAATTTTGTCATTTTGTGGACGGATTTTGTGCTCACTGTCATTTTAGCGGACTTTATCCATAAAGTAAAGGAACACTTTATAAATGCTAAGATTAAAACTCCTATCAATTTTAAGATAATTAAACCCTATTTGTCCACCTAAATACATATTATTAATTTTAGGACCGACTACTGAATGCCAAGTAAGTTTCTAAGGCCGAGTTTTTCGGATGTCAGTTAAACTTGGGTTAGTTAAACCAAAAACGAATAATTTCTGCCATCTCTAGGTTATTAACAAAAATTTGCCGGAACAAATTTTTCTCATTTTCAATTCTGTTCTTTATTGAAATAAAACAAAATAAACCACATTTTAAAAGCAGTATTCCAGTTAGACACTGTGTTAAACTAAGTTTAAAGATAATCTACATCCTAAAAGCTGGGCCTAACTGAGACTTTAATTGGCACATTTATTGTTGTTTTCCATATTTAGTAATCGGGCCTTAGTATTACAAAAATTAACTAAAAATTTTTAAAACGTAATATGTATATCCTTTCGATTTTCATATTATATTTCACATTTTCATTTTCATATTTCACAAACATGTTTCAAAACATAACATATTTTGGGTATAAATCTTGAAATCTAATTGTATTAAATAGTATATAACTGTATCAGATTAGATATAACACGATTCAATTAGATAAGCGCAATTTTTTGATGCAATTGCATCAGAGTAAATATATCCTTTCGATTTTCATATTAAAAGATTTATCGAACACATATTTGAATGTTGGAAAATTGCCAAAAGACTCTACCCTTAATATTTTAAGTACATATAACGTGATCAACTATTTTTGAACAAACAGCGAGTTTCGGAAGCTGAAAAAGCGGAATTTTAGTGCAAAAAGCGGGATACACAAATATGTTTTGTAAAGATCTAGATTTCAGCAAATTTTCATATTTTCTTAGTTTTAACTGTTCAAAAAGACTATTAAAGACAATTTCAGACTGACAAATTAACAAATTGCCTCAATAAAAACTTAATTCAAACTTTCTCCAAATTTGCATATTTATTTTAGTTTAACCCTCTAACCGGCCTAAGCTTTTTTGCAATGAAATTTATACCATGTGTTTCTCACGAAAAATAAACAATAAGTTCTCCTACAAAATTTTTTTTTGTTGCCTACTTTAGGCGATATGGGCCAAAATAGTTTAAGGGTGAATCTCGAAAACTAGCGCACAAAAATTACTAGGTTTAGGCACAAATTATTTCTCTTACCAAGATGTAATTACAATAAAAAAATTACATTTTTTGGTGCTGTTACTTAAGAAGTTGTAGCGATTTTCGTTTTTCGAAAAATGCGAAATTGAGCGAAAACGCACCAAAACTTCAATATATATTATTCAAATTTATAAGCTTTGCTACCTATACCAAATATATTATTTTTACCAAATTTCAAAAAAATCCGTCCATTCGTTTTGAAGTTAAGGCGATGTCCTTTAAAGGTATCCTTATGGAATCCTGTGCGTCCTTGGACCAAAGTAAGGAACTTTTTGAATAGCTTAAGCTCCAATCTTACTTCATGGTCACTATCAATTGTTTTAGTAAATTTAAATATGTTTTTAAGATTTTTGAAACTTTTGGTTGTTTTAAAATATTTAATTTTTGAAATTTTACGAAATTTTATCTTTGACACTTTCTCGCTTCCAAACCGTACATTGTATACAAAAAAATTCTTCACAAAAAATTTTACAAATTTTGTTTTCTGTTGAAAAATCATAATTTCTTATTATAAAATACCCCCTTGGCGCATTTCTGGTCAATTTAATATACCCCGCCTGGAGGCGGGCTTGCCGGTTAGAGGGTTAAGTCATTCAAAAAATAGCAACGATTTTCTTTAATAATTGATACTTTAGATCCTAAATTTTTTCTAGAGAAGAACCCTTCAATGCTAAGATTCTTTGCTGTCGAAATATTATTATATTTTGAAGAAATATTTCCTACAAAAACATCCTCAAATTCGGAGAAACTACAAAGAGAAAAAATCATAGTTAAATCAGTAATATTTACTAATACCTTACCGAATTAACATCCCAGGAAAATTTTCTGTTCCAAAGAATCGGTTGTAGAATAGCTAATTTTCATTCTCAAGCCCTTCTACTATCGATTCTAACACCGATTCTTTTTGTTTGAAATTGTCCCAAAAGCAACCTCTTATATGGCTCCAAAGTGGAACCGGTTGCTCAAGAATCAGTTTTGGAACTAGTTCTGGAACTGATTCTACGTTACCCACACCTTCCATATGGGATCCCAGGAACTGGTTCCGGAACCAGTTCCATGGAATCGGTTGCAGTGGAACCAGTTGTAGAATGGGTGTGGTTGGCTACCGATTGTAAAAAATTTTCCTGGGATCTTATTATTTTACTAAAATTTTTAAATTATTCATGAACTGAATTTAAGCGAATATGATTCTAACCCCCATTAACAATAAACAAATAACCTAAAGTTAACACAAACTGAAAGTTAAAAAATTAAAATTTGTATGGAATTTGACATCTGTAACTCTAAGTTAGCTCAACCTTTAGGTTAATTTGTTTATTGTTAATGGCCCTAATTAAAATAAATTTCGGATTTAAATTAATATTTCAACATCTTGAAAATGCATTTTGCATTTTGTTTTCGCATTAAAAAAAAAGTAGAAACATATTTAAATTAAAAATAAAACAAAATTAATTTAACTTCAAAGCTATTTTAATTATTTCTATTTAATTTAATGTTGTTTCTCCTTGATTTTAAAACTTTTTTGTGTTTATTGCGGCAATAATCATATTCTTATTGCGGAAGATCCCCCTTTCGGGAGTAAATGTCCTCTCTATAGCGATGCTCCCAAGCAATACGAAAGCGATACTTCTGAATGATAAATCGGCGATATCGCTCGATAATCGTATATCGCTAATTTATCACCTGGAAGATAAAAAGGTTATATTGCTAAATTAACTCCTCGAAACAAACTAAACGATTTATATTTTTCATTATGAAACTTCACTCAGAAAAAGAATATATGCATACATAATCCATTGACAAAAACATTAATTATCTTGTTGCCATCATAACCGGGTTTTTCCGCGCACTAAATCTTCATTTTTCTACGAATTTGTTTATAATACAAATTTTGTATTATTTTTTCCAACATTTTCAAAAATTTTATATTGTTTATATCTTCCATTGTCCTTATCTTCCAGATGATAAAAAGGTGATATCGCCGCAATATTATCCCAGCAAAAAAATTCATTACAAAAAAGTTATTTTAAAAGCACTCCGAATAGCATCAACTGATTGTGAAGTAGTTACAATTTAGCTTTAACACTGATTTATTTTACACGTGATGTCCCATGTTGTCAGTAGTTCAATTTAAGCATTTTGTTAGTAAATTAAAAGTGATTACATGATGTTAATAAAAGTAGGGTTTTTAGATACCCAGCCAGCAAGTTCGGAGCGCTCATAAATAAGATTCTTAAATGGCTCGTAGAAATGATTATTGTTTTTTTGAAAACACTCTTTTTTGGCAGAATATATGAACCCTCAAAAAACAATCCAAAAAGTTGTCTCTACAATCTAAAAAGCAAACAAAGATGCTCATTAATGACTCACAAATGAGCTCCAAAAACATAAACATTTTTCCACTTTTTCCTATGAAAGTGGTCTGTCCAAAAGAGCTCCGTGTGTACTCAGAAATGACTCAGAAAAAAGAACGTATAAAATCTAAATTTTCCTCATAAATTTAAATAATTTTGTAATCTTTTTTGAGTCCGAAAAATGAACCCTCATTTTGAGACAGCTTTTTTGATTGTAGAGACAACTTTTTGGGTTGTTTTCTGAGGGTTCATATTTTTTACCAAAAAAAAAGTGTTTTCAAAAAAACAATAATCATTTCTGTGAGCCATTTAAGAGTCTTATTTATGAGCGCTCCGAAATTGCTGGCTGGGTAATACATTTTTCAAAGTGATTTAAATGTGCTTTTTATAATGTCTGAAATAGCATATTTTAGAGGCAATTTTAATGTTTAGCCTTTACACAGCCCATTTCTGAACCTATTGTGTAACAAAAGCTTCAATTTATTATTATTTTTAGGGCAGTATTAAGGAAACACTTCTTTTGCATCTGAATCGATTCGATTAAGTTAAAATCAGACAAAACCAATTTTTTTTAATTTTTGTTCAACAGTTTTTTAAATAAGTTTGTAACATGTTTACTTAAGTCGTTAAATTCGAAAAAGCTACGATATTGAATAAATAATATTAGCTGTATTTTGCCTCATGGCTATCAACGTTAAGTACTTAAAGCAAATATATGTTAAACCGGTTGTAGTATAAAAAAATTTAAACAGGTTATATTTGTAATTGTTCTGTTATAATCTATCGCACGTCAGCAAAAGTTTTTAGGAAGCAACGCGAATAAGTTACGTTAGATGTGAAAATGTATAAACGTTGAGTTTTCAACGTTGATAATTATCCGTGTTGAAAGTTAACATGCATACGAAAAGTGATGTGTTAGTTTTCGTCTTAAACGCGTTTTTATGCACTTTCAGTTTTTTATGAGTTAACGGATATAGTTAAGTCGAAAACACGGCTATTAATACATTAAGACCGAATTTTTGGGATGTCAGTTAAACTTGGTTTAGTTAAACCGAAAACGAAAAATAAAATAGATTTTAGAAGCAGTATTCCAGTTATAAACTGCGTTAAACTAAGTTTAAAGATAATCTACATCCTAAAAGCTGGGCCTAAAAGTTATATGTAACCCTCTGATTGATTATTTTTTTTTTAAAACATTACCCAAGGAATTTTCAGAGTATTAAAGCGTACTAGGAAACTATATTTTGATTTTACAACTCTACAGTAATAAGGCCATCATTATAAATTCGCTGAATCCGCAGATCTATAATTGAAATTTTAGCTTTAAATTCATTAAAGAATCGGAGAACATTTGGAGGACAGTTTTTCCCCAGACATATTTCGAAGACGAATACAATGTCGTCATTTGAATTTTACAAGTCAACCATCGTTAGCTTAAAATCAACTTTTCCTTTAAACGATGCATTAAGTTCCAACGCTATAATTTGCAATCGTGATTAGTTAAATTCTTATGTTGAAGAATTTCATTTAGCAAAATTTTAACTTTAATTAAAATTTGGAACTTAAATGTACATTTTAAAGTTGACGGCAGTTATTTTTTTAAATCTATTTTTAAGTTGAAGAAATAATATATTTTTTGTCACTATAGAATTATTTACTTAGCTTGATTTTACGACTTTTAAGGTGTAATAGCAATTAAAGCATATCGACATTTAAAGCAGGTGACATTTATAGAACTTTTAATGTATAAGCAAAGGTAAGGGACCAACCTCTGTTAACGAACCTCTTGATTGGTATTTTTAAACGATAAAATATGTTAACATTGCAACAAAGTTTATTAACATATTTCTTTGGTGCACGGTGCAAAAGCACGCGAGCGACTTCATAGAGCCTTAACAATACATTTTAACTTTTATATATTTGCATTTAGTGAAAAGAAAAATTCATATTTGGGTCATAGTCCAGGAGGTTCAATGGGATCCAATTCTTTATTTCCTTCCCTTTTTCAATGGGAACTGTAATTGAAGTATTTTTTAAACTATGTACGAATAATTAAAAAATATGTAAATAATCGTAAAATAATAAAGTACGTTAATAAAATTAACTATTTTGTTTTTTAGACATAAAAAATGGAATCTCTAACAAATTCGTAATTTACAAACAAATGCATTTACAAAGAAAAAAACAACATTATATATACATTTTTGAAAGTTGTTTTAAAGCACATACATTCGAAGCAGAAAGAGAGCACTTATCGCTCCATTGTAACCAATTTAAAAGTTGTTTGTTTTGAATGACTTACACATATTTTTGCTGGGATCATAATAAAATTATGACAAAAACCCAATTTTTGAATTGTTTTTTCCAAATATCTCCAAAACATCTTCTGATCTGATCAGATTTTAGCAGATTAATTTGCTATTTTCCATTGACAAAAATTTACCTCAAATATAACTAAAATTCTGTATATTCAACAGTTTTATTTTTGCTGTTCCTATATTACTAATATATAGCAAAAATAATCTGCTAATTTTAGCAATTTTTTCTGCAGCATAATTTTTAACTAAGTTTTAGTAACTTTTTCTGCTATTTTTACAGATTCATTTCTATGAGTGTAATGTACACATAAAAATATATTTGATTTAATTTGATGTGTCGCGATTATAATCAAGAATGCGCCACTAGAAAATGTAGCATAGAGAAAATTTGCTCATTTTCTGGCAACAACGTTATTCTTAGCATTTCTGTCCAACTTTAGCTTAACCTGGCGCACAAAAGTTTCCGAATATTACACGCACCGTGCCACTTCACGCACAGAAATGTTTAGAATCACCTTTAATAGTTTCTCCACCGTTTTGGCGTTGGTTTTGTTCCTGGGTTCTTTTGCCTTGTCCGTTCCAGGCTTTCTTTCAATTATTAGATTCTTGTTGAACTTTTTGACCACTCTGGAAACACATTGCCTGGTCACGCTCACTTCTGTTGCAAATTTCTTATTAAACCACAATGGATTATTATGAATAGTTTCAATAATTTTCTTATGCTCTTGTCTTTGATTCTCCATTTTTTTTTTTTAATTTTACAAACCGATGTCTGACATTTTTCTCAAAGATATTTTGATCAAGAAAAATTATTTTAATTAAATGTGGAAAAAGTTATGCTTAATTATATTTAGTTTTTCTAATTTTTTCCATTATTTTAAATTAATTAGAAATAATAGAAGACGTCCAACTTTGAGATTTTTTAAGAATAAATCGGAAACCGGTTACAAGAAACTATTTTTTAATTTTTGAGAAGGCCGGTTTTTTATTACTTTAATAATGTAACTGTTTTCAGCGAATTTTTCTTCCAAATTTTTACAAAATATAGAAAAAGATCAAACTTTTTAAATATGAAAAAATATTGCAAAAAATAAAAAATCTAAAGAGAGTAAACCGCTTAAGAAATTTCTACACCTTTTGCAATTGTAATTCAGAAAATATCAATTGAAATTCAGAAAATATCAATTGAAATTCAGAATTTCCATTTGAAATTCAGAAAACATCAATTGAAATTCAGAATTTCCATTTGAAATTCAGAAAACATCAATTGAAATTCAGATTTTCCATTTGAAATTCAGAAAATATCAATTGAAATTCAGAAAATATCATTTGAAATTCGGAAAATGTCAATTGAAATTCAGAAGATATCATTTGAAATTCAGAAAATATCATTTGAAATTCAGAAAATATCATTTGAAATTTAGAAAATATCAATTGATATTCAGAAAATATCATTTGAAGTTCAGAAAATATCAATTGAAATTCAGAAAATATCAATTGAAATTCAGAAAATATCAATTGAAATTTAGAAATCGTCATTTGAAATTCAGAAAATATCAATTGAAATGCAGAAATCGTCATTTGAAATTCAGAAAATATCAATTCAAATTCAGAAAATATCAATTGAAATTCAGAAAATATCAATTGAAATTCAGAAATCGTCATTTGAAATTCAGAAAATATCAATTGAAATTCAGAAATCGTCATTTGAAATTCAGAAAATATCAATTGAAATTCAGAAATCATCATTTGAAATTCAGAAAATGTCAATTGAAATTCAGAAATCGTCATTTAAAATTCAGAAAATATCAATTGAAATTCAGAAAATATCATTTGAAATTCAGAAAATATCAATTGAAATTCGGAAAATATCATTTGAAATTCAGAAAATATCATTTGAAATTCAGAAAATATCATTTGAAATTCAGAAAATATCAATTGAAATTCAGAAAACATCAATTGAAATTCAGAAAAATGTAAACAGAATTTTTTATAGAATCCGGCCAGGTAGATAATGTTATACCCTATAAAAAATTTATATATGGATTTCATCAAAATACGTTTGATTAACAAGTGGGCGTGAAATTCATTTTACTTGCGCGAGTGAGAATTATTTAAAATTTGTGTGCCTCAATGATTTTAGGTAGACTAATTTCTTTCTTGTTACGAATTATAGCTCCAAAATGTAAGGCTGAAATTTAAAGCCAAATAATAATCTTTAATATCAGCGTTACGTTTTAATGTCTACATATTGAAATTAGTCTACATAAAATCATTGAGGCTCACAAATTTTAAATATTTTTCACTTGCGTGAGTAAAATGAATTTTACTTATTTGGATAAACCCCATATATAAATTTTTATAGGGGATAAAATTATCTACCTGGACGGATTCTTTTAAAAAATGTGTTTACATTTTTCTGAATTTCAATTGATGTTTTCTGAATTTCAATTGATATTTTCTGAATTTCAAATGACGTTTTCTGAATTTCAATTGATATTTTCTGAATTTCAATTGATGTTTTCTGAATTTCAATTGATATTTTCTGAATTTCAAATGACGATTTCTGAATTTCAATTGATATTTTCTGAATTTCAAATGACGATTTCTGAATTTCAATTGATATTTTCTGAATTTCAAATGACGATTTCTGAATTTCAATTGATATTTTCTGAATTTCAAATGATGTTTTCTGAATTTCAATTGATATTTTCTGAATTTCAAATGACGAATTCTGAATTTCAAGTGATATTTTCTGAATTTCAAATTACAATTTCTGAATTTCAATTGATATTTTCTGAATTTCAAATGATATTTTCTGAATTTCAAATGGAAATTCTGAATTTCAATTGATCTTTTCTGAATTTCAAATGGAAATTCTGAATTTCAATTGATATTTTCTGAATTTCAAATGGAAATTCTGAATTTCATTTGATATTTTCTGAATTACAATTGCAAAAGGTGTAGTTTTAAAAAAATGGTATAAACTCTGAAAAATCTAGTAAGAGTTCGTAGTATTCGATCAAAGTTGCCAAAACATTTAAAATGATTTGTGTTAATGCCACGTACAAAAAAAAACATGTTACTGTATATTTTTCGTTGCTTTGATCACCTACTAGTAATGCGAATTACATAAAGTCCTCCATACATTTGCAATATTATGTCCAATATAATGGCACAATTTTTTTTTGTCTTGCCACACACCATACAATGAATTGCAACATATATGTTACAAAAGAACGCCACAATATTTTATGCCATATATGAATTCAAAATGAACTCAAAATGCAAACAAACATAAACAGCGCAAAATTAAAATTGCACAGTGTTGCCAATAGATTATGCAATATTTCAAGTTGTCCAATAAAAATCAAAAGTGTTTTGATTCACTACATAATATTGCTCAACCTTCAATTTAATACATACACGGTCAATAAGCTTGCAGCACTTAGAAAGTTGTACCATAATATTGCAAATGTATGGCCCGCTTAATAAATGCATACATTTTCGTAATGGCTCATTTAAATAGTTGTACAATTGGTTAAATAATATGTCTGTTCCCGTACTTTACCGAAGTTACACAAATTAGCCCAAAGGCGTTCCCGTACTCAAAATTGCGTGTAAATTGTTGTTGTTTGGGCTGTTTTGGGTTCCCGCGGGTAACAGCGGTAACGTACAGGAACGCACATAATGTCTGTACTTAGTCGTTATAATTTAAATATAGTAAAAAATAGAAAAAAATAAATTTAAACGCCCGAGCAGGGACTTGAACCCTGGACCGTTGGATTAAAAGTCCAACGCTCTACCGACTGAGCTACCCGGGCATATTATGCGAACAGGGCAGAACAACAGCATTTAGAATTTAAGGGATGTCTTAAAGCTTTTATCATAATTTTAAGTTTCATTAAAAGCTAAGTAAACAAACTTTGGCCCAGTTTCTACTTAAGGGTTGTTTCTGGTTGAGCTTTTTGAAAAGTTTTGTTTTATTAAAAGCATATCGAATTTAACCCATTTTCGGCAAATCATACACTAATAGAAAAAAGTCCATAAAAAATTTAGTTAAAACTACTAAAAATGAGTTAAAAATAATGCTACAGAAAAAATTTGCAGATTATTTTTGCTATATATTAGTAATATAAAAACAGCAAAAATAAAACTGTTAAATGTTAGTTATATTTGAGCAAAATTTTTATAAATGGAAAATAGCAAGTTAACCTGCTAAAACAGCAAAAAATTTTGCTAAATAATTAGTAGCCCAAAAAATCCAAAAAAATTTTTAATTTTCCAAGTATAACTAAAATTCTGTAAATTTAACTGTTCTAATTTTGCTGTTCTTATTTTACTAGTATTTAGCAAAAAAAATCTGCTAATTTTAGCAGTTTTTTCTGCAGCATCATTTTTAACTAATTTTATCTGCATGCTAATTTTTAGTAATTTGTGCTTCTTTATTTTAAAAAATTATCAGCTACACTAATAAAAAAAAGGTAGTACAAAAGTCTGTTAAACGCGTTCTGATTAAATTGAACTAATTTTTCTGTTATTTTCTCTAAAAAAAATCCGTACAAATAGGTAAAAATTCTGCTAAAATAACAGGAAATAGTACATGTATTTGCGCCAGCACAATTTTTACCTATTTGTACGGACTTTTTTTATGAGTGTACTTATTATATTTTTGTGTCTCTGCTGTCAATATTACATAGAGATGGCGCTATATTTTAATTTTGTTTATTATAAAATCGTAAAATAGCTTGTATCTCGGAAACTAAGCGAGATAGAGCAAAATGGACAAAAATTCGTCACTCTGTGCCGAATTATTATGTGTATACCTACACATAATAATAAATACGGGCCCGCCTAGGGTCAGATCCCGAAAGTCGAAATTTTAACCGACATTTTAACTGAAATTTGTAGTTAAAATTCCTGCTGAATTCAGGTCAAATTTCCTAGCAAATTTAACTAAAATTGTCTGTATATTTAGCAGTATGTAAAATTTAGCTTACCTAAATTTAGCAGACCATGATTTTCAACTTTATTGAAAATTCTGCTGGCGCAAATTTAGGTATAACTCTCAGTTATTTTAGCAAAGTTTTCAACTATTTGTACGGGCTTTTTTATGAGTGTATTTATCTCTTTAACATATTCAAACAAGCGTCTTCAAAAAATTATCGGTAATTTTATGTACACTCATACAAATAAGTCCGTAAAAATAGCAGGAAAAGTTACTAAAAATTAGTTAAAAATGATGCTGCAGAAAAAACTGCTAATATAAGCAGAATCAGTTTGCTAAATATTAATAAAATGAAAACAGCAAAAAAACTGTTAAATTTACAGAATTTTAGTAATATTTGAGCTAAATTGTTGTTAATTGCAAATAACAATTTAACCTGCTAAAATTAGCAAAAAATTGCTAAATAATAGTAGAATGAATATAGCAAAAAAAACTGTTAAATCTACAAAATTTTTGCTAAAATTTTCTGAAATCAACAAAACTTTTGCAGATTACTAGTGGACTGGAAAAAGGTAAAAAAAGGAGCAAATGAAATGAAAATTAATAAATAAAAAATAAATGGGTTTTTAAAAACATACTTGGGACCAGTTTATTGAATGTGTCAATTAATTGAAATTTTTTCAATTGGCATTGTTCAATGCCTAAATGCCCATTTATAATTGATGAAAGAAGTATTTGTTTTCATGTTTTAATAAAAGAATAAATTAAGAAAAAAAATAAAAATTCGCGTATTTCTTATATTTTTTATATTACAATGCTTTTCTTCAATTATGTGTACATTTCATTACCATTGTTTTCATCAATGCAAATTGAAAAAAATTTCATTGGCATTGAATGGTGATGCAATTTGTTGGCACTGACATTGAGATAAAGTAATGCCAATTATATTTCAATGCCAATAAAAATTCCCAAGAATGATTTTTTGTAAAAGTGGTAATATTTATAGACAATAATATGTTAACCATAACAAAATGTATTTCAGAGACCCTTCTTTTGATTTTCATTGTTTGCTGATCGGATATGTACTTCCGAATTTATTTGAGTTTCCATTTTCACCTCTAAAGCTCCACCCACAGGAAAGAAGGTGTGGCCTATTAAAAATATCGTATTCTTTAAATAAGCTTAAAAAGTACAATATTGGGGGGAAAAATTATGGTCATCCCTGTAAACTCAGCTTGCTCCCCAAAGATACTTTTAATCACAATTTTCATATTAAAATGGTTCGTCCAAAATAATCCTTGATCTTTGAAAATGAAATAATTTAGGTATTTTATGAGTAGGACAAATTTTCAACCATTTCAATTTAGCTTTATTTAAAAACTTTTTGCATTATTTTTGGCGAATTAAAAATATGCAGTAATTTTTATGAGTCATTTAACATTCTGTTTATAAGCGCTCCAAAATTGGTGGTTTAGTTTACAAAAAATTTGTAAAATTAGCAAATCTTCTGTTGAAAATAAGTAACTAAAATTCAGCAAAATACTGTAAAGTTAGCAAATTTATTGTTAAAAATTAGTAACTAAATTCAGCAAAAAAAAAATAGCAAAAAAATTTGTAAGTTAGTAATGTGGAGGTAGCAAAAAAATGAACTAAAAATTAGTTAAAAATTTGTTAAGTTGAAGTACTAACAGTTTTACTAACTTTTCTACAAACTTTTTTCTATAAGTGTAGTTGCAACATTACCGATAAGCTTTTGCAACTTTTACACTAATATTTGTAAATGATACACATATTTTTCTAAATGAATAAAATTAGCGATTCATACTTGGGATTTTTTCATTGGCATTGAAATTTCATTAGCATTAGTTGACTTATGCTTTACATTGTCTGTTTTATAAAAATGGATCCCTTGTGATCTCTCCCAGACCTGGCCTATTTGTATTATCGGAGTGTGTTAATATTTTGCTTTATCTCGCTTGGTTTTCGAGATACGAGCCATTTTAAAAACACGCCATTTTTCAAAATGGCCTGTATCTCGAAAACTAAGCGAGATAGAGCAAAACGGACAAAGTTTTTGCATAATTTGAATGAATGTTCACGCTCTTATTATTCACAAGAGGTAGGTCCGGGAGAGAATACAAATAATAAAAAGTTCATTTTAACAACAATCATTTATTTTAATAAAATTCATATCGTCGAGATTTGCATCGATGCATCCAAAAGTGTTCTGGATAATATAAACCACAGATTGTATGCAGATGGGTATTAAATAGCTGATTACCTGATAAATATGGCGGTAAGAAAATTAGTAAAATCGAATGTCAAAATTGTTGTAATATACAGAAAGGGATGGTTATATACAAAAAATTTAACATACAATTTATATAGTGCTTTTTATTTCTATCTCACTCTGCAAATCAGTGCAATGTAAACTAAACTTTTATTGTCATTGGTAACCTATCTGGTGATATAAACTTTTAACCGATTATAGAGTGAACTATTCAAATTGTCTATTTTCAATGAGTTGACATTTCTTCGTATTTTCATAAGTTTTTTTAAAATTTTTTTTTATTTTTATTATGACTTGCATATTTGTTGAGATTGCAAAATTTTTAAAAGTTACTTCTTAAAATACAATTAATTATTACCAAGAAAAAATATTTCAAAATTCTCTGTTGAATATTCCTTAATGGCCAATGAGCGAAGATTCTCAAACATTTCAAAATCTACAGAGTCCTCAAAATTTACCAAAAGTTAAAAGTATCCGCAATTGCAATTGTAATGAACAGTATTGTGATTATGAATATAGCGACGATGACATTGATGGTTTTTCTACAGTTAAAATTCAAACAATTGAATCCATTTCGTCTTTAGATAGTTCTCTTGCATTGGATATATTGCTAGCTCAATGTCATTGCATAAATTGCCCGTTGAAGAATTTCTGTAAGTTTTTATTTTTATCATTAATGGAACAGCAGGTGGTTATTTACTAAAGACTATGAATGTAATGGATTGCTTATTTTTTATCGCTTTTTGTATGCAAATTTTTTTAAAGGTTTCTTTACCAAAAGTAGGAAAAATTATTTTGGTAAAATTGTTATTTGATTTTTTGATTTTTTATACTACCATACTACTATCATTTAGCTTTTTTAAGTTTAGTTTTAATTATGTCACCAGTTAATTCACATTTACGCGATCTTAGTATATTTTATATAAATCCATTATTTTTCGATAATTACAGTGAAGAATTTAATTTTAATGAAAATTTTGAATTTAAAGGTTGGCGATAACGAAAATCTAAATTTTTTTCAGATATTACTTTTCGCCTGGGCCAAGATTTAGAAAATTATACACAATTGAAAAAAAGTCGGCAAAAAAGTATGCCAACTCACAAGAGAGTTCTCCCAATTGGAGCCCGCAGATCTTTATGAACTTTGGATATGTGGTAGAGATACCCTATTTTTTAGCGGCTCAGCGTTAAGCACTCGAGAAAACAAAAACGTTTATACCCATATTAGCTGTGTTTGCATACTTTTTGGGTAAAGTTCGGTAAAATGAAAGTTAATAAAAAATACTCTGTTAAAATTGTACAAAGTAAGCGGACGCGAAAAAGCATGTTTATAAGCCCAAAAACAAACTAAAATAGACCTGGGCATTACAGTTCGTTTTGATGAGCCCTCTTTCTAGCACTAGTTCAATTTGTTGTAAAGTTCTAATTAGCTCTTCTAGTTTAGCCCCTCTTTAAATTAAAAAAAATTTAATAAAAATGTTCTTCTCATGCATTTTTGGAAAAGATTTTATATGTTCCTATAAGGAGCATAGGGCCTCAAGATTTTAATATTAAAAAAAATTCAATTTATTTACATTTTTTTTTTGTGAATAGTTCAATTGAACTAGTTGACCCCAGCTCATGATATAACAGCCGATAAAACAATTTCCAAAAATTTGCCCGAGAAAAAGTCTGGGCTTCTTCGCACAAGAAGAAAAAGAATATTACTCTCTCATGACAGATCTCATTTACCCAATTGTGGAGTACGCGAACGCTTTTCAGTAAAATTACAATCCCGCGGGATCCAAATGTTGACTACGCGAACACAGCTAGTATTTCAAGTTCTGTGGCGGTTAAAATATCAGCTGTTTTCTTCCTTTAAGCTGGCCATACACTTGCAATATTATTGTACAACTTCTCGTTTTAAGTCCTTAATCTACTACCACGCATGGTAATAAAATAAAGAACTAAAACGAGAAGTTGTACAATAATATTGTAAGTGTATGGCCAGCTTTGAGGTATCTATATATTAGCAATATTATTGCGCCTTTTTTCCATTTAGGTCTTTAATCTACTACCACACATGGTAATAAAGAACTAAAACGAGAAGTTGTACAACAGCTTTACACTCTTCATAAAAAAAAAATTAAATCATAAATTATAAAAGTTGGTATTATTGCGCACCAGCACAATTTTTACTTGGTACATGGTGCAAGACCCTGAAAAATGATATGTGCAAGGGAGGTTTCCTGAGCCGCAAGTCTCAAGAAATTTATATATGTATGTTGCAGAGGAGAAAAATCCAAGGACGCGTGTTTTTTAGTGGTCCAATCTTTTATTAAGGGGTTCCAAAATGGCGTACCCATAATACTTTTTAATATAAATTTAATATAAATAGATTTCTTTGTTAAAATATTGGCTCTAAGCTTAACAACACTTTTTTCACGTTTTCTATTTTTTTACGATTTTTCTTTTTCAATATTATGCAAAATTTCGTTTTGACAAATAAAAATATTTTGTTGTTGTTTTGTTCTTACTTTGATATTTTAAAAGTTTAACAACACTCCTAGAGGAGAACAAGAAATTCTCATTGAGTTTGTAATTTAAGGGCCTGTTTATCTATTACGAAAATACTCTAAACGATAGCAATTGACAATTACTTTCGTCAAAAATATATGGGAAACAAAAACAAATTTTCGTTACTTTGCTTTCGTTTAGACCATTTTCGTAATACATAAACAGGCACTAACTTAACAAATATTTCTAGAAATTGTAAAAACGTCGTCTCCTGGTGATTTCTTTAGTCAAGAATAAAATCCGGATAGGGGCATGCCTTCAACAGATTATTTTCCACAATTTGTTAACCCTTTCGACCCCAACTTTAAATGGCTAAGAATTTTCCGACCAAACTTCTTGTAAGTGTAGATCTATGCCAAAGAAATTTTTTTTATTACTTTTGTGGCTTTGCAGCACCCCCTAGCGGAGATATTTGGAATTAAAGTTCAAAAATTAATATGCTGCCGGTCCCGAACGTGTTAAGATTTTTTAAAAATTTTAATTTTATTATTTTTCTATTACTAAACTCTACATAAAAATTTTTTATTTTTTGAATTTTATTCATCACACAATTTTTGAGACTAATTTAAACAAAAATTTTATTTTTCCTTAAATTTTGCTGTGAGAAAAAATGTGTGTTGACACTATGAAAAATAGCTCGCAAATGAACACTATTAAAGACTGCTATATGAAATTATACACAGGTATTCTAGAACTTCAATGCTACTGAGTAAAAAAATTTGTTAGAAAAAAAAATAAATATAACGGGAGTTATAGGCACAAAACAACGAAGTTGCTTGTAGGCAACTTTGGGGTCGAAAGGGTTAAATAAGTTTTGGGATTTAAGCACATTTAATTCCTTTAATGCAACTAATGTATTAAGTTATATTCAATAAAATTTGTGTATATATACTTTTGTGGCACAAAAAAAAACTTAGGTATTTAATTTTATTCTAAAATATTCTCTTAATACAACATAAAATATAAAGTAGGATACTTTTCGTACATCGTGTGGACAAAAAAGAGCATACTTTTCGAGAATTGTGTGCCAAATCTTGAGATCCGATCACGATCAGTGATCCAGTCATAAAAATATTATTTTATGTTAATCCAAAAAGTAAATGGGTAAAATCTCTGACCACAAAAAACGAACACTTTTAACTCTGAAAATTTTTACAACTTTTGTCACATTGTCCTTGGAATACCCTTCAACATTTTGTAACTTTTTTATACTCGAAAGATAATTTTATGTAGATAGTGCCATTGTAAATAAAAAAAATTAAAAACATTTGTGTACTAACTTTTTGAAGGCTTGGCTGAAAAATGAGAAAAAACATGTTTTTCATCAAAATTCAAGTAGCAATGAATAAAAAATAGATATTACTAATAGGGGGAAATACAGGGTTTTTTAAGCAATTACTTCACAAATCTAGTCTGCTTGGGAGTAGACTAAAAATTTAATTTTTTAATTTTCGTTTACATTTCATGCTATTCTACCACCCAAATTTGGAGTTAAAAGCCATTCCTAAGCCCAAAGTAATTACTTCGAAGTAGTTGCTAAGTTTTATTCATATGACCCAATATTTCAGAACCCCTTCGGCCGATTCAAAAATTTTTATTTTTAGATTCAGCGAACTGTAATCTATTAGAAATAATATATCTAAACAACAAATATTTTTTTAAACTTTCCGAAATTTCAAAACAAATATTTTTTAACAAAATTTAAGGATATTTTAACTTTCCGAAATTTTGACACTCGCTTTGCGGATACCTCGCATCTGAGCCGATTTTGAAATTTTTTATTTTTTTTACCGTTTACTGGCCGCAAACGCAATTCCGCACCCCGTTTTTGAAATTTGCAATTCGGTAAAGTTCTGCCCACTCTAATGTACAGCCATGTTTGATGTTTAGTGCCTTTATGTATTACTTTAGATTTTGAAATAATGCAAAGGGTTGCCATTACCATATAATGGCTAAAATAGGTTCAAAAACGCTTTGCTGGGTAGCTTAATACACCCTAAAGCTGCCTACACACTAGGGAACATACTTAAAAAAAGAGAGCATTTTTTGTGAATGTGTGAGTGCGTTTGTATGTGTGTGCGTGTTGAGAGCGTGCATTTCGTGTTTACAAAATTTTTTGATATTTTTTGTTCCCTCAACCATGTTCCCTAGTGTGTAGGCAGCTTAAAAAATACGTATCACTTTTTTCAACTATGTCAGGTAATATAACCCTCACTGTGAAATAGTTAATAGAAAGTAGTTGAAGTCAACTACGTTTTTTTTATAAATATACAAATTAATAATGCGGGATGTTACTGATAATGATTTTATAGAGTAAATTAAATTGCAGAAAACGATATCAACTACCTTGAAAATAAAGCCGTGCATAAACCATCGATTTTTAATTTTTAGCTTACAAAAGTCATTTCATAGTGAACTCATTTTAGAAATGAACTCATTTTATTAATATTATTTTATTTTATATTTAATATATTTAACCCTTAAATGCATGGTGTAGCCATTTGGCAACATATCGGTTTTTTAATAAAAAAAACCCCACTTGATGCACAAAACTGCATTTTTGGGCATTAGGGGCCCCTTCTGAACATAGTGTTCCTATAGTTTAGCGCAGTATTTTAAAACAGTTAGAGTAAAAATCTTGGTTTTTCTCTGTATATGTATTTGTGAAAAATCTAAAACACGCGTTTTTTTTTTACAAAAAGTGTAATATTGAAAAATATTTGTTTAAATATTTAAAGTGGTATTCTCGCAATAAAATTCATTTTGGCGACAATAAATGTATAAATTATGGTGCCTATTCCTACGAAAAGTCTGTGACTCGTAGTTATGACTGTATTCCCCATGTATTTGTTGTTGCATAAATTATATTTATTCAAATTTTTGTATGAAAACTTCAAAAAATTAAGACCTGAGTACCGATTCCGAATAATTTGTGAAGCTGTGAAGCGGTGAAAAATATTTTTCACTCATTTAAAAGTAATGATAACCAATGACAGTTTTTATCACTTCACCGCCTGCACACTATTCAGAATCGGTACTCTGGTATCGATGACAAATAAAATTTGAATTTTTTGAATTTTATTGTTGTTTTGTATGAAAAGTTATGACTATCAGTCTTAAAAATAGGCTTAAGGCGGTCACAATGAGTCACAAGTAGGTAGGCACTTATAGTTGATAGATTTTTTTTTTTCATACACGTTAAAATAATCACAATTTAGCTATTTGGCAAAAACCCATATTTTTCAATAAAAATCACCTCTTTTTTAAATAATTTTTTTTTGTATTTTTCTTGAAATGAACACCTTAGCATTCACCTTAAGATTTTGATGTTTGAAGTTAAACCCATAGAAAATTTTCAAATTTACGATAAATGCTAATTTCCAACATAAAATAGTACAAACTGTGAAATAAAAAAAATTTTACCACAGTTGTTTTACCGAACGATGTTTTTTTGTTTTGTTTTTAAATACATTTTTTCAATATATTCCTTTGATTTTTTAAATTTTTTGTTTTTGAATTATATTTGTATGTTTTTATTTGTCAATCATACAAAACAAAAATTTTTTAAAATCAACAACAACAAATGTATCACTATTTGATCAAAAGTAGCAAACATTTTTTACGCTACCAAAATATGACAGCGCTACCTAAGCGCTCAGACTGAGCGGTTAGTGATCAGGTCGTTCAGCAGATAGTTGCACAACTGTTGTAGAACTGTTGACTATCAAATTGTATCTGCCGAACGCACCCAATGACAAAATTATTGGAATAACAAACAGTTGCAACCTAAAACGCACCAAACACTGAATACCGCTAATGTTAAATGAAATAAAAATACGAAAGTAAATGATTCCCTCAATAATGTATCTACGTACTAAGTAGCAATAAGAGAATAACATACATATGGGCAAAATAAAAACGAAAAGAAACGAGGTTAATCATACGTATCAAGTACCAAAAAACAGCAACGCAATTTCACAAGAAATTGCATTTCGTTTAGTTGCTTTGACAAATATACATATATAAATAAAAAAGTGGAACTTTTCTCGTGGCAAGGACATTTTATTATAAAAACAAATTATAAGTCAATAAATAATAAAAAAAGCAAAA
Organism: Leucophora obtusa; assembly: GCA_949987735.1. Taxonomy (NCBI): domain Eukaryota; kingdom Metazoa; phylum Arthropoda; class Insecta; order Diptera; family Anthomyiidae; genus Leucophora; species Leucophora obtusa. Next base: position 345,861,270 of record OX465295.1, on the reverse strand, counting down.
ATATGGATACAATATCAATAGATAGTAATATTTCTTATGAATATGTAAGAACGAAGAATAATACAACGCAACTTAATGGTAAAAGTGTATTAATAATGTATAAGTACAACCGGAAAAATAATCAGAGATAATTAAAAAAATCAACTTTTAAATTGTGGTTAAAAATAAATTTAATCATACATACAGCTATTGGTTTTATTTGTTGTTCTGTCTGTGTCTTTTTGTAATAAATTATTAAAATTTTCCATACATTCTGTTTTAACCTTAATTGCTTGACAAAGGACAATATTTTTGTGTCTTTATCGTAATGTTTCTTTAGTGTTTTGCTAAGAAACAAAATGTTATGTCCTTTAGAATATTTTTACAAACGACAAAGAATTAAAAGGCCATCGGGTCGTTTATTAATATTAAAAACAAATTTTTTTCGTAATTATTTATAATTCTTATTTTATTTATAATTGTAATTATTTATTCTTTTAATTTCCAGATGATCCCAGTTTTACCGAGATAGTAGCTCAAGTTGAATATGCTATTGAACATGGTATTATGCCAGAACGTATTTATCAGGGCAGTAGTGGTTCATATTTTGTTAAAAACTCTTCTGGGGTAAGTTTTTTAAACAAATCTGTTAAATATGTCCATATGTAGGTATGTGAAGCGAAACAAAGTCAGCAACGAAGTTTTTTTTCTCGAATAAGGTGGTGTTTCTAGATGACGTTTTGCTTCACACGGACGAAAATACAATAACAAAACACATGCAATAAAAAAACAAAATTCATGTAGTCACTCATTCGTGTGACAACGAACGTCTTCTAGAAACCCTGTGTAAGTTAATAAAAATAGCAAATTTGTTTGTTCAACAATATTAAATAAGATTTTTGTTTCGCTTTATTTATTAAATTTTTTGTAATTATAATAAATATGTTCAAAACTGATTTTCGTTGTGTATTTACCATGGATGGTAACCGAAACGAATGCGGTTATCGTTAGGGTAACAATATATTAGGTTATTTCGGTAACGGTATTTTAAGGGTAACGCTATTTCATTTATTTCGGTATCGGTATTTTAAGGATAACGGTATTTGAGTTATTTCGGTAACAATATTTTAAAGATAACGTTATTTGGGTTATTTCGGTAACGGTATTTTAAGGTTAACGGTATTTCAGTTATATCGGTAATGGTATTTTAAGGATAACGGTAGTCAGTTATTTCGATGCATCCCGTAATTTTTTTTTTTACAAAAAACAAACGAGATTAAAAACAGAACCAATTTATCAACTTAATGTACACAAAATACTCAATAACCACGTGAAATTACCAAACGCAGAAAAATCAAAATAACGGTAACGGTATTTTAGGCATAACAATATTTCATTTGTTTCGGTAACGGTATTTTAAGGGTATTGATATTTCATTTATTTCGGTATCGGTATTTTAAGGATAACGGCATTTCAGTTATTTCGGTAACGGTATTTTAAGGATAATGGTATTCCGGGTATTTCGGTAACGGTATTTTAGGGATAACGGTAGTCAGTTTAAAGGGTTTTGAATCGATAACGGTTTTTTAGCGGTATTGCCTGCCAACCCTGGTATTTACGTTTGCTCTATATTGAATGCATAAGAAGGAAACAAAAAACACAACACATCTTCTGTTTTTATTTAACTCATTAATTCAGCTAGGCAGAGATACCTTTACGTCTGGCTAATCCAGGCTTAAATCTTGTCTTACTCTCTATAAGTTTGTACTAGTTATTACTTGACTTGACTGATGAAAGTAAACGAATGGACCTATTGTGTTATTTTCTATTAAAATTTAATATTTTTTTATTTTATTTTAATTATTTGTTCGTTAAAATACTGAATATTTAAAAAATGTGTTGAAATATTATTAAAAAATGTTAAAGTCGATTTTATTTTAAAGCAATGGTTTTGTTGTAATTGTACTACCCAGCAAACAAAGATGATCATTAGTGACTCAAAAATGAGCTCCAAAAACATAAACATTTTTCCACTTTTTCCAATTTACTCAGAAATGACTCAGAAAAAAGAACGTATAAAATCGAAATTTTCCTCATAAATTTAAATAATTTGAGAATCATCTTTGAGCCCGAAAAATTAGCCCTCATTTTGAGACAGCTTTTTAGATTGTAGAGACCACTTTTTGGAAAAAACATACAAAATTTGCTTATTTAAAAAAAAGAAAATTATAAAATATTATTTTAAAAAAAAATGCATTTCCTAATACAAATGAAACAAGATAGTCCCCGTTTTACTTATGGATGAACATTTCTTACAAATGCAAGGTTAGTTGTCTGGTATTTTGATATGCGTTTTCTAACATCATTAAAAAATGCCCTTATCATGCAGCTAGCAGCAGTCTACGTCTATTACTTAACCAATCCCCAACGGTTGGTTTTTAGTTCCAAGCGATATGACCTGTGGTAGTGGTACAAATAAATTTGAAATAAATTTCGTTAAAGTTTAAACTTTTTCTAAAAATAAAATTTAAAAATAATTAAATATGGATTCTTTTGTTTGTTTTTCTTCCTTTGTTTTGATTTTTTTTTTAATTTTTTTTTTTTGTTTGACATTGCAGGGTTATAAGAATCGGATTTAATTTATCATTCACCTTTTAATTGAAAGAAAATTTTAATTCATTCAAATATAATTAAGTCCATAAGAATTCAAGATAGAATTAATTCCATAAGAATGCATTTACAAAATGAAAGTAAAAACACGGTTTCTAAGTGAAAATTGAGTTTTGGCACAATAAATTCCCATTTGACACATTTTAGTCACACACTTGGCACAAAACAAAAATTTTCAAGTCCCATCACTGTTTAACATTATTCTTTGAAATAAGTTTTTGGGCTAGAAAAGTGGTTTTTTGCGTTCCTGTACTATTGGGTAATTTTGTCATTTTGTGAGAGGATTTTGTGCTTACTCTCATTTTACCGAACTTTACCCAAAAAGTAAAGAAACACACCTAATTCCACCTTTATATTGTTACGCCATGACCAAAACAAAATATTCAAAAATAAAAAGGAAATTTGTAAACAAATGTAAACAAAATTTGAAAAGAATAAAAACAAAATAAATAAATATAAAATAAAAACAAATGAAAACTTCAAATTTAAAACAGAATTTTAAGGTATATTTTAACGGTGGGTCTGTAGGTTTAACTTTAACTGATACTGTAGGTTTAACTTTAACTTAACTAAAAACAAAGTAAAATGTCAAAAAAATGTACCCAAAACAACAACAAATTTTTGGGTTAACTATTAACCTAAGTTTAAACCTGGGGGGTTACCGCGTACCTCGATTCGAAAAGAAATTTTCGAATTCGTAAATTTTGTACCTTTCGTAAAAAGAAAAGTTTTAGCAAAAATCTTACTTTTTGAATTTTTATGTGTAGGTTTTGGATGAATATAAATTAAATTTTTATACAGAATTATATTTTTAACAATATTTGCAAGATTTACGAATTTGAAAATTTTTTTTCGAATCGAGTTACGCGGTTACCCCCCTGCAGTATAAGACCCGCCGTAAATATTTTAAAAAATTGATTTAAAATCGACTTTTTCTTTTTTATAGTAAAAGTGAATGCTTTCATTTACTTTGCCCGACTTCACGAACAAAATTAAAGAACAGAGGTTGAGCGAGGAAGAAAAGTATAGAAGGCCACTGGTTACAATTAACATTTCTGTATGGGACCCGCCGTAAGAGAATGTTGGGTTTTATTTATTAGCTTAAACAAAGCAAAATTTTGTAAAGAAATTAAAATGTTGCTGTTATACCAAAGCTTATATTAACTTTATTATTGACTTCGTATCGGGGAAGTTTAACAATTGAGCTCGTATTTGTTAAATTTTTGGATGTAAGTCATACATATTAATTAAGGAAACTATAGTAAAGGATTACAAGAATATAATATCGGATATAGGACTAGGTGATCTCATTCGTTTTCTTAATGTTGTAATTTTAATTTGTATTTATATTACTTTGACATTAAATATTGTATTACATATTGTTTAGATAAATATGTTGCAATGGGAAACAATAAAAAATACTGTGCGATTGTATTGGACATAATATTGATAATGTATGGAGCCCTTTAAACGTCTTTAGATTCTAATATTTTTTCAATAGAAAAATGTTACTTTAATCTTTGAGTATCAGAGCGTATAAGTAATATAGAGAGAATTTAGCTGGACGAGTTTTTAATGAAAAATTTTAATAAACTAATGAAGTTTTCTTCACAAATTAAATGAAAAATTTCTTAAATTTGATGTAAAAGCTTCATATACACTCAACCAAAAAAATCTGTAATGGCTACTGAAAATTGTTGTAAACTGCAATTTAAAATTGAATTGCTAAAATCAGCTACAAAATTTACCAAATATTTATTTTACTATTTCATTGTACTAAATTTTAGTACAATGAAATTAGTATAAATAATTAGTTGCCGCTACTAAATTTCAGTAAATTGTTGTAAACTGCAATTTAAAATCAATCTACTGAAATTAGCAAAATGTGTACTAAACAATAAAAAAACTGTAAAATCTAAAAAGAAACAAATTAATAAACAAAAAAAAAAGTTTTTTTCTTTCGTTTGTAAAAAATGTACAATTACTTCATCGTACTTGAAATTTGGAGTCAAATTACAAACGGTTCTCCAGTTATTACTTTTTTATGCATTGGAGATACAATAAAATTTTCTGAGTGTTAAGGTTCAATTAGACGTGCCATATCGCCATAGCCGTAACCATAACGCCATAGCAAAAAACCAAAATTCAATTGGTATCTACGGTTACGGTTATGGCGTTATGGCATGTCACCAATAACCAAATACATTAGGTCCATTCGATTACTTTTCTCAGTCAAGTCCAGTAAGAATTACTCAGTACAAACTTACAGAGAGTAAGATAAGATTTACTCTCGAAATAAAATTTTCCCAAACATGTACGCGAACAGAAAATTTGCAACAATTTGCAAGTTTGTAGACACAGCTGATTACAACACCAAATATACAAATAAATTTTAACTGGTCGCTATGGAAGAATAGAATTTTTGATGTTAAATCTTAAGCAGACAATTTTTAGAAGGTTTTCTTATCTTTTCCATAATTTATTTTGAAAGTTTTACTGCTTTGCATTTCCAAAAAATAATATAATTGGAAAATAATTTTTTTTATTTCCAATAAACAAACATATGTTTTCGAAACATATGTTTTTTTCTGCTTGCAAATTATTAATAGCAAAAATTTATCCAGTAAAAATTTGCAAGAAAAAGAAGAAGACTTAGAAACTCTCATCATAGAACTGTCACTTTATTCTCTCTTTTTTCTTTCTGTTTACTGAGTATTTGTGTTAACGAACGCCATCCAGTAAAAATTTGTACAAATTTGTACAAATTATACAGCAATCGAATGGACCTATTGTAGCCACTAAGATTGTTTTGAACAGCTGTTTTATATGATTATGGTTATGGCACGTCTAATTGAACTTTTATTTCCAAACTAAGAATATATCAATAGTAACAAATATAAACTAAACGAGTAAAAAATTTAAAGTCGGGCATGCCGACTATATAATACCCTACACCAGTCTGATTTAAAGCCAACTAATGTTTGAATCCGAAATTTGAATGGGTTAAAACAGACTTGTGTCAAAATTTTCTATAAAATCATAAAAGAAGAGAAAATCGAAAATATAGCCCATATGGGTTATATTTTATCGAATTTCTAATTTTTCCATTATAAAAAAATCAATGAAGCGCCTTTTTTGAATACCTGTTAATATACGAATGAGTTGACAGATCGAAATGAAATTTAATATGTGTTCATATGACGGATGAAAGTTTCCATTATACAAAGCTTTTTCCTGTTTATACCGCCATCTCTATGTCAGGCTAAGAATATTTCGTACTGCCCTCGTAACACGAAGAAGTTGCGTTAGATGAGAAAATGTATAAACTGAGTTTTTAATGGCGATAATTATATACTTTGAAAGTTCACGTGCATACCAAAAGTGATGTGTTTTCGTCTTATACCCGTTTTTGTGTACTTTGAGTGGGTTAACAGATATAGTTAAGACGAAAACACAGCTTATATATGATTTTTTCCCAGTGTATGCCGTGACTGTGCTTGAACCGCCAAACCTCTACAGGCGTTTATGCTTTAAACCATGAAAAAATATAAATATTTCATGGTTTAAAAGCAAACCAATATGATTACACAGTACAACACTAAAAATGCATCGGGCATGCGACATATCAATTCTGATAGATTTTAGTATGAATATCTGTGTCCCAAAGTCTATTAGAAATAATGTGTCGTAACCCCGATGCATCAAGTTTATCTTATTTAGTTTTACTGTGCTATTGGTAATGGTAAATATATTTTAGAGAATTTCGGTAACGGTATTTTAAAGGTATCGCTATTTTAGTTTATGTCGGTATTTTATTATTATTATTCATTTATTTAATCAAAAACTTTCAACTATTGGGCATATTGATAGGAAAGAGCATATTTTCTATCTTTTCGATCCTTTCCACGATAGAACAAAAGAGCAAGATTATTCTATAGGAGTTATTCTTTATCGCTTCCTTCTTTGATTTTTTCTTAAAGTCGAGTTGAATTTAACAAGGGACAGTAAAATGATCAAATAAGTATTGTTTACTCAAATTTTATAATCGTTTTAACATTTAATCCAACAATTGTCTTTTCAGAAAGTACTGGCTGTTTTTAAACCCAAAGATGAAGAACCGTATGGGCGACTTAATCCTAAATGGACAAAATGGATGCATAAATTATGCTGTCCTTGCTGTTTTGGTAGGGCTTGTTTAATTCCAAATCAAGGGTAAGATTTTAAATTCCAAAAAAAAATATATATTGGCCTTAGTGAAAAATTTCTATTTACAGTTACCTATCGGAAGCTGGCGCCAGTTTAGTAGATCGTAAACTTAATCTAAATGTAGTGCCAAAAACCCGAGTAGTACGTTTGGTAGCCGAAACTTTTAATTATGCTCGCATAGATCGACAAAAGGCCAGATTAAAAAGAAGAATAAAAGAACACTATCCCTCGGCTAGATTTAATCGTATGAGTTTACCTTTAAAGGTAGGTAAATTATAGGGGTAAATTTTCGTTTAGTACTAATACATAATAAACCTTCTTATTAGACTGGTTCGTTTCAAACATTTGTGGAGGGTTACAAAGATGCTGATTTTTGGTTAAGGCGTTTTGAACAGGAACCATTATCACCCGGTTTAGCACAGTCATTTCAATTGCAATTTGAGCGTTTAGTTGTTTTGGACTATATAATACGTAATACCGATCGTGGTAATGATAATTGGCTTATAAAATATATACAACCAAAAGTAACTAAAAAAGTAAATGGCACTGGTGGTAAATCGTTAGCAGCGAGTCTAAATGAATTAAAAACTGAAAATATTATTAATACAGATGCTTTAGAACCAACAACACCAACACAAAATAACAATAATATTGTTAATAAAAACGACAGTGACAAACAATTAGTAGATGTTGCCGTATCCGTATCAAGCACAAGTAGCGGTAGCACTAATAGTAGTATTGCTGGTGGAGATCCAACGGATGCAGCTACTGGTGGTCCGACAAGTGATAATCAAAGTCAAAAATCAACTGAAAGACCCAACGATTGGAATGTTGTCGATGCACCAGAACTTAAAATTGCTGCTATAGACAATGGTTTGGCGTTTCCATTTAAACATCCCGACTCTTGGAGAGCCTATCCATATCACTGGGCTTGGTTGCCACAAGCTAAAGTGCCATTTAGTGAAGAAATCAAACAATTAGTACTGCCACAATTATCTGATATGAATTTTGTCGAAGAATTGTGTACAGATTTATTTTATTTATTTCAACAAGACAAAGGATTCGATAAACGTTTATTTGAACGTCAAATGTCAGTAATGAGAGGCCAAATATTGAATTTAACACAAGCATTAAAAGATGGCAAATCACCAGTACAGTTAGTACAAATGCCAGCGGTAGTTGTTGAAAGGTAAGAATGGGAATAGATTTATTAAAGTATAGAAAAGTTTAAACTGTTGCGAATAATTTATTGGCTACACTCATTAAAAAAAGTTATTACAAAAGTCTGTTAAACGCGTTCTGATTCAATTGAACTAATTTTTTTGTTATGTTATTTTGTCTAAAAATTTAGGATTGAACTAATATTTTTTTTATAAATGCAATTTAGCATTGCAGTTACTTTCATCCGTATTTGAACTAACTTTGCATGCTAATTTTTAATAATTTGTGTTTCTTAACTATAAAAAAATTTTCAGCTAATCTGCACTAGGTTGACATGCAATAAAAAGCTAGCAAGGAATCGTCAAAATGATTTCATCTCAAGTGAAGACAATTTAATTTAGCAATCAAAAAACAACATAAATTTTAATAAACAAGAACGGGGAAAAGTTTGATTATTTATTAGTTCCGTTCCTTTACGTTACCGCGGGAATCCGCGGGATCCCAAACTTACCCAAAAACCGTTCCCGTACTCGAAAATTGGGTAAATGAGAGCATTCAAGAGAGTGCATTTGTGTTTCTCTTTTTACCAAAGTTACCAAAACTTTTTCTTTGGGTAACTTTGGTAAATTGTAGAACTAACAGCTGATGCAATGATAACCAAAAACAACAATTGAAAAATTAAATTAAATTAAACAAACCAATACGCAAAAGATATGTGTAATTTATAATAATTAATTGAACAAAATCAATAAGAACTTTTAGATGCAAATAAATATGTGTGTTTATTAAATTTTTCAAACTAAAGTTATACGCATTTTCGCATTTTTCTTTGAAATGCATTTTTGGGCTCGAAAAGTGGTTTTGTGCGTTCCTTTACTTTTGGGTAATTTTGTCATTTTGTGAGAGGATTTTTTGTTTACTCTCATTTTACCGAACTTTACCCAAAAAGTAAAGGAACGCACTTATTATTTGTAGAAAGAAATTAATTGTTAATCGTTTTTCGAAGAAAAAACTGTAGCATTTCTTAGCCATGAAATGGTCAAGTGTTCTCTCCACTACTGTGCAATTGCTATCATTTCGACGTTTCTCTGCAATAGTTTTGACATTTCATATAATATACAGTGTGTTCGTTTACTCGAAATTCGTACTACTTTTACTACAATTGGAAAGTTTTGTTTACTTTTTGTATTGAATTTTTCCAGCTGTAGTAAAAGTAGTAACTTGTAGTAAGTAAACGAACACGCCTATAATTTATTGCATTTGATGACTTCGGGTAATTTAACCCACAATACTTTCCTAATTAATTTAATTTTGTATATCTGCTATCAATATTGCATAGAGATGGCGCTATATTTTAATTTTTTATTATATAATAGTAAAATAGCTTGTATTTCGGAAACCATGTTAATCTACTAGTAAGACTGTGAATGCGACCAGAGAATGTCCTGAGGGCGGTGTACTGTCGCCATTGCTTTGCCCAACTTCACGAACATGTAAAAAGAGAGTTGGTTGAGAGAGGAAGAGAGTTATAGAAGGTCACTGCTTTTACTCTGCGCACAAAATTTCTGAACAATGCATGCGCTAGTTTCAATAATTTTTTTGTACACTTGTCTTTGATTCTCCATTGCAAACTAATAAACCACTCGCATTTAACAAACCGACACATTTTGAAATCTGACATAGTTCTTAATGATATTGTGATTAAGAAAAATTATTTTAATTAAAGCTGGGAAAAAGTTATTAAGAAAAATATGTGTTACACTTTTTAATGACGCACTTCTTAGAATCTAAAATTATTGTATAAAAAATTATCTTACAGATGGAAAATTTTCTTTAAGATACATTTTTTTTTGTCATTTATTGAAAAAATTGTCTTAATTTGATGTCGAATTCATATTTGTTTTTAAAAGTCTTTCAATTATTCTTTTTCTAATTTCAGATCGAAGGCATCACGTGGATTTTTCTCATTTACTCAGCGCTTCCAAAATAAGAGTCCCTTTTTCTCTTGGTGCTAACATTTTTGTTTTATTTCGAACAAAATTTCCATCTTGCTGTTGGCTTAATTTCCTTTTGAAAATGTGTATTTTTTAATTGGTCGTGTGGTAAAAACAAGTCCTTTAAGTTCCTTGTGTTAAAATAATAATTTAAGTCTCACGTGCATATATATACTCTACACTACTTTTTGGTTGAAATCTCTATAACTTGTTAAACCTAATTTGTAATTTGGCCTTCTTTTTTTTATTGATTAATATTAAAAAAAACATACATATTTTGTTAATAATATATTTATAATATAATTAAGTTAGAAACAAAATTTAAAGAGTATTTTTATTTTTTAGTTGAAAAAGAAAACATAATAGTAGACAAGCTGCAAAATATTGAAAAAGTTTTTAAAGAATTTTAAATTTTTTAAAACTTTATTTGATCTTACTAATAAAATATCAAACCTACGAGTCTAAGAAGTTGATTAAATTTTTAACAGCACTTTTTATTAAATTGAATTTTCGTTTTTCTACACCGTTTTCCAGCGTAATTCAGCAGATATCGTATTTCCGAAAACTCAAATGAAATTAATTTCAGAAGTTATTAGTTTTTAGAATTTATGAATTATATTCAGAGCTTTGAAGAATTGATTCAAAAAGAATTATTTTCAAAGACGATTCAAGAAAAGTGATTTATAAATTCGCGAATCAAACAAATATCAAGATAATTCGCGCGAATTATCTCGATATTTTTTTATTCGTTAATCAAATTTTTCTGTTTTGATTCGCGAATTGATGTCAATTTTTTAATTCATTTGAAAGACTCTATTACAATTTAAAACATTGATTTATTAGTAGTAAATTAAATTTTGTATTTAAATCAATGTATTCAGTGAAAGTTTATTTCTTACAAATATATTAATGACTAAAATTGATTCGCGAATAATAAAAATAAAATTTTAATTGGCGAATAAAAAAATCCATACATGACTGTCGAATCAAAAACAAATTTTATTCTTTTTTAGAAATTGAATTATTACTGATGATTGAATTATTTTTTTAAAGGTCTTATTATATTGCAGATATAGTCAATTGGATTTCCGAATACTCAAATGATCATTCGCTTTCAAAAAGTTATCGAATTTCAAATATCATTTGTATTTCAAATCAATTAATAATATTTGAAATACAGAGAATTATTCACAGAAAGAATTTAAAAAATTCTATTTAAATTTTTAAACATCTTTCTCATACCGTTTTTGTAAATGCAAAAAAAAAACAAAAAGGCACCAACAAGTGAATTTGTAAATCCAAAAAAGTTGTTATTTTTTTTAGTTTGAATTTTTATTATTTTATATATGAAAAATATCAATTTATAAGCATTTGAGACAAAAAAATTGTTGGAAATAAAATTTAAATTTAAAAAAAAATGTGTTTGTTTTTACAAATTGCATTGTTGGTGCCTACTTTTTTCAGGGTATTTGAAATTCAATTATTTTCGGAAATACAATTAACGTTCTTTAAAAAAAATGGTGTTAAGTCTGAAATACAATATAATTGATAATTTCTTGTATATAAATCAATTCTTATTTCTTAAATACATTTGATCAGTATTAAAACCCATTTGATAGTTTCTGAAAATAATATGACTGTTCTGAAAATCATTTGATTATAGCCGAATTAAAATTAATAAGTTCTAAAAACAAATAGTTTCCGAAAATCATTTGAGTATTTGGAAATGCAATTGATTATATCTGAGTGTAATTAATAAGTTCTTAAAAATTAAACATAATTTCTGAAAATCCGTTGAGTATTCGCAAATACAATTGATTATATCTTAAATATAACTGATAATTTCTGAAAATATATGATAATTTATAAAATTAATTATAGTTTTCGGAAATATAATTGATATCTGCTGAATTACACCGGAAAAAGCTGTAGTTAAGGCTTATTAATTCTGATAAAGCAGTAGCTTAAATAAAATTTTGAAACAAATTATTTTTCTCTTTTTTAATTTTGAAATTTACATAGAATATTTAAAATGAACATTAATAGTCGAATTTACGTGTTTGTTCCTACGAAAAGTCAGTGACTCTTAGTTGTGACTGTATTCCCCTTGTGTTTGTTGTAGCAAAGTCACAATAAATTATATTTATTAAATTTTTTGTTTGAAAACTTTTAAAAAAATTAAAACATGATATCGACACAATCATAATATTAACAAATAAAATTTGAATTTTTTGAATTTCATTGTTGTTTTATATAGAAAGTTGTGACTTTCAGCCTTAAAAATAGTCTTATGACGGTCACAATGAGTGACAAGTAGGAATATGCACCTTAAATTTGTTATTTAGCCTCATTTTCACAATATCTACTAACTGGGGCTATAACTGACACATTTGTTGTTGTTTCCCACATAAAATTTTAATTTAACTGTTGGCTTAATTTTAACTAGACAGTCAGTAATCGGCCCTTAATGTACATACATATATTTAGTAAGGCTGATTGTTAATTTTCGTCTTAGGTCAGCTTATTATGTTTTCTTTTCGTTTTATTAAGGCATTCCATTAAATACAAAAAAAAAATGTTTATTATTGCTATTTATATTATAATTGATTGTAGCTAGTATAAAATTCATACTTTAATTCTACATCATTTTGAATTGTTTTTTTTTTTTTTAAATTAACTAAATTTAAAAAAATATTCTTAAAAATTCAACAAATATATTTGAATCTATTCCATTTGTATATCCACCAATATTCTATACAAATAAAATAATTATTTTATATATTAATAACTGACTCGGACCCTGTTTGTTAAAAGCATGGTCGGTATGGAATACATTAGGGTATCAGCAGGAAGCATATGAAATCAGGAGATACAGTCGCTTTCAGATCGGACAGAACATTATGTTGTCAGAGAACACTATGGCCTTGTCTGACAAGGTCTCAATGTTCTGTCCGATGTCCAAGCCTATAGCGATTGTATCTCCTAGTTTTATATGCTTCTTGGTATCAGTCTAAAAAGAAATAAAAATTCCAAGCCTGGAATCGAACCCAAGAACTATTGCACTACATTTTAAAGAAAACGATGGGATTTTTTTTTCACTATTTTGGAAAAACTAGCTCCAATAACTGTAGGAAAATTGTGAGGAAGTGAATAAATGGTTTTTTGAAATGTTCGACACAAAGGGTTATGAAAACTTTGGTTGAATAATATGTATTTTAATAATTTTGTGCTGATGTTTGTAACACCAAAAAATATTGGACCTAGATCCAGCTTGTAGTATATCGATCGGCTAAGAATCACTTTTTGGTTCGATTTAGGACGAGATGTAGATTACTGAAGGACTGAAACTCTAAACGAAAAAAAGTTGTTCCTACTAATTTTTGTTAGTAAACCGGGAAATGGCTGACAAAATAAATTTTCTGTTTAACTGAACCAAGTTTAACTGACATCCCAAAAACTCGGCATTAGTGATGCCCGTACGCCTAGCTGTCCACATATTCTTGTGCCCACGCTACAATTTGCATATATTAAGATATTTGGATAAAATTTGATACATTGACTAAAATCGGCCCAAGAACGAAATCTATTGATTTTGATTAAGATCGGTAGATGTTTAGATCTACTCAGCAAAACTGCAATAATATGTGGATTAGGGATATATCTTTTTGCAATTTTTGCAAATATCATTCCTCCTAGAGTTTGCTAAAAACCGAAAAAATTGAAAACCGCGGTTTCGGTTTATCAAACAAAATTAAAAAAACCGCGGTTTCGGTTATTTTTCGGTTTTCTTGTGATATTAATTGAATTGTTATAAAATAATTTAATATGTATAAAAATTAAATTGTATAAAAATTAAATATTTTAATACATATTATTAAAATTCGATTGAATTTCTCACTCGAATAAAGCCAATAAAGCCATAGCCGGGGGGAAGTTACCGCACCAAATGTATTGAAGTTTTATATATATATATTTTTTTTTTATTTAAAAAAAGTAATATTTCACTCTAAATTAGTGAGTTTTTTTCTAATTTTCTAATACAAACATCAGTAAAAATCATTTCCCACCATTTTTACTTACAATTAGTTAATAAAATAAAAAAAATTTAACAAAAATAAAAAAATTGAAGCATTTTAGAAATCGCTTTCGGTGCGGGAGGTTTTTTTATCAAATTGATTTAAAAAAAACTGTTGTTATAAGGTCCATTCGATTACTGGATAATTTGTACACATTTGTACGAATTTTTACTGGATGGCGTTCGTTAACACAAATACTCAGTAAACAGAAATCAAAAAGAGAGAATAAAGTGACAGTTCTATAATGAGAGTTTCTAAGTCTTCTTCTTTTTCTTGCAAATTTTTACTGGGCAAATTTTTGCCAGTAAGAATTTGCAAGCAGAAAAAACATATAATTCGAAAAAATGTTTGTTTATTGAAAACAGAAAAAAAATTTTTACAATATTTTATTTTATGGAAATTCAAAGCAATGAAACTTTCAAAAAAATTATGGATAAGATAAGAAAACCTTCTAAAAAGTTTCCACTTAAGATTTAACATACAAAAATATCGTCTACCATAGCGACCAGCTAAAATTTATTTGTATATTTGGTGTTGTAATCAGCGAATTGTAAATTGCGAATTTTCTGTTCGCGTACAATTTTCTGTTTGTGGGCTTTGCCCACCCTAGACTCCTTTTTGACCACCCCAGAATTTAAAGAAATCCACCTATAATTCTTGTATCTATGATTTTGATGGCAAAAAGTATCACATTATTTTCAATTAATAAATATCAATTAATCCTGTATTTTTAGTTGGGAAAATGTCTACTGGTTTCCTAGGAAGATAATTTCCCAGCAAAACCTTCTATTACCCGGTAATGACTTTGGTAAGAAGAAATAAGGGTAGGTAACCTCTTAATTTCTATTACCAAAGCTATTATTTTAACAAGGGCATGTCCATCGAGGTAACTCCTTACCTAGTAACATGTTATTCTGAACTTACGTGTAAGGAGTTTTCAAAAACATTTTGTTTAAATTTTAACCCCTCAATTCATAAATGCTTTATAAAGTTATAGCAGGTTTACAAAACATACAAAATTTGTTCAATAAACCTCCTATAATTTTACAAAGCGTTTATGAATTTAGGGGTAATTTTTTAAACCGAATATCAATTTCAAATTCACGGATATTTAACAAAAAATATAATTTTTAAAATTTTCTATAAAAGCGAATTATTTATACCAATAAAACATTCAAACGTATGAATTTCGTATTACAAGTAATACAAGGGTAAGCGGTTTATATATTACCAGGTAATATGGACAGTAGTACCCATATATTACCAAGGTTTTGCTGGGTTGTTTGAAAAATTCTTACACAAGAAATATTAAAGAAGCGAATCAATCTTATTTCTGATTGTAAAACTGGCCCTAAGAGTTTTCCTTTAAGAACAATTATTACAATAGAATCACAGAGTTGTTCAATAAGCATCTGAAGGCATTTGATACGTAAATGGAAAAGGATTTTTAATAGGAAAATATCGCAGAATATTTTTTGGTGAGATAAATATTTAAATGTATACAAAATTGTAAGCATAATGTCGAAAGTGTTTTTCAAGATTAAGAATTTGAGAATGTGCAAATAAACAACCGAACATTAATGGGTCCCTTGCCCACCCCAGAAAAATGGTCTAGGTACGCCTATGCTCTCTGTATGTTTGTACTGAGTAATTCTTACTGGACTTGACTGAGAAAAGTAATCGAATTGACCTATTATCAGGACAACATTATCTATTAGATTTTGCCTTGGGAGCTTGCACCCCAAAAAAGTTATACCCCTAATGTGGATACGAGGGCGGATTAATAAGTCCGTGACTTATCGAACATCCCTCGTAGTTAAATGAAATGCAACACTGTTCCGTTCAAGTATCATCTTTTAATAGACTACTGCCAAATTCTGAACAAGTTCCGTCATTAACTTGGTGTTCAAAGCATACAACAACCTAGTGGATTTTTGTAAAAATTAAAAAAATTTAATTTCAAGCGCTCGTCAAACATTATTTTTTGTGAAAAAACCTTCACTCAAACCAAGTAAAAGCTTGACCATAAACGCAATCTTGTGATAGCTTCAAAGAAGTCCTCGGCGTTGTTCATCCCCAATGCGGATATACTGATTTATCCCCCAGTGGATATTTTCTGTTTCTAAACCTAAATGGTTCGGTGGAAAGAGATTAAGCGCATGCCTATTTTGAGAACCTTGAGAATTCCTATTTTTTGGAAGGAATAAAACATTGGAGAAACGTTGGACTAAGTGTATTGAGCTAAAAGGAGACTAATGTTGAAAAAGAAAAACTTTTTTTTGCTAAAAACAAAGGGTACGTTCGTAAATGCAGTAGTTACTGCGGCATAATAAAAGTGAAACGTTCAAAAATGCATCACTTGACAGCACTGATTTACGTCAAACGTTTTTTTTATGCAAACAATTGGCAGTGCTGCCGCGAATTTCTGCAACTATCGCATCATTTTAATTTCTGATGCAATAGTGCGCGTTCTAAATTTTTTTTTTTATAATCATTTAATACAAAAAGAAAACTAAACGTTGGCGCATAATGGAAGAGTTATTATATAAAAATTCTTAATACAAATTTAAATGTTTATTTTTTAGCATTTTTTGGATTTTTAATAATCAAAAGTCATTTCATCTTTCTTTTAATTCTCTTTTTATTATAACTTAACAAAAAATTGTCATTTTACCAGATTTTCAATAATATTTGTTAATGTTATTGCGAACATGTTTTTTATTTTTTGCAAAACGTTCTAAAAAGCAAACTCTGTGTAGTTGTTGAGCAGTAGCAAAGCATCTGCAACATCTGATCACGCATCAGCAACAAAACTTGGCATAACTGCCGCAGTGTTGCACAAATTTACTGCATTTACGAACGTACCCAAACTGTATTTCATTCAGAAAGTCACGGACTTATTGATCCACCCTAGTATATACATAATTGTTTATATTAACATATCGCATGACTCAAACTTATACTATTTTTTAAGATATTCTAAATTAAAAACTAATTTCTAGTAAATTACTATGTAAAAATTTTTCATCTACATTATATTCAGTTTATTTGTTATAATTTTAAAGAAAAAACAAGATTTATTAAATCAATTTAAATAAAAAAAAAAACAAACTATATTTTTCTCTTTTCGAAACTACTGCTTTTATAGTGCAACTAAAATAGTAGTTTAGTTTATTATATTTTATTTACATATATTTATTTTATCCTTATTACCACCTTAAAAACTTAAAGGGAATTTATTCTTAATTTACTAGTATAAATTTATGCTTGTATTTACAAATCCTTAAAAAATTTAAAAGAGTTTTATTAATAAAATTTTCCATTCAAAATTTGTTTAATAAAACAAATTTTTCTTTATTATGCATTTGGAAATACCTGCGTTATAATCTGTGAATAGGTACTTTAAACATAAATATCGGTCATTCTACAATACGAACAATAACTGACCTTGGATCTTCCGATGTTAATTATATTATATTTTGCATGCTGAAACTATTACAATAAACCATTAAACGATACAGTATCGTTGACGATTTCATATTTATTAACATTTTGCTATCGGTTTTAATTCAAAAAAACTAAATCGTAATATCATAATTTTTTTAAATATGGCGTAGCGCTCATATGGACTATATTTTCGATTTGCTCTTAAAAACACCTAATATTAGGCCAAATTTCTTATTGTTTTCCTTATTTTTTTACCAAATTATAAACATGACCAAATTATAACAATGACAGATACAAACATTAACCATCAGCCTCACTGGTGTAGGGTATCTGCATGGTCGACTTTAACCTTTGAAATTGATTGAACTGATTAAACTCTAAAGTGACATGCGTAAATCATATGGTAACATTTTTTGATACAAATTAAGAGAGTGATTTAACAGAGGTTGGGAGAGTTGGTACCTCTTTTCATTATATGCTCGTTGGTGACAGTTCCATGCCAGAGAACTTACAAGTTTTTACTGGAAAAACTCTTAGTGCACCTTTTGCAATCCTAATTTAGAAAATAGCAATTGAAATTCAAAATTTGCATTTGTTATTCAGAAATTATCAATTACAAATGCAATTATGGATTGAAAATATCGATTAAAATTCAGATTTTCCATTTAAAAATCAGAAAATTTTAATTGAAGTTCCGAAAATATGATTTTAAAAACTCAGAAAAACATTAAATGTAATTTAGAAAATATCAAGAGATATTCAGAAAACATCTGTTGTAATTCAGAAAAAAATTACGAAAATCTGAATTTCAATTAATGTTTTCTACACTTAAAATGGAAATTCTGAATTTCAGTTGATGTTTTCTGAATTTCAATTGGAAATTCTAAATTTCAATTGACATTTTCTGAACTGCAATTGCTAAGTATGTTATAAAGGACATTTAAAGAGACACCTTAACACTAAATTTTTAAATTTAATGTAATTAAATTAGAATCTTTAAAAAAATATGAAAATTTTGTTTTTAATATGCAAAAATACTAATTTATTTTTCAAAAAATTTTCCCGGGACCCGCCCGAAAAAATTTGTTTTTTAGTAAAAACTCCATCTTTTGCAATATCCATCATTTTTTTAAACCGAAAGTGGCCCAATTTTAGAAAAATTAAGTTAAAATATATATAAACAGCATAAAAATGCATTTCTTTTTGACATTAATGCAATTGGAATGGCCCGATAAATATTGAAGAAAATAAGAATATGTAGGTATTGAAAAACCATACTTTGTGCACAGAGCTTTTAAGAATTAATTCCTTAATTAAATTTTTCAATTCTGAATTAAAAATTCGATGAATTAATTCACTAAGCACCATATATTGAATGGAATTAATTCATATTTGCTTTCGTTCGATTATTTTGTTACGAATTAATTCAATTGCAATAGTTCTTTTTATTAAATCAAATGAATTAATTCACCGGTGAACGCGTTCAATTTTATAAATCGAACAGAAAAAAAGTGAATTAATTCCTTCCTGAATTAATTCACTACTGAATTCGTTCAATTTCATTTTTGTTCAGTGAATTAAAAAAAAAATAAAATTACGTTCAGTGAATTAAAAACAAAAATAATAAGTTCACTGAATTGAAAAAAAAAATAAAATAAGTTCACTGAATTGAAAAAAAATAAAATAAGTTCACTGAATTGAAAAAAAAATAAAATAAGTTCACTGAATTCAAAGCCTGTTTTCTGCCGTTCAGTAGAAGAAAACAATAATGTACAAATAAAATTTTTAAATAAGCAATTTTACAGCGTGTGCTAGTAAAAATGAACAAATTAGAAACCGGATGCTGTTTATCAACCTACATGATTCAAAAATAAAGCCTTTTACTATTAAAAATAAAAACTTTACAGATATAGATAAATTTGGAAAAAAATATATAACTATATAACTAGTTTGAAAAATTAATAGTTATATTTTTTTCCAAATTTATCTATATCTGTAGTTTTTATTTTTAATAGTAAAATGCTTTATTTTTGAATCATGTAGGTTGATAAACAGCATCCGGTTTCTATTTTGTTTATTTTTACTAGCACACGCTGTAAAATTGCTTATTTAAACATTTTATTTGTACATTATTGTTTTCTTCTACTGAACTGCAGAAAACAGGCTTTGAATTCAGTGAACTTATTTTATTTTTTTTCAATTCAGTGAACTTATTTTATTTTTTTTCAATTCAGTGAACTTATTATTTTTTTTTTAATTCACTGAACGTAATTTTATTTTTTTTTAATTCACTGAACGTAATTATATTTTTTTAATTCACTGAACGAAAATGAAATTGAACGAATTCAGTAGTGAATTAATTCAGTAAGGAATTAATTCACTTTTTTTCCGTTCGATTTATAAAATTAATTCATTTGATTTAATAAAAAGAACTATTGCAATTGAATTAATTCGTAACAAAATAAATCGAACGAAAGCAAATATGAATTAATTCCATTAAATATATGTTGCTTAGTGAATTAATTCATCGAATTTTAATTCAGAATTGAAAAATTGAATTAAGGAATTAATTCTTCAAAGCTCTGATTGAGACTACATGTAGAGAAAATGTGAATGTATGTATGTATGAAAACAACCATCACCGCAGCCGCAGTAATTTAAATTGTGTTTTTCTCACCGCAACGGAATCCGCAAGGCTGTATCTTCCCTTTGTGTAATGCGTGTTTGACATTAGTTTGCGCATAATCTGCTTTGATGATGTATTTTAGAAAATCTGGGAGGTTATTATGTAATTCGATTCGAAACGGAAATGCTTTCGAACAGAATTTTCATATTGAAAATCAAGTACCAAAAAACAGTTTCTAACGTAAAAGCCGATGCTTTTACGTACTCGCTGCGCATCATGATGCCCATTAATTTTTGAGGCTATAGAATTTTTTTAAAGTAAGTTTTCGAGTTTTTTATGAAAAAAAGTCTCTTAGATGAATCAGTTTTATACAAAAATTTTAAATTTAATATACTTTGGCTTGGAATTGTATATTTAAATTTATTAATAAATTTGATTACATAAACGTATAACATTTCTTTATAATACTCTAAGGGTATACTACACAATTTTTTTTTTTTTAATAATATTTGCAAATATATATAAAACTAAATACAATACAAAAACAGTAAATACCATAACAAGTAAAAAGCGTTAAAAGAGCAGTCCAGTGCTTTTAAAATGAGGGAAAAAGTAGGTAAATTTTAATGGTCAAACGTATGTATATGTGACGCGCAAAATAGAAAGGGACCTAAGGTCCCCTTAGGTCCCTTTCTCAGGTGGGCATGGGATCGATCTCATTCGATGCTCAGATGTTGTCCACATCAAAAAAAAAATTGTTTTTTTTACCCTTAGGTCCCTTTCTCTATGCGCTGTCACATATTCATTTTGTTGGTTTTAAGGCATATA
The DNA here is from genome assembly GCA_949987735.1 of Leucophora obtusa. Lineage (NCBI taxonomy): Eukaryota > Metazoa > Arthropoda > Insecta > Diptera > Anthomyiidae > Leucophora > Leucophora obtusa. The sequence continues at coordinate 345,840,283 of OX465295.1, read as the reverse complement.
AATAAAATATGTTTTATTTATAAGACTATTATAAAAATTAACAAAATGTTTGTGTATTTGGGTAAAGAAAACTTAAATTTAACTAAAAACCATAATACTATTTAAAGACTTAGGTGGTGTTTCTAGATGACGTTTTGCTTCACACGAACGAAAATACAATAACAAGATACATGAAGTCACTCATTCGTGTGACAACGAAAGTCTTCTAGAAATCCCATGTTAGTTTAAATAACATTAATTATTGGCAGTATTCTCTTTGTTATTATTTAAACCGGAACGTTCTTTATCCAGGGCTTGTTTGAGCTGAAAAAGAAAACGTTATAAAATATTTTCTTAAAAATGTTACAACTTTTTAAACTTACCTCCAGATTTTTCTTTTCTAAACTTTCTTTCATGCGTAATTGTATTTTAGCCAACTGGGCATCATACTCAATTTTTAGCCTATCATATTCTTTTAACATATGGGCTTCTTTATCCTCAGAATAACGCTGGAAACGAAGTTAATAAAAATTTTAAATCATTTTTATATTCCCCCTGATTATACAAGACGTAGGCATATTTAGTTAAAATAACTCCAAAAATTCTAGGAAAATATAAGTCTTACTCAAATGTTACATATTGCAAAATTATCCGTTATAATGAAAACGTTTAAAATTGAAAAGTCGTTACATATGGGTTTTTCAGATTTCGAGGAAATGACAGGTAATAAAATAAATTTTTGTCATTTTTAAGATGCTGTTGAAAGAGACACCGGCTAAATTTCAATATTCGGGCTTTAATGGTAATAGAATTAGTAACAAATTTTCACGGATGGAAAACATGATACTATTGTACTTCTTTTGACATTTCAACTTTCGTTTTTACCGTGGAACTACCTAGATCCATTTGGTACAATTTCAAAATTTTCCAAATTTAAAACTTTTGTTGTAAAAAAATAAACTTTTAAACTTCTTTAAAATACGCCAAATATGGCTAAGAGTTGTTCTTTTGCACTTAAAATTATCCCTAATGGAGCAAAAGTCCATCCCAAAAATGGCAGTTAAAATTATCCCTAAATTGCGACATTTTGTTCTTTTGCAGTTAAAGTTCTCCCTAATGGCTGCGTCAATAAATAGCAAAAAATTCTGACTTTTTCGCCCTCCTCCCACCTTAAATGGCAAACAATTTTATAAAAGCGGAAAAAAAATAATTTTGTTAAAAACCGATTAAATACCGGTACGATACCGGTATTAGAGGAAACGGTTTTAGAACACCGGTATTTTTCAAAATCCAGAGTTTCGGTATTGGTTTCGGTTACGGTTAAGGTTATCAATTTGAAACGGTTTTGAAATGGATAACGGTATTATAATAGTATCGGTTGCCAACCATGCAAAAAACTACCATGCAGTGTTGTCATAAGACAAATGCGAAAAGGTGCTAGATCGTCGAAAAAAGTGCTAGAAAGTGCTAGAATCAAAATAAGAAGTGCTAAAAAAGGTGCTAGATTTTTGTTTGTTTTTAACATGCATTATGGGTTTTTATCAGAGTTGGCAACCGATTCATAAGGTTAAGGCCAGTTTACATTATAAGATTTTCGGTAGTATTTTCCTTTAGTACACATGCAAAACATATAGACAAGGTTGCAAAATCTTTCCGAAAATCTTATAGTGTAAACAGAGCTTTGAAGAATTAATTCTTATTTGAATGAATTCACTACCAATCGAATTCAATTTTCTTTAGAATTGAATGAATTCCTTTTCTTAAGTAATTCACTGAATTCGTTCAACTGAACGCGTTCATCAAACAATAAATTCAAAGAATTAATTCCATTGCAATAGTTCTCTTTATTAAATCAAATGAATTAATTCACTGGTAAACGTGTTCAATTTTATAAATCGAACTGAAAAAAGTGAATTAATTCCTTACTGAATTAATTCACCACTGAATTCATTCAATTTCATTTTCATTCAGTGAATTAAAAAAAAATAAAATTACATTCAGTGAATTAAAAAAAAATAAAATTACATTCAGTGAATTAAAAAAAATTAAATTACGTTCAGTGAATTAAAAAAGAAAAAAATACGTTCACTGAATTGAAAAAAAAAATACGTATGCTGAATTAAAAGCTTGTTTTCTGCCGTTCAGTAGAAGAAAACATTGTATTGTAAAAACGTATAAATGAAATACGTCATAGTAAAGTATCTACATTTTACTGGGAAGCATAAGTTTGAAAAATTAACAGCTATATTTTTTCCAAATTCATCTATATCTGTAAAGTTTTTATTTTTAATAGTAAAAGGCTTTATTTTTTAATAATGTAGGTTGATAAAGTGCATCGGGGTTCTCTAACACTTAATAAATATATATGTAATTTGTTTATTTTCACTAGCAAACGCTGTAAAATTGCTTAGTTACAAATTTTATTTGTAAATAAATGTTTTCTTCTACTGAACGGCAGAAAACAGGCTTGAGTTCAATGAACGTATTTTTTTTTTAATTCACTGAACGTAATTTTATTTTTTTTAATTCACTGAACCTAATTTTATTTTTTTTAATTCACTGAATGTAATTTTATTTTTTTTAATTCACTGAATGTAATTTTGTTTTTTTTTTAATTCACTGAATCAAAATGAAATTGAATGAATTCAGTGGTGAATTAATTCAGTAGGGAATTAATTCACTTTTTTGCCGTTCGATTTATAATATTGAACGCATTCACAAGTGAATTAATTCATTTGATTTAATAAAAAGAACTATAGCAATTGAATTAATTCGTAACAAAATAAATCGAACGAAAACAAATATGAATTAATTCCATTCAATATATTGTGCTTTGTGAATTAATTCATTGAATTTTTAATTCAGAATTGAAAAATTGAATTAAGGAATTAATTCTTCAAAGCTCTGAGTGTAAACCAGTCTTTAGTGTTAATGGATAACGTTATTTCATAAATATTTCGTTCGTTATATTTAAGATTATCGGTATAATAAGTTATTTCGTTAAGTTGTTTTAGAGTTACCGATATTTAAAGTTATTTCGTTTGATTATTTTAAGGCTTTTTAAGTTATTTCGTTATGGCTAGTTTAGACTGTATGATTTTTGGTATGATTTTGCTTTAGTACACATGCAAAACATATAGGCTGGATTTCAAAATCACACCGAAAATCTTATAATGTAAACCAGCCATTAGTGGTATTTTAAGGTAAATGATGGTCCCTAGGATATTTAAAATTTTTTATTTAGGTTCTGTTAGGTTAAACGGTATTTTAAATAATTTCGTTAAAGTATTTTGCGGTTAGTGATATTTTAAGTTATTTCGTTAGTGGTATTTTTAGGTTAATTGTAGTTATTTGAATTCATTTTAAATCGTTATTGATGTTTTGGAGTTAGTGTTGACAAACCATGGTTTTTATTGATATATTGAATTATTAATAAAAAAAATAAAAAAAAACTATGCATTTCATACAGTCGCCATTTCAAAGGGTCATCATTTATTGCTGGCTTTAAATCAGTAAAGAAATTAAAAAATCATAATTTGGAGATAAATTAGAAACGTTCTCCATAGAAATAATTTCAGATTTTGAGGCTAAAACATATCAGATTCTACAGAAAGATTAGCTATTATACGAAATATTGTAGCCCAGGTAGAAAATTACAAAGGGGCCAGCACTGGCAAAGCACCGAAATGGGTGGTATGAGTGCTTGTTAACGGCGCTTTCCCAACGCCCAAATGATAACACCGTTCCACGGTGGTGCCAATGCTTTACCAAGCCCTGGGAAAGCACCCATAAACATAAAAATCAAATGCTTTGCCAACGCTCAAATAAAATTAAAGTGCTTTCCTGACACCCAAATGATAACACCGATATATTTAATGCTTTGCAAAGTATTGAGATAGAAACATAAAAATCAAGTGTTTTCCCTGCCACCAAATTATGAGCCCTCATCACTGAAGGATTTTAAATTACTCTAAAAATAGACGATTCTTGGAGTTATTGTATTGTGGAGTCAAAAATTGTGGAGTTTCTTTTTCAAAAACAGAATAATGTTATAGGAAAATAAGTGCTGGGAATTCACCCTTTTAAAGCGTTGGGAAGGCGTCCAAATTTAGTGCTTTGCCAGCACTTCTTTTTGTAAGACCGCGGTCTACTTGCGCTTTGCCAGTGCTTCTTTTTTGTTACCACACATAATTTCCACCTGGGAGGTTTTGTTAACTATTTCGTTAGAAAAATCATCAATTATGTGAAATTTTTTCACAGAAATGCCTTCAGATTTTGAAAATATTTTTTTATATTGATAAATCTGCAGATTCTAATGCCTTTTGCGGTCAAGAAAATTATATTTATATTAGTGTTTCCAATTCGGTTAATCGATTAACCGATTCCTCGATTAATCGCCTCTATTTCGGTTAATGTCGAAACAATTAATTTAAAACTCAAATAATTATTCGACCCTAATAATCGGTTAAAATAGGTCGATTAACCGGTTATATTTTTAATATGGAATTTTTCCTTTATTTTTCCCCAAAACGTCATCATTTTCTTAGCCCTGACTAAAAAATTGTAAGAAAAGCTTAGAAAAATAAATACTAACTAAACCACCATCAAATTCTTTAAAAATCGAGCGAAAGAGGTCCTTAAGCCTTAATATTAAACTCTTCAAAACACACGACGGGTTTGGCTGGAGCAGGCTTTAGGAAATGCAATAGACAATGTTTTATTTCTGTTTTAATTCTATTAAAAATTAAAATTAATGTAAATTATATTTCCTTGGCATTTAAGACAAGTTTGCATTTGTTTTAAAACTGTATCACACAATTGAATTATTAATTCTGTAAGAACTCTAACTTTTCTAACTTCTCCCAGAAAAGTGTATATAATCCGTTCAAACCCACATCAATTCTACAACATGTTGTACTTAATACCATGGAACCCGAAGCCGTTTCACTGAATTTAAACAAATAACCTAAAAGCACAAAATGAAAGTTAAACAATTTAAATTTATATGGAATTTGACATCTGTAACCAGAGTTTGCTAAAAACCGAAAATGTTGTGAAAACCGCGGTTTTGGTTATTTTTCGGTTGTCATGTGACATTAACAGAATTGTTTTAAAATAATTAAATATGTATAAAAATTAAATACGCATTTTAACTCGTTCAAAATATTTATTAAAATCCGATTGAATTTCTCACTCGAATAAAGGCAATAACACCGTTTCGAAACCTTTGTGGGAGAAGCAAAAAAGGCGCGGAAGCTCGTTATAAATTAAATTTTTTTATTCTTTTATATCCATCTAAAGCTGTAATTTCAGGAGTTTAAATTTTAGCAATTTGGTTAAAACAACATAAAGGTAAATTTTTAAAAATTTCGCGGACTACGAAATATGACTTTTTGAAAAATACGCTGTGGAAATCTGAACTGAATATATAAAACTCAACATCTCTTAAACCATTTTACTTTTTGGTGTATTTTTTTATAAAATTTTAAGACTCAGTTTATGTTATCCGTAATAAAGAAAATTTTTTTAAAGTAATATTTAATGGAGAAAATGTTCATGACAATTAAATAAGAAATTTTGTAAAATAGGAGCTGAGCCATTTTCGAAATTCAATAATATCCCAGTTAACGTTTTTCTGAGAGCTCAGAAATTATGAATCGTAAAAGACTCTAAAATATGGTCAATTTGAGGGTGCTCAAACTTTGGGTGTATTCAAAATTTTTGAAAAATAGCTGTGTTTGTGTGACTCTCTGTCAGTGTTATCAAGAACGATTTTGACATTTTTTCAACGTATTCCGGCTTTCTACTGTCAAAATTTTTCGAGATATCATTGATAGGAATGCCGCACAAACGCAGCTAATGTTTTCATTTCTCATAAATGCCTCAAAAATGAATCATAAATGACACATAATGGCTCAGAAAATTCAAAATTTTCCAATAATGCTCATATTTTCGAGTTTTTTTTAATCATAAAAGTGCGCTAGGAAAGAGACTTCATCGGTGAAGAAATACACCGTCATGTAGCTATTATTTCATAAGGTCTTAGGGCTGTTATGAGTCTTTTTGGATTCTAATTGAACACTGGGATGCAATTCAATAAATTATTTTAAGTGGTTAAAGTATTTACTAAAAACCGACTTATTTTTGTCGGTTTCGGTTTTAGGGCTTGAAAAACCGCGGTTTCGGTTTCGAATAAAACCGAACAGCGAACTTTATCTGTAACTGCACACTGAAAGAATTGCGTACTTGCTTTCTATGAATTTTTACATTCATTCAATGAAGTTTCGCTGGAATTCATTAAATTGATGCCATTTTATATTATTTAATGCGTAAGTTCCCTCAAAGTTTAGGTTAGTTTTTATTGTTAATGGCTCTTAGAAAACTAAAAAGAGACTGAGAAAATCAACAAGAAAGAATCTTAATAAAATCTTCCGAACTTTAGATATAATATTTTTTAAAAGCAATATCAAATTTTATTGTGACATATTGATTAAAAATTACATTTCAAGAAATTTTGTATCTAAAGTTTTTCAGATTTTTGAAATTTGTTTCTAAAGGCACATCTACACGGGATAGAAATTTGTCATCTCTAATATAGTTGGCACTGATTTTTATTGTAAAAGTATCTTCTCTAGTTACCAAGTATTAGTTTTTTAAAATTGTGGTATTATATTTTTTCCCCAAATACCACCAGGTGCATTTCATAAACTGAAATGTTCAATTATGTTACAAGACATCTTAAAAATTGTTACTAATTAAAGAAATTATTCAGTAGGTTTGGGGTTAAAAAGAAGAATAAACATTTTCTTCAAAAGTTATAAACACATTAAATTTGCAAATCAGACTAGATCCAGTTTCAGCCTTTTTTATGGACAGGCTTCATCAGTGATTTTCCAATTAATTGTATTGTTTATATTTTTATTGTCAGATTGTCTTCATATGAATACTTTCAGAAGTGATCAAACAGACATATACAAACATTCTACTTTAGATTTCCTGTTTATCTTCTTATTTCTTCCGTGTCACCTTTTCGCAAATGTTGCCACACTGACGTATGGTTATTTATTTTTGACAGCAATTGCCAATGGCTTAACTTTTCAATCTTAGAATATAAAAACTTTTTTAAATATATCGAGTTTATATGTCACGTTTATATTTAAAAAAACTGGCAGCTCTTTTTGTTTTATTGATAAAAAATTAAGGAAATACATTAATATTGCATTAAACGATTAATCGATTAATCACCAATTTTCTCGATTAACCGACCCGAATAACCGGTTAATCAATTTTAGTGATTTTTCGAATAATGCATTAACCGGTTAACCGCCTACGTCGAATAATTGGAAACACTAATTTATATAGAGAAACCATCCAATTTTAAATTCTTCCTGCTGTAGAAAAACTATTTAAGATTCAGAAAATTTTTACTGAACAATATTTTTTGTTAGTCCTATACTTTTGTAATTTTAATATACATGCAGGAGCACCAGAGTCTTAGCAATATTTCTTTTCGAAACAGATTTTTACCATTCTTTCCAAAAGTTTAAAAATCTGCTAACAACCTCAGACAGGGTTTTCGGGCTGTACTTTAACACTACATTTATACTTGAGCAAAAACCACTTAGTTTTTGTATGAAACTAGTTTTTGATAGTTTTTTTGCATGCGTTTTGACAAGTTAAAAACTACAAGACCCAAAAACCAGGTAGTTTTTGCTCAGGTATAAATGTAGTATAAGGTCATTTCGATTGCCGTTAACAATCAGATGTTGGTTTTCAAATTGGAACTCTTTTGGAAGTGATCTAGTGTGAACTTAAGTCAGAAATGCCAAACTAACTTTTCTTATTTCTTCTTTTTAGAAATTCGTAAATATTGTTATGCCAATATTTAACAAAAAGTTGGCATGATATTTATTCACTATTCAACTTTAACCCAATTCAGAGAAGCTGTATATTTGTGTGTGGACTGTGATATTTGTAAATCCTGTTATTTCTTGAACTCGAGAAGTGTTTCAAGACATTTTTCATATAGATATTGAAATATTTAAAAAAGTGCAAAAAAATTTTAATATTTTTAAAAAAGTGCTAAACTAGCACCTAGCACTTTTTTTAATTTTTTAGGTGCTAACTCCCAAAAAAAAGTGCTAGATCTAGCACCTAAAGTTCTAAAATGGCAAGCCTGCTACCATGACACAATTAGCTGTGATTGCGTAGTCAACATTTACCAAGAAACGTTCGCCTACTTCACAGTTGGGTAAATGAGAGCTTTCATGAGAGAGTAATATTCTTCTACTTCTTGCACGAAGAAGCCCAGACTTTTTTTCGTGTTAATTTGGGTAAATTCCCTACGGGAAATTTTAACAAACTGTCACCGAACTGGCCCCTTTATATGAAATAGACTGGTCACTTTTATATGGCGTTGTCATAGGAGGTGGAAATTGACCCCTTGTGACATGTCACAAGACAAATCCTAGGACAGGTTACTGAACTCTCAATTTCAGGGACCTGACCTGTCCTGTCCAACACTAGAATGAGTTTAACAACACTATTATGAATAAGGCCCTATGCTCCTTGCAGGAGTAAAAGGAACAAATATATTATGAATAAAACTCATGTTAACTCTATGTTACATTTTCATTTTGAATACCGCTGTTAATTTTTGTTAAAGTAATAACAGAATTCGTTGATTTTTTTTTTCGCCTAAACTTATATCACCACCTGACAAAACTCAATTTTTAGTTGCATCCATGAAGAAATCTAAAATATTATGCGACTCTAATTTAGCATAGAGTTAACATGAGTTTTATTCATAGTACTGTTGTTAAACTCATTCTAGTATTGTTGCTAAATTCCTTCCAATGTTCTGTTATCAAACGCCAAAAAACAAAAAAATCCATTCACAATAATAAAAAAGCCTTGTATTTTCAAACACATGGTTGGTCTTAATCGGTGTGCTAAGAAATCATTTTGAATAAACTATTCTAACTAGCTGCTAGGCCTAAAAAACATTATAGTTAACAGCCCGTTGTGTGCGATGTCTAAGAAGCTACTAACTTTTCATTTTGAATACGGGTCCAGTTTCTCGAATAATTCGAAAACCACCGTTATTAAAAACCGGTTAAAAATACGGGAAAATTAAAGAAACCAATAACGAATTATTTAGAAACCGGTGTTGACAACTTGTCTACGACTGGGGGTCAAGGGAAATTATTTCCAAATGCCAACCTCACCCACAGTCCACCTTGGACATGGTGTCCCCTGTTAACGCTAACGAGGCTCTGACGACCGAGTATGGGCGGTATAACCCCGTTCCCACGGCAATCGGGTTATGTGCCGGAACGATTCGGATGTATTCGAATTTTCGAATTTATCCGAGCAAGGATTGCCACTCCGGCTTTAGATGAGAATTATTAACTACAAATTCTCATTTTGAAGCCGTTACAACAACAACAACAACAACTTGTCTACGACTATAATCTCAAAAATTCATATGCAACGACATTTCAATTAAAGTCAGTTGAACCTCACAGCGCTACGCCTTACATAATCAGATGGAATATTTCTTTCATTCTCAAATTTACCTTATAATTAGCCGCCGTTCTTTTAGCCGAATTATATTTTGTATGCCATGATTGTATAGAAATTTCATGAGCCTTTTGCAAATCTTGAAATTTTTGCTTCCAGTCCATTTCAACGGCATCTAAACTTTGTCGTTGTTCTTCCCATTGTTTCATGACAGCCTTCATTGATTTTCTTTCGGCCTCAATTTGTGTTTGTCTTTCGTTAAGCTCATGTGATAGTTCTTTAATTTTTTGTATTTTACCTTGTAACTCATCCCGGGTTTTTTGTAAAAACCCATTCTGTTTTTGCATAACTTCTTTATACTCATCATCTTTTTGGTCTAGAATCTCTTCCATTTTTTCACGTTCCGCCAATATGGCTTGTTTCAGCAAATCCACTTCGGTTTGTCGTTGTTGTAATTCCATATTGATATGTTGATATTCCCGTTGTAAGCATAGACTTTGTTCTTGTGTTTGATGTATTTTAGCTTGACATCTTCTTAATTCCACTGCAAATATTTTTGCCATTTCATCTCGTATACGTGACTCGATCTTTTTAATTTCATTTCTCTCCAATTCGGGCGATGTTGTAACACTTTTATCACTTAATTGCTTTGAATTTTTCGATGAATTTGTTGATACTTCGGATGCTGAACTTTGTGTTTTAATATATTCTTCAAATTGTGATGCTTTTGTTTTTAATTCTTTTATAAGATGTTCTTGCTGTTCACTTAATTTTAATTGTTCATTTAATTCTTCTATATGTTCCTTGGAAGTTTTTAATTCTTTAGTTAACTCATCAATTTCTTTCTTACTTACAGCATTTATATTGGTTAGCTTCAGATTTTGTATTTCAAACTGAAATTGTAAAAGATGACTTAAAAAGAATTCTTTAAAGGTCCGCAATTGAGTAGAAAAAGAACTAAATACTTTTGGTTTCTTAAATCTAGATAAACCGCAGTTATTGCTCAGGACTGGGGTTCAAATGAAACAACGATTAGGACACACGTTTTTAAAGATCCACGATACCTTTGAGTGGATTTACTAAATACACTTTTAAAGATTTGAGCCAAGTTAGACATTTTACCAATTACTTTCTCAATTTTAGTCTGGTTGCAAGTAGATTAAAAAAACTTATTTCTTTTTAAATTTATTTTTATCGGGATATGCATGAATTACATTAAAGGAAATAAATGTGCTAAAATTCCAAAACATATTTGACAAATTGTGAAAAATAATCTATTGAAGCCATTTCCGGAAATCCGGATAGGATTTCGGATTTCGTTTTAAGAATTTCTTGAAATATTTGTTAAGTTAAATTACAAACTCGGTGAGAATTTCTTGTTCTCGTCTAGGAGCGTTATTAAACATTTAAAATATAAAAGAAAAAACAAAAACAACAAAAAATTTACCACAATTTGCTTTGTCATCTTCCTGTTGTTTTGACAGATCTAGCAATGTATTATTATTAAATGTTTAATAACGCTCCTAGGCGAGAACAAGAAATTCTCATTGAGTTTGTAATTTATCTTAACAAATATTTCTAGAAATTCTAAAAACTACGTCCCCTGACGATTTCCTTAGGCAAGAATGAAACCCGATAGGGACATGCCTTCAACAAATTATTTTTTACAATTTGTCAAATAAGTTTTGGGATTTTAGCACATTTAATTCCTTTAATTTATTTCATTTTCGTTTATATTTCATGCTATTCTTCAAGTCTATGGAAAATTTTGTTGTTAAGTCAAGTTTAATTCATATGACTCAATATCGTAAAATAGATAGACCTTCTATTACTTTTCGCAAATTTTAATGCAAAAAGAATTATAGTTGAGAAAAAATGGTTTGTTGAAAACAAAAAATTATGGTAAAGGAAATTTTTACTCAAACACCAGTCAAGAAAAAATTTCGGTTAAAAAAATATTATGTTGAAACAATTTTGTTATTTTCGAAAACAGAGATTTTTTTGACAACTTTTTATCTATTTCAAATTGATTTATTTCATACTTATATCAATTATTCTAAGGTCCACATAGTACTTATCAAACTTTTCCTTGGTTTGAGTGACGGTTTTTTCGCAAAAAAAAATAATTTCTGATGAGCACTCAAAATTCACTTTTTCCATTTTTATAAAAATCCACGATATTGTATGCTCTGAACACCTGGTAAACGCAAAGTTAATGACGAAACTTGCTCAAAACTTGACAGTAGTCTATTAACACATGGTCTATGCACATGGTACTCGAACGGGGCAGTTTGAAAAGTCACGGACCTCGTATATGACATAAATTTCATTTAAAATCCCAATTCGTTAGGATTTTAAATGAAATTAAGTCCATTATTTGAAAAGTATTCAGATTTTTCCACAGAATCGCCTTTATAGTGGATACAATTTTTATTTTATTTAATATGAAAATTTTTATTTATAAAATATATTTGTACAAAATTAAAATTCATCTGAAAATTAAAATATCAAGTTTGATTGATGAAATTCAAAAGCAAATTCGTAAAATTTTAATAATAAACAAGTAGGAAATGTATCTTACAGAGGTATGGCATTACCAAAAAAAAAATTATAACAATATCGTTATCACTAGATGGCACTTTGTTAAAAAAATTGACAATTTTCTTTTTTTATTTAAATTTAAGTAATAACAAACAACAAAGCGATAAAACAAACGGATATCTCAATTTTTATTATTTGAATATATTCCGCACAGTTTTCAGCAGTTTTTGAGTTTTTAAATATAGGCTCAGCTGATACTAAACTGATACTAAATCGTTGCTCAGATAAAACTAAAGTTCAGCGCGCTCTACCGGTGAGTAGCGTAAGTTATGATTTCCTATCTCTATAATTAATAGTCTCTGGTAGAGGTGAGCGATATTTTCATACCGGTGATTTAATCACAGTTATTGATAAATCACTGGTAACGGCAGTGATCAAATATTTCAAGTCGCAGTTACTCGGAATGTCGTTCTTTTAATATTTTTGTACTATTCTTTCTTGCAAACTTCATTGTGCACAGTAATACATGTTTTTTTTTTCAATAACAGTGACTTGCTTTCACACTCTTCAGAATAAAATGTCTCCTTCTATCATGTCTTTGTTACCGGTCGCAACTATTCTTCTTTTAAGGTCCAATTTTTAGGAAGTGGATTATCTTTAAACTTAGTTTAACGAAGTTTGTAACTGGAATACTGCTTTTAAAATGTGGTTTATTTTGTTTTATTTCAATAAAGAAATAAATTATACTCGAGAAAAAGTTTTTGCGGCAAATTTTTGTTAATAAACTTTGAAATGGCTGACAAAATTCGTTTTCGGTTTAACTAAACCAAGCATCTTAAAAACTCGCCATAAATATTATTTCGTTTATTTATCAGAAAATCGCAGTCTTTTCCATAGGAAAACCGTGATCACGATCACAGTTTAAAAGAACGATTTGCAAATCACATTCATTGAGAACAATGTTACTGAAAAATCGCCGGATCGCCCATTTCTATTACAAACCCGTGATCACGGTCACTGTTTAAAAGAACGGTGAATTGAAAATCACGATCACTGGTAGCAGCGTCATTCAAAAATCACCGGATCGCTCATCTCTAGTCTCTGGTATCTTAATGTGGTTAAATCAAACTTTTATACTGCTTTTTATTGTTTTGAAAATATTGGTTCTTGAAGTTGTGTCGCCATATGACGACGCTAGGATAATTAGGGTTAAAAGTTAGATTTTGGTAAAGTGTTCACTATAGTCCGACTCAAAAGTAGGTTGCTTTTTTATGATAGTAAATGACTACTAAGCATATACAGTGGTGGCAAATTTAATAGGAACAATTCAAGTTTTTTTAATTTTTTTTTCGTTGCCTTTATTTTTAAAAATCAAAATATTGGCTAAATTCGTCCCGGGAGGCAAATATGTGGTTTAGAATATTGTGCAGAATTTTAACATAATGTCTGTTTTTTCATTTTGTCATTTGTTTTAAGTGGGCGTGGCTTTCAATGAACATTTCTGGATAAAAATAATGCAAGACTTAAGGAAATTTTGTAGAATTTTCAAAAATATATAGTTTGTATAGATCCGATCAATACTCGCTAAATTTTACTCTGTAATTTGATAACAGGTCGATATCGCTAATTTTTCATTGAAAGCCACGCCTACTTGAAAAAAGTGACAAAATAAAAAAACAGACATTATGTTAAAATAATGCACAATATTCTAAACCACATATTTGCCTCCCGGGGCGAATTTAGCCACTATTATTAAAAATAAAGGCAACAAAAAAAATAGAAAAAACTTGAATCGTTCCTATTAAATTTTCCACCACTGTATATATATATATATTTCAAATGCTTTTAACTTTGATTTTTATTAAAATTTGCAACATTATTTATAAAATTTCAACACACATCGAACTTACCTTAGTTAGTTCTGCTACATAATCCATACATTTGGCACATTCATTAGCTGCTTCTTTAGCAGCCTTGGAGCTTTCCAATTTTCCTTTTTCTAATTTATCTCTCAATGTCGATAATTCTCTCTCATGACAAAGTTTTTCAGTTTCCAATATTTTTGATAGCTCGGATGTCCTTACCTCTGCCAATTGCATGGCCCTTTGTAAATTGGCCACTTTTTCCTTTTCCGCTTGTAAATCTTTAGCTTGATCTGATTTTAGAATTTTTTCCATTTCATACGATAGTGCCTCTTTAGCATTCGATATTTCAACATAAAGATTTTTTAAACGATCACATTCTGCCTGAGAATCTTTTAAAAGAAACTTATGTTTTTCCAATTCCAAACGTATGTTATCTGCAGTCTGCCTTTGTTTTAGGCTCTGATTTTCTTTTAAAATTTGTTCATAGTTGAGTTTAAGGCTCTCATGTTCTTGTTTAAGTTCTTCTAAATCTATTTCAAGATTTTTTAATTGTGAATCTAATTTTTTACGTTCAAGTTCTTGTGAGGATTTTTGTTGTTCCAATTGAAGATTTTCTTGTTTAAGTTGTTCTTGTTGCGATTTCAAGACTTCAAATTCTTTTTGTAAAGATTGCATATGATTATCTTCTTCATCTTGTCTAGTTTGTGTGGTGTGGGTAGATTTAAGATTTTCGTAGTCTTCTTGTAAAACTTTTAATTTATTATCCAGTCTTATATTTTCTTCTTTAAGGGTGGAAATTTGCACTAGGGATTTATTTTCCTCTTGTTTCAGGAGTCCTATTTGCGCTTGTTTTTCTTCTATTGTTTGTTGTAGTCTCCGTACATCTTCTCTTTTTGATTTAACATTTGCCAAAGCTCGATATAGTTCTTCTTTAAAACTGCCCACTCTATCTATAGCATTAAGGGGAGTGCTGCCAACAACTCTTCCCTTAATTTGACTTAGTCTTCGCGGTGTATCCTCTGAATTATGTTGGTGCAATATACTATCCATGACATCTAATTCTGCTGTGGTCATTTCTAAACGTTCTTTTAGACATTGTATAGTATTTTCCATACTTTTTGTTTGTTCTTCTAAACTGGCTATAAGCTTTTTCAAACGTAAATTTTCGTGAAAGTAATCCGGCCTAGATAAAAGTTCATCACATTTTTTTTGAGCCTGATCTAAGGCATGGCTAAGATCATTGATCTTACTGGCTTTATCGCATAACATCATTTCATGGGATTGTTGCAGTGCTTGATAGCGTGTATTCATATTTTCAGATTCATTGGTTTTCTTGTCCAATTTATTGGCCAACTGATCCATTTGCTGTTGCAAAATTTCAATTTCAGCCCGATGACGATCTTCCATTTGTTTTCGCTTAATCTCAAAATTTCGCTCCTGATTTTTATTTAAATCTCTTTCTACCATATCATACTTTCTTTGAACATCGGAGAGTAGAGTTTGTGCTGTTTCCAACTTTCCCAGCAGAGAATTATTTTCCGATTCCAATGTTTTTCTTTCAATTTTCATTTTTTGTATAGTATTCTCTAAATTAGAACATTTTTCTTTAGATTCAACCAATAATTCGTGATTGTTTTTCTTATTTGACAAGGCTCGATCAAGTTCAGCTTCTGTTATGGTAAACTTCTTTTCCAAATCATTAAGTTTTTTATATTCTTTCGCTAGCAAATCTTGGAAGTGGTCTCTTTCCTGTGATCGCGACTCCACTAACATTTTAAGGTTATAAATTTCTTTCTCACAAGCCGTATGATCCAAAGGAGCTTCGGTATTAGCATATTCGTGATTGTTATCATAATGTTGTGGTGGTTGCTGGTGATGCTGTGCAGCATTATCCATTAAATCAGATTGAAAATTTGTTGTGGAATCAATGGTTGTTTCATCATCATCCAAATCATCAAATGCATTTTGTAATAAATTGCCCAACTGTAAATTATAATACAATAAAAAAATATTTATAAAATCTTCTAAATAACAAACCTCTTCATCGCGTCTCCTTTTATCTTCCAAAGCTTCATCCTCTTGCTGTCTTTCAATGCTGGTGTCAACTTTTATAATTTCAGCTCCTTGGAATAAACTTACACCTGGTGTATCCATTTCGCTAAAATTTTATTAACATCAGTTGGAAATAATTTAAATTTTTAAAATAAATTAACGCAAGCGCATTTCCTCCCACTCTGATCAAAACAATAGAGTTGGAAAAGTATAGAGCGGAGTACCAAGCCGACAACATATATCTGCGGCGGCAACTTATACTTACACGGAGGTTACACGTTCAATTTTTGCTTTCAAGTTTCGATACCCTCAAGCGGCCTATATACGCCCTTGCATGGTGTACAGCATGCTGGACGGCTGTATGAATTTGACCATGTAATGTCTAATTTGACGGTTTGTCAAGCATGTTGGACGAAAAACAAAACTTTTTAATTTTTCGGCGAGTTTGACAAACACGCTTTACCGTCTAATGAAAAAATCATCAAACCTTGCAGAATTTTACATTTTTAATAAGTTATTTTGTGACAAGAAAGGGATAACGTTAATAAATAAACTAAAAAATGCAAAAACAGAAATTCAAAAATGAAATTCCAAGATAAAAAATTAATAAAAATAATTTTGTCATTATCATCCGCTGTGTTGATTTTGTGGTTTTGAAGTTAAATTTTACAGCATGCTTGCCCGTGTATTCCAAAAACCACTTTTTGTTTGTCAAACAAGCTGGACAGCATGCTTGCTCGTATATAGGCCGCTTCACACTTTCTTGCTAACACACTCAAACTTTTCCAAATTTCAAATTGGACAACCCCTGTAAGCATTTGGAAGATACACAGAAAAAACAGTAGGCATCAACAATGGGAATTTGTAAAAGCAATCACATTTTCTTTTAAATTGAAATTTTACTTCCAACAATTTTTTTGTTTGAAATATTTGTAACTCGTTTGTAAATTGTTATCTTTCATATAAAAATTGTTTAAAAATAAAAATTCAAAGTTACAAAAAAAAAACAATTTTAGTTAGTCAATGGAATATGTATGCAGATATTTTTTTCAGATTTAAATTTAATAATGAATAAATCGTTTATTTTGTACCGGGGAGTTTATTTGGCGATATCACCTTTTTATCTTCCAGTAACGGTGTTCTGTAACTATGTGAGAAGTTATATATTATGTCCTATGGTTCCATTAGGAACAAAGGGCCACAACGAACTCTCTCCATTCGGTTCGGTTTGTTGAGAGATGTTTTATTTGTCTCCAGCTTAGACCGCTTAGGTTGACTTCGTTCTCGAGTTGACGACGCCAATTGTGCGATGGTCGGCCAATTCTTCCAGTGTTGCGCTGAGGATTCCAATCAATAGCAGCTCTAGCAATATCACCTTGAGGTCTTCGCAGCGTGTGACCAATCCAACGCCATTTGCGGCTAAGGATTTCGATATGGATTGGACATTGATCAGTTTGTCGCCAGAGTTGCGTGTTGGTTATGGTGTTCGGCCAAAATATCCCTAAGACCCTTCTTTGCCATCGGTTAACGAATACTTGGATCGCGTTTATGTCGTATGGTGACATGTTCCAAGATTCACAGGTGTATAAAAGCACCGACTTCACGCAAGAAGTTACTCACATAAAAATTGCAACTCTACGATGTGTCTATGATATTTAAAACAGGGTGAGTCACAAAATTTCAAACTGAACATAAGTAAATTTTTTTTACATACCTCTGGCTAAATTTGACTTATGATACTTACTCTGTTTTAAATATGGCAGAGTTGCAATTTTTATGTGAAAAACTTCTCACATAGTTACAGAACACCGGTACAGGTTATAAATTAGCGATATTGACGATTTATCACAAAAATCGTCAAAATTACGTAAAATCGTTACATCTGGCACCACTATTTGGGCATGTGTTTTGTAGGGTTGCCAATCTTCAGTATAACAAAAAACATCGTTGCATACAATTAGTACTATGAATACTGTACGGGTGTTCTATCAACAATAGCTGTTTGTGTGGCATGCCTATCAATGCTATCTCGAACAATTTTGACAGTAGAAAGCTGGAATAAGTTAAAAAACTGTAAAAATTGTTCTAGATTTCACTGCTAGGCATTCACACAAACACAGCTAATATAGCCTAAAGGCTCATTTAGCCATACGTGGACGTAACGTGACGTATCTCCTTATGGAAATTCTAATGAGTTAAAAGAGCATAGCTGTCAGTCTATTTCTTTTTTACTCATTATTTTAGACTTACTCAGCTGATTCGTCACGTTACGTATGGCTAAATGAGCCTTAAAGAGAAACCAACCGTCTCTTCTGCTGTTAAATAGTCTCTTTAATTTTAAATGCAAACTGGTTTTAAGAGAAACAGTTTTTAGTGTTCTTTTTATGGCGTATTTTTTAATATTAATAAACAAAAATTTCTGCTAATTATACAAAACTAATGCAGAGACTTCAAACGTGCATTTGACACATTACAACACAATGCGATATGGGAAGCTCTAAGATGCAAGGGAGTTCCCGGGAAGATAATTAATCTCATTAAGGAGCTATACAACAACGCATTTTGTTCCATACTCCATGAGGGTTCAGCAAGCAAACCCATCAGAGTAAACGTAGGTGTTCGTCAAGGCTGTGTTTTGTCTCCACTACTGTTTAATATAGTACTTGACGTAGTTATGAACCACTGTATGGATATGCATCATGGTATTTCGTGGGGCCTTCATGATAGGTTAGATGATATTGATTATGCAGATGACGTCTGTCTTCTATCCCACCGCTTCTCTAGCATGCAAACCAAGATTCAAGCCTTTGCTACACGTGCGGCCAAAGCGGGCTTACAAATTAACATCAACAAAACTAAATCAATGCGCATGAATTCTTCATGCGACACGAACTTCCAGCTTTCGGGCCAACCCATTGATGATGTTGAAATCTTCTGTTATCTGGGGAGTATAATTTCTAAAAGAGGGGGCAGCAAAGAAGATATACAGAATAGACTGTGCAAGGCAAAGCAAGCATACGGCATGCTTAATAAATTCTGGAGATCGCAAAATGTCTCCAATCACACCAAGATCAAGGTTTTTGATAGCAACGTGAAATCTGTGCTTCTGTATGGCTGTGAAACCTGGAATATTTCGAGTCGTGAAATGAGTTGTATGCAAGCTTTTGTAAACCGCTGCCTCAGGCGTATACATAGGATATTCTGGCCTGCCACGATATCAAATCGGGATTTGTGGAACTTAACCAATCAAATTCCTTTAAGTATGAATATCCGATTACGTAAATTTAGTTGGCTAGGGCACACAATGAGAAAGCCAGCGGATGATTTAACTCGACAGTCCGTTGAATATAGCCCCCAAGGATCCAGGAGACCTGGCAGACCTGCGAACACTTGGAGACGCCAAATAGAGAACGAGTTGCATGCGCATGGTGTGTCCTGGAGTGAGATGAAAATGATGTCTACCGATAGAATACAATGGAGAACATTTGTTGCGGCCCTATGTTCCACTGGGAATTAAAGGATTAAATATATAATGCAGAGAATATATCAAATAATACAAGTGCACTTTACAATTTAATTAAAATTGCTTAAAAACAACAAAAATAATTAATTAAAACCACCATCTTTTTCACGCTTTTTGTAATTTTGCACTAAAACTCTCTTAAAACCAGTTCAGTTTTTGAGATGAGAGCCGTGGCAGGCACTATCCACGCCTCTCATCTGAAAAATTGAACTGGTTTTAAGAGAGTGATTTAATTTTATATGCCAACTTGTTTTAAGAGAAGCAATTTTTAGTGGTTTTTTAATGCGCATTTTTTAATATTAATAAGCAAAATTTTGTGCTAATTATACAAAACTAATGCTGAGAACATATCTAACAATACAAGTGCAGTTTACCAGGCACTATCCACGGCTCTCATTTGAAAAACTGAACTGATTTTAAATGAGTTTCAGTGTAAAATAACAAAAAACATGAAAAATGTGGTGTTTTTAATTATTTTTAAGCAATTTTAATTAAATTGTAAAGTGCACTTATATTATTTAATATGTTCTCTGCATTAGTTTTGTATGCGGCCCTATGCTCCTTGCAGGAGTAAAAGAAACAAATATATATATTAGTTTTGTATAATTAGCACAAAATTTTGCTTATTAATATTAAAAGATACGCGTTAAAAAACACTAAAAACTGTTTCTCTTAAAACCAGTTTGCATATAAAATTAAAGTGACTTTTTAACAGCATTTGAGGCGGGTGGTTTTTCTTTATGCGGCCTATAGACTACTCAAGTTACTTGCACAATAATGAGTTTGTGCAGGTCAGTTGAACAGTGTGTGGCTTGGTTTGTGTACTTGTACAAGTATATTTTTAGACTTGAGTAAAAATCAAAACGATTTTGATTTTTACGCAATATTTTAGAACTTGTGCAAGTCATTTGCGAGGTGTATGCTGAAATTAGCACAGTTCAGCAGTAATTTTTGAAGAGTGAACATCATAAATACGGATAAAAAAATTAAAAGTATCAATAAACGTAAAGTAAAAAATGTTAATATAAATTTATTGACATCACCAACGAATTTCTGGTATTTTGGCCTGCGCAAAGTGTAAAATAAAGCTTTTAAGGACTAATATTTCCTCATAGCAATAACAATCCGCTACATGTTTCTGCTGCTATGTGTAAATTAAAATGAATATTGCACAGTTTACTTGAGTGGTGTGTGACGAGTAAGGTGACTTGAACAAACTCGTTATTGTGCAAGTGACTTGTATAGTCTATTTGCCGCATTAGTCTATAACCTAGTGTCTTGACATGCAATAAAATGATAGCAAGCAATTGTCAAAATGTTCTCATCTCAAGTGAAGACACTCAATTTCAATTTTATTGCAATATGATATGGCTGACATGCCATCGGATCTTGCAATGATGCCAGAGATCAAATGTACTTTTAGTTTCATTTTAATTTTGTAATAGAAAAACAACAAAAAATTTGGTAAGAAGGAATGGAAAAGTGTTTAGTTTTTTATTATTTGTCGGTAAACATTAATGTTTCATAAAATTTGGTGTTTTTCGAAGAAAAATCTATGATATTTCTTATCCATGAAATGGTCAACTGTTCTCCACCACTCTGCAATTGATATCATTTCGACGTTTCGCTGCAATGCTTTGGACATTTCATATCATATAATTTATTGTATTTGAAGACACCGGGTAACCTAGTGTCTTGACATGCAATAAAATGATAGCAAGCAATTGTCAAAATGCTCTCATCTCAAGTGAAGACACTCAATTTCAATTTTATTGCAATATCATGATATCGCTGACATGCCATCGGCTCTTGCAATGATGCCAGAGATCAAATGTATCTTTTAGTTTTCATTTTAATTTTGTAATAGAAAAATAACAAAAAATTTGGTGAAAAAGAATGGAAAAGTGTTTAGTTTTTTACTATTTGTCGGTAAACATTAATGTTTCATAAAATTTGGTGTTTTTCGAAGAAAAATCTATATTTCTTATTCATGAAATGGTCAAGTGTTCTCCACCACTTTGCAATTGATATCATTTTGACGTTTCGCTGAAATGGTTTTGACATTTCATATCATATAATTTATTGCATTTCAAGACACCGGGTAAGGTTCAATTAGACGTGCCATATCGCCATAGCCGTAACCATAACGCCATAGCAGAAAACCAAAATTCAATTGGTATCTACGGTTACGGTTATGGCATGTCACCAATAACCGAATACATTGTAGCCCATAAGATTCGTTTGAACAGCTGTTTTATATGGTTATGGCACGTCTAATTGAGCCTATATGGTCGTTGACTTTACAATGTAATTAAAATTGCTTAAAATCAATAAAAATAATTAAAAACACTACATTTTTCATGATTGTTGTAATTTTTCACCGAAACTCTCTCCAGTTCAGTTTCTCAGATGAGAGCCGTGAATAGTGCCTGCCCAGCTCTGACATTATAGGATTTCCGAAGAAATTGTATCTTGGTTAATTATATTAAGCGCTGCATGCAATCCGAGTATTCGTTACATATATGTAACGATATGCAACAGTAAAGGATTAAGATATATTTCGAACAAAAATCGAGTTCATTTAAAAAGGCATACTTTAATTTTCTCGAAACAATAAAAATGGAAGCAGGGCGTGAATTTATTCAATTACTATCTTTTATATTTACGATAAAAAAAATTATATTTTTAAATGCAAAATTTTTTCATTTTTTGAAACTATAAAGATACAACACAAATATTAAAAATGGATTTTTATGGATAATTTTGTAAAACAAAAACTTTATATACAGGATACAATGAGGTATAAAAAACTGGGTTTTATTGGAAATCACCCATATTTTCAGCTATATGTATTTATGGACAAACATAAAGTCCATTCATATTTCAAAAGTTAAAAATAAATTTAAATTTATTAACGACCTAGCACATATTTCTAGTCTTAAGTAAAAAGAACTACCGCTATTTAAACTGTACTCTTTCAAAAATATTCGATAATTTATCTACACGTTTTCTGTTAAATTTTTTCAAATAAATTTTTTACCATTTTTATTTTTTCATGCTTTTTTGTTTTTGTTTTAGCCTTAATTAAAAAAAAAGGATTTTTAAATATTATTTTAAAGATTTTTTCGTGTTTTTTTATTAATATTATACAGACTGTCCATTTATGTTCATAAACGCACTTAAATTGGGGCATTTATCTAATTTCTCGGGATCGATTTGGAAAACCTTGGACAAACGTTTCCAACTCTGCGCATCGAAATAGTAAAAGGTGCCACGTTCTTTTGTACCATTTTTCTCATATTGATTGAGGCCAGGAATTCGAGTTATCCATATTTTTTCCTCTATATGATATCTCCATTCACGACTATGCCTGTGAAACAACAAATAATTTTATTTAGATATGTATTTCTAATTCAAAAGAGTTTTGGTAAATTTTTTTAAATTAACTTACAATTCTGCGGCTGCCATAAGTTGCATGATATCGCCGATATTTGTATAGAACAGGAAAAACAGCAGATCTTCTTGCAGTTTCTTTAAAAGTGGCGAGGAAAGTTTATCTCTTATCGCAAAATTTATCAAATATTCGGGTGGCACATTATATTCAACATCTTGTGCTCTAAAGAAAATTATTTTAAAAGGAATAAAAGTTTAAGATATTTTTAGTAATTTTTTTTCTTTTGCTAATTTTTCCAAATTTATATTTTAACTATTAGTTAACCCAAAAAATTGTCGGTGATTTGTACTGTGAACGTCAAAATAAACTGTACAATAAGGTTATGACTAATTTTTAACAAAAATTTTACCTATCACCACATGATAGGCAATACTAAATTAATAATAAAAATCGTATTTACGGGTCATTTTGGCAATAAAAACTTAACTTGCTTAATTTACATAACGAATTATTACAACAATGATCGTAAATGGCAAAAAAATGTATCCAAAAGTCCCTCCAAAAAGGTTTCGTAGTTTTTGCATTAAATATCTTTTAATACGCATCATTTGAGTCTCTTTGTTTAAAATTTCGTAGGCGTTTTTGGCTAGGGCATGTAAAATTTGATATCCGCAAAAAATAACAAAAATTCATAACCCTACTGTACAAGTTACACTTTTATGTTTTATTTTACTAATTTGCTTTATCATTTAATTCAACATTTTATGTTTTTTGATACTACCTCTGTTCCGAAATAAGGTTAACATTTCTATGATTTTTTTGTTTCAAAATAAGGTTAACATTTGCTAAACAAAGTGTTTTTATTCAAATAAAAGAAAATAAATAAAAATAACAGTTCATGTACCACGGTTTTGGTAGAAAAAATAATATTTTATTGTAATAAAATTAATGAACAATATTTTTACGAGCTTTTGCTAATGTCTCTTCGCTGCATTTAATAGAAACCAGTAAAAGGCCATCTCGTCGAAGACTTTCTTTACCCATACGTCGAATTTTGTAATTATTACCATCTTTGTTAAGCATTATAGATTCCATACATGTTTGTAATGTCAAAAATACGTTTTCTAATTTATCTGAATGATGTTAATTTTTTCACACAAAATCAAAGAATTATTTTAATTCTAATTTTCAACTTTGACATCGAATTAAAAAAAAATTGGAAAGCTATCTATAAATTCAGAATTACTGATATGTCCTAACAACCATCAAAAAAAAATAGTTTTTTTAAAAATCCTCCATAATCCCAGTAAAATATAGAAATGTTAACCTCATTTCGGAACGGATGTATTTGCTTGAGATTATTCCCAATAAGCACATAGGTTTCAAAAATTCAAGGGCTTTAAATTTTGCTTGAAGTAAAGTAGATTTCAAATTCTAGCATTTGTATATTTAACAAAAATATTTCAAACTTGAATTTTTGTTTCCCTTCTATTGAAATAATATGTAATAAAAGTTGTATTCAAGCCTTGAAACTGGTAAACAGGGCTGGAATTGAACTTGATTTCAACTTGAATTCCAGTGAAACTGTTTAAAGGGTTGTCTTGTAGAAAACCCAAGTTTGATCCAAGCCCAATTTTTCGACACTGTCGACGTAAAAAAAAATTGTACTGGGAGAGCACGGTTTCTGTCAAAATGTCGGTACTACTCGAAACGTGCTTTTGTCAGCAGTGTTTTCTATAAATTAACGACCGTTTTTTTTAATTTATAAAAATTAGCAATTTTATTCATTTTACATATATTATGCAATTATATATGTAAGAGAGACATATCCACTGTTTTTTTTATGAAATTCCGAAAGAATGCATTAAAAATTTGTCATGTGCACTAAAAGTACAACAAAGTACTAGCAAACTACTAAACTACCCAGGTGGAAATTGCCCACGGTAAAAAAAATAGTACTGGGAGAGCACTGTTTTTTTATTATGCCAGTACCACTTAAAATGTGCTTTGCCACTGTCTTCTGCTATTTTAACAAGATTTTTCTTTCTGACACTTATTTTACCCTAATTTTTAATAGAATTTCAATATAACTTTTTTCATAATATTTTTTATATAAAACAGCGAGAAACCAGAAAATTTAAGAAAAACTTTTTATTTTCTAGTTTTGCAATTATTTAGGCTTGTATTCACAAAAATGTTTTAAATTTTATTAGAGCTTAATAAAACAAATTAATGTGTAAAACAACAACAAAAATCGTTCAATTAGCCTCTAATAAGACAAAAAGTTTTTTGTGAATAAACATGTTAATATTTTATAACACAATAAAAAACAACAAAAATAATTTGAACAAAAATATATATTTTTTATTATTTTATTAAAATTTAGGGTGATTCACCACCTGATATTTAATTGTTTTTATAGTACTGGCTATACACTGATTTTTTGTATTTGAAGTACTGGCAAGTTACTGAATATTTTTAATTTATATTACTGGGAAAACACCAGGAAGTAACAAAATCCAACACTGGGCCAACGTGGGCAAATACCTACGGCCAAGCGTATATTGGTGTTATCATTTCGACACCGTACCAGTACTGGAAACGTAAAAAATTTGACACATCGCCAGTACATGTACTACCGTCTCCAACGCTGAGCCAGTACTGTGCCGTTCGTATTTTTCTATCTGGGTACTTATTAAATGTACTGGCATATACCAAAAAAATAAAATCCTAAGGCTGTGCCAACGTTGGAAAATAACTACGGCCAAGCGTTTATTGGTGTTATCATTTCGACAACATGCCAGTAAAGTAAAAGCTGAAAGCAACGCATTGCCAGTACATATACTAACGTCTCCAATATAGGGCCGACATTGTAGCGTTTGTATTTTTCTAACTGGGTGGGTGGCACATTTTCTTTTAAAATTTTTTAAAATTTTCTAAAAAAAAATTGTACTGGGAGAGCACGTTTTTTGTCGAAATGCCGGTACTACTCGAAACGTGCTTTGTCAGTACTGTTTTCTATAAATTAACGACCGTTTTTTAAATTATAAATTTATTTTTAAATTTTATTAATTTTACATATATTTCACAATTATATATATATATTTGTTCCTTTTACTCCTGCAAGGAGCATAGGGCCGCATGTTGATTTATGTTACCCCGTTAAATAGTATCAAATACTTGTTAACGGAACGCCTACCGAAACCAAAAAATTTATCTAGCAGCTACTTGAACAAGTTAAAGCAATTTTTAACAAAATCTTCGATTAGCAAGAAAATTCTATATTTACCCAGGTAAAAATTACCGACGTTGCAACAAAAATTGTACTGGGAGAGCACTGTTTTTTACGAAATGTTGGTACTACTTAAAATGTGCTTTGCCAGTACTGTTTTCTGAAAATTAACGAGCTTTTTTAATTTATTAAAATTAACAATTTTATAAATTTTATGTATTTTTGCATCTATAATATTACGCAATTATTTATGTAAGAGAGACATAGCCATTCTATTCTTGTGAAGTTTCGAAAGAATACATGAAAAATCTGTGATGATACTAAAAGGACAGTAAAGTACTAGCAAACTACTAAATTTGTTATTAAATGTACTGGGATAATACCAAAAAATAAAATACGGCCAAGCCTTTATTGGTGTTATCATTTCGACAACACGCCATTACAGTGAAAGTTGAAAATCCGACGCATTGCCAGTACATGTACTACCGTCTCCAATACCGGGCCGACATTGTGCCGTTTGTATTTTTCTACCTGGGTATTTATGTAAGAGAGACATATCCATTTTTTTATGAAATTCCGAAAGAATGCATTAAAAATCTGTCATGTGCACTAAAAGTACAGTGCTGGCAAACTATTAATTTTTTTATTAAATGTACTAGGATATAACAAAAAAACGAGTAAAAAAGTTAAAGTCGGGCATGCCGACTATATAATACCCTACACCAGTCTGATTAAAAGCCAACTAATGTTTGGATCCAAAATTCGAATGGGTTAAAACCAGGGTTTGCGGTGAAGTTTTGAATTGGGTGTTCTCCACAAATATTTGAGAACAGTGCAAATCTATTGTCATCGGAAAATTAAACAAGTGTAAAAAGTACTACCATACTTGCATATTAGGGAAATCAATGATAAACGGTAAAAAGAAATTAAAAATTTTACCTTTAATGCTGCGTTCATTTCTATTTTTAAATCCCGAGATTTCAATGGAAATCTTGACCGAAATTCTTGATCGTTTACATTTGCACTTTATGACAGTACCGAGATTTCTATTTGACAACCGCATTTTTTTGTAAATCAAGTACTATAAAAAATAACCTTAAATTAAAAATATTACTAAAAACCATTCATTGGCGGAGTACAATTTACATTATTTTATGTAAAGATTTAACGCCAATTATGTTAGTAAATTCGTTTTTTTTTTTGAAAGGACGACAAGGTAGAAGCCAGATTTTTCAATATTTTGATGGAAGAAAGATATGCACGCAGTACATATCTCGCGAATTTACGGGATTTCATTTGTATGGGGAATCTCGGGATTTCACATAAGATTTTCATTGAAGTCTAAATTTTAGTCGAAATCTCGGGATTTGGGTGCAGATGTAAATGCAACTTAAAATTACATTTACCCCATGTTTCATAAAGCGGCGGAATAATTCCGCCAGAGGAATGTGTGTATTTTGTTATTGTAACAAAAATAAAATACATTCCTCTGGAAGAATATTTCCTTTCGCTTTAGAAAAACAGGGGATCAGTAATTGATTGTCGAGAATAATGTAAATATCCCAAGTTTTTCTCTGTTTCTAGCGTTTTTTCCGTGTTTGTAACGATTTTTAATAATTTTTAGCGATTTTCCGGTCGAACAAACTTTGTTTATAAATTATATTTTTTACTCTCTCTAATATTTGTTGTTTCATTTCATCAATCCTATATCAATTCAATACAAAATTAAGCAAGTGTACTACGGGTTTAAATAAGTCTATTCTTGGTTTCTTCCAATACCAATACCAGTTCGTTATAGATGGAATGCCGTTTTTTTGTTCTCTTTTCATATGTTTTTATTGTTTTGTTTTATTTTTCACCTTCCATTTTTATGCTTTATAATTAATTATTATTAAATTGTCGTTATCTATTTTTTTTACATTACGATTTTTTAATGAAATTTTTAAAATTCAAAATCTGAAATTCATAAAATTTAAAAGCTACCGTTTGAAATTCAAGAAATATCAAATAAAATTTAAAGGTAAAAACTACCAAAAAAATTCCAATTGAAATTAAAAAAAAAAAAAAAAAATCGAAATAAAAAAGCACAAAAAATACCAAATTAAATTCAGTATACATTTATTTATTTTCAATTGATATTTTTTATTTTATTTGGTATGTTTTGAATTTAAATTTATATTATTTAATTTATTTGGTATTTTTGAATTGCAATTGATATTTTTCAATTTCATTTGGTTTTTTGTTTTTTAATTGATATATATATTTTTTTTAATTTCAATTGGTATTTCAAAAAATACCATTTGCTATTAAATGGTGTTTTTTGATTTCGAATTGATATTTTTTGAATATTAAACGGTATTGGTATTTCTGTATTTCATTTAGAATTTTGTGAATAACAATTTGTATTTTTTTATTTTATTTGTGTTTTTTTATTCCGGATTTTTTTTAATTTCAAATGGTGTGTTTTGAAATACTATTTTTTTAATTTCAAATGATATTTTTTGAATTTCAAAAGACATTTTTTCATTTAAAATTGCTAGTTACAAAATAAAAAAGCTGTTCTTTGGTTATGAATATTTTATTACCCGAGTAAAAAAGTTTTGATATAATCATATATTATTTTATGTAATTGCATATAGTAACTTATAGTTACATATGGCCACATATGCTTTTAAATTCAAGCAGATATACTTTTATATAGTCATATGTTAGATATTTTTTCGTCAAAGGTTTTAATATGGAGACATATGTGATTTTATATTATTACATACTGGCCTACATATAATTGCATGTGCTATATATAAGTACATAAAGTAACATATTACAGATATAATTACGTATACGTTTATATATAATTTAGTATGACACTATACATAATAATATAATACTATATGTGGAGCCATATAAGAAATCTTTTATAATTTGTGTTAGATATGATTATATATGGACGAATAAGAACCCATATATAACTTAATATGGTTACATATCTACAATATTTCATGATTTATTTAATATATAACAATATAACGTTCTTTATAACATCATCTATAATTATATATCATCCCACATAAGCAATTATTTCAAAGTGATTTTATATAAAACCGTATTATATTATATGTGGTTCTATGTTAACAATGATTTTGAACTAGTTTTAGATTTAGTAATTACTAGGGATTGGCGCGTGACTAGAAATGTGAGTCACGTTATTCACACGTGATCGTGAGCAATAATTACTATACTCAAGTGATTCGTGCGTGAGTCTGAGAATATATAATTCGTACTTGATTCGTGCGTGAGCGGGAATAAGAATATATAACCTGTGCATGATTCGTGTGTGAGTTTATTTTTTGCATCATATATTTTTAGTAATTTTTACTATTTTGTAATATTTTACTACTTTTTTACTATTTTTCTTATATCTTGGTTGTATAACATAATCCTATTAACTTTAAAATTTCAGTCTTGTTAACTTTATTTTAAAATTACTAAAAATCAGAGATGGGCTAAAATCATTACCATTACATTTTCATTACCATTACTTGATGTAATGGTAATGGAGCTTTTTTTATCATTACCATTTTTTGAAAAAATGGTAATGTTTTTTTTCATTACCATTGCGTTAAAAAATGGTAATGAATATTTTTTTTAATTTTCATTTGTTTTGAAAATTAAAATGAACCTTTTTTTAATTTTCATTACTTTTACCTAATGTTTACATAGTAATGAAACACCCATTTGTTTTTCATTACATGCCGTTTTTGTCGAAGTTTTTTATTTTAAAAATATTAGGTTTACAAATTACTAAAAGCATTTTTTAGTTCATAATCCGAGGCCTATGGTATCCATATTTGATACCAAGTTTTGGTGGCTAGTTGCAAAACTAGCGACAAGAAATTGCATAAAGGAAAATTCTTGCATCAATATATTTCTTTGCAGAACATAAAAAGCTGATTAAGTTTTTTAATTCAATTCTAGTACCATAATCTTTTTTCGAGATCCGCCATTATTTTGCAATTTTGTAAGTGCGGTTTTTTTTTTTAATTTATAATCTAAGGACTATAATACTCATTTCGTACAACAAAGTTTGGTGGCTAGTTGAAAAAAAAAAAATTGCAAAAAAAAATCGCAAACAAAAAAAATTCAAAAAGGAAAATTTTTAACTTCAATTCTTTTACCATAAAGTCTTTTTCGCGTCCCGCCATTATTTTGGAGTTTTTTAAGTGCGGTTTCTTAAAATTTATATTCTAGTGACTATAATACCCCATTCATACAACAAAGTTTGGGAGCTAGTTAAAAAAAAACCGCGGAAAAAAAATTTACAAAAAGGAAAATTCTTACATCAATAGATTTGTTTGCAGAATGTAAATCGCTGAATAAGTGTTTTGATTAAATTTTTTTACCAAAAAGTCTTTTTTCGCGTCCCACCATTGTTTTTAAATTTTTTAAGTGCGGTTTCTTAAAATTTGTAATCTAGGGACTATAATGCCTATTTCATATAACAAATTTTGGTGGTTAGTTGCAAAAAAAAAAAAAATCGCGAAAAAAATTTGCCTAAACGAAACTTTTTGCATCAGTATATTTTTTGGAGAATGTTAATCGCTGATTAAGTTTTTTAATTGAATTTTTCTGCCATAAAGTCTTTTTTCGCGTTCCGCCATAATTTTGCTATTTTTTAAGTGCGGTTTTTTAAAATTTATAATCTAGAGACATACATCAAAGTTTGCTGGCTAGTTGCCAAAAAAAAATTGGGAAAAAAAATTTCCATAAAGGAAAATTTTTTAGTGTAGAACAAAGAACAAAACGTTCTTTACATCATTATGTTAAGTAATGGTAATGAAATTTCATTTGTCTACCTAGTGTAGAAAAAATGAAAATGATTTTTGGTTTTTACTACACTCATAGAAATAAATCCGTAAAAATAGCAGAAAAAGTTACTAAAAATTAGTTAAAAATGATGCTGCAGAAAAAACTGCTAAAATTAGCAGATTTTTTTACTAAATACTAGTAAAATGAGAACAGCAAAATTAAAACTGCTAAATTTACAGAATGTTAGTTATATTTAGGCTAACTTTTAGTTAATTGAAAATAGCAAATTGTACTGTAAAATCTGCAGAAAATTTTGCTAAATATTTGTAGACTAAAAATAGCAAAAATAAACTGTTAAATCTACAAAATTTTTGCTATTTTTAAGCTAAATTTAGTTGAATGCAAATAGCAGTCTATTCTGCTAAAATCAGCAGAAATATTTGCTAAAAAATTGTAAACTGCTGTTTTCAAAAGGCTCGATTTTTATTTGCATTTAAAAAAAAATCGAAAAAATAACTTCGAAAATTTTAAATTTTTTGTTGATTTTTTAGGCTACTAATTATTTAGCAAAATTTTTTGCTGATTTTAGCAGGTTAATTTGCTAATCTCCATTTACAAAAATTTAGCTCATATATAACTAAAATTCTGTATATTTAACAGTTTTAGTTTTGCTGTTCCTATATTACTAATATATAGCAAAAATAATCTGCTAATTTAGCAGTTTTTTTCTGCAGCATCATTTTTAACTAATTTTTAGTAGTTTTTACTAAATTTTTTACGGACTTTTTTCTATTAGTGTACCATTGCGTATTGTAATGAAAATTATAAAAAAGTTTCATTACATGTAAAGAAAACAAATGAAATTAACATTTTTTTCATTGCAATTACATTTTGTAATGGTAATGAATTTTTTTTTAATTTCCTTTTTGTAGATTTAATGGTAATGAAAACCTGCAATGGTCATTACAAAGTAATTAATTACTCCCATCTCTGCTAAAAATAAAGAAAATTTTGTTCATGTTTAATGCACTGTCATGGTAAATCTGGATAAAAGTAATGGAAGATTTATCGAAATTATAGGATCTCCAGCAGACCTTTGGGTTAATCATTATATTTGGAAATTAATTACACATGCAATTACACAATTACATGTAATTGTAATTAAAAAAAAAATAATTACAAGTAATTTGTAATTGAACATTTTCAATTATACATTACATATAATTGTAATTGAAAAAATGTAAATTACAATTACATTTTTTCGGAAAAGAAATAATGAGAAAAAGCACAAGTGAGGGGTCATCCCAACATGACGCATTCTTTTTATACTTATCCACGCCTATCCAACCTATCCCAGTCAGTTTTTTCTACAAAATTTTAACAAAAACACTTTAATTCTAAATGTAATTGAAATTTGTAATTGAAATCACTTTCAATTACAATTACTTGTAATTGAAAATGTTCAATTACAGTTACATGAAATGTAATTGAGTTTTTTTAATTTCAATTACATTTATTTGCAATTGTAATTGAAATTCCCCAGGTCTGATCTCCAGATATTGCATATCTTTTTTATTTAAAAAAATAATTTTTGTATATTGTTAGATGTGGTCATATATAATATGATCTAAAGTATAAGGTCAATTTTTAGATATAATTGCATCAAACTATGTCCACTTTTATAACATTTTATATAATTTTATATAAAAAGGTATAATTTGATGTAATTGGATGAGGACAAAATTCGGATACAATTGTATCGAATAGCATAAAATTGTATCAAATTGTACCAAATTGTATACAATTGTATACAATTCGATACAATAAGATACAATAAGATGTTCTCATTTTTCGGATATAATTATATCTAATTACATAAAAGATTATATATAATAAAATATAACTTCATATGGCTCCATATCATTTTTTTTTACTTGGGTAATTTCAAATAAAGCTTTAAAAAGAAATCAGAAAGAATCATTTGAGTTTGATTTCCATTTTGAAATTGTTATTTTTTGGATAAAAGTAGTATATTTTTTTAGGTTTTTTCAGAATTTACTTCTCGGCAAAATGAAGAAAATTCTTTAAAAAATTAAATTAATTAATAACAAATTAATAGCAAAAATTTCATCTCTACAATGAGGCAATACTAATTTGTTTGATATTTTAATTTCCTATATTTTGTAGTCAGCTTTTTTCTTAGATTTTACTTACTATGGCTATAATTATTCACTGATTCATAAAATGAATTCATTTACAAATATTTCTTCCAAGCTCTAGCTGTATTTATTTTACCAATATGTGCAGTTGTTTTCAACTCACAATATGTTTTTGTATGTATTCGTGTTTTCTCTGCAACATTGTGTGTGTTTTTTTTTATTAAGAGGTTCAAAACTCACTACAGCACATTTCTAACATATATTTGTGTTTAAACTATGTTGCTCAACAAATATTTTTTTCTAGCAGGACTGTGCTGTTAATTCTATTGAACAAATTTTTCTTTTGCTTGTTACTACTACTAGCACAGTAGTAATAACATTTATTTTCGTAGGAACATCGTGAATGTAGTCTTGAACATCGCGATGTATAAAAAATACATCACAACAGTGCACGACTACTTAATATAAATACAGTAAGTGACTATTGTGCGGAAATATTATAGAACCCTGGGAAAATTTATAAAAATTTTAAATTTACAAACATATTAAATATTTTTAGAGTACGCAAAAATACAAAAATTGTTTTTTTGAACCTTCCAAATTTTCATATATTTAGTTAGAATATTGTTCTTCCTCAAGTCCAAATTCCGATATGACACTGTCATATTAGATTTTCTTTATTGTTTCAAAAAGGTTGACACAAACCGAGACACTACATAAGGTACAAAAATTCAACGGGACGAGAATTTTGTACAACTGTCTGATTTGGTAAAACCAGTCATAAATAAACCCTTTTTAAAAACACCTTTTTGAAACAATAAATAAAACCTTATATGACAGTGTCATATTGAAATTTGGACTTGAGGTAGAACAATATTCTAACTAAATATATGAAGAGGTTAACAGTGTACTCTTGATTGAGTAAGACGACTTTATAATGTCGGATCTAAATTCAATTTGTTCGTTCTGTTTTCATAATAAGTGTGTTTGCGTACCCGAAAATTTGTACAAATTCGTACAAATTTGTACAAGTTTTTACTGGAAGGTGTTTGTTTACACAATTACTCAGTAAGGAGAGAGGAAAAATAGAGGGTAAAGTGACAGTTCAATACCAGAGAACTTACAAGTTTTTACTGGATGAATTTTTAGGTGTGTTTCTTTACTTTTTGGGTAAAGTTCGGTAAAATGAGAGTAAGCACAAAATCCTCTCACAAAATGACAAAATTACCCAATAGTACAGGAACGCAAAAAACCACTTTTCTAGCCCAAAAACTTATTTCAAAGAATAATGTTAAACAGTGATGGGACTTGAAAAATTTTGTTTTGTGCCAAGAGTGTGACTAAAATGTGCCAAATGGGCCTTTATTGTGCCAAAACTCAATTTTCACTTAGAAACCGTGTTTTCAACTTTCATTTTGTAAATTATGGAATTAATTATATTTGAATGAATTAAAATTTTCTTTCAATTAAAAGGTGAATAATAAATTAAATTCATCCGATACTTATTAAAGATTTGAGAATGCAGCCAATGAATGAATTCTTTAGGAATGGTTGCACGGAATTGTATACATATAAACATTTTCTAAAACTGAATTAATTTTTTTATGAATTAAACTTCAATTAATTCTTTCGAAGCTCTGAGATAAATCTATAGCATTTGAATTTTTTAAATTCTATGGATTAAGCACCTGTTATACTCCATATAAAAAAAAATTATTTTTTACGTCAAAATTGTGCAAACTTAGTTTTCACTCAAATTTAATGTACAAGACTATTATTTGTCTGGTGAAAAAGTGACATTTTGTGTTAATTGTGATTGTGGCTTTGTTATAAAATTAAAATATTGTTAATTTTTTTAACTTAAATTGCAATTTAAAGCATTTAAAATCTGAGAGAAATTTTTTCACGTAAAAAACAACTTACGGTGCTTTATTCGGTGATATCTTCGATGCCATTTTTTAGTTTTGCTTTATTCGAAAAGGTATTTTAATACCAATAAATGCTTAGAAACTAAAAATTAAAGAATTGTTATTTTTTAAATTCATTTTATATTAAATTTTGTAGATAACCAAAATGTGCCAAAATAGTATCGGTTGTGCCATTGTACCAATCAATCTTAGATTGTGCCAAAAATCCCATCACTGATGTGAAAATACATATAATTTCAGTTTGAAAATCGGCACAAATAGACATATTTATTCGCATTTAAAAGTTGTTTTTGATTTTATTCAATTAATTTTAACAAAAAACCAAGTTTCTTTTGCTTATGTCTTTATTTAATTACAATTTTTAATTTAATTTCACAATTGTTTTTTGTTTATATTTGCATCAGCTGTTTTACCAAAGTTTACCCGAAGAAAAAGTCTGGGTAAATCTTGGTAAAAAGAGAAGCACTAATACACTCTCATTAGGGCTCTCATTTACCCAATTCTCGAGTACGGGAACGCGTTTGGGTAAATTTCGGTAACTTTGGGTAAATTTCGGTAACATTGGGAACGTACGGGAACACACTGTTTGCTAGTAAGAATTTGTAAGAAAAAAAACATATGATTTAAAACATATGATTGAAGAAACAAAACATTTGTCTAAATAATTTTTAAATAATTTTTTGTAAAAATAAAAAATATTTAAATATAAGCTAATTTACGATGCAAGGAGTAAGTAAGTGATCATTTTATTAGGTTTTATTTATTAATCCAATAATTTGAATAGGATTAATCAGCTATTTTAATAACTGTTGCCAATTTAGCTATTTTCTCGGCAAATCTAGCGATACTTCAACTCGTTTAGCGGGATAAAATATAATTTAGCTATTAGCGGGAAAACTAGCGATTTTTCTTTTTAAGACAGTCTTCACATTTTCTTAGCATTTTTTTACATTTATTTCCTTGACAGAATTTTTGAATCATTATTATTCATCGATTTATCGGTAAATTTTTATGGAAAACCAAAAAGTTCGAAAAATTTGGCGATGTATCAATAATTTTTTAAGAAAGTTTTAAGAAGTTTGAAAAATATAGCTATTTTTGTGAAATTTTTCAACACAACCTAAAAAGTTCGTGCAATTTAGGGATTTATCGCTATTTAATTTTTTTTATAATTTAGATATTTTCTAGTGATTTTTTAGTTTGATTTAGCGATATTTTTAGGGAAGAAGTTGGCAGCAGTATTTTACTAATTCTTACAATTTTTCTGTTTGCGTACATGTTTAGATATTTTTCTTTTTGAGAGTAAATTATGCCTTACTCTCTGTAAATTTGTTACTGAGTAATTTTTACTGGACTTTACTGGAAAAGTACCCAAACACACCTAATATTTCACAGCAAGAATTAATTACTTGTGCTGTTTGTAAACGCCACTTTCATAATATTTGTATAAATTTGAAAGATGAATACGTTTTAAAATCATTAATTTCTAATAAAAACATTGTATTCAATTGTAATAAATGTTTAATTTCTTCTAATGAGTTAATTTCAACGGTTTCTGCTTTGTCTATTGAAGTCAAAGAGTTAAAATTGGTGGTAATCGATCTCTTAAGGAACGTTGAATATGGATGTGCAAATGTTACTTCTCAACAGTGTTGCCAACTCTTGAAGGCAGGAAAGCACCGTGAGCAT
Organism: Leucophora obtusa; assembly: GCA_949987735.1. Classification (NCBI taxonomy): domain Eukaryota; kingdom Metazoa; phylum Arthropoda; class Insecta; order Diptera; family Anthomyiidae; genus Leucophora; species Leucophora obtusa. The sequence continues at coordinate 345,803,593 of OX465295.1, read as the reverse complement.
TGTGAAAACGGGTAAAAAGGGTATAAATTAACTACAAATGGGATAAAAAAGCACAATATTAATTTTTGAAAAATGTTAGTCAAGAATTTAAAAACACATTTTAGCTTTGTAAAATCGTATAAAAAAGGTTAAAAAAATAACCAAAAAAGGGGCAAAAAGCAACAAACTAACATTTAAAAATTTTGAAGATTAAATATAACGAAGTTGCTATTTAAAATTGTACTACAAACATTGTAAAAAATTTACTTTTTGTATGGTTCGTATTATTTTTTCAACTTTCACATAAAATTCAAGAAAAATTAAAAAAAAACGAGAACAAATACCATAAATATAAACTGTACAGAAAGCATTAAAAGCACTGCCAGAAATCTGAAAAAGCACTGTAAATACCCGCTTTTTTTAAAAGGGTATTAGTAAAAAATCACCGGGTACCGGAATGAAAAAAGCACCAAAAAATACCCGAAAAACACTGTAATGGCAACACTGCAGTGTTGCCAACTCTTGAAGGCAGGAAAGCACCATGAGCATTGTGAAAATGGGTAAAAAGGGTAAAAATTTACCAAAAATGGGGTAAAAAAGCACGATAATAATTTTTGGAAAAATTTAAGTCCAGAATTTAAAAACAGATTTTAGTTTTATAAAATCGTGTAAAAACGGTTCAAAAATAACTAAAAAAGGGGTAAAAAAGCACCAAACTAATATTTAAAAATTTTGAAGTTTAAATATAAAGAAGTTGCTATTTAAAATTGTACTACAAACACTGGAAAATTGTATTTTTTGTATAGTTCGTATTATTTTTTCAACTTTGACAGAAAATTGAAGAAAAATTAAAAAAACCTGAACAAATACCAAAAATATAAACTGTACAAAAAGCACTAAAAGCACTGTCAAAAATTTGAAAAAGCACTGTAAATACCCGCTTTTTTTAAACGGGTATTTGTAAAAAATCACCGGGTACGGGAAGGAAAAAAGCACCAAAAAATACCCGAAAAGCACTGAAATGGCAACACTGCTTCTCAATCTGCCTTTAGTTTACATGTTAATAACTCCTATTCGGATGATGCTCTTATTAAACAAATTGACTCGAATTTGCAGTCTGATGTTGTTGCAAATTTTTTGGATAATAATAATAACAACAAGAATCATTGTAGTTTACTCGCGCTCAAAACAGGTTTAAGCTCTGGTTTGCCTTTTGCTAATGTTTTAAGGGCGGATTATGGGACCGTAAACGTATATGTGATGTAACTGTACCGTGCCGTAGCTAAAAATTACACTTAAGGGCGGATTATGGGACCGTAAACGTATATGTGATGTAACTGTACCGTGCCGTAGCTAAAAATTACACTTATAGATTATCGTAAACGACATTACTATTTAGCATCTATTTCATGTGGTTTTATATTTTATTCTAAATTTTTCCATTTATTTGCTAATTTTTATTCCTTATTTGTTGTTTGAATCATTTTTCTTTATTCATTTCATATTTTTTCCGACTAAAATCAGTCAGCTGTTTCGATGCCGGATAGAAAATTCTGATTTCAACAGATTGATCCGGCAAGTTCGTTTACATTTACGTGTTAGTAACCATTCGTATACATTTCTTCTTGTGGTATCGAAACAGCTGATTCGTTACAGATACGTTTACGGTAGGGTAACTCAGCCTTTATAGATTATCGTAAACGACATTATTATTTAGCATCTATTTCATGTGGTTTTATATTTTATTCTAAATTTTTCCATTTATTTGCTAATTTTTATTCCTTATTTGTTGTTTGAATCATTTTTCTTTATTCATTTCATATTTTTTCCGACTAAAATCAGTCAGCTGTTTCGATGCCGGATAGAAAATTCTGATTTCAACAGAATGATCCGGCAAGTTCGTTTACATTTACGTGTTAGTAACCATTCGTATACATTTCTTCTTGTGGTATCGAAACAGCTGATTCGTTACAGATACGTTTACGGTAGGGTAACTCAGCCTTTACAATCAACAAAAACAGCTTCTGTGATGCCAAAGTTGTATACAAAAATCTAAACAATGTTAGTACCAGGCGGTATTCATCGCTCTCTTTCGAAGATTAACATTTTGTATCGAAAAATGTTAGCCTTTACAGACATGTGTAATTCTTATGGTAACATTTTTCGATACAAATTAAGAAGAGAGTAATTTAACAGAGGTTGTGTGAGTTGGTACCAGGGCTGCCAGAATTGCCGATTTTTCGGCATTTTGCCGATTTTTTATTAAAAAATATGCAAAATGCCGATTTGCCGATTTTTGGTCGAAAAATGCCGATTTTTTGTTAAAACACGAAATTTTAATTTTTGGTGATTTACAATGCATTAATAAATGAAAAAATAATTCTATATTTGACATTTCGAAAGTTCATGTAAATTCATGTTTCTTATCGTTAGCTGAAAAAGAATGTTAACAAAATAGCTTTGCGATCAACAAATTTTCAGCAAAATGGCATCGATTTGCTAATGCTTGTTTTTTTTCATATTTTGCTGAAAATGCATGTTTTTAAATTAGTTTGTTGCATATTGTGGTATAAATACATATTTTTTTGCATTATTTGCTAAAAACGAATATTTTTTAGCATACTTTTTTGTATTTACTTTAAAACTGTGTATTTGCCTATACACTATACAAAAAAAAATATTTTTAAAATTTCTAAATATCATGTTAGGATTTGCACTTTAGGTAGAACAATATTCTATTCTGATTTCTAAATATTTAAAAAATTTTTTTTGATCCCGAATACAAAAGTATAAAACATAAATCAATTTCTGACGATGATTAATGGCAATTTTCCATGTTTAAACTACTTTTAAAGACAAATATGTAATACTAAAACTGAATTGATAATATCAAAAACGTTTGAAAAATCAATAATAACTGCATATTTTTAAAAATTTAAATGCATATTTTAAAATCTTAAGTGAATATTTTTCGATTTCAATCATACATACGTCTTATGTACATAAAACACGATTATAAATGCATGAATATACGAACCCTAGTAATAATAGGCCTTTTTTTAATCACTGGATTTATTTATAGATTTATTTTATTTTGTTAGAAAATCCACAGTTTGTTTTTTAATTTTCAAAATTTAATATTTTTATCCAAATTCTACACTTATTCGCTAATATAATGTGAAAGAAAAAATTTTAATTTTTCTAAAACGCAATTTCTGGAATTAAATTAAGCTAAATCCAAAACGGATTTATTTTATTTATAAATCTATTTTGGATTTAGTTTAATTCAATCCCGGTGTTCACATTTTTACAAAATTTAATTATTTTCTTTCACATTATATTAGCGAATAAGTATTAGATTTTGAAAAATATATTAAATTTTGGAAATTAAAAAACAAAATGTGAATATTTAAACGAAATAAAATAAATGCAGTGATTAAAAAAAGGGCCAATATTTGCATAATATTTCAAGGTGTACCTTAAGTTCGGAGAAGAACTATTTTTAAAAGCTGAAAAATTAATTTATGTACATAGTATTGGTCAGATAATATCTGAATATGTATCATAAAAATATTCATAAATATACAACTAACATTTTTATAATTATCATTTCATTTATCTCTTAAGCCTTTATTTTTATTTAATTGTTAAACTTAAAACATATTATTTTACACGAAATGTGTTTTTCGCATATTTTTTATGTAAAGTAACCTAAATATTACATAAATGTATTTTTTAAAGTGCCGATTTTTTGCCGATTTTTTAAAATCAAAGTGCCGAAAATGCCGATTTTTTTTGGGAAAAAGTGCCGATTTTTCATCAAAATCATCTGGCAGCCCTGGTTGGTACCTCTTTTAATTATATGCTCGTTGTTCGTACTACTGCTAATGTTAAACTTGATCATGAGTTGCCTTCTGTAAGTACAAAAGCTTTAATGGTTACTAACAGTAAAGCTTCTGCTGTTAAGGCTACTATTGCTGTTAAAGCTGCTGCTGCTGTTAATGATATTGCTATTAAAGCTTCTGCTGTTAAAGTTTCTGATGTAATTAAAGAACCTGTTAACTCAAATGCCTCAGTTAATTTAAATGGATCTGCTAGTAAAAGTATTGCTAATTTGGAGGTTTTTAATCTAAATAACGTAATTGATGCTCAAAGTTCATCAAATTGGAGTATTGTTACAAATAGGAAGAAAAAACCTAAAAAACATAATTTCATAACTGGTGATAGTGATAATTCTGAATTGGATGTGGTACAAAAAATGAAATGGATCCACTTGTCGTCATTTAAGCCAACAGTTTCAGAAGAAAACATTTTATCATATGTGGCAAAACATATTAATATTGCTAAGTCCCGCATGACATGTTATAAACTTGTAAAAAAAGATGCTTCGTTGTCTGATTTAAAATTTGTTAATTTTAAACTTGGAATTTCAGCTGAATTGTATGAAAATCTGTTTAAACCTGAGTTGTGGACCTCTGTCATTAGAATACGTCCTTTTCAGTTTTTTCAGAAAAAGCCGTTATATCAACATCAAGTGTAACATCAATCCACAATTGCTTAAAATTTTAATAAATTAGAGAATAATACTGTTTTAGATTTTTGTTATTCAAAAGATATATTTAAACTTTACTTAAATAATTTGTATTAATTTTCTAATTTCATTTTTAGCGAGTAGTCTGTAAGGATCATTGTTATCCATAGACTTTATAAATAAAGAAATGAGAATTAGCTAATATTATCTAGAATGTGCACTCTCAGAACAATTCCGTTGTGACAACCGAATTTTTTCCAACCGAATTGGCTCGGTTGCTGCAACCTCGTAATTCGGTTGCCTCAACCGAATTCAGTTGTGGCAACCGATAATTCGGTTGTTGCAACCGAATTGAAATCTAATTCGGTTGCCACAACTGAATTCGGTTGCTGCAACCGAATTACGAGGTTCCAGCAACCGAATCAATTCGGTTGGCAAAAAATTCCGTTGCCACAACGGAATTGTTCTGAGAGTGTGATAGTAAATAAAATTACATAAAATAATGGTAATTTTTTTTTACCATTAAACTGCTTTATTATAACACAGTTAGTGTTTCCAATTATTTGACATAGGCGGTTAACCGGTTAATGCATTATTCGAAAAATCACTAAAATGGATTAACCGGTTATTCGGGTCGGTTATTCGTGAAAATTGGCGGTTAATCGATTAATCGTTTAACTTTTTATTAATTAAAACACAAAAATCTGACACTTTTCATTAAATATTAACGTCACATATGAATACGATGTATTTAATAAAAAAGTTTCCATATTCGAAGGTTAAAAAGTTTCGCGATCTGAGATTTTTTTAAAAAAAGGTCTGTAAAAATGTTGCTAAATCTACTAAAATTTTGTTGAAGATGGCAGAAAGAACTGCTGAAACTAGTAAAATATTAGTAAGTTAAGAAAAGCAAACCTAAAACTGTTACATATCGTTTACTTAACGTAGATTTTTTATTTAGAAAAAAATTTAAAAATCTGAAAAGCTTAGATATAAAATTTAATATTGCATTTAACTTTTTCAGACCCAACTAGCTTGCAAAAATGTATTCATTTTATAACTTCAAGGTAAAATTGTACTAAAACTATTAAAATTTCCTGGTGTCAATTCATATTTTATGAAATATAATTTAGCTAAAATTATAACTGTTTATCTAAATAAATCTATTAGTATTGAAAATATTTTTAATTTTAAGAGAAAACATCACATCTCACAATCGTGTATGCTGGGTCTGAAAGGGTTAAAGAAATGCTATACCTAAAGTTTTTTAAATTTTAATAAGATTCTTCCTACGGCATCAGTGTTGCCAGAACTCTTAAATGGAAATATGCTAGATTCCTAAAAAATTTCTGCTAAAATCTGCTAAATCCTAAAATAAAAAATATATACCTAGAATATGCTAAATTAAAAAATCGCAATTTTTTTATTATATTGATTATGCTAAAGATCTGCTAAATTTAATAAAAAAAATATGCTGAAAATCTGCTAAATAATTTTTTTAGTATTATTTAATAAAGTCTTATTAATGGAAAAATACTTTTTTTAAACAATGTTTATAAAAAATTATATTTTAATACTTTTTTAAACTATCTTAGAATAAATATAAAAGTTTACCCCTTTATTCATAAATGCTTTCAAAAGTTATAGGAGGTTTATCGAACAAATTTTATGTGAAGAATTTGTTTTGTAAACCTCCTAGAACTTTGCAGAGTGTTTATGAATTGAGAGGTAAACTTTTACATTTATTCTAAGATACTTTAAAAAAGTATGAAAAGATAATTTTTTGTAAATACTGTTTAATCTTTCTTTGAGACTAAAAAAATAAATTTTCTCATTTAATTTTTTCACAATAAACATAACTGATTTTAAATTTTTGCAAGATTTTTTTTATGGTTTTTGTAGCATTTTCAAATTATAGTAGTATATCAATACTACTAAAAAAGTTTACATTCACAAAAGTATTGAATATAATTTCGCATGAAATAAAAAGTTATGAAAACATTAGCCGCTTTTTCTAATCATTTGGGTTTACAAAATCCAAAAAGAAGTTCTAAAAGTGCTCAACAGATGGGGCTAGATTCTCCCTATTTTAAAAAGAATTTTCTGTAAGACACTTCTTTCACCCTAATTTTTAATACCGAATTCGATGATGAAGGATTTTACTTTAACTTTTAAGTTTTAATTATATTTTATATAAAACAGCGATAGACAGTCTGCCTTTTCAGTTTTAACACTTCAATTTATATTTTTGCACAATTGAAAAATTACATTGCAATATTTAACATTCACTAATTGGATGTAATTAAATTACTTACAGTAGAGTGAAAAATTGCCATTTCTATTTCAGCTATTTCTCCATGTCCAAGATGAAAAATATGTATTTGGTGAGGTGTAGTTTTTTTTTCTAAACATATTTCATAAACAAAATTTAATAAAAACCTTTTATTTGTTAGTTTTTCAATTTTTTTTTGTTTTCATTTTAATTTTCATTCGTATTTTTTTCTGACATTAAATTAATAGGCTGTTTCATATATTTCTGCATTTATTGCGGATTTATTAAATCCAGCTTTTTTTTGGATTTAATAAATCCCCTTTTTGTATGAAAAATTCTAAGTCCAGGTGATTAAAAAAAACGCTAATTTTATTATTATAAATATTGTTGCAGAAAAAATTATTTTGTTAAAAAATATGCTAAAAATATGCTTTTATTAAATAAAACAAAATATGCTAAAAAATCTGCTTTTGTCCAACAGAATATGCTAAAAAGCAGTTAGCATATTTTTATAAAAAAAATATGCAATTGCCCCACTCAATCTGCTAAATCTAGCAGAAAATATGCTAAAATGGCAACACTGTACGGCATCGATAAATTTGAGTTCTCTTTGAGATTAATTTCAGTTAATTGAGAATACCAATTTACTTTGTTTCTCAGTATCTTTTTCGTTACTAAAGGCCATTAACAGTAAAAAAAAATAACCTAAAGTTTGAGCTTACTTAAGCCCAAATTAGTTTGGAAGTATCGTAAAAAAAGTAACGTATCATTCTCATAATGAATAAAAAGAGTATAAAAAATAAAAATATTGCATTTTTTTATCTTTTTCTTGTGCATAGAATTAAATGTCAAGGAATAAAATAGAAAATTTCTATTTTCAACAGAACTTTTTTACGATTTTACTTGACAACAGTTTCAATGCATAGAATAAAGATAAAAATATATTTCTATATTATTTTAACACATTGAATTGATTACAGATACGTTTTTTTACTTTACGATTAAACTAATGAAGCCTTTACTCTGAGAGAATTTTATCGGACGAGCTGTAAACAAAAGTTTTGGAAACAAATTTAAATTCAATTTCAATTTTTCTAATAAAACTTTTTTGGGTGTACGACATAATATGAAATTTTTCATAAAATTTTATGAAAAATTGCATCAATTCAATTAAAAGTTTCAATAGACGAATTCCAGCGAAACTTAATTGAATCAGTGTATAAATTCATCAATAGCATATAGACAATTCTCTGAGTGTGCAGTTACAGAAGTCAAATTCTATATAAATTAAAATTTTTTAACTTTAGGTTGTTTTAATTCAAATTTAAATTCATTGAAACGAGTTCAGGTTCCATGTTGCTCTAGTGGAACATGTTTTAGAATTGATGTGGTTTTGAACCGATGTGTATGTACACTTTCTTAGGAAAAATAAGAAAAGTTAAAGTTCTTACAGAATTAATATGTTAATTGTGTAATAGTTTTAAAACAAATGCAGCCTTGTCTTAAAGGATATGGAGATATAATCTACATTAGTTTAATTTTTAAAAAGAATTAAAACAGTAATGCAAAATGTCTATTTTATTTCATGATATTATAGTTTTTAACTGAATTAATGCAAACTTATGTAATTATATGGGCCCATTTTTCGGATAAAATTGTATAAAGACACATGTTAAATTACATATGACTTTATAAAGCCCCATATCAATTTTTTTTAAACGGGTATAAGGAAATATTATCGCAGCTGTCAAAACGTGCTATATATCAAATTAAAGGACATATTTCATCATTTCAAAATGTTGTAAAAACAGCGTTATTACTTTCAATTTAATTTTCCTACAAAAACGTTTTTGCAAATATTTCTTAAACTATAGCTAACTTCCATATTCGTGATCTGCGTCCCAAAGTCTATTAGATATGATGTATCGCAATCCCGATGTATCACATTTTTCTTATTTTGTTGTGCTGTGTAATTGATGCACAAGTTGTACAGTTTCTTTTGACGATAAGTATATGAAGATTTTTTGTTGTATGATTTTTATTATTTTAATATTGTCGTTGGTTTTTTCATATAAATTAAGAGATTAGAAAATACATAATTAAAAAACAAAATGTTAAATAAAGTAGAATTGCAAAAATAGTGAAATGAAACTGTAAACATAATAAACCACCCAGTGTAGAAACGGTAATGACATATCATTATTTTTTGGACTACCAGTAATGACACCCACTTACCTTCTGCATTATTTTAAAACATATAATAATGAGTTACTGATAATGACTTATTTTTATCATTATTTCAAATAGAAAATAATTTCCTAGATTTTTTTAAAATTTTTTGAAATCTATTTTTAGTAGTGTTTCCAATTCGGTTAATCGATTAACCAATTCCTCGATTAATCGCCTCTATTTCGGTTAATGTTGAAACAAATAATTTAAAACTCAAATAATTATTCGATCCGAATAATCGGTTAAAATAGGTCGATTAACCGGTTACAATTTTAATATGGAATTTATCCTTTATTTTTTTCACAAAACTTCATAACTTTCTTAACTTTGGCTAAAAAATTACAAGAAAAGCTTAGAATAAACACAAACTTACTAAAATATTATCAAATTCTTTTAAAATTGAGTGAAAGACGTCGTTAAGCCTTTAGATACATTTTTTAAAGCAAAATAAAGGTGTTCCTAAAACTTTCCAAAATACACGACGTGTCTGTCTTGATCAGCATCGAACTGCTCTATAGGCTTTAATCAATAATCAAATTTTCTGTTTTAATTCTTTTAAAAATTAAAACTAATGTAAATTATATTTCCATATTCTTCAAGACAAGGTTGCATTTTTTCAAATATGTGTCCCACACTGTCAACTGACATCTTAATTCTGTAGAAACTCTACCTTTTCTAGCATCTCCAAAGAAAGTGTGTATAATCGATTCAAAACCACATCAATTCTACAACATGTCCAACTACACCATTTTCAGTTTTATTTCAGAAAATTCCAAATATATTTCAAAATTGTCCAAAAATGTTTTAAAATTGTCCAAATATATTTTAAAATTGTGCAAATATATTTTAAAATCGTCCAAATATATTTTAAAATTTTCTAAAAAGGTTTCAAAATTGTCTAAATGTTTCAAAATTATCCAAAAATGTTTTAAATACTACCAAAAATGTTTTAAAATTTAAACAGTATTTGTACAATTTTGAATGATTTTTGGACAAATTTAAAACATTTTTGCAAAAATTTAAAACATTTTTGGATAATTTTGAAATATTTCAGACAATTTTGAAACATTTCTAGACAATTTTAAAATATATTTGGACAATTTAAAAACATTTTTGGATAGTTCTAAAACATTTTTATACAACTATGAAATATATTTGGAATTTTCTGAAATCAAGCTGAAAAAGGTGTAGAATACAAGGGAACCCATACCCGTTTTACTGAATTTAAATTTTTATTCGCATTGGTGAAATTAACAATAACGAAATAGCGTAAAGTTAAGACACAATTCAAATTTAAATGGAATTTGACATTTGTAACTGTACACTGAGTGAAATGTCTACATAATATTTATGGATTTTTACATTGATTCAATAAAGTTTCGTCCATTGAAACTTTTCATTAAATTGATAAATTTAATGAAAAAGCTTTATAATTTTTATGAAGCTTTCTATTCGTTTTGTTAAGAAAACTTTATTACCCAGTGTAGAAACGGTAATGAAATATTTTTTTTAATATAATTTATTTTTTTGAAAATCTATTTTTGGACTCATTATTTTTGTCAGTACTGGTAAGCACATAGGTAACGATATATTTTTTGATTTTCCGTATGCTAGTGTGTAACCATAACTCATTATTTTTCGCGACATCGCCATATAAAGGTAATAAGAAATGTACCCAAGTAGAAATTGCCGACGTCACAACAAAAATTGTACAGGGAGAGCACTGTTTTTTACGAAATGCCGGTACTACTTAAAACGTGCTTTGCCAATACTGTTTTCTGAAAATTAACGAGCTTTTTTTAATTTATTAAAATTAACAGTTTTATAAATTTTACGTATTTTTACATATGTTACACAATTATTTACCACATAGCCATTCTTTTCTTGTGAAGTTTCGAAAGAATACATTAAAAATCTGTGATGTATACTAAAAGGACCGTAAAGTACTAGCAAACTACTAAATTTGTTATTAAATGTACTGGGATAATACCAAAAACATAAAATCCCAAGCCTGCGCCAACATTGGGAAATAACTACGGCCAAGCGTTTATTGGTGTTATCATTTCGACAACATGCCAGTACAGTGAAAGTTGAAAATCCGACGCATTGCCAGTACATGTACTACCGTCTCCAATACCGGGCCGACATTGTGCCGTTTGTATTTTTCTACTTGGGTAATAACAAAAGTAACTAGTTACCATTACCAAGTATGTAGTTACATAACCACATATCTGGTAATGATTTTCTACACTGGGCAACGTGTGCAGTTTTTTGTGACGCTTACAGTACATAATTTTTTTATATTTTCTTTTAATAGTTACGTTAAAGTTAACTCTACATTATAAGACCCAGCGTTAATAGTCCAATTTGAATCTATTTATATTCTCAAAGCATTGAAAATTATAAAATGAGAAATTTTAGATTAAAAATTTAAATATTGAAACTGGCAATATATTAAAAATTTTTAAAATTAGAACAATCAACTTTTTTAATAAAAATATTTTAAAAACGGAACTACAAAATTTTTAAATTAAGGGGGTAATTTTGTAAAACACTTCGGTGAAGTGTTGCGTTATTTCTATAGAATTGTTTTTGTTACAAAAACAATTTACATTGAAAGTTCCCTTCACTTCACCCAAGTGTTTTACGAAATTAGGTACTTAAACTAAAGTTTTGTAAACTGAAATTTATATAAACCGAATTGTCTAACCACTTAACTACGTAAGATGAGTCTACCAGAATGTAACCTAATAAGTAATTGCTTTTTTGAATTTAACTTCACGGCTCTTATTGAAAAATACTGCGAAGGGCACTGTTTTTTTTTATTTCACCAACGCAGCTCATTGGTTAAAAATAATGCTTTATTCAAAGTTTTAAAACTAACCTGCAGGGATGATCCGCAAAAGGTCCAGCGAATGTTGGATGTAAACTTTCTTGGGAATTAAGATTTAAACCTAAACCAGTTAAATCGATGCCTGAGGCTAATGTAACCAAATTTGGATCGGATTCAGCGGCACGCATAAACGTTAATAAACCCACCATACCAAATTGATTATTCACCATACTCGCTGGTATGTTTGTGACCTTGCCTGCAACGATATCAAAAATAAATAGAAAAAACGTTATTGACAATATAAGGACCAAACAAAAATGTAATATATTTTGAAAACCGTACCATCAGGAGATGTTTGCACGCCGGTTTTCATCAATTTATTATCGCTGGAATTATCATTCGGATGTTGTTGTTGCTGTTGTTGTTGTTCAATGCTACCACTATTACCCATACCACTAATACCAGCTGTTGTACCACTACCACTGGGTGCCGAACTACTCACACCACCAGAGCTTACAATACCACCAATACCACTGCCAAAATTGCCACCTGCTGTACTACCAGGCGCAGCAACACCACCACCAACTACACCTCCTCCTGCTCCAATACTACTACCAACCAGACCACCGACACCACCACCAATTGATGAGCCTGATCCTACCGCACCACTACCCACTGCTCCCAACCCGCTGTTGGCTACAATTGAATTCATTGTCTTATCCGTACCATCCAAATTATTACTATCTGAAAGACCACTTCCCGCATTCGTTGTACCATCCGAGTTTTGAGTGCCCGGTAACGCAGGGAAATCTTCATTAGACATCGTGAATTCCGATTGCTCTGATGTTGGTTGTTTTACCATGCCAACTAAAAAAGATGGTTTGGAAGAAACGAGAAGAGAGGGGAAGAAAAAACTCTTGTAATCATTTTGTTTTTGTAAGTTTGTGGGAGGAGGATGTTTCAGAATATACAAAAACTATGTGTTTTAAAAGTCAATTACAACAAAAAAAAAGGATCTATTACATTTCTTTCTAATGAATAGAAAAACTAAAATTTTAAACAATTAAGGTATAGATTACTTACAAAAGAGTGTTTTTAAATGATTCTTGCTAATTACAAATGGCACACATTATATGTGTTTTTGAAAAAATAAGTAAATCTTGAAATTTCAAAAGGTCAAATATAGACCAACAATTAAAAAGGTTTATATTTTGGAAAAAAAAAATATTCCTTACGGAATAAAAATTTAAGACGAAAATCGTGGTCTCTTTATTACTTTACTTTGACTACTTCCGTGGGATCAGGGCAAATATGTTTAAAATAAGGTTAAATACATCAGCAGAAAACCTATTTGGTTTTTCGGTGAAATAACGTAAAAAAGTTGTTGAAAATTAAGCTTTTTATGAAGTGAAATACGTTTCGAATACTGGGCTAGGACTCAAGTGGTGTTAGAATTGAATTAATGGAGAATTTTTATAAACTTTTCCAGCTTAACCTAACTCAAAAACTTTACTCTAACTTTTTTTTATTAGAAATAAAGACGGTATCGTTATTTTTAAACTGAGTAAAAAAATATTTGTCAACATCGTAAAACTGTAAATAAACAAAATTAATTTCGATCTACCCAAACATACGTGTAAAATAATGGATCAAGAGCGCCGTAAATTATAATCGACAAATGGAAGAAAAATACCAAACGCCCAATACACTTCATCTCAAAAGACCTAACAATGCCGCGAACTACCCTCAAAAATGTTTTAAACAAGTTGGAGATGTTTTCAATCCAATGGTCAAAATTTGGAAAAAAAAAATGTTCAAGCTATACTCAAAAACCTCAGTATATCTGATATATCCAAAAAGTTAAAGTGCAAAGGCAGCCAAACAAGACTATCTAAATAAGATCCAGAAAGTTATATTGTTTTTGGGGTCAAAACATTCTGTATTGTAATGGACGATGAGACATATACTAAAGCAGACTAGCGCATTGCCCGCAGCATTTATGGCAGAGGAAGGCTACGTTCGTAAATGCAGTAAATTTGTGCAACACTGCCTCAGTTATGTCAAGTTTTGTTTCTGGTGCGTGATCAGCTGTTGCAGATGCTTTGCTACTGCTCAACAACTGCACAGAGTTTGCTTTTTAGAACGTTTTGCAAAAATTAAAAAAACATGTTCGCAACAACATTAACAAATATTATTGAAAATCTTGATGGTAAAAATGACAATTTTTTGTTAAGTTATAATAAAAAGAGAACAAAAAGAAAGATGAAAGGACTTTTGATTATTAAAAATCAATTAAATCGAAAAAGAACACTATTGCATCAGGAATCAAAATGATGCGATAGTTGCAAAAATTTGCGGCAGCACTGTCAATTGTTTGCATAAAAAAACGTTTGACGTAAATCAGTGCTGTCAAGTAATGCTTTTTTGAACATTTTACTTTTATTATGCCGCAGTGATGCACAACTACTGCATTTACGAACGTACCCGAACTTCCGGCTTCCCAAACATATTTTAAGAATCTGGTAGCGAATAACTTTTGTGGCAGATAATGTCAGAGTGGAAAAAAGTTATTTTTTCATTACTACTGTCTAATTATTGGAGGTATTTGGGAAGAGTACTTAAAGAAAATAATACCATTTATAATTTTCATGATGACCACAATATCGAATATGCTAGAAAGTACCTATTTCACCAAATTTCCCCCAATGTATCCGCCATTGGGTCATAATAAAAAGAAAACTGCGAAAGAGTGGAGCCGCCGCCCATAACAAGAAAAAAATTATCAAAAAGTGGAAAGCCGCCTACGAGAACATCAATCAAAGTACTGCCAGATATATTATGCATTACATATGAAAAAAATTTAGAAAGGAAGGGACCAAGCAATAATTCAGACATTTTCTGAACGTAAAACCATATTTAGCATTTATATTTTAGATAGTAATAAACAAAAAAAATTCCATGCCTACTAAATTTCTTTTTTTTTTTAATAAAATTTTTCAAAAATAACTCGCTACAGCCTTTAAAACAATATTTTTATGGAAATGGCAATTTGTTTGACTTTGGAAATACAATGTGAATACAAACTATTCATTAGTATAAATAGTGAGTATGTTTCAAGTTATCTTAATAGGATTTAATCGAAAAATAATTCAGATTCAACTTTACAAAAGGAAAAAAACATAATTACAATACTCTTGCCTAATCATTTTTTACCGGTCAGAAAAATACAAAGCGCTGGCAAGACACTGTAATAGGTGCTTTCAGAAAGTGTTTTCGCAATCCCACAATAATAATATCATTAGTACGGCAAAAAAAGTTCATATGTACTTCTTTTTTTCTTTTTAAACGGGATAGTTTTTTTATCGTTGAGGTAAAACGATTTTTAGGTGAAAATAAATTTTTGAGTTGAAAGAAAAATGTTTAGAGTGAAAAATTTGTTAGGGTGTAAAAACTTTGAGGTGAATATAAAATATTATTCATCTTTAAGCGTTAAGGTAGAATTAACTATACGTTAACGTAACGTGACGAGTCTCCTTATGGAAAATCTAATAAGTCAAAAGAGCAGTCTGACAGTCTATTTCTTTTTTACTCATTGTTTTAGATTGAATCAGCTGATTCGTCACCTTACGTTAAGTATGGCTAAATGAGCCTTTAAGGTCTCGTTACTAGAACGCTACTCAAGATATGTAACGTGCTATTAAGGAATGATAAATTTGATTTTCAGAATAGTACCAACCAGGGATAGTACATTTTCTACCCTTATAGTACCAAAACTTAAATTTTTTTATAAAATAAGCAAGAACTTTCATAAAAATTCATTGTGGATTATATTTTATCCCTTAAAATCGGATTCAATTTCATTTTAAATCGAAAATAGTTTGTAGTCAATTTAGCTCATTTGATTCAATCAATCATTATTAAATTAGTTTATGCCAAATTAATTTGTGAATTCAATCGATTTTTATGTACTTGATTTGTTTACTTTTCAAATATAATATTTTATGTGTTTTTGTATAAAAATTAAAAAAAAAAATTTATTGTTTTTGCCAATAATTTTCTTTTTAAATAAACCGGATTTCTATAGAATTTTTGGAAATAACCAAAATGTCCCAGTGTACCAATCAAACTTTGATTGTGCCAAACATGGTACAATTGTGCCACAAATCCCATCACTGATATGCACTTAAAAACAGCTGTTTTGTACTCTCACGTAAAAACGGAGAAAAAATTCTGTTTTCAACAGAAATGTCCGGCACGTTACGTATCATTCTCATAATGAATAAAAAGGGTATAAAAAATAAAAATATTGTACTTTTTATCTTTTTCTTGTGCATAGAATTAAATGTCAAGTAATAAAATAGAAAATTTCTATTTTCAACCGAACTTTTTTACGATTTTGCTTGACAACAGTTTCAATGCATAGAAAAAAGATAAAAATATATTTCTTTATTATTTTAACACATTGAATTGATTACAGATACGTTTTTTACTTTACGATTAGACTAATGAAGCCTTCATTTAGCCATACGTAACGTAACGTGACGAATCAGCTGATTCAATCTAAAATAACGAGTAAAAAAGAAATAGACTGTCAGCTATGCTCTTTTAACTCATTAGATTTTCCATAAGGAGACTCGTCACGTTACGTCCACGTATAGCTAATTCTACCTTTAGCGTCTGGTGAAGTGATGTCAAATTTGACCAGATGCCAATGTATTTTCCCTGCTCTTTTATTTGAGATATTTTTATCGTTCGCGAATCCCTAAATTTTTCATTATATTCTTTAATACAAACTCCAAAAAGTATTTAAACTCTGATGATTTTTGGAAAAAATTTGTAGGAATATAAATATAGAAAAACGATTTTATTAAAAACGAATAAAAAAGTTAAAGTTGTTCATTCCGACTATATGATATCCTACACCAGTCTGGTTGAAGGTTAAATAACGTTTGGATCCTAAATTTGCATGGGTTGGCATAGCTTGTGTCAAAATTTGTATCTAAAACTCTAAAAGAAATTAGAAAATTAGTAAGAAATTTAGCCAAAATATGAACCGATTTAATCTAAAACCAGTAGGCTTTACCTTTATACGGGCGCTGAGTCTAAACAAGGACCGCATTTAACCAAAATCCATAGAACTCGTTCCTGTGCCCTTTTGAAAATTTTATTAAAATATCTTCATATTTGCGACCTATAGCCGGACGCATGGTTGGACAGACAGACATGATTAAATCGAATGAAAAAAGTTATTCTGCGTTGATCGGTATACTAAAAAAAGTTTCAAAGAATCTCAAATTGTTCTGTAGGAAAATATAATCCTAAAGAATTCCGGTATTTAAAACTACCGTTAAGGAAGTTAATTTGTATATTCCAATTAAAAACTTCTAGGGCCAGTTTTATATTAAACACTTAAGAGTTTTCTAACTTACATATGTATATTATTTGGATGGTCTTAGAATGACTATAGCTGTGTTTTCGAGTTAACTATATCCGTTAACTCATAAAAAACTCAAAGTGCATAAAAACGCGTTTAAGGCGAAAACTAACATATTACTTTTCATATGCACGTTAACTTTCAACACGGATAATTATAAACGTTGAAAACTCAACGTTTATACATTTTCACATCTAACGTAAAAATTATAAACATAACCTGTTTAACATGGGTTTCTAGAAGACGTTCGTTGTCACACGAATGAGTGACTACGTGTATTTTGTTTTTGTATTGCATGTATTTTGTTTGTGAAGCTAAACGTCATCTAAAAACACCACCTAAAATTTTTTTATTATACAAACGGATTAACGTAGATTTACTTTAAATACTTAACGTTGATAGGCATGAGATAAAATACAGCTTATGTCTGTCTGTCGTAAACAGACCTTTCAATTTCGTTTGCATTTATCCTTTGTAAAAGTTATAATGCTAAATTGGTTCATTTGTTATATAATTTTAGTTGAAAGACTTTTGGAATGAAAATTGCAATGTAGTGATAAGATACTCGTAATTTACCTGTCAAAAAATCAACAAAATGCCATTTTTCAAAAAAATTTTTGCTTAGCCTCATAACACCACTATACTTTTAAACTACTCTAATAAAAACAAAACTAACTTCTTCAGGAAAGTGGAAATTGGGGTATTGTCTAAAACTCTAAAAAAGCATCTCATTACTCAAATCTTTTTCACAACATGCATAATACTTAATGTATTATCTTAATCCCTATGTAAAGACACTCTTTCACTCTTTTTGTAGTAATTTCAGATATATAAATACTAATTGCCAAAAATACATAGATGAAAAATATTCCAAACTACTTAACACTAATGCAAATGCAAATGCAAATTCAGCAAAAAAAAAAGTAACATAAATATGACTATATAAAAAATGATAATAATGTTATATAGTGAGGAGAGACAGATGAAATTTCAAGAAGAAACACAAACTAAACGCAATGAATTTTATAAATAAATACTATTGAAAAAATGATGGTAAAAAACGAAGGATATTTCGTTGATAAACTCACAAGAGGTAAAGAAATTACCATAAGGTTTGCTTCCCGGTGGCTGGAGGGGATTCGTCTGAGGCAGTGATTGATCATTCTGGCCGCGAGCATTTGTCAGAGATGGAAATTCTGAAGGATCGAGTAGGGCTGGCGTTGTTGTATCCCCACTGCCACCAAAAACATTATGGAAATTATTGAGAGGTCCACCACCTCCACTACCAGTCGTACCGTAACCACCACGATTTTGCATAAAATTACCCATGTTTGACTGAAAAATTTACAAATAAAAACAATTAAAAGCTCTGGGGATATAAGATATTTCAAATAAATTTTACCATAGGTCCTTGACCCAGGCCTTGCATACGTCTTTCCACATATGGACGCTGGTTGAAAACATTTGCACGATTACCACTTCCTAACGCAGGACCACCAACCGATAGCTGAGCATTACGGTTTGGTGATAATTGAGGTTGCGTTTGTCCATAGTTTGCTCCTGTTGAAAAAAAAAAACAAGAACCATATAGATGTCAGAATTTTTAAAGCAATTATATAAAATGTTTTACTTACCACTGGGAAACATGCCTGACGTGGGTGTTACATGACCGGATAATGAACTACCACCAAAACCGCCTGTAGTTCTGCCCGTTAGAGATGCATTTGCTATGCTTCTTGGGGGTTGTTGAAAATTTAAATTCGCCATAATCTACAATAAAACCAAAATAAGATACACGATTTAAATAAACATTTAATAGAAAGGTTTTGTTATTATGCAAATTGGATTAATTATGTGGCACAACAAATGTAGTGGTGCTATATTATTAAATAGGTCAAATGGTACTATCACCATAAAATTTAAAAACTAATAGGAAAGTTTTTGGGCATTAAAAAAACAATTTTTTTTGTATATACACATAGTCTGAAATTATGAATTGACAAAAAAACTCCACAAAAGAAAAAACTTTTTGAAGAAAGACATCAGAAAACTTTTTCAGTCTGTATTACCAACCCGCATTTAATATGTTCTTTTTAAATTATTTCTCCAATAATTTTATAAATAAATACAGACAATTATGTATTGAGTTGATCAGTGTAGAATATGATTTTCTTCCAAATCTGAACTTATTATTTATTTTTTTAATTATAACCCAGTTTAGAAAATCATTACCAGATATGTGGTTATGTAACTACATACTTGGTAATGACAACTAAGGAGTGAGATCATAAAAATGTAAACACACATTTAACTTTGGTTTAAAGCTTCTCATATTTTTTTTGGCAATTTACATTTTAAAAATATGTCAGTTAATAAATTAATTTACATCATGAGTTTTAATTTGCAATTTTTTACACAATGGACGATGAAAGAAAAGTGCGTTCAAAAATAATCAAATATTTTCAAAAAAAACCAAACATGGACATACAAAAAAGTTGCCAAAGAGGCTAATGTATGCCGCCAAACAGTTTCAAAAGTAGTAAAAATGTATCTGGAACACCTAACAATTGAAAGGAAGCCGGGAACAGGAACAACGACTATTTATCGTTACATTGGTAAGGCATATAAAGTTAAAAGCATCCTTAAGAGAGCTCCTAACACATCTGGCAGAAAAACAGCTCGGTTAGCCCAATGCTCGGACATTTTTGTACGTAAAGAGAAACGTAAGGCAGGTCTAAAGTCCTACAAAGTTCAAAAACTTCCCGATAGAAAAATTTGGAGGCCAAAACCAGAGCTCGAAAATTGAAATCAAATTTTATACAAAAATACAACTGTTGTGTAATGGACGACGAAACTTATGTCCTGGCTGATTTTTCGCAGCTACCTGGTCAAGAATTTTATGTTTCCGATGTTCTAGGAAATGTTGCGGAAAAATTTAGGTCGAAAAAGCAAACGAAATTCCCTAAAAAATTTCTAGTATGGCAAGCCATATGTAGCTGCGGCCAAAGAAGCCAGTCATTTGTGACATCTGGCTCTATAAACAGCGAAATTTATATCAAGGAGTGTTTGCAGAAGAGACTTCTTCCATTTTTGAGTCAGCACAATGTATCCACTTACTTTTGGCCCAATTTAGCATCTTGTCACTACAGCAAGAAAGCGCTGGAGTGGTATAATGGTAATAATGTGGTTTTTGTACCAAGAGAGGCAAATCCACCAAACTGCCCGGAGCTCAGGCCAGTGGAAAGATATTGGGCTCTTGTTAAAAGAGAATTAAAGGGCACAAAAAAGGTTTCGCAGGACATGCAAGATTTCAAACGTAGATGGACCACCTGCTCTAAAAAGGTGACAGGAACTACCATAAAAGCCTTAATGGAAGGGTTTCCGGAAAAAGTGGATAACTTCCCAGCCAGAAAAATACAAACGGGAAAGCGATGGCAAAGCACTTTAACAGGTGGTATAAGTACTGGTAAAAAGTGCTTTCCCATTCCCAAAATGATAACAAAAAGCGCCGGAAAAGCACTGGAGAAACAAAATTTTTTAACGTTGGCAAAACGCTGGCAAAACCAATAAATAGGTGGTCTGGAAATATATTTTCCAAAATAAAATTTAAAAAAGGTTCATATCGTCACCTAAAATGCAAAAGGGCGTAACAACAAAAAAAATTTAAGCCGATTTTCTGATTGATATGATGCACTAGACTAAATTACATTTCCCTACAAAATTTTAATCTTATATGTCGAAATAAGTCTATAGTCGTGTTTTAAACAAGAGAAGAAAATATAGAATATCTTTAATTCTACAACGTTTTTTTTTGGTTCTAGTGTAAAAAAATAAAAAGTGTTGTTACGACCTTTTGCATTTTAGGTGACGATATGTATTTTTTTTTGGTCCTGCCGTGATTTGAACCCAAGCCGTCAGATTGGCAGACGATTGCTCTACCCACTGAGCCAACGAGACATATAATATTTGATGGCTAAACATATAAATGAGTGATAATAGCTCGACAACTACTGGCTGTGCTAAAATGCTAGCACTGGCAGTTTTTTGGAAGTAATATGCCAGCTTTGGGAGAGCAAGAAAAAAGTTGGTGTTAAAGGAGCTTTCCACAAATAAAAAAATTGATTTTATAAAACAAAAAAATTTTTTAATAAAAAAAAATTATTTGCTTGCAACCGGATTTGAACTCGGAACGCCCTGACTAAAAACATCCTAGTAGCAAATGGTCAAACTAGTTCTAAAAAGTACTAGTTTTTTTGACTAGTAACTATAAAACTAGTTCTCAAAATCACCATTTTGAACCAGTTGTGAACTAGTTTAAGACGATTTATGTATTTTTTTTTGGTCCTGCCGTGATTTGAACCCAAGCCGTCAGATTGGCAGACGATTGCTCTACCCACTGAGCTAACGAGACATATAATATTTGATGGCTAAACATATAAATGAGTGATAATAGCTCGACAACTACTGGCTGTGCTAAAATGCTAGCACTGGCAGTAAAATGCTATGCCAGCTTTGGGAGAGCAAGAAAAAAGTTGGTGTTAAAGGAGCTTTCCACAAATAAAAAAATTGATTTTATAAAATAAAAAAATTTTTTAATAAAAAAAAATTATTTGTTTGCAACCGGATTTGAACTCGGAACCCCCTGACTAAAAACATCCCAGTAGCAAATGGTCAAACTAGTTCTAAAAAGTACTAGTTTTTTTGACTAGTAACTATAAAACTAGTTCTCAAAATCACCATTTTGAACCAGTTGTGAACTAGTTTAAGACGATTTATGTATTTATGTGCAAATCAACTCGTACAGTTCTGGTACCAAAGAGTCACTCCGGAACTATTTTGTTAAATTTCTCATAAGTACCAGTACAGCTCCCTGTTTTTATTCTTAAAACAATAATTTGGAACCATTTGTGTACCTATTAATTTCATTGAAACAATGCGAGACTATTTCGAAAGATTAAATTAAGAGTTTTAAAATTCTAATTTTGTTTACATTTGTTTTTAATAATATAGTCTGAGTTTGCGAATAAAAACTAAAATATTTTATTTTGATTAGAAATCATAAACACAAAATATTTTATATTTCATTTGGTAAATGGACCTAATTATCTCAGTAAGGAAATTATCGGTCTCATCTACGTTTCATCAAAGAAAAAGCCTTTGTTTTTAATATATATAATTAAGGTCTTTACCAACTGGTACAGCACTATTTCCAAAGAGTCACTTCGGAACTGGTTCCGCGAGTGTCAGATTAGTACCAGTTTTTCTCCCTATTTTTCGTCCTTAAATTGTAATTTCGAAACTAGTTCTACAACTAGTACCAAAGTGGGAGTTTGGTGACAATTGTCCCCATCCCTATGACATCTCCATGTTAAATTCTATAGTTATTTGTATGGAGAGGCGGTAGAACTCGTACTAGTTGCCTGGTTCAATTAAACTAGTACATAACTGGTTCTGATCTAGTATTTTTTGCTACTGGGATTTTTTAACGAAGCGTCAGCATTTTTATAAAATCATTGCTCTACCAGTGAATTGGTTTTTGTACCACTGGTAGCATTGGCTAGGTAGCACTGGATAACGACTGGTTGCAAACCATGGCATATCACTCTTAGACCATTCTTTGCCAGTAGTTTTTTTTATAAACCACCGAAAATTTTTGTAAAACAAATACTGGAAAAACCCTTTTTGCAAACGCTGGCAAAGCGTCCCAAATAGGTGTTCTCCCAGTGATTTATTTTCAACACCGTGGTATGCCAGTGCTTGATTTATTGTACCACTGGCGATTTCTGATTGGGTTTGTTCGTAGTGGTTAGAATTCCATGCGGTTTTTTTTTTGATTTTGTATTAAATTTCACTTAATAAAAATTTGGTGTCAAGTCTTAAAATTAAGTGGTTTGTTTTTTATTTAACTTTATGTGTGTTAACATTTTTATGATCTCACTCCTTGGTTACTATTATTACTACATTTCTTATATGTGACTTTCTCCGAGAAAAGGGACCTAGTGTGTGAAAATGAAGTTTTGAGAAGAAAGGAGAAGGTCACATATATTCTTACATATTATTATTATTAAAATGAGTTATGATACATATACACCAGCATACAAAAAATTAAAAAAATATATCGTTACCTATGTGTTTACCAGTATTGACAAAAATAATGAGTCTAAAAATAGATTTTCAAAAAAAAAATTTTATAAAAAAATATTGTTTTTATAACATTTTTTTTAAATAAAATTTGCTGGTGCGGGTATCGAACTTGGGACTCCAGATTGCCAGTCAATAGCTCTACCATCTGAGCTATCACGACATGTGATATTTAATAAAAACAAAATTGACCTGCTACTAGTGCTGATAAATTTGATTACTTTGTAATACTCGATACTACTCGATATTTTTAATTTGGATACTCGATACTACTCGATATTTTTAACGGTTTTTAAATTTGAAATTTTTTTAAAAACTTTTATTAAAATTCTTTGGAGATGTGTACGTTAATTCAATATTTAAATTTATAAACATATTTTCAAACTTTTATAGCAACTATTCAGTATATTTTTCATAGTTTTTTAACATATGCTTTTAAATATTTTACTTTTGATTTTTTTCTTTTAGCAGAGTTGTAGTTTTGTGATAAATATTTTAGCGGAGTCACACTTTTATATATCTTTTCGGTCAAAAATGCAACTCTGAAAATATCGAGTAGTAGTTTTATCAAGGAGTGTTTGCAGAAGAGACTTCTTCCATTTTTGAGTCAGCACAATGTATCCACTTACTTTTGGCCCAATTTAGCATCTTGTCACTACAGCAAGAAAGCGCTGGAGTGGTATAATGGTAATAATGTGGTTTTTGTACCAAGAGAGGCAAATCCACCAAACTGCCCGGAGCTCAGGCCAGTGGAAAGATATTGGGCTCTTGTTAAAAGAGAATTAAAGGGCACAAAAAAGGTTTCGCAGGACATGCAAGATTTCAAACGTAGATGGACCACCTGCTCTAAAAAGGTGACAGGAACTACCATAAAAGCCTTAATGGAAGGGTTTCCGGAAAAAGTGGATAACTTCCCAGCCAGAAAAATACAAACGGGAAAGCGATGGCAAAGCACTTTAACAGGTGGTATAAGTACTGGTAAAAAGTGCTTTCCCATTCCCAAAATGATAACAAAAAGCGCCGGAAAAGCACTGGAGAAACAAAATTTTTTAACGTTGGCAAAACGCTGGCAAAACCAATAAATAGGTGGTCTGGAAATATATTTTCCAAAATAAAATTTAAAAAAGGTTCATATCGTCACCTAAAATGCAAAAGGGCGTAACAACAAAAAAAATTTAAGCCGATTTTCTGATTGATATGATGCACTAGACTAAATTACATTTCCCTACAAAATTTTAAACTTATATGTCGAAATAAGTCTATAGTCGTGTTTTAAACAAGAGAAGAAAATATAGAATATCTTTAATTCTACAACGTTTTTTTTTGGTTCTAGTGTAAAAAAATAAAAAGTGTTGTTACGCCCTTTTGCATTTTAGGTGACGATATGTATTTTTTTTTGGTCCTGCCGTGATTTGAACCCAAGCCGTCAGATTGGCAGACGATTGCTCTACCCACTGAGCTAACGAGACATATAATATTTGATGGCTAAACATATTAATGAGTGATAATAGCTCGACAACTACTGGCTGTGCTAAAATGCTAGCACTGGCAGTAAAATGCTATGCCAGCTTTGGGAGAGCAAGAAAAAAGTTGGTGTTAAAGGAGCTTTCCACAAATAAAAAAATTGATTTTATAAAACAAAAAAATTTTTTAATAAAAAAAAATTATTTGTTTGCAACCGGATTTGAACTCGGAACCCCCTGACTAAAAACATCCCAGTAGCAAATGGTCAAACTAGTTCTAAAAAGTACTAGTTTTTTTGACTAGTAACTATAAAACTAGTTCTCAAAATCACCATTTTGAACCAGTTGTGAACTAGTTTAAGACGATTTATGTATTTATGTGCAAATCAACTCGTACAGTTCTGGTACCAAAGAGTCACTCCGGAACTATTTTGTTAAATTTCTCATAAGTACCAGTACAGCTCCCTGTTTTTATTCTTAAAACAATAATTTGGAACCATTTGTGTACCTATTAATTTCATTGAAACAATGCGAGACTATTTCGAAAGATTAAATTAAGAGTTTTAAAATTCTAATTTTGTTTACATTTGTTTTTAATAATATAGTCTGAGTTTGCGAATAAAAACTAAAATATTTTATTTTGATTAGAAATCATAAACACAAAATATTTTATATTTCATTTGGTAAATGGACCTAATTATCTCAGTAAGGAAATTATCGGTCTCATCTACGTTTCATCAAAGAAAAAGCCTTTGTTTTTAATATATATAATTAAGGTCTTTACCAACTGGTACAGCACTATTTCCAAAGAGTCACTTCGGAACTGGTTCCGCGAGTGTCAGATTAGTACCAGTTTTTCTCCCTATTTTTCGTCCTTAAATTGTAATTTCCATCCCTATGACATCTCCATGTTAAATTCTATAGTTATTTGTATGGAGAGGCGGTAGAACTCGTACTAGTTGCCTGGTTCAATTAAACTAGTACATAACTGGTTCTGATCTAGTATTTTTTGCTACTGGGATTTTTTAACGAAGCGTCAGCATTTTTATAAAATCATTGCTCTACCAGTGAATTGGTTTTTGTACCACTGGTAGCATTGGCTAGGTAGCACTGGATAACGACTGGTTGCAAACCATGGCATATCACTCTTAGACCATTCTTTGCCAGTAGTTTTTTTTATAAACCACCGAAAATTTTTGTAAAACAAATACTGGAAAAACCCTTTTTGCAAACGCTGGCAAAGCGTCCCAAATAGGTGTTCTCCCAGTGATTTATTTTCAACACCGTGGTATGCCAGTGCTTGATTTATTGTACCACTGGCGATTTCTGATTGGGTTTGTTCGTAGTGGTTAGAATTCCATGCGGTTTTTTTTTTGATTTTGTATTAAATTTCACTTAATAAAAATTTGGTGTGAAGTCTTAAAATTAAGTGGTTTGTTTTTTATTTAACTTTATGTGTGTTAACATTTTTATGATCTCACTCCATGGTTACTATTATTACTACATTTCTTATATGTGACTTTCTCCGAGAAAAGGGACCTAGTGTGTGAAAATGAAGTTTTGAGAAGAAAGGAGAAGGTCACATATATTCTTACATATTATTATTATTAAAATGAGTTATGATACATATACACCAGCATACAAAAAATTAAAAAAATATATCGTTACCTATGTGTTTACCAGTATTGACAAAAATAATGAGTCTAAAAATAGATTTTCAAAAAAAAAATTTTATAAAAAAATATTGTTTTTATAACATTTTTTTTAAATAAAATTTGCTGGTGCGGGTATCGAACTTGGGACTCCAGATTGCCAGTCAATAGCTCTACCATCTGAGCTATCACGACATGTGATATTTAATAAAAACAAAATTGACCTGCTACTAGTGCTGATAAATTTGATTACTTTGTAATACTCGATACTACTCGATATTTTTAATTTGGATACTCGATACTACTCGATATTTTTAACGGTTTTTAAATTTGAAATTTTTTTAAAAACTTTTATTAAAATTCTTTGGAGATGTGTACGTTAATTCAATATTTAAATTTATAAACATATTTTCAAACTTTTATAGCAACTATTCAGTATATTTTTCATAGTTTTTTAACATATGCTTTTAAATATTTTACTTTTGATTTTTTTCTTTTAGCAGAGTTGTAGTTTTGTGATAAATATTTTAGCGGAGTCACACTTTTATATATCTTTTCGGTCAAAAATGCAACTCTGAAAATATCGAGTAGTAGTTTTAAGTTTCGAGTACCCAAAAAAAAAGACAAATACTCGATACCCACTACTCGTATTTTTACCAGCACTACCTGCTACGCACAAGTCAGCTTACACGCCAACATACAATAAATCAAAAAATATGTGGTTACATACAGCTATGGACATAGAAATAGGACACTTCATACAAAATTATCTTCATGCATTCCTCTTAATAATTATAAAGCAATAATTATATTTCTTTTCTATTATAGTAAACTGTAATCAAGTAGTCTCAGATTATATATAAAACTTTGCAATATTTAAAACATGCAAATATTTACAACAAAATTACTTTACTTTGTTCATATTTGACTTGGACATAAAAATAGGACACTTGCAATAATTGTCAAAATTTTACTCGATGCACTTACTAATAATTTTCATTTCATAATTTGCTTTTGAAATAAGTAAATTCTTTTCTAATTGTACCGATATGGGACGTGGAAAACATTGTAATCCAGAAAAAAGAAGACTTATATCTCAATTCCATAACGAGATGAAATCTCCAACTGAAATTGCTAAAATACTAAAGTGTTCGCGAAATATGGTATACAATGCTATTCGTCTATGTGCTGCCGACAAGAAATATCATACGCAAAATAAAGAACGTAAGCCCATCCGTCGTAAAACTACAACTTACATATATGGACAGGACTATAGTACGCAAAAGCAAACTCAAACCTTTTATGTCCTCCCGTCAAAGAAATAATGAAATCAGGGAAAAATTCAACGTTCAAGCGTCAGACAGGTTGGTAAGAAGAAGACTGAATGAAGCAAACTTATTTGGACCAATAAGTAGAAAGAAGCCTCTTCTTTCAAGAAAAAATATTAAGAAACGTGTTGATTTTGCCAAAACCCACAAAGGAAATGAGTTGTCCTTTTGGAAAAATGTGCTTTGGAGCGATGAAACGAAAGTAAATCGTGTCGGACCAGAATTGTACACCGCCCAAAAAACCAGGCTTTAAACATTAAGTACACTCAGAAGACCTTGAAACACGGTGGGGGTAATATTATGGTATGGGGGGCTTTTTCCTGGCGTGGTGTTGGGCCTATCGTAAAAGTAGAGGACAAAATGGACAGGTTTTAATATTTGAGCATTCTTAAGAATGTTATGGAGCGATATGCCAGTTAAGTGGACATTTATGCAAGACAATGATCCGAAGCATTCGTCGAACATAGTGAAGGATTGGTTTTTACAAGAACAAATTAAGGTTTTGGACTGGCCAGCCCAAAGTCCGGACCTTAATCCATTAGAAAATATATGGAATGATGTAAAAACAAAAGTTTCGCAAAACAATTACAAAACTCCACCTAACTTTGCACTGGTATTCAAGAAGCCTGGTATTCTATACCAAAAGAAAGATGCCAGATATTAGTTGAGAGTATGCAAAGAAGATGCGAAGCGGTTATTGATAATAATGGACACAGCACAAAATATTAGTGTAATATTAACGCTAAAAAAATAATAATTGTTTTAAAAACCCAAAAAATGTACGGTTTTTTGTAAAAATATAAAATGTGTCCTATTTAGAAGTCCAAGTATTTTTATTAGTTTATACATATTTACCAATATATATAAAATAGTTGAAGGATTTTTAGTTAAATAAAGAATGAATTATAATCATCAATAATAACACTTCCCGTATATGAAATAAAAATTTTATTTTTGTTTTATTTTCCAAAATAAATAATAATGTTTCTTAACTCATAAAAGTGTCCTATTTCCATGTCCATAGCTGTACATTAGAGTGTACCATCTTACAGGCAAAAAAAAAAAGTGCGCCGTACACCCTCTAATATGAAGTATTTTTGCAAGGAGGTTTCAAAAAAATTTTGAAATTTACAGTCGGATCTTAAAGTATGATACATCGATATTTTTCTCTCGAGGAGACCAGTTTTGCTCTAAGGGCATTTTGAGCTCAAGTATCCCGTTCTAGTAGTTACCCACCAGATCTCAGTTGCTACGACCCTAATGTAACACCCTAATGTCAGAAAATTAAAGCTCGCAAAAAATCATTAAACTTTTGCTAAGGAAGTTTTTCGCTAAACCCAGTAGAATTTTTTTTCATATATTGGTTGCCGAACGTAGGGGTCGCCTTTTTAAATTTTTTTTAATTGGATTTTTACTATATAGCAAAACACTGGTCTCCTCGAGGCAAAAAAATCGATATATCACACTTTAAAATCCGATTTTAAATGCCAAATCTATAACAAAAAATTAAAAAAGGCGACCCCTACGTTCGGCAAAAAAAAAATGAAATCGCCTTTCAAAAATACTTCATTTTAGAGGACGTACGGCGAACTTTTTTTTTGAGGTACGGTCTACTGTACATCCTTACCAGTGTTGAAAAAATATTAAGTCTAAAAATAGATTTAAAAACAATTTACAAAAAGTCTAGAAAAATACTTTATGTTAGAAATAATGATAAAAATTAGTCGTTATTGGTAAATCATTAGAAAAATAGCCAGAAAAATAGAAAAAATAGAAAATCAGCCAGAAAAATACAAACGGGAAAGCGATGGCAAAGCACTTTAACAGGTGGTATAAGTACTGGTAAAAAGTGCTTTCCCATTCCCAAAATGATAACATCATTAGACAAAAGGACCGGCTGTTCAAAAAGCGCCGGAAAAGCGCTGGAGAAACAAAAGTTTTTAACGTTGGCAAAACGCTGGCAAAACCAATAAATAGGTGGTCTGGAAATATATTTTCCAAAATAAAATTTAAAAAAAGTTCATATGTATGTTTTTTTGTCCTGCCGTGATTTGAACCCAAGCCGTCAGATTGGCAGACGATTGCTCTACCCACTGCGCCAACGAGACATGTAATATTTGACGGCTAAACAGAAATGAGTGATAATAGCTGGACAACTACTGGCTGTGCTAAAATGCTAGCACTGGCAGTTTTTTGGAACTAATATGCCAGCGTTGGGAGATCAAGAAAAAAGTTGGTCTTAAAGGAGCTTTCCACAAACAAAAAAATTGATTTTATAGAACAAAAAAATTTTTTAATAAAAAAAAATTTGCTTGCAACCGGATTTGAACTCGGAACCTCCTGACTAAAAACATTTTTTAACGAAGCGTCAGCATTTTTATAAAATCATTGCTCTACAAGTGAATTGGTTTTTGTACCACTGGTAGCATTGGCTAGGTAGCACTGGATAACGACTGGTTGCAAACCATGGCATATCACTCTTAGACCATTCTTTGCCAGTGGTTTTTTTTTATAAACCACCGAAAATTTTTCTAAAACAAATACTGGAAAAACCCTTTTTGCAAACGCTGGCAAAGCGTCCCAAATAAGTGTTCTCCCAGTCATTTATTTTCAACACCGTGGTTACCCAGTGGTATGCCAGTGCTTGATTTATTGTACCACTGGCGATTACTGATTGGGTAGTTATTAGTAACTCAATATTATATGTTTGGAAATAATGCAGAAAGTAAGTCGGCGTTATTACTGGTAGTCCAAAAATAATGATATGTCATTACCGTTCTAAACTCGGTATTAACATCTTAAGATAACTAGATTTTAAAAAAATTGCATATATATTTTTTTTTTGTTCTGCCGTGATTTTAACCCATTTCGTCAGATTGGTAGACGAGAGTTCTACCCACTGAGCTAACGAGACATATAATACTTGGTGGCTAAAAACATAAACGAATTCCAAAAGCTGAATTAAAGGAGCTTTTCCACAAACAAAACAAAATCAAATTTCTGAAACAAAATTTTTTTTAAATAAAAAAAAATCGGAAAAAAATGTTTTTGCCTGAAACTGGATTTGAAGTCGGGACCTTATTTTTTAACAAAGCGTCATCTTGATAAAATCATTGCTCTACCAGTGCACTGATTTTGTGACATTGGCAATATCTGACTGCATATCTTATCATTTTCTACTACTGAATCAGTCGAAATTCTCCAATTTGCACCTTTGAAACTCATTTCTACCCTCTAAAAATCCACTAGTGCCTATACCCAAAGTTTTTTACACATATCACATATCGAAATTTCATGGAAAGCTGAGGGAACTTATAAAGAGACCCTCCTTGTTCGATTTAGAAATTGTAATTGTAACAATTTTATATTTAAAATCTATTTAATTCTTAAATTAATTACTATTGCTTCTTAAATTAAATGTTAGAAATTAAAAAAAAAAAACAATTTTTAAAATAAAAAACTTAAGTAAAAAACTTTAAAAAAAATCTATTCTTAAACCGGATAACTTCTAATCCGAATGCAAAAATCCGCTTAAAAAGAGACCTGAGTGTATTATATTTGAGTTAAATTTTAGTTAATAGAAAATAAAATCTTAAGTCCAAATTATTTTGGAAATATGGAAAAAAGTAACGTAATACTCTTGTAATGAATAGAGTATAAAAAATAAATATATTCAGCCCAGCTATCAATATTTTCAAAAAATATATTTTTGTCAAAGTCGACTTTATTTTAAAACAAAGGTTTTATATGAAAACCCCATTTAAAATAAAAGGGGTTTTCATATAAACTCGTATTCTACTCGTAAACGGTGTAAACCTGGTATGTTTATGAGTTTAATGTCAAACTCCATACATAAATAAAAAATATGGTTTGTATTTATACAAGGTTTACAAGGAATTTACGAGTTTGTAAGAAAACCCCTAAAACTTGGGTGGCAGTATGCCTAGACTTGGTTTATTTTTGGAGCATTCTGATTGGTTAATTTATTTTCAACCAATCAAAATGTTTGAAAATATAAATATTTTTGTAGGGGTTTCACACACAAAATGAACAAAACCGTATGATTTAAAATAAAGTCGACTTTAAATTTAAAATACTCTCTAATAGTAAGGGCCAATAAGAACAAAATAAATAAATATTAAGCCCCAGTTTATGTATTACGAAAATGGTCTAAACGAAAGCAAAGTAACGAAAATTTGTTTTTGTTTCCCATATATTTTTGACGAAAGTAATTGTCAATTGCTATCGTTTAGAGTATTTTCGTAATAGATAAACAGGCTCTAAATAAACAAATGAAAACTTCAAATTTAAAACAGAATTTTAAGGTACATTTTAACCCCAAAATTCATAAACGCTTTGTAAAATTTAGGAGGTTTATTGAAAAAATTTTGTATGAAAATGACGTTTTGTAAACCTGCTATAACTTTACAAAGCATTTATGAATTGAGGTGTAAATATTTTGTATGGTACGAAATTTAAAATAATAGTTGACTTTTGTGATTTAAAATCGACTTTTTCCTTTTTATAGTAAATGTGTTTGTAAATAAATATATATAACAAAAAAACATTCATTTACCAATTAAAAGATCAACTATACATACTTTCGTACATCTCAACACACTGGATACAGTGAAAATATAATTTAATACGCCTAATTGTTTACTATCAACATGGATTTATGTTGTAGGTTAAAAATAATTAGAATGTGCATTTAAAACTTAAAATTAATGGTTCGTTGTCGGTCAATAAATCTGTGATTCAGAATTGAATAGAACCAGCTGCGATAGAATTGAAGTTCAAAAAAAAAATAGTAATAACAGAGGAAATTCCATTTTCAGCAAAAGTTTTAGTTATATTTTTTTAGCACTAAACTAATTTTGAACTAATGTTTTACTAATTTATTTTTTTACAAAAATTGTGCTAATAACCGCATTTTTAGGGTGGCCGACACCCAGATAGCCAAGATGTAAATGTCGCAGATTGTCTGGATGTAGTACAGACAACGGAAATGAAAAAAAAGAAAAACAACTCTACACAATTTCTATATTTAAATTTTCAGCAAATAAAATAACTAAAGTAAAATTTCGCTACAAGTTTTTTGAGTTTTTTCAGTCTGCTAATATTTAGCAAAAATTTTAATGATTTCAGCAAGGATTTTTTTCATTTGCAATCGACTAAGCGAGCTGATTTTTACCAAAAAAATAGTAATCTTCAGCAAAAGTTTTGCTAACACTTAGTCGATTGCAAATGAAAAAAATCCTTGCTGAAATCACTAAAATTTTTGCTAAATATTAGCAGACTGAAAAAAACTCAAAAAACTTGTAGCGAAATTTTACTTTAGTTATTTTATTTGCTGAAAATTTAAATATAGAAATTGTGTAGAGTTGTTTTTCTTTTTTTGTCATTTCCGTTTCCAGACAAGCTGCGACATCTACATCTTGTCTATCTGGTTGTCGTCCACGCTATGCATACGGTTATCAGCACAATTTTTGTAGCAAAATAAATTAGTAAAACATTAGTTCAAAATTAGTTTAGTGCTAAAAAATTATAACTAAAATTTTTGCTGAAAACGGAATTTCAGCAAAAAAATTGCTGAAAACTAGTACACTTGGTATACAAGACGTTTTACTAATTTTTCTACTAACTTATTTTTTTGAGTGTAGTTACCAAATTCACATTATCTTTATAAATAAATAAGTAGTCGCGAGTAAGCTAGACTGCTTATAAAAACGGCTTCGCCTAACCAAAATAACTAGTACTGACGCCGAATTATAAGTAGTAAAAAATTTTAGTTTCATTATAATGGGTTTTTCAATAAGAGCGCTACAAAAGTAAAAAAGTTTAAATAAAACAAAAACGGTTTTGGATATCAATGAAATTCTTTATTCCTGTGAAAGTACGTTCGATGCCATTATGTATGGAAATCGATCTCTTTTGCATGGCCACCACAGGCACGCTTGCAGAAGTCCAGACGCTGAACCCAATTTTCGACGGTTTTCAAGCATAAATCGGCCGATACTGCTGCAATTTCACGTTCGATATTCGTACGAAGTTCATCAATCGTCGCTGGCTTGTTGGCATAGACCATAGATTTGAAGTAGCCCCACGCTCAATTGTTGACGATTATGACGACCTAAATTGGACGTAGCGCTCTTAACGTTGAGGCCACTGACTCCGAATTTCGGTAGTAAATTTTAATAATTTCGACTCGTTGTTGGCTCGTATATCTTTCCATCATGAAATGGCAAACCTTACTGAATAGAAATGTCAAAAGAGCGGCAAGAAATATGGCGTCGTTTGCTGTCCCTGTCTTTCTACTTTTGTAGCGTCCCTGTTGAATAACCCTTTATAACCACTTATTTGGTAATGAAAGATTTAGCTGGGATTGGGATACCTTCCTTGTTAGGTGGTGTTTCCAGATAAGTCCTAAAGCTGACTTACTAAATTAAAATTTCGTAAAATTTCATCATTACATCCCAGTGTAGAAACGGGATGTAATCAAATATAACATGTCGACATAGCTCAGATGGTAAAGCTATTGACTGGCAATTTGTAGACCCAGGTTCGATTCCCGAACCAGCAAATTTTATTTAACAAAATAAATACAATAAAAAATATTTTTTTTATATAATTTATTTTTTTGAAAATCTATTTTTAGACTCATTATTTTTGTCAGTACTGGTAAGCACATATGTAACGATATATTTTTTGATTTTTCGTATCGCCGTATAAAGGTAATAACAATGTAATAACAAAAGTAACTAGTTAGCATTACCAAGTATGTAGTTACCACATATCTGGTAATGATTTTCTACACTGGGACTGGGTAATTAAAATAAAATCGGACGTTTCGTTTGTTTTAATGTTTTATTATTGTTATTTTTCTTTTAATCGGTTCTCAAACGATCTAAGATCATTAAGAAATTTATAAATTCATCTATTCCAAAACCGGTTCTACAGGAACCGATTGCAACTTCTATTTCGGCATTTCTAAACAAATTTTTTATTAAAAATTGTGGTTGTTATTTTTTAGTAAAAAATAATATAAGCGGATTTATTAATAAAACAAATAAAAAGTGAATGTTATGAACAACAAGAAAATTTCTGACTAAACTAAAACTTTTTTCAATTTGAAATGTGAACAAAATTATTTAAAAACATTTTAAAAATAGCGAGTGGATTTTATAGAAAGTATTTTTAACATACCCAGCCAGAAATTGCCGACGCTTCAAAAAATGTAGTACTGGCAGAGCACGGATTTTTTTGTAAAACCAGTGTTTTGCCAGTACTACCTAAAACAGTGCTTTGCCAGTACTGTTTTTACATAAATTGCATCAGTTTTTTTTTTTAATTTTACAAATTTACATACAGATTTTTTGATAGATTCCATTTTTTACATAATTTATACATGATTTATATTGATAGCATTCATAAAACGCAATAGAGGAAGGGGGTAACAAATTCAAAAATGTGTCAAATACGTCGAAAAATAGAGTCGTATAACCGTTTAATGGTGTTATCATTTCGACGTTGATAGGCTACTGTAAACGTTGAAATTCAGTCGTTTTGCCAACGTATGTACTGTCGTGTCAAACGTTTTGCCAACGTTCCGCCGACTGTATTTTTCTGACTGGGTATTTACATATTTTTGTTTTAATCTACGGTGTGTATTATCGACCAAATAAAAATTTAAGATTTCAAGGAGTTATAAGAGACTAAATATTATTCTGATAATAAAAACGTGTATAAAGAATCATAGCCATAATCATAAATTTTTATTTACAATAATAATTGCATTGCGCAAATCGAAATATGCAATCTCTTTAAAGGGACACTCTATACTAAAGGGTTAATTTAATCGATGAACTTAAAGATTTCGTCAGTATTTTGAGTGCTATTTGATTAATGAAACTGCCAACTTTTTCATACAGTTCTAAATTTAAGATCAATGAGAACTAGTATTATATTCAGCACTAACAAGAAAGGTATCCCAATGGGTTCTCTCCGATCTTAGTTCGGACATGTGATAGAGGAGAAAAAAATAATAAATAATAAGTAATAGTTAAAAATTGTTAAAAATTACCAATTTTTACGGTGGGTCTCATACTTCAGGTTTAAACTTTAATTAATAGCTAACCCAAAAATTTGTTGTTGTTTTGTGTACATTTTTTTTGAAATTTTCTTTTGTTTATAGTTAAGTTAAAGTTAAACCTGCAATATGAGACCCACCGTTAGTATCTTGAATTTATTTTTTATAGTTTAAAAAAAAATAGAACAAATTGAGTATCAAATGAAATCTTTTATGGACACATCTGCCGGCATACAAAACATGTATGAACATGTCCAAATTTTTTTGTTATTCAATTTTTATTTTATGGAAAGTTGTTGGTTTTAACTCAAATTTACACTCAACCAAAAGAGTCTGTAAGGGCTACTGAAAATTTTGCTGTTATTACGGGAAATTTAACTGTTTTAAGGACAGCGGTATTTTTTACTAATTTTTAGCAACACATGTCTGCTGATCTGTAGTATAATAAAATTAGTAGAAAAAATTAGTAGCCGCTACTATATTTTAGTAAAATTTATGTAAACTGCAATTCAAAATCAATTTGCTAAAATCAGTTAAAAAACTTACTAAAATTTCAGTAAATTGTTGTAAACTGTAATTTAAAATTAATCTGCTGAAATTAGCAAAAAACTGTACTAAAAAATAAAAAAACTGTAAAATCTATAAAAAAAAGAATAAATTTTTTTTTTTTGATTGTAACAAGCGTATAATTACTTCATCGTTCTTGAAATTTGGAGTCAAAATTGCAAACGGTTCTCCATTTATTAGCTTTTTACGCATTGGAGATACAATAAAATTTTCTGAGTGTTATTTCCAAACTAAGAATATATCAATAGTAACAAATATAAACTAAACAAGAATTATAAAAGATCAAAAAAAAAATTTTTAAATTAGTATATTTTTTTGCTAAATTTAGCACTCGGTTTTGAAAAATTAGTAAAATGTTTTTCTGAAATCAGTAAAAAAATCCGTAATTTGTAATAAGAGAATAGCAAAAATGATTACTAAAAAAAGAAATGTTACTAAAAATCAGTATAAAAATAGTAAAGTGCGATTGGAAACTGTTTACAAAGTTTTTTACTAACTTTTTTATCTGAGTGTACATATAATAATGTCAATTTAATCGAGCGGGTATCTGAGTTTTTTTTCGACATCCGTTATCGTACACTCAAATAAAAAAGTTTGTAAAAAAATTTGTAAACAGTTTCCAATCGCACTATACTATTTTTATACTACTTGTTAGCACTTCGCACATTTTGATGTGCATGTGCGAATAGTATTTGCACTTGCACATCTTGATGTGCGAAGTGCAAAATATTTTTGCACATGCACATGTGCAAGTGCGAAGTATCAGATGAAGAATCAGATAACTCAATATTTATATCAAAATAATCTTTTGAGCAGTTGTCAGTTTGGTTTTCGTAAGGGGCGTAGCACTACTTCACTTTTGGTGGGACTTACAGATACTATAAGAAGCCATGTGGATACTAAAAATTTGTGTATGCTGCTGTCACTAGATCTTACTAAGGCATTTGATAGAATATGTCATAAGCAGGGCAATTTTTTTGGCATTTGCCATTAAATGCCATTTTGCCATTTTTTCACTTATTTTGTAAAAATGCTTGCCAAAAAAAGCCATTTTGTCTATTTTTTAGACTTTTCATTAAAAATAATGCTAAAAAATTCAGTAAAAAATCAATCTTTGCAAATAATTTTTGGAAAAATTTTACAAAAAAAAGGATATTTTTTTTAATATTAACTAAAATTCCAGATTTTTTTTTAAATAATACTAATGTACGGCGAATGCCGTATTATTTTATTTGGAATAAGCGTGACATTTTTGCGTTTTTTGTGCCAATTTTACTATTTTTTCGTGCCATTTTGCCTGCCAATTTTAACTTTTTTTGTGCCATTTTAAAATTTCCTGGTCATAAGTTACTTTTAAAGAAACTTATTGAAGTTTATAATTTTTCAGGAACAGCAGCTTCATTAATCTCGTATCCCACAGATGGTGGTCAATTTGTTTCCTCGGGTGTTGGATGTTCTGATGTTTTACCAGTCATAAGTGGTGTCCCTCAGGGATCGGTTTTTGGTCCTCTTTTGTTTACTATGTTCGTAAATGATTTTTTACTAAACTGGATGTTGGAACGTGTTATCTCTTTGGGTATGCGGATGATATACAAATTTTATTTATTTATTTTGTGGTAGGAAGGATAGTTTGGATGTACTTCAAGCGGTGATAAATTATTCAACAAACTGTATTTCAAATTGGATGGTTGATTATTATATATCCATTAATACAATGAAGACAAAGGCTATGTTATTTTCCCCTCGAACAATTTTTTTCAGGATATTTATTTATCTATTAATGATACTAATATTGAGTTTGTATACCATTTATTCATTTTGGGCGTAGTTATTGACTGTAATTTGACATTGAGGAGATTATATAACACGAATCTGATTATTCCAGTTTATGTCAAGGAGAGAATTGTCCATTGTACTATAATGCCACTACCCAGTCAGAAATCGCCAGTGGTACAAAAAATCAAGCACTGGCATACCACTGGATAACCACGGTGTTAAAAATAAATGACTGGCAGAACACTCATTTGGGACGCTTTGCCAGCGTTTGAAAAAAGCGTTTTACCAGTATTTGTTTTACAAAAATTTCGGTGGTTTATAAAAAAAACCACTGGCAAAGAATTGGCTTAGAGTGATATGCCAAGGTTTGCAACCAGTGGTTATCCAGTGCTACCTAGCCAATGCTACCAGGCGTACAAAAATCAATTCACTGGTAGACCAATGATTTTATAAAAATGCTGACGCTTCGTTAAAAAATGTACAAACAGTCAGAAGGTTCCGAGTTCAAATCCGGTTGCATGCAAAAATTTTTTTTTGGATTTTTTTAATTTAAAATTTTTTTTGTTTTATAAAATCAATTTTTTTGCTTGTGGGAAAGCTCCTTCAAGACCAACTTTTTTTTTACCCTCCCAACACTGGCATACTAGTTACAAAAAATTCTTTGCCAGTACTAGCATTTTGGCACAGCCAGTAGTTGTCCAGCTATTATCACTCATTTATGTGTTTAGCCATCAAATATTATACATATGTCTCGTTAGCTCAGTGGGTAGAGCAATCGTCTGCCAATCTGATGGCCTGGGTTCAAATCACGGCAGGACCAAAAAAAAATACATATAAACTTTTTTTAAATTTTATTTTGGAAAATATATTTCCAGACCACCTATTTATTGGTTTTGCCAGCGTTTTGCCAACGTTTAAAAATTTTGTTCCTCCAGTGCTTTTCCGGCGCTTTTTGAACAGCCGGTCCTTTTGTCTAATGATGTTATCATTTTGGGAATGGGAAAGCACTTTTTGCCAGTACTTGTACCACCTGTTAAAGTGCTTTGCCACCGCTTTCCCGTTTGTATTTTTCTGACTGGGTATTTTTATATTGTGTGGAGGTATTTTCTGGTACTTGGGGTTATAACATTAGGGACATTCAGTTTCTCTTTAACAGAGTGATAAGATATTAATGGTAATTTCTTGCAGGTTGTTGGTTTCAGTGAAACATGGTTGAAGATTCAATCTCTACTAATGTCATTAATATTTCTGGGTATGTTTGTCATAGGAATGATCGTCCGTGTGGCAATGGTGGTGGTGTAGCTCTTTTTGTCTCTGAAAATATAGAACAGAAGGTTGTGCATATTGGCGTAAATTATAGAGTAGCTGAATGCTTGTTTGTAGAATTAACTTTTGATGGTGTTAAATTTTGGTTGGAGTTGCTTATTTACCCCATGGTGATTTTGAATGTTTTGAAAGGGAGATCTCTGATTTGATTGTTCAATATTCGAATATTGTAATTATGGGTGATTTCAACAATAGCCTATTTGATCCACCTAAGTCTTTAAGACTGAGAAACATTTGTAGTAGGCTGAACCTATCCCTTGTTCACAATTATATGCCCACACATATTGCTTGTAATTCCTTGCTGGATTATTTTTTGGTATCGTCCCCTGAATTGATTAAGTGTTCTAATCAATTTCAATGCCCTGGCATTACTCGTCATTCCTTTATTTTTATATCTCTTATAATTTCGCCACCGGTTGTTAAAAGATTTTATGAGTACTATGATTATGATGCGGTTAATATATCATCTTTGGAAGCTGCAATAATGGAGGGTAATTTATGTGATATATTTTTGACTAATAATGCAGATGAACAGTTGCTGATTTTGAATAATAATCAGCAATTGTTGCACACTTTGTTCCCTTTAAGAGGCGAATGATTCGAAATCATGATGACAACTGGATCAAAGCTCCTGAGATACCATACTTTCAGTCACTTAGAGATCTTGCATATAGTACTTATTTGAATGATAAAACCGATAACAACTGGCGAGTTTTTTGTCGCTGAAGAAATCGTGCAAAGAATGTGATTAGAAAAAAGAAGAGGAAAGCTCATGGATTAATTTTTAAGGAGATTTGGTCAATTTTAAATAAGTAGGGTGTATTTAACGATACGGATAATTTTGAAGTATTTGACCCTGATGACTTAAATAATGTATTTTCTTCAAATCAAGCTGCAAATTATATTAGTGTTGAGGATATTCCTTATATAGATAATGATGGGTTTTCTTTTCAATCAGTAGATAAGTTTGAAATGATATTAGCTTTTAACAGGATTAAATCAAAAGCTGTTGGTTTTGATGGCTTTGCACTCAAGTTCATTAAATTATTGATTCCTTTGATTGGTGATTTTATTTTACATATTGTTAATACAATATTAACAACATCGTATTTTCCCATGTTGTGGAAGGTTGCTAAGATTATTCCTATAGGAAAGAATAATGGTAGTAGTACTGATAATTTACGGCCGATCTCAATTTAACCTAATTTGTCGAAAATGGTTGAGTACCTTATAAAAGATCAATTGATGAAACACATTAATCATTACCGTTTGCTCCATGATTGTCAATCTGGGTTTAGATGTGACCGTAGTACTACATCGTTGATTGTTGGTTTAACGGACAACATAAGGCAGAAAGTTGCTAATAATGGATTTTGTGTTTTATTGTCTTTGGACTTGGCAAAGGCTTTTGATAGCGTAAATCATTTTCTTTTAGTACAAAAGCTAAATAGACTTTTTAATTTTTCTAGCTCTGCATGCAAATTGATTTCTTCTTATCTTACAGATAGAATGCAATATGTGTTCAGTAAGGGTTCTTGTTCTGGAATGCTTCCTGTTTATAGTGGTGTACCCCAAGGATCTGTACTTGGGCCTCTACTTTTTATTATGTTCATTAATGATCTTTTTGTTATGTTATCTAATAGTATGTGCCTTCCATTTGTGTTTGCAGATGATGTTCAGATTTTGTTTAAAAGGAATAAGCAATTCCTCGATGTTATGCAAAGTAAATTATACTGTAGCTTTACTCGATAGTTGGATGTCTTCTAATTATCTTCGTGTCAACTCTAATAAATGTAAGGCAATTATGTTTAGTAATGGGGGTATTTCTAACTTTTCTACTAATTTAAATAACAATTCAGTTCAGTTTGTAGATAAACTTAAATGTCTGGGTGTGATTCTAGACAACAAACTTAGTTTTGAGGAACATGTCAACACTGTTGTTTCTAAAATTAATTTCACATTGAGAAAATTATATAGCTTAGATATTATGCTACCTTTTAATGTTAAGCTTAAGGTTGTTCATGGGCTAGTTATGCTGCTTATAAGTTTATTCTGGGGCTTTGGGTTATGTTATGAAGAAGGTAAGATTAGCTTTCAATCGAGTTATGAGATATTTATACGCTCTTAGAATACGTCATCATTCGTCTTTTGTTTTAAAATTTTTAGGATGTTCGTTTGATAAATTTGTTAATATTAGAAGTATTTTGCATTTCTATAAAGTGTATAAATTGCAAACACCTCAGTTCTTATTTGATATTTTTAAGTTTGTCAGATCTACTAGAAATAGACAGTTATTCCGAAACTTAATCCCTTTTGGGGCGATCTTTTGTTGTAAGGGTTGCTCATAAATACAACAAATTGCCGGCTACTTTAAAGACATTTGATTTTTCTAT
This sequence comes from Leucophora obtusa, assembly GCA_949987735.1. Taxonomy (NCBI): domain Eukaryota; kingdom Metazoa; phylum Arthropoda; class Insecta; order Diptera; family Anthomyiidae; genus Leucophora; species Leucophora obtusa. The sequence goes on along the minus strand of OX465295.1, from coordinate 345,761,580 downwards.
AAAAACATACAAAGAAAAACTTTTTAAAATATTTTCAAATACTTAATTTATTATTATTTTTGGCCATTATTTTTATTTTTTTATTTTTTTCTCGAAATATCTGGGATTTGAATAGAACTCTGTTATCACTCTTATTTATTATTTATATTGTTTTTTTTTTTTTAAGATTATTATATTTAAATTAAATTTTATTTAACACTTTATTTTATTTGTATTAAATTTTATTGTTTGCTTTGCAAACTTTTAGTAGTATTTGTAACCGATTATGGCGTTTCGGCTAGGTTATTGTAATAAATAAAGAAATTAAATTAAAAAATACCCAGTAGCAAATGGTCGAACTAGTTCTAAAAAGTACTAGATTTTTGACTAGTATTACGAAACTAGTTCTCAAAATAATCGTTTTGAACCAGTTGTGTACTAGTTAAACCCCATATATGTGGGACATGTTTAAAAAATTACATAAATTAAAATACGAGATTTGAAATTCTTTTTTATTTACATTTGTTTTTAATAAAAAAAATCAGAGTTTGGTAATAAATACTTCAATTTTTAATTGTGAATTGAATTTAGGTGCGAATCAACTGGTACAGTACTGGTGCCAAAGAGTCACTTCAGAACTAGTTTGATAAATTTCTCATAAGTACCAATAAAGCTTTCTGTTTTTCTTCCTAAAACAATAATTTTGAACCATTTGTATATTTACTATTTTTATTGAAAATAGACTCTTTCAAAAGATTGAACTTAAATAAGATTTTTGAAATTCTAGTTTTGTTTACATTTGTTTTTAATAATATAGTCTGAGTTTTCAAATAAACACTAACATTTTTTATCGCGATTAGAAATCGTAACCATAAAATATTTTAAAATCCGTTAGATAAATGGACCTAATTATCTCAGTAAGAGGAGACTATCGGTCTAATCTACGTTTCATCACAGAAAAATCTTTGATTTCTATCTATATAATTCAGGTCTTAACCAACTAGTAAAGTACTATTTCCAAAGAGTCACTTCAGAACTGGTTCAGCGAGTGTTACATTAGCACCAGTTTTGCTCCCTATTTTTCGTCCTTAAATTGTAATTTTCAAACTAGTTCTACAACTAGTACCAAAGTGGGAGTTTGGCGACAATTGCCCCCATTCCTATGACATCTCCATGTTAAATTCTACAGTTATTTGTATGGAGAGGCGGTAGAACTCGTACTAGTTGCCTGGTTCAAATAAACTAGTACATAACTGGTTCTGAACTAGTATTTTTTGCTACTGGGTATATATATATATATTCAGTGCGAATTCGTGAACATATTACACAACACGTTAATCGTTTTCTTGACTTTATTAAAATACGTCTCCTGCTATATTTTTATTGTGTTATTAGTACAAATTGCCAGTTGTTTATATTTAATTTTTTTAGATTTACCAGATCCACTAGATCTAATCGTCTAATTGTACCATTCAATACTCCTTGGGTAAGTCGATTTTTTCAAAGGCGTGTAGTTTTATTATTTAATGCACTGACAGCGTCCTTAAGGCATTTCAATTGTACTGATCATACTTATAAAGGAATGCTTTTGAATAATTTTCAGTAATTACAACAATTTGCTTATCTTTCTGGTCATTTTTATTACAACATAATGACAATAGTTCTTTCTTTCTTGTCTAAATTGGAATAGCAAAAATAATAACGAGTCTTTGGATGAGACGAAACTGCGGCAGTCTGGTGATTCCCTTGTGTCTGTTAAATTTTTCAATAAAAATATTTTCTTCTTCCTATAAATCAACTCTAGAAAAAATTCTTTAGTAATTAATTCTAATATTAATTACGATTGTCCTATGCGACGGTTACAAACACTTAACTAAAAAATAATTATTATTATAATATTTTTTAGAGTAGCAAATATTTATAAAATTAAGATTATCTTAAGTGAGTGGAATATTGTAATTTATTATTTGGCAACTAGGCTTTCAAATTACACAATGGTGAATAAAAAAAAATATCCTAAATCTTTCACAATAGTGATTTTTGATATATCTCTACCAGTTTTCTCTCGCGTGTAAATTCAGGAGAATATGGGTAAGGAATGGTATAATTATTAGGTTATCCAACCGGTTAACCGTTACTCGATTAATCGATGAAATGCTTTCAAATTATTGTTCGAATAATATAAAATGGCCATTTTCGAGTAACGTATTCATCGAGAAATTTTGGTCAATTAATCAAGTAGCTTAAGAAAATCAAAAAAATGTTCTTTTATTTAGTTATTTATTTTTATTTTAAATTTTTAAAATTTTTAGGATGTTCGTTTGATAAATTTGTTAATATCAGAAGTATTTTGCATTTCTATAAAGTGTATAAATTGCAAACACCTCAGTTCTTATTTGATATTTTTAAGTTTGGCAGATCTACTAGAAATAGACAATTAGTTATTCCGAAACTTACTCCGCTTTTGGGGCGATCTTTTCTTGTAAGGGTTGCTCATAAATACAACAAATTGCCGTCTACTTTTCTATAAAAACATACAAAGAAAAACTTTTTAAAATATTTTCAAATACTTAATTTATTATTATTTTTGGCCATTATTTTTATTTTTTTATTTTTTTCTTTAAAATTTTTTGAAAGATCTGGGATTTGAATAGAAATCTGTTATCACTCTTATTTATTATTTATATTGTTTTTTTTTTATTTATTTTTAAGATTATTATATTTAAATTAAATTTTATTTAACACTTTATTTTATTTGTATTAAATTTTATTGTTTGCATTGCAAACTTTTAGTAGTATGTATTTGTAACCGATTATGGCCTTTCGGCTAAGCTTGAAAAAATATAATTCTTTTTTGAATCCACTCGCATAAAATTTGATTAATTTTATGAATCAAATCAAATCAATGATTTGAAATTGAACATAGTGAGACATGATTTATTTTAAAAAAATATTGAGTTCTGGTGAACGATTTGATTAGCTACCGCTAAGTGTAAAAATTTTAAGCTACTTGTGAGCAGTTAATGATAGATCAGCTGTCGTTTTTTTTTTTGGATATTTTTTTAAAGAATAATAAACATATACAAATATAATTATAAAATAATAAAAAATTTTAAAAAATCAATGAAACATCTACAAATATTTTTATTTTAAAACAAAAACAAAAGTAGCATCTTTCACCAGATTAAGGATATCATAAAGCGCTAAATATCAATTGTAGCGGTAGCGGGTTTCTCTGATAAACCTGCCCATTGTTAAAATTGAACCAATTGGTTTGATTCTATGAAAAGTATCAACAAAAATAAAATTTAGTATTTGAATAAGATATTGATTGAATAAAGTAGCAAATTATTATATAAATAAAATGAGCTGCTTTTCGACACCTTAACTATATATTATTATTTAATTTTAAATAAAATCATTTAGGAAATGAGGATTTCGTTTTAGCTTTTTTATGTTATATTACACTGTGAGACAAATGGTAGGGGTCAGTGATCGGGAAGGGTTCAAACTACCGGGGAAAGTTATATCGGTAAAAAAGAAGTTATACGTGTCCCGGCGTTTCGCTGGGTCACCCCTAGGAATCGAGATATATCGATTTGACCTTTGGTGGTCTTTTTTTTGACATAACTCGAGAACCACTAGTCCGATTTTGCTCAAAAAATTTTAAAAAAATTAAAAATTACAATTCCTTTAATCTGTTCATATAACGTTTTTCTATATACTCAACAGTTTTGCCGGTAAAAATAAATGTATGAAGAAAAAAATATTTTTTGACTAAAATATTAAAAAAAGCAAGGTTGGCAACCGATACCGTTATAATACCGTTATCCGTTTCAAAACCCTTTCAAATTGACAACCGATACCGATACCAATATCGAAATTCTTGATTTCAAAAAATACCGGTATTCAATAACCTTTTCCCTTAATACCGGTGTCTTACCGGTATGGAATCGGTTTTAAAAAAATTGTTTTTTTTTCACGTTTTTAGCAAAAATACAAATTTTTTAATATAAAATTTCCAAAATTGTTAAACAATTAAACTTTATTATTCATTGTTAATAGAAAATCGTGTTATAAATTCAAAGTGCGATTATCAGCCTTTAGTTTGCATTGGCAACATTGTTTTTAATTTATTTAACTTCATAAATATTCTCTAACTTGTGGCAAATTTAGTAAATATAATTTAATATATAAACTGGTTTCTTAAACCTTTAATTGAATTTACAGTTTCTTTTAGAGGATCCTTTTATTAATTTTATAAACTTATGTTTTTTTATTTTATTATATGATCTCAATACAAATATAAAATATTTGTAGTGAATCAACTTGTGTTCCTAATAGATTTAAAAAAATTTTTGTGTTTAAAAAATAAAACACTTACAATTAGAAATTTTTAATAACTTAAATACTTCTCCTTTATAAAAATTTAATAAAATTGAGTTTTTTTTTATAATTAAGAACGTTTTTTTTTTTTTTTTTTTTTTTTTTTAATAATAAATACAGCGTTTTTTTATATTTTTGTAAATTTTTTCAATAATACCGGTATATACCGGTATTAATGTTTCGGTATCGGTTATACCGATACCGAAATGATTAATATACCGTTACCGATACCGAAACAAATAAAAAATCGATACCAATACCGATACCTATACCGGTATTCGTTTCGATTGCCAACCTTGAAAAAAAGTAATAAACAAAAGGTTATTGATTTTTATGGTAGCGGTAACAAACATTTATTTTTACCGGCAAAACTGTTGAGTATATAGAAAAACGTTATATGAACAGATTAAAGGAATTGTAATTTTTAATTTTTTTAAAATTGTTTGAGCAAAATCGGACTAGTGGTTCTCGAGTTATGTCAAAAAAAAGATATATCTCGATTCCTAGGGGTGACCCAGCGAAACGCCGGGACACGTATAACTTGTTTTTGACCGATATAACATTTCCCGTTGGTTTCATCCCATCCCGATTTTGACTGTCGCAATTTATTAATGAAATACAAAACTTCTAAATCCATAGTTAAAATGTAAAAAGGTCATAACCCTACCTCTTTTTTTTCTTAGAAGAATAAAGTCTAAAGAACTATGAATCTAAAATTTCTTTGAATATATTTTTTTGTCATTTTATTTATTTATCATTGGTTATCAAAGAATCCTTAAGGCCAAATCTAATTACAGAGTTTAATTTTATAATAATAATAATAATAATAATAATAATAATAATAATAATAATAAAAAATGGAGTTAGGATAGTCATCAGTAAATTATTAGCTTTATAGAAAACTGTATTACAAATAGATTGACAGACATGTCTTAAATTTCAAACTTTAAATAAATCAATGATCTCAACAGTTGTTTTTTTTTTAACTTCTATAAAATTGTTTGATTTACAATGTTAAAGCCTTTCCTCCATAATTGATTAAGTTCAAACCCCCAAAATCTTGTTACTTGGTTAGTCGAACAGAGTCAAACCCGAGTAACTTGAATACCCTTATAATTATAGCGTAAATGTTTTATTAGGTGATTTGTTATGAGCAGGACTGGTGCAAGAATCCCACTTGCCTACTAGAAATCCTCAAAACGTTTTCGTTATTTAAAAAGCAAAAGCAATATACTGGACAAGGGAAATAAGGGGAGTCAACTTTTTGGAAGTTTTACAAAAGATGTATTTGATCTTCATGTAATATAATCTTAAATTCAGAAAAAAATTCAAAGAATAGACAACATCTTTATTATCTAACAATTATTAGAGTTATGTTGTGTATACTCTACAATGCTAAATCTATCATCAATACTGACTAGGGAATGCATCCCTGGATTTCCCGTCCCGGGATTCCCGGGAAATTAAGCATTTTTCAGTTCCCGCATTCCCGGGAATTTGGACTGGGAATCCCGGGATTTCAAAACTTGCAATTTAAAATAATAAAGTCAAATTTTTAAAATTTTCTTATGCAATATTTTCCAACCTTTTAAAAATAGTAAAAATTTTACATTAGGCTTGTTCGCTCACTTACTACAATTTGCTACCTTTACCACAACTGGAAAAATTCACAAAGTAACCAAAACAGCGATTGGGTAAAAGTAGTAAGATTTTCGAGTAAAACATACTGATTAATTTGTGTACTTGATCGAACATTTTAAGTTTAAGTGCCTCTTAAAACCACTCAAATGGCGTTTGTATAAAAAATTTTGAATCCGATTTATTTTGTACAGAATTAAAGAAAATTTGTGCATTCATTTTTAAAAATTTGCAAGTTAAAATTCGTTCCCATAATTTTAAAAAAATTTTTCCAATTTTCTAAAATTATTTTCTGTTTTAATTTTTTTTATTTATTTTTTTTTTTTTTCTACGGACAAGTTTTTTAGTCTAAACATTAGTTTTAGTTTATTAAATTTTTAAAAATATATAATTAGACTTATATGGGTGATATCAAAAAATGTGATAAAAACCGTGTAACCACCTAATTTCTAAAGCATGGATTACATTTGAGTTATATATTTCGATATATATCAGCGCATTGTCACGTGTTTTACAAAATTTATAATAATCTGACCAATTTTTGGTTAATACATAAAATTTGTGACCAATTTTATAGGCCAAATTTAAACTCCGTAACAAGTAACTCATAAGGTTTTTTAACTTTAATAGCTTTTATTTTAATAACCAATAAAGCTAAACACTAACGGTAAGAATTTTTATGAAGAGGAAAAGTGCCGTTTTTAATAAAAATTAATACATTTTACAAACTTTTTCGTATATCTTAGCTATCACGACTTCAACTCTGTAACGATTTTTCGTCATAATTTTTGATAAAAATGCATATACCAGAATTTTGGAGTTATCTATTATTTATATTCCGAAAATTATAATGTTATTTATACTCAAATGATCGTTGGACTGTAAGTAATCATCCAGTATAACAGACTTGAAGCTTTTCTGCAGCATGTAACATTCTCGAGATGAAAAAGGATGTCTTTAATAAGATTTGAAAAAATGTTGTAAACTCCGTTCCTAATTTTTACACCAAACTATTTAACGAGTAAGAAAAACAATGTCATATTTGGATTCACCTTGTAGGCATCATGCGATTCCGTTTCGGAAAAAAAATTCTGACAAGGCGTTTCTGAAAGAAAACGAAAAAAGTAACCAAATGTAAACTCCGTAACTGTAAACTCCGTAACCACAATTGTTTGCATCAGATTTCATTCAAATAAATGTAGATAAATGTTTAAAATATTTGAAAATAACCATAAACAGAGGTGATTCAACTAATATTTATGTGTCAAAAGACGATTCAACTAATAATTTTGCGTCAAATCAAAAAAAGTTATCAGTTTTTTACCCTAAGCTGCTGGAGCAAAAAACGATTGATTTTGCATTTCATTGGTTTTGAATCGATATTTCGAGTGATTACTGACATTAGTTTGACAAATTAAATTTGTTTCACACAATTTAAGAATTTTTTGATCGCGAAATGTTATGTTTTTAATATATTATTTTGTAACTGTGCAACCGTTGTTTGGATTTTAAAAAATTTTATATTTTGAAAAGCATTTAAAAGGACCAAAAATACAAAATTAAAAAAAAAATAAAAATTTTTTTCGCGGAATGAATTGTATTTTTATTCGCGAAACCGCCAATTTGATAAACACAAATTATATATAATTGGAAAGCAAGTTGAAAACCCAAATACGAAAAACTAATAAATTGAAGAAAATTCGGACGCAATTTTTTTTGTTATATCTTTTGCTTGCAGAAATGTAAACTCCGTTACAACAAAAAATATTAAAATTGTGCAAAAAAAGTTATTGCGACAACTTGTAGAAGAGATTTTTTGGAATTAGGTTTATAATGACTAAACTTACTGATTCCATTAAGAAAAAACCGAAATATTAGCACTTTTTGCTTCTCACAAATTTGGCCCAAAAATTTATCACATTTTTTGATTTCACCCATATAATTTATAATATAAAATTAATTTTTTTTCTAAAATTAATTTTTATATAAAATTAAAGCTTTTTCGCGATCATGGAAATTTGAGGTCTTTAAGACATTTTATTTATAAAAATTTTAAAATTATTATAAAATATTTTCAAATTTATTTCTCTTGCGGGATCCCGTGATCCCGGGAATTCAAGATAAATTTCCCGCTTTCCCGGGAAATCAAAAAGTGCGGGATTTTGCATTCCTTAATACTGACCAATGTTCAATTGAATAAAAGTTCAATTAGGCCACACATAAAACTCCATAAACACTTACCCAAATAATCTGTTATTGTAAATCTTTGTTCCGAATGTATTGTTGCTGTTGTTGTTGTTTTCAAACGACTTGTAATACTTGAGCTTTTGCTGCTTCTACTGCTACGACCATAAATAGATTTCACCGCATCTAACATTCCAAAGCGGCAAAAATGGAACGTTATGAACTATGGATGCAACTGCCAATATTTGCTAATATTAGAAATTAGCAATAAAGGACAGTAACTTGTTCTCGATGATGATTTTTGTTTGACACGAGGTAGCAGAAAAAAACAGCAGCAGCCGAAGTCTTAAAAAAGACTAAACCCAATCCAATGAGAAACTAAGGAGTGCAACCTTGAATTTCAGCAGTTGGATGGTAATAGAAAGGTTTATATGTTGGAAGCTTTTCAATTGGTAAAACACAAGGAATATTGGCTAATGGATTTTTTACTTTTCCTATAATGTAGGAATTTCACGACGAGCAGGCGCAGGCAATGAAGACGAAAAATGGCACAAAAACGGCGTCTGTTAACTAATACACCACAAACGGGGGGATTCCAACAAAAAATAGAAATCGCACAATTTTCGCACGCTTTTGTTTTTTTTTAATCTCTTCTACCTTAACAAAACAGCTATTAATATGCCAAATCCAATTATACACCAATTCCTTAGGAGTTGGTCTACCTTGGAGTTAGTGTCGGTTTGCTCTTGGATTTGTTTCACTTTTTCAACTTTATTGTTGTTGGTGTTGCTTGTCCAATTGATTGCAACACTCAAACACACATATGTTTCTGCTTCTTCTTTTCGACACAAACACACACAAACTCAACTTATTTTTTAATTTCTTATTGGTAGGTTTAATATTCCGCTAATGGTAAATTTTTATTTGATTTAAAAACTTGGCTAAATATGTTTTATTTAAAACAGTTATTTTAACAAGCACAATTTTATTTATTTCGATTAAATTTGATTAAACCAAAATTGTTTTTTTGCTATTGTTTGCTTGTTCAACTATATTTTTATGCTGCTTCTTCTTCACGATGTCTTTCTTCGATGGTTTTTTGTGTTTAGTTATGGTTGTGTATATTTTTCTTTTTTCGTCCCAATATTCGAACGTCTCTAACTTTGCCTTTGTTTTTTATTTCTTTTTAAAACAGTTCAATGAAATTTCACCCGAACTTTATTGAAAGACTCTACTGATGATTGGAGAGCAGTCAAAAATTACTGGATATTCTTTTTCGCAAAATTCACTGAGCTGTGTTTTCTACAGCTTTTATGTTATCCATAGAAAATATTTTCCTTTGAGGAAAATTGTCTTATTTCCTAAAGTTCTATTTCTGTTATTAGCAATTGAAATTTGCGTACAATTTCCGTTTTGGCTGAAAACTTAAACGCACAAAAAAAATCTTCCGCAAAATTTTTTATGGCTCATATCACGAATACAATTACACAGAAAACGAGATATCGTTCGTTGCGCTCAAAGATACAAGTCGATGCAAAATAGTCGGCGGCAACGGCTAAGAGTCGGCTGAAGTCAATATGTTTAATAAATTATTAATTAGTTTTGAAATGATTAGTTTAGGTTGTTTATAGCACTAAAAAGCATATTGTAGAAGTTTAATTAATACATCTTGCCGTTTTAGTTTTACGCTTACGCAAAATGTCTGTTTTTTAAACAGAGTGAATCTTTGAAAATAGCTGGCAATACTACATTTTTCGTGGAACGACCAGATATAAAGCGGGGAATACACTAAGGAACAGTCGTGAAAAAATTGTAATTTTTTAACAAATGTTGTTTTGTGTATGTTAATGTTAATTAATTCATTTTTTGTTCCCTACTAAATGTTCCTTAATGTATCCGTCGCTTAAAAATCGACGCAAAACAGCGGCAGCTAAGAAAAAAAATTAACAGCGGTGGCAGAAGGATTTTGGCTTAAAAGATTTTTTTACGTTCATGTTAAGAAAGCAAAATAAGTTAAAATTTTCTTTACCAGCAAAAATAAACTTTAAAAAAATTCAAAACTATCGGCTTAGTTGCCACTGCAAGTTAACAAATAGAAGCGTTAAATAGCCGCTCACTTCGGCAGCGTCTCGACTCCCAAAAAAGTTGGCGGCGCAGCTACTTTGCGTATTTCGACTTGTATCACTGGTTGCGCTTGCATGTATTTGGGTAATAAAAACTTGGCAGCATTTGCCATAACGGCGATTTTCTCGTCAGATCTACAGTGTTGCCAGGTTTCTTAGGCTTAAATCGTAAAAAATTCTGGAAAATATCGTCAAAATCGTCATGGCTTTTGAAAAATCGTCAAAAAAATAGTTCAAAATCGTCAAAAGAACACATTTGTGTTATAAGCAAAGGTTAAAGGCTTAATTCTTTCATTCACTTTTTAAAAATTAATGAAATTTGGGTTAAATTTCATTCCGTAATAGCATTCTTATGGAATTAATTCGATAGCTTAATTCCCAATAGCTTTAAATTATATGAAATCATTCTATTTTGTTTGAATTCTAACTGAATGAAACCCAATTTATCTGAATTCATTTAATAAAATTGTGAATGAAAAATTATTAGTTTTCATTCACTTAGTCAAATGAAAAATTTTAATTTACATGTAATTGCTGAAATATTAGCATAATACAAATGAAAAACGTTTAAAATTCATCTGACAAAAATAAATAGTATCATATGCTTTGTTACAGCTTGTATGCTTTGGTTTTGATTATATGTTAGTTTCAAACTACACTGCACTAAGTGAATGGTAATAAAATTTTTTCATTCAATTAGTAAAATGGTGAATGAACATGCGATTTGAATGATTCAAGTTGGGAATTCATTCAATTCTTATTAAAGCTTTGGGAATGAAGCTTATAAATGAATTCTTTACGAATGGTTTAAGGGAATTGTAAATGAACATTTTTAAAATCTGAATTTAATTTTTCGTAAATTAAGCTTAAATTGAATTAAGTCTTTCGAAGCTATGGTTATAAGCAGAGCTTTGAAGAATTAATTCCTTTTTGAATGAATTCACTACCAGTCGAATTCATAATTCTCTAGAATTGAATGAATTCCTTCTCTTAAGTAATTCACTGAATTCATTCAACTGAATGCGTTCATCAAACAACAAATTCAAAGAATTAATTCAATTTTAATAGTTCTTTTTATTAAATCAAATGAATTAATTCACCGGTGAACGCGTTCAATTTTATAAATCGAACGAAAAAAAAAGTAAATTAATTCCTTACTGAATTGAAAAAAAATAAAATAAGTTCACTGAATTCAAAGCCTGCTTTCTGCCGTTCAGTAAAAGAAAACAATAATGTACAAATAAAATTTTTAAATAAGCAATTTTACAGCGTGTGCTAGTAACAAATTAGAAACCGTATGCTGTTTATCAACCTACATGATTCAAAAAATAAAGCCTTTTACTATTAAAAATAAAAACTTTACAGATATAGATAAATTTGGAAAAAAATTTAACTTATTTTATTTTTTTTTCAATTCAGTGAACTTATTTTATTTTTTTTTTCAATTCAGTGAACTTATTATTTTTTTTTTAATTCACTGAACGTAATTTTATTTTTTTTTAATTCACTGAACGTAATTTTATTTTTTTTTTAATTCACTGAACGAAAATGAAATTGAACGAATTCTGTAGTGAATTAATTCAGTAAGGAATTAATTCACTTTTTTTCCGTTCGATTTATAAAATTGAACGTGTTCACCAGTGAATTAATTCATTTGATTTAATAAAAAGAACTATTGCAATTGAATTAATTCGTAACAAAATAAATCGAACGAAAGCAAATATGAATTAATTCCATTCAATATATGGTGCTTAGTGAATTAATTCATCGAATTTTTAATTCAGAATTGAAAAAGTGAATTAAGGAATTAATTCTTCAAAGCTCTGGTTATAAGGACCCTAAAAACTTAAAAAGCATTTTAAAAATTACCCTCTTTTAATCATTTCGTGCTTCTTCGATTTAACATATTTACTAAAATGTTTAAAAACATCATCGAAATTTGCCATATCCAGAAGTAGTTGCTTTAAAAAAAAAAGAAATACTAACAAAAATTTTCATTTACTTAAAATAACAGATCAACTAAAAACTTTTCCCCCATTCAAAAATTTCAAATTTTAAAATAATTATTATGTATTTCACAGACATTCTTCCAAAAAATTTAGATTCGTTAGTTTTAGGATAGAAGTTTTAGACAAAAATTATCATATTTTTTATTATTTTTCCTGTAAGTTTTGTACATTTCAAAATACGTATCCCAAAGAAAAGTTGGCAGTTTTACAATAAATAAAAAATTATGATGTACTTGAACGGATTTTTAAATTTTTTCTAGATATAATTTTAATTAGAATTTCAATATGAACACATTTAATCTAAAATTCTAAAATATTTTTCACAAATCGTATAGACTTGCTGAATAAAAATTATCTGATTTTGCCATTGGCGGACTTAGGCTTTTTGCCCACCCCAGAATTTAGAAAAAAACTGGCCATAATTCTTGTTCTATGATTACTTTTTTTTAATATCAGTAAATCCTGTGTTTTTGATTACGAAAATGTCTTCTAGTTTCTTGCGAAGATAATTTGTTGGAATCTAGGGGTCAATTTTACAGCCAGAGCTAATATCGGTTTTCGTCTTGAATATTACACTCATAGAAATAAATCTGTAAAAATAGCAACTAAAAATTAGTTAAAAATGATGCTCCAAAAAGAACTGTTTTTTTTTTTTTGCTTAATACTAGAAAAATAAGAACAGCAAAAATAAAGCTGTTAAATTTGCAGAATTTTAGTTATATTTAAGTTACCTTTTAGTTAATTGAAAATTACAAATTGTATTGTAAAATCTACAGAAAATAAATACTAGTTGACTAGAAATAGCAAAAATAAACTGTTATATCTATAATTTTTTGTTATTTTTAAGCTAAATTTAGTTGAATGCAAATAGCAGTATATAATGTTAAATTAGCAGAAATATTTACTAAAGGAATTGTAAAACTGTAAATTTAACAGGCTTATTTTGGCTGTTATTATTTTATTTCTATTTAGCAAAAAAAATCTTCTAATTTAACAGTTTCTTCTGCAGCACAATTTTTAACTAATTTTTAGTTACTTTTTCTGCTATTTTTACAGATTTGTTTCTATGAGTGTACTATTTTGAGGAAATTTCAATATCTTGTAGAAGCAAAAATTCTACGATGAAAATGTCAGTTTTTGATCACCTCGGTAATTTAAGTGGTCAAAATATGGGGTAAGAATGGGTTCTTCAGAAGCGGGAGAAAATATGGGACAGATTGATCTTAGATTTCTTTTCTCTATCAAATATCAAAATTTTATACTATTCTGAGCGTATAGCATTCCCTGCACGAGGTTTTCTTTATACAAAAGGATACATTTTTCAGAGTTTTCTATAAAAAACATATGAAAATTTTATCAAAAGGGAGGGAGTTATTTTTAGTCTTTTTTTGTATGAAAAAATGGCAAGCATATTGTCGTAAGTGTTTTTAAGATTAAGGGTCTGAGAATTGCCCACCCCAGAAAAATGGTCTAGGTACGCCTATGGATTTTGCAGCGGTTTTTTAATTTGTTCCCACTTAATTTGCTTGCAATTCTGCATAATTCTAAAAACTAAAAATTTGAGATTTAGGACTATAGATTGGAAAAGTATCGTATTTTTGCACATTTCTTGCTGCATTTCGTATTAAAAAAATCGTCATTTTGAACGAAAAAATCGTCAAATCGTCATTTGGCTATTTTTGACAGTAAAAATTGTCAAAATGACGATAAATCGTCAAAACTGACAACACTGCAGATCTACCGATTTTATTTCGCCCCTAGCTGTAAAAATTGTCCTGTAGCTATTAGCCAAAAATCTAGCGATTTTTTATCAGCCATAATATAAACTTTTAAAAATCAGTTTTATGTTGAAAAAATTATAAAATTCGCATATTGATATTCTTTTATTATAAAAAACAACTTCTTAAACGATTTTAGTAAAAAAAACTTTCTGAGAAATACATATTTCGATAAACTATGGGTATGTAGTTTTTCACCGTAGAATACACTTTTTTAAATATTTTCAATACTAATATTAATTCAATGAAAATCGAGATTCATTATTTGCAGCTTAATTGTAAATTTTTTTTTATTATTTACAAGTTTATAACACTTCTTATGAACACATTAAAAAAAATTTTGAGTAAAAAACTTAGAAAATTTTTTAACAATCTAGCGAATTCTTGCACTAAGGGCAATCACGATGGGTATTGCAAACGATGCAAACGTTGCAAATGATTGCAAAAAAATAACGATTGCATCAACACAACAACAAAATGTATGTATGTATTTGAAATTTGCTTTATTTTTCTTTATTTGCAATAAAAAAACCTTCAGCAAAAATCACTTTGCATATAAGCTAAGTTGCAAATAAAACAAAACATCTGTTTTTAACATATCAGCCGCCATATTATGATTTATAAAATAAGATATTAAATAAAAAAATTGTTTGTGATTTTTTATTAACATAAAATTTTTTTTATTTATTATTTTATTATTTTTATGATTTACAAATTTTCTCAAAAATACGATTTATTTTTACTTTTGACGTAAACAAAATCACTGTTGCCAATTTAGCTATTTTCTCGTCAAATCTAGCGATATTTTACCATTTTCAGGTATTTTCTAGTGATTTTTTAGTTTGATTTAGCGATATTTTTAGGAAAAAAGTTAGCAGCAGTGAACAAAATAGCTCATAAAGCAAATATGCAATTGATCTTAAAAAAGACGCTCACGATATGTTACAATTTGCATAGCAAATTGCAAATATGCACATGTACCATCGTGAATGCCCTTACTATTTATAAATCTATTGATTTTGTCGGGATTTTAAGTCTAATCCAGCCATTTATTTTGAAAATTTATTGGCAACATTGGTCAGTCAATAAACTTATATTTGGTAGTTGTCTCACTTTTACTCATGGAGTTTATACATTACATTTTTTGTCTCTCACAAAAACAGAGTTGTAAAAGTGTTATTTTTTCATATCGTAATCAGGGCTGTCAGATTTATTTTGACCTTTTTCGCCAGAGTAATGAAAATCGCCTAAACCTATTTTTGTTTAATTTTTGCATACACACAGAAAAAAGAGTGAGAAATCGAAAATACAGGGTAATTTAAAATATTTTTTTTTACTGAAATAATTGTTGTTAATGAGTATTTTCAGTTACTTTAAAAGATTTTGATTTTAATTGAGAAATTGTTTAACTGGGCAACTGAGACATTATTTCGGTGTAGAGTAAAAGTTCTCTCGTAGTTTTACGAGGAATTACATTTTCGTTACAGTTACTTTACGCAGTTGTTTTGATTTTTTTATTTTCAAATGTGCACTCCAAAAAGTTTGACAATTACTACTTGACAGTTGATTGTGCGGTAATCAGTGGTTGTTGTTTTTAACTGTACTTACGATTGTTTTCTACGGAAAAATACAAAAGAACTGTTAAGAAAGTTAGTTAAGAAACAACTAACTAAGTGTACTGTAATTTCGTAATAATTGTTTAAAACAGTTATTTTTAATATTATAATAAACAAATACCAAAATACAGGGTAGCAAACAAAATAGCATTTGTTTGCAAAATCCATAGTTCTAATTGATTATTACTGTTATTTTAAATTTACTGCAATCCATTTACAAACTCAGAAAGATTCTGCAGTTACTACATGCCAGTTATTTGTGTAGGAATGCGGTTGTAGTTATTTTAACTGCAATATAATTGTTTTATTTGAGGAAGAAATTTTCAATATTTTTGACAGTTATTTTTTTAAAAACCCACAAAAACTACTGCATTTTCGTTATAGCTACTTTATGCAGCTGTTTTGGATTTTTTAACAACCACATTTATTTTTAAGTATGTGTGCGTTTGTCTCTTAGTCAAATATTCCACACATAGAAAAAATAAATGGCGCACGCACACAAAAACTGTCGATTAAAAATTTCTGGTGAAAGAATATGAGAATATTTTTTTCTCTTGTGTCTTTAGTCAAAGAAATGACGCTGAAGAACGCAGACTGAAAATTTCGCAGGCAGATAATTTTATTAGATTAATAATTGATGGCAGCAATTTTAACTAACAAAAATAGTAGTTTTTACAGTTTTAAAATATTTTTTGTATCTGTTGTTTTAATTGCGTTTGTAGTTGTTTGTACAGTTTTATATTAATTTTCATTACTGTTATTTTAAATACATTTGTGGTTATTTTTACTACATTTTTTAGTGTATTTTTAACAGTTAAAAAATTTCATATTTCAGTTCATTTAAATGCAAATGTCATTTGCAGTTGATTGTACTTACATAATTCGCTGAATATGAACATTCCAGCAAAATAATCATCAAACACATACGGAAAGGATTGCAAAAGCTTCTTTAGAGGAAAATTGAATTAATGCCAGATTGGAGAATTAGTGGAATGCTATTTCCAACGATTATATTGATAATCTCAAAGCCTCATTGCCTAAGAGATATTCTGAAGTAATAAAAATCATGGATCTAACAAAATATTGAATATTCAAAGCTTTTTGTTTGTTTTAATCTGCTTGAGAATTGCAAACGTTTTGAACACTTGAATTGCGACAAATTTTGTTAAAAGTTATTATTTTATCGTTGTAAGTTATATAACAACGGTGGGCAAATGCGGCCCTTTGTTGATTTTAGTGCGGCCCTTGCTGAAATTCAAATTTTTTATTTTTTTCACAATTTTCATTAACATTTTTTATATCTAAAATTTTATATAAAAATTTAGGGCCAGTTTTATAGTCAGAACTAAGATTTTGATTTGAAAATTTCTCACTTAAGAAATTTTCAAGAAATATTCAAAACGATGTTAGTTCTGAATGTTAAACTGACTCTTAAGCAATTTATACAAAATTTTACTTAAGTAGGAATTTTGTTTGAAAATTGTGTACTTGAGTTTTAGTAAAAATTCGAAATTAGTTCCGACTATAATAATATTTGTACTGAATTTAGAACTGTGTGAAAAGTTAGCGTTTTAATTCATGAAAAAGCACTTAAATTACTGACCAACGTGGTATTTATAAAATACCGGAATTTGATTGGGAACGGATTGGATTAGCTTTTGTAAACGGGTTTATAAAAATTAACGGAAATGGCATTAAACCGACGTCATAGAACTTTTTAAATATTTATGTTTCAGAAAATATAATGAATATGAGTAACAAATAAATAACTACAAATTGGCTGTCAAAATATGTTATTTTAAGAAACAAATTTTAGTCAGATCTGAAATTTCCTCGTGAAATCCACAGAGTTGATTTATAGAATTCAACAATCGGAAATTTCTGTAAGAAAAATGTAGGAAATTTTCTAACTTTTCTTCGGAAATTTTTAAACGGAAATTTCCGATATTGGGTTCTATAAATCCTGTCTACGGATTTGATGAGGAAATTTGCAATCCCATTAAAATTTGTTTTCATTAAATTAATTAATATAAGCGTTATACATTTATTATGTTTTTATTTAATATTTTAAAACTTAAATATATTAAAAGTTTTATGATGTCATTGTAATGTCATTTTCGTTTTTTATAAATTCGTTTACAGAACCGGATACATTTCCAATCCAATTCCGGTGGGGATTTCATAAAGACCACCAAAATTTTTAGTTTGTAATCACAAGAGAAGACAGAAAAAAGCCAAATCCGATGTGTTTAAAGCAAACATATATTGAAGAAAAAGTAAGAAAAAAGCAAAAGTAAAAAACTTGAAAAACCGCAGTTTTTCAAAAACAACTGCTGTTAACAGAACAAATATTTTTTTTGTGAGCAAAAAAAGTATTTTTGGGCAAAAAGTCTTAAAAAAAGCAATTCAAAGCTCAAAAATCTTAAGAAAAAGCTATTTTAAAGCAAAAAAACGGAAAATCCAAAAAAGCAAAAAGAAGCAATTATATCTTCTCTGGTAATCACCATTTAAATTAGTCCTTCAGTGAATGGTGTCCCTTTAAAACCTGCAATTTCTTTTATTCTGCGCAATAGAATTATTAAATAAAAATTTAATCAAGGAGGCTATTTCTTATTTACTCTCTTATAATTCATTGAGTTTTAAATTACCGTTTGGCAGATTCCGGGGATCAAAGAAGAAAAACTTTAAAAAATATTCCGAAAATTAAAAACATAATTTAAAGCGAAAAATATGATATCCTACTCCAGTATGGTTGAAAGATGTGGTATGGTAAAGTTTTAAATATGGTTGAATGTTTGGATTCGAAATTCGAATGGTTTGAAATGGACTTGCGCCAAAATTTGTCTATAAAATGATAAAAAAAAAGAAATAGGGTAATTGTAAGAAAAGTGTGTTTTACCCAATTTTAGGTGCATTTAAGAGAAAATCGGAAATATAGTCAATATGGGCGATAGGTGCAAATATGGACCGATCTTATCTAGAATCAATAGGCTTTGTCCATGAGCACATGTCAGCCACTTGCAGCGTGGGGAAATCCAATTCTGGGGGAACTTTATATGGGCACTATGTCCAACCAAGGACCGACACAATCCAAAATCAACAGGCTTCGTTCATGGGCCGATATAAGTAGGTGTGCCAAATTTCATTAAGATATCTTAATATTTGCGACCTGTAGCGCGCGCACAAGAATACCTGGACAGACAGACAATCGAAACAAAAAGTGATTCTGAGTCGATCGGTATACTAAGAGGTGGGTCTGGGTCCAATATTTTTTGGTGATACAAACACCACAAAATTTTACCCTGTCCACTAGTGCTGTAGGGTATAATAATAAGTTGTGGTGTATGGTTGAAGTTTCAAAAAGTTGAATTTACAATCGTTTCTTGTGGAACCAGTTTGGGAACAGATGGAGCTGAGAACCGAATTTTTCTTAAAAAAGTAAAGCAGTAGTTCCGTTTAGTTTAGTAGTTTTAATTTTTTTTAACTGTATGGTGCGGCCCTTTATAATTTGTGAAAAACTATAATTTGGCCCTCGGTGACAAATCCGTGTCCACCCTTGTTATATAACATACAGAGACTATTAATTATAGAGATTGAAAATCAAAACTAACACTACTCACCGGTAGGGGGCGCTGAAATTTAGTATCACCTGAGCAACTATTTAGTATTACTATGGTATCACTTTAGTATCAGCTGAGCCTATATTTAAAAATTCAAAAATTGCTGAAAACTGCGCAAAATAAGAAAAAATCAAACGCAAAATATATTCGAATAATAAAATTTGAGAATTCCTTTTTTTTTTTGATATTTTGTTTGTTATTTTAATTTAAATGAAAAAAGAAAATTGTCAATTTTTTGAACAAAGTACCATGTAGTGATAACGATGTCGTTATAACTTTTGTTATAATGAGTGGCATTTTGTTCAATAAACCGACACTTTTTTATTTAAATTAAAACAAACAAAAGACCTTGCAAAAAAAATATTATTTAAAATTTATTTATTGGACCATAAATATAATCTCAGCAGATACTAAACGGATATTAAATAGTTACTCAGGTAATACTTAATTTCAGCGCCCATTGACGGTCAGTAGTACAAGTTTTGATTTCTTATCTCTATAATTAATAGTCTGTAAAAAATCGACCGTCTGCATTTCGAAAACCAATTTTGCCAATTTTTGGCTCCACAATCTTATACAATTGCTGCACAACAACACAATTAGAGAGATTACAAAAACTTTGCGTTCAATATTAAAATGCAGTAGATATACACCAATACAAACAATGATGGATGCACTGAATGGATATGAATATACATACAACAAAGACTTGAAGTAAATACGCTAAACTTTATCCAGAAAATGAAAGGGAGATGCTCCAGACTATTTAGTAGATCAACTGAATTATGTGGGAGAAGTACAACAATATAACTTAAGGAACGTAGGAAACTTTAGACTACAAAGGATGACAACAACGGCAATGCAAAGATCGCTTTTTTCAAGGGACTAAATCTGTATAATATGCTACCTAATCATGTCAAATAATAAAGAAATGTCTTTAGAAAAAATATCGCACAATTTGTAAGAAATAGGGAAAATAATGTAATTCAAGAGTCATACAATCTCTTGAATTACATTATTTTAAAATTGTTAAAAAATAATTTTAAGTTTCATTTAAATTATTATGAATACTACCATAGAGGATTTACTAAGGAGTGATACTCGCAAAGTGTTTGGTCGCCATTACTGCTTTTTTGACAACTATCAGAACAATAATATTTACGAAAGTTCAAAAGAAAATACGAAAACTTTTTTCGGCATTCTTGACTGAATTCACACTACAATATTTTGCTTTGAAGAAACATCGAAGTAGCTTTCTAATTTATTTTCAAATTAAAAAATGTTAAACAAAATATTAATTTAAAAGTAAAATACATTTAATCGTAATGTTTTTAAAAGATTAAATGTCTTCGAAAGACTCAAAATTTGTTATGAAAATTAAAGTCGTTTTTGAGATAGGAAATCAAAACTTACACTACTCACCGGTAGAGGGCGCTGAAATTTTGTATTACCTGAGCAACTATTTAGTATCCGTTTAGTATCAGCTGAGCGTATAATTAAAAACTGCTGAAAACTGCTCAAAATAAGGAAAAAACGAGCGCGGAATATATTCAAATAATAAAATTTGGATATACGTTTATTTTTTTGCTTTGTTGTTATTTAAATTTAAATAAAAAAAGAGAATTGTCAATTTTTTTGGTGATGAAAACTGCATAAAATGAAGAAAAAACATGCGCGGAATATATTCAAATAATAAAATTTGAGATATCCGTTTATTTTTTTGCTTTGTTGTTTGTTATTATTTTAATTTAAATAAAAAAAGAAAATTGTAAATTTTTTGAACAAAGGTTTGCTTTTTCGAATTTTATATTAATATTCCATACAAATTTAAGCATTTATAAAAATTTTAAGTAGGTATAAATTTAGCTTCTTAAAAATTAAGTAGTTATAAAAATGCTGCCAAGTCATGAAAATTCTTGGCTTTTCTCTTTTAAATGTAAACAAAAATATTTGTCATAGAAATTTTTGAAATTTTAGTATTTTAAAATTGAAAAATAAAAACAAGTCACGTAGATATAAAATTCGAAAAAAAACAAACCTAATATTTTTATAACTTATTTTTTTTGGTGATGCCATACCCCTGGTTGTTATTGTTCTGGTTTACGTCAAAAAATCAGTCTTAAGCTGCCTACACACTAGGGAACATACTTAAAAAAAGAGAGCATTTTTTGTGAATGTGTGAGTGCTTTTGTGTGTGTGTGCGTGTTGAGAGCGTGCGTTTCGTGTTTACAAAATTTTTTGATATTTTTTGTTCCCTCAACCATGTTCCCTAGTGTGTAGGCAGCTTTATGAATACTACTACCAATAATAAATCATGCGATATTTTGCTTGTAAAAAGAGTTTAAAAATCCCCACATTTGGCGAGAAATTGCAATATCTGACAACCCTTTATTTACTAAAACTTGGCATCACTTTTTTGTGTACAAGAACAGATTCCAAGAGTGCTGAAATCGAAGAAAATCTGAATTTATTGATAAAAAACGAAGTAATATTATTAAAATTTTAAACTTTTATGAAAATAAATAATATTAATCAAATTAAATGCAATAATAACAGAGATTAAACATTACTAGTGACTAAA
This sequence comes from Leucophora obtusa, assembly GCA_949987735.1. Lineage (NCBI taxonomy): Eukaryota > Metazoa > Arthropoda > Insecta > Diptera > Anthomyiidae > Leucophora > Leucophora obtusa. The sequence goes on along the minus strand of OX465295.1, from coordinate 345,739,666 downwards.
AACTGCATTTGGGAGATCGTATTTTAGAATTGGTTAAAAACGATCAAGAAAATTTCCAGAAAGTTTTCAAGAAAGGAATAAAAGGAAAAATGAACGTAAGTTTAACAAAATTATTGAAATAAATAAAAAGGAAAATAAAATATCCAATATTAACGCCATTTATTTTTTTATTTTAATTTATCGGTTTAATGCTGCCGTTGTCGCAATTAACGCCAACACCATCGACGTCTGCTGCTCTTTTTTGTATATGTACACGTTGAATATGCATGTGTGTGTGTTATACACTCGAACATAATTTTTTTTGTGACTTTTCCGAATTCTTTTTTGTTGTCACATTCGTATCGTTCATTCGTCGTTGTTGTTCGTCGTGGTTGCTGTGTCGTTTTACGGATTCTATATAATCACCAGTAATTTTTTTACAATAAGCAAGATTAGAAGGAAAATTTTATTTCACAAAAGAAAAAAAAAATCGAAAATTTTTCTTAACAAAGTAGTTATAAAGTTTTCTGGTAATCATCAGCCAAGTGGTTTACAAATTGATATAAATCTTGGAATCTGAATACTACATAATACATTGTTGGAATATATAAAAGGAACAAAAAAAAAAAAATGACGTCTCTCGAACCTAATGTGAATCGTTTGCAAAATTTTAAAAACAAAGGCAAGGATCAAGAGGTAATTTTTTCACACTATTTAGAATTAATAATTCCATAAGAAAAACCACACCCTTTTACTACAAAAAAAATATTAAATTTCTTTTTTTTTTATAAAATAAATTTCCTTGAAAAAAAGAGCCACATGTTTTTGTTGTAATGGTGGTGTATTGTATGTGAGGTACCGAAAGGGAATTGGCAAAAGAAAAATTGCTTAACCTCTATTTCATATGTTCTATTCCTATTTTGCCTATTCCTTTTTTTTTTATTGATTTTCCATTATACCTTAATATCAAAAATCTTCAAATATCCTTCCTGTAGTACTATTATTATGCCTTATTTTCATATATTTTTTCTCAATTGTCATTTATTTCCTCGTGGTTCAATTACGGTGATAAATTTTATTTTACTTTTTGTACATTTATTTACTGTCTCAATCACTCGCACGAATACGTATAATTGTGTTTGTGTAGGTGCATTAATCGTAGATTTTCTTTTCACAAGTTTCTGCAAGTTATGAAAATACATCTCTGGGTTTGCTAGATCTATAGAAAACAGGGTTGGCAGAAATATAAACTGGACTTAACGGTATTTAACAATAGGTCTGTTTGACCCCGGTACCTCGAGTAGCCAACAAGAATCTATACACAATTTTGACAATATAAATGCTTTTTGGTGAAATTGTAAAAAAATTGGGGGCAAGTATAGTTTACGGGCATAGCCCCGATTTTTTTTTTTTTCCAATGTGGCACTTTGATCTGATTTCAAAAATAAATTTTTGTTTTGTCGGACCTTTCGAGTGGGTGGGGCTTTTATCCGATCAGAAAAAAATTAATACCAAAAGAAATATCTGAAATATCTTTCTATTGAGATCCGGTAAGATCCATTAGCCCACTGTGGATCTGTTGAACATTTTTCATAGTTTTTTTGTGATTTCTTTTTTGTAAAAAGTCTATTCAAAATAAAATTATATATCAGTAAGCAATTGTTACTAAAAAGTACAGTGAAGACTAAGCTTCAATTTGATGTATAATATGAAACTTTAGCTCTTTAAATAACAAGTTTTTTTTTTAGAATGAATTATTTCGGGCTATTTTTGGTCAAGCAATATTTATAAGATGTGAATAAAAACAAGTTATTTCATCTCGGCACTCAACGTTTCGTTGGTTTTATTCAAACTTTTCAAGAGTTTTTTGAAAAATTTATTAACTTTTGGCAACAAAGTATAACAATATGTTAATAAATATTCTTATATATTAGCACAATAATTTAAACTTACGATTCTATTCCTTACATGTCAAGTATTTGATAAACATTATTTAAAAAACAGGACTTCACGACACAAATTTCAATAATAAAATTTAATAAATAATTGCAGTAAGAATAAATACAATCCCAGTTTAAATTACAAACTAATATCACAGAACTTATCTTAAATGATCGCGATGGAGTATTGCAGTTTTGTTTTGTCTTTTTCTTCTTTTGTATTAAGGGCGTTCGTTATTTTCTGTTGAATTCTTAGTTTTCTAACGTGTATCTCTTGTTTTAATTTTTTTCCTTATCTAATATTTTAACTTCCTTAAAGCCCAATATACAAGGTCAAAATGATTGACATCAAATTCATGTATGTGCGCATGAAGCTTTGAACATACACGTAACTGCATAGCGCTTCAATCATTCATTTGACAATTGATTTTGTGCTGTAAACACGATGTCGGTAGCGGGCGATACAGAACTTGCTTCACTTAAGATTAATATATGCCCTTTACGATTAAAAAAAATATATTTTTGATTATATACCCAGCAAAATATTGGTAATGACACCTCATTACTATCTGCATTACCAAAAATTATATATCATTACCTTTTGCATTATTTTATAATATAAAATAATGACTTCCTAATAACGACCTATTGTATTCAAAAAATAATGACACTCGTAATAGTTTAAATAAGTTCTTTTTACACAGTTAAATTTTATACATTTTTATTTATTATATGTAAATATGTTATATGTTTAAATTTTTATGACGAGTCCTAAAATTACACACTAGAGAAAACTTAAATTTTTCTGAATGTATTTCCTTAAGCTAATAGTATTTGCTTAACTACCTATTTTTAAGAATCAAGTAAGCAATCGGATAACCACTTTTAATTCAACTTTTTGTAAGAATGTGTGTAACCACTTATTATTCAAAATCTCATAACTAATAATTTCTCATTTTTTCGTAAGCGAGCGGGTAAGCGTGACTACTTATAAAAACGACCACGCCAAACAAAAATAATGAGTTTAGACGCCAAAAAATAAGTTGTGCGGAGCTATGAATTTCTATTATATAACCACTTATTTGGTAATGAAAGATTTTGCTAGGTATATAGACGAAATATTAATGGTAATGAGATCTGAAGGTTATACATACATCTCTTCCGAAATGTTCTAAAACTTTATTAGGAACTTCTACTTTGAGCGGCGATTCTAAAGTGATGCTACGTTTAGACGATACTTTGGGAAATTTTCAAAATTTTGGAATAAAGTCTAATCTTGATATCACTTTTGATTCCAATCTTTATTATAATGAAAATTAAAATTATAATTCATGTAGATGGAATGGCTGTGTTTAAAAAATCGAAAAAGAACTTTTGGTCCATAATGGGAAAGGCCAAGCCATTTTTGATTGGCCTCTGTTATGGAAATTCAAAACCGCATTCGTCTAAAAAATTTCTGGAAGAATACTTGTTTTGGGGGCCAAGTTTTTAACTAATGAAGGTATGATGTAAATAATATGGGGGCGCCTATATCAAAATTTTTAGCATTTGATTTTGATATCCATATCCTCTCAATAAGAGCAGCAACTATTCTCTGGGGAAAGTCTAGAGATTTTTCTTTCGTAAACATTTATGGATTTCGAATTACATCTATTCATCCTGATAATATATGTATGTTTATTACACAATGGGAACATTATGATTACCAGGGCAAGGACTTTCATGCAAATGCATGTTTGTAGTCAGTGGCCCAAAAATGATTTTGACCAAATACTTTTCCGAATCAAAAATTTGCAAGAAAATGGCATCGATTTGTTGTAGCATATTTTTGCATATTTTGTTATAAATGCATATTTTTGCATATTTTGTTATAAATTTATATTTTGCTTTTAAGAGCATATTTTTTGAATATTTTGCACATTATTGTATATTTTTTAATATTTTTAAATATGGAATTCGATTTAAGAATGTATACTTTAAACCTAAAAAAAAAATTCTAAAGAATTAATTATTTGGAAGCTCTGTTGGTAATACAACACTACACGAGAAAGAGAAACACATAGTATACAATAGGCTTGTTCCACGTAATTCTGGGTAAAGTCTGGTAAAATGAGAGTAAACAAATAATAATCTCAAAAAATGGTAAAATTGCTCACAATACCTGGAACGCACAAAACCACATTTCAAGCTTAAAAATTAACGTCAAAGTTATTCATATAAACAAAAAAAATTTTAAGAATAAAATATTGAAGGGAATAAAGAAAAAATGTTAGAACGTGGTATTTGTTAACGATATTAATTATTGTTTACAAGTTTTGTTAATATTTAAATTATTTTTACAAATTTAAAACAGCTGATTTACAAACAACTAGTGATTTGACAGTTTTACAATTTTACCCGCAAAAAAAGTACGGGCAACTTCTGGTAAAAAGAGAAACAAATTATTCTCTCATCAACGCTCTCATTTACCCAATTTTTAACAATAGAAACGCTTTTTGGTAAGATTGGGTTCCCGCGGTTACCCGCGGAAACGTACGTGGAACAGACCTATAATGTTGTCATCCACTAACATATTTTTTATAGATGAAATTTTAAATTAACGTTTTCGGGTGTTATTGCTGTTGAAAAATTTTATAAAAATTATTTTAAGGAAACTTGTCCCCGAGCATTAATTTCTGCCACTATTTTCTCTGAGTTACGAAAGTGAGTATGATTTTATAGTACACATATTTAAGTTCTATTTTATAATAAAGTTTTTTTCTGGTAAAATGCCACACACCCTTAATATTTACAATCGACTGTATTTCTTTTTATTTTCACTGAATTTCTTACTACTTTTACTACAATGCAAAGTTTTGTTTACTTTTTGTATTGAATTTTTCCAGCTGTAGTAAATATAGTAACTTGTAGTAACCCAGCAGAAATTAGTGCTTGCTTGGAAGCAGTTTTGTTAGGGAAAGTAGAGCAGTGAAGCGATTGCATTATTGATGATATCATGCCTGATTTTTGTTCGAGATAGCTCGCGTGAAAACAATTGTTTCGAGATCCGAAAAGGCATGAATTCACCACAAGTAAACGAACAATCTTATTGTAACCGAGACCTAAATTTATACGTTTATGTTAGTTTTTAATAAATATAATTTAAAAAAAACATTTATTTTTAATTGCATATTTTTTGGTTTTTAGTGCATATTTCGTTATAAATGCATATTTAAGTGCATATTTCAAGCGCATATTTTCGATTTTTTAGTGCATGAAAGTCCTTGCCCTGATGATTACACTCAACCAAAAAAGTGTAATGGCTACTGAAAATTTTGCTGTTATTACGGGAAATTTAACTGTTTTGAGGCCAGCGGTATTTTTTGCTAATTTTAGCAACACATGTCTGCTGATCTATAGTACAATAAAATTAGTAGAAAAAATTAGTAGCCGCTACTAAATTTTAGTAAATTTATGTAAAATGCAATTCAAAATCGATTTGCTAAAATAAGTTAAAATAACTTACTAAATATCATAATTTTAGTACAATAAAATTAGTTAGAGTTGTGTCGTTTATGAACGAACTAGTTCATTTGAACGGTTCAGTTCTTTGAACGATATGACATCGTTCACCACCATTCGTTCTTTTCGTTCATTTTTTTTCAATCGTTCTTTTTTTTAGTCATAGAAAATTTGTATCCCTTTCCTATTAATTTTATTACAGAATTAAATATTTTTCTTAATAATTTCAAATTTTTAATAAAATTGTAATTTTCTGACACTATTATTCTATGCACAATAAATTAATATAAACATGTAACATGTAGTGCGCCAATAAATTGTCGAACGAACGACACCGTTCACGAATCATTGTTCAGACACGGCTCATGACAAAAAAGAACGAAATCAAAAAAGAACGACTGAACAATTTGAACGAACTAGTTCAATGAATTTTATTGAACGATATGACCGAGTCACCAAAAAGAACGATTAAGCCCAACACTAAAATTAGTATAAATAATTAGTTGCAGCTACTAAATTTCAGTAAATTGCTTTAAACTGTAATTTAAAATCAATCTGCTGAAATTAGCAAAAAATTGTACTAAAAAATAAAAAAACTGTAAAAACTAAAAAAAAAATTTTTTCTTTCGATTGTAACAAGCGTATAATTACTTCATCGTACTTGAAATTTGGAGTCAAAATTGCAAACGGCTCTCCAGTTATTGCCGTTTTATGCATTGGAGATGCAATAAAATTTTCTGGGTCTTATTTCTAAACTAAGAATATTATATCAATAGTAACAAATATAAAAATTAGTAAAATGTTTTGCGAAAATTAGTAAAAAAATCCGTAATTTGTAATGAGAGAATAGCAAGAATGATTACTAAAAATAAAAATTGTACTAGCAATCAGTATAAAAATAGTATAGTGCGATTGGAAACTGTTTACAAAATTTTTTACAAACTTTTTTATCTGAGTGTATGAAAGAAATTTTTAGTACAAAACATACGAAACACAAATGCAGTGATATGCATTTGAAATGCAGCATTTTCAAGCAAACTAAAAAATTTTTTGACTACCCGATCTAATCAAAGAAAATCGGTTTATATAATATGTCTGTTCCCGTACTTTGCCGAAGTTACACAAACTAGCCCAAAGGCGTTCCCGTACTCAAAATTGGGTGTAAATTGTTGTTGTTTGCGTTCCCGCGGATACCCGCGGTAACGTACGGGAACGCACATAATGTAACAAATTTAGATGAAAACAACACTGAAATATGTATACATATTAGGGATGCCAAACGGGATATCCCGAATCCCGGGATTTTCGGGATTGGCAAAATCCCGAATCCCGGGATTATTTCTCAAAAATCCCGGGATTTTCTTATTTTTTAATCTCTATATATAAAAGAATAACGTGACTGACTGACTGACTCAACATCGCCCAGCCCAAACCGCTGAAGCTAGGAAGTTGAAATTTGGTATGTAGGTTCCTCTTTCGGGGTAGACGTCCACTAAGACGGGATTTTTGGAAATTCCTACCGGAACGGGCAAAAAGGGGGAAAGTGTCCCCCTTGACGGCCTGCCAAAACCCCTTTGGCTAGAAAGCTGAAATTTAAGATATGTGTTCCTTGGAGTAGGGGCTAACTTTTCTGGAAAGTACTTTCTAGAATTTTGGACAGGGACGTTGTAAAAATGGGGGTTAAAAAGTGGAAAAAGGCCCCCCTTGACGGCCTGCCCAAACCGCTGGAGGTAGGAAGTTGAAATTTGGTATAAAGGTTCCTCCACTATCGTAGACATCCACCAAGACGGCAGTTTTGGACATTTTTACAGGGACGGGCAAAACGGGGAAAAAGTCTCCCCCTTGACGGCCTGCTCAAACTGCTGGAGCTATGAAGTTGAAATTTGGTATGTAGGTTCCTCGACCGGTGTAGACGTCCGTTGAGACGGCATTTTTCGAAATTCTTATCGGGAGGGGCAAAAAGGGGACAAAAAAAGTACCTTTTTCCAAAAAAGTACCGTTTCCCAAAAAAAGTACCTTTTCCCAAAAAAAGTACCTTTTTCCAAAAAAGTACCTTTTTCCAAAAAAGTACCTTTTTCCAAAAAAAGTACCTTTTTCCAAAAAAAGTACCTTTTTCCAAAAAAAAGTACATTTTTCCAAAAAAAAGTACCTTTTTCCAAAAAAATTCCTTTTTCCAAAAAAAGTACCTTTTTCCAAAAAAAAGTACCTTTTGCCAAAAAAAGTACCTTTTTCCAAAAAAAGGACCTTTTTCCAAAAAAAGTACCTTTTTCCAAAAAAAGTACCTTTTTCCAAAAAAAGTACCTTTTTCCAAAAAAAAGTACCTTTTTCCAAAAAAAGTACCTTTTTCCAAAAAAAGTACCTTTTTCCATAAAAAGTACCTTTTTCCAAAAAAAGTACCTTTTTCCAAAAAAAGTACCTTTTTCCAAAAAAGTACCCTTTTCAAAAAAAAAGTACCTTTTTCCAAAAAAAGTACCTTTTTCCAAAAAAAGTACCTTTTTCCAAAAAAAGTACCTTTTTCCAAAAAAAGTACCTTTTTCCAAAAAAAGTACCTTTTTCCAAAAAAAAGTACCTTTTTCCAAAAAACATACATTTTTCCAAAAAAAAACAACTTTTTAAAAAAAAAATACCTTTTGCAAAAAAAGTACAAATAAAGTACTTTGTAAAAACAAAGTATCCTTTTCCAAAAAATTTCGTTTTTCCAAAAAGTACCATTTAAAATAATATGTAATTTCAAAAAAACTACTTTTTTCCTCCACCCACGGATATCTCTACTAAAACAAGGTTTCTTGATATTCGGCATAGACGTGCGCTAAGACGGGATTTTTGGAAATTCCTACCGGAACGGGCAAAAAGGGGAAAAGTCTCCCCATAAACAGTCTCACAAATTGGAAAAGTGCCTGCCCAAACCACTGGAGGTAAGAAGTTGAAATTTGGTATAAAGGTTCCTCCACTGTAGTAGACATCGACTAAGTTTGTATTTTTGGAATTCCCTACAGGATATCCCAAAAGGAAACTCGGTATGTGAGTTCCTCCTTCTGTGTAGGCGTCCGCTTAGACGGAATTTTTGAAATTCCTATCGGGAGGGGAAATAAGGTAAAAGTCTCCTCCTGACGGCTTGCCCAATCCCTTTTGGCCAACCTAAAATTTTAAATATGTATTCCTTGGAGTAGGACTAACTCACCGGCAACGTAATTTTTCTATTTTGGAACAGGAACATAGTAAAAATGGTGGTTGAAAGGGAAAAATGTCCCCACTAACGGCCTGCCCAAACCGCTTAGGCAATGCAGTTGAAATTTGGTATGAATGTTCCTCATCCATCGCAGATAGCCGCGAAGATGGAATTTTTGTAAATTCCTAAAGGGAGGGGCAAAAGGAAGAAAAGCCTCACCTTGGGGGCCGGTAAAAACCCCTTCGGCTAGAAACCTGAAGCTTAAAATGTGGGTCCCTGGAGTGAGGGCTAACGTATTAGAAAGATACTTTTTGAATTTTGGACAGGGTCGTTATAAAATGGGAGCTCAAAAAGGGAAAGTTGCCCCTTAACGACCTGTCCAAACTGCTGGAACTAGGAAGCTGAAATTCGGTACTTAAGTTCCTCTCAGCCTGCTCAAACTGCTGGAACTAGGAAGCTGGAATTCCCTGTCGATGGATTTTCGGAAATTCCTACCGAGAGGGGCACAAATAGTAAAAGTTGGCTAGAAACCTGAAATGTAAAACATATGTTACTTGGAGTATCTGCTCACTTACCGAGACGGTGCTTTTTGGACAGGGACATTGCAAAAATGGGGATTAATGAAGCGAAAAGTGCCGCTTAAAGGCCTGCCCAAACCGCTGGAGGTAGGAAGTTGAAATTTGGTATTAAAGTTCCTCCTCTATTGTAGACATCCGCTAAGATGAGATTTTTGGAAATTTCTACAGGTAGGGTCAAAAACAGGAAAAGTCTCCCCCTTAACGGCCTGGCCAAACTGCTGGAACAAGGGATCTTAAATTGGGTTCCTTTTCCAACGTTGACGTCCCCTAAGATGGTATTTTTGGAAATTCATACCGGGAGGGGTAAAAAGTGAAAAAACTTCCCCCTTGATGGCCTGGCCAAACTGCTGGATATAGAGACCTAAAATTATGTATGTAGTAGGTTCCTCCTCCAACGCAGACGTCCTCTAAGACGGAATTTTTGGAAATTCCTACCGGGAGAGGTAAAAACGGAATAATTCTCCACCTTGATGGCCTAACCGAACCCTTCGGCTAGAAACCTGTAATATATAATATGTTTTCCTTGGAGTATGGGCTAACTTATCGACAAGGCATTTCTAGGACTTTGGACAGGAACGTGGTAAAAATGGTGGTTCAAAAGGGGAAAATTGCCCCCCCCCCCCTTAACGTCTGCGTCTTTAGCTAGAAACCTAAAACTTAAAGAACAAGTGTATATGAAACACTAAAATTAAGAAACTAAATAGGAAACGAGTGGGATTGAAACACTACACAAGTGGAATGAAATGGATATAAACGTTGAACGAGTGGAATTGAAATTATAGACAATGCAAATGGATTGGAAGAGGGAATTACCTGTTCAAACACTATCAACGGAATATGAAACTTATGTAGCATTGAAACATACTCCCCAAAAAGTTAAACAAATTTTCTGAAAGAGAAAAAACCTTAGAAAAGGAATGGAACTTATATATTCCGATATTTAAACTTCATGTAACGAAGCACCGGTGGAAGAAACCGACGCAGTAAATTTTCCAACTGAATTTGTGAATTTACTTGAATTGCCAGGTCTACCTTTACATAAACTGGAATTAAAAAAAAAACTTTAAGACACGCTAACAACGTAGCTTTGCCCGCTATTTTTAATATTATAAAATGCTTTCCAACCCTGCTTTACGTTATTTATTTTCATTCAAAACACAAATGTACAAAACTACTTACGGGTCTATCTACCTAAGTTCGCACTTTACCAAATTATCTTAACATACACACGTATATTGCAATTTATTATGGATTCATTACTAACAATCCACTTTCATGAGAAAAAGTGATCAAATATTTATTTATTTTAAACCCATTGTTGTGCAGAATTATTTATTTGTGGTGGCTGGGTGAAGGCTTTAAATAAAAAAACTTTAAATAAAAAAACGAATTTAATAAAAATTGTGGGGCGCAGTCCCCCGGGGGGGAGGGCGCAGCCCCCCCCCCCCCCCCCTTAACCTTTAAGGCACGCTAACAACGTAGCGGGCTGCGCCCGCTAGTATTAATATAAACGCAAATAAACAAAGTCAGCAATTTTAGATTACCTACGTTTTTTCTTGAATTTTCTTATATTGACAAGAAATTGATGCCAAGATATTGGTAAAATTATAAATTAAGTAGATTATTCGAGTAAACTATGCAAAGACTTTGGTAAACAATATTAAGTTTTTGAGTAATACATTCGAAAAACCAAGTTTGTTTGTTATTTTACCGAATTGTTCTTCCAAGCGAAAATCGATTTCTGAAACTGGGACTGTAAGTTTTGGCTGGGACTGTAAGTTTGAATTCTTCCATGAAAACATTTGATAACGATAACCAAATAACTTTGTTGCTGTAATTACACGATTTAGTGGGCAAGGTTATCGCAAGGTATCTGTTTTAAAATCTGCTTACAAAATACTGGGCGCAAGTGTACTTAATGACAGGCCTTCATATATTATCCCAGCCAGAAAAATACAAACGGGCAATCGATGGCAAGGTATTTTAACAGGTGGTACAAGTACTGACAAAAATTGCTTTCCCATTTCCAATATGATAACGTCAATAGACAAAAGGACCGGCAGTTCAAAAAGCGCCGGAAAAGTACTGGAGAAACAAAATTTTTAACTTTGGCAAAACGCTGCCAAAACCAATAAATAGGTGGTTTGGAATTATATTTTCCAAAGTAAAATTAAAAAAAATTTTTTGCCCTGCCGTGATGTTTTGTAAAACAAATACTGGCAAAACGATTTTTTCAAACGCTGGCAAAGCGTCCCAAATGAGTGTTCTGCCAGTCATTTTTAACATCGCGGTTACCCAGTGGTATGCAAGTACTTGAATTTTTGTACCACTGTCAATTTCTGACTGAGATGTTTCAATATTCATAAAATGTACCATATTATTAATTAACAACTATTAAATAATTATAAAACGCTTTATTCTATAAAAAAATTAGTTACATAACATAAAAATTTTTACAAAAAAAGAAAATTTAAATCCCGGGATCCCAAAAAATCCCGTAGTCCCGAAAATCCCGAATGCCGGGATTTTCAAATATCAATCCTGATTGGCATCCCTAATACATATGGTGGAAGCTAAATGCATTCCTACAACATTTTATAACGAATCAATTGCTATTTCTCTTTTACATAAATAATTGCAACAAAACATTACAAAAGTAATAAAAATAATTTTTAGTACTAAAACACATACAATATTTCTCTTAATCAACAGTTGTAAAATTTGTTAAAAAGCGATATCAAAGCATTTTAAAGATGGTATTTGCCAAACGTTCTCAAAACGTTTTATATTTGGTATAAACAATGCTTTGAGGGTACTTAGTTTTTTGTACCATCATCACCCAGCAAAAAAAAAACCGAATGCATTCTACAAGAATGCATTTTTCACTGCTTATAAAGTAGCTATATGTGCTGATTTCTTACTTCCAATAAACGTATTTTAAATGACTTCCAAAATGCCATTAATTAAAAACTTTTTTTACTTCCCAGAAAAAAAATACCTGACCAAGATCCGTAAAAGCACCTATACTGTTCGGCAAAAATGCGTTCAATTTGAGGTAAAAAACGCATTCTTTTAACATTGGCTTGTCATAGGAGAGAAGGTGTTTATGCTACTTTAAGTCTGCTTTGCACGTCATAAAAATGAGTGCTTGGATGTTCTTTTTTATATAGGAAAGCAATTCATTTTTGTTACTATCTAAGGAGAGATGAAAAGTAACTTCTTGGGAATGCATTCAAATATATATTTAAGAAGTGATATTTATGACTTTTGAATGCATTCCCAAGAAGGTACTTTTCATCTCTCCTTAGATAGTAAAAAAAATGACTTGCTTTCCTATATAAAAAAGAACATCCAAGCACTCATTTTTATGACGTGCAAAGCAGACTTAAAGTAGCATAAACACCTTCTCTCCTATGACAAGCCAATGTTAAAAAAATGCCTTTTTCACCTCAATTTGAACGCATTCGTGCCGAACAAAATAGGTGATTTTACGGATCTTGGTCAGGTATTTTTTTGCTGGGCAATTTCGGGCTGGGGATTTTTTCATCGTTCATTATTCTCCCTAAAGTTTTGCTCTCCGTTAGTTTAGCGATATTAGCAATGTTGCCAGTTTTGACGATTTATTGTCATTTTGACGATTTTTACTATCGAAAATACCCAAATGACAATTTGACGATTTTCCTCTTCAAAATGACGATTTTTCCTATTGAAATTTAGCAACAATTGTTTAAAAATACGTTATTTTTCCATTATCTAAATCAATAAATCTGAAAATTTTTTCAGGTAATTTATAAATATTTATCATAAAATTTTTATTTAAGGTAGTCATTTTAGAATTTGATGGTTTTTTTGGAAAACTAACACAGAATTTGTAATTATTTTTATTTAAAATAGTTTTTCCTAAATCTCTAATAAATGTAAAGTGTTTTTCGAAGGCATGTATATCTCATATTGGACTCTTTTGTCATGTAAATTCTTTATTAGGTACCTGTGAAATATCTCTAGACTAAGTACATTAACCATCTAATGCTCTTTCTTCTGATTACAATAATATTCAAACCATATATTTGGCATTGAAAATCTACTATGGAAGAAATATTAAAATTCTAATTTATCGCTTTATTTAGGCGATATAGCACAACAAAGGTTGAAGACGTATCTTGAAACACAGTGGTCAAATAATTTCGGTTTTTTTTATAAATAATACTATTAATAAAATAAAATTACGTACCGAAAATGGTTGATCAATTGTTGTTATTTCAAAAGTTATGGCGATTTTCGCTTTTTAAAAATTACGAAATTTGGCACTAAACATCAATAAATTTTGACGAAATTAGTTCTGCTCTAAGTATATAATCTGTGTTTAATTTTAAGAAAATATGTTGGTTAGTTTTTGAGTTAGAGAGATATTTGTAAAAAGTATCCTGGCGTTATCCTGTGAGCTATGGAGAAAAATTTTTAACTGATTTTACAATTAGAGACTTTAAACTAGCTTTTTTATTATCGGTAATGTACGCCAGATCGTAAATGTGTTTTTGGCAATTTTTGAAATATTTTTTTCTGTTTTAAAAAGTTAATTTTTTTAAATTTTCAATTTACATGCTTCTCGCTTGAAAACCGTTCCTTATACAAAAAAAAAAAGTTTCAAGGCAAAAAAGTAGATATTTAAGTTTTCTATGCATGTAATACAACTTGTTTAATAAAATATTGTTATTTAGCCAAAAACTATTTAAAATCTGAAGACCGCCTTTAGGCGGCCTTGTGCATTAGAGGGTTAAAATCTAAAGTTTTTTCGATACGAATTTTTTTTAAAGTGAACTCTTTCTTTCAAAAAATTAATTTCAGTATATCGTCGGCTTGCCTGCAAGAAGTGCTATGTGTTTTATTTATTAATTCATTTCCGTAATATAAAGCCTATAAGGCCAAAAACTATATTACATAGTAACAATAAACCTGAGTTATTTACATTAATAAAAAAATATATATATTTACATACTAAATAGATAAATGTAATTGGTATAAATCTAATTGGCTCCCCAGCCAAAATGCATTTTAAAGCAAGAAAAAAGTTTTTTAACAAGTTTTCAGGAGAGCGAAAAAACTGATTTATATTATCCTTTTAAGATATTTTATTAACATCATATTCCTTAATGATGCACGAGCTCTTTTTCTAAACTACTGCATTAAAAGAAATCCGGATTTAATCTCTGTTACAGAGCGGTGCTTGGTTTTTAAGAAAAACTACACATAAAACCAATTTAATAACTTAAAAATGCGGAATTTTTTTTTTGCAAATTTTGGGCATTTATTATGAAACTTTGCTATCACCTTTTCCCATCTTTCTGACAACATACGGATTTCGCGCCAAAAGAGCTGATAATTTTTTGAGGCCAAGAACGAATCAAGCGAAATTCGGATACCCTGTTCTAAAGTGAAGCGTATTCCAGTGGGTGAGGCAAAACTTCCCAATCACTGTTTTCTAAATAGTTGTTAACAGGCCTTGCAACATTATCGTTGTCATCATGGAATATTACGGCTTCATATTTCCATTTTTCGTCGCCAGTAATGATTCGATGCAAAAATGATTTCTTTTTATGGCGTTCAAGCACAATTTCGGACATGCAAAATCGTCTTTTAACGTCTCTCGGCATCAGCTCGTGTGGTATCCAATTTGCTTGCCTTTGGATGAATCCTGCTTTCTCGCAAAAGTTTTGAAATTGCTGCTTGAGTGTCTTCTATTTTGTTTACACTATTTCGTTCAATGACTAAGTGAGAATAAATGACAGATGTGTACGCTCCAAAATACTATATAAGTTATTAAAGACACAAACCATGTGTTAAAGATACGCCAACTGTTGTGAATCCCGCATTTATGTTATGCAATACAATACCGTAAAACCAAGTAACATTAATGGCACAATATGTAAACTGAAACTGATTAACATTTATTTTAAAATATAAAATCAATAAGAAAATTGAGAAAATGTGGAATTCACAACTGATAGCGCATGTTTTACACATGGTTTGCGTCTTTGATAGCTTATAGGGCATTTTGGAGGGTAAACATCTATCAATTATTCTCACTAAGTTATACGCCAAATATTTTAGCCATACGTTTACCGAATTAGATGTCATCACCTTAACAGATTTTTTGGAAGGGCCGACTTGCCGTTTTTAGGATTTATCGATCTTTTAAAAACATTACGGTCTAATGACATCAAAAACAAAAATTGTTTACAAACGCGTAATTTTTCACCATTAGCCTCATAGCGATATTCCTTTTTTTTAATTTTGTGGGTGGTCGTCGACCACCATTTTTTTTATAACAAAAAAAAAATATTAATTGTAAGTATAAATGATTTTTTTCTTTGCTTAAAACTTAGAACTGTTATGTTTTGGCGGTGTTTCCTCAAATGAAGGCATGGTAACAGATTTTAAGTGAATAAAGCGGTCGTGAAAACTTCTATTAACAACTTCTTATTAAACAAACAAAAAATTATTATATGTGACCTTCTCCGAGAAAAAGGACCTAGTGTGTCAAAAAACGGGTTTGGACTTAAGAGTGGATTCTGGTACCTAAAAGGGTGTAGAATAAGATGAAATGAGTTAGATTTCTGAAAAAAAATTATATTTACACCAAATATTTATTGCTTAGATGTTTATAGTTGTACAACAATGACTAATTTGAATCGGTTGCGATTTAATATATAACCGGATACTAAGGTATGTTTTTGGGCTAAGGTTAGCAGACCATGTATCTAATTATTCCCTAAATTTTATTGGTTGTACTTTTCATGACTTTGTTAAAATCAGCTTCTTGTGTTCCGGAATCCTGAGTTAGTTTACCCCCCGTTTCCACATGCAAGTAAATGGTTGCAAGTTGAGAATACGTATTATCAGCGAAAATTAGGTCTGATAGGTATGGGGAATCAGAATCTATATTCGCTGAAGTGATCCTTCGGGGCATGAAAATTTTAATTGGTGTGAGTTACTTGCCTAATGGTAATTTAAATGTTTTTGAGGAATCTATGGGAGATATTCTTGTTGAATATGCAAATGTTTGCATTATGGGTGATTTTAATATGAATATGTTTTGTAGTAGGAAATCTAATTTGGTTCGGCTAATGTGTAGTAGGCTGGATTTAGTGTGCCATCACAACTCAGCCCCCACTCATTATGATATTAATAATGATTCTACGTCCCTTATTGATTATTTTCTAATGAGTCCCTCTCTTGTTGTGAGTACTTCTGGTCAAATGCAGTGTCCAGGAGTATCGCACCATTCACTAATTTTTATTGCTGTCGATATTCCGAAACCTACTTCCCAACAATATGTATCCTACTTGGACTATAATTCTGTGAATATGGAAGTTTTAGAACGAACTGTTCATTCTCTTGATTTTAGTGGAATGTATGCAACGGATAATGTAAATCTTCAATTGGAGGTTTTTATGGCTAACCTCTATGTTTTACACTCCTTAGTGCCTGTCGTACGGCGTAAGATAGTTTTTAAGTCTGTTGACTGGTTTAACTCCCCTAATATTGTCTATCATATATCTTTACGAGACTTAGCCTACAAATATTACCTTCTGAACAGAAGTTCACTGAATTGGGCTGTTTATTGTGAGCACAGAAATCGTGCAAAGAGAGTTATTAGGGTAGCTAAGAGGCGTGCCTATTCAAGCATGTTTAGGGATCTTAGTCCTAGACAAATGTGGAGCTATTTAAGGGGAAATGGTTGTTTGGAGACTGATAATCAGTTTATCTCTGCTAATGCTGACGAGGTAAATGACTATTTTGTTTCGTGTCAGATAGATGATAATCCCAATTCAATGGATTTTTCAGGGGGTACTTTAGGTGGTGGTTTTTCGTTTCGTTGTGTGAATCTGGGAGAATTGCGCGCAGCATTGGGGAAGATTAAATCTAATGCTGCAGGTAATGATTATTTACCATTGAAATTTATTAATTTAGTTTTTCCGTTTGTGTCTTCTCATATTCTTCGGTTGGTTAATTCTATTTTTACTACTTCCGTCTTTCCTAACGATTGGAAGAAAGCTAGGGTGATACCCATAAAAAAGGAAGGTCTTTCCAACTCTTTGGATAATTTACGTCCGATATCTGTCCTTCCGATTCTCTCGAAGGTGGTTGAGCATATTGTAAAGGATCAAATGATCCTACACCTTGATAGTAACTCTTTAATACACTCATCTCAGTCAGGCTTTCGTCGTGGGTATAGTACTGGTGCCCTTCTTCTTGGTCTAACGGATTCGATTAGAAAATTTTTGGATAATGGTAAAAATGTAGTTCTTCTTTCACTGGATTTATCTAAAGCTTTTGACCGAGTGATACATTCGAAACTTGTGGACAAACTGTTTAATTTGTTTGATTTTTCATCACAAGCTTGTAAACTTATATCCTCTTATCTGAGTTGTAGAAGTCAGTTTGTTTCGATTGGCGATTCTTTTTCATTAACGAAACCAATAACCAGTGGTGTACCTCAGGGGTCTGTTATTGGCCCACTACTGTTCATGATTTACTTGAATGATCTTCTTACTTTTGGGAATGGTCTATCATGTCAGTCTTACGTTTATGCGGATGATGTTCAGTTTCTTTGCTATGCCGATTCGCAATTTGTAGATGTCTTGGAAGAGGGTGTAAATTTCATCATACATGAGGTTATATCTTGGTCTTCTGGCAATGGTTTTGTTGTCAATCCAAGAAAGACGAAGTTAATGGGTTTTGGTTTCGATACTGATAATATAATGGTTACTCTCGATGGCATGAGAGTTGAATTTGTGGATAAGATTAAATGCCTTGGAGTTTTAATTGACAATCATTTAAATTTCTCATCGCATATTAATAACGTTTCTTCGAAAATATCATTCTTGTTGAGAAGGTTGTATTCTCTTGACTTATATCTGCCTCTCTCAATTAGGATGCGTGTGGCACATGCCTTGTTGATGCCTCATATATTATATTGTGTCGAGGTATTTTCTGGTACCACAGGCGGTGAATTTAATAGGTTTACCAAGATTTTCAATAGAATTATTAGATATGTTTTTGGCCTAAGACTTCGCTCTCATGTGACTCCGTACTTAATCCAATTTCTTGGGTGCTCTTTTGTTAATTATGTAGGTATGAGGTTATTGATATTTTTTTTACAAAGCAATGGTTAATGGGTTTCCGGACTATATAGTTGACAACTTTCTTTTGTCCAACTCGGAAAGAAACCCCCAACTGGTTTATCCAACACATCATACTACTATGTACGAGCGATCATTTCAGATTAGGCTTTCAAGAATATGGAACGATCTACCTCTATACCTGAGAGGTTTTGCTTTTTCACCCCAGGTCTTTAGGCGAAAGCTTAAGGATTATGTAGCTATTAGGGATACCGATCCCGAAATCCCGATCCCGAAAATCCCGGACATGTTTTTATTTATTTTATTGATGATTTGCTAAAATCATAACTTCATGCAAAATAATTTTGTCGACTAAAAACAGTAAATTTTTGTTAAATTAAAAAATCTAACAATCTGCCTTTCGGAAATCATCAGAGGTATGTTCTTAATATTTTTTGTTAGTTGATTTAAAAAACTAATAGTCACTAAATATTTCTGATGACTTCAGCAGAGTAGTTTGTATTTGCATTTAACTAATTTTAGCCAAATATAACTAAAAATTTGTAGATATAGCAGTGTTTTAGCTACTTTTGGTTAAAAAGTTTCTTCAGAGGTAAACTGCAATTTGCTTAAATTTAAGTCATTGGTATATTTCTTATATTTCGGAAATTTAACAATTATTTAGTAAATAAGTTCTGTTGATTTCATTAGTTTTTATCGCGAAGCCTTTTTTGCTAATTTTTGGTAGCTTTTTCTGCTATTTTTACATACTTATTTCTATGAATGTAGTTTCTGTTTAAAGTCAGATTCTCAATGCTGTAGTACTCCACTCTGAGTGGATTTTGTTCCTTTCTTTTTTGCACTTATATATTTTTTGTATCATGCTATCTCTATTTTATACCCTCAACTCTGCAGCGTGGAGTACTCCAGCATTGTGAATCCGGCTAATTTGTTTATTTCTTCATACTGCAAGAAATAATAAGTAGATTTATAATGAATTATTTAAATTTTTGGGGTTTATTTCAGCTATTTACTTTTAAAATCAAAAATATGATGAAACAAGAAAATCCCGAAACCCCGAAAAATCCCGAAATCCCGAAAAATCCCGGGATCCCGATAAATTTTCAAAATCCCGAATCCCGGGATTTGTAAAAACCAGTCCCGTTCGGCATCCCTAGTAGCTATTCATGAGTTATAGCTTTTTATTTGTGCTACTATTTTTATCTCTCTCGATCTTTTCTTTTTTTATTATCGCTGCACTTAGGAAAATCTGGTGATTGTATTATTTTTTTTTTTAAATATCTATTTATATTATTCAAGATAATTTTTTCAGTATTTTTTTTATATGATAGTTTTACTGTATTTTTTACTTATTTTTTTTATTATTTATTTTTATTATTATTTATTTTTATTATTATTTATTTTTATTATTATTTTTTTTTTATTATCTTTATTTAAATTATTTTTTTGTAGTAGCTTTTATTAATCATATATGGCCCCAGGGCTTTGGTTATGTAATTTGAAGTAAATAAATGCTGTATTTATTATAAAAAAAAAAAAAAAACATGAAAATTTAAAATGTCGTCGAAGGCATAGGTTGTCACTAAATAAGATTCCAGTATTGCCAAGTATTCAATATTCTAACAAAGCTGGGAAAAATTTTTTTCTTAACAATTCTTTTTTTCAAAAACTTGTAATATTGATATTTGAAATTACCATTAAGATATGTCATTGCGTTCTTTTTTACTTTTTTTTTTACAATTAAGCTGCCTACACACTAGGGAACATACTCAAAAAAAGAGAACATTTTTTGTGAATGTGTGAGTGCGTTTGTGTGTGTGTGCGTGTTGAGAGCGTGCATTTCGTGTTTACAAAATTTTTTGATATTTTTTGTTCCCTCAACCATGTTCCCTAGTGTGTAGGCAGCTTTAAATACAAAATCAGTTGCATTACAACTCTTACTTTACCAAATACTAGTAAATTAATAGAAAACATTACTAGGCAACACTGTTTTCTTTATTCTGTCATTTGACTTGCCGCAAGTGTCAAAAATCCACTGTCTTCAAAATTAGTATTAGTAAAAAAGTGTGAGTGTATTGAGTTTTTCGAACTTGCACTTGCATGTGGAAATGGGGGGTTATCCGATAATGCATAACACGAGCATGGAAAATTCTTTTTTGGTTAGAGTATCTAGACTTTGGAATAGACTTCCCATTCACTTTGATTACTCTAGTTCAGTGTTAAAACAAAAATATCTCGATTTTTTTAATAGCACTCATTGATTTATTTTAAAATTTCTACAATGGGACCTACTAATTTCATCATGGGATTTATTTTATAGTATTAAAACTATAAGTATATAATAAGTTATAACTTCTACTGTTTATTACATATATTATAAATTAAAAATGTATTAATCGTATATGGGCCTGTAGGCTGGATTAAATAAAAAAATAAATAAATAAATCGCATCTCCAAACTGAAGGTGTGTTCAAAGTGATAATGCGTTATGAAACTTTAAATGCGTTCTTAAAACTTTATTTTCACACACTAGGTCCCTTTTCTCGGAGAAGGTCACATATGTAACTAAACACATAACACTTTTTGCAGGAATATTTTGTATATGAGTTACACATATCACTTTTTGCTACCTTCTAAACCCATTAAGATATCGCAAAACCGCTTGGTACATATATGTATGACCAATAGAGCTTCTCTATGGTACAATAAAAAAATATCAAAATAACACATGACACTACTTGCAGGCTAGCCGACGTTATGGTAAATTTTCAATACATACATAAAATTGTTTGAAATTTGGAGATACGACTTTTGAAGGATTATTTTCTAAAACACTTCGGTGAAGTGTTGCGTTATTGTTATAGAAATACTTTTTGTTACAAAATCAATTTACCTACATTGAAAGTTTCTTTCACTTCAACCAATCAAATAAAAAAACTAGTTTTAGATTTTGTCTTAAATTACAGCTGGTTAAATTTCATATTATGATATTAGGGTTATAATAATAAAAATATTTGATTATTAAAATTTTGGCGATTTTTAACAATATTTTGACGATATTTCAAAACGAAAATGACGATTTTGACGATTTTTCAAAAATATTTGACGATTTTGTGCCTAATTAACCTGGTAACACTGAATATAAGGTACACTGTAAAAATTTCTTTCCGTAGTTTTTTCTGTTTTCTCATTTTGTCTATTAGTCAATGTTTTGTTTATTAAATTGTTTTTAATATATGATAAATAATTGTTTGCATTTAATATTTCTCTTATTTTTCCGATGTTTTCCTTATTGAATCGTTCATCACTTAGCTGTAAAGCTTTTGTTATTAGATTGTTTGCGGTGTTTATTTTAATTTTTACCGGTTGCGTCGAGTGAAAATTGATAATTCGTCCTGATGCTGTCGCCTTTGTGTACCAATTTTTAATTAGATTCCCATTGTCATTTATTATTTTCATATCTAAGGTAATTCCATTTTTCTTCTCTTTCTATGGTGAATTTTATTTTGTTGTGATATGTGTTTAGGCTACTCATTATAATTTCCTCGTTTTCCCTTTTTATAACTGCAAAAAGGTCATATACGTACTTGGATATAAATTTTACGTTGAGTTTATTAAAATTTTCAATTACATTGTCCAATAATGTATCGAGAACTATGTCCTCAATGGTTGGTGCTAAAGGGTTCCCCATGGACATACAATAGCTGTGTTCGGGTACTCAAAATTGGGATCCCGCGGGATCCCAATTTTACCAAAAAGCGTTTTCTTACTACACAATTGGGTAAATGAGAGCTGTCATGAGAGAGTAATATTCTTGTTCTTCTTGCACGAGAAAGCCCAGACTTTTTTTTCGTGTAAATTTGGGTAAATTGTTTTAATCAGCTGTTATATCATCAGTTGGGTGCAACTAGTTCAATTGAACTCTTCACTGATTTGAACCAAAGACTTAGTTCACAACTAATAGCTCTTTACAAAAATTAGTATAATAGTTGCAAAAGCCTATCGGTGATTTTACAACTCCATAAAATTACCGACAATTTTTTGAAGACGCTTGTTTAAATGTGTTAAAGAGTTAAATATGTAAATAAATCGAAGCTTTTGTTTAATATTAAAATCTTTTCCAAATTTAATAAACTATGTATTCCTTTTTGTAAATAGAAATGCTTAAAAGGGAAATTTTTATTAAATTTTTGATTTAAAAAGGGGTTTAACTAGAAAAGCTATCTAGATTTTTACAACAAATTTAACAAGAACTAGAAAGAGCGCTCACCAAAACGAACTATAATGCACAAATCTATTGACATTTGTTTTTCGGGCTTCAAATGTGGTTTTTCGCGTTCGTTTACTTTTGTGCATTTTTGTTATTTCGGGAGAGTATTTCTTGTCAACTCTCATTTTACCGAACTTTACCCAAAAAGTACAGAAACAGAGCTAATATGATTGGTGGTAAAACTTCCCATCATATGTAAAATAGTTGTTGTCTACTAAACAGAATTATAAAAGTTTGAGAAACTGTGGTCGAGATATTGTTGTGTAGTTTTTTAATGTTTCCCATTTGTCCAAAATATTCCTAATTGCTAAAAATAACGACTGCACAACGATAAAAAGTTGTGCACTGGATGTTAGTCGTTAGTTTTAACTTATGAATGCCGCTATAAGTGTATAGGTATATTAGTGAATAATGATACCACGTCAAAAGATACTATTATTTCGTCATTCTCCAAAATGATGTCCTTTATTCTATCTTGTAATTCTATAGAATTTTTAATATTATATGCGGGTGATACAAGCCCTTTTAATATTGTTCCTATATATTTGGCAAGATTGTAGCATGGTACTTTAAGAGAGGAAGATATAGGTCTAAGGGGCATATTCTCATTATGAATTTTCGGTAGGCCGTATAATTCAGGTGCCACAGCTGCGTGACATCATTTTCGTTCTTTAAAATCTATTGATATGCTTATTTTTAAAAAGTTCTGTGACCATATTGTTGTTTATCTTTTGCAATTTTTCCGTTGGGTCATCTCTTGTTCTCCTATATGTATGTGGTCCTGTCATCCAATATTTGATTAATTTTTACTTCGTATTCCTCTTTGTACAATACAACCGTCTTATTTCCTTTGTCCGCGGTTGTTATCATTATTTTGTCTCTATGTTCTTGTATAAAATGTTTGGTTTCTTCGTATATGCTTACCCCTAAATTCATAAACGCTTTGTAAAATTATAGGAGGTTTACTGAACAAATTTTGTATGAAAATGACGTTTTATAAACCTGATATAACTTTACAAAGCATTTATGAATTGAGGGGTTAGAATATATTTCTATTTTTTCAGTGTTTCTTAATTTTCTCTTGTAATTTGTTATCCTGTTTGCAATTTTCGATCTTATAATTTCCTTTTCAGTATCGTCTTTTATTGTCTGAACCCACTGTTTGATGTCCGCTATTAACGGATTTGGGCAAAAATTTCCTTTGTTTACAGGATGGGCAAATTTTTTTCCCAGCGAGAGCAACCATTTGCTTTCCCTATAAAAATTGAAAGACGTATAATTTAGGAAACAGGCTTCATTAAAGTAAAAATTGAATTTACGAAATTTTTCCTTCTTTAGTTTCATCATTTTAGAATTGTGCGTATGTTGTATTTTTAATCTAACGTTGTTGTATTTATTTAAATTGATCGTTTTTAAATTTAATAAGTTCTGTTTTGTTCTGTTTTTTAGTGTCAAAGTTTGATCTTTTTTTAGTTTGTTGGTGTATTCGAGTTGCTGAGTAATTTTTTTCTGTGTAACCGGATTTCGGCCGGACTTTGCTCCTATGTGAAAGGCAGTTTAGTGGCTTCGCTGAGTAAAGTTCTTCTGAATATTATAAAATTAAATTCAGCCTTTATATTTGTAAGTAATTGTTACTAAAAAGGACAGTGAAGACTTTAAGCTTGTATTTGATGTATAACATGAAACTTTAGCTCTTTAAATAGCAAAGTTTTTTTAGGGTCAAAGTTCAACCTTTTTAGTTCTAAGTAGGGTTTGGGATTTCCCGGACTTTTTTATTTCCCGGGAAACGGGGATGAAAAAATTTAATTCCCGGGATTCCCGGGAATCCCGGGAAATATTTTTGAACAAAATTGTTAATGAAAACCACCTATATAAGTAATTTTTGTTTAAAAAAAACACTATTTCAGTACAAATGCAGTCTGTGTAGTGAGAATTCAAAGTAAAAAATATCAGATTTCACATAAATTGCTCGCAGCACTGCCAAGTGAATTGCATGATTCCAGCAGAAAACATCCACTACTGGACTGTCGGAAACAAACCGTTTCATCACATTTGGCCCATTAGATATGGTGGCCACAATGTTATTTTCTAAAGACAAATAAAACTCTTCTAGTCTTATTTCTACAATTCTTCTTATTTCATCAACATTACATCTTCCTGATATATAAACCAACTCCAGTTTATAAAATGAATTATTTCCAATTATACATATGTTCAAATATCTCTTTTGTGATATTCTTGTCCATTCATCTAAGATTATAGTAAATCTCCTATTGTTAGAAATATTGCTCGATATTTCTTTTATCATGATATCTTTTACATGATTGTAGTAATTTAATAATTCTTTACATCGGTTTCATTTTTTCCAATGCCAGGTTTTTGTTGTAAACACTTTCTCGAATAAACGAAGATCTAGTTATGGTGCGGATTGACTGCAGCTAATTTGGATACCATTTCAGGAAATGTTTGCCATACCATAAAACCTTTAATGCCTATTCAGCTTACACTTTTTTCTTCGGGTACTTTGCTAATTTTAGCTGAAACGTTATTCTTGTTGTTGTTTTCTTCACGAGAAGTTGCATGACCATCAATTTTTTTTTTTTTTTTTTTTGTGAAACAAATTTAGATGTCGGATAACCAAATTTAGATACCACCGTTAACCATTAGTCTTTTCTTTTCACATTTATTAATGAAAACGTTACTTATAAAATTATTGACCCTTAATATAAAGGCGTATTTTAAATTTAAAGTCGACTTTATTTTTAATCAAACGGTTTTGTTCATTTTGTGTATGAAAACCTTACAAAAATATTTATATTTTCAAATATTTTGATTGGTTGAAAATAAATTAACCAATCAGAATGCTCCAAAAATAAACCAAGTCAAGGTATACTGCCACCCAATATTTTAACTAAAGTCGACTTTACCTAAATTATAGATTTGAAAAATTTAGATAGTAAGGGCGATTATTTGTGAGAAACAAAGCTTTTTTTTTTAATATTTCTTTTAAACATTTTACCAAGTTTTTAGGTTTTACTACACAGAAAAAAGTATCACAAAATTTTAAGTAATTAAAAAAAATTGTTGGCTTTTTACTTAGATATCTAACAATTTTTTTATTAAATGTTTGTAAATTGTATCAAAAATATCAAAAAATAGCCTTAGAATTTTTTGAAACAAAAAAACAACAAATCATTTATTTTTTGTTTTCAATTGCTCAAATGTTTGTAAATTGTAACAAAAATTTCAAAAAAGTATTTTTTTTTTTGTCAATACGACAACATAAAGCGAATAATTGTTTTAATATAACAAACTCGTTGTTGAATTTTATTTTTTTATTTTTAACAAATACAAACAAGTTACAAAAAAAAATTATTGTATTTACAAAACACATTGTTAAAAAAAAATTGATTTTATTTTTAACAAATTACAAAAAAGTTACAAAAAGGGATTTGTATATACAAATTCCATTGTTGGTGCCTTTTTAAAAAATTTTTTGTTTGTTTATGCAAAAAAGGTGTTTAACATTACAAACAGAATTTTGTAAATTTTTTCTGTGTACTTAAATTTTCAATAAGTTATGCGAAAAAACTTTATTAGTTGAAATGCTCCTAATTACTTGGCAAAGATTTTATTTGTATGTCAAATAAATGTATTGCCTTTTAAAAGATTTTAACAATGACATTTTTGTTTTGGTATTTAAAATGTTTTTTTATGACTAAAATTAAAAAATCCTATTCGAAACAAAAGCAATTTAAAAAATTTAATATTTTTAAAATTTCCCGTTTTCCCGGGAAAAATATATTATTTTCCCGGGAATTCCCGGCAAACTTTTCCCGGGATTTCCCGGGAATTCCCGCCCGGGAATTCCCGAACCCCAAACCCTAGTTCTAAGTGAATTCCGAGTTAGCTGAAACTTTAAAAAAGTAGTTTTTATCTACCCAATGATTCTCCCTCAATTTATAACATTGAGTCTAATTTTTACCCCCTAGATATCAACAACATGAGCCTATATGTAAAAAATCAATTTTTAGCTATTTTGAAAATAAATAAATTTTTATAAAAGGTTCTTTTTTAACTAACTTTATAGACCCAAATTCATAAACATGTTGTTGATTTGATAGGTCCTATAAATCAAATTAATTTGGAAAACCACAAC
Source organism: Leucophora obtusa (assembly GCA_949987735.1). Classification (NCBI taxonomy): domain Eukaryota; kingdom Metazoa; phylum Arthropoda; class Insecta; order Diptera; family Anthomyiidae; genus Leucophora; species Leucophora obtusa. The sequence goes on along the minus strand of OX465295.1, from coordinate 345,712,927 downwards.
AAATTTTCTTTATTTGATTGTTATGTAAACCAATGGAATGTTATGCATTTGGGTAATAATCTTTAATTTAATTATAATTATAATCATATTGTAACTTTTATCAATTTCAATGTCATAATTGTATTATCTTTATTTATTTTTATGTATCTGTTTTAGTAATTAATGTTAATCAAAAACCTAATGTGCCACTTGATTTTTTTCCAGTGCTAAATCTAAAAGATATTATATCTTACTGCACTGGTGTTCAATTTTAATAATAATAATAATAAAGCTCTCAAAATAAAATAAATAAAATATGTTTCTTATCCAAAGTTGTTTAATTTTGCCCCCTCTATTACATATCCAAATTTTTTTTTTTAATAAAAAATTAAAAAAAAATCGATTTTAAAACTGTATAACTTCAAACCCACGCAAAAAATTTACTGCATTTTTATTATACTTTATTTTTTTTATAATCACTTCAGGAAATGCGTCGCCGACGTAATGAAGTCACAGTGGAGTTACGTAAAAATAAACGTGAAGAAACTATTCTTAAGCGTCGCAATGTTCCCAATATGGACTCCAACACAGACGAAGATGATCAGTTGCCAAATCAAATAAATTTGAAAAAATTGGCTGAAGCGGCTGCTGATTCAACAAAGCCCGAACAACAATTGGCTGCTGTACAAGCTGCCAGAAAATTGTTATCGTCTGATAAAAATCCACCTATCAATGATTTGATCAAGAGTGACATATTACCAATATTGGTTGAGTGCTTAAAGCAACATCAGCACACAATGTTACAATTTGAAGCCGCCTGGGCATTGACCAATATTGCTTCGGGTACATCAGAACAAACAAATGAGGTGGTAGCCGCCGGTGCTGTACCACTATTTTTAGAGTTGCTCTCATCACCCGCACCTAATGTTTGCGAACAAGCCGTCTGGGCTTTGGGTAATATTATCGGTGATGGTCCGGAATTGCGTGATTATGTCATCAAACACGGTGTGGTACAACCATTGTTGTCGTTTATAAAACCCGATATACCCATTTCGTTTTTACGTAACGTTACCTGGGTTATTGTGAATTTATGCCGTAATAAAGATCCACCACCACCACCTGCTACTATTCATGAAATATTGCCCGCTTTAAATATATTGATTCATCATACAGACACCAATATATTGGTGGACACAGTGTGGGCTATAAGCTATTTAACTGACGGCGGTAACGATCAAATTCAAATGGTCATCGAAAGTGGTGTTGTACCAAAATTGATACCCCTCTTGGGTCACGCTGAGGTTAAAGTACAGACAGCTGCTTTACGTGCCGTCGGTAATATTGTCACCGGTTCTGATGAGCAAACACAAGTGGTGCTCAACTTTGATGCTCTATCATATTTCCCAGCTTTGTTGTCGCATCAAAAAGAAAAGATACGCAAGGAGGCCGTTTGGTTCTTATCCAATATTACTGCGGGTAATCAGTCACAAGTGCAGGCTGTTATCAATTGTGGTTTATTGCCGAAGATTATTGAAAATCTACGTCACGGTGAATTTCAAACACAAAAAGAAGCCGCTTGGGCCATCAGCAATTTGACTATCAGTGGCAATCGCGATCAAGTATTTACACTGATTAAAGAGGGTGTTATACCACCATTCTGTGATTTGTTATCATGTCAAGATACCCAAGTTATAAATGTAAGTAGTAATCACAAAAATATTACTTTTGTATCTGCAGAACAAATTGGGGCGATATTTAAAGGTTGTACCTGTTTAATCTTAAAAATTAATTCTACCACATTAAATAAAAGGTGCTTTTTAAATAAAAGGTACACTCTAAATATACGTATTTGTTGATCAATATTTTTTAACTATGCCATAGGTGAAGTACCCCTAAGTCCTAGTCAATATAAAGTAGTGGAAAGAAACTATGATTATAAAAATTTTAAAATCAACTATGAGAGAAGTTACTGACAATAATTTTGTAGTGGAGATTATAATGTCATCGTAAATAGCAAATTTCAATTGCGTTCTATTTTTAGAATTATTCATTTATTACTTTTAATTTAAAAAGTAAATTGTATACATATCGTAGCTTAAAACAGATACAATAAGTAATTGTAAAATTTATATATGTATGCATAAACCAGTGTATAAACATTTGTTTTAAATTAAATGTTGATAAGTTGTGGGTCGTAATGCTGAGAAATTCCTTTAATTTTTGGAATAGTCCACGACTGGATACCCTTTAGGAAAAGCTTTGTTTACGAAAAAACTTAAAATCTATCAGGAAGTAAAATTAATTGCATTTATATTTATTAATGTAGGGGAGTGTCGTGTACCTTGGTACTTTTGGAAATCCTGTGTCAATATCTCTAAGATTAAGCTAGATGTGAAAAATCTTTAAATGCAGAAATATTAGTGTTGGTGTTGTTATAGATTTCAAATAATAAAAACTTTAATAATTTCTATGTGTTCTAGGAAATTGTGATTTTTTTAGAAAATCATAAAAGTGTTCCAAATTACAAATTGGCGTGTAAAAATTAAAAATTTAAAATTTCTTTGGTTTTTTTCATTATAAAGACAATAAGAATAAAATTATTTTACAGTCCAATGAGTGGGAGTCATGATTAATGATTATATTAATAACACTATGCGACAGTCAAAATCGGGATGGGATGAAACCAACGGGAAATGTTATATCGGTCAAAAACAAGTTATACGTGTCCCGGCGTTTCGCTGGGTCACCCCTAGGAATCGAGATATATCTTTTTTTTTTGACATAACTCGAGAACCACTAGTCCGATTTTGCTCAAACAATTTTAAAAAAATTAAAAATTACAATTCCTTTAATCTGTTCATATAACGTTTTTCTATATACTCAACAGTTTTGCCGGTAAAAATAAATGTTTGTTACCGCTACCATAAAAATCAATTACCTTTTGTTTATTACTTTTTTTAATATTTTAGGCAAAAAAATATTTTTTTCTTCATACATTTATTTTTACCGGCAAAACTGTTGAGTATATAGAAAAACGTTATATGAACAGATTAAAGGAATTGTAATTTTTAATTTTTTTAAAATTGTTTGAGCAAAATCGGACTAGTGGTTCTCGAGTTATGTCAAAAAAAAAGACCAACAAACATCAAATCGATATATCTCGATTCCTAGGGATGACCCAGCGAAACGCCGGGACACGTATAACTTCTTTTTTACCGATATAACTTTCCCCGGTAGTTTGAACCCTTCCCGATCACTGACCCCTACCATTTGTCTCACAGTGTAATAAATAAATTAATATGTATTGACACTTAAGAAAAAACAGTAAAGAAAAATAATAATAACAATGTAATTTAAAGACAATAAAGTAAACATATAATGGATTAAAATTTAAGGAAAATAATAATTATTAAAAACAAGATAGGTAATAATAAAATTTTTAAATTTACTAAGAAATGTAAAATAAGTCAAGATTTAATTTTTTTAGAGATTTGATTTTTTTTTAGAGAATTAGTTATTACCAACAATATATTCAAGAAGGGCTTGCTTGAAACGGTTTTTGCTTTCTATACGTTTTATACTTAGAGGTAAGGTTGTCCATAGTTTTATGGCATTAACAAAGAAAAAACTGCTAGTGTTCAGAAAGTTGTATCTGGGGATGACAAGCGTCAGGCATCTGTTCGACGAACCAATTTCAAGTTTGTCGTACAAATAAGCAGGAGTCTTCCCGCAAAGCATTCTATGTAAAAATAATAAGTTCCTCATACGCAAATAATCCACCAAATCACAGCCTTGGAACTAGTAAAAAATGAAGGGAATTTCTTAAAAAAAATGCTGCCCAAAATGAAATTTATTGCATTATTTGCAGTAGAATTGATATGTACTTGAAATAAGGCAATGCAATTTAATATTTGCATAAAAACTTCAATTTTAAGAAATGGCGAAAATCCTAAACTAACGGTTCTCAGGTAGAAATTGCCGACGTTACTACAAAAATTGTACTGGGGCAGCACTGTTTTTTACGAAATGCCGGTACTACTTAAAACGTGCTTTGCCAGTACTGTTTTATGAAAATTAACGAGCTTTTTTAATTTATTAAAATTAACAATTTTACAAATTTTACGTATTTTTACATATATTACACAATTATTTATGTTAGAGAACATATCCATTCTTTTCTTGTGAGGTTTCGAAAGAATACATTAAAAAACTGTGATGTACACTAAGAGGACAGTAAAGTACTAGCAAACTACTAAATTGGTTATTAAATGTACAGGGAGATACCAAAAAAATAAAATTACAAGTCTGCGCCAATGTTGGGAAATAACTACGGTCAAGTGTTTATTGGTGTTATCATTTCGACAACATGCCAATACAGTGAACGTTGAAAATCCAATGCATTGCCAGTACATGTACTACCGTCTCCAATACCGGGCCGACATTGTGCCGTTTGTATTTTTCTACCTGGGTTATTTTGTAGCGAATTAAATTCAAAAAGAATAATTAGCCTGTAATCATATATTGAAATTTGTTGGTTATAATATTTATCTTATTTGTATAATATAGTTAAGAAATTTACTGGTTACTGCATTTAGAAAACGACAAACTTTATATTGATTTAAGCAAGTAACTTGAAACATCTTCATTATTTTTAAAAAAATTAGTTTAAAATTTTTTCAAAAATTTACTTTTGTCGATCCAAGGTACACGCACCCAATTTTGGGGGGCCCCCTATAGACTTATCTGAAACTTTGAGTAGTTTAAAATGATCATTAGGCAAAATAAAAAACTTCATAGAAGAAGACTTTACAGTAATACATTAACAAATAGGAGAAAAATTTAAAGTTCCAAGGTACACGCGATCCAAGGTACACGCCATTCCCCTATTACAATCTTCATTACAATTACTAGAGTATTCAAATTACTCGGGTTTTGCGTTGTTCGAGTAACCGAGTAATTCGATTTTGAGTTTTTGAAATTACTCGATTAAAATTACTCGAGTAACAATTTTATTTCATTTTTTTTTCGTAAAAATTATCCATTTTCTGTAGGTCTTATAGTTTATTAGTAGGGCAAGGAATTTCATGCACTTAAAAACGGAAAATATTTTCCTAAAATATGCAGCTAAAATAGAAAAATATGAATTAAAAATATAAGAAATATGCACTAAAATCTATTATTTTTACAAAAATAATGCACATTAAAACTTAAAAATATATTTAAGTTAGTTATTTTGCAAACAGACACAGGGCTCGAAGATTTTCCATAGGTCAATAAGGTTTTAAGAATGTTTATTTTGATTAAATCAAAATATTAAAACGTATAAATTTTTTATATTTTTTTACAAAATAAAAAATGCTTCTAAAATGAAAAATATGCACAAATATGCATTAAAAAGCACAAAATATGCATTAAAAAGCACAAAATATGCATTAAAAATGCACCAAATATGAATTTAAAGTCAAAATGTGCAAAAACATGCATTTTTGACAAAATATGCAACTACATATCGATGCCATTTTGTTCTAAATTTGATGATTCGGATAAATATTTAGGCCATATTAGTTTTTGACTATCGAGAAAAAACATGAATTTGCATGGAATTCCTTGCCCTATTTATTAGTAATAATACACAAAAAATTAAAATGAATCCATAAGTAGAAGTTTAAAAAATGTTTAGATCATTTATTTACGTTCGCAGCAAAAATATATGTAAGTCATTCAAAACAAACAACTTTTAAATTGGTTATAATGGAGCGATAAGTGCTGTTTTTCTGTTACAAAAATATGTGCTTTAAAACAACTTTCAAAAATGTATATATAATGTTGTTTTTTTCTTACATAAATGCATTTATTTGTAATATACGAATTTTTTTATTTATAAAAAAAATAGTTCATTTTTTTCAAGTACTTTATTAATTTACGATTACCCAGATAGAAAAATACGAACGGCACAGTACTGGCTCAGCGTTGGAGACGGTAGTGCATGTACTGGCGATGTGTCGGATTTTTTACGTTTCCAGTACTGGCACGGTGTCGAAATGATAACACCAATATACGCTTGGCCGTAGGTATTTGCCCACGTTGGCACAGTGTTGGAGTTTGTTACTTCCTGGTGTTTTCCCAGTACTATAAATTAAAAATATTCAGTAACTTGCCAGTACTTTAAAATACAAAAAATCAGTGTATAGCCAGTACTATGAAAACAATTAAAAATCTGGTCTTGAATCACCCTAAATTTTAATAAAATAATAAAAAACATATATTTTTGTTTCAAATTAATTTTGTTGTTTTTTATTGTGTAGTAAAATAATAAATAATTGCAAAACTAGAAAATAAAAAGTTTTTCTTTAATTTTTTGGTTTCTCGCTGTTTTATATAAAATATAATGAAAAAAGTTATATTGAAATTCTTTATGACTGAATTCGGTATTAAAAATTAGGGTACAAGAAGTGTCGGATAGAAAAATCTTGTTAAAATAAGTCCCCAACTACTGAATACTTTTAGAAATATTTTTTGGATTTACTAAATCCAAATGACAAAAAAATGCGGTTAACCCTATCCTATCTGCCGGAACTTATAAAAGCTGTTTTTATTTAAATTTAATAACAAGAAACTCTGAATTGTTCCCGAAAATGTACTTATGTATAGCCTTATTCTATCACATAACCGTTAAAATATGTGTTAACATATTTTTAATTTTGTAACGAAATAATAGCACAAATAATTTAATATGGTAAATAAAATTTAATAAACGGTCGTAAATTTTTAAGTGGCAAAGCACATTTTAAGTGGTACTGGCATAATAAAAAAACAGTGCTCTCCCAGTACTATTTTTTTTCTACCGTGGGCAATTTCCACCTGGGTATTTACATATTTTATTCCTAGTACGCTTTAATTCTCTGAAAATTCCATGAGTCATGTTTTTAAAAAATTCAATCAGAGTAGATGACATAGAACTTTCAGTGTATTAATCGTATTTAATTCAATATCGTACTTCAGAATTGGATTAGAGGCTAAACATTAAAATTGTCCCTAAAATATGCTATTTCATACATTATAAACGTACATTTCTATCATTTTTAAAAATGTTTTATATATTACTTCTGAATCACTCTAAAGATGCAAACAAAGTGTACTCGTATTGATGTGATGAAAGTGTATACCTAAAAACTATAATTTTAATTTAATTTTATTGAGTCTTAACATAAACAATTTAAACGGAATTAAGTAACATTATAAAAGTAAATACTTAAAAATTTCGAGTATTAATTTAATAACATTATTGTATTCAGTACATACTTAACGTTTAAAATGAAATGTTGGTTCAGAAATTTGTGAGTATTTCGTGCTTGCTCCCGGCACTTTACTATGTAATTTTGTAAAAGAAGAAGAAAAAAAATTTAAACTTAAAACTAACTTAAAGATATCTTAAAACTAACTTAAAAACTAAGTGTAAAAAAAAAATATACAAACATTATTAAGGACTAGTCTCTGTGTGTACCGGCAGTAATGCTGACAAAGAAACTATTAATCAGCGACGATTCCGATTCAGTAATTGAATTACTACGCTCATGTAGTAACCCAAAAGGAGAGAGGTAATTCGTATTAGGCCAACTTATATCTCGTTCTACAAATACAATTTCTCTTAAAATCTCGTTACTGTGTAAGATTAATTTATCCAAAAACCGTCTCATAAGATTTAAAGCATACATTCCGTATGGAGTTACATGGGATTCGTTATAAATATAACGATTTGAAAAACATTTGTTATATCCCTCAAAATGTTTTCCCACACATAAACGAAGAATTTTGTGCTCCAGAATTTCAAATTGCGTGTAAAATAAATCAGTGTTAGAGCTAAATTGTAACTACTTCACAATGAGTTGATGCTTTTCGGAGTGCTTTTAAAATAACTTTTTTGTAATGGCTTTTTTTGCTGGGTGGCTATACACTGATTTTTTGTATTTAAAGTACTGGCAAGTTACTGAATATTTTTAATTTATAGTACTGGGAAAACACCAGGAAGTAACAAAATCCAACACTGGGCCAACGTGGGCAAATACCTACGGCCAAGCGTATATTGGTGTTATCATTTCGACACCGTACAAGTACTGGAAACGTAAAAAATTCGATACATCGCCAGTACATGCACTACCCAGGTATAAATTGCCGACGGTACAAAAAACAAAGCACTGGCAAAGCGATCGTTTACAATGGTTCTATCTGGGTACTCACTTTAAATCACAGTTCAATCTTTTATTAACACTTGTTGACATCATCAGGATATTATAATTGTTGAAGTCATTGGTTCTATGGCTTTTGATTTATATTCTTAATTGTTAATTTTTGATAAAGAAAAAAATCACAAAATAACTTTTATTATTTTTGAAAAATTAAAAATGGTTTTGTTTAAATTAAAAATAAAAATCAAACAGAGCAAATTAAAAATATTCAAACAAGAAATAATTGTAAAACAATCAGGTTTTTGAATAAAAGTTATAACTGTTACTTCCCTGATAAAAAAAATGGAATCTCTAATAAAATCGTAATTTACAAACAAATGCATTTACAAAGTTTTTGACACCATCGTTTTATTTCCAATAAGCTTAACGGCACATGATTAACAACGTAATAAACCAATTTTTCTCAAATATGTATCCATTAAAAATCTTGGGAAAAAGTACTTGTTTAAATAAATTGTATTTTTTTAAATAAAAGTTACTTTCTTAAATGAAAAGAACTTTTATTAAATAAAATGTACTTTTTTAATTTTAAAATACTTCATCTCAAATTTATTAAAAACAATTCAAATTTTAACAATTTTATTTCATTTATATAATTTTCAGGTGGTTTTAGATGGTCTTAACAATATGCTCAAAATGGCTGAGAGTCATGTTCAAGATGTAGCCAATTTGATTGAAGAATGTGATGGTCTCGAAAAGATTGAAAGATTACAAAATCATGAAAATGTTGATATCTATAAATTGGCGTATGAAATTATTGAACAGCACTTCTCCGATGAGGTAAGTTCTTTCTTTATCTTTCAACATTACATCAAATTTTAATATAAAAATTTTATTTTGATTACAGCCTGAACAAGCTTCAATGGCCCCAACTTCCGATGGCACTCAATATCAGTTTGATCCAAATGCCGATAGTAGATTACCGAATTCATTTAATTTTTAACAAAATTTCCCTTATTTTTCAATGTGACCATGATGATTTGAATGTTGTTTTTTAAATTTGCAAACAACCAAAATCTTTTTATATATATATTTAATTTAGAACCATACACAACAAAAACAAGGATTTATCAAATTACAAGCAAACAACATCAACACTCAGAGTCCATGATAATTTAATTATTGTAATTTAATACTTTATAAAAAAAGAAATTCATCTATATATAATTCTATATATATAAAAACCAAACTGATTTATTGAATTTTTGAGTTTTAAACACAATTTTTGAAAAAAATACGAAAAATCTATCCTTTGACTTCCTCTATTTTGAAGTTGTTTTTATCCTATAAAATATCAAATGCCCCTCTATAATTTTATTTCTATAATATAAAAACTATTTTTTTTTATTTTATACAAGAAAAATAAGAAAAACACTAAACTAAAAAATATTTACTTTAAAGAATTTTTTATTTTTAATTTTTGGAACTAAAAAAAATATATTGTAGAAAAAACTACCTTTAAAATTTTTTAAACCAATTTGTTTTTATTATTTTTGGAAAGACTTCAAATCAAATCATTTTTTTTTTTTTTATTTAATTTATTTCAGTTTATCTTTTTGTGTAAAAATTTCTTTAAATTTGTTTTGGATTTAGATTATTTTGTGGAGTTTTTTTTTAGTTTAATACTAAACTAAATAAGAAGAAATAAATCTTTCATTAACAACATCAAGTTAAATTAAAAAACGCTCATTGCAAGAAATAAAAATAAAAAAATCATTAGTATTTAAAAACGCCAACATATTTCAAAAATATTACAACGTTTTTAAAACAAAAACTTTTAAATCGTAAATATAAATTTAATTATAATAAAAATAATAAAAAAAAACGAACGAAATCTAATTTTGAGTGTTTGAGGATTTTGTTAATGAAATGGTAAGAAATCGAGTTAAACGGTGGAGTTAGAAAACCCGAATTCACATAAATTTATGTGATTTTTAACTACTACATATAATTTTGTATTAAACGATTTATTTGGAATTGAAATCCCATTTTTGCATAAAAAAATGTAATATTAATAAATAATACATCTTAATAACTTTGAAAAAATAAAACATATTAAACGGGGGTGTTCTGAAAAACGAATCCACATAAAATTGCTCGTTTTCACCAAAGAGTTTATAAACTGAATGCAAACCTCTCAGTGCGAAAAATATATAAAATATGGCAAAAAGGAAATTGGTAGATATCTCGTAATATTTATTATTATTTAAGCAGAAAATTTATCAATTTATCTTTGATTTTCCTTAAAACTAGCCAATTTCCTACTTGCAAATACAAGCTGTTAACATAGGATGAGAGAATAACATAACCATTGTTTTCACCCCTTAAAATCTTTCACCTTTACTATGAAACAGAAAAATGTACTTTGAGATAGCATAATAACAAAAATTGATATAAAACGAGAACTAATTACCTTTTTGCTTTAAAATTTATATCACAGATGGATATTGCATAGGGGAGCTATTTGCAATTGGAAATTCATTTTGACCAAATTTAAGTTGACATATTTTGAATATAGGCTCTCGATAAATGAGAGCCTATATTCCTATCCTATGACAAGCCTATGTTAAGGCTGATGGTAGCTGATGTTTGTAACACCAAAAAATATTGGACCAGGTCGCAAATATTAAGATATTTTAATGAAATTTAACGTCGGCTCAAGGATGACGCCTATTGATTTTGGTTAAAATCGGTCCATGTTTAGACCTAGTGCCCATATAATGGTCCCCCCAAAATTGGCTTGTTTACACGCTGCAGGTCGCTGCAGACCTATGTCGGCCCAAGGACGAATCCTATTGATTTTGGTTAAAATCGGTCCATGTTTAGACCTAGTGCCCATATAGGGGTCCCCCAAAATTGGCTTGTTTACATGCTGCAGGTCGCAAATACGAAGATATTTCAATGAAATTTGGTACACATTTGTCCCAAGGACAAAGCCTATTGATTCTAGATAGGATCGATCCATATTTGGACCTATCGCCCACATGGGCTATATTTACGATTTTCCCTTTTATAATTTTATAGAAAATTTTGACATAAGTTCATTTTAACATTAGTTGGCTTTTAACCAGACTTGTGTAGGGTATTATATAGTCGGCATGCCCGACTTTTAACTTTTTTACTCCTTTTTTTATAACGATTTTTTACTCAGTAGCATTGCAGCTCCAAAATGCGTATGTATATTTTTATATCAAATTCTTTGATAGTGTTCATTTGCGAGCTGTTGTCCCCATTTTCTCACATTAAAGTTTAAAGCAAAATAAATTTTTTAAATAAAATTCTAAAATACTACAAATTTTATGTAGAGTTTAGTTATGCAAATAAATAAAAATTAAATTAAAAAAAATCTTAACCCGCTCGGGTCCGGCAACAAGTTAACGTTCGATCTTTAATTCCCAATATATCCGCTAGGGGCTGCTGCAAAGCTATAAAAATATTTCTTTGGCATAGATATTTCCACGAAGTTTGGTCGGAAAATTCCCTGCCATTACAATTCAGGCATGTAAGGGTTAATCGATCAAAATAAAAATCCGAATAATTAGGTCCATTCGATTACTGGATAATTTGTACAAATTTTTACTGGATGGCGTTCGTTAACACAAATACTCAGTAAACAGAAAGAAAAAACAGAGAATAAAGTGACAGTTCTATGTTGAGAGCTTCTAAGTCTTCTTCTTTTTCTTGCAAATTTTTACTGGATAAATTTTTGCCAGTAAGAATTTGCAAGCAGAAAAAACATGTTACGAAAACATGATTGTTTATGGTAAATAAAAAAAATTATTTTCCAATTATAATATTTTATGGAAATGCAAAGCAGTAAAACTTTCTAAATAAATTATGGAAAAGATAAGAAAACCTTCTAAAAATGTTCTGCTTAAGGTTTAACATCAAAAATTGTCTTCTTTCATAGCGACCAGTTAAAATTTATTTGTATATTTGGTGTTGTAATCAGCAGTGTGTACAAACTTGCAAATTTGCAAATTTTCTGTTCGCGTACATGTTTGGGAAAATTTTATTTTGAGAGTAAATCTTGTCTTACTCTCTGAAAGTTTGTACTGAGTAATTCTTACTGGACTTGACTGAGAAAAGTAATCGAATGGACCTATTGACAACTCTAATATTTGTACCACTGGTTCAGTCCCATTTTCACCTGTCTCGGGACAGGTACTGTCAGACCGGTACTCTTTTCACCAGTCACAGGACCGGTACTTTAAGGCCAGTTGCGTTTTCACCGGTTACGGGACAGGTCACCGAGTAGTTACTTTTAGACCGGTCCTGTTTTCACTAGTCATGGGACAGGTCCATACAGACCGGTCCTGTGTTTGCCGGTCACGGGGCAGGTTCCTTCAGACCGGTCCTGTTTTCACCGGTCACGGGACAGTTACTCTCAGTACAACTGACCCTTCCCACAGGGTCTTTATCGCGATTTTTCCAAACTAAGCACCAATCTTGGGTGTGAAATTGGTACTATAGTCCCTAGATTATGAATTTAAAAAAACCACACTTAAAAAACTTTAAAATAATCGCGAAACGTAAAAAAGCGTTTATGGTACAAAAAATAATTAAAAAACTTAATCAGCGTTTTACATTCTGCAAGCAAATACATATATTGATTAAAAAATTTTGTTTTTTGCAAATTTTGTTTTTCGCAATTTTTTTCGCGTTTCGCGATTATGTTGCAGTTTTTTAAGTGTAGTTTTTTAAATTCATAATCTAGAGGCTATAATACCAGGCGATTTTCATCGCCTCTTTCGAACATTAACAGTTTGTATCGAAAAATGTTAGCCTTTGCAGACGTGTGTAATTCTTATGGCTGAATTTTTCGATACAAATTAAGAAGAAAGTGATTTAACAGAGGTAGGGATAGTTGGTTAGTCTTTTAATAGGTCCATTCGATTACTTTTCTCAGTCAAGTCCAGTAAGAATTACTCAGTACAAAATTACAGAGAGTAAGACAAGATTTACTCTCAAAATAAAATTTTCCCAAACATGTACGCGAACAGAAAATTTGCAACAATTTGCAAGTTTGTAGACACAGCTGATTGCAACACCAAATATACAAATAAATTTTAACTAGTCGCTATAAAAGAAGAGAATTTTTTATGTTAAACCTTAAGCAGAACATTTTTAGAAGGTTTTCTTATCTTTTCCATAATTTATTTTGAAAGTTTTACTGCTTTGCATTTCCATAAAATAACATAATTGGAAAATAATTTTTTTTTATTTACAATAAACAAACATGTATGTTTTCGAAACATGTTTTTTCTGCTTGCAAATTCTTACTGGCAAAAATTTGTCCAGTGAAAATTTGCAATAAAAAGAAGAAAACTTAGAAACTCTCAGCATAGAACTGTAACTTTATTTTCTCTTTTTTCTTTCTGTTTACTGAGTATTTATGTAAACGAACGCCATCCAGTAAAAATTTGTACAAATTATCCAGTAATCGAATGGACCTAATTATATGTCGTTGGTTACATTATGGGAAAATGAGAAAAAAAATTTCATGTACGAGACCAACGACTATTTGTGGCAGAGCATAGAGAAAGGCACCTAAGGGCAAAAAAATCAATTTTTTTTTTTGATGTGGACAACATCTGAGCATCGTATGAGACCGATCCCATGCCCTCCTGAGAAAGGGACCTTAGGTCCCTTTCTATTTTGCGCGTCACATATAGACTTATATGCAAACTGGTTTTAAAAGAAACAGTTTTTAGTGTTTTTTTAACGCGTATTTTTTAATATTAATAAGCAAAATTTTGTGCTAATTATACAAAACTAATCCAGAGAACATATCAAACAACACAAGTGCACTTTACAATTTAATTAAAATTGCTTAAAAACAATAAAAATAATCAATTAAAAATACCACTTTTTCACGTTTTTTGTTATTTTACATTGAAACTCTCTTAAAGCCAGTTCAGTTTTTCAGATGAGAGGCGTGGATAGGGCCTGGTATTAATAATTAAACTTAAAATTACGAGATTTTTTGGATTTGAGAAAAAATCGGCATTTTACTACCAAAAATCGGAAAACCGGCATTTTCCATACTTTTAACGAAAAAATTGGCAATTTTTGCAGCCCTGGTTATGGAAGATAAAAAGCAGTTGGGTTTTTAAATAGTTGTCATAATAATATAATTGTTTTGTATTTTACGTAGAAAAACAACTGTAATTACAGTTAAAAATAACGGCTGATTACTACACAAACAACTGCCATGTAGTAGCTGTCAAACTTTTTCTGAGTGTATTATAAAAAAAGAGGTTTCCCGTGAAAGATAAAAACTAACAGCTGTTCAGTTTATTATTAATAATGGTACTATTGTCGGCAAGTGTTTTATACGAATTATATTTATAAAACTTGTGTTTATCTTTTACATTTTACACTTTTCCTCAATAAATTTCCGCAAATGAAATGAAAACACACGGAAATGTTAGTTCTTTTTTCAATTCGTAAATTTAGCAAATCGTTTGTGTCAGGGCCAAGGTGAGAGAAAGCTTTTGCATATTGTTTAAATCACAATGTTGCCATCTAACAAAATTTGTTTTTAAATTATGTGATATCAATTTAGGAATCGGGTGCTTTGCCGTTTTCTAACTAATTTTACCTACTGTGTGGAATGTGTGTATTTTGTTGTTGTGACAAAATCAAAATTCACACGATTCCTCTGGGGGTTAGTATCGCAGTTTCAAAATTTTTGGTATTCCTAATATGGGACATTACTAAAGGGCGGAATACATTCAGCCTTATTGCGGTTGTCGTTGTCGTATTACGACAGCAGGCGTTGTCGTTGTCGTTTTCATTATTTTTTGGTATTGTGTAAAATATACGACAGAAATATAAGAAAATTAAATATTTCATTTATTTTTGTAGTGTTTGTTTAAAATAATCAAAAAAAAAAATAAATTTTGTAATAATAAAACCATTATTGTCTCATAAAAGCAAGGTGTCAGAGTGAAAATTTCCATTTTAAGGATAGTGTGTTTTTCCACAAGTTGTAAAATACCCAGTGCATTAAATTTTTTAATTTTTCTTTTAAAGAAATTATATTTAAATAAAAAATTTCTAATTTTATTAATATATTAAAGTGATTTTACGTCTAATTTTACTTAATTTAATACTTTTTTTAAACCTCTTTTGAGGCTGTCGTGAACAAAAATGTATACGACAGTTTTTGGTGTATTTGACCGACAAAAACGACATTCGCGGTACCAAAAAATGCCTTTTGGCAAAAACGACAAATTTTCTTGTCGTATACGACAACCGCAATTAGGCTGATTATCTCATTTCGCATCCGATTTTACGTCTGACAAATCAAATTAAAAAGTCCTACGAATGACGCGATTGTCAAAAAAAATCTTGTATATTTGTTTACACCATCAAATGCAATCCGATAAAAACAGATGTTACCATCGGATTCTCACAATTTTATGAAATATTTCAAAAGCAATCTGACTGTCAAAATTTCAAACGGATTTTATGTACGTATCAGAAAAAATGGTAGCATTCGGCAGAGAAACCTTAAACGGGTGACTTGTAGCGCTTTGTAATTACTTACTCTGCTGAACGATGTTTTCTTTGTTTTGTTTTTAAATACATTTTTTCTATATTTTCCTTTGATTTTTTAAATTTTTTGTTTTTGAATTATATTTGTATGTTGTTATTTGTCAATCATACAAAACAAAAAGTTTTTAAAAACAACAACAACAAATGTATCACTATTTGATCAAAAGTAGCAAACATTTTTTACGCTACCAAAATATGACAGCGCTACCTGAGCGCTCAGACTGAGCGGTTAGTGATCAGGTCGTTCAGCAGATAGTTGCATAACTGTTGTAGAACTGTTGACTGTCAAATTGTATCTGCCGAACGCACCCAATGTGTTTCCGCTATCTGAGTTAAGGATTGAGTCATATGATTTTAAGTAAAAGAAATCATAACACTGGAAATATAATCCTAATTAAAATCTTAAAGATAAAGCCCTGATTACTGAATGTTCAGTTAGCTACTAACTGGGACTTTAACTGTCACATTTGTTGTTAAAGTCCCAGCCTAAATGAGCGAGAGCTAACTTAACAGAGATGACTTTGTGTGTGCAAATCTTATGAGAGAGAATGATTTTTTGAAAAAAGTCTAAAAATTAAAAATCTTATGACTGCGAAAATAATCTTATGATTGCCAAAAAAATCTTAAGCACATGGTTTTTTGACAGATCCTAGCACTCAATCCTATAATGTAAACTACTCTTTAGAAATGATACGGCGCTAAAATGTTATGGTGTAATTGCTGTTTTCTTATAGTCTTGACTAGCCATGGATCTCTGCGAACATGAAAGAAATCACACGTGAAACAACAAATTTAATTTTTTGTTATTGTTTTGCATGTATAATAATAATAACTTCAACTATGTTATCTTACCATGTCTTCTCACATAGTTTTAAAACACTTGAGTGAATTTTGACTCACACTCACGAGAGACTAATTCCAATCACGCACAATAACTCACGAACATTTTTTTTTACTCACACTCACCCACGTTCACGTGAGTATATTCCGATTTTACTCTCACGAACGCATGATCACGAGTGATTTATGTGAACCATGCAAATTCACAAAATAAAATCTGGAAAAACAAAATGCTAAAATTAAGGAAAAATTAAAAATTGCGATGAACATGCAATTTGTCATTTATTTTGTATATTAAAAACCCAAAAAATATAAAATCGGATAAAGATGAAGTGAAATACAAAAACAAAACAAAAAATGGTAAAATTCGACTCACGGACACTCATGCGAAAATTTTAATGGCGCACACTACTTACGAACAAATTTTTTCTACTCACATGTACTCACGTGAGATTTCACTCACATTCACGCGTGAATCACTAAAAAAAAGTAACCCTTAAGTTGCGTTTACACTTGCATCGAAATCCCGAGATTTTGATATTCACCACTCTGAAAAAACAATGAAGGAAATCATATTCATATTTATTTATTTATTTACTACCCGATTTTTTGCTCTTGCATACAAAAAAACAAGCAAAAACTAGTTTTGTACAAAAACTAGGTGGTTTGTGTTCAAGTATAAATGTAGTATTATAACGAATTTAGACTGAGCAAAAACTACCTAGTTTTTGTACAAAGCTAGTTTTTGTTTGTTCGGCCAAAAACTAGGGAGTTTTTGATCAGTCTAAATGCAGTATTAGACTGAGCAAAAGCTACCTAGTTTTTTCCTGTTGCTAGTTTTTACTTGTCAAAATGCATGCATAAAAAACAAACAAAAACTAGGTAGTTTTTGCATTATTATCAAACTTGGAAAAATTTTCACCATATTAGTTTTTGACCATGCACCGCAATATTACACTTGGGCTTTGTTAAAATAAAATATCCATACAATGTAATGCCACTTACGGTTAAATATTTTTTAGGGAACAAGAATTTTATAAAAAAATAAAAATAAGGAATTTTGGAGATAAAAATAAGGAGTCTGGGAATCAGATAAAAGGAATACTGTCAACCCGGTATTCTCTTAAAAGTTTTTCTTTACTGTTTTAAAGCTCATTTAGAAGAATGATTCTCTTTATAATTTAGTTTACCAAAGAAATATTAAACAAATGCAATTTTGAGTAAAAATTTTATATTAAAAAATTATTGTCATATTCGCAGCGTAATTTAAACAATCAACATTGTTTAGAGCTATTGGTGTTAAAATTCCTATTATTTCTGCAACATTAAATAATTAACTACACCACAT
Source organism: Leucophora obtusa (assembly GCA_949987735.1). NCBI lineage: Eukaryota > Metazoa > Arthropoda > Insecta > Diptera > Anthomyiidae > Leucophora > Leucophora obtusa. Next base: position 345,694,951 of record OX465295.1, on the reverse strand, counting down.
GGAATCTACTGCAGTACCACCACCACCTGCAGCTCCTAAACAATTAAGCCTGCCCTCAAAGGTTTATAATGGTCTGGTAGGTGCTGTAGACAAACATGTGCCTACAAAATTACGTCCTTTGTGGAATCACCCTGCTGGTAAGTGTGTTAATTTTCATAGTTATATATTGGGGATAAAAACAGCTTTCTTTAATATTCAGGTCCCAAAACAATATTCTTTTGGTCACCTTTATTTAAATGGGTAAGTTTTACATAATCATTTTTATACATCTGCTTTAAATGTTGTATTTGTTTAACTCCACTTCATGTGACCTTGCAACAACGAGCATAAATAGCTCTGTTCGAAACGCTTTCTGGTAAAATTGGGTACCCGCGGTAACGTACGTGGAAGCGATTTCAATCAGTTTTAATATTTTGTTATTGCAATAATAAAGGCCATTCGGCCATTTTTGTTTCAAGTCGTTACCCGCAGGAACTTAACAATTTACACAATTGAAACGTTTTTTTTTTTCGTAAAAAGGGTTTCCGTGGTAACGTTCGTGTAATAAAGCTATTTGTGATCTTATGAAATCCGTACCGGAATTGGGAAAGGAATTCGTATTTGTGAAAGGGCTTATACATATATTGGCATGACAATGACATCATAAAGCTTTTTATATATTTAAGCATTGGTCTATGTATTATGAAAATACTCTAAACGAAAGCAAAGTAACGAAAATTTATTTTTGTGTTCCATGTATTTTTGACGAAAGTAATTGTAATTTTTTTTTTTCGTTTAGACTATTTTCGTAACAGATAAACAGGCCCTAAGTTTTAAAAAATTAAATAAAAACAATAAATATATATCGCTTAGGCCCGGTTACTGAATGTCCAGTTAGCTATTAAATGGGTCTTTAACTGTCAAATTTGTTGTTCCTTTCCATATAAAATTTGAACTGAACTGTCGGCTAAATTTTAACTGGACATTCAGTAATCTGGCCTTAAAAATGTTTGTTAATATTAATTTAATGAAAACAATTTTAATCGGATTAGAAATTTCCTGATCAAATCTGTATAGACGATTTATAATATCAAAAATTTTCGTTAAAAATTTCGTGAGGAAATTTCCGATCAGACTAAAATTTTTTTCTTAAAATAAATTTCGGCAGCCAATTTTTAGAATTATTTGTTATACAGAAAATTTTCTGAACCAAGTATATAAAAAGTTTTATGATGCCAATACAAATCCGTTCCAATGAAATTCCGGTACGGATTTCCACGATTATAAACAAATAAAAAGAAAACCAAGCTGGTCGTTTACTACAATTTACTATATTTATTACAGCAGGAAATTTTTTAGTACAAAAAGCAAACAAAACTTTCCTATTGTAGTTAAAATAGTAGGAATTTTAAATAAGCGAAAGATCTGATTATTTTTCGAGATTGTTTATTTTTCTCATAATGATGATAGGCTTTATAAAATTTTTTATTAATTCAATTTTAAACTGATAAGATTTTTTGGAAAAGTTTTTAAGAGATTTTTACACATTTATATATAACTTACTTGGGACTAGTTAATTGAATGGACCAATTTTTTAAGATTTGCTTTGCATTGTGAGATGGCAATGTTATGCAATTTTTTTGCATTACAATTAATGTCGATATATGCTAATGTATTTTTTTTGCAATGCCTAAAACTGCAAATTATAATTGATTAAAAATAGTACTTGTTGACTAAAATATCTGTTTTAAATAGCAAATTAGGAAAAAAAAATATTTGCGTACATACTAAAATATTAAACATTATAGTGAATAGTGTTAAGCGGGCCATACATTTGCAATATTATGGTACAAATTTCCAAGTGGTGCAAGCATATTGACCGTATATGTATTAAATTGAAGGTTGAGCAATATTATGTAGTGAATAAAAACACTTTATTTTTATTGGACAACTTGAAATATTGCATAATCCATTGGCAACACTGTGCAATTTTAATTTTGCGCTGTTTATGTTTGTGTGCGTTTTGAGGTAATGTTGAATTCATATATTGCATAAAATATTGTGGCGATCTTTTGTAACATATATGTTGCAATTCATTGTATGGTGTGTGGCAAAACGAAAAATACTGTGCCATTATATTGGACATAATATTGCAAATATATGGGGGGCTTTACTTGATAAGAAAAGATTTATAAAGTTAGTACTCTCAAATTTGAAATTTTTGTCTTAATTTCCCTTTTTTAAAAAAATCTGTTAGAGGTTTGGCAACCGATTTACAAAGTTAGTGATAGTGGATATAACATTTGAAAAGCATTTCCTTATGGTATTTTATGGTTATGGGTATTTTAGGTTATTTCGTTAAGTCTGTCTGCTGTAACGGTATTTAAAACTATTTCGTTTGGTTATTTTAAGGTTACCGGTATTTTAAGTTATTTCGATAGTGGTATTTTAAGGTGCTTTTTAAATCGTACGTGTGTGTTACCATCAGCAAAAGCTATCCAGTAAAAACTGAAAGTCAATATTCAATGTACTCGTATGATCTTTTGAGAGAAAGAAATAAAAAATTTTAAGTTATTTCCTTAGCTTATTTTAAGGGTTAATGGTATTTTAAATTATTTCGTTAGGGTTAACGGTATTTTAAATTATTTCGGTAGCGTATTTTAAGGTTGATCGTATTTTAAGTTATTTCGTTAGTGGTATTTTAAGGTTAATGGTTAAGGTTAAAAGGGGTTTATTCGTTATTGATATTTTATAATGCTTTTCCGTCAATTATAATTTGATGTTTTAAGGTTATTGTGTATATTTTATTATCCTTGAATTGTAATGAAATTTTTGGCATTGACATCAAGTTCAATAACAATGAAAAATTCCCAAGTATGATATATAATTTAATTGAAATAACTATAGCAACATTTGCTCATTAAAGTTCCCCACTATCGCTGTTTTGTTGGTTTTGTCATGGTTTTGTCTCCCGTAGTAGGGTCATACATATTTTTCTTATTTATTAGGTTTGTTCCACGTAATTCGTAAAACCACTAATCTCTTCGTTTTTGGTTCTTTATTCTATTACCATATAATGTCAAATAATGACTTTATGTAGTAAACGAATAAAGAACAAAATTGAATAGATTTAGTTATCTCTTTCATGTGTGTACTTTATTTGATTGAATAAAAACTTCATAGTTCTAGTACAAAACTAGTCTTTGCTTGTTTTGTTGGTACAGTTGCGAACAAAAGAATAAGGTCACTTAAAGGAAACAAATTTAATTTAAAAAAAGACATCAAATGTTGGGAAAAAATTTACATTAGCACTTTGTGATTATAGTACATCTATTTATTTTATGAAGCAATCCAAACTTTGTTGTTGCAATACAGAAAAAAAGCAGAAAAAAATAAAATTATAGTCCACATTTGAAAGACAAAAAATAGGGTCAGTTCCACATAGTACGATGTAGGAGTATTTAATAACCCAGGTAGAAATTGCCGACGTTACAACAAAAGTTGTACTGGGAGAGCACTGTTTTTACGAAATGCCGGTACTACTTAAAACGTGCTTTGCCAGTACTGTTTTCTGAAAATTAACGAGCTTTTTTTAATTATTAAAATTAACAATTTTATAAATTTTACGTATTTTTACATCTATTCCACAATTATTTATGTAAGAGAGACATCGTCATTCTTTTCTTTTGAAATTTCGAAAGAATACATTTGAAGAAATTCCATCAAGTCTCAAGACATTGCCAAAAAAAAAATAAAAATAAAAAAAATCTGTGATGTACACTAAGAGGACAGTAAAGTTCTAGCAAACTACTAAATTTGTTATTAAATGTACTGGAATAATACCAAAAAAATAAAATCCCAAGCCTGCGCCAACGTTGGGAAATAACTACGGCCAAGCGTTTATTGGTGTTATCATTTCGACAACATGGCAGTACAGTGAAAGTTAAAAATCCCACGCATTGCCAGTACATGTACTACCGCCTCCAATACCGGGCCAACATTGTGCCGTTTGTATTTTTCTACCTGGGAATCCTTGTATTTTTTCTTGTAAATATCATAATGGACCAGGTAGAAATTGTCAACGTTACAACAAAAGTTGTACTGGGAGAGCACTGTTTTTGACGAAATGCCAGATCTACTTAAAACGTGCTTTGCCAGTACTGTTTACTGAAATTTAACGAGCTTTTTTTAATTTGTTAAAATTAAAAATTTTATAAATTTTACGTATTTTTACATCTAATACACAATTATTTATGTAAGAGAGACATCGCCATTCTTTTCTTGTGAAGTTTCGAAAGAATACATTAAAAATCTGTGATGTACACTAAGAGGTCAGTAAAGTTCTAGCAAACTACTAAATTTGTTATTAAATGTACTGGGATAATACCAAAAAAATAAAATCCCAAGCCTGTGCCAACGTTGGGAACTAACTACGGCCAAGCGTTTATTGGTGTTATCATTTCGACAACATGCCAGTACAGTGAAAGTTAAAAATCCGACGCATTGCCAGTACATGTACTACCGCCTCCAATACCGGGCCAACATTGTGCCGTTTGTATTTTTCTACCTGGGGGTCTATGCATGTAATATGAAGACTAACCCCTAAATTCATAAACGCCCAGGTAGAAATTGCCGACGTTGCAACAAAAATTGTACTGGGAGAGCACTGTTTTTTACGAATTGGCGGTACTACTTAAAACTTACTTTGCCAATACTGTTTTCTGAAAATTAACGAGCTTTTTTAATTTATTAAAATTAACAATTTTATAAATTTTATGTATTTTTGCATCTTTTACACAATTATTTATGTAAGAGAGACATAACCATTCTTTTCTTGTAAAGTTTCGACAAAATGTATGATGTACACTAGGGATGCCAAACGGGAAATCCCGAATCCCGAAATCCCGGGATTTTCGGGATTGGCAAAATCCCGAATCCCGGGATTATTTCTCAAAAATCCCGGGATTTTCTTATTTTTTAATATTAATATAAACGCAAATAAACAAAGTTAGCAATTTTAGATTACCTACGTTTTTTCTTGAATTTTCTCATATTGACAAGAAATTGATGCCAAGATATTGGTAAAATTATAAATTAAGTAGATTATTCGAGTAAACTATGCAAAGACTTTGCAGAATTATTTGAAATTTTGGTAAACAATATTAAGTTTTTGAGTAATACATGCGAAAAATCAAGTTTGTTATTTTACCGATTTATTCTTCCAAGCGAAATTCGATTTCTGATACTGGGACTGTAAGTTTTGGATGGGACTGTAAGTTTGAATTCTTCCATGAAAACATGTGATAACGATAACCAAATAACTTTATTGCTGTAATTACACGATTTAGTGGGCAAGGTTATCGCAACGAATCTGTTTTAAAATCTGCTTACAAAATACTGGGCGCAAGTGTATTAAGTACACTACAGGCCTTTATGTATTATCCCAGCCAGAAAAATACAAACGGGAAAGCGATGGCAAGGTATTTTAACATGTTGTACAAGTACTGACAAAAATTGCTTTCCCATTTCCAATATGATAACGTCAATATGATAACGTCCAATATGATAGCGCCGGAAAAGTACTGGAGAAACAAAATTTTTAACTTTGGCAAAACGCTGCCAAAACCAATAAATAGGTGGTTTGGAATTATATTTTCCAAAATAAAATTTAATAAAAGTTCATATGTATCTTTTTTTTGCCCTGCCGTGATGTTTTGTAAAACAAATACTGGCAAAACGATGTTTGCAAACGCTGGCAAAGCGTCCCAAATGAGTGTTCTGCTAGTCATTTTAACATCGCGGTTACCCAGTTGTATGCAAGTACTTGATTTTTCGTACCACTGTCAATTTCTGACTGAGATGTTTCAATATTCATAAAATGTACCACATTAATAATTAACAACTATTAAATAATTAAAAAATCCCGAAATCCCGTAAAATCCCGGGATCCCGAAAAATTCCGTAGTCCCGGGATTTTCAAATATCAATCCCGATTGGCATCCCTAATGTACACTAAAAGGACAGTAAAGTACTAGCAAACTACTAAAATTGTTATTAAATGTACTGGGATAATACCAAAAAAATAAAATCCCAAGCCTGCGCCAACGTTGGGAAATAACTACGGCCAAGCGTTTATTGGTGTTATCATTTCGACAACATGCCAGTACAGTGAAAGTTGAAAATCCGACGCATTGCCAGTACATGTACTACCGTCTCTAATACCGGGCCGACATTGTGCCGTTTGTATTTTTCTACCTGGGCGCTTTGTAAAATTATAGGAGGTTTGTTGAACAAATTTTGTATGGAAATGACGTTTTGTAAACCTGCTATAACTTTACAAAGCATTTATGAATTGAGGGGTAATTCTTTAATTACCTAATAACAGCAATTCTCAATATTTATTTGTGCCAAATTACTTTATTGCTATTTGGTCTTTTCCACGTCGTTCTTTTTTAGGAGCGAAATACTGTCAAAATCAAACTGTCTTTGTAATTTTAAGATTCCAAGGAAACCAGTGAAACCCTACATTGGTCTAAGGACTGTTTTATACAAAAATCTAATACAATTTTTTGAAAATTGATTAGACTTTATTAACTTTTTTTACGAAAACTTTTAGTTTACGAGGAAATTTTTCACTAAAAAAACGTGATTTTGAAGATTTTTTGTTTTCTCTTGTAAAATTGATGAGATAACCCAGGTAGAAATTGCCGACGTTACAACAAAAGTTGTACTGGGAGCGCACTGTTTTTTACGAAATGCTGGTACTACTTAAAACGTGCTTGGCCAGTACGGTTTTCTGAAAATTAACGAGCTTTTTTTCATTTATTAAAATTAACAATTTTATAAATCTCACGTATTTTTACATCTATTACACAATTATTTATGTAAGAGAGACATCGCCATTCTTTTCTTGTGATGTTTCGAAAGAATACATTAAAAATCTGTGATGTACACTAAGAGGACAGTAAAGTTCTAGCAAACTACTAAATTTGTTTTAAATGTACTGGGATAATACCAAAAAAATAAAATCCCAAGCCTTCGCCAACGTTGGGAAATAACTACGGCCAAGCGTTTATTGGTGTTATCAATTCGACAACATGCCAGTACAGTGAACGTTAAAAATCCGACGCATTACCAGTACATGTACTACCGCCTCCAATACCGGGCCAACATTGTGCCGATTGTATTTTTCTACCTGGGAAGGCATATTCTAGATGGTAATCATTTGGATATTGTTGGTTTCAGTGAAACTTGGCTAAAGCCTTACATTTTGTCTCAGGCTATAAATATTCCAAGCTATAGTATATGCAGAAATGATAGACCTGGTGAAAGAAGAGGTGGAGGTGTTGCGTTGTTTATATCGCACAGTATGAAATATAGAACCGCTTTTATGTCCGATGGCAATGACACTTGCGAGTATTTGTTTGTGGAGGTTACTGTCAGGGATAATAACTTGCTTGTTGGTGTTTGTTATTTGCCTGATGGTGATTTAAGTGCTTTTGAGGATTCTGTGGGTGATTTGTTAGTAAGGTACTCAAATGTTATTCTGATTGGAAATTTTAATACGGATATTTTTTTGTTCAATTGATTCTGTTGTTTTACGCTGTGTGTGTCAGCGACTTGATTTGACTTACCACCACAATTGTATACCAACGAATTACCATGTGGGGTGTGATACGACTTCTCTAATTGATTATTTTCTTTTGAGTAATACTCTTTGCTTGGGCACATCTGGTCAGATGCAGTGTTCTGGTGTGACTCGACATTCTCTCTTTTTTTATAGCTGTCGATGTTCCGAATTCGTCATCTCAACGTTTTAGATCGTACCCGAATTTAAAGCATTGAGAATGGAGGATTTGGAGGCTGCGGTTGTTAATTGTGATTTTAATCCCATATACCTGACTGATGATGTGGATTTGCAACTTGAAGTTCTCATGTCGAATATTAATGTTTTACATGATTTGGTGCCATTAGTTCGTCGAAAGGTTGGTTTGAGTTTGGATAATTGGTTTGATGACAGGGAAATTTCCTTTCAAGTTTCATTGAGAGATTTGGCGTATAATCATTACCTCCAACATAGGACTCCACATAATTGGTCGATTTATTGCCTAAACAGGAGCTCATACACACTTTTTTCATGATATTAGTTCGAAAAAAATGTGGGGATTCTTAAGGAACAATGGTTGCCTTGAGTCTGAGGAACATTTAACTTCATCTGATCCTGATGAGATAAATGATTGTTTTGCTGCTTGTCAGTTACGAGACTCGGGTGATTTTTCCAATAATATGAACAACTCTGTTGATGGAGGTTTCTCCTTTTCATGTGTTGATTCTGACACGTTATACCGAGCATTGCTCAGAATCAAGTCTAATGCGGTTGGTCATGATTCCTTGCCATTGATATTTTTGAAAATTATTTTCCCATTTGTTTCCTCACATTTACTTTACTTTGTGAACGCAATTATTGCCTCTTCGTGTTTCCCTAGGAATTGGAAAATAGCTAGGGTTGTCCCTATAAAGAAGGACGGTCAATCTAGTGATTTTGATAATTTACGTCCTATATCAGTACTACCGGCCCTTTCTAAGGTGGTTGAATATATTTTGAAAGACCAAATTATCGAGTACCTTGATTGCAAATCTCTTATTCATCCATCAAAATCAGGCTTTCGAAAGGGTTATAGTACTACTTGTCTACTGCTAGCGCTAACGGATTCTATTAGACAGTTTTTGGATAGCCGTAAGAATGTTGTATTGCTTTCGATAGACTTGTCTAAGGCATTTGATAGAGTAATGCACTCTAGATTACTGTATAAATTGCTGTCCGAGTTCCGGTTTTCTACCCGTGCATGCGAATTGATTAAGTCGTACCTATATGATAGATTCCAATATGTATCTATTGGTAACTCTTTCTCACGAACTCTACGGATCACTAGTGGTGTCCCGCAGGGATCTGTTATTGGCCCACTTTTGTTTATGGTTTATATGAATGATCTTTTACGTTATTTTAATGGTGTTTCCTGCTTGCCTTATGTATATGCTGATGATGTGCAATTTGTTTGCTATTCTGATACTGAGTTTGTCGATGTGTTGGAGGGAGGTTAATTTTTGGAATATTGATCAACCCGGTTTTTTGTTATCGGTTTTTTACACTATGTATTTTTTAGCTATAATTTATTAGAAACTAAATTTACAATATTCATTCTTAAAATATGATGTTTAACAGTAAAATTAGAATTGTATGTGCATGTGCGCAGAAGTGCATTAAAAAATTTAATAAAAATTTAATTTTTTCTGTAACATCTTTTCATGCAAAGAGCCAGGCGGTTTTCATCGCCTCTTTCGAACATTAACAGTTTGTATCGAAAAATGTTAGCCTTTGCAGTCGTGTGTAATTCTTATGGCTGAATTTTCCGATAAAAATTAAGAAGAGAGTGATTTAACAGAGGTAGGGAGAGTTGGTTAGTCTTTTGATTATAGGTGTGTTTCTTTACTTTTTGGGTAAAGTTCGGTAAAATGAGAGTTAATAAGAAATACTCTCACGAAGTGACAAAAATTCCCAAAAGTAAACGAACGCGAAAAACCATAGGTCCATTCGATTACTTTTCTCAGTCAAGTCCAGTAAAAACTACTCAGCACAAACTTACAGAGAGTAAGACAAGATTTGCTCTCAAAATAAAATTTTCCCAAACATGTACGCGAATAGAAAATTTGCAAAAATTTGCAAGTTTGTTGTAACAGTTGATTACAACACCAAATATACAAATAAATTTTAAGTGGTCGCTATGGAAGAAGATAATTTTAGATGTTAAATCTTAGGCAAAAACTTTTTAGAAGGTTTTCTTATCTTTTCCATAATTTATTTTGAAAGTTTCATTGCTTTGCGTTTCCATAAAATAACATAATTGTAAAACATTTTTCTTTTGTTTTTAATAAACAAACATATGTTTTCGAAACATATGTTTTTTTCTGTTTGCAAATTCTTACTGGCAAAAATTTGTTCAGTAAACATTTGCAAGAAAAAGAAGAAGACTTAGAAACTCTCATCATAGAACTGTCACTTTATTCTCTCTTTTTTCTTTCTGTTTACTGAGTATTTGTGTTAACGAACGCTTTTCTAGTTAAACCGCTTTTTAAATAAAAAATTAAAAAAAAATTTCCTTCCCGGGCATTTTTATATATAAAAAGCAATACATAGTTTATTAAATCTGGAAAAAATTTTAATATTAAACAAAAGGTTCGATTTATTTACATATTTATCTCTTTAACACATTCAAACAAGCGTCTTCAAAAAATTGTCGGTAATTTTATGGAGTTGTAACATTGCCTTTCCAACTTTTACGCTAATTTTTGTAAGTGATACACATATTTTTCTGAATGAATAAAATGGGCGATTGAACTAAAAGAGCTATTAGTTGTGAACTAGGTCTTTGGTTCAAATAAGTGAATAGTTCAATTGAACTAGTTGAATCCAACAGATGATATAACAGCTGATAAAAACAATTTACCCAAACTTACACGAAAAAAAAGTTTGGGCTTCTTCGGGCAAGAAGAACAAGAATATTACTCTCTCATGACAGCTCTCATTTACCCAATTGTGCAGTAAGAAAACGCTTTTTGGTAAAATTGGGATCCCGCGGGACCGTTATGTCGTGTTAAAAACTGACAAGTCCGTTTAAAGACCGTCAATGACGGACCGTTTACGGACCGTTATGTCATGTAAAAAACGGACTAGTCCGTTGAAAGTCCGTCAATGCCGGACCGTTATGTCGTGTGAATAACGGAGTGACTCCATTTTTAGAATGCCGTTTTCGGTCCGTATTCGTACCATTTTTTGAAACAAAAACGTATTTGAATGTCTACCTATATTGACCCTATTTTTATTAATTATAAGTAATAGTTTTTAAGTTTAATTATAGATTTATTAAAAATAGAATTTATTTTTTATATTTACACTATATTTACATTTGGTGCAGCTTACGTCTCTATCCAGCATCAATTTACAACATCAGCACACAATAAAATTCAATACCTGCATTCAAAAGAAAAAATAAATTAGATAAATTTTAACTAACTGTAATCACGATGGTTTTTTGCATATTTTATATATTCGCACACTTTGCTATCAAAACAACTAAATATGTATGTCAGTTAATATTTTTTAATTGCATTACAAAAAACCATCTTTAAGACACATAACAATTTGAATAAATCTTACCATCTGATGTATGTGACTTGAAGTTCTTTGCTTGATAGCGTGTTAGGACGGATTCACGCCATTGCCACTTATTTTTCGTCCCAATATTATTTTTTAGCAGCTGAAGGGCTTTGCTGTATTTTTTTAAAATAATTTGTGTACTTAAAAAAAAACAAACTAATACCGATGAAGTCCGTATTTAACAATACGGAAACGGATACACCAAAACGGAGTTAAAACGTATTGTGTTCGAAAATCCATTTATACGGTCCGTTAATGTTCCGTATACGTACAAGCATTGACGGATACGTACATTACGGACAGTTAACGTGCCGTAAAAGCCGGATTCATGAATCCGTACTTGCCGGAGAGTCCGTAAAAATGTTTCTTGGGATGTTATTTCTGTATCAGAAATAACAAAAAATTAAAAATCTGAAAAACATATTTTACTTGGAGCGTTTTCGGGCTAAAAAAACACCATAAAAGCTTCCAAAAGTTGTTAGCTGATTTTTAACTGATGCATGAAAACGATGATTACTTTTTGAAAACCAATTAAAAAAATTGGTCTAGCAGACCAAAAAGATCTTTCAAATTCATAAAAGACTGCAAATTTTGATTGTATAAGTTTTTGCCGAGTTATTTTTGAATGAACCACTTTTATGGGATAAATTGAAAAATATTTATGTTTTTGGACCGAAAACCGAAAGCGGTTTTTTTTCTAAATTTTAACTATTCGGAAACAGTATTTTATGGAGAAAACATAGTTTGAAGTTTTTAAATTGGATAAAAAATGCGACCTCTATCGCATACGTAGTGGAGCAACTTTTTGACAAAAAACCATAGATTACATAGATCTCTTTACTCTTTGACATTCAATATTTAAGCTATAATTTTGGAGCTATTAAGAATTTCGTTCTGAGATTAAAAAAAAAAAACTTTGTCGGAATAACTTTTTCTCGTCAAGAATTTATTACAATAAAACAAAATAAACCGATTTTTGAAAGCTGTTAAACTAAGTTTAAATACAATCTACATCTTGAAAACTGATCCCTAAAAATATAGTAGGTATACATTTGAAATGCTTTCAAACGAAAATAGTATAGAATAACTCATTTGATGTCTGCGGAAGAGAAATAATATTTTAAAAAATAAACTGAATAAAAACAACTTTCTCAACATTTTTGGTATTGGTTTTCTTTTAATTATGTAGTTGGAATCCCATTTACAGCTAAATACATTTCTTCTCGTTAGCAACTATACAAATTCGTATTAAAACTTTTGATCTGTGATAACAAATTGTGATTGTACTTTAGTATGGTGGGATCTATTTATAAAAGAATGAAATCAACTGACAATGTTTTTTTTTCAACTACTTTTTTTTGGAAATTACCCAGTAGGAAAAAAGACCAGTTCAAAACCAGTTATGTACTAGTTTATTTGAACCAGGCAACTAGTACGAGTTCTACCCTACCGCCTCTCAATACAAACAACTGTAGAATTTAACATGGAGATGTCATAGGGATGGGGACAATTGTCGCCAAACTCCCACTTTGGTACTAGTTGTAGAACTAGTTTGGAAATTACAATTTAAGGACAAAAAATAGGGAGAAAAACTGGTACTAATATGAGAGTCGCGGAACCAGTTCCGAAGTGGGTCTTTGGAAATAGTTCTGTACCAGTTGGTAAAGACCTAAATTATTAGATAAAAAACGAAGGCGTTTTCTTTGATGAAACGATAGTTTCCTTACTGAGATGATTATTAGGTCCATTTACCAAATGAAATCTAAAATATTTTGTGTTTATGATTTCTAATCACAATAAAAAAATGAGTGTTTATTTGCAAACTCAAACTATATTATTAAACGCAAATGTAAACAAACCTAGAATTATAAAACTCTTATTTAAATTTAATCTTTCGAAATAGTCTCGCATTGTTTTAATGAAATTAATAGGTACACAAATGGTTCAAAATTATTGTTTTAAGAATAAAAACAGAGAGCTGTACTGGTACTTATGAGAAATTTACCAAACTAGTTCCGGAGTGACTCTTTGGTACCAGAACTGTACCAGCTGATTTGCACCTCAAGTCAATTCACAGTAAAAAAAATTAATTGTTTATTTGCAAACTCTGATGTTTTATACAAATGTAAACAAAATGAGAATTTCAAATCTCGCATTTTAATTTGTTTTACAGTCCCTACATAGATCGTATTAAACTAGTTCACAACTGGTTCAAAATGGTTATTTTGAGAACTAGTTTTCTAGTTACTAGTTAAAATACTAGTACTTTTTAGAACAAGTTCGACCATTTGCTACTGGGTATATACAAAAGTTGTGGCGTTACTGTATTTTATTGCATTTTTTGTAAATGGAATGTCGCGATAAATCCCAAGAAAACTCGATTTATTTCTTTTGGTGAACGTTATAGCACTAACCCCTTATCGTATCACTTTAATTTCCTTGAATCCAACTTAGCCCAATCACTGGAAAGGGTGAAGTGTTTAGGATTTACAATTGATAAATACTTCAAATTTGACTTTCATATTAATTGTATAATTTCACATATTAATATGATTCTAAGAAGACTTTACAGCTTGAACTTTAATATTTCCTTCAAATTTGGATATGGGCATTTCCATCATGTCGAACGGGACCGTCGAACACCTTTAAAGTGAAAAAAAGTCAAAATAAAACGGATTTTTATTTTGACAATAGGCTTTACTTATATCTTTTTATTATCCCTACAATTGGTGCTGATTTTGATTTTTAGCAATTTTTCGTTTTCAAGATAATTGTAAAAAACAAGGCATTCGCACGGGACAAAAACAGAAGTGGTTTTCGCGGCTAACAATTAAAATGCCGATTTCAGCGAAACCTGAAGCAATATTTCAATATGACTAATTTTACACTGTTGTGCATTGATGTCTTTTAAAAATGGTTGTAATTTTACTCAAAAACGATTCATATTATTTTTTTAATTTAATTTATTCACTGTCGCACGTGACATGTCGCACGGGACATTTTTATCCATCATGAGATTTATGTTGTTTCTGTTGCTCTTTTTACGAAATTATATATAAACAAGCTTAGTAAAAATGTTTTTAAATCGACAGAAGTATTCAAGGTATTTATTTTAATATAATAACCAAAAACAAACTTAAAAGCAATATGTAGTATGAATTATATTTAATCCTTTAATTCCTAGTGGAACATAGGGCCGCAATATATAGTATGAATTAACTAGTGTTTCCAATTCGGTTAATCGATTAACCGATTCCTCGATTAATCGCCTCTATTTCGGTTAATGTCGAAACAAATAATTTAAAACTCAAATAATTATTCGATCCGAATAATCGGTTAAAACAGTTCGATTAACCGGTTACAATTTTAATATAGAGTTTTCCCCCAAAACTTCATAATTTTCTTAACTTTGGCTAAAAAATTACAAGAAAAGCTTAAAATAAACATAAAATTACTAAAATACCATTAAATTCTTTTAAAATTGAGTGAAGAAGGTCGTTAAGCCTTTAGATAGCCTTTTTAATCAAAATAAAGGTGTTTCTAAAACTACCCAAAATACACGAAGTGTCTGGCTGGATCAGCGTCGAAGTGCTCTATAGGCTTTATTCAATACAGTAGGCGATTTTTGATTCTGTTTTTTTTTAAATTAAAACTAATGTAAATTATATTTCCATGTCCTTCAAGGCAAGGTTGAATTTTTTTTTCAAATATGTGTCCCACAACTGTCAACTGGCATCTGAATTCTGTAGAAACTCTACCTTTTCTCACATCTCCAAAGAAAGTATGTATAATTTATTCAAAACCACATCAATTCTACAACATGTCCAACTACACCATTTTCAGTTTTATTTCAAAATTGTTTAAAAATGTTTTAAAATTATCCAAATATATTTTAAAATTGCCTAAAAAGGTTTCAAAATTGTCTAAAATGTTTCAAAATTATCCAGAAATTTTTTAAATTCTTCCAAAAATGTTTTAAAATTGTCCAAAAATCACTCAAAATTGTGTAAAAATGTTTTAGAATTATCTAAAAAAATCTTCCAAAATAGTCCAAATATTGTTTAAAATTGTCTAAAAAACTTTGATATTTGTCCAACATTTCAAAATTGCCCAAATGTGTTTTAAAATTTTCAAAATATATTTCAAAATTATAGAAATATATTTAAAAATATTACAAATATATGTTATTTGTATTTAAGAAAATTCTATTTGTATTTTAAAATTGTTCAAATACATTTCAAAATTATTCACTTGCACTTAAAAATTTTAAATCTGTATATCAGAATTGTAAAATTGCATTCAAAATAATTCCATTTGTATTTCAAAATTCTCCAAATGTATTTCAGAAATTTCCAAATGTATTTAAAAATACTCTATTTGTATTCCAAAATTTTCCAAATGTATTTAATAAAATTCCAATTGCATTTCAAATTTTTCCAAATGTATTTCAGAAACTTCAACATGTCTTCTCTTTCATAATGAAAATTTTATAGGAATTATAAGACTTAAGAGAAAGCATGTATGTTTGAATAAATGCTTTTAAAATAAAAATAGAAATTTCTGAAATACATTTGGAAAAATTTGAAATTCAATTAGAATTTTATTAAATACATAAATACAGTTTTATTAAAAACTAAATATTCCCCCATTCATCTACACAAGGGAATTTTAACTCAAACTTTGGATAATTTTGTTTATTGTCAATGGCCCTTAAAAACGGAAAAAATAATGAGAATTTTAACAATTGTTTATGATATTCTTTAGTCTACTGACTCTACTATTCAGAACATTTTTTTGTAAATTTTTGTAGAGTAAATTGGTATTTTCACATAACTAATATTTTACTCAAATGGAACTAATTTTTTTTTATTTCTTCAGCGGAGGAGGAAGAATTTTGGATAATAATTTTTTTAAATGCAATATTATATTAATTGTAGTATTGATTAAATTTGCATTCAAAGAAATTTTGTATCCAAAGTTCTACTTACTAATATTTATAAAAAAATCTCCTAGTTTCAGCAGTTTTTCTTTTGCCAGCTATATTTTAAATAAATTTTTCTATTAGTATAAGAAATGTTTCAATTTAGATAATCTCAGATTCCGAAACTTTTCAACCTTAAGGTACATTTACACGCGAGAGAAAACTGCTAGAGATGGACCAAAAACACTCTAAAATAGCTAAACTCATTCAAAATAGAGCTAATTAGAGGCGATTTTTGTTTTATCTCCATCATCTTCTCTCTAGTGTAGATGTGCTTTTTTAATTTCAATTTTTTTTAAATACATCGTGTTCATGTGTCAAAATAGGAAGCTGTTAGTGTTTTTGTTGATAAAAAGTTAGGGAAATACGTTAATTTTGTTTTAAACGATTAATCGATTAATCGCCAATTTTCTCGAATAACCGACCCGAATAACCGGTTAATCAGTTTTAGTGATTTTTCGAATAATGCAATAACCGGTTAACCGCCTATGTCGAATAATTGGAAACAGTAGAATTAACCCAGCAAAATTGTCGGATGGAAAGGACCCATTGTAGAACAACTTGTACGTGCATGCAACCTGTTCTAATTTATGTTCTATCATCGGTGATTTTGGTTTGAGTTTGTCCCAAAAGCAACAGGTTCTTTCCCTCCAAACTAGAACAGGTTACTTTGGAACCGGTTCTAGAACCACACTCAGAAAAGTTCTGCAGTTACTACATGACAGTTATTTATGTAGTAATGCGGTTGTAGTTATTTTAACTACAATTGTAGTTAATTTACTTAGAACAAAATTTTTCAATGTTTTTGACAGTTATTTTTTTAAACAAACTACAAAAATTACTACATTGTAGTAACATTTATTTTATGCAGTTATATTGAATTTTATTTACAAATACTTAAATTTTGAAGTGTGTATGCACACACACGAAGCAAACAGAAGTATGTGTATGAATCACTTGTTTAGAAATTTCTAGTGAAAGAATATGAGTATAACATGTTTTCTCTTGTCTTAGTCATAAAACAACGCCAAAGAGTGAGCACGCGTAATACGGAAAATGTTATATATTTTTTATTAAATTACTAAAATAATAAGGTAAGTTTTATAATATAAATTTATTTACGGGGAATGTTAAAAAAATATTGTATTTATTTTCTTTCAGTTCTTTTATATTCTCATCCCTTTCTACCTGGAGAAAAAAAAGGAAGCATAGCATATTTCATCCCTTACAGACGGACATGTACAATAATATCTTAATAGTGAAAAAAAAGTGACATTAAGTGTAAATTTTGATTTCTCAATTTTAAATTTATTATAGAATAAATTTAAGTTAATAGTGTTTACATAAATTTGTTTTTTTTATTAAATTAATAATTAAAAAAAAAAAAATTTATTTATGTTTTTTTAACTACATTTGCAAGTTGTTTGTACAGTTTTACAATAATTTGCATGTATGTTGTTTCAATTGCATTTGTAGTTGTTTTTACTACATTTGTCAGTTGATTTTTAACAGTTAAAAATTACTTCATATTGCAGTTAATTTAACTGCAAATGTAGTCTACACCTTTTTAAGTGCAAATGCAGTTATTTTAACTGTCATTTGCAGTTGATTTGACCTACATAATTCCCTGAGTGCAGTTACAGAACTGGTTCCGCGGCAGTGAAACCTTCCATTTTGACTCCCAGGAATCAGTTCTCTAACCTTTTCCACGTAACCGGTGGTAAACAGATTCAGAGGCAACCAGTTCAAAAAACTTTTGCTGGGAAGTATTTATTTATATGAAAATATAAAACACAGTTTTTTTTAGAATAGGCAGTCCTAGCTGCTTTAACTTCTTGACCTTGGTGCATGCCAATTTTAAAAAAATTTAAAAGTATGTACATATTTACATAAATAAATCATTTACATAAGAAAAAAAATTTCAAATTTTTAAATTTCACACTTACGATGTCGCACGTGACCAACTGTGTATAAGTACCAAGATCACAATTCTTCTTATTTTTCAGGTAGGTTTTTTTTTATTTTAATTGTATAAAAAAATCTCTGTTTGTAATCAATATGTGCGTTCCCGTACGTTACCGCGGGTACCCGCGGGATCCCAAAACAGCCCAGACAACAACAATTTACACACAATTTTGAGTACGGGAACGCCTTTGGGCTAGTTTGGGTAACCGCGGTAAAGTACGGGAACAGACATAATATTTGATGAGCTTTCTGCGTGTACTTTCGACGCACTGATAACAAATGTAGCTTTTAAATGTCGCACGGGACATCGAAATATGCGACAATGCAAATCAAAAACTTACAGTTATTTTCAATTGCATTGTTTCTTATGCATTCTTTTATGACTCTATGTACCTTTAGAAATATTTTAGAAAGCAAAAGTCAATGAATAACGTCTCTGTTTAAAAACTTTTATCAAAACAAAATGTGCAATAGAAATATCCAAACAAAAAAAGATGCGCATGTGCGACTTTGCATTCGAATACCTCGAAATGGGTTATGAATAAATGCGAAATCTTTTTACGTTATTTAAATTTGATTGTTTCCTTATGAAAATATGATAAAACAAAGTGTTTTCAAGAACTTTTAATATTTTAGTCTCGGTGGACCTTTCGGTGGAAATGCCCATATATTATCGCAAATGCTATATTGATGCCCTACATACACCATACAAATTATAACGGTATTATTTTCTGTATCGCAATTATATCAATTTATCTGTGCAAGAAACTTCAAACTAAAAATAAATACGGAATATTGTGAAAAAAATCTTTTATAAATTAGTAGTGGCATATTAAACAGATATACCTCAAAAATGATTCCAAAATATTAGCGGTTGACTTGAGAACAAAAGGTTATTATTTTTACATTGGAGGAAGAAGGAGTACCTTGCCGCGAAATTGTAGTTATCCAACCGTGATAAATTTGCTGAAAAAAAGAACAAGGGTGACCGTTTAGAGAGGAGCAGCAGGAAAAGAACTAGGCTCATTCGTTATACACCGAATGAGCCGGAAGAATTGTTGACCAGCAAAAAACCCCTCCTGACACAAAAAATTAAAGCTAAAAAAATTAATTAAAGGCAAAAATGCACTGCAATTGGACTCTAGACCAATGGCGAAACGTTATATGATCTGATGAGAGCAAGTTTAACTTGCACTGTGCCGACAATCTTCCGCGCGTGCGACGTTTCCCTGGAGAAAGATTTAAGGACACGTGTGTAATTAGAACGGTCAAGCATCCTCAGAGTCAAATGATCTGGGGATGTTTTTCTTATTATGTACGGAGTCCTTTGTTGTTTGTGTATGGAATTATGAACAGAGAAAAATATGGCGAAGTTATAAGGAGACTTGTGGTGCCTATTGTGGAGGACCAATACGGGCATTCTAGTGAGGCTATCTTTCAGGATGACTCCGCACCATGTTACCGTGCAGAATCGGTAAGTTTTGATTATACATAAATATGTGGTATCATTATATTCGCGTGTTTGTAGCTAAAAATTATGAAATCTTTTAAATCTTTTTTACAGGTGCAAAATTCCTCGGATTTAAATCCTATCGAAAATTTATGGCACGAGATTAAGCGTAAAGTGGCTCAGCATAAGCCACAGAGTAAACTGGAGCTAAAAAGAATTTTGGAAAATGTCTGGGAAAATGAGATTTCAAACAGTGAATTGTAAAAACTTGTTGAGTCAATGCCCTCCCGAATCGAAGCTGTTATAGCCTCCAGAGGAGGGTCGACATCTTATTAGACTTAAGATTATAATAATATTTTATCTTATATTCAAGTAAACAACCAGCAATTTTTTTATATTGTTTAATATTGAAAATATTTTGAAAACCGTGATAAATATATGAAAATCAAAATTATCCTTTTATGCTTTCATATGGAAAAAAAAGAAAAATAACTTTCGAAATCAATGAAATTTTGTTAAGAACCGTATTTTTATTTATAAAATCCATGTTTAAAAATTTTGCATGTGACCCAAAGATAAGCTGAGAAATTTAAAAAATACTGCGAAAAATAAAGTGGTAAGATATGCGTGACCGCAGGTGTATATTATGGGTTGGAAGTATACTCTGGTACTGATAAGAGCCATACGGAAAGATTGAAAATCATTTTAATAATGTGATAAGTTTACGGATTGAGGTATAACGTCCATGTATCATCATATGTAAATGATTTTCCAGGGTGCTCTTGTGAGAATATGATAAACATGCAATGCCTATGTTTCTTTTTTAAAAATATGAAATACCAGTCACCGTCTTATTTGGCGGAATGTTTTAGTTTCTTGCACTCGAGTCGTAATTGTTTTTTGAATATTGAGAGATTTCATTCCGTTATCCCTAAAAAGAGTTTCCATTAGATTGTGGAATAGGTTACCATTATATATGAAAAACTTTTCAAAATCCTCTAGGGAATTTAATAAGAATGAATTGGTACACTTTTATGGTGGATAAATTAACAGTGCTTTACGGTGAATAAATAACAGTGCTATCCCAGAAAGGCTGAAAATTATCAAATCAGTCAGTCAGTTTTTTTTATTTTATCAGTCAGTTTTTTTATTTGTGTGTAGTTGCCCCTTTTTATGTATAATTTTAAATATAAAAAAAAAATGTTATATAGTTATTATTCGCCTTAAAATGATTTCAAAATATAGTCCTTATTAGTCTTTAAAATTGTTTTAAAATATAGTATTACTTCCAATTGTATTACTTTTCTTGCAATGTATGGTCTTTTAAGGCTCAGATTGTGTTGAATAAAGCCTCATTCATACTGAACCCAAAACTAGACGTTTTGGTTTTCTTTAAGTTTTCGATTTACAAACAAAATAAATTTGAAAACTACTTTTGGATTCAGTATGAATGAGGTATAAATAAATAATTTGAAAAAAAAAACAAAATGGCTTTTTTGACAAGGATCCTTAAAAATGGCATTTTTACAAAATAATTGGAAAAATAGCACGTGATGACAAATTAATTATTTTTACAAAATAATGAGAAAAAGCGGCCTTATTGATTACTAATAGGACGTTTATTTTGCGTATTTCTTTGTTTAATTCAAATAGTTAATTTATTTTCACAATTGTTTTTGTTATCATTAGCGATATTTTCTGAATTTCAAATGATATCTTCTGAATTTCAATGATATTTTCTGAATTTCAAATGATATTTTCTGAATTTCAATGATATTTTCTGAATTTCAAATGATATTTTCTGAATTTCAATTGATTTCTGAATTTCAAATGGTATTTTCTGAATTTCAATTGATATTTTCTGAATTTCAAATGTAAATTCTGAACTTGAATTGATCTTTTTTGAATTTCAAATGGAATTTCTGAATTTCAAATTGGAAATTCTGTATTTCAATTGATTTTTTCTGAATTACAATTGTTATTTTCTGAATTACAATTGCAAAAGGTATAGTGCTAACAATTTTGTTATAACTTATTTTTTTTGGTGATGCCATATCCCTGATATTTATATAACATCAACAATGACATTTCCATTAAAAACTCAATATTATATAATTTCCAAGATCACTAAGGAATGTTTACATTAATTAAAATGCTATAGCTAAATTTTTCATTATTTATATTATTTAATTAATTGTATAGGGTCTTGTTGTTGCTGGTTTGAGTGATTTAGCCCGTCCCGCTGATTCTCTTTCGGTTCCACAATGTGCTGCTTTAGCTGCCACTGGTATTATTTGGTCCCGTTATTCATTGGTTATTATACCTAAAAATTGGGGCCTATTTTCGGTAAATTTATTTGTTGGTCTAGTACAATCAGTGCAACTAGGTCGTGCCTACCTTTATCAAAAGGAAAAAGCAGAAAAGGAAGCTGCAGCGGCTGCTGGTAATGTTCCAGCCATAGAAGCTGCTAAAAAATAGAACATTTGTAAGTTAAATTTATCGATTTATTCCTAAAGATGATGCCACTAAATCTGATGTTTACTTTTCAGGTGATTCAATATAATCTTATCATATTCGGAAGTTAGTTTGTATGTAGTCGAAACAGATAACGTGGTGCTAAATAAAGTAAATGATTTCTTATTAATGTAAAGGTGATATTTTAAATATTAACACACACATTTTTATTTTTCCTTACACTAACCGTTAGGTTAATATGTTCATAGCACAATTTTCGAGAAATAGAAGTAAATATGTTTAAATAGGGGTTTTCATATAAACTCGTATTCTACTCGTAAACGGTGTAAACTTGGTATATTTATGAGTTAAATATCAAACTCCATACATAAAAAATATAGTTTGTATAGAGGTTTACGAGGAATTTACGAGTTTATATGAACATCCCTAATATTTAAGTTAAAAATAAATACAAAATTAGAATAACCACTTTTATGTTATCCCTTTAAATAATTAGATTTCTCTATTGACCATTTTTGCTTAAAGAAATGTATTAAATATTGTAAATACATGCATAATATGTATATGGTGTTATTAGCGATAAAATTTATTTAACAATTTTAATAATGTGGATAAAAAAATAACGTATTTATATTTAAAAAAATAAAAGGAAAAATTGTCGATACAATTAAGTCTGTAAAAGTTTAAAATACGTATTTATGTTTTTAACAGAAAAATCCTATTCAAGTAAATGTTATGTGCGTTCCCGTACGTTAGGTACATCCCAAACAACAACAATTTACATGCAATGTTGTGTACGGGAACGCTTTTGGGCTAGTTTGGATAACCGTTGTAAAGTACGGGAAACACATATTATCAGTGCTGTATGTTTGGGTATACCAAGGTAGAAAATTATAGCACCAATAAACGCTTGGCCGTAGTTATTTGGCAAAGTTGGCACAGCCAGTATCGGCATTTCGACAAAAACCGTGCTATACTAGTCCATTTATTTTTGCAACGTCGGCAATTTCTACCATTGGACAGTGGCAGTGCTGTCAAACTTTGTTCTTAAATTTCGCGAAAACGATTTAATATTTTGAAAAATTTCTTATTACGTTTTGTTTAAAAACAGCTCTTTTTGTTTATTTAGAAACTTAGAAAAGTTTCTAAGTAAACAAGAGCTGTTTCTTATTACGTTTTGTTTAAAAACAGCTCTTTTTGTTTATTTAGAAACTTAGAAAAGTTTCTAAGTAAACAAGAGCTGTTTCTAAACAAAACGCAATAAGAATTTTTTAAAAATATTAAATCGTTTTCGCGAAATTTAAGAACAAAGTTTGACAGCACTGCCACTGGCACTTTTAAGCCCGTATGACACTTGCTAGTTTCAGTATTAATAATCCAAAATAGAAGAGAGCACGAATTTCCTTATGTGAGAAATATCGTGTTTGAAGCGAACAACTATATCGAAAAACTATCAAACTGATGTTGGTTATGCAGTACCATTCATATGATTTGCATTGATGGTGCAAAAAACTAGAATCTAGAAACTAGCAAGTGTCATATAGGCTTTACTATGTGGTTTGAGCTTTATTTATTAAGAATTTGATTGATCAGAACGGATTTATTTAAATAAAAATTTTATAAATACAAACCAAATGTTACGGCTTGTAATCACAAAAAAGTTTAAAATTTTATAATAGTTTAAAAAAAAAAACGTCGCCACAAAGATAATTGGTTTTAAGAGATAACAAGATAGCCCAGACTGCTATGATGAAGAATGTTGTAAGCTGGTAGACTAAAAACGAGACATACCGAATCTATGTCGATACAGGCCAACCCGGAAGCTGGTAGAGACTAAAAACGAGACTTACCGAATCTATATCGATACAGGCACCATATTGCTTTGACCATGTACACCAATTTAAATACCTAGGCGTGAGCTTCTCTAGTACAGAGGACTCATCATACGCCATAAAGGAAAGAATAATCTCTGCCTATAAATGTTTCTATGCCCACAGAAAACTTTTCAAATCTAAACTCCTAACACGAAGTACGAAATTAAGAATATATCGCACAATTGTAAGTTAACATTGGTCTAACTTATGGCCAACAGATCTCATGAGTTATAAATGTCATATGACACTGAAACAACCAAAATTTTATTATTCAAATTGCCAAACCGATAATGATTTAGCTATCATTTCACTACCGCGTGTCGTTGAAAAGTTGCAAAATTAGGGCCCAGATTTCAGAAGCCTTTTCTGCAGGCCCCTTTTTAAATAATTTTTGTTAGCTTTTTATACAGATTTGTTTCCAGGAGTGTAATATCTTAATATTATTAATAAGGAAGTTCACAAGGGGTGTGCTATTTGTTGTATCGTCCTAACAAAAAAACAGAGTTATTAAAATTTAAATTGAATAAATACAGCATTTGAAAATAGCACGATACAACATTTTAACGTATGTTTTTAGTGTGCTAACAGACAAAAAACCCAATAGAAAATCGTTGTTAGTCAAATAAAAATTGTAACAACCCTGTTTTTTGGTAGAACTATACAAACGATACAGCAGATGGTACACCCCTTGTGAACAACCAAATAACAAATAATAGAACAGTGTTTTTTTAATTAACAAAAAATCGAAATCGGGTTTCTTTAAAAAATCGTAACCGGAATTAGGGATTTTAAAATAGGAAACCCGCTTTTCTGGACGCTCCAATTATAACCCAGCAAAACCTTGGTATTACTACGCATATTACCTGGTAAATGCATCAACTCCTTTACTCTATAGAGCCTAACGCCCTGCCGGATATCAAATTCAGACGTTTGGATGTTTTATCGTATAAACAACTCGTTTTCCGATAAAATTTTCTATATTTAATTTTTTGTTAAACATTTATTTCAAATTAATATTCGATTTAAAATGTTTTTAAAAACACCTTACCTGTAAGTTAAGAGTAACATGTTACCAGGCAAGGAGTTACATCGATGCCCATATTAAAATAATATTGTAATTGAAAAGTAACATACATCTTAATTACAAAACCTTCTTTTCACACCCCGAACAGGTAAAAAATTTCATTTGTCTTTTGTTAAAAAGTAATACCACTTTTCCTTGTGTAAGTCCGGCAAAAGAAAACCCATAATTGTCTATAAAAATTAAAATCATTTGTTATTTCACATAAAGGAATAAATTATGATTTTTTTATTAAGTGAATTATAAGCAGAATAAGTACCAAAATTTTTTTTTTACAAAACTTGGTTGTCTTCAATATAAAGCTTTAAACATAAATACAGATTTATAATAGTAGGAAAATACGAAGAATATTAAACATTTTAAAACAAATAATAATACTCGATTGAGAAAAAATCAAATACAAAAAAAAACTAAAAATAGCATATTATTATTTTTAAATAAAAATATTTTAGAACATTTTCATAAACGTCGTCTAAAATCTAAATGGAATTGTTAAAAATTCCATTAAATTTTAATGAAAAAGTTTAAATTAAACCATAGTAAAGGTTTAGCAGGAAATAGTGTTAAAAAGCTGTAATTTTAGAGAGCTTAGCGTTATAAAGAAATGTAAAACATTTTCATTATATGTATATATATAAAAAAAGAGATAGTAAATAAAAAGAAAATAAACATTTGGTAAGATTTTGTTTTGGAAAATATATGTATATAAATGCGTTATTTTTGTTTCATTTTAAAAATTAAACAGTTTTGCATTCCTCATAATTTTCCACACATTTACCAGAAACCACCGGAAGAATGACCACCGGGTGGCACACGTGATTTGGTTGCGGTATTATTTGCAGCACTACCATTATTAGAGTTTGCTTTGGTGTCTGACTTCTGAGTAATTCCTTCTTCTTTCTTACTCGTCGGTTGTACTACTTCTTCACGTAATTTCTCCACAGCTGCGTTGGCATCAGTTGAACCCATACAAGCATTTAAATTGGAAGAATTTTGTTGATTATATTTGGGACGTGGTGCGTTAACACTAACTTCGGGTTCGGCAAAAATATTGGAATGGCCACCGCCAGGAGGTTTTAAGACACGGCTTGAGGGACGGGCACTATTTGTCAAGCCAATTTTCAATTCAGTTGAAGTCATCATTAAGATCTATACAAAATACAAAAAAAAAATGGAAATTAATTTAAATCTTTATTAATATATCTTTAAGCTAATTTTAAAACGTTATTTTACACTTTGCACACACCTTATTCTTTGTGTTAACTTTAAACAAATGACTTCACTATATTTTTTATAATATGCGCGAATACAAAAAAAGAATATAACAGTCAAATAATAGATGAAATTACAACGGAACAAAGACGTACTATGTACGTCTGCATGTTTGTACGTGTATGGAAAAAAGTACATCAACAGAGGCAAGTACAATTACTACTACTACACAACAACAACAAAAGCCAGAACTTTCACATTTTATTTTTAAATTTCCTTTTGTCTTTCTCTCTTTTCTCTTTGTGGTTTGTTTATGATGATGAGTCTATAAAGAAAAACTATTTTAGGAGAAAATGTTTACACTGTGAAAATAATAAAAAATGCAGTTTTGCTTTCAGGGAGACAATTTTATCTTAAAGGTTCAATTAGACGTGCCATATCGCCATAGCCGTAACCATATCGACGGAGCAGAAAACCAAAATTCAATTGGTATCTACGGTTACGGTTATGGCGTTATGACATGTCACCAATAATCGAACACATTGTAGCCTATAAGATTGTTTTGAACAGCTGTTTTATAAGGTTATGGTTATGGCACGTCTAATTGACCATTAAGGCTAATTTAAGAATGTGTCGAGTTAATGTTTGACCTTGACAAATTTTCGACCGTTAAACTCTTTCTAAAAAAAGAAGAAAAAAATTTCAGCATTTTTCTCTAAAAATTTTTAATTTTCCCTGCCAAAATTTACTATATTTTGACTCTGATGATATATAAGTGTGGGTACTTAAATGAAAGGAAATTTTCTCAGTATTCATAAATTTATGCTATTTATTTTAAACTCTGGGAACTGTAGCTCCCTCTGTGCCTATTTTAGACCTATTTTTTAGCGTGTCAAAGTGTCAAAACACTTTTCGTAGCAATAATAACATCCCAATAAACCAAAGAACGATACGATAACGAAATCATATCACCTTAAATATCAGAAAACGATATATTCCAATAACATTTTAATATAGTTTTCGATAAGGTTCAGTGATAAAGTATATTTCAAATTATTCATTATTTACAAAACTTAAAATTTTCAGAAATACTTATAAAAACTTGCAATTTTTTCTTCGTTTGTATATTTATACTCTTCTTCTTAATATAAGGATTCCTTATCTATTTTTCATCACTTGATTCATTTTAAAGGGATTCGGATTTGTCTATCACATATGATATCATTTACAATTGTTAAGAAATGGCTGTTCAAAGTGTTTAACTTAAACACTTGTTTAGTAGGGCTATTTTTTTAGGATGCAATCTCCCAAGGTGAAACCTAATAAAAAATATTGTCCTGATAATAAAAAACAGTTTATTTTTTAAATCAATTTAGTAAAAAAACTTCCCGCACCGAAAGTGATTTCTAAAATGCTTTGATTTGATAAAAAAAAAAAAATAAATGGTGGGAAATGATTTTTTAGAAGAAATGATATTTGCAAAAATTGCAAAAAGTTATATCCCTATTGTTTAGTTTTGCATTTTAGCGTTTATAAAAGAATAGTACTTTGAACAGCTTACACGCAAAAAATAAAAAGTGGATAATTGACGTAGTACTTCGGTAAAATACAACTTCAAAAGTTTTCTGCCAAGTTACACAATTCTTTAATTGAATTCGTAAAAATATCATCAGTTGCCAAGAATTTGTTTTTATAAAATTTTTTTATATTAAAAAACAATTTTTTCTCCAAATACCAAAAAGTGCATTTAATAAACTGAAATGTTCAATAATGTTATAAGACATTCTAAAAATTGTTAATTAAAAAAACTTGCGTATGACAGCAATTGCCAATGGTCTAGAGATTACATTTCGTAGACTTATGCAGAGCTGTATTTTCATAAAATCTCGCGCATTTTCTATCTTCTGTTGATGTGCCTTTAATTTTTAAAATGTCTTGTAACATTATTGAACATTTCAGTTTTTTTAAATTCTTTGAAATACAATAATTTTAATAAAAAGAAATACTTCACAACTAGAGATGGTACTTTTACGATAAAAATTCGTGCCAACAATATTAGAGATGACAAATTTAGCGCAAACTAGGAGATATCTATACCGTGTGTGAACACCGCTGTTAAGGCACATCTACACGGGATAGAAAACTCGAGAGATTTTATGAAAATGCAGCTCTGTATAAGTACGAAATATACAGGCATGTCACAGACTTCAATTTCACTTGAAAGTGAAATTAAAAACGCAAATTGCTTCTCCAGAAGTAAATGCTATTTTTGCATATATAGACCAAATATAACAGATAAACATAATCAATTATAAGTTAAGAATCCTATTTTCAATTATTTCACTTAAAAAAGTTTTTGTTAGAGAGCACATTTAAGGTTTTAACACATATTTCGCAAAAAATTAATGATTTCGATGTACAATTTCGTAACGTTTTACTTTAGCTTCTTCATGTTTTTTGCGTTTTCGTAAATTTTGAAATGTTAAAAAAAGACTTTTTGTGGTAAATTCTTGTTCCAACTGCTAAATTTTTATTTAAGTTGCCATTTGAAGTTCAAAAAGAGAAGATCGCCGATCAAAATTTAAAATTTGAATTTTTTAGAAAAAATTACGTTTTGCTAATCTATAAGAAAACTATTGAATTTACCAACAAAAAGCGCTTTAAATGTAAATTTTTTTAAGTGAAATAGTTAACGACACTTTAGGAAATACATACAAGCACTATTGAAAAGCTTTTAAGAGTTGAAGCTGCTCTAAATATCAATTCCACTTTGGTTTTTGAAAGTGGAATGAAAACGATATTTTTTTCGTTTTTCGAAACTTTTAACGTTTTAAGTACCACTATTAAGCTTGTAGCATACTCGATACTTACCAGAACGTTACATTTTCAATACAAAATTATCCGTAGCACCCTAAACTGCAAATTCAGAAGGAAAAAAATTGTTTTCGATCACTTTAGGAAAAAAATTGCGGAAGTAAAATTGCGAAACCAAATCAATTCCGTAAAAAACCTGTGACATGCCTGATAATCTCTACCATTGACAATTGCTGTCATACGCAAGTTTTTTTAATTAGTAACAATTTTTAGAATGTCATAACATTATGGAACATTTCAATTTATTAAATGCACTTTTTGGTATATGGAGAAAAAATTATTCTTTGAAATAAAAAATTTGAATAAAACAAATTCTTTTCAACTAGAGATGGTATTTTTACGATAAAAATTAGTGTTTAAAATATTAGAGATGACAAATTTAACGCAAACTCTACGAGATGTCTACACGGGATAGAAAACTCGCGAGACTTTATGAAGCTCAGATTGTTATTTGCATTTTTTTAGCGTTGAGTAATTATGACGGTGCAAACTGTGCTCTTTTTCCATTGTGTGCAAAATGCCATCGTAAGTATCCTCACTGTTTTAAGTGTTTACGTAGATGTGAATCCCACAATGTGGTATTTCCACTAAAAACAACTTACTGGAAACCCTATAATGTTATCTACATGTCTAACATACACTCATTAAAATAACTTCTCTAAAACAATGACCTCTTTAAGCACCTTTTCAATGTAATTTTAGTGCTTTTTTGTTTTTCTACAAAAAATAGAAAAACTGTTTAAATGAATCACTTATAAACTACTAACAAATCCCTTTCCAGTTTTTTAAACAAATTTGTACATAGCGCAGATGACATTGTGCTGTTTCCCACTCAATGACTATATTGCAGAGTTTGAAAAATATAATTCTTTTTTAAATAAACTCGCATTAAAATTAATTTTATGAATCAGTGCATAATGATTATCACTTTAAATCAATGATTTGAAATTAAAAGGAACAAATAAAGTTTACCGAAATGATTCAAAAATTAATAAAAGTTTGTGCATCGACTAAAGTGGCTTAGCGGAGTTAAGTGGTCCAATTATTTTTTATCGGTCACGCCAATTTCAAGAGGGAGTGTATCAATAAGAACTTACTTATCAATTTCAGAGCCATTTCGTTAAATTTTATTTAAGCTGAATAAAGTTAGAGCATGGTTGGCAACCGAAATGACTAACGGGCAAATGTTTAGTGGCAAGGTTGCTATATATTTAAAAATACTTGCTTATTTTCAAACACTAACGGTAAGTCGCATGCTACAGGATTAAGAGTAAACTATTAGCTAAGCCAAAAATTTGTTGTTGTTTTGTATACAATTTTTTGACATTTTCTTTTGTTTTTTAGTTAAGTTAAACTTACAGTATGAGACCAATCATTCAAGTCGGCTTCAATTTTAATAGTATAGTGCTAACCTGGTGTCTACAAATGGAATAAAATGTGTAATGAAATTCGAAAATTACAAAGCAACAACAATATTGTATTTGCTGTGGTTGCATTGTTTTTTATTTTCAAATTTCATTACACATTTTACTGCATTTGTAGACATTATGTTAGTGTATTTAAGTATGAAGTATAAAATCTACCCTATTTCGTTTCGGTTGCTAACCATGAGAAAGAGCGTTTTATTCAAATTTGTATTGATTCAATTTTGATTCGACTAAATTATTTGTTTTATGATTTCATTAGGGTATTCAATTAATCGGCTTTTTATTTTAATCGATTAATCGTGCAAATAATTATTCGGGTTTTTTGCTCAACCGATTAATCGAATAAAATTTTAAAATTATTCGATTAATGGAAAAAAAAATTTTGTAAAATAATATACATATATTTTTTGTATTTTTAATAATTTTATTTAAAAAAAGGAACAAGAATAATTTCAGTAACTCTTAAAATTCCTAAAAACAAAAAGTGTAATAATTGAGATAATATTTTGTCAAAATCTTTATATTTTCTGTCCTCTCCATCACATAATCAAATTTTATCCAAATCGGAAGGAACCGCACCGCAGGCTTTTCTGGTAAATTTAGCATTTTAATTTAAGCCTGAATTAGCCAGACGTAAACGTAGCTGACTATATGTTTAATAAGTTAAAGGAGAGTAGAACAACTCTTATATTAATTGGTATCTCTTTTGTATGCATTGAACAAATAAAAAACGTAAATGCAGGAAAAATTCTGTTGAGAATTTATTTTCTATCTATCCATTTATTTATCCATCTTTCTATCCATTTATTTTATTTGTTAAAGGATAATACGAATGCAGAGTGCTCACTAAACAATCTTTATTATATTGGGCATTAATTATAATTTTTATAATGCTTATTAATTATAATAATTATTATGGCTTTCGTTTAATATTAATATTTAATAAATTGTAAAAAAAAATAATTAAAAATTTGATTATACTTATATAGATACCACTACATTGCAAGACCTGTCAAAACAACAGATTAGTATTTTGGAAGATGACACAGCAAACTGTATCAATTTTTTGTTGTTTTTGTTTTTCTTGCATATATAAGACGTTTATGAATTTAAGCTAATAAATTTGTCATATTTGATCTTAAAACCGACCAAAAACAACACTCATTAAGCTAATAAAGAATTCTAGAAATTCTAAAAAGTTGTCCCCTGACGAATATCTTAGGCCAGAATGAAATCCGGGTTGGTACAAGCCTGCACCAAATTATTTGTCACAATTTATTAAACAAGTTTGGGATTTTAGCATACTTACTTTAATAAAATTATATATATTTTTAAAACACTTTTTTAATTTTTTGTCAATTTCTGTTAATCGATTAATCGTATTAAATTATTCGTTATTCGAAATTTGGCCTTTTTAAATTATTCGAATAATTTTTGAGCAAAATTGTTCGATTAATCGAATAACGATTAATTGATTGAATACCCTAGATTTCATTCACCATTTGATCAACTATTTTTGGTTAAATTGATGTTAAAATTAAATAAATTTGTTTGACTCTATGAAAAAAAAATCAACAAAAAATCAATTGGATCCTTTGAATAAGATATTGATTGAATATAAATAATTCAATCGATAAAAGATTTACTGTGTTATTCAAAAACTTTTAAAATAGCCTAATTACAGCTAATTTGGCAAAAAGAATATTCACAAATGATTAATAAAGAAAAATTTATTAAACGCTTAAAGCAGGGTATAGCCTAAAATATCTGTTTGATAAAGTTTGGAAAAAGAAAACCACTGTAAAAATCTAAAAAACCTGAATTTACAACGATTAAATGAATTGTTTAAGAGTCATGCACCCAAGAATAGATGGAATACAACATTTTGTATCCAACTGAAACATAAAACTGCAAAAATTCCAAGACTAAAGTCTTTTTTAGAAAATTTTCCCAAATTTGCATGAAAATAAAGGTTTGTTTTTTTTCGAATTTTGTATAAATATTCCATACAAATTTAAGCATTTATAAAACTTTTAAGTAGGTATAAATTTAGCTTCTTAAAAATTAAGTAATAAAAATGCTACGAAGTCTTAAAAATTCTTGGCTTTTCTCTTTCAAATGTAAAAAAAAATATTTGTCATAAAAATATTTGAAATTTTAGAATTTTTTATTACATAAAATATCTGAAACAACAAAAGTTAACAAATGAATTATGCGTTTGTTGGTAAAGGTACAGCAGGACACACAAGATTATTGCTCCATTTCGAGTTCCGGCGAAGTCTTTGTACGAAAACAGCTTTTTACAAAGGCGACCCCAAATGTTTAAATTTTGTTTGTTTACAAAAAATAAAAGAAAATCAGGTAAGTACGAATAGTCGGTTTTTTACAAGTCGTTTTAGATATAGGTATAAAATTCGAAAAAAAACAAACCTTAAGCCCCTGTTTATGTATTACGAAAATGGTCTAAACGAAAGCAAAGTAACGAACATTTGTTTTTGTTTCCCATATATTTTTGACGAAAGTAATTCTCAATTGCTATTGTTTTGAGTATTTTCGTAATAGATAAACAGGCTCTAAATTAAAAACAAATTCAATAAAATAGTTTATGTATTTATAATAAAACCATACTCGATATTCGAATACTTTTAGTATTCGTAATATAAAAAATTCTTTAACACAATTCGTTCCCATTATTACTCCTCAGTAATGTTTAAAAATCGTTTTTTTAATAAGTTTTGATTTGTAATAAAACATTTTAATTTCCAAAATTTACAAAACAATATATTTACCTACAATTACCGAGTCAATCGATGACCAAATTCATGTATCACTAACAATAAAAAGAGAAAATATACAAAGTGTTGCCAGAATTAAAAACAAAATTAATAAACTTTTATTGTATGTTTTTGAATACAATTTTTTAATAAAGATTTAATAGAGATAATGAATGCTTTAGCAAATTCATGCTTTAAAGCTAAATTAAGAAGTTTTTTTTGAATAACAGCGTTAGATTTATACCAATTAGATTTATCTATTTAGGCCCTGTGCTAAGTGCACACAGAAAAAAACAGGGGGAATATTACCTAAGAGATATGTAATTATACAACTACATAATTTTTTAGTTAGTTTTACAAAGTTCTAGTAAAATATCCACATATTTTTGGAAAATATATACAATCCTTGCAAAATATATATATATATATATATAGTTGTATAAGTACATAGCGCTTAAAGTTCCACCTGTTTTTTTTCTGCGTGTGGCTAAATAAATTCTAACTAAATACAAATTGAAAAAATGTTTTAAATTCTTTTTTGAAAATTGTTTGAAAACTATTTCAAATTTCACAGAAATTTGGAAACCTGAATTTAGTTTAGATTTTATTAAGCCAATTCGCACCCACACTTAGTATGTAAATATATTTTTTTTAATGGAATTAACTCAGGTTTATTATTACTATGTAATATATTTTTCATGGATGGTAACCGAAACGATGCGGTTATCGGTAAGGGTAACGCTATTTTAGATTATTTCGGTAACGGTATCTTAAGGATAACGCTATTTTTTTTTTTTTATTAATTCTTCTATTACATATTTCATTT
This sequence comes from Leucophora obtusa, assembly GCA_949987735.1. NCBI lineage: Eukaryota > Metazoa > Arthropoda > Insecta > Diptera > Anthomyiidae > Leucophora > Leucophora obtusa. The sequence goes on along the minus strand of OX465295.1, from coordinate 345,660,818 downwards.
ATTTCGGTATTTTAATGAAAATGAAATTGAATGAATTCAGTGGTGAATTAATTCACTTTTTTTCCGTTCGATTTATAAAATTGAACGCGTTCACCGGTGAATTAATTCATTTGATTTAATAAAAAGAACTATGGCAATTGAATTAATTCTTTGAATTTGTTGTTTGATGAACGCATTCATTGAATGAATTCAGTGAATTACTTAAGAAAAGGAATTCATTCAATTCTAGAGAAAATTGAATTCGATTGGTAGGGAATTCATTCAAAAAGGAATTAATTCTTCAAAGCTCTGGTCAGTTGAAAGGGTTTTGGATCTATAGCGGTATTGCCTGCCAACCCTGATATTTTTTGGCCTTATAGGCTTTATATTAAGGAATTGAATTAATAAAAATAAAATAAAATGACTTGCGAATTGATTCGTACACAACTGAATTAGACTTAATCGAATTAAGAAATTATGTTTTTAAAGGTCTGCAATATTGTAGATCTTTGAAAAAAAGATGGGCTTATTTGCCTATATGAAAAATTAATGACGTCAGCCTATAAAAAGATGACACAAAGTCTAGTCAAAATATAGTGAAAAGTGAAAATGTCTTAATATTTAATAATCTAATGGTTTTTAGGGTGCATTAAAAGTTACTTAGCATAAAACATCATAAAAATCACGCAAAACAATTATAGATTTTTTTATATACCAAATTCTTTGCTATGCATGGGGAACATTTTTTTGATGTATTTTTAGATTCGCAAAGAATCCAACATTATGAGACATGGTAAGTTTATAGAAGTCGATAACTAGATAATTATGATAATACCATGTGCAATAAATATTAAAAAGGCAAAAAAATTGCTTCACAATAAAAATTAAGGCGGTTAAAACAGGTTTTAACCAGGTATATGTATGGTTGTTGGTTTAACTTGCATCAGTTTCAAAAAGCATTGAAATTAACTAAAAATTGATAATTTGGCCAAACAACCTATTTTAATTGATTTTTGTTTTATAGATACACAATATAAAACTACAAATATCCACTCACCGTTTTATTTAATACTTTATTACAAGTTTTGCAAAACTTCTTTTTTCTTTTCTTTACTACACTTTTCCTTTTACAGAAACAAAATCTTAACACTTCTGTCCACAAAAACCGCCAAAGGAATAAAAAATTGATGCACCCGAAATTAAAATTTTTGTGTAGTTTGCAGTGTTGCCACTTTTTGAATAATTATTCAAAAACGGGACTGTTTACACATGCGTTGGATAATTTTAGAACAATGACGTTTTTGACTTCACTTCCCAGCAAAAAAATACCTGACCAAGATCCGTAAAATCACCTATATTGTTCGGCACGAATGCGTTCAAATTGAGGTGAAAAAGGCATTTTTTTAACATTGGCTTGTCATAGGAGAGAAGGTGTTTATGCTACTTTAAGTCTGCTTTGCACGTCATAAAAATGAGTGCTTGGATGTTCTTTTTTATATAGGAAAGTAATTCATTTTTTTTACTATCTAAGGAGAGATGAAAAGTAACTTCTTGGGAATGCATTCAAAAGTCATAAATATAACTTCTTAAATATATATTTGAATGCATTCCCAAGAAGTTACTTTTCATCTCTCCTTAGATAGTAACAAAAATGAATTGCTTTCCTTTATAAAAAAGAACATCCAAGCACTCATTTTTATGACGTGCAAAGCAGACTTAAAGTAGCATAAACACCTTCTCTCCTATGACAAGCCAATGTTAAAAGAATGCGTTTTTCACCTCAATTTGAACGCATTTGTACCGAACAGTATAGGTGCTTTTACGGATCTTGGTCAGGTATTTTTTTTTTTCTGGGAAGTAAAAAAAGTTTCTAATTAATGGCATTTTGAAACTCATTTAAAATACGTTTATTGGAAGTAAGAAATCAGCATATATAGCTACTTTATATGCAGTAAAAAATGCATTCTTGTAGAATGCATTCGGTTTTTTTGCTGGGTAAATAATAATAAAAAATTACAACTAGCTTTAAACTTTTCTAAAATAAATTTTAGCAAACAAGTAATACAAAAAAGTATTTTTAATTTTATAAAATTAAATATTTTTAATCGTATGAAAAGAAATATCAAACCCATTTTAAAGCTACAGTTTTTAATTAATGACATTTTGAAAGTCATTTAAAATAGGTTTATTCGAAGTCATAAATCAGCATATATAGCTACTTTATATGCACTGAAAAATGCATTCTTGTAGAATGCATTCGTTTTTTTTTTGCTGGGTTGTTACAGAAATTTTAGAAAATTTCAGAAAATTTTATAAAAAACATAAAAATTAGTGATATTTAGACAAAATGATTTTGTCTGTAAAAATTTAATAGGGTATTTGAAAATGCTGCGAAAGAGAGAAATTTGGGTTATTTTAAGCGGCGAATACATTAAGGAACATTGAGTAGGGAACAAAAAATATCAAAAAAATTTGTAAACACGAATTGCACGAATGTCAACACGAACATTAACATACACAAATCAACATTCGTAAAAAAAATTGCCATTTTTTCACGAATGTTCCTTAGTGTATTCCCCGCTTTATGACGGAAAAAACTATAGTTTTTTTTTGGTTTGTTATGATGGGAAAAAACAACACTGAAATAATTCCTCACACCCCCAGTCTAGACTAGCAATAAATATGTTGATTATATTGCAGCAAATGTCAAAATTATGTTATCTTCAGTGTAGACGCCCAAATTGCGTACATATTTATTGCTGGCAATATATGTCGCAATAATTGTTAATGCGGCCTATAGACTACTCAAGTTACTTGCACAATAATGAGTTTGTGCAGGTCAGTTGAACAGTGTGTGGCTTGGTTTGTGTACTTGTACAAGTATATTTTTAGACTTGAGTAAAAATCAAAACGATTTTGATTTTTACGCAATATTTTAGAACTTGTGCAAGTCATTTGCGAGGTGTATGCTGAAATTAGCACAGTTCAGCAGTAATTTTTGAAGAGTGAACATCATAAATACGGATAAAAAAATTAAAAGTATCAATAAACGTAAAGTAAAAAATGTTAATATAAATTTATTGACATCACCAACGAATTTCTGGTATTTTGGCCTGCGCAAAGTATAAAATAAAGCTTTTAAGGACTAATATTTCCTCATAGCAATAACAATCCGCTACATGTTTCTGCTGCTATGTGTAAATTAAAATGAATATTGCACAGTTTACTTGAGTGGTGTGTGACGAGTAAGGTGACTTGAACAAACTCGTTATTGTGCAAGTGACTTGTATAGTCTATTTGCCGCATAACGCATCTTCGTTATTGCTGAAATGAAATGTCAAACTCAGATGACATTTTAGTTTGACATTTATAAAAAAGGACGCCAGTAATAAAATAGGAGAAAATAAAGCAAGAAAAGCAAAAAAAAAATAATTAAATTAAGAATTAACAGTTCGCCGTGAGTCGCCGAAGAAGAAGGTTATCTCGTGACCTGTATTAAATTTTAATAAGGAATATCGGTTAATTGTTTTTGTTTTGCGATACTCTAAAGCGTGTCTCAGCATGCCGTTAGACTGTTGAGTCTAACCATATGCAAACCTTTTCTGGCGTATTGGAGCTTCATCACGATTAGCCTCTATTGTGAAGGCAATGGTTGTATATGTGTTGCTGTGGTTCCTGTGCGTCTGATTTGTAAATCACGTGGACGGAACTTTCTCGAAAGTTCGCCACATTGTTTTTTTTTATCTATTGCGTATTAAAACGCATTGTGGAATACCCTGGCAATATCCGTTTTTATAACGGGGCCATATAACTGTACAGTTAACAGATCCGCTGGACGAAGCATCCTATAGGGCAGGTATAAACGATATTCATCGGGACACGGTAAATGACGCCATCAATTCTTACCGGATGAATATCGTTCTTGGAGGTCGCCCCCACCTATTGCGGAGAACGAGGAGAGGACTCTCCCACGATCTACGAGAGTTCTCCTCGCGCAATTGCGTTCGGGATGGTGTTCACGCCTTAATTCATATTGGTCTCGGATCGAGCCCACCATCCCGAACACATGTCCCGCATGCCAGAGAGGTCCCCACGACGTAAACCACCTCTTTGGCTGCACGGCAAACCCGACTCACCTAGATCCCACGTCACTATGGACCCACCCGGTGGAGGCGGCCCGGTTCCTGGGTCTGGATCTAGCTGAGTCAGCAGAAGAAGATGAAGAAGAAGATTAATATTATATATGCTTACATATTTATTGTAGGAGGCATTGCTACAACAACAACAACAACTGTACAGTTAACTGTACTTAAAGTTCGAAAAAAAATTAAGAATTAAATACACTTCAATTAATTATAAATAAAAAACAAAAAAATTTATCGATTTTGGATTTTTACAAGGGTATTTACTAGTAAGTGTCGCATAACCTTCTTCGTTGAATTAATTGAACCTTAAAGACCTGGGGTGAAAAAGCAAAACCTCTCAGGTATAGAAGTAGATCGTTCCATATTCTTGAAAGCCTAATCTGAAATGATCGCTCGAACATAATAGTATGATGTGTTGGATAAACCAGTTGGGGGTTTCTTTCCGAGTTGGACAAAAGAAAGTTGTCAACAATATAGTCCGGATTTCATATATTTCACAAAATAAAACATATTTTTGCGATTTTATTAAAATTTTATGTGCATATATACATATTTTTAAGTTATTTGATAAAATTTTCACGGTGGGTCTCATACTGTAGGTTTAACTTTAACTTAACTAAAAACATAAGAAAATGTCAAAAAAATGTACACAAAACAAAAACAAATTTTTGGGTTAACTATTAACTAAAGTTTAAACCGGAAGTATGAGACCCACCGTCAAATACCACGTGCTTTTGTTTACAATTATAGCACCAAATGGTTTTGTTCACATTTATAGCACCACGTGCGTTTTGTTTACATTTCTAAGCACCACGTGCCTGACAGATGTTTTTTATTTACAAAAAACAACTGTTAAGCTGTCCACACACTAGGGAACATTCTTAAAAAAGAGAGCATTTTTGTGAATGTGTGAGTGCGTGTGTGTGTGTGTGCGTGTTGAGATCGTGCAATTCGTGTTTACAAAATTTTTTGATACTTTTTGTTCCGTCACGCATGTTCCCTAGTGTGTGGGCAGCTTTATATACAGTACTCGAAGATCTTGTTAAGTATCTTGTTAACCACAGATTAATACCAGATGTGAAACCAATGACAAGTGTCAAAAAAGTATTCTCGAACCGTATGGTTTTGTTTACATGGAAATCAAGTCAAGAGGTAGATAACAATATAAAATCTCCATACATTTTGTATTGCGCATTTTTTGTATATATCTGTCTCTTTTTAGATTATTGTGCTTTATCTTTTGTGTTTTTCTTAAATTTTTGCGTTTTGTTTAGCTCATTTTCTCTCGGCCATATTGCCCAAATCAGCTGATTCATATCTGGTATAATCTGTGTTGTTAACCATCTTGTTAAGTTCACTGTATATTTGCCGCATAAAATAAATATAGCCGAAACAATCCGCTCACTTCAGCGGCTTCTCGACGCCCAAAAAAAGTCGGCGGCGCATCGACTTTACGTCACTCGATTTGTGTCACTGCTCGTAGTGCGGGTGAAACATTTTGCATTTTTTCATTAAATTCATATAAAATTATTACAAAAATATTTAAAAAATATACTGAAATATATTCAAAACTATGGATTCTTTAAATAAATGTAAATACAAAGGTAATTCTGCTAATTACGGATTTGAAATCCTCTTAAAAATATTTAGTACATGCTAAAAAATGGTAGACGATGAAATAAGTGTGTGTGTGCTGTGTTTTATTGTTGTTTAAAGCTGGCTCAAAGAAAACTCGAAAATATTGTGGACATACAAAAATACAAATGTGTAATTAAAATAAATGAATAAAAAAATGTAAAAACAAAATGAGTAAAATATAAATGAATGTAATCCACGAAATATCTCCAAAAGATATTTAAAAGAAATATATACTTTTGATTTTTTGAAAGCAATTAAAGTTTCATTTTATCTGTCTTTCACGAAATGTTCTAAATACCGTTGTATGGTGTTTTTGTCAAAAATTGAAAAAGGTAAGTGCAAAAGTTGGTAAATATCAATTACAACTAATAATTCAATTTAATTTTACACCAATTGTGACTCACAATGTCTTTATTTTTTTAATTATTCTCTTATTTTCGTGTCTGATAAATTTATCAATTTTGTTATTCATTGTTTTATTTTTCTCTTTATTTGCTTTTATTATTTTACTATTGTTGCCTTTTGTTATATATTTTAACATATTTTTGGTATTTTTAGTACAGTGTCTGTTTTGTTTCTTTTCTTAAACCCAGCAAACATTTTTAAACACGTTCGGTTAAAGTGCAGTTTAGGAGCATAACTCCGATCACTTCAAAATTTTTATGATAGGTACACATTTTTATTGTGAGTTTAAAAATATTTTTTGGCTAAACTCTAGTTTACGGGCATAACTCGGATTTGTTTCAAACTTTCAGGGACGATAGAACTTTCAATGCCGAGTTCAACGATGCATGTTTTTTTTTGTCGGTGACCCCTGGTTCCCGAGTTATGGACCCCCAAAGTTTAAATTTGAAATCTTTGTATCTTCGCCATTTATTATCGGAAAAACACAAAATATATATCGTTAAAAAAGCTATTGAAATACCTTTAATTTGAGATATAAAACTCCCGAGTCTATTGACCCATTAAACGTCAAATAGTAAAAGTCTGTTTTTTATCCATACTTTTTAGAAAAAAACGCCCATTATCTCAATATTTCACCAATATAAAATACAAAATAACTATTATTTAATTGTAGATAAGGCTCTCAGATTTAAGATATAATTTACACCTGTAACCCTTATAACACCGTAGATATTAACAGTTAAATATCATATTAATTTTTATATTTTTGTGCTTATATACATAAATAAATAAACGTCAAGATCTTAAAAAAATATTAATATTAAAACAAAACAAACGCTACATAGGGGTAGCCCCTAAGCCCGGCCAAAGCGTATTACACAGAAAAGCTTTGCTCAGGGAAGCCACTAAACTGCCTATCACATAGGAAAAAACCCCTAAGCCCGGCCGAAGGCCGGTTACACAGAAAAACTTTACTCAGCGAAGCCACTAAACTGCCTATCACATAGGAAAAAATCCCTAAGCCCGGCCGAAGGCCGGTTACACGGAAAAACTTTACTCAGCGAAGCCACTAAACTGCCTATCACATAGGAAAAAACCCCTAAGCCCAGCCGAAGGCCGGTTACACAGAAAAACTTTACTCAGCGAAGCCACTAAACTGCCTATCACATAGGAAAAAACCCCTAAGCCCGGCCGAAGGCCGGTTACACGGAAAAACTTTACTCAGCGAAGCCACTAAACTGCCTTTCACATAGGAAAAAACCCCTAAGCCCGGCCGAAGGCCGGTTACACAGAAAAACTTTACTCAGCGAAGCCACTAAACTGCCTATCACATAGGAAAAAACCCCTAAGCCCGGCCGAAGGCCGGTTACACGGAAAAACTTTACTCAGCGAAGCCACTAAACTGCCTATCACATAGGAAAAAACCCCTAAGCCCGGCCGAAGGCCGGTTACACAGAAAAACTTTACTCAGCGAAGCCACTAAACTGCCTATCATATAGGAAAAAACGACTAAGCCCGGCCGAAGGCCGGTTACACGGAAAAACTTTACTCAGCGAAGCCACTAAACTGCCTATCACATAGGAAAAAACCCCTAAGCACGGCCGAAGGCCGGTTACACGGAAAAACTTTACTCAGCGAAGCCACTAAACTGCCTATCACATAGGAAAAAACCCCTAAGCCCGGCCGAAGGCCGGTTACACAGAAACACAAACATAAAAAACGCGAAGTCAATTTAAATAAGCTGTTTTTTTCAAGAAAGGCATATTAGCAACAATGAAGAATTTACTTCATTTTCTCTATATATAAAAGAATAACGTGACTGACTGACTGACTGACTGACTGACTGACTGACTGACTCAACATCGCCCAGCCCAAACCGCTGAAGCTAGGAAGTTGAAATTTGTTATGTAGGTTCCTCTTTCGGGGTAGACGTCCACTAAGACGGGATTTTTGGAAATTCCTACCGGAACGGGCAAAAAGGGGGAAAGTGTCCCCCTTGACGGCCTGCCAAAACCCCTTTGGCTAGAAAGCTGAAATTTAAGATATGTGTTCCTTGGAGTAGGGGCTAACTTTTCTGGAAAGTACTTTCTAGAATTTTGGACAGGGACGTTGTAAAAATGGGGGTTAAAAAGGGGAAAAAGGCCCCCCTTGACGGCCTGCCCAAACCGCTGGAGGTAAGAAGTTGAAATTTGGTATAAAGGTTCCTCCACTATCGTAGACATCCACCAAGACGGGAGTTTTGGAAATTTTTACAGGGACGGGCAAAACGGGGAAAAAGTCTCCCCCTTGACGGCCTGCTCAAACTGCTGGAGTTATAAAGTTGAAATTTGGTATGTAGGTTCCTCGACCGGTGTAGACGTCCGTTGAGACGGCATTTTTGGAAATTCTTATCGGGAGGGGCAAAAAGGGGACAAAAAAAGTACCTTTTTCCAAAAAAGTACCTTTTCCCAAAAAAAGTACCTTTTTCCAAAAAAAGTACCTTTTTCCAAAAAAAGTACCTTTTTCCAAAAAAAGTACCTTTTTCCAAAAAAAGTACCTTTTTCCAAAAAAAGTACCTTTTTCCAAAAAAAGTACCTTTTTCCAAAAAAAGTACCTTTTTCCAAAAAAAGTACCTTTTTCCAAAAAAAGTACCTTTTTCCAAAAAAAGTACCTTTTTCCAAAAAAAGTACCTTTTTCCAAAAAAAGTACCTTTTTCCAAAAAAAGTACCTTTTTTCAAAAAAAGTACCTTTTTCCAAAAAAAGTACCTTTTTCCAAAAAAGTACCTTTTTCCAAAAAAAGTACCTTTTTCCAAAAAAAGTACCCTTTTCCAAAAAAAAGTACCTTTTTCCAAAAAAAGTACCTTTTTCCAAAAAAAAGTACCTTTTTCCAAAAAAAGTACCTTTTTCCAAAAAAAGTACCTTTTTCCAAAAAAAGTACCTTTTTCCAAAAAAAGTACCTTTTTCCAAAAAAAGTACCTTTTTTCAAAAGAAGTACCTTTTTCCAAAAATAGTACCTTTTTCCAAAAAAAAGTACCTTTTCCCGAAAAAAGTACCTTTTTCCAAAAAAGTACCTTTTTCCAAAAAAAGTACCTTTTTCCGAAAAAAGTACCTTTTTCCAAAAAAAGGACCTTTTTCCAAAAAAAATTCCTTTTTCCAAAAAAGTACCTTTTTTAAAAAAAGCACCTTTTTCCAAAATATGTACCTTTTTTAAAAAAAGTACCTTTTTCCAAAAAATGTACATTTTTCTAAAAAAAGTACCTTTTTGCAAAAAATGTACCTTTTTCCAAAAATAGTACCTTTTTCCAAAAAAAAGGGCCTTTTCCCGAAAAAAGTACCTTTTTCCAAAAAAGTACCTTTTTCCAAAAAAAGTACCTTTTTCCGAAAAAAGTACCTTTTTCCAAAAAAAGGACCTTTTTCCAAAAAAAATTCCTTTTTCCAAAAAAAGTACCTTTTTCCAAAAAAAGCACCTTTTTTAAAAAAAGTACCTTTTTCCAAAAAATGTACCTTTTTCTAAAAAGAAGTACCTTTTTCCAAAAATAGTACCTTTTTCCAAAAAAAAGTACCTTTTCCCGAAAAAAGTACCTTTTTCCAAAAAAGTACCTTTTTCCAAAAAAAGTACCTTTTTCCGAAAAAAGTACCTTTTTCCAAAAAAAGGACCTTTTTCCAAAAAAAATTCCTTTTTTCAAAAAAGTACCTTTTTCCAAAAAAAGTACCTTTTTTAAAAAAAGCACCTTTTTCCAAAATATGTACCTTGTAAAAAAATGTTCCTTTTCCAAAAGAAGTACCTTTTCCAAAAAAAGTACCTTTTTCCAAAACACATACATTTTTCCAAAAAAAAACACCTTATTAAAAAAAAATACCTTTTCCAAAAAAAGTACAAATAAAGTACTTTGTAAAAACAAAGTATCTTTTTCCAAAAAATTTCGTTTTTCCAAAAAGTACCATTTAAAATAATATATAATTTCAAAAAAACTACTTTTTTCCCTGCCCCACGGATATCTCCACTAAAACAAGGTTTCTTGACATTCGGCATAGACGTGCGCTAAGACGGGATTTTTGGAAATTCCTACCGGAACGGGCAAAAAGGGGAAAAGTCTCCACATAAACAGTCTCACAAATTGGAAAAGTGCCTGCCCAAACCACTGGAGGTAAGAAGTTGAAATTTGGTATAAAGGTTCCTCCACTGTAGTAGACATCGACTAAGTTTGTATTTTTGGAATTCCCTACAGGATATCCCAAAAGGAAACTCGGTATGTGAGTTCCTCCTTCTGTGTAGGCGTCCGCTTAGACGGAATTTTTGAAATTCCTATCGGGAGGGGAAATAAGGTAAAAGTCTCCTCCTGACGGCTTGCCCAATCCCTTTTGGCCAACCTAAAATTTTAAATATGTATTCCTTGGAGTAGGACTAACTCACCGGCAACGTAATTTTTCTATTTTGGAACAGCAACATAGTAAAAATGGTGGTTGAAAGGCAAAAATGTCCCCAATTACGGCCTGCCCAAACCGCTTAGGCAATGCAGTTGAAATTTGGTATGAATGTTCCTCATCCATCGCAGATAGCCGCGAAGATGGAATTTTTGTAAATTCCTAAAGGGAGGGGCAAAAAGAAGAAAAGCCTCACCTTGGGGGCGGGTAAAAACCCCTTCGGCTAGAAACCTGAAGATTAAAATGTGGGTCCCTGGAGTAAGGGCAAGGTAAGGGCTAATTAGAAAGATACTTTTTTGAATTTTGGACAGGGTCGTTATAAAATGGGGGCTCAAAAAGGGAAAGTTGCCCCTTAACGACCTGTCCAAACTGCTGCAACTAGGAAGCTGAAATTCGGTACTTAGGTTCCTCTTCCAGCCTAATTCCAACAGGGAGGGACAAAAAAAGAAAAAGTGTCCCCCTTGACAGCCTGCTCAAACTGCTGGAACTAGGAAGCTGAAATTCCCTGTCGATGGATTTTCGGAAATTCCTACCGAGAGGGGCACAAATAGTAAAAGTTGGCTAGAAACCTGAAATGTAAAACATATGTTACTTGGAGTATGGGCTCACTTACCGGGAAGGTGCTTTTTGGACAGGGACATTGCAAAAATGGGGATTAATGAAGCGAAAAGTGCCGCTTAAAGGCCTGCCCAAACCGCTGGAGGTAGGAAGTTGAAATTTGGCATTAAAGTTCCTCCTCTATTGTAGACATCCGCTAAGATGAGATTTTTGGAAATTTCTACAGGTAGGGTCAAAAACAGGAACAGTCTCCCCCTTAACGGCCTGGCCAAACTGCTGGAACAAGGGAGCTTAAATTCGGCATTTGGGTTCCTTCTCCAACGTTGACGTCCCCTAAGATGGTATTTTTGGAAATTCATACCGGGAGGGGTAAAAAGGGAAAAAACTTCCCCCTTGACGGCCTAGCCAAACTGCTGGATATAGAGACCTAAAATTATGTATGTAGTAGGTTCCTCCTCCAACGCAGACGTCCTCTAAGACGGAATTTTTGGAAATTCCTACCGGGAGGGGTAAAAACGGAATAATTCTCCCCCTTGATGGCCTAACCGAACCCTTCGGCTAGAAACCTGTAATATATAATATGTTTTCCTTGGAGTATGGGCTAACTTATCGACAAGGCATTTCTAGGACTTTGGACAGGAACGTGGTAAAAATGGTGGTTCAAAAGGGGAAAATTACCCCCCCCCCCCCCCCCCCCCCCGCTTAACGTCTGCGTCTTTAGCTAGAAACCTAAAACTTAAAGAACAAGTGTATATGAAACACTAAAATTAAGAAACTAAATAGGAAACGAGTGGAATGAAACACTACACAAGTGGAATGAAATGGATATAAACGTTGAACGAGTAGAATTGAAATTATAGAGAATGCAAATGGATTGGAAGAGGGAATTACCTGTTCAAACACTATCCACGGAATATGAAACTTATGTAGCATTGAAACTTACTCTCCAAAAAATTAAACAAATTTTCTAAAAGAGAAAAAACTTTAGAAAAGGAATGGAACTTATATATTCCGACATTTAAACTTCATGTAACGAAGCACCGGTGGAAGAAACCGACGCAGTAAATTTTCCAACTGAATTTGTGAATTTACTTGAATTGCCAGGTCTACCTTTACATAAACTGGAATTAAAAAAAAAAAAAACTTTAAGACCCGCTATTTTTAATATTATAAAATGCTTTCCAACCCTGCTTTACGTTATTTATTTTCATTCAAAACACAAATGAACAAAACTATTTACGGGTCTATCTACCTACGTATATTGCAATTTATTATGGATTCATTACTAGCAATCCACTTTCATGAGAAAAAGTGATCAAATATTTATTTATTTTAAACCCATTGTTGTGCAGAATTATTTATTTGTGGTGGCTGGGTGAAGGCTTTAAATAAAAAAACTTTAAATAAAAAAACGAATTTAATAAAAATTTGGGGGGCGCAGCCCCCGGGGGGAGGGCGCAGCCCCCCCCCCCCCTTGACCTTATGGCACGCTAACAACGTAGCGGGCTGCGCCCGCTAGTATATATATAAAAAAAACAACTTTAAATAACAGAGATAACAGCCTTTTTCGGCAAAAATTCCATTTCAAAAACAGAAAATCGTGAATTGGCCCGTAATGGGTTAATAGTTTCAAAATTTTTTTATACCGGATTAAAGGTGCTTCAATAATGTTTCTAATGATACCCATTTCGTTCCGTTCAGGTAACGCATTCCGAAGTTAAAAATATATAAATTAAATGATAAATTCAACTTTAAGGGGCCATAACTCGGAAACTATGGGCCGCCGACACTAAATTTTTTTTTTCTGAACTCACCTATTTTACCCCTAATTTCGGTTTTTTTTTTTGGGTTATGCCCGTAAAGTAGATTTGTTCCATTTTTTTTTGTCGGAAACGCCTACTTTCGAGTGGGCGGGGCTTTAAAGTTGAAAATTGAAATTGGAATAAGTCCGGAGATACTTATCCGATCAGGACAAAATGCACATCAACTGAAAGGTCTGTAAAATGCCTTTCAGACGGGGTTTAATATGACCCCAAATATTAACCCATTGTGGAGTAAATTAACATTTTTGATTTTTTTCATTGACTTTTTGCATAAAAAGCCAATTTATTCAAAATATGACCCATATACCGGTAGGTATATTTTATTTTAGCTAAAACTCAAGACTTTAGGCCTTCATTTGAGATATGATATGACTCATTATCTTTTTAAATGAAAAAGTTATTTAAAGTTAAAGTTGGACACAAAGCTGTGTTACGGGAGGCCGGTAACACAAAAAAAACTTTACTCAGCGAAGCCACTAACCTGCCTATAACATAGGAGAAAACCTCTAAATCAAAAAAATTTACTCGCCGAAGCCATAATTATTCGCATATTATGGTAATAAAAAATTATAACTAAAACAACATTTAAACACAAAAAAATCTTAAATCAGTTCTTAATGGGTTAATAAATTGCATTCGTGTATGTTTATGAATATAGAAATTTTAAATACCTACCTAATGGCATTCATTAACATACGTTAATAAAAACAAAAACTCGTTCTAACAAAAAAAAAACAATAAAAAAGGGAAATGGCATTTTACGGACCTTTCAGTTGATGTGCATTTTGTCCTGAGAGGCAATTCTGTAACTTTTTAACGATAAAATTCGGTTGTTAACTTGACAAGTTTTCATAGTAAACTGACAATTTAACAACCGAATTTTGTCGTTAAAAAGTTAGAGAATCCTACTACTGATCGGATAAGTATCTCTGGACTTATTCCAATTTCAATTTTCAACTTTAAAGCCCCGCCCACTCGAAATTAGGCGTTTCCGACAAAGAAAATTTATTTATTATAAATTTACTACACTGGAAAAAAAAAATAAAAAAGATCGGGGCTATGCTCCTAAACTGCACTTGTTCCACACGTTCATTTTATGCACATAGAAAAAGGTGTATAATTTGTAAAAATTTTGGTTTAGTTACTTGACGTCTACACGAGACAGAGAAATACATGCAAAACAAAAACAACACACAAAAAAAAATTGTTGCTTTGCATGTATTTTTCGTGTTTTAACCAGAGCTTCGAAGAATTAATTAATTTTTGAATAATCTAATCTAATTTAATTTTGTTTAGAATAGCATGAATTCGTTTTCTTAAGTAATTCACTGAATTCGTTCAATGAACGCTTTCAACAAAAAACAAATTCAAATAATCTATTCAATTGCTATAGTTCTTTTCATTAATTCAAGTGAATTAATTCAAATTCAATTTCATTTTCAAACAGTGAATTAAAAAAAATACGTTCACTGAATTAAAAAAAAACAAGCGCTTGCTTGGTTTGTATATGGCGAAAAGAATGCACAAAAAAAGAAAAATTTGATGACGTTTTTAAACATGTAGTTCACAAAATTGAAGTTAATACAATTTCGAAAGAAATGGAGAAACATATAACGCAAACATTACATTTTTTTGCGTGAAATTAGCACAAAAGTGGAAAGGTAAATGTCTCAAACTAGGCTTGTGCCATTTGTGCTGCTACACCTAAAGACTTTATGAACACATTTAATTATAAAAGTGAAATATTCCGTGAAAAAGAGGAAAAGTTAAAGTTTGGACTTAGCCCCCGTCATTACTGGATTCGGTTTTTTAATTTGTATTACATTTAGGCAATGCAAATTACAAAAGCGGCAGATACGAGGAGATGATAAGTTAATTATCTTAGAAAGAACAGCAGACAGAGAAAGGTCGGACTTTGCGTAGACATGCCCAAAGTAGGTGGCTTCGGTTCCACAAATGACGGAAATACTGCCCGTTGAGCTCTTACTGAACTTGATATTTTTTCTGAAATAACTGGTGTTGACAAAGATCTTATATTTCGATTCAAAATCATTTTGATTTTTTTATCCTGCCAGTTCGAGAGCAATTCAAGTACATTTGAAATATATTGCTTTGAAACAGCAAAACTTTTCAGGAGCTATATCCCTGGTTACGAATGACTTCTACGGTCCATAAAGTACTCATACACTCAAAACAAATAATAGAAAATACTGCACTTCCAATGGGTTTTTTGCAGAAGAAGCTGCTGAATCGCGTTATAAAATATACAAAGCCGATAGATTGCATTATGCCCGCAGAAAAAGCCTCACCAATAACCTCTTAGACGTATTTAATAGGGCTGTCGATACTTCAGATCCATTAATTTCCACATCATTTTTAAATAGACGCTTACAAAACCGAAAACGTTGCACACTTCCAGCTAAAGTAATTGAACTATTTTGTGGCAGCGAACCTATAGAAGAATTTCATCTTAGTAACCAAGACGATGAAATTAATGAAAGTGAAGAGGCTCTTTTTGATTTAAATTTAGAAAATGAACTAGATTTAAGCAATGAATGAATACAATGTATTATGTTTGCAAAAGGGTTAATTTAAATTTTTGGTCGTTAATGGGTTAAATTCCATTTTTTTATAGAATTATTCTTACTTATGAAATTCTTACAGGTTTTGGTTGAAATACCATGATTTTGTAGTGTTTATTAATTTTGCACAGAAAAAGTTATCATTTGACCTATAGTGCACAGGTGAGGAAAGGCGGATCATATGGCAAATGTATGAAGATGGAAAAAAAGTAGCGGAAATTGCTGAGATAATGCAAATTTCTCGAAAAAAAAGTCTACAATGCAATTAATTCTTGTGTTGAGGATCCCGATATATTGACTAAGGGTAAAATTCGGAAGGCAAGGCCACGAAAAACAGATGAGCGTACGGATGCAGCTATAGTACGAATGGTGAAAATTGATCCATTCAAGTCATCAAGCAGATAGCATCGGATATTAATGAAAATTTTAACATGGAAATATCAAGCAGACTTGTCAGAAGAAGACTAAACGAGGCACATTTCCAGAAAAAAGCCCCTTCTCCCAAAAAAAAATATTTCAAAACGACTAACCTTCGCCAGAACCCATAAGGAAAATCCCATTAGTTTTTGGAAAAACGTGTTATAGAGTGACGAAACAAACATTAACAGGATAGGACCAGATGGTAGAATCTTTGTTCGTCGTCCTAAAGTCTAAAAATTTAATCCTCGGTTCACTCAGAAGACGGTAAAACATGGAGGTGGCAGTATTATGGTTTGGGGTGCATTTTCTTGGCATGGCATAGGTCCGCTTATAAAAATCAATGGAAAAATGGACAAGTTTAAGTATTTAGATATTTTAAAAAACCATATGGAGCCATATGCCTTCAACTCCATGCCAATAAAATGGAAATTCATGCAAGATATTGACCCCAAACACTCCTCCAAACTAGTAAAAAAAATGGTTTTGTGCGGGGAAGATTGATGTTTTGGATTGGACAGCCCAGAGCCCTGACTTAAATCCAATAGAGAACCTGTGGAATGAAGTCAAGGTTGAAATCGCTAAGAAATATTACAAAAATATGGACGAACTGTGGTCGGCCGCACGGGAAGCTTGGTACGCCATCCCCAAAACAAAATGCCAAAAACTAGTGGAAAGTATGAGTCGCAGGTGCGAAGCTGTCATCAGAAACAAAGGCCACAGCACTAAATATTAACGGTAAAATATTTGTACATACCAAAAAATTTAACAATCGCAATATTAAAACCATTTCTTCTATTTTTTTAAGATTGTGCCATTTATGTGTCCAGCTCATTTCAATGGATTTTTTTCATAATGATAAGTTTTTATTTACATTAATGAATTTCAATTAAAGTTTATAGCAATATTAAATGTGCATAATAAACATTTGGAAAAAACAAAAACTTGTTGGTTGTTAATAGTATTTGCAATATAGTAGCATAAGAAATAATTCATGGTAAAATGTGCCATTTATATGTCCATAGCTGTATATGCTTTTCAGTGCCTTCGTTCATCTTTATAAATTTTCTTCTTTTTTCTATCACTTCTAGTTATTATATTATAAGTGCGTTCCTTTACTTTTTGGGTAAAGTTCGGTAAAATGAGAGTAAGCAAAAAATCCTCTCACAAAATGACAAAACTACCCAAAAGTAAAGGAACGCACAAAACCACTTTTCGCGGCCAAAAATGCGAATAATATATATTATAATTATAGTATAATTATACCCAGCAAAAAAATACCTGACCAAGATCCGTAAAATCACCTATATTGTTCGGCACGAATGCGTTCAAATTGAGGTGAAAAAGGCATTTTTTTAACATTGGCTTGTCATAGGAGAGAAGGTGTTTATGCTACTTTAAGTCTGCTTTGCATGTCATAAAAATGAGTGATTGGATGTTCTTTTTTATATAGGAAAGCAATTAATTTTTTTTACTATCTAAGGAGAGATGAAAAGTAACTTCTTGGGAATGCATTCAAAAGTCATAAATATCACTTCTTAAATATATATTGAAAAGTAACTTCTTGGGAATGCATTCAAAAGTCATAAATATCACTTCTTAAATAATATATTTGAATGCATTCCCAAGAAGTTACTTTTCATCTCTCCTTAGATAGTAAAAAAAATGAATTGCTTTCCTATATAAAAAAGAACATCCAAGCACTCATTTTTATGACATGCAAAGCAGACTTAAAGTAGCATAAACACCTTCTCTCCTATGACAAGCCAATGTTAAAAAAATGCCTTTTTCACCTCAATTTGAACGCATTCGTGCCGAACAATATAGGTGATTTTACGGATCTTGGTCAGGTATTTTTTTTTTCTGGGAAGTAAAAAAACTTTTTAATTTATGGCATTTTGGAAGTCATTTAAAATACGTTTATTGGAATTAAGAAATCAGCATATATAGCTAATTTATATGCAGTGAAAAATGCATTCTTGTAAAATGCATTCGGTTTTTTTTTGCTGGGTAGTTTAAAAAATTGAATAAACACACATATTTAGTTGCATTTAAAAGTTCTTACTGATTTTGTTTAATTAATTATTATAAATAACACATTTCTTTAGCGTATTGGTTTGTTTGATTTTATTTTTCAATTTATTTTCACAATTGTTTTTGGTTATCATTGCATCAGCTGTTAGTTTTACAATTTACTCAAAGAAACTTAGGTAAAAAGAGAAACACTAATTCACTCTCATAAACGTTCTCATTTACTCAATTTTCGAGTACGGGAACGCTTTTTGTGTAAGATTGGGATCCCGCGGTAACGTAAAGGAACGCACCTTATAATTTACTTTCTATATTATTTATGATATTATTACTATTGTTTTTTTTTATAATATAGTAGTTTTATGAAGTAGTTATTTCTTAACCATTGGGCTCGGTTATGTAATTGAAGAATAAATAAAAAAATTTAATTCCACAAAGACAATCTGATGATAGTACTCGCAACGAGCATAGAATCTCAAGAGGATGCAAGCGTCTCTTTCTCTGTTAACTGGCTCTGGCCGATATTTGAAGAAATTGTATTAGAAGGTGATAGGTTAAGTTTTATGGTTAAATTTTAATAAATATTAAAAATTCCCTACGGGAAATTTTAACAAACTGTCACCGAACTGGCCCCTTTATATGAAATAGACTGGTCACTTTTACATGGCGTTGTCATAGGAGGGGGAAATTGACCCCTTGTGACATGTCACAGGGCAAATTCTAGG
The DNA here is from genome assembly GCA_949987735.1 of Leucophora obtusa. Taxonomy (NCBI): domain Eukaryota; kingdom Metazoa; phylum Arthropoda; class Insecta; order Diptera; family Anthomyiidae; genus Leucophora; species Leucophora obtusa. Next base: position 345,642,111 of record OX465295.1, on the reverse strand, counting down.
ACAGGTTACTGAACTCTCATAAAAAACAAAGTTCAGGGACCTGTCCTGGGATTTGTCTTGTGACATGTCACAAGGGGTCAATTTCCCCCTCCTATGACAACGCCATGTAAAAGTGACCAGTCTATTTCATATAAAGGGGCCAATTCAGTGACAGTTTGTTAAAATTTCCCGTAGGGTTGTTTCAATAAATATGCATAATATGAAAAAATATAATAAAACGAGTAAAATGGTTAAAGTCGGGCACGCCGACTATACAATACCCTACACCAGTCTGGGTAAAAGCCAACTAATGTTTGGATCCAAAATTCGAATGGGTTAAAATGGGGCTTGTGTCAAAATTTTCTGTAATGTGGGTCAGCGCACCAAATTTCATTAAAATATCTTAATATTTGCGATCTGCAGTTTGTAACCAAGCCAATATGGGCACTAGGTATAAACATGGACCGATGTTCACCAAAATCAATAGGCTTCGTCCTTGGGCTAAAATAGGTCTGTGTACCAAATTTCATCAAAATATCTTAATATTTGCGACCTGCACCGTATAAATAATATAATTTTGGGGGGACCCTTATATGGGCACTAGGTATAAATATGGACCGATGTTCACCAAAATCAATAGGCTTCGTCCTTGGGCTAAAATAGGTCTGTGTACCAAATTTCATCAAAATATCTTAATATTTGCGACCTGCAGCGTATAAACAATATAATTTTGGGGGGACCCTTATATGGGCACTAGGTCTAAACATGGACCGCTGTTAATCAAAATCAATAGGCTTCGTCCTTGGGCTGATATAGGTCGGTGTACCAAATTTCATCAAAATATCTTAATATTTGCGACCAGCATCGTATAAACAATATAATTTTGGGGGGACCATTATATGGGCACTAGGTCTAAACATGGACCGATGTTCACCAAAATCAATAGGCTTCGTCCTTGGGCCAACATAGGTCTGTGTACCAAATTTCATCAAAATATCTTAATACTTGCGACCTGCAGCGTATAAACAATATAATTTTAGTAGGACCCTTATATGGGCACTAGGTCTAATCATGGACCGATGTCCACCAAAATCAATAGGCTTCGTCCTTGGGCTGATATAGGTCGGTGTACCAAATTCCATCAAAATATCTTAATATTTGCGACCAGCAGCGTATAAACAATATAATTTTGGGGGCACTAGGTCTAAACATGGACCGGTGTTCACCAAAATCAATAGGCTTCGTCCTTGGGCCAACATAGGTCTGGGTATCAAATTTCATCAACATATCTTAATATTTGCGACCTGCAGCGAATAAACAATATAATTTTGGTAGGACCCTTATATGGGCACTAGGTCTAAACATGGACCGATGTTCACCAAAATCAATAGGCTTCGTCCTTGGCCAACTTAGCTCTGTGTACCAAATTTCATCAAAATATCTTAATATTTGCGATCTGCAGCGTATAAACAATATAATTTTGGGGGGACCATTATATGGGCACTAGGTCTAAACATGGACCGATTTTAACCAAAATCAATAGGCGTCATCCTTGGGCCGACATAAGTCGGCTTACCAAGGATGACATGGACAGACAGACAGACGGACGGACAGACGGACGGACAGACGGACGGACATCGTTAAATCGAAATAAAAAAAAAATTCTGAGCCGATCGGTATCAGAGAAACAAGCCGACCAAAATAATCGGCGGCGGCGGCGCAAGCAAAAAATCGGCGGCGGCGGCGGCGATTGAGGTTGAGCCGGATAAAAATCGGCGGCGGCGGCGGCTTGATCGGCTGAAAACAACATTTGTAATGTGATTTGAAAACGTTTATGTTTTTTTACGAAAGATAGATATTTTACTATCTCTCTATATGCCTTTACGTTTTTTGCCATTACTCTTACCTGACCATCTCTCAAAGATTTGTACGAATAATCTTCAAGGTTTACTATTTTTGAAAAGTTATTCATCATCGCTCTTATATCTGAAACATTTGGAATAATTATTGGAGGCGGTTTTTCTTCAGAAAGCTCTTTGTTTGCATTATCGTTAATATAATTATCATCATCATTATTGTCTACATCAAGTGCAGCAAACATGTTGTTGCTAGTAGGTACTTGGTATATCATCATTAGGGCAAGGAATTTCATGCACTTAAAAATGAAAAATATGCGGTTAAAAAAGAAAAATATGCACTAACAATATAAGAAATATGCACTAAAAACTATAATTTTTGCAAAAATAATGCACTTTAAATCTTAAAAATATATTTAAGTTAGTTATTTTGCAAACAGACACAGAACTCGAAGATTTCCCATAGGTCAATAAAGTTTTAAAAATGTTTATTTTGATTGAATCAAAATATGAAAACGTATCAATTTTTTATATTTTTTTACACAATAAAAAATGCTACTAAAAATAAAAAAATATGCACAAATATGCATTAAAAAGCACAAAATATGCATTAAAAATCCACCAAATATGCATTTAAAGTCGAAATATGCAAAAACATGCATTTATGTCAAAATATGCAAAAATATGCAACTACAAATCGATGCCAGTTTGTTCTAAATTTGATGAGTCGGATAAATGTTTAGTCCATATTAGTTTTGGACTATCGAGGAATAACATGCATTTGCATGGAATTCCTTGCCCTAATCATCATTGTTGGTAGTTTTTGTTATTTTGATTGCATGCTTAACTAATTCTGGTGATCGATTTTGTCGTTGTTTCATTGTTTTGTTTTCAGCAACTGTCTACCAGACAATTAGCGTGTTTTTTAATCACCTGGATTTAGAATTTTTCATACAAAAAATGGATTTATTAAATCCAAAAAAAATGGATTTAATAAATCCACAATAAAAGCACGAATATATGAAACAGCCTATTAATTTAATGTCAGAAAAAATACGAATGGAAATTAAAAGAAAAACAAAAAAATTTAAAAACTAACAAATAAAAGGTTTTTCTTAAATTTTTTTTATGAAATATGTTTAGAAAAAAAACTACACCTCACCAAATACATAGTTTTCATCTTGGACATGGAGAAATAGCTCAAATAGAAATGACAATTTTTCACTCTATAGTAAGTAATTTAATTAAATCCAATTAGTGAATATTAAATATTGCAATGGAATTTTTCAATTGTGTAAAAATATAAATTGAAGTGATAAAACTGAAAAGGCAGACTGTTTATCGCTGTTTTATGTAAAATATAATTATAAATTAAAAGTTAAAGTAGAATCCTTCAGCATCGAATTCGGTATTAAAAATTAGGGTGAAAGAAGTGTCGGACAGAATATTTTTTTAAAATAGGAAAAATCTAAACCCATCTGTTGAGCACTTTTAGAAATACTTTTTGGATTTATTAAATCCAAGTGATTAGAAAAAACGGCTAATATCGCTTTCTTCAGTAGACTCGCTGCTACTATCCATTCTGCTGTAACAGCAGAGGATTAGTATAGCAGAATATTAATCCCTTTGTTTACTACTTAATAATAAGTAATAATTTGTTGTTGATTTCAATATACAATGTATTAAAAAAAAGTTTTTTCTTAAAACAATAACAAATGTTATTGCTTTTAATTTTAAATAGAATTATAGAAAAGAGATCACAATTAACTTCTGCACTTTATCACGGTCAGAAAATCACTCGCAAAAAAAAATATATAAAATCAATTTATATAAGATTTGTTGTTGGTTCACGTCTGATTTGTTTCATGTTCGCACAGATTCATGGCTAGTCAAGACTATATCTAACAAATGGTCCTAAATATTTAATATAACATACAAGTTTTATTTAATAAATTATAAACGTACCCTTTTAGTACCAGTACTTTTCGTTGAAACATAACTTGCAAAATTTTAATTTTGCCAGCATATTTTTTTGCCAATGTAAAGGGCTCCAAAGTAATCCCAACATTGTAACCCCCTTGGAACTCAAAACAATTTTTGCCTCTTATAGAATTTTCTGACAATTAAAGCATACTGGGAATCAATATTTTTTTATTTATTCTTTTTAATTTTAACAAATTAAGGAATAAATAAAGACCATAGAAAAAAATACATATCGATTGATTTAAGAAATTAAACTTGTTTGAAGACTTTTGAATGGAGGCTTTGTTAGAAAGTTTGGGCAGGATGCCCAATCAATAATGTCCTTAAATGATGAAATTATGTTATCAATTCGAACATTGGTTTGAGCATTTTATCCGTAAAAGTGTCCTTTTCTAAATATTATAGAATTTTACAATATCTTTTATCTTTACCTTTTCAGTTATTTGTTACAAGATGTTTAATTTATCCAAAATATTCAACTAGACCATTTTTAAAAATGTATTTTAGAATTGAAAAAATATATATGGGAGATTAAAAAAATGTGATAAAAACCATGTAACCAGCTAATTTCAAATGCATGGATTACATTTGAGTTATATATTTCGATATATATCAGCGCATTGTCACATGTTTTACAAAATTTATAACAATCTGACCAATTTTTGGTTAGTACATAAAATTTGTAACCAATTATAGGCCAAATGTAAACTCCGTAACCAGTAACTCATAAGGTGTTTTAACTTTAATAGCTTATATTTTAATAACCAATGAAGCTAAACACTAACTGTAAGAATTTATATGAATAGGAGAAGTAACGCTTTTAACAAAAATTAATACATTTTACAAACTTTTTCGTATACCTATGCTAACACGACTTCAACTCTGTAACGATTTTTCGTCATAATTTTTGATAAAAATGCATACACGAAATACATATATTGAGTTTTAAATGCAGAGTTAAGCAGTTAAAATTTTTTATTAATTGATTTTTTACACATCTGCAAAGAGTTGCAATCTGAAGTATTATATTAACCCATTAAGAACTTTTTTTTTTTAATTTTTTTCACAGTATAAATTTACATAAGCTTTTATAGCTTAAAAAAATTATATTTATAAAAATTTAATATTTAGAAGATTTTAACTTTTTTCTTTTCATATAAAAAAATTGTTTTTAGCTCTGGTTGTTCAAGTTTAATGAATTAGTAAATTCTTTTTAAAAAATATATTTATTTTTAAATTTTTTATATTTGAAAATTAATACTTCCAGCCGAAATGAGCCGAAAAAAATCGGCGGCGGCGGCTGAGGCAAAAATGACCGGCGGCGGCGGCTTAAACGGCTCACGGCGGCTGGCTTGTTTCTCTGATCGGTATACTATAAGGTGGGTCTAGGACCAACATTTTTTGGTGTTACAAACATCAGCACAAAGTTATAATACCCTGACCACATAGTGGTGTAGGGTATAAAAACTAAACCCTTTAACTGGAATTTATCTTTTTTGAAATCTCAGCCAGAGCCAGAGGGAGAGAGCGTAACCGTACGTGAGTGACTTGCATATAGCCTGGTACTTGTTAGCAGTTGAAAATATTTTAATTGTCAACCATTGATTCTAAGTTCTTTGTTGTAAAACTAATTCTAATTGATCTTGAAACTGAACAATTAAATTTTTCCAAATGCCAACCTCACCCACAGTCCACCTTAGGCATGGTGTCCCCTGTTAACGCTGACGAGGCTCTGGCGACCGAGTATGGGCGGTATAACCCGGTTTCCACGGCAATCGGACTATGTGCCGGAACGATTCTGATGTATTCGAAATTTCGAATTTGCCACTCCGGCTTTAAATGAGAATTATGAAGTGTAAAATCTCATTTTAAAGCCGTTACAACAACAAAATTCACTGTACGTTCCCACGGCACTAGGTTCTATGTACTGGAACGACTTGGAGCCCAACAAACCTGGAGCAACTTTATCCGGCAAACTTGCTTCAAATTATTTTGGTCCGTGCCTCATGCTAATCGTCATCGGAGTCGTCAACGTCGGCGACATCGTTGGCTCTGACGGCATCGGTTACGAAGACCCCGATTCCGTCCCAACAGCAACAACCACAATAGCAACAACTACGACAGCAGACACCACACGTGGCTGTCCACCGACCTGAGGTGATAACCTTTATGCAGTTTAACTGCAAAGGCCTCCAAGGTAAGATCACGGAAATAACCCGATTCATTCAGCTCCGCAAAGTCATGGTCGCTGTGGTACAAGATTAGGGTTTGGGATTTCCCGGACTTTTTTATTTCCCGGGAAACGGGAATAAAAAATTTGATTCCCGGGATTCCCTGTTTTTGAACAAAATTGTTAATGAAAACCACCTATATAAATAATTTTTGTTAAAAAAAAAACACTATTTCAGTACAAATGCAGTCTGTGTAGTGAGAATTCAAAGTAAAAAATAGCAGAATGTTGAACATTTGATTTCACATAAATTAATCGCAGCACTGCCAAATTAATTGCATGATTCCAGCAGAAAGCACCTACTACTCGACTGTCGGAAACAAACCGTTTCATCACACTTGGCCCATTAGATATGGTTGTCACAATGTTATTTTCCAAAGACAATTAAAACTCTTCTAGTCTTATTTCTACAATTCTTCTTATTTCATCAGCATTACATCTTCCTGATATATGTATAAACCAACCCCAGGTTATAAAATGAATTATTTACGTTTATACTTATGTTCAAATATCTCTTTTGCGATATTCTTGTCCATTCATCTAAGATTATAGTAAATCTCCTATTGTTAGAAATATTGCTCAATATTTCTTTTATCATGATATCTTTTACATGATTGTAGTAATTTAATATAATGTTCTTTACATCGGTTTCTTTTTTTGCAATGCCAGGTTTTTATTATAAAAACTTTCTCGAATAAACGAAGATCTAGTTATGGTGCGGATTGACTGCGGCTAATTTGGATACCATTTTTAGAAATGTTTGCCCTACCATAAAACCTTTAATGCCTATTCAGCTTACACTTTTTTCTTCGGGTACTTTGCTAATTTTAACTTGTTGTTTTCTTCAAGAAAAGTTGCATGACCATCAATTTTTTTTTTTTTTTGTGAACCAAATTTAGTTGTCGGATAACCAAATTTAGATACCACCGTTAACCATTAGTCTTTTCTTTTCACATTTATTAATGAAAACGTTACTTATAAAATTATTGACCCTTAATATAAAGGAGTATTTTAAATTTAAAGTCGACTTTATTTTTAATCAAACGGTTTTGTTAATTTTGTGTATGAAAACCTTACAAAAATATTTATATTTTCAAATATTTTGATTGGTTGAAAATAAATTAACCAATCAGAATGCTCCAAAAATAAACCAAGTCAAGGTATACTGCCACCCAATATTTTAACTAAAGTCGACTTTACCTATTATTATTTGTAAAAAACAAAGCTTTTTTTTCATATTTCTTTTAAACATTTTACCAAGTTTTTAGGCTTTACTACTTAAATTTTGAATAAGTTATGCGAAAAATCTTTATTAGTTGAAATGCTTCTAATTACTTGGCAAAGATTTTATTTCTGTGTCAAATAAATGTATTCCTTTTTAAAAGATTTTAACAATGAAATTTTTGTTTTGGTATTTAAAATGTTTTTTATGACTAAAATTAAAAAATCCTATTCGAAACCAAAACAATTTAAAAAATTTAATTTTTTAAAATTTCCCGTTTTCCCGGAAAAAATATATTATTTTCCCGGGAATTCCCGGCACACTTTTCCCGGGATTTCCCGGGAATTCCCGCCCGGGAATTCCCGAACCCCAAACCCTATACAAGATACTAAGCTCAATGCCACCTGTAGCCTTCAGAGTTGTAGTAACTACAACATTATGTGCAAGGACCGCACACGGACCCGAGGCGGGGGACTCGCATTCATTACACAGTACAACAAAATAAAAAAAATTGATGCATCGGGGTTACGACACATCGTTTCTAATAGACTGTGGGACGCAGATTACGAATATGATCATAAAATTTTAAAGTTAGCTATATTTTAAGATATATTTGCGATTTTCTAGGAAAATTAAATTTTTTAATAAACTTTTTGCCAAAAAAAAATACTAAATTGAAAGTAATAACGCTATTTTTTGCAACATTTTAAAATTACATAATATTTCCTTTAATTTGATATATTGCACGTTTTTACAGCTGCGATAATATCCCCTATACGCGTATTTAAAGTTGAAGTTTCCCTTTTTTCACGATTTCGTTAATAAATAATCAGCGATGAAAGGAATGTCCATTATTTGAATTTGTACCTTCAGTAAACGGCTCATTTTACTTAAGGTACAAAATTCCGCATTTTCTGTTTTAATTTCAAGTTAAAATTGACTAAATCTGAAAAAGATCGACTTTTTTAATACCTAAAAATTAAGGAGTCTGTGATAAATCTTAAATTTTAAAACTCAGATAAAACCATTCAGAAATGTAAAACGTACACAGAAAAAAAAGTAGTTACCAACAATGGGAATTTGTAAAAGCAATCACATTTTCTTTTAAATTGAAATTTTATTCCCAACAAATTTTTTGTTTGAAATTTTTGTAACTCATTTGTAAATTGTTATCTTTCATATAAAAATTGTTTAAAAATAAAAATTCAAAGTTACAAAAAATAAAAGAATTTTTTTTTTTTGATTTACAAATTTCTTTGTTGGTGCCTTTTTAAAAAGTTTTTTTTTGTATTTACAAGTTTGGTATGAGAAAGGTGTTTAAAAATTTAATTAGAATTTTGTAAATTCTTTCTGTGTATATTTTCTAATCAATTTCAAAAATAACGATTTTAAAAGATGCATGTTTAAAAATCTACTTTTTTTCCTTTTGCCATAGTAAATACATATAAAATTAATTTGAAATTAAAAAGATATGAAATTTGTATTTCAGATTGAATTTTCTGCAAATGTTGATGCAAAAGTTGTGATTCTTTTGATAAAATGAATTTATTTCATGTGTTAAGATTTTACAAATCCGATTAAGGGATTTTACTAGAGTTTTTTCTATATTTCCGGGTTTTTTAAACCGGTTTTTGAAAAAGGGCGGTTTTCGAATTATTCGGGAAACCGGTTTTTTCGTGTCGAATAATTCGACATTTTCGAATATTTATAAAGTGAAAATTTCTAATAAAATTTTCTACATTTGTTCCATATTTATGCAAAATATTTAAGTGTCTATGCATAATAATTTGAAAAACCTTATAACACATTTATAAAATTAATTTTGTATGGAAAATTTGTTTTATAAGTCACTTAAAAATTTTCAAAGTGATTATGCATATGACCCTTAATGTTTCATTTCCTCCTAAAGGTAGGGCTTATTCATTTTGTCGTTGCTATGACTACATTAGTGGACTATAATCAAAATAGTTTATTTTTTCGCAACAAAAATATTGAAATTCTTTCAAGAAATCGTTTTTTTTTGCAGAATTCTACATTTTCTCTCTATCTTAAAAACGTTCTAATTTTTTTTGACAATATGTTAAGTAGGAAAGTAATAAAAGTTTGTCCTAAAATGCATATAAGCTCAATTTTTCCATTTCCTCAATAAATAAAAAGGTTTTTTTATATTTTTTAGCTAAAAAATTGTAATAAAAATTTTAAAAGTCACAAATGGTTTCACATTAATTGGAAAACTACAATCTTCGTAAGGCCAAAGTTATTTTTTGTGACATTTTCAAATCGTCCTGTATATTAAATTAATGCGAAAAAACTTCCACCGCAATTTTGTAACAATTCCAGAGGAAGTGAAAAATCATTCTTGTTTTTTATGGAGGTTAATAGCTTTTTTCGCAAAAATTACGAACAAAATACTGGGCGTTTAGATCTGTCCGAAAGTGTTTTTATTTAGAAACAAAAAAAAAAGCAAAAACAGCGCCTTTAGAAATAACTTTTAATTTTAAAGGTGGATTTGTACTAATGGAATAATTTACGCTGCGAATTGCTTTCAAGAAAGGAAGAATTGCTTTCAAGAAAGGAAGATTTTTAGCAATTCTTTGCAAGTTTTATAAGGAAATTTGTATATGTATATAGCAATACAAAATGATTATTTACAAAAACCGAAAAAACCGGTTATTCGAACCGGTTTTGAATTAAAAAAAACCGAAAACCAGTTTTTACAAAGGGCGGTTTTTAGAAGTATTCGAAAACCGGTTTTTCAAATAGGTCGAATACTTGACAACTCTAGATTTTCCGAAATTTGCAAAATAGGAAAATAAGTGAAGTTTTCATTTTAATTGTAATTATATCCTAGATCCTTTACCTAATCGAAATAAGTTGATCTTGTTATGAAAGCACAAAATCCATATTTTTGAACCACATTAAAAATGATCCGAGGTTTAGTCAGGTATATGAATAAATAAGCAATTTTAAAGGAAAAATTGCCTTTTTTCTAAAAGTTAAATTTGCGAATATTTCAAAAAATAGTGCTAATATTAAAAGTTGGTGTTCACATTCGTGATATTCATCCTAAAATCTATCAGAATTGATATATCGCATGTCCGATGCATTTATAGTGTTGTATTGTGGCATTGACAACACCCAGCAGTACAGATTAATCTCGTCTGACCCAAATGTACGGGACATATACCTAGAACACCAAGGTATAGCGGTAAGGTCTGGTTGTGCCGAGATCGAGATGTACAGTGTGTATATCCCGCCAGTGGCCAGCTGCCCCACAGGATATCACCCGGACATCAGATTCCTTCTGATGGGTGATAACAGCATGGTCGATTTCAGCGCCCACCAGGAACTCTGGCACTCCAATTTGGGAGGGATAGTCAGAGGGGGATAGCCCTGGCAGAACAAGTCGATGACTTCACATTCTGCACACTGAATGAGGATGCCCCCACCAGAATTGTAGGTCTGATAAATTACGCCTCCTGGCGACCGATTATATCGTTGGTTTCCTATAATTATTGCGCTCGACAGACTTCATCGTCTTCATCGTACATCAATCATAAAAAACAAACTGGTTAGCGTTCAGAGAGTTTACTAACCGCAAATTCTGTGAACCTACCCATCCCAACCAAAGTGCGCTCCGCGGAAAGGAAGTTCCGCGAAATCGTCAATGCCCGCTACATTCCAGCTGGAAAGATTTCTATCATCAGGCCAAATTTCCCAGCTTAAGCGGCAGAACTCGTAGATAAGCGGGACGAGCTTCGTTCGACCAACCCCAGCGATCCCAGGATCGGCCAACTTAACCGGGAGATCAGCAAGTTGGTCAACGAGCGCAAACGGAAAAAATGGGTAGATCACTTGAAGTCATGCAACCTCAGCATCGGAACCAACAAGCTATAGTCTACGGTCAAATCTCTCTCGAACCCGTTCTAAAGAGACGATAGGGTTTCGATCGCATTTGCGGACAAAACAATATCGAATCCAAGGAGGTGCGCGAGATTTTTTAGCCGCCAGTTTATAGAGCACCCCTAGAAAAACAAGGCGAAAAGGAGTATCGTAATTCACGAACTCCGAGTCAGTGACGAGCCATTACCTTTTACGTCATTCGAGGTTGCCGATGCCATCAAACGCGCCCATCCATCCATAGCTCTGGGAGCCGTCGGAATCTCCATGCTGATGATCAAGCAAACTGGATATGCCGGGAGTCGAGTACCTGACAAATGTCTTCAATCTATTCTTATCTACCCTAATTATGCCCGAGGTCTGGAAAATGTGCAGGGTGGTACCGCTTCTAAAGCCGGGAAAGGACGCTGACCAGGAAGCATCCTACAGAACCAGAGTAATCTCCTACCCAGCCTGACCAACATTTTCAGCTTGCACCGCACCAGCATGGATTCCATAAGCAACACAGCACAACAACAGCTTTAACCGCCATTGCCACACAGATAACTAACGGTCTGAATCAGAGCCGCCCTTGTGAAAGGACGGTTATAGTGCCGCTCAACTTATCAAAGGCATTTGATACGGTCAGCCACGCGAAAATCTTCAGAGACATTGCCGAAACTAGACTCCCAAATGATACGAAAAGGTGGATAGTAAATTATCTGTGTGATCGCCAATCGTTTGTGGAGTTTCGAAACAGAAAGTCCAAACCCTATAGAATGAAATAAGGAGTCCCTCTGGCTGGAATTCTCTGCCTGATATTGTTTAATTTCTACGTATCGAAACTCCCGGCGCCATCGGAAGGTGTGGAATTGATTTTGTATGCCGACGACTGTACGATACTGGCGACGGATCATGGCATTGATGGCTTATGCGGTAGGTTGAACAGTTATCTTCAGGATCTTACAAATTTCTTCACTGGAAGGAATATGCAGCTCTCCCCTGCAAAATCCTCGGCGACTCTCTTCCAGAGATCATACTCTTAAGTTTAATGTATTCATCGTATTCATACCTAACAACATTTATGACGTTGCTGATTTAAGGCTCAATTAGACGTGCCATAACCATAACCATATAAAACAGCTGTTCAAACCAATCTTATGGGCTACAATGTATTCGATTATAGGTGACATGCCATAACGCCATAACCGTAACCGTAGATACCAATTGAATTTTGGTTGTCTGCTATGGCGTTATGGTTACGGCTATGGCGTTATGGCACGTCTAATTTAACCTTTAGACTCTGCTTTACTCAATACGTATGCACGATGCAAAATCAGTATGACTCGAATACGAACATTAAAATACTTTGCATGTCAGGGATAATAAATAGGATTTTTAAAATAGTACTAAAAGTAACAAAAATTTTGTAGATATTACAGTTTATTTTTGCTATTTTTGCTCTACTAATATTAATATTTTCTGCAGATTTTACAGTATAATTTGTTATTTTCAAGGATATATAAAATATATAAAAAAAAATCTGCTTATCTCAGAAGTGTCTTTTGTAAAGCTATTTTTGCTTAATTTTTTGTAGCCTTTTCTGCTATTTTTACAGGTTTATTTCTGTGAGTGTAGGGTTCAGAATTTAAAAACCCTGAATATCGTATTTGACTTCGTGTTAAAGCGAATCAAATGAATTTAATGATTTAATTAGGTGCATTAAGAATTCATTCGATTCTTCGAAATAGGTTTTAGGTATTTAATCATTCAGAAATGAAAATCGAATGAGTGAATTCTTTAGGAGATCTGATGGGGAAAAACTTTTTGCTCCTTTAAAAATATTCACAATTTTCTAGATTTCTTAATTCTCCTAATTTTTAATATTTTTTGTTTTTTTTTGTATACATACGTATTTTAGTAAATAAATGCGAAAGAACATTTTTTATGTGTTTAACTTGAGTTTTCAATAGTAACATCTAATTTATTTTAAATATTTTCAACATAAGTATTTTTTATTTAAAACTACGATATTTGATGTGTTCGCTATAAACACGATAATATCTCTGAAAATTAAAAAAGCACAAATAATTTAAAAATGTGTAAATAATACTAAATGAGTCAGAGGAGTACCATAGCACTTGTGAGTAGAGTTGTAAAAGTATTGAGTATTCCGGTACTGAGTACTCAATACTGACTGTTTTTTTGAGTACTCAATACTAAAACGGTACTACTCAATACTTTTAAAGATGCAATTTTCCGTAGAAATGTGTATTTTTCGTATAAAAATACAACTCTAAAAATAGTACTCTAAAAATACAGCTCTGAAAACACAACTCTATTTGTGAAGCAAAGAAATTTGTAACGAATTTTTGGGAAAAATTATTTAATTAATTAATTTAAAATGTTTTAAATTAATTAAAATGTAAATAACAATTGTTATTTAACACGTGTATGTGAATTGTGATAATTTTTCCTAATAAATACGAATTCATAACATTTTTATTTTTAAATTAAAAAACCGTTAAAAGTATTGAGTAGTATCGAGTACTCAATTGAAAAGTATTGAGTAGTATTGAGTACTCAAAAAATACCGAAATTTCACAACTCTACTTGTGAGGTTCCAATAGTACCACAAAAAGTACTATAGTACTAACTTTATCATCCCTGATTTATTTGTTTACTCCCAACAAACAATCACTATTGAAACAGAGTAAATATAGATTTGATAACAAGTTTATTTCTCAAACATTACCTTTGAGAATAGCATTGAGAATTTTTATTCTCAATTTGAGAATCATGCCGTTCTCTATAAAAACGGCAGTTAGAGCTCAAGCATATTTCTCAAATATTTTTAGAGTCGAGATATAGACTTGAAAGTAACAAAAATTCAAATGTTTCTCAAATCAACATTTAACCTGAATATTAAATTTTTATCAATATTAATTATATAATAGAAAAATACTGTATATAAAGACTTGAGAAATATATTATATATCAAATCTGCCTCCAATGAAAATAATGAACTCTTTTCAAATCTTACTACCATTTATTTTTTACACTTAAAAAAATAAAAAATTGTATTGAATGGTTACAAGATAAAAACATTTAAAAAAGGAAAGTATAAAATATTTAAAAGCCACTTAAACTTTAAACTCCCGGTTGGTAAAAAGTTATCTTCAAATTTGGATACCTTAAAATACAAAAATGATTAAGGGTCAGTTTAATAGTCAAAAAAAAAAAAAAAAACGATTTTTTTCTAAAACTTTGCTTAATTAAAAAATGTTGAGATTTTTTTTTTTGTAACTTGAGTAGTATTTAAGACAAAAATCAGTTCTTAGTTGTGACTATAAAACTGGCTTTTTAGTTTATTTAAATGTTAAAAGTTAAAAACAATCTTAGAGACATTAAATTTTTAGGGCCAGTTTTATAGTCAGAACTGAGAACGATTTTTTTCTAAAATTTTGCTTAAGCCAGAAATTTTCAAACAAAATTTCTAATTTGAGAAATATTTAGGACAAAAATCTTCCATAGTTCTGACTATAAAACTGGCCCATGGAACATATTTATTAAGGCACATCTACACGAGAGGGAAAGCTGCTAGAGATAGAGCAAAAAATACTTCTAAATAGCTTAAATCATTCACAATAGAGCTAATTAGAGGTGTTTTTTGCTCTATTTCTATAAGTTTTTTCTCTCGTGTAGATATACCTTTAGAACTGCATACAGGCTGTTTTTTTAATAATATGTCCATAACACTACATTTATACTTGAGCAAAAATCACCTAGTTTTTGTATAAAACTAGTTTTTGCTTATTTTTTTGTATGCGTTTTGTCAAGCTAAAAACTAGAAGAGCCAAAAACCAGGTAGTTTCTGATCAGGGATAAATGTAGTATAAGATTTTTTTATTGGTCTCGTAATGAAAAAAGGAGCGCTTAAAATGCTTAGTTTAAATCATTCTTACCTGAAAAATGCAAAGCACAACCTTGATGGCAACATTCGCTGTAAAAAGTACGATCTGTAAAATGTTGATGAAATAAGTTAATTTTTTATATTCACTGTTATCATATTTTATTACTTACCTTCTTAGCTCCTTTTAACATATAAAAAACGCGTTGCCTCTTTCTGTAAAATAAGATATTTCAAGGCGTATTTACGCGTTATTCCTAAAATTTTCCAATATATATTTTATTTATTGACATTTTTGTTTTGTTATTTGAGATACGTTATACATACAAAATTATTTCAAATCATTATCGAATATAGAAAAATACTCCACAAATACTTGAAATATATATAATTTTCTAATGTGAAGATAATTTTTCTAAAAAATTGAAAAAAAAAAACTTATTTTCAGTTTGAAAATGATTTGATATAAATGATAAATCTCAAACCTATGCTTTTAACTAGAAAAACACTAGAGGAAAATAGAGAAGTTTATATAGAAATTTCAAAGCTTTTACAAGTATATTTCTCAAATCGATTTCAGATATTAATCAATATAAAATTATGGACTCAATTTTATTTATTGAGACAGATTTGAAATATACGCTTGATATCAAATGTGAATCTCAAATTTTCTCTAAGGCTTGAACTGGTGTTTGTTGGGCTATATAGATGTGTTTGGTATATATGTATGTGTTTACTATAATATACATGTGTTTATACATGGATGAGTTGAATGAGCTAAATGATTTAAGTCAATAGTGAGTATTATAAGTATTTTTCTAAAATTATTAAATATAATGAATAGATTGGATGAGTCAAACAGATTTGCGGTGGTATGAGTATGATGACGACGTTGGATTCATATTTATTGCAACTTAAGATTTTAAATCAACTTCATTGTGAGTATGAATGCGTCAGAGTGGTTGAATGTTAATGATTTCTACTCACTTATACATTAAATTTCATTCATGAGTGTGAATAGCAAAAAATTGATTCATTGCTGATCTCTGCTCTCTTCACCACTTGGACGAAGGAAGTAAGGCTGGAACTGAATGTAGTAGTCGATGGCGTACGTATTCCGACACTTAACCACCCCAAAATTCTCGGGGTCACATCTACAGCCTATTCATGTCCTCAGCACACGCCACTGCAAATTGCAATAAAATGCAAAGTAGGAACAAGGTCCTCAAGTCGCTAGCCAGCAGCTCTAGGGGTACATACAAAGAAACCTTGTTGGCAACCTACAAAACGATTGGTCGGTCAGTGGTCAATTATGCTGCGTCAGTGTGGTCCGAATCACCATCTGACGGAGGTAGAACCCTATCTTATTGTAAGTGCCGTTGCTACAACAACAAGACTCATTGTAACATTCTTCATATCAACTAAAACTTTACGATCAAATACTCCAGTTAAAATTTAAATTCAAATTTTATATGGGAAACAATAAAAAATGTGTCAGATTAAGTCCCAGTTAGTATCTATCGGGACATTGTTAAAATAAGTAGTGTCGAAGCCGAACATCGGCCGATGCCGAAGCCGATTATTTTTATTAGTGATACATAAAACATACTTTTGGGTAGGTGATCACTTTACGGTTACCGCGGTAAAGTACGGGAAAAGATATATTTTAAGCAAGGTTGGCAACCGATACCGTTATAATACCGTTATCCGTTTCAAAACCCTTTCAAATTGACAACCGATACCGATACCAATACCGAAATTCTTGATTTCAAAAAATACCGGTATTCAAAAACCTTTTCCCTTAATACCGGTATCGTACCGGTATGGAATCGGTTTTAAAAAATAGTTTTTTTCACGTTTTTAGCAAAAATACAAATTTTTTTAATACAAAATTGTTAAACAATTAAACTTTATTATCCATTGTTAATAGAAAATCGTGTTATAAATTCAAAGTGCGGTTATCAGCCTTTAGTTTGCATTGGCAACATTGTTTTTAATTTATTTAACTTCATAAATATTCTCTAACTTGTGACAAATTTAGTAAATATAATTTAATATATAAACTGGTTTCTTAAACCTTTAATTGAATTTACAGTTTCTTTTAGAGAATCCTTTTATTAATTTTATAAACTTTTTTTTTTATTTTATTATATGATCTCAATACAAATATAAAATATTTGTAGTGAATCAACTTGTGTTCCGAAAATCAAAAACAAAAAAAAAACACTAATATAGGGCCTATATTCTGCAAAATAACCATTGGTACTTTTTTGTAAGAGAGCATAACTTAAATGCCTTTATTCCCCTATTTTATTTAACGACGGTTGTATATATATATCATGTTATACATCACTGGAAAGCTTATAAAAAAATAAATGATCTAGTGTGGAAATAAGTATAACATTTTATATAAAAAAGACGGAGTATGTAAAAAACGCATGTTTTTTAAACTTTTTGTATGGGAGCACATTTCAAATTTACGAAATTAAAAAAGAGTATATCACAGGATTAATATATTCATCAAAATATGAAGTTTGATGTACATATTTCCTATGTTTAGCACAGAAAGAGGCCTAAATTCTTTAAAAATGTACCAAAAAAGGTGTTTCGGGGAAAATTTTGGCAAACCTGATGTAGTGCGAATATCGAAAAATGCAAAAACACGTGTCCGCTTAAATTTAATAAGGACTAATATATATGAATTCAGCAGCCATAGCAATATAGTTCTCCATATAAAGTACCCAAAATTTTTGAAAATTTTAAAACAGCAAATTCGAAAGAGCAAAAAAGTACCAAAAAAAGCTACCAGTGAAAAGCCCTCAAAAATTGCTTTCCAACAATACCACACTTGCACATGGTTCCTTTGGTCGAAATATCTTAAAAAGCAAAAAAACCTAAAAAGGACCCATTTTTGAACCCCTTTTTGGACCCTTAAAATTCCGAGGTGGCCGATAAGCTGAGACAGGTCGATCTTAGATTTTTTTCTCAATCACATATCCAAATTTCATCAAAATCGGAGTGTTTAGGCTGAAGTACTTCCGTTGTTAGAAATTTTTAATAACTTAAATACTTATCCTTTATAAAAATTTAATAAAATTGAGTTTTTTTATAATTAAGAACGTTTTTTTTATATTTTTGTAAATTTTTTCAATAATACCGGTATATACCGGTATTAATGTTTCGGTATCGGTTATACCGATACCGAAATGATTAAAATACCGTTACCGATACCGATACCGAAACAAATAAAAAATCGATACCAATACCGATACCTATACCGTTATTCGTTTCGGTTGCCAACCTTGATTTTAAGTAATAATTTACTAAAATTGTGTGAAAATTGTTGTTGTTTGGGTTGTTTCGGGTTGATTTGGGTACTAATCTGTAACGGGCCAAATTATTTCCGATTATTGGCCGATTGTGAATTTTTGGCCGAAGCCGATGATTCCAAAAACAAAATTTTGAAACGATGTCTAATAAAAAGGCACATTTACACGGCATAGAAAACTCGCGACACTTTACGGAAATGCAGCTCTGTGTAAGTATACAAAATGTAATATCTGCACTATTGACATTTGCTGCCATATACAATTTCTTTAATTAGTAACAATTTTTAAAATGTCTTGTTACACTATTGAACATTTCAAATTATTAAATGCATCATTTAGTTCTTTGAAATAGAACAAATTTAATAAAAACATATACTTATTAACTAGAGATGGCACTTTTACCACAAAAATTAGTGCCACCAATATTAGAGACGACAAATTTAGAACAAACTACAAGGTTTCTATCCCGGGTAGATGTACCTTAAAACAGATGTGAGAATAATAACGTAAGGTCTTAAGCTTTTACGAAACCAGCTTTTTACTCACTTTTTTTAATCTTTCTTTTAGGGTTTTTATTTAAAATTTTGTTGAAATACGGAAAAGTTAAAATGAAATTAAATAAATCAAATAAAAACCATATACCTACATTTCGTAAAAATCAACAAAAACTTGGGGAAGACGCTAGTGCCATACGGACTATTCAAATAATATTAATATTCTTTTGTTTTAGACGGCAACTTAACATACTGAAAATTGTTTTGCCTAAACTTTTTCCTGAGCAAAAACTATTTAAACAACATTAAGAAGCAATGATTTCAGTCACACAGAAATAAATACTAAACAGCTAAAGAGTAATAGATGGTATTAAATATTTCCATTTACTTAAATATAGTTTTTTCCAAAAATATAGATTGAACTATAATAATGGAAACAGATCAAAATGATGGTAATCAATCGCACAATCCATCAACAACAACAAATACAGGAGATCATATTCCAGAACATCAGCAACCGCAACATACTCATCATCATGAAATGAATGAAGTTGAACTTGAAGTGCAGCAACATTTGAATGAAGAAGTTCAAGCACCCAATTTTGAAACTGTTTATCTTATAGAAGTAAATAAAAATAACAAAAATAATAATGAAAACTTTTAAGTATTACACTCTATTTCTCGTTTAATTCAGGATGTTTGTTCAGATGTTGCAGCAAGTAGAGCCCACTTTGTACCCCTGTCTGCAGGATATGCTACAGAGGAAACAAATGCAAATACATCGCAGGCAACTGTAACAACTTCAACAGAACCTCAGTCACAAATTCAACAAAATCGTCATTTTTTTCCACGTCATCATTATCACCATCACCACCATCATCATCATCAACCATATTCACGGCAATATGCCTGCAATTCTTTACCGTCAACGTTTGTGGAATACGAATCCGATAGTGGGGGAGAACATAGTTTAAATTCGCCATGTCAAAGACCACAACGTCCATATGGTGGTCATTTACATCATCATCACCAAATGGCGTTAACGTGTCGACCTCATCACTACCATCATCAACAGCAACAACAACTTCAACAACAGCAGCTGCGTCTTCATCATCATCATAGGGAACAATTATCCAGACCAAGTGCCCCAGTTTTACAAATAACTGAACGTTCGTTCAATAGTCCCTCTTCGTTGGAATATAATCCAGGACATCTACAACAACATAGCCAACACCATCCACAACATCATCCCCAACATCATCATCAATATCAACATGATGATTATCCTGGTTTTTATATGGTACCACTCTCTCAGCCCGCACAATCTTGTAATTGTGCAGCAAGTAGCACTACAAACACACCACCAACACCTTGCGAAACATGTGCTTGCAACAGCACTACTGCCAGCGAACAACAACAACGACAGACTGATAGATCAATGCCTGCAGAAATTCATCCCACCTCTAGCACAAATATCATTTATAATACACATGCCGCAGCTGCTGCTGCCGCGGTAGCTTCAGCAGTTACTGTAGCTGTAAATGATAGAGATTCTAGAATTCATTATGATGATATTCCTTCCACGGCTTATACTCCCCATACAAATGATGATTCTCTAAATCTTTTGCAACGTGAAGAGGATGAAGTAGCTTCAACTACATCTAACTCTATGAATACTTTACCTACCGAAGAGCTAGAATCTTGTCGTGGTTCACCATTTTCTCTAATTATGCCAGCTCCTCCAAATAACCATGACGAAGTGTCTTCAGCTTCTGAGGCAGAACATGTGCAGTTTGCTCATACACGCACGACCAATACGACGACTACTACTTCGGCCGCAGCCATGAAGAAACATAAATCTACTACTACAAATGTAGTAGGATCCTCACCCACCTCTACGTCCTCTTCGTCGCAGGTTTCTTCTAATCATACCGGTGGTGCTAGTGGTGGTAGTGGAGCTGGTTCAGCAAGTGCCGAAACTCCTGCTGGATCATCAGCTTCTGGTTCGAGGAACCACTATATAGTAGATTTAGTAGAATCTACTACCTCTAGTAATTCTTTTAGGCGATTAAGTGATGATCAACCCTCAACATCGCATAGAGTACGTTTAAGAGATGCTGAATATCATAACCACTATTGGCAAAATTTTGATGAAGAATCTTATGATATGCCATCAGTAGCTTGGAATTTACATAAATCTTCAGCTACACAACAAAATCCGGAATGCCACAATAACAATAGTGACGAAAGTTCTTCTAGTTCACCCTCACTCAATCGTTTTCATTTACGTTATACTCGTGCAGAAGAAAGACAACGTGTAGCTGCGGAAATGGAAGGACCAGAGGAAGAAGAAGAAGAACCTCCTATACGTTCATCAAAAGTTCAAAGGCTAAATTCAAATCGCTCGGGAAATGTACACAATGATACTATTACATTGATAACACCTACTCCCTCTTTACAACGTGATTCTCAAGTTACAACCAATAACTCAAATGGTTCTTATGTCATAACCTATGCCGGACATCAACCACCACCACCTCCACCACCACCTTTACCACATCGAAGAAGACGTTTAGAAACTATAACCTCATCAGATCAGGCTCAAAATTTTGTTTTATCTGAGCACTCACAAAATCACATTGACAATTCAAATGAATTGGATATGCAGCCTTCCACTTCACGTGGCAGAAGAGGAGGAACAAATGGCAAGACAAAGTCAGTGGAGACCAACACAAAACCGCCAGTAGTTTTAACAGCTCCTGATTTACAATTAGATTGGTTATCAGATGCTACCACAACCACTTCCGATGGCGAAGATGATGAGGTGGTTTTCGTGCATTCCAGTCGTGAACCTATACTCTCTATAGACTTAACAGCCGATGATGAATCTCCATTAGCTTTAGAAATGTCAACGACAATACAAGAACCAACAGCAACAACTCTAACAAATCACCAGCATCCTCATCAACATCCGCACCATCCTCATCCCCATCCACATCATCATCATCATCAAATAACACCAGCGCAACAGCATACAGATCATAATATAACTACACAAAATCCACCTCCTACTCAGGCAGGCGATGAATGGTATAATGTACCATCATTATTGATACAACCTTCAGTGGTTTTAACACCCACCAATGATTCCTATAACTTTGTACAGGGACCTAGTTCCTCTTCAACATCAATTTCGGCAGCAGCTTCAGTAGAACCTCAAAGAGCCCACCAATCTACTTCAGGTTATCCCGTATTTCCATTCCAATCTTATGCAACTCGTTCTCAGTCCGCTGAAGGTGCATCGTCATCAACATCCACAATAAATTCTCGCCATTGGCAAGATCCATGTTTAGATTGTTTTATACCAGATTCACAAAATGAGCCATTAGAAAGAGGGGGAAGTATAGTTCACAATATAAGACAAATAAATACAAATTCTGCAATAGGTTCTTCTTCGACCGAAGGTAATTCTTCAGGTTTAGCAATGGCACCCCATTGTCATAGTACAACTTCAAATTCTGGATTAGCACGTTTAAGACCCGTATGGCCATCGTATTTACCAGATCCACCGCAATCTTCAATACCTCCACCCATAGTACCATCATCAATGCCGCCCCTGCCCAATTCACCACCGCCGATTTTTATAGTCAATCCTTATGCTGTTACTGAACACAACTCTTCACATTATGTAAATACCAGCAGTATGCCGCCCTCTTTGGGTTTGGTAGGTGTAATAAATCCAAATCCTGCTGCTGCGCCTCCACCAACACCTCTTTATTTACATTCTTCCCTGCAAGATGCTCAAAATCAAAGGCAAATGAATCCTCCGCCTCCACATTTGTCTTCTTCACCAGGTGTCGGCGGCGGCTCTTCTTCAACTACACCCAATGCTCATCAATATCATGCCCATCCTATGTATCATCATTCACATGCCCATTCAACGGCAACACGTCCTCATGAAAATCACATTATAACCCACAATCATCATGGTCATACACATGCTGCTATACCACACACACATGGATTACCGCATACTCACACATTCCGTACTGGAGGAGCATCGGTGGTTGGTCATGGACCACCACCACCGTATTTGGTTCATCAGAATTTATGGCTACGGCAACATAATGTACAAGAGATTCATCGGCGTCATATGACACCAACGCCTATTGATTTGTCATCGAATCCCTTGAATTTAACAAGTAGTTTTCGTACAAGATTTCAACAACTTCCCAATGTTTGTTCTTGTGTTCATGGTCGTAATGGTCCGGTGTCTAGTTTGGATCCTGTAAGTAGAAAAATTACCTTAAAGGAATTAAATATGCTAAAATCCCAAACGTATTTAACAAATTGTGAAAAATAATCCGTTGTAGGCATGTCCCTAACCGGATTTCATTCTTGCCTTAGGAAATCGTCAGGGGACGACGTTTTTAGGATTTCTGAAAATATTTGTTAAGTTAAATTACAAACTCAATGAGAATTTCTTGTTCTCGTCTAGGAGCGTTATTAAACATTTAAAATATCAAAGAAAAAACTAAAAACAACAGAAAATTTTCCACAATTTGCTTTGTCATCTTCCAATGTACTTCTCTGTTGTTTTGACAGATCTAGCAATGTAGTGACATCCATTCATGTAGAAACAACAATAGAAAACAATGATTTCTAAAGTGTCAGTAACATTTAAATTTGCACAAGCACTTGCATAATAGTTTTTTAAATTTTATTTTATCGGGATATACATTAATTGCATTAAAGAAATTAAATATGCTAAAATCCCAAACGTATTTAACAAATTGTGAAAAATAATCCGTTTTAGGCATATCCGGATTTCATTCTTGCCTAAGGACGACGTTTTTAGAACTACCTTTTATAAAAAAGTACATTTTATAAAAAAGCACATTTTATTATATATTATCCCCTAAATTCATAAACGCTTTGTAAAATTATAGGAGGTTTAATAAAGAAATTTTGTATGAAAATGACGTTTTGTAATCCTGCTATAACTTTATAAAGCATTTATGAATTGTGGGGTGTATATATTATATTTTGTGAAAAGTAAATTTAATAAAAAGTACCTTTTATAAAAATGCACCTTTTATAAAAAGTGCCTTTTTTTATAAAAGTACCTTTTACAAAAAAGAGTCTTATGGAATTTTTTATAAAAAAGGTTCTATTGATTTGTTTTTGTTTGTCAGGCCTATTATCCATATGACTCTCGACCACAGCCACAAAATAGAAGATGTCCAGCTTTGCGTAGACCAGCGGTACATCATCATATGTTTCATCATTACTCGCCAGTACATGTGGAAATTGATTTATCAACACCGCGTATTGTTATTGGTTCATCTATACGACCACCAAGAGGAGCTACTTTGGTAAAGTTTCTTTTAATCCTTCTCTTGATATCATTTTAATTGACATATTATTTGCTTTTGTTATAGGAAATTATTGAACGCAACACATTGCCCCATAAATATAGGCGTGTTAGACGTCCCAGTGAAACGGATGAAGATGCTGAAAAATGTGCTATTTGTTTGTCGCTATTTGAAATTGAAAATGATGTGAGGTAATGTCGTAAAATAATTCAAAAAGTTCTTATATTACAAAAATATAGCAAAATATACTAAAATTAGCTGGAATTGGTCAAACATTACTCCTATTTAAATTTTTATGTTTTTAGACTTAGAGAAATTACTCGGATTCTAAAGCCGTTTTTCCTATGGAAAATAATGTTTACTCTAGCGACATTTTCAGAGCTTTGTTATTATTCTTTAATGAATTTACTAAATTTTCATATAAATTTATATTGTTTTTCCTTTTAGACGTTTGCCTTGTATGCATTTATTCCATACCGATTGTGTGGACCAATGGTTAGTTACCAATAAACACTGTCCTATTTGTCGTGTTGACATTGAGACACATTTAAATAAAGATGCTCTTATTGCAACATCAAGTGGCAATGCTGATAATAGCACAAATTCTGGTTGGTGGCAACCAACGGCTGATTGTTAAACAAAATATTGATACAGGGTTTGGATGCAATAGCAAAAAAAATAAAATATTTATTTAATTATTTGAAACGAATTATAATAATTATTAGTGTTCCCTTAATAAAAAATTCTATTTGAAATAAAAAAAAAATGTATAAGCTGTTATAATACTTGCTTTGCTTTTGACATTTTTTTCTTGATTTTTTTGAGGATTTTTATATGAATAGTAAAGGAAAGGTGTCAATAAGCCAACATTATAGCAGCATTGTATACATATATACCAGTATTCAAAATGAAAAAGTTTATGCTAACTAACTTGGTGCTAACCTTTTTACACACAAATTCCCATAAGGGAAAGCTGGCAGCTAGTTAGTTATCATATGCTTTTTCATTTTGAATTCGGGGGATAAAATATTAATAATAGGTGTTTATACATACTTATATAAAAGAGAAAATTCAGAAATCTTATATTTTTCAAAACTATTCTAAAACACTTTTATTAAAAATGTTTCTCCTATTTTTTTTTTTTTTTTTCAAAATATTAGTTTTATTTATAAAAACAAAAATTCAGAATAGCTCTTATTTAGCTTTAAATGTATTTTATATTTTTTCTTTATTTTTATTTGTTAAATTATATTTTTGTTTTTGTTATACACTTTTTTCATATTTTTGAATTATTTTATCATTTTCTAATCGTTGTATATTATGTCTGTTCCCCTACTTTATCGAAGTTACACAAACTAGCCCAAAGGCATTCCCGTACTCAAAATTGCGTGTAAATTGTTGTTGTTTGGGCTGTTTTGGGTTCCCGCGGGTACTCGCGGTAACGTACGGAAACGCACACATTGTTTTTGGTTTTTTGTTAATCTTTATTATTTTTAATAGTGTAATGAATTTCATTTTCAATTGAAATATAAATTGTATTGTTTTAAATGGTTCGATAAATTTTTTTTTTTATAAAACTCGGATACTAAAAAAATGCCATGCGTTTAACGTACAAACATTTTTTTATATGCTACGAAAGATGTTTTTACACGAATAAATTCTGAATAAACAAAAGTTCTTCGTTTCGCAAAATTTCAAAATGCTAAACAAAATTTGAATTAGTTAAATAAAAAAAAAAAAATATTGTGTATTGTACGATTTTTTTCGAATCCACATACAAAAAAAAATCTAAAGTGAATTCATTCCGATTTTCTTTGCTGTTCTGTGATCGACATCCGATTATTTTCATTTTATTTCGTTGAGTAAATTCTTTGCGAAACAAAAATGAATGCATATTTTTTTTATTCTGTTTGAATTCACATCTACTATAATTTAAAAACTTTTGAACTCAGAACAGGGGCGATTGATTTTTATCAGTTTTTTTTTCGAATTTTGTATAAATATTCATACAAATTTAAGTATTTATAAAAATTTTAAGTAAATTTCTAATTAATAAATTTCTAATTAATTTTAAGTAGGTATAAATTTAGCTTCTTAAAAATTAGGCTGTTATAAAAATGCTGCCAAGTCTTTAAAATTCTTGGCTTTTCTCTCTTTTAAATGCAAACAAAAATATTTGTCATGAAAATATTTGAAGTTTTGGTATGGTTTTGGTATTTTTAATTTGATAAAATATCAAAAAGAATAAATGCCAACAAATGAATTATTTGTTTATTAGTAACGGTTGTGGAAGGAACACAATATAATTGCTCTATTTCGCATTCCGGAGAAGTCCCTGTACGAAAACAGATTTCGTACAGATTTTACAAAAAATAAAATAAAAGTCATGTAAGTAGGGATAGTCGTTTTTTTGCAAGGAGTAATAGATATGGATATAAAATTCGAAAAAAAACAAACCTAATATATTAAATTATCCAATAAATCGGAATTTTAATAAAATATAATTCTAATGTATCAAGTTCAGTAAGTACAAGTATATGGTACGTGTTACTTAGCAAGTTCCATGGTATTTGTTAAGTACCTTGGTACTTGGCAATTACTAAGTAATTGTATTTAAGTACTTGTACTTTTTATTAGGTACAAGTACTCCACTCTGAAAGAGTGGAATATCAGACTGAATCATTGGTACAATATAAATTTATTCAAAGTAATGGCTATCGTTAGCAATTACCATTCCATCCATCTTTCTGGCAACATATGGACTCCGCGCCAAAAGTTTTTTAGGCCAAGAACGAATCAAGCCTACTTCGGATACCCTGTTATGAAGTGAAGGGTATTCCAGAGAGAGCGTTTTGCATGGATCGAAACAAATGATAGTCGGACGGGGCAAGGTCTGGACTATAAGACAGGTGAGGCAAAACTTCCCAACCACGATTTTCTAAATAGTTTTCTTCAAATAAAATTATTATTTATTGTGCATTAAAGTGATAAATTAATTACTCGTGAAGAAAAAAATATTGTTTAAGAGCGTCTATAATAAGAAGTGTGACAGATTTTAGTTTTGTACCAAAGCAAAATTGAAAAAAATATAAAATAAAAAAAAAATGTAAGATGTGCTCATAATGATCATAATATGATATGTCAATGTTTACAAAATTTCCTACATTACCATAATATGATTATGGGGAATATATTATGATCATTAGGAATATAATATGATTATTTGGAACATGTTATGATCATTTGGGATGCATCGTGAAATTGTATTTTTAACAATATTTTTCTACGCACTGCTATCACATTTTTCCATAATTTATTTTTATTTATATATAAGTGATAACTAAAATTAATTTAAATTATTTAGGTTGGCTAACTTATCTAAAAGAATGCTTATTTTAACATTATTTAGAGTTATCTTGGGGAGAATTTTTCTCTTGGTAAAGGTAGTTAAGTTGGCCTTTAACCTTAACCACAAATAACATTTGCATTAAAGTGACTCTGTATATTCTTAAATTAAGCGTACTTTTAGATAAGTTACCCGACCTTAAGTTTGTAAATTAGTCATTTAATAAATAAATGTACTATTTTGAATAAAACAAAACGTGCATAGCTTTTTAATTCTCCTTCAAGAGAATACTGGGAAAATATTATAGGGATCATAGGATAATGCGCAGGACTATAATATGATAATATTGGGATCATTTTGGAATCATAATATGGTAATTTAACCCTCTAATGCTCTTCTGATTACGATAAAATTTAAACTATACACTCAGATAAAAAACGTTTGTAAAAAAATTTGTAAACAGTTTCCAATCGCACTATACTATTTTTATACTGCTTATTAGTACAATTTTTATTTTTAGTAATCATTTTTGCTATTCTCTTATTACAAGTTACGGATTTTTTTTACTAATTTTCGCTGCTGATTTCAGCAAAACATTTTACTAATTTTTCAAAACCGAGTGCTAAATTTAGCAGAAAAATATATTAATTTAAAAATATTTTTTTTTGATTTTTTACAATTCTTGTTTAGTTTATATTTGTTACTATTGATATATTCTTAGTTTAGAAATAACACCCAAAAAATTTTATTGCATCTCCAATGCATAAAACGGCAATAACTGGAGAACCGTTTGCAATTTTGACTCCAAATTTCAAGTACGCTTGTTAAAATCGAAAGAAAATTTTTTTTTAGATTTTACCGTTTTTTTTATTTTTTAGTACAATTTTTTGCTAATTTCAGCAGATTGATTTTAAATTACAGTTTACAGCAATTTACTGAAATTTAGTAGCTGCAACTAATTATTTATACTAATTTCATTGTACTAAAATTATGATATTTAGTATTAAGTTTTTTAACTGATTTTAGCAAATCGATTTTGAATTGCATTTTACATAAATTTTACTAAAATTTAGTAGCGGCTACTAATTTTTTCTACTAATTTTATTGTACTACAGATTAGCAGACATGTGTTGCTAAAATTAGCAAAAAATACCGCTGGCCTCAAAACAGTTAAATTTCCCGTAATAACAGCAAAATTTTCAGTAGCCATTACAGACTTTTTTGGTTGAGTGTATGGAACAAATATTAAAATTTTAATTTATCGCTTTATTTATATTTATAGCACAACCAGAGTAGGAAAATAAACTCTAACGAACCGTACTTCTAGGGTTGCGTGCCGCACATCGCGAACACATTACACAAGCATATTAGTTGCGTAGAAAACACATACGCTATTTTCTCCAATTAGTTGTATGTATACACGTAACCCGAATTCGGTAGGCATTCGGTTTATGTACAAACACACAACCGCTAAAACGATAGATACAGTACTCTGAGCACAACCAAGGTTGAAGACATATCTAGAAACCCAGTAGTCAAATAATTTAGGTTTTTGCTATAAATAACACTATCAGTAAAATAAAATTACGTACCTAAAATTGTTGATCAATTGTTGTTATTTCAGAAGTTATGGCGATTTTCGCTTTTTGAAAATTTAAAGAATTTGGCACTAAACGTCAATACATTTTGATAAAATTAGTTCTGCTTACTACCACTTCTGAGTATTAGTCTGTGTTTAATTTAAAAAAATAAGGCTTAGCCTGGCGTTATCCTGTGAGTTTTAACTGATTTTACAATTAGAGACTCTAAACTAGCTTTGTTATTATGTTAGCTTTGTTATTATGTTTTGGCTAATTTTAGTTAAAATTTAGTTAATTTTTTCAAATTTACCAAATTTTCACTTTACATGCTTCTCGCTTGAAAACCGTTTCTTATACAAAAAAAAGTTTGAAGGCAGAAAAGTGGGTAATTAAGTTTTCTATGGATATAATACAACTTGTTTAACAATATATGGTTAGCTATCCAAAAACTATTTAAACTCTTAAGACCGCCTTGGGCATTGGAGGGTTAAGGATCATATTATGATAGAAACAGATATTTCGTAATATTATTGTCTTAATCATAAACCCAAAAATATATGATGCTCTTCGAATATGGTTATCCCAACCATATTTTTTCTTTGCATGTGGCCGATCGTTGTCATGATGGAATATTACGTTTTTATGTCTGGTTGCACATTCCGGGGGTTTTCGGCTAATTCTCGCTTCAAACGAATCAATTGTATTCGGCACAGGTCCACCGTGATCGTCTGGCCCGATTTCATCAGCTCATAATAGATAGGACATTTCTGGTCACACCAAATACAAATTATTACTTTAGCACCATGGATATTCGGCTTTGGAGTTAATTAGGCTGGTTGCCCGGGCTTCACATACGATTTCTTGAGCTTCGGGTTGTTGTAATGGATCCAATTTTTATCGCCAGTGATGGTTCGATGCAAAAATTACTTCTTTTACTTCTCGGCTTCAACTCGCGTGGTACACAATTTCCTTTCTTTTGTAATCTAATTTATACTTGATATCAGCGACCGACCGCAAGTCGCCCCCAGCCGATATAAAAAATCAGATACATTACAAAAATTTTTAATTGCGACTTTAGAATTGTTATTAGAACTCTTTAAAACCCTATACTTGATAATTTACAGCCACATATTCCACGCTTTTAGAAAGAAAGAAAATGATCCATGAATAGGCTCCATTAAGTGTTAAAAACTTATATAAAAATATTCTTGCAAATATTCGATATCAGCAACCAAAAATCTATCCCCAGCTTATACCATCATTTGATTTTATAAAAACAACTATAATTACTGTTAAAAACAACAACTACTGATTACTTCACAAACGGCTGTCATGTCGTAAATGTCAAACTTTTTTGAGTGTATGAAAATCAATTGATAAGTTCGGAAATACAATTGATAAAGCTGAAATTCAATTGATTATTTCTGAAATAAAACTGATAAATCTGGAAAACAATTGATAACTTCTGAAATAAAATGATAATTTCTGAAATACAATTGGAAATGGTGAAAATCTGATTTCTTTTTTTTTCATACATTTCTTGCATTTTATTTGCAATAATTTTAATATATAAAAAATTATTTTAAATGCAGTCTCTAAATATCAAACATTTTCGGAATAGCAAATTTTCCAACTTTTTAGTTCCATGTGATTTCTCAAACCAACTCTAAATAAAAACTCATAACAAGGGTGGGAATTTAGACGAAAATTAGAGCGCTGTCGCATGTATTCAATTGAAATTTTAAATTTTTATTGAAATTTATTACATATGTATTCAATTATACCTTTTCTTTTATTTATTAATTATAATTGCATTCTTTAATTAAAACTGTGCCATATTTATACTATTAATTATTATTAATTACTTTTAGTATTAGTAACTCATTTTTATTATTTATTACCATTTATTATTTTTATTTTAAGTTAATCAATAAAAATAAATTAAAAAAAACTATATAAAAATTAATATATGTACTTTATAAAAGTTCTTCCAAAAAAATAAAATAAAAAAAAAATAATCTAAAGTTTTTTTGTTTATATATTTGAATTATGTTTTATATATTACGTGCAACAATTGTTTTCTTTAGCTTTAAGCATTAAAAAGGCGTTTTTTTCTTTTTAAGTTAACTTTATTGAAATCGTAAAAATTTATAATTTCTATTCAACTATTATTGATAACTACATATTAATGTTTATGAATGGTTTATATAAAATACAAGTAAACAAAATATATCATATATTAAAACTATTACATTAATACATATTAAAAATAAAAAAAAATAAAAAATTATATGAAATTTAAATACATACATACATATGTATACAATTATTATAAAACATTTAGAAGATTGCTTTATTAATTAATTGAATATTTGTTTCTTTGCAGATTTAAAATCGTTTTAATCTCAAATAATCGAACAGCAATATATTTTTGTCATCAATAAATTTATGATTCATGTAAGTAGTCATTGATATCTAAACTAAATAACATTTAAATTTAATATTTCTAACTAGTTTAAATTTTTATATTTTCAAGTTCACATGTAGACTACCGCAAACTACTACTACACTAACAGAAAAAGTCTGTAAAAAAATTAGTTAAAACTACTAAAAATTAGTTAAAAATGATGCTGCAGGAAAAACAGCTAAATTAGCAGATTATTTTTGCTATATATTAGTCAGATAGGAACAGCGAAAATAAAACTCTTAAATATACAGAATTTTAGTTAAATTTGAGTTAAATTTTTGTTAATTGAAAATAACAAACCAACCCGCTAAAATCAGAAAAAAGTTTTGTTAAATAATTAATGGATAAAGAAATCAAAAAAAAAATTTTATTTTCGAGGTTTTTTTCGATTTTTTTTAAATGCAAATAAAAATCGAGCCTTTTAAATACAGCAGTTTACAATTATTTTAACTGAATAGACTGCTA